>CM065458.1:62731864-64100616 GCA_032872475.1 Leptopilina myrica (nomen nudum) | reverse complement strand
TGCATTTGATGCCAGGAAGATTTAAAAAAATTTTCATCCCCCTACCCCTTTCGCTTCCCTCCGTTTATGGGGAAAAATGTCTCAAAAATTAAAAAAAAATTCCTAAAAATGGGAAAAGGCGAAATGTAATAATTTTATTTCACAAATTGGCTGTATTCGATGCCAGGAAGTTGTAATAAAATTTTCATCCTTCTACCCCCTTCGCTTCCCTCCGTTTATGGGGTAAAATGGTATCAAAAATAAAAAAAAATTTCTTAAAAATGGGAAAAGGTGAAATGTAAAAATTTTTTTTCACAAATGGGTTGTATTCGATGCTAAGAAGATGTAAAAAAAATTTCATCCTTCTACCCCCTTCGCTTCCCTCCGTTTATGGGGTAAAATGGTATCAAAAATAAAAAAAAATTTTTTTAAAATGGGAAAAGGCGAAATGTAAAAATTTTTTTTCACAAATGGGTTGTATTCGATGCTAAGAAGATGTAAAAAAAATTTCATCCTTCTACCCCCTTCGCTTCCCTCCGTTTATGGGGTAAAATGGTATCAAAAATTTAAAAAAATTTCTTAAAAATGGGAAAAGGCGAAATGTAAAAATTTTTTTTCACAAATGGGTTGCATTCGAAGCCAGAAAGATGTAAAAAAAATTTCATCCTTCTACCCCCTTCGCTTCCCTCCGTTTATGGGGTAAAATGGTATCAAAAATTAAAAAAAATTGATAAAAATAGAAAAAAAACGAAATGTAAAAATTTTTTTTTCACAAATGGGTTGTATTCGATGCCAGGAAGATGTAATAAAATTTTCATCCTTCTACCCCCATCGCTTCCCTCCTGTTTATGGGGTAAAATGGTATCAAAAATTAAAAAAAATTTCTTAAAAATGGGACCAGGCGAAAGGTAAAAATTTTTTTTCACACATGGGTTGTATTCGCTGCTACGATGATGTAAAAAAAATTTCTCATCCTTCTACCCCCTTCGCTTCCCTCCGTTTATGGGGTAAAATGGTATCAAAAATTAAAAAAATTTCATAAAAATAGAAAAAAAACGAAATGTAAAAATTTTTTTTTACAAATGGGTTGTATTCGATGCCAGGAAGATGTAAAAAAAATTTCATCCTTCTACCCCCTTCGCTTCCCTCCGTTTATGGGGTAAAATGGTATCAAAAATAAAAAAAAATTTTTTTAAAATGGGAAAAGGCGAAATGTAAAAATTTTTTTTTCACAAATGGGTTGCATTTCGCAGACACAAAGATGTAAAAAAAATTTCATCCTTCTACCCCCTTCGCTTCCCTCCGTTTATGGGGTAAAATGGTATCAAAAATTAAAAAAATTTCATAAAAATAGAAAAAAAACGAAATGTAAAAATTTTATTTTACAAATGGGTTGTATTCGATGCCAGGAAGATGTAAAAAAATTTTCATCCCCCTACCCCCTTCGCTTCCCTCCGTTTATGGGGAAAAATGTCTCAAAAATTAAAAAAAAATTCCTAAAAATTGTAAAAGTAGAAATTTAAAAATTTTTTTGTTCACAAATAGGTTGTATTCGATGCCAGGAAGATGTAAAAAAAATTTTATTCTTCTACCCCCTTCGCTTCCCTCCGTTTATGGGGTAAAATGGTATCGAAAATTAAAAAAAATTTCTTAAAAATGGGAAAAGGTGAAATGTAAAAATTTTTTTTCACAAATGGGTTGTATTCGATGCTAAGAAGATGTAAAAAAAATTTCATCCTTCTACCCCCTTCGCTTCCCTCCGTTTATGGGGAAAAATGTCTCAAAAATTAAAAAAAAATTCCTAAAAATGGGAAAAGGCGAAATGTAAAAATTTTTGTTCACAAATAGGTTGTATTCGATGCCAGGAAGATGTAAAAAAAATTTCATTCTTCTACCCCCTTCGCTTCCCTCCGTTTATGGGGTAAAATGGTATCGAAAATTAAAAAAAATTTCTTAAAAATGGGAAAAAACGAAATGTAAAAATTTTTTTTCACAAATGGGTTGCATTCGAAGCCAGAAAGATGTAAAAAAAATTTCATCCTTCTACCCCCTTCGCTTCCCTCCGTTTATGGGGTAAAATGGTATCAAAAATTAAAAAAATTTCATAAAAATAGAAAAAAAACGAAATGTAAAAATTTTTTTTTTACAAATGGGTTGTATTCGATGCCAGGAAGATGTATAAAAATTTTCATCCTTCTACCCCATTCGCTTCCCTCCGTTTATGGGGTAAAATGGTATCAAAAATTAAAAAAAATTTCTTAAAAATGGGAAAAGGCGAAATGTAAAAATTTTTTTTTAAAAAATGGGTTGTATTCGATGCTAAGAAGATGTAAAAAAAATTTCATCCTTCTACCCCCTTCGCTTCCCTCCGTTTATGGGGTAAAATGGTATCAAAAATTTAAAAAAAATTCGTGCAACGTACAGATGAGCTTAGAGTTGTAATTTTTTGGATAAAATCTCTTTTATAAGGCCTTACTTGTTAATAATTTTAAAAAATGGAAAAAAATTTTTGTAAAAATTTGTGTATGTTGCCTCCATTATTCATCGTTAATTAGTAGTTTTATCTCCTTTATGATATTTGTCTAAATGATTTGATTTAAGGAGGATGGTGACCGTAACATAACCTCAAAATCTGTAAAGAATAAAAATTATATTCTAACGCAAACAAAATTAAAATAAATATATGAATTATAAGCAAAGGAAGAAGATCTAGTTTTACAACTTTCGAAAAAAAATTATTTTTAAGCAAATTAGTTTGTCAAGAATGATTTTTTTAACATTTAATTTTTTTTTCTTTCAGATCAGACAAAAATTGCAATTTTTAACCAATGTTTTCTTTATAATTTTTTAATAACATACTTTTAACAATATTAAAAAAATAACGATTGTAGAGAATGTTTCACTGAATTAAATGAGCTATTGTTTGTAAAAATTGGTTGAAAATTGCAATTTTTGTCTGATCGCAAAAGAAAAAAATAATAAATGTTGAAAAAATATTGTTAACAAAATATTTTGTATTATTATAATTTTTGTTGAGAATAATAAAACAAGAACTTTTAAAATTGTTTATAATTGATATTTATCTTGTTTTTGTTTCCGTTAGAAATTATTTTTTAGTTTGACAGATTTGATGTAATGTTACAGTCACCATCCTCCTTAAATTTTTTGATATAATTATGTTTTGTAGTTCAAAAATTAAGTTATTTTGAAATTTTCATTGACAATAATTATTGTATTGGAAACTATTTTATTACAATTTTTTAGCACCAAGTTTTAGAAAACTTGTATGTTTGGAATAATTTTTAAATTAATCGAAATTACAAAATAAACATTTAGAAAATTATTCAAAAATTATTTTAAATTGAGAGGAATAAATAATTAGAATAATTATTTAGCGAGTATCGCTCAGGCGATAGGCAATGCAAGCGTGATTTTCTCGGTGAGCCAAGCTCCGCCGAACGTACGCGAAGTAGATTTCCTACACAATTCACTCAGCGTCGCCCGTTCTCTCTGCGAACATGTGTGTGTTTCTAATGGGTCCGAGCTCGGGAACGTTCGGCAAAGCTCGGTTCACCTTGAGATTTAAAGTCCCGCTGTATTGCACAACACACTCGGCAGAACGAAGGAAAAGAGAAAGGACTTTCCGAGTAACAGCGATGCTAGGCGGCACACGCAAACGATCCCCACTCTCGCAGTTCCATGTGAACACATACACATTCATACGTCTTATTTCTGCTTTCGTCAGTGAGCCTCTTTTTTCGTTTTTCTCGGCTTGCTCGAAAAATGTGGCGCGGAATTTGAAAATAATACTTCTCAGAGAAGTATTACTTTCAAGAATGTTATAAGAAAATCAATATTTAATAAACATTGTTAATTATTAAATAGTTTTTATGTCAAGAAATTAATTTTAATATTTTAATAAGTGACATTTCATTTTTCATTTGTTTGAATTATTTTAAACTTAATGACAAAATGTTTTGCAGTACTGAATTTCTTATAATATGATAATCAAAAGTAAATATTTAATTACTAGTTTTGTTATCAAAATAATTTAATAATCAGTATTTAATAAACATTCTTTTCTTTTGAAAAAAAACATTACATACTCCCGTTTTTCCATATTTTGGTTAAAAATTCTTTATTTTTAGAATGAAATAATTTACATAATTTCTATTTTATAATTATAATTGCTTTAATACAATTTAATGTTATTTAAATAAATAAAGGGAAAAATGTTTATAAATTCTATTTTACAATTACAAATTTTTATTCAAATTAAACTAAAAAATTTTAGAAAATAAAGAAAATTTTTTTCGGACAAAAATGTTCTGTTACATTATTTGTTAAAAATTTCTTTAATTTTAAAATTATTCCAAAACAAAACTTTTTTAAAAATAAATTTGTAGTTATTACAATTTTTCACTGGAATTAAGATTTTCAAAAATTGTAAATTTAAACCTGTTTGAAATTGAAAAGCTTACTTTTGAAGGTAATTGTAACTTCTCCAGAATTCAATTTTTTAAAAATGTTTTTAACTAAAATTTTCTACACTTCCATTAGTTTTAATAAAATTATTTAAATATATATATATTTTTTTTTTCGTGAAATAATATTAATATTTAATGAAGTAGTAACGAGTTGAAGTCAAAATTTCTTTAAATTTTTTTTAATTAAAAAATTACGTTTTTTGCATTTTACGTGCACCCAGAGAAAATTATTATTTAAACCAAATATATTTTATTTGACTTTAATAAACGTATATTTGTCTCAGAACCAACTAGACTAGTCAAACAAAAATATTTGTTTGTCTCAAAAAGTACGTGTGTGAATTTAAAAATGGCGGTCTCACTTGTCTACATTCCGCGTTCACGTCTTTATTATAGTTAAATACGATTTTGTGAAGTTTTTAGTTGGATGTTTCAAATAAACTCTTTTCTAGTATATATACATATTATTGGTTAATTTATGATTTATTATATATATACTAAATTATAAATTAACGAATAATATGTACTAGAAAATATTAAATTAGGAAATTCAAACATTATATTAGAGGAAAATAAATAACAAAATTAAGCAAACAAAAAAATTTATTTAAATCAACCAAATACGTTTAACTAAAACTATTTATTTGAATCAAACAAATCTTTTCTCTTAAAATAAACAAATTTTTTGGTTGAATCAAACAAACGTTTAGTTGACTGTGTAGCAATGCCTTTATTTGGCTGATACAACTAAAATTTGGTTGTTTAGAACAAATTTTTTTCTGAGTGCATATACGGTCATATGGAATATCTATATGTTACACCAAAAAGAAAAACATTAGTTTTTTTTGTTAAAAGAAAAATAAAAAAATGTTAGCATGTGGTACAAAAAATATTGATGCACCTGAATCGCCTAAAACTGACTGTTTACATTTACCCCGAGATTGTGAAATTTTCCTAAAATTCGGGGTAAATGTAAACACCACTGTAGTTAAGCGAGGTTTAAGAAACAAGTTATTTCAAGTATACTACTGTTTTAAGGGATGGAAAAACTGAAAAAAAATTCTTCGTAGATGTATAGAAAAATCAACCAGTTGAATGATAATGTATCATATAAAATAAACAATCAACCATTACAAAATTAGTAATGTAAAACTTAAATAACTTGAACAGGGTGTCTAGTATTTTAACAATATAAAATTTCCGGGTTTTCCCGGTTTTTTCCCGGTATGTAAAAAAATTTTCCTGGATAATTGAAAACTAAAATGTTACAATAAATTTAATTGTAACATTTGTAAAACTTATAATAAGAATTAAATAGAAGGCATTTTATTAATTAAAATAATTTTTTAATATAAAATTGAACATTTTTATTAATTCACATTGAACAAAATTATACTTTATGTATAAATTATTATAGAAATATTTCAAATAACAAATATTTTACATGACTTGTTAATATTACGTATATTAAATTTAGATCTGAGAAATAAAATCTTTTCTTTTTGTAACTGACGATAAAAATTATTAAATTTTTTCTAGTAAACTTTAGTCTAATATTTTATATATTTATACATGGGTGATTCTTCTGAAAGTGATAATTTTGATGTCTCGATTAATTTTACAAAATCTACTCTTTAATAATTATTATCAATTTCCATAGTGAAAATTTAACACTTATTTGTCATTTTAAAAAGAAAATTAAATAATTTTATTCAACTTAATTCATGTAATAACTAAATTACATTCATCTCCGAAGCCTTTTCAACATGTCTCCAATAGGACTTCTAAGGACTTGCTGCAATAAGACTTGCTGTTATAAATAATCGAAATTTACATTTTTCTCCGAGTAAAAATTCATTTCATCTTCGAAGCCTTCGTTTTTAATAAATAACTGAATGTAGAAGTAAGTTTAACAGAATATTTCAATGGTAATATAAAATGAGGGTGTGACATTTGTATATTATTTTACTGAAAAAACATATATTTTATTTGCGCCCTAATGTATATAAATGTGAAAGAAAATTTATTTTTCATCTCCGAAGTCTTTCCTTGAAATATGCTAGTTTTTCTTTTGTTTTTAGTATTTACCTGCATTTCTCGAAAAAATTAACCCAAATTACCATTAAATCAAATACTTTAAATAAATTTATATTTTAATCGAATTCAATATATTTGGTATTAAAATATGCAAATTATTGATTTTTAAACAGTGTAATTTTATTTTCGAATCGTGAACGACATTGGCGTGTGTTTTTAATAGAAAAGCTCGCCAATTAAATAAAATTAATTTAATGGAGCAACAACAATATTTTTCAAAAGAGAAAACTTTAATATTTTGAAGAATTAATTTTGCGCAACCTAAAAATCTTACTCTTGAGTATGAAATTAAGTAGTTTCAATAGAAAAAACCATATAATTGGAGAAAAAAATAAAATGAACAACTGAAATTTAAAAGTGTTACTTTCAGAAGAATCACCCACATATACATACTTATATATTTATTTATATTCATATAAACACAATAAAACAACACAATAAAGTGCTTAATAAAAAAATTCCCGGATTTAAAAAAAAATTCCGGGGTTTTCCAGGTTTTTCCTGGATTTCATTAGTGATTGTGATTGTTAAATATATTTTAAGGTTATCAGTGAATTTTAATATTTTAGATTACTTACAGGATTTATTAGAATGAAAAATGTTTTTTATTTGCTTTCAATATAAGAAATATATTTAAAGAAAATATAATTTTTTTTCATTCAAATAAAAATGATTAAATGATTAAAAAATTTTGATTGTTGATTCAAAAGGAATACCTTCAAATTAACATTGTATGCTGTCAATTTGAGAAATATGCTTTTGTTTCAATGAAAGTGATACTATCGAATCATTAGAATCGGTGCTTTCAAAACAACAGCATATACGTTTGGCAGCCCGTTATGACACTATTCAATGAATCAAACTCATATGTCATTGATTCAACAGCATTTTTTTCTCCGTGTATTATTTAGTTTTTTCCAGTACTTTGTTTAACTTTTTCTTGAACCTCCTCATTCAAAATACCTATATAATTATTATGGTTACAAAAGTAACAATCTACATTCCAATTCACATTTTATATTTATGAAAACAAATAAAAAATTGTTTAGATCAAATAAATCAATTATTAAAACGATTAATAAATGGGTTATTTGAAACTATTCATTTTTTTGTATCAAAATAAATGGATGTTATATAAAAAAAATTATTTGATTCAAATAACCGATTATTTGATTATTATGAAATAAATACTTACTTGAATCAAATAATTTATATTTGAATCAATTAAATAATATTTGTTATAAATACTGAAATATTTAATTAAAATACAATTTATTTGATTTAAATAAAAATTATTTGATTCAAGTAAATATTTATTTGATAATAGTCAAATAATCGGTTATTAGAATAAAATAAATTTTTTTATCAGTGTAGGGGAGAGTGGGGCAAACCGGACCGTTTGGTTTTTTATTTATAGTATTGCATTTACATAATCTATAATAATAAAAAACATAAAGAATCATGTAAACAATGGTTGTAGTAATGAAAATAATAATTCGGGATTGAATTTTAATTAAATAAAGATTTTTTTAAATAAAAAAATAAAAATGTTTGTCATTATCAGAGAAACAATATTAAAGGGTCCAATTCTCATTGGAAGACAATTATTGTTCATTGTAAGTAAATATTTTAATGAAAGAAACATTTTATTTAAAAATAATTTTTATGAAACTTTAATTCAACGGAAATATCCTATTGGCCGGTTTGCCCCACAGGCTCATTTTAAGAATAAATGTTTGTCAAAAAGAAACGCTTTGCAAATTCATCAAAGTTTTTGGTGGAAAATATTCCTGAGGTGTGTATCTTCAAAACCCAAAACCTAATATTTGGAAATATTACACAATTTCCTCAGAATTTCCTTAAGAAAAAATTCGTAAAAGTGTAAAAAAAAATTTTAAAAAAACATTTACTCCCAGCGTGGCACAAACAAAAGTAAAAAATGTCAAATTGAAAAAATAAGGTATACTACACAAGGTTGTTTCAAATTTCTAAATAGCACTTTTGACAATTTCGCCATTTCGGAAATATTGAGAGGGGTCTGGTTTCCCCACACTCCCCTATATATGTGACGCTCCACGGTGAAAGGGACCTTAGCTGTTTTTGACAGAGCTAAAATTGGAAGTACAAATAAATAAAAATGATGAATTTTCTTCACAAACTATTAATATTTAGTTCATTATTATATGCAATATTTTCAGAAAAATATGCTCTTGATGTTAAATAATCAATAATATATTTTTAATGAAGCTAAAACTACTCTAAACATAACCTAAAATTTTAAGCAGCTAAGGTCCCTTTCACCGTGGAGCGTCATATATATATATATATATATATATATATATATATATATAAATAAATAAATTATTTGTCTCAATTAATTATAGGAAATTTTTGTTAACAATGTAAAAATCTAATATTAATTTTAAATACTAGTATGGGCAACAGTGTTTTTTAAATTTTAACCAAAAATCATTTGTTCAATTTTATAAAGTACGTGAAAAGTTAGTTGACTGCGCTTACAATTTTTTCCAAGGTAAATGACAGCTGATCGTCTGTTTCCATTTCTGTTAATTTCAGGTGTGAATATACTATTATTTTACAAAAAACAAATAGTGTTAATATATTTGTCTTCAAGAATAAAATTCTCAAGCAAGGTACTAGAAATTTGCATTGACTGCTTTTGAAACTCTCATGCAAAAGTACTAGACTGTTTATAGTATTGTGTCGTGACCAAAAGTCAAGCACCAGGTCAATGAAAATTTCAAGCACTTTTTTTTGAGTGTAGTATAAAAATCTAAAAAATTTTACACTTGCAGTTTTTTTAGACATCTAAAATAGTATTCTAAATTCCAATTAAAATAATTAATTATGATGAATAGTATTAAATATTGGATACAAAACAAATATTTAGTTTTCACAAAAATTGTTTTATTGATGCAAATAAATAATTATTTCAATTACAAAATATACATAATTACATCAAGTTTTAAATTATTTTGATAACAAAACTAGTAATTAAATATTTACTTTTGATTATCATATTATAAGAAATTCAGTACTGCAAACATTTTGTCATTAAGTTTAAAATAATTCAAACAAATGAAAAATGAAATGTCACTTATTAAAATATTAAAATTAATTTCTTGACATAAAAACTATTTAATAATTAACAATGTTTATTAAATATTGATTTTCTTATAACATTCTTGAAAGTAATACTTCTCTGAGAAGTATTATTTTCAAATTCCGCGCCACATTTTTCGAGCAAGCCGAGAAAAACGAAAAAGAGGCTCACTGACGAAAGCAGAAATAAGACGTATGAATGTGTATGTGTTCACATGGAACTGCGAGAGTGGGGATCGTTTGCGTGTGCCGCCTAGCATCGCTGTTACTCGGAAAGTCCTTTCTCTTTTCCTTCGTTCTGCCGAGTGTGTTGTGCAATACAGCGGGACTTTAAATCTCAAGGTGAACCGAGCTTTGCCGAACGTTCCCGAGCTCGGACCCATTAGAAACACACACATGTTCGCAGAGAGAACGGGCGACGCTGAGTGAATTGTGTAGGAAATCTACTTCGCGTACGTTCGGCGGAGCTTGGCTCACCGAGAAAATCACGCTTGCATTGCCTATCGCCTGAGCGATACTCGCTAAATAATTATTCTAATTATTTATTCCTCTCAATTTAAAATAATTTTTGAATAATTTTCTAAATGTTTATTTTGTAATTTCGATTAATTTAAAAATTATTCCAAACATACAAGTTTTCTAAAACTTGGTGCTAAAAAATTGTAATAAAATAGTTTCCAATACAATAATTATTGTCAATGAAAATTTCAAAATAACTTAATTTTTGAACTACAAAACATAATTATATCAAAAAATTTAAGGAGGATGGTGACTGTAACATAACATCAAAATCTGTCAAAACTAAAAAATAATTTCTAACGGAAACAAAAACAAGATAAATATCAATTATAAACAATTTTAAAAGTTCTTGTTTTATTATTCTCAACAAAAATTATAATAATACAAAATATTTTGTTAACAATATTTTTTCAACATTTATTATTTTTTTCTTTTGCGATCAGACAAAAATTGCAATTTTCAACCAATTTTTACAAACAATAGCTCATTTAATTCAGTGAAACATTCTCTACAATCGTTATTTTTTTAATATTGTTAAAAGTATGTTATTAAAAAATTATAAAGAAAACATTGGTTAAAAATTGCAATTTTTGTCTGATCTGAAAGAAAAAAAAATTAAATGTTAAAAAAATCATTCTTGACAAACTAATTTGCTTAAAAATAATTTTTTTCGAAAGTTGTAAAACTAGATCTTCTACATTTGCTTATAATTCATATATTTATTTTAATTTTGTTTGCGTTAGAATATAATTTTTATTCTTTACAGATTTTGAGGTTATGTTACGGTCACCATCCTCCTTAAATCAAATCATTTAGACAAATATCATAAAGGAGATAAAACTACTAATTAACGATGAATAATGGAGGCAACATACACAAATTTTTACAAAAATTTTTTTCCATTTTTTAAAATTATTAACAAGTAAGGCCTTATAAAAGAGATTTTATCCAAAAAATTACAACTCTAAGCTCATCTGTACGTTGCACGAATTTTTTTTAAATTTTTGATACCATTTTACCCCATAAACGGAGGGAAGCGAAGGGGGTAGAAGGATGAAATTTTTTTTACATCTTCTTAGCATCGAATACAACCCATTTTTTAAAAAAAAATTTTTACATTTCGCCTTTTCCCATTTTTAAGAAATTTTTTTTAATTTTTGATACCATTTTACCCCATAAACGGAGGGAAGCGAATGGGGTAGAAGGATGAAAATTTTTATACATCTTCCTGGCATCGAATACAACCCATTTGTAAAAAAAAATTTTTACATTTCGTTTTTTTTCTATTTTTATGAAATTTTTTAAATTTTTGATACTATTTTACCCCATAAACGGAGAGAAGCGAAGGGGGTAGAAGGATGAAATTTTTTTTACATCTTTCTGGCTTCGAATGCAACCCATTTGTGAAAAAAAATTTTTACATTTCGCCTTTTCCCATTTTTAAGAAATTTTTTTGAATTTTTGATACCATTTTACCCCATAAACGGAGGGAAGCGAAGGGGGTAGAAGGATGAAAATTTTTTTACATCTTCTTAGCATCGAATACAACCCATTTGTGAAAAAAAATTTTTACATTTCGCCTTTTCCCATTTTGAGGAATTTTTTTTTAATTTTTGAGACATTTTTCCCCATAAACGGAGGGAAGCGAAGGGGGTAGAAGGATGAAATTTTTTTTACATCTTCTTAGCATCGAATACAACCCATTTGTGAAAAAAAATTTTTACATTTCACCTTTTCCCATTTTTAAGAAATTTTTTTTAATTTTTGATACCATTTTACCCCATAAACGGAGGGAAGCGAATGGGGGTAGAAGGATGAAAATTTTTATACATCTTCCTGGCATCGAATACAACCCATTTGTAAACAAAAAATTTTTACATTTCGTTTTTTTTCTATTTTTATGAAATTTTTTAAATTTTTGATACTATTTTACCCCATAAACGGAGGGAAGCGAAGGGGGTAGAAGGATCAAATTTTTTTTACATCTTTCTGGCTTCGAATGCAACCCATTTGTGAAAAAAAATTTTTACATTTCGCCTTTTCCCATTTTTAAGAAATTTTTTTGAATTTTTGATACCATTTTACCCCATAAACGGAGGGAAGCGAAGGGGGTAGAAGGATGAAAATTTTTTTACATCTTCTTAGCATCGAATACAACCCATTTGTGAAAAAAAATTTTTACATTTCGCCTTTTCCCATTTTGAGGAATTTTTTTTTAATTTTTGAGACATTTTTCCCCATAAACGGAGGGAAGCGAAGGGGGTAGAAGGATGAAATTTTTTTTACATCTTCTTAGCATCGAATACAACCCATTTGTGAAAAAAAATTTTTACATTTCACCTTTTCCCATTTTTAAGAAATTTTTTTTAATTTTTGATACCATTTTACCCCATAAACGGAGGGAAGCGAATGGGGTAGAAGGATGAAATTTTTTATACATCTTCCTGGCATCGAATACAACCCATTTGTAAACAAAAATTTTTACATTTCGTTTTTTTTCTATTTTTATGAAATTTTTTAAATTTTTGATACTATTTTACCCCATAAACGGAGGGAAGCGAAGGGGGTAGAAGGATCAAATTTTTTTTACATCTTTCTGGCTTCGAATGCAACCCATTTGTGAAAAAAAATTTTTACATTTCGCCTTTTCCCATTTTTAAGAAATTTTTTTGAATTTTTGATACCATTTTACCCCATAAACGGAGGGAAGCGAAGGGGGTAGAAGGATGAAATTTTTTTAACATCTTCTTAGCATCGAATACAACCCATTTGTGAAAAAAAATTTTTACATTTCGCCTTTTCCCATTTTTAGGAATTTTTTTTTAATTTTTGAGACATTTTTCCCCATAAACGGAGGGAAGCGAAGGGGGTAGAAGGATGAAATTTTTTTTACATCTTCTTAGCATCGAATGCAACCCATTTGTGAAAAAAAAATTTTTACATTTCGCCTTTTCCCATTTTTAGGAATTTTTTTTTAATTTTTGAGTCCATTTTTCCCCATAAACGGAGGGAAGCGAAGGGGGTAGAAGGATGAAAATTTTTTTACATCTTCCTGGCATCCAATACAACCCATTTGTGAACAAAAATTTTTACATTTCACCTTTTCCCATTTTTAAGAAATTTTTTTTAATTTTTGATACCATTTTACCCCATAAACGGAGGGAAGCGAATGGGGTAGAAGGATCAAATTTTTTTTACATCTTTCTGGCTTCGAATGCAACCCATTTGTGAAAAAAAATTTTTACATTTCGCCTTTTCCCATTTTTAAGAAATTTTTTTGAATTTTTGATACCATTTTACCCCATAAACGGAGGGAAGCGAAGGGGGTAGAAGGATGAAAATTTTTTTACATCTTCCTGGCATCCAATACAACCCATTTGTGAACAAAAATTTTTACATTTCACCTTTTCCCATTTTTAAGAAATTTTTTTTAATTTTTGATACCATTTTACCCCATAAACGGAGGGAAGCGAATGGGGTAGAAGGATGAAAATTTTTATACATCTTCCTGGCATCGAATACAACCCATTTGTAAAAAAAAATTTTTACATTTCGTTTTTTTTCTATTTTTATGAAATTTTTTAAATTTTTGATACTATTTTACCCCATAAACGGAGGGAAGCGAAGGGGGTAGAAGGATGAAATTTTTTTTACATCTTTCTGGCTTCGAATGCAACCCATTTGTGAAAAAAAATTTTTACATTTCGCCT
Source organism: Leptopilina myrica (nomen nudum) (assembly GCA_032872475.1). Lineage (NCBI taxonomy): Eukaryota > Metazoa > Arthropoda > Insecta > Hymenoptera > Figitidae > Leptopilina > Leptopilina myrica (nomen nudum). Next base: position 64,086,701 of record CM065458.1, on the reverse strand, counting down.
TTTCCCATTTTTAAGAAATTTTTTTGAATTTTTGATACCATTTTACCCCATAAACGGAGGGAAGCGAAGGGGGTAGAAGGATGAAATTTTTTTTACATCTTCTTAGCATCGAATACAACCCATTTGTGAAAAAAAATTTTTACATTTCGCCTTTTCCCATTTTTAGGAATTTTTTTTTAATTTTTGAGACATTTTTCCCCATAAACGGAGGGAAGCGAAGGGGGTAGAAGGATGAAATTTTTTTTACATCTTCTTAGCATCGAATGCAACCCATTTGTGAAAAAAAATTTTTACATTTCGCCTTTTCCCATTTTTATGAAATTTTTTAAATTTTTGATACTATTTTACCCCATAAACGGAGGGAAGCGAAGGGGGTAGAAGGATGAAATTTTTTTTACATCTTTCTGGCTTCGAATGCAACCTATTTGTGAAAAAAAATTTTTAAATTTCGCCTTTTCCCATTTTTAAGAAATTTTTTTGAATTTTTGATACCATTTTACCCCATAAACGGAGGGAAGCGAAGGGGGTAGAAGGATGAAATTTTTTTTACATCTTCTTAGCATCGAATACAACCCATTTGTGAAAAAAAATTTTTACATTTCGCCTTTTCCCATTTTTAGGAATTTTTTTTTAATTTTTGAGACATTTTTCCCCATAAACGGAGGGAAGCGAAGGGGGTAGGGGGATGAAAATTTTTTTACATCTTCCTGGCTTCAAATGCAACCCATTTGTGAAAAAAAATTTTTACATTTCGCCTTTTCCCATTTTTAGGAATTTTTTTTTAATTTTTGAGTCCATTTTACCCCATAAACGGAGGGAACCGAAGGGGGTAGGGGGATGAAATTTTTTTTACATCTTCCTGGCATTGAATACAACCCATTTCTGAAATAAAATTTTTACATTTCGTTTGTTTCTATTTTTAAGAAATTTTTTTTAATTTTTGAGACCTTTTTACCCCATAAACGGAGGGAAGCGAAGGGGGTAGAAGGATGAAAATTTTTTTACATCTTCCTGGCATCGAATACAACCCATTTGTAAAATAAAATTTTTACATTTCGTTTTTTTTCTATTTTTATGAAATTTTTTAAATTTTTGATACCAATTTACCCCATAAACGGAGGGAAGCGAAGGGGGTAGAAGGATGAAATTTTTTTTACATCTTTCTGGCTTCGAATGCAACCCATTTGTGAAAAAAAATTTTTACATTTCGCCTTTTCCCATTTTTAAGAAATTTTTTTGAATTTTTGATACCATTTTACCCCATAAACGGAGGGAAGCGAAGGGGGTAGAAGGATGAAATTTTTTTTACATCTTCTTAGCATCGAATACAACCCATTTGTGAAAAAAAATTTTTACATTTCGCCTTTTCCCATTTTTAGGAATTTTTTTTTAATTTTTGAGACATTTTTCCCCATAAACGGAGGGAACCGAAGGGGGTAGAAGGATGAAATTTTTTTTACATCTTCTTAGCATCGAATACAACCCATTTGTGAAAAAAAATTTTACATTTCACCTTTTCCCCTTTTTAAGAAATTTTTTTTAATTTTTGATTCCATTTTACCCCATAAACGGAGGGAAGCGAATGGGGTAGAAGGATGAAAATTTTTATACATCTTCCTGGCATCGAATACAACCCATTTGTAAAAAAAAATTTTTACATTTCGTTTTTTTTCTATTTTTATGAAATTTTTTAAATTTTTGATACTATTTTACCCCATAAACGGAGGGAAGCGAAGGGGGTAGAAGGATGAAATTTTTTTTACATCTTTCTGGCTTCGAATGCAACCCATTTGTGAAAAAAAATTTTTACATTTCGCCTTTTCCCATTTTTAAGAATTTTTTTTGAATTTTTGATACCATTTTACCCCATAAACGGAGGGAAGCGAAGGGGGTAGAAGGATGAAATTTTTTTTACATCTTCTTAGCATCGAATACAACCCATTTGTGAAAAAAAATTTTTACATTTCGCCTTTTCCCATTTTTAGGAATTTTTTTTTAATTTTTGAGACATTTTTCCCCATAAACGGAGGGAAGCGAAGGGGGTAGAAGGATGAAATTTTTTTTACATCTTCTTAGCATCGAATGCAACCCATTTGTGAAAAAAAATTTTTACATTTCGCCTTTTCCCATTTTTAGGAATTTTTTTTTAATTTTTGAGTCCATTTTTCCCCATAAACGGAGGGAAGCGAAGGGGGTAGAAGGATGAAAATTTTTTTACATCTTCCTGGCATCCAATACAACCCATTTGTGAACAAAAATTTTTACATTTCACCTTTTCCCATTTTTAAGAAATTTTTTTTAATTTTTGATACCATTTTACCCCATAAACGGAGGGAAGCGAATGGGGTAGAAGGATGAAAATTTTTATACATCTTCCTGGCATCGAATACAACCCATTTGTAAAAAAAAATTTTTACATTTCGTTTTTTTTCTATTTTTATGAAATTTTTTAAATTTTTGATACTATTTTACCCCATAAACGGAGGGAAGCGAAGGGGGTAGAAGGATGAAATTTTTTTTACATCTTTCTGGCTTCGAATGCAACCCATTTGTGAAAAAAAATTTTTACATTTCGCCTTTTCCCATTTTTAAGAAATTTTTTTGAATTTTTGATACCATTTTACCCCATAAACGGAGGGAAGCGAAGGGGGTAGAAGGATGAAATTTTTTTTACATCTTCTTAGCATCGAATACAACCCATTTGTGAAAAAAAATTTTTACATTTCGCCTTTTCCCATTTTTAGGAATTTTTTTTTAATTTTTGAGACATTTTTCCCCATAAACGGAGGGAAGCGAAGGGGGTAGAAGGATGAAAATTTTTTTACATCTTCTTAGCATCGAATACAACCCATTTGTGAAAAAAAATTTTACATTTCACCTTTTCCCATTTTTAAGAAATTTTTTTTAATTTTTGATACCATTTTACCCCATAAACGGAGGGAAGCGAATGGGGTAGAAGGATGAAAATTTTTATACATCTTCCTGGCATCGAATACAACCCATTTGTAAAAAAAAATTTTTACATTTGTTTTTTTTTCTATTTTTATGAAATTTTTTAAATTTTTGATACTATTTTACCCCATAAACGGAGGGAAGCGAAGGGGGTAGAATGATCAAATTTTTTTTACATCTTTCTGGCTTCGAATGCAACCCATGTGTGAAACAATATTTTTACATTTCTCCTTTTCCCATTTTAAAGAAATTATTTTGAATTTTTGATACCATTTTACCCCATAAACGGAGGGAAGCGAAGGGGGTAGAAGGATGAAAATTTTTATACATCTTCCTGGCATCGAATACAACCCATTTGTAAAAAAAAATTTTTAAAATTAGGTTTTTTTTCTATTTTTATGAAATTTTTTAAATTTTTGATACTATTTTACCCCATAAACGGAGGGAAGCGAAGGGGGTAGAAGGATCAAATTTTTTTTACATCTTTCTGGCTTCGAATGCAACCCATTTGTGAAAAAAATTTTTACATTTCGCCTTTTCCCATTTTAAAGAAATTTTTTTGAATTTTTGATACCATTTTACCCCATAAACGGAGGGAAGCGAAGGGGGTAGAAGGATGAAATTTTTTTTACATCTTTCTGGCTTCGAATGCAACCCATTTGTGAAAAAAAATTTTTACATTTCGCCTTTTCCCATTTTTAAGAAATTTTTTTGAATTTTTGATACCATTTTACCCCATAAACGGAGGGAAGCGAAGGGGGTAGAAGGATGAAATTTTTTTTACATCTTCTTAGCATCGAATACAACCCATTTGTGAAAAAAAATTTTTACATTTCGCCTTTTCCCATTTTTAGAAATTTTTTTTTAATTTTTGAGACATTTTTCCCCATAAACGGAGGGAAGCGAAGGGGGTAGAAGGATGAAATTTTTTTTACATCTTCTTAGCATCGAATGCAACCCATTTGTGAAAAAAAATTTTTACATTTCGCCTTTTCCCATTTTTAGGAATTTTTTTTTAATTTTTGAGTCCATTTTTCCCCATAAACGGAGGGAAGCGAAGGGGGTAGAAGGATGAAAATTTTTTTACATCTTCCTGGCATCCAATACAACCCATTTGTGAACAAAAATTTTTACATTTCACCTTTTCCCATTTTTAAGAAATTTTTTTTAATTTTTGATACCATTTTACCCCATAAACGGAGGGAAGCGAATGGGGTAGAAGGATGAAAATTTTTATACATCTTCCTGGCATCGAATACAACCCATTTGTAAAAAAAAATTTTTACATTTCGTTTTTTTTCTATTTTTATGAAATTTTTTAAATTTTTGATACTATTTTACCCCATAAACGGAGGGAAGCGAAGGGGGTAGAAGGATGAAATTTTTTTTACATCTTTCTGGCTTCGAATGCAACCCATTTGTGAAAAAAAATTTTTACATTTCGCCTTTTCCCATTTTTAAGAAATTTTTTTGAATTTTTGATACCATTTTACCCCATAAACGGAGGGAAGCGAAGGGGGTAGAAGGATGAAATTTTTTTTACATCTTCTTAGCATCGAATACAACCCATTTGTGAAAAAAAATTTTTACATTTCGCCTTTTCCCATTTTTAGGAATTTTTTTTTAATTTTTGAGACATTTTTCCCCATAAACGGAGGGAAGCGAAGGGGGTAGAAGGATGAAAATTTTTTTACATCTTCTTAGCATCGAATACAACCCATTTGTGAAAAAAAATTTTACATTTCACCTTTTCCCATTTTTAAGAAATTTTTTTTAATTTTTGATACCATTTTACCCCATAAACGGAGGGAAGCGAATGGGGTAGAAGGATGAAAATTTTTATACATCTTCCTGGCATCGAATACAACCCATTTGTAAAAAAAAATTTTTACATTTCGTTTTTTTTCTATTTTTATGAAATTTTTTAAATTTTTGATACTATTTTACCCCATAAACGGAGGGAAGCGAAGGGGGTAGAAGGATCAAATTTTTTTTACATCTTTCTGGCTTCGAATGCAACCCATTTGTGAAAAAAAATTTTTACATTTCGCCTTTTCCCATTTTAAAGAAATTTTTTTGAATTTTTGATACCATTTTACCCCATAAACGGAGGGAAGCGAAGGGGGTAGAAGGATGAAAATTTTTATACATCTTCCTGGCATCGAATACAACCCATTTGTAAAAAAAAATTTTTACATTTCGTTTTTTTTCTATTTTTATGAAATTTTTTAAATTTTTGATACTATTTTACCCCATAAACGGAGGGAAGCGAAGGGGGTAGAAGGATCAAATTTTTTTTACATCTTTCTGGCTTCGAATGCAACCCATTTGTGAAAAAAAATTTTTACATTTCGCCTTTTCCCATTTTAAAGAAATTTTTTTTGAATTTTTGATACCATTTTACCCCATAAACGGAGGGAAGCGAAGGGGGTAGAAGGATGAAATTTTTTTTACATCTTTCTGGCTTCGAATGCAACCCATTTGTGAAAAAAAATTTTTACATTTCGCCTTTTCCCATTTTTAAGAAATTTTTTTGAATTTTTGATACCATTTTACCCCATAAACGGAGGGAAGCGAAGGGGGTAGAAGGATGAAATTTTTTTTTACATCTTCTTAGCATCGAATACAACCCATTTGTGAAAAAAAATTTTTACATTTCACCTTTTCCCATTTTTAAGAAATTTTTTTTAATTTTTGATACCATTTTACCCCATAAACGGAGGGAAGCGAATGGGGTAGAAGGATGAAAATTTTTATACATCTTCCTGGCATCGAATACAACCCATTTGTAAAAAAAAATTTTTACATTTCGTTTTTTTTCTATTTTTATGAAATTTTTTAAATTTTTGATACTATTTTACCCCATAAACGGAGGGAAGCGAATGGGGTAGAAGGATGAAAATTTTTATACATCTTCCTGGCATCGAATACAACCCATTTGTAAAAAAAAATTTTTACATTTCGTTTTTTTTCTATTTTTATGAAATTTTTTAAATTTTTGATACTATTTTACCCCATAAACGGAGGGAAGCGAAGGGGGTAGAAGGATCAAATTTTTTTTACATCTTTCTGGCTTCGAATGCAACCCATTTGTGAAAAAAAATTTTTACATTTCGCCTTTTCCCATTTTTAAGAAATTTTTTTGAATTTTTGATACCATTTTACCCCATAAACGGAGGGAAGCGAAGGGGGTAGAAGGATGAAATTTTTTTTACATCTTCTTAGCATCGAATACAACCCATTTGTGAAAAAAAATTTTTACATTTCGCCTTTTCCCATTTTTAGGAATTTTTTTTAATTTTTGAGACATTTTTCCCCATAAACGGAGGGAAGCGAAGGGGGTAGAAGGATGAAATTTTTTTTACATCTTCTTAGCATCGAATGCAACCCATTTGTGAAAAAAAATTTTTACATTTCGCCTTTTCCCATTTTTATGAAATTTTTTAAATTTTTGATACTATTTTACCCCATAAACGGAGGGAAGCGAAGGGGGTAGAAGGATGAAATTTTTTTTACATCTTTCTGGCTTCGAATGCAACCTATTTGTAAAAAAAATTTTTTACATTTCGCCTTTTCCCATTTTTAAGAAATTTTTTTGAATTTTTGATACCATTTTACCCCATAAACGGAGGGAAGCGAAGGGGGTAGAAGGATGAAATTTTTTTTACATCTTCTTAGCATCGAATACAACCCATTTGTGAAAAAAAATTTTTACATTTCGCCTTTTCCCATTTTTAGGAATTTTTTTTTAATTTTTGAGACATTTTTCCCCATAAACGGAGGGAAGCGAAGGGGGTAGGGGGATGAAAATTTTTTTACATCTTCCTGGCTTCAAATGCAACCCATTTGTGAAAAAAAATTTTTACATTTCGCCTTTTCCCATTTTTAGGAATTTTTTTTTAATTTTTGAGTCCATTTTACCCCATAAACGGAGGGAACCGAAGGGGTAGGGGGATGAAATTTTTTTTACATCTTCCTGGCATTGAATACAACCCATTTCTGAAATAAAATTTTTACATTTCGTTTGTTTCTATTTTTAAGAAATTTTTTTTAATTTTTGAGACCTTTTTACCCCATAAACGGAGGGAAGCGAAGGGGGTAGAAGGATGAAAATTTTTTTACATCTTCCTGGCATCGAATACAACCCATTTGTAAAATAAAATTTTTACATTTCGTTTTTTTTCTATTTTTATGAAATTTTTTAAATTTTTGATACCAATTTACCCCATAAACGGAGGGAAGCGAAGGGGGTAGAAGGATCAAATTTTTTTTACATCTTCTTAGCATCGAATACAACCCATTTGTGAAAAAAAATTTTTACATTTCACCTTTTCCCATTTTTAAGAAATTTTTTTTAATTTTTGATACCATTTTACCCCATAAACGGAGGGAAGCGAATGGGGTAGAAGGATGAAAATTTTTATACATCTTCCTGGCATCGAATACAACCCATTTGTAAAAAAAAATTTTTACATTTCGTTTTTTTTCTATTTTTATGAAATTTTTTAAATTTTTGATACTATTTTACCCCATAAACGGAGGGAAGCGAAGGGGGTAGAAGGATCAAATTTTTTTTACATCTTTCTGGCTTCGAATGCAACCCATTTGTGAAAAAAAATTTTTACATTTCGCCTTTTCCCATTTTAAAGAAATTTTTTTGAATTTTTGATACCATTTTACCCCATAAACGGAGGGAAGCGAAGGGGGTAGAAGGATGAAATTTTTTTTACATCTTTCTGGCTTCGAATGCAACCCATTTGTGAAAAAAAATTTTTACATTTCGCCTTTTCCCATTTTTAAGAAATTTTTTTTAATTTTTGATACCATTTTACCCCATAAACGGAGGGAAGCGAAGGGGGTAGAAGGATGAAATTTTTTTTACATCTTCTTAGCATCGAATACAACCCATTTGTGAAAAAAAATTTTTACATTTCGCCTTTTCCCATTTTTAGGAATTTTTTTTTAATTTTTGAGACATTTTTCCCCATAAACGGAGGGAAGCGAAGGGGGTAGAAGGATGAAATTTTTTTTACATCTTCTTAGCATCGAATGCAACCCATTTGTGAAAAAAAATTTTTACATTTCGCCTTTTCCCATTTTTAGGAATTTTTTTTTAATTTTTGAGTCCATTTTTCCCCATAAACGGAGGGAAGCGAAGGGGGTAGAAGGATGAAAATTTTTTTACATCTTCCTGGCATCCAATACAACCCATTTGTGAACAAAAATTTTTACATTTCACCTTTTCCCATTTTTAAGAAATTTTTTTTAATTTTTGATACCATTTTACCCCATAAACGGAGGGAAGCGAATGGGGTAGAAGGATGAAAATTTTTATACATCTTCCTGGCATCGAATACAACCCATTTGTAAAAAAAAATTTTTACATTTCGTTTTTTTTCTATTTTTATGAAATTTTTTAAATTTTTGATACTATTTTACCCCATAAACGGAGGGAAGCGAAGGGGGTAGAAGGATGAAATTTTTTTTACATCTTTCTGGCTTCGAATGCAACCCATTTGTGAAAAAAAATTTTTACATTTCGCCTTTTCCCATTTTTAAGAAATTTTTTTGAATTTTTGATACCATTTTACCCCATAAACGGAGGGAAGCGAAGGGGGTAGAAGGATGAAATTTTTTTTACATCTTCTTAGCATCGAATACAACCCATTTGTGAAAAAAAATTTTTACATTTCGCCTTTTCCCATTTTTAGGAATTTTTTTTTAATTTTTGAGACATTTTTCCCCATAAACGGAGGGAAGCGAAGGGGGTAGAAGGATGAAATTTTTTTTACATCTTCTTAGCATCGAATACAACCCATTTGTGAAAAAAAATTTTACATTTCACCTTTTCCCATTTTTAAGAAATTTTTTTTAATTTTTGATACCATTTTACCCCATAAACGGAGGGAAGCGAATGGGGTAGAAGGATGAAAATTTTTATACATCTTCCTGGCATCGAATACAACCCATTTGTAAAAAAAAATTTTTACATTTCGTTTTTTTTCTATTTTTATGAAATTTTTTAAATTTTTGATACTATTTTACCCCATAAACGGAGGGAAGCGAAGGGGGTAGAAGGATCAAATTTTTTTTACATCTTTCTGGCTTCGAATGCAACCCATTTGTGAAAAAAAATTTTTACATTTCGCCTTTTCCCATTTTAAAGAAATTTTTTTGAATTTTTGATACCATTTTACCCCATAAACGGAGGGAAGCGAAGGGGGTAGAAGGATGAAATTTTTTTTACATCTTTCTGGCTTCGAATGCAACCCATTTGTGAAAAAAAATTTTTACATTTCGCCTTTTCCCATTTTTAAGAAATTTTTTTGAATTTTTGATACCATTTTACCCCATAAACGGAGGGAAGCGAAGGGGGTAGAAGGATGAAATTTTTTTTACATCTTCTTAGCATCGAATACAACCCATTTGTGAAAAAAAATTTTTACATTTCACCTTTTCCCATTTTTAAGAAATTTTTTTTAATTTTTGATACCATTTTACCCCATAAACGGAGGGAAGCGAATGGGTAGAAGGATGAAAATTTTTATACATCTTCCTGGCATCGAATACAACCCATTTGTAAAAAAAAATTTTTACATTTCGTTTTTTTTTCTATTTTTATGAAATTTTTTAAATTTTTGATACTATTTTACCCCATAAACGGAGGGAAGCGAATGGGGTAGAAGGATGAAAATTTTTATACATCTTCCTGGCATCGAATACAACCCATTTGTAAAAAAAAATTTTTACATTTCGTTTTTTTTTCTATTTTTATGAAATTTTTTAAATTTTTGATAATATTTTACACCATAAACGGAGGGAAGCAAAGGGGTAGAAGGATCAAATTTTTTTTACATCTTTCTGGCTTCGAATGCAACCCATTTGTGAAAAAAAATTTTTACATTTCGCCTTTTCCCATTTTTAAGAAATTTTTTTGAATTTTTGATACCATTTTACCCCATAAACGGAGGGAAGCGAAGGGGGTAGAAGGATGAAATTTTTTTTACATCTTCTTAGCATCGAATACAACCCATTTGTGAAAAAAAATTTTTACATTTCGCCTTTTCCCATTTTTAGGAATTTTTTTTTAATTTTTGAGACATTTTTCCCCATAAACGGAGGGAAGCGAAGGGGGTAGAAGGATGAAATTTTTTTTACATCTTCTTAGCATCGAATGCAACCCATTTGTGAAAAAAAATTTTTACATTTCGCCTTTTTCCATTTTTAGGAATTTTTTTTTAATTTTTGAGTCCATTTTTCCCCATAAACGGAGGGAAGCGAAGGGGGTAGAAGGATGAAAATTTTTTTACATCTTCCTGGCATCCAATACAACCCATTTGTGAACAAAAATTTTTACATTTCACCTTTTCCCATTTTTAAGAAATTTTTTTTAATTTTTGATACCATTTTACCCCATAAACGGAGGGAAGCGAATGGGGTAGAAGGATGAAAATTTTTATACATCTTCCTGGCATCGAATACAACCCATTTGTAAAAAAAAATTTTTACATTTCGTTTTTTTTCTATTTTTATGAAATTTTTTAAATTTTTGATACCATTTTACCCCATAAACGGAGGGAAGCGAAGGGGGTAGAAGGATGAAAATTTTTTTACATCTTTCTGGCTTCGAATGCAACCCATTTGTGAAAAAAAATTTTTACATTTCGCCTTTTCCCATTTTTAAGAAATTTTTTTGAATTTTTGATACCATTTTACCCCATAAACGGAGGGAAGCGAAGGGGGTAGAAGGATGAAATTTTTTTTACATCTTCTTAGCATCGAATACAACCCATTTGTGAAAAAAAATTTTTACATTTCGCCTTTTCCCATTTTTAGGAATTTTTTTTTAATTTTTGAGACATTTTTCCCCATAAACGGAGGGAAGCGAAGGGGGTAGGGGGATGAAAATTTTTTTACATCTTCCTGGCTTCAAATGCAACCCATTTGTGAAAAAAAATTTTTACATTTCGCCTTTTCCCATTTTTAGGAATTTTTTTTTAATTTTTGAGTCCATTTTACCCCATAAACGGAGGGAACCGAAGGGGGTAGGGGGATGAAATTTTTTTTACATCTTCCTGGCATTGAATACAACCCATTTCTGAAATAAAATTTTTACATTTCGTTTGTTTCTATTTTTAAGAAATTTTTTTTAATTTTTGAGACCTTTTTACCCCATAAACGGAGGGAACCGAAGGGGGTAGGGGGATGAAAATTTTTTTACATCTTCCTGGCATCGAATACATCCCATTCGTGAAATAAAATTTTTACATTTCGCCTTTTCCCATTTTTAAGAATTTTTTTTTTGTTTTTTACCACTTTACCCCATAAATTAGGAAACCGAGGGGGGTAGGGTTACCAAACTTCGTTTTTAGGTTTGTCTTATTGTTTAAATCGAACTCACGTTGAAAAATGTTTCCTTTTTTAATTTTTTATTTTTCGTTTTCATAAACGTTTCGAACTTCAGCCTCATGAAAATAACTGAATTTTGAGAAATTTTTGAAATTAACTAAATTTCTACGAAGAATTTATTTAAATTATTTTTAAAAAATTGAATTGTCACAAAAGAATTTCATTGAAAACTTTGAAAATAATTTAATTCTTTTGTAGAATAAATAAAAAATATTGAATTTTCGAAATTCTTAATTTCTTAATATGAAAAAATAATAATGATTAAATATTTATTGAAAAATGAAGCTATTGATGTTTTCCAATAATTTTCTAATGAATAATAAATGTTGTTTTGAAAATCTGGAAAAATTCCGTTTTTCAACCTTGAAAATCTGTAAAAGTCAGGGAATTTGAAAAGAGCAAAATCGTAGTAATTTTGAAATAAATTTTGTTTCCTTATTTGAAACGTTCGAAACTTTCGGAAAATAAATTTTTGATATAAAAATTTCGAATAAAATAAACGCCGTTTTCGACAACTTCGTCACTATAAACTCGACTATTTTTTTGGTTTAAAATATACAATAAAGCTAAAAGAGTCTAAAAATATATGCAATAAAAGTGAGTTTTTGATTGAAGAGTATAATTTCTCTTTTTATAGAGTAAAAAGAAGGAGAGACATTATTCAAGTGAAATTTCTTGCAAATATTCCACGTAGATCAATATATTTGAATTTCTTGACAAAAAAGCATATAGTATAGGACGGTAAGAGCGCAAGAAAAGCTGAAATTATATCAGAGGGAGAGAATAGTTTAAATCGGACCAGCTGTTACATCTTCTTCCCCTCGGTATTTGAGCTCAGCAAAATCATAATATGGATAGCGTTGATGAATGCGGTGGTGGAATTTTATTAAGCAATCGCGTTCAACTAGTTTAAATATCTTTACTTCTTTCATTCAAAAAAAGAAAAAAGAAAATGGCGAATAATAATTCCATTTATTTTACGGTCATGAGCAGTGAATTCACTGCACTAATGGCATAGATTTTCTGACAAAGAAAAATATAGTGAGTATCATCGTGTGGTCTGTGGGATTTACTTTATATTATACAGATGTTTCATATTTATGTGTGTACCTTTCTTTCGCTTCTTGGCCACTGCTCTCTGATGATCGTCGACGTTTTTTCTGAAAGTCGATCGATGAACGTCTGTAAATTAACAGGAGGAACATTTTTTTTTTACTTTTTCTTTATGATAATCGCTTTCGCCCTGGAGTTGGCGTCAATAATATTATTTGGCATTTTTTTTACTGTAATTTGTTTCTAAAAAATCACTTTTTTACTTCAATTTTTATAGATATTTATACTGTTCTCTAAAATTGAATTAGTTAAAAATAATTAATTTTATAGTAAAAAAATCAGTCACCAATTCAAACGTATTATGTAAATTAATAAGATCCTAAAGTTCTGAACGTTCAAATGAGCGAAATTTATTTATTTCTTCCAAAAATTAAATTTTTATTGTAATTATTTTGTGTCACTGACAAAAAAAATTAATCACTGAGTTTGTAAATGTAAAATTTTAGTTTAAAAATTTTTTTATGATTAGAAATTTATTAAAATATCTTTAATAAAAAATATTTCGTTAATTTGAACGTTCGAAACTTTGGGAATCAAAATTTATTTTAAAAAAATTATGGAGTTTATAGAAATATTTTTAAATTCCACTGAAAATTTGTTAAAAAATTCCATTAGAAACTTTTAAACAAATAGAATTTTTAAAGTATTTTAATTTAATCACTGATTAATAATTGAATTTTATAAAAAGTCGTATTCTAATGTATTCATATTTCTAACGGCGAAGATTAATAATTAAAATGTTTATTAGCTGATTATAAAAAATACCCGTTAAATTTTTTAACAAAATTGAACTTTCGCAAATTTTTTTTTAAATCTGAAAAATAAGATTTGTAATTTTTTAATATTATATTGTTTCAAGATAATTGAATTTTTATAAGGAAATATAATTGAAATTTCTTCGCATTTTTTAAAGAATTAATTCTTTTCTTGAATTTTATTTAATTTTTTCGAAAACAATGTTAGTGACCGAAATGATAATTTTATTTTTTAAACATAAAGTCCCTCTTACACAGTTTTAGTATTTTTTGCTTATAAAAATTATATATTATTCTATTCAATACATAATTATAATTATTGAACTTCCCTTAAACTTTTATAATTTCAAATTTCTGAATATTTTTACAAATTATTTTTATTTATTTCCTGAACAAATTAAATGTTGTTTACTTATTAAATAAATAATTAATTATCACTGTTTTATTATTTTCAAAAATTTTAATAAAATTCATCACAAGAATTAAATTATTTTAATAAACAACAGGAATTGTTTGGAAGAATTGAATTTATTTTATAAATAGTAAAATTCTTTGCAGAAATTCAATTATCAATAGAATTTTAATAGAATTGAAAAATCAAATTTTCAATTATAATTCTAAAGAGACAAGTTTATTTTCCAAATTATCCATTAAAATTATTCAAAAAAAACATTATTTTCAAAAAATTTAAAGATTTATTCATGTTCGAAATCAAATATAAATTTAATGATCCCAAAGTTTTTAACGTTCAAATGAACGAAATATTTTATATTGAAGATATTTTACTAAATTACTAATCATAAAAAAATTAAAAAACTAAAATTTTACATTTACAAACTGAGTAATTAATGTTTTTGTTAGTGATACAAAATAATTGCAATAAAAATTTAATTTTTAGAAGAAATAAATAAATTTCGTTCATTTGAACGTTCAGAACTTTAGGATCTTTAAATTTAAATTTGATGAGGAAAAAAAACAGGGAAAAATTTTGGACATAACCGGAAAAAATCGGAAAATGCCCTGAAATTTTGTTGAACATAAATTGTAGACACCCTGGTTATGCTACTATTTGGGATATACAACTTTTTCAAAATAATATTAATTGTTTGCAATGTTTTTTAAAAAATTCTTAGCAACTGATCATAATTATCTATATTCATGAATAATAAAATTCATCGCAGGATTTCAATTATTTTTAATACAGGAATTATATTTTTACAGGAATTACTCGAAAAATGTAATTATTCTAGCATAAATTTTAGGAAATAATTGATTTAAAGAAGAATTTTAGTAAAAAAAAACTTTACAAAAGTGTACAATTTTTGATTAATTAAAATTTAGGTTTTAGTTAAAAAAACTTCTGAATGAGTCATTTGTTTAATGTTTCACTTGGGGAATATTTTTTATTTGTACTTAAGGAAGCAAATTCATTAATGTTTTGTTATAAAGCAGGGGAATCTAGGGTCGGTTGATACAAATGGATTATTTCTGAAACGATTAATCAAAGGCAGATAAGTGGACGCACTGTTTTTTTTTGACATCAAAAGTACCGATTAATAAAACTATTATTTTTCACAAACTTTATAGTTCCATGTGAATTCAGCTTTAGATAAACACGTTTGTTATTTATATATATAATGTTTGGCTTCTTAACAAAACTTAGAGTGATTAATTATTGTGTATTATTTAATGATACTTTTTTCAAAAGAAATTCGTTTCCATAACACGAGGTTAGGAGAGATACAAATTAAAAATAATGCAAATTTGTTGTTTCTTCATGTTTGCTAAAACAACTGTTTCGTGCAAGTTGGTTTTTTCTTTATCTTTTAAAAATTTGAAGTACGAGAAATTATCTGGATTATACACGTTTATGTTCTGTGAGAAAAATTGAATTTTTCTCGAAACTTTGTTGTTATCTCTGCTATTTATTTATTTGTAATATTTGTATTAATCAATCAATTAAGAGGTAACCATTTTGTAATAATAGTTTTTTTTCTATATAAGTACGCGTTTGTGAACAATAAATTCTCGTTATCGATTGTTTGCAGAATCATCAAAACGATAAACTAGACTTTGAACAATAATATTATAAAAATTGTAAAAATATGTGATTGTTTGACTTTGGGTTCTCAATGCGGAGTGTATAAAATCTCATTCGAAATATGCTAGCCGTTAATGAAGTCATATAATAATAATTTCCATCAAATTCTTAATATTGTGAGTAAGGATATAAGCAACGAAATCGGACATTAATTAAGTGATTAGAATTCAAATTTTATGGAAAGCGTGTTTGACCTTTAAATTATCTTCTAAAACCTTGGTAGTTGTATGTTTATTAGTTTAGGTTTAAAAATCAATGTTTCAGTGTGGAAAAAACCTTGAGATTCACTTTTCAACAAGTTAAATCGAATAAATTTAAAGTGCATGAGAAAAAAACAGGATAATAACTGAGAATTTTGTTAAACGAAAATAGTAGACATTATTATAAAAGATATAAAAACCTGAAACACCTGGAAATGTCAGGCAATTTTTTAATAACTGAAAAAAACCTGGAAGAGTCAGGCAATTTTGATCGAAATCCTGAAAAATTGTTATTTTCTAATTAATATTGTATTTCTTCTTAAAATGTACTTTTACTTAAATATTTCGAAATTAATTCAATTTTAAAACACTTACGTTTACAATTTTTATAATTAAATGACTTTGCAAAGATTTGCATTTGAAATTTTGTAAACTTTCAATTTTAAATGGATTAGATTAGAAATTTAAAAAAACCTAGATTTAAAAAAAATTAAAAACTAAAATTGTTCTGAAATTATTCAAATTTTTCAACATACATTAAAATGATTTTATAAAATAATGGACTTATAGAAGCATTTTAGTTAAAAACACTAAAAAAAATTTGGATTTCTGCAGAAATTTAACTATTTTTAAAATTAGTAAAATTCAATTATTTTTTATTATTTATTCTTCAAAGAATGAAATTATTTTCAAAAATTTTAATGAAATTCTTTTATAGCAATTCAATTTTTTTCAAAATAATTTTAATAAATCACTTGGTAAAAATTAAATTGATTTGCAAAATTTTTCAAAATTCAATTAATTTTCAATGTTTACTATTATCATAAAGTTTTACAAAACAATTCAATTATTTAAACCAAAAGTTTAATAAAAATTGATCTGAAGAATTCAATTATTTTCAAAAGAAATATAATTCTTTGCAAAAATTCAATTATGTTAAAAAATTTACAAAAATTCTCGTCAATTTTCAATTAGTTTTATAAATAATACAATTTTTAAACCAAAATTTAAAATTTTCTGAAAAATTTTATTAAAATTCTTGGCAGAGTTTCAATTATTATTAATATATTTTATAAAATTCGTTTCATGAAATTTCTCAGAAACTGAAATTATTCTTCAAAATTTTATTAAAATTTGTAAAGTGAATTCAATTATTATTTACATTTGTAGAAATAATTAAATTTTCAAAAGGTTTTTGAAAATTTGAAAATTTGAATTTTTTATACTTTTAATGAAGAATTCTGTAGAATTAATTTTTTTTAAAAAAGTTTACTTACTACTTTTTAACTGTAACTTTTTGAAAAATTATTTTCATCATTACGATTATTTTTTTCTGAATTTTTAACTGAAATTCTTCTTTCAATCGATTAATTTTAATGATTTTCTAAAAAGTTCTTTCACAATTTTCAAATCCATTTATTTATAATATTCAATTTCACGAAATTCTAATTTTTCGTAAATTCTTCAATTAAATAGATGTAGGAAAATAAAATCTTCAAATTTTATCAAAAATTTTAACTGAAATTCATTTTAAAAATCAATTGTTATCAGATAATTCTGTACGAGAATTCAATTTGTTTACAAACAAACATGATTCATTGAAAAAATTCAAATTTTCCTAAAATTCAATTCTGGTAAAGAATTTTGTCAAAAAACTCTTTTAAATAATAGAATTCATTGGACGAATTTTCATAAAATATTCTAAAGAATAATTACATTTTTCGAGAAATTCGATTAAAATCGAAAATATTTGAAATTCTTTAATGATTTTTTAAAAAATTTATTTTTTGCTAAAATAATTGAATGTTTGTGTAGAAAAGTATAAAAATTTTTCTTTAATATTTGAATTGTTTGACTATAAAAATAACTATTGTATTAAATAATTAAATGTTTCTTAAAATTGAATTTTTATAAAGAATTTTATCAACAAATTTTCATAACATTTATAGGAATAATTTCATCTTTCGAGAATTTTGAAAAAAAATTGTCAATATATTGTAAATAATTGAAACTCTGCCAAGAATTTTATTAAAATTTTTCAGAAAATTTTGAGTTTTGGTTTAAAAATTGTATTATTTATAAAAGTAATTAAAAATTGATGAGAATTTTTGTAAATTTTAGAACATAATTGGATTTTTGCCAATAATTATATTATACTTCAGAAAATAGTTTAATACTTGAGACGAATTTTATTAAAATTTCTTTTTAAATAATTGGATTTTTTTTATGAAAATTTTTTGAAATTGTAGATATTCTCAATAATTTAATTCTGATAAATTATTTTGAAAAAGAAATGAAAATAAATTAGTAATTTTTGAAAATAATGTACACATCTTTGAAGGATTTAAAAAAATGGAATTTTTGAAAATCCTAATCTCTGTAATTATGAAACAATAGTGATGATTAAATATTTTATGAAGCTGAAGTTCACAACGTTTTTATAATCGAAAATAAAGAAATAATTGTACAGTATTTTTATTTTTGATTGTACATTATGTTATTTTTTAATAATTGTATCCTTAGTGACAATTAATTTCTTAAAAAATTAAAGATTAAGGCAAATGAAAATTGGAGATGAATTTAATTTGAAAAAAAAATTCTTTTTTGATTTTTCGTTTTTAAAAACGTTGCGGATTTCAGCTTCGTAATATTTTTTGAAAAATGAAGTTATTGGATGTTTTTGAATAAGTTTCTAATTAATAATAAATGTTGTTTTAAGAACCTGGAAAAATTCCTCTTTTCATCTCTTGGATAATTTGGAAAAATCGGGGGAATTTGAAAAGAGGAAATAAGCGTGGCGGCAAACCCGTGAATGTGAAAGTAAGAATTAAATTCGCCTCAAAATTGCTATTCAATAAGTTATCTTGACTGCAATTTTGAACATCAAAGTCATCTCGAGTTTTGTCTTTATCGAAGTTTCGGTTTTGTCATTAAGATTCACCGTTGCTTCAAGTCCGTTTTCTCGTGCGGTTGCCCACGTGCAGACACTGTCATAGCCAATGCTCTTTGCTCCTAAGTCCCAGTTATATGGCATAAAGCAGTTTACCATCTTTAGTCGACTGCCTCTCTAGGTACTCGACGAAAGGAATCTCTAATAGTGCTCTCGTACTAATTAATTAAATTGGAAATATTTCATTTTCTCAATTTCAAAATGCAATTTTCAGTTTCCATAATTATAATAACCATGATCGTAAAAAATGTTTCTTTCTCTCTCTCTGTCTCCTCTTAATTTTGAGGATCATTTTGAGTATGTACAGTGAATAGGTTAATGAAAATTTCAGAGGGAAAATACGATTTTACAGAATGGGAGGAATTTACATGAAAAATTACTGTGCTTGTCATTTGAAAGCAGATGCAAAATGCTTTTACGAATACCATTTATAGGGAAATTGAGGAACTATTGAAATGCACGCACAACACAACACAACATAAACTGCGGATGGTATACTAGTTTCGAAATGGAGCTTCAAAGTGCTCTAATCTAAAAATTATAGCGTTCTAAATTTTCAATGCGGTTCGGATTTTTATTCTCTTAAAATCGCTCCTAAAGGAATTGTCTTCGCGCTCGTTAATCTAATATTAATTAACTTTTAAACATTTTTTTTTTCAATTTCTGACAATCTTTTTATTTATAATCAGGCTTTCCACGCAACCTGGAAATCTGAAAAACCTGGTAATGTTAGGGTATTTTGTAAAACTTGAAAAAACCTTGAAAAGTCACAGAATTTTGATCCAAATTCAGGAAAGTTGTTGTTTTCTAATTCTATTTATTCTTGAAATCTAATTTTACTTAAACATTTCAAAATTAATACGTCGGTGAAGTTTGCAACGTTTATGATCAACGATTGAAAGAAAAAAAATATTTTTCTACCCAAAAAATAACACTTCTTGTTCATAAATATTTTTGTTATCAATCATTATTAAAAAAAATTAATCGTACTTCCAAGATTTATAAAAAATTTGCTTCAAATAATCATTTTCTTTTGAAATCGTTGACTATAAACGTTGTGAACTTCACCAACGTAAATTAATTCTATATTTTAAAAAAGTTGCGCTTACGATTTTCCTAATTCAATGAACTTGAAAAGATTTTCATTTGAAATTTTGTAAACTTTCAATTTTAAATGAATTAGATTAAAAATTTAAAAAAACCCAGATTTAAAAAAAAATTAAGAACTTAAATTGTTCTGAAATTAGTTAAATTTTTTAACATACATTTAACTGATTTTTTAAAACAATAGATTTATAGCAGCATTTTAGTTTAAAACACAGAAAAAAATTTGAATTTCTGCAGTAATTAGATATCACTGCAGAAATTCAACTATTTTTAAAATTAATAAAATTCAATTATTGTTTATTATTGATTCTTCAAAGAATGAAATTATTTTCAAAAATTTTAATGAAATTCTTTTATAGCACTTCAATTTTTTTCAAAATAATTTTAATAAATCACTTGGTAAAAATTAAATTGATTTACAAAATTTTTTAAAATTCAATTATTTTCCAATGTTTGCTATTATCATAAAGTTTTACAAAACAATTCAATTATTTAAACCAAAAGTTTAATAAAAATTGGTCTGAAGAATTCAATTATTTTCAAAAGAAATATAATTCTTTGCAAAAATTCAATTATGTTAAAAAATTTACAAAAATTCTCGTCAATTTTCAATTAGTTTTATAAATAATACAATTTTTAAACCAAAACTTAAAATTTTCTGAAAAATGTTATTAAAATTCTTGGCAGAGTTTCAATTATTTATAATCTATTGACTTTGGAGAATAAATAAGAAAAACAATTGAATTTCTTAGAAGAATTTTATTACTTTTAAAAATAATTGCATTTCTACAGTAATATCTAATTTCTGCATAAATTCATTTTTTTAGTGTTTTTAACTAAAATTCTTCTATAAATCCATTATTGTAAAAAATCAGTTAAATGTGTATTAAAAAATTTAACTGATTTTAGATCAATAAATTTTAGTTCTTAATTTTTTTTTTAAATCTAGGTTAACAAAATTTCAAATGAAAATCTTTTCAAGTTCATTTAATTATAAAAATTGTGAACGTAGCTCTTTTAAAATTGAAAAATAAATATTGAATCAAAAATAAATTTCAGGAAAATTTTTTGATTATAATTGAATATCATATTCAAAAATATTCATTTATTTGAAAATTCTAAGAGAATTCATTGATTTAAGTCTAAAAATAAATATTTTATTAGATAATTCAACTTTTTTTTTTTAATTTAATTGTCACGAAGAACTTTATCAACCAATTTTTTAAATAATAATTGAATTCTATTAAACAATTTTAATAAAATTTTTTTTAATACTTGCATTTTTCGAGAAATTTGATGAACATTTTGTATATAAAAATTAATTGAAATTCTGACAAGAATTTTATTATAATTTTCGAAAATAATTGAATTTTGGAGAAAAATATTATTATTTATAAAGATTATTTAAATTTTGGAGGGGAATTTTTGACAATTTTGGAACATAATTAGATTTTTGCGAAGAATTATGTTACATTGAAAAAAATGTATTTGATTCAAATAACCGATTATTTGACTATTATCAAGTTAAGATTTACTTGAATCAAATAATTTTTATTTGAATCAATTAAATAGTATTTGCTTCAAATACTGAAATATTTGATTCAAGTAAATATTTATTTGTTAATAGTCAAATAATCGGTTATTTGAATCAAATAAATTTTTTTTCAGTGTACTTTTAAAAATAATTGAATTCTTGAATTTGCCAAAAATTTTCTAATGAATAGATTATGTTGTTTAAAAAATCCTGGAAAAATTGCGTTTTTTAACTTGGAAAACCTAGAAAAGTCGGGGAATTTGAAAAGGGTAAAAGCGTGGCAACCCTGATTTAATTATTTGAAAAAGTTGAAACGCAATTATCTTGATAAATAGGTAACACAAAATTCTGCACAGACATTTAAATAGACATTCCATTTTTTTTAGGTATTCAATTAAGGTTGGTGAAGTTCCCAACGTCTGTAGTCAACGATTTTAGAAGAAAATGATTTTTTGAAGCAAATTTTTATAAATTTTTGTAAGTACGATTAATTCTTTTTAATAATGATTGATAACAAAAATATTTGTGAACAAAAGGTGTTATTTATTTGGTAGAAAAATATTTTTTTTCTCTCAATCGTTGATCATGAACGTTGCAAACTTCACCGACGTTTCAATTATTTAAATTAAATTATTTTGAAAAATTGAAATCAAATTCTTTGCAAACATTTTGAAAATTAGAGAATACAAGAGAATGATTTGTACCCTCGACCCTTTCTTCAAACGAACAAGGATAGAGACAACGACAGGTTCCTAAAGGGCACATACGTGTGTTGTTTGTCTCCCTTGCAAATGTGAATTCCAAACATTCTTGTTAGCTTTGAAGACGCGCGTCCCTCTTATGAATTTTTGGTTCATTTGTCCTGCGCGAGCAACAATCCGTTGAGTGCTTATTAGAAGCGTTGATGGTATTCAATTAGCGTTCATGGTC
Source organism: Leptopilina myrica (nomen nudum) (assembly GCA_032872475.1). Lineage (NCBI taxonomy): Eukaryota > Metazoa > Arthropoda > Insecta > Hymenoptera > Figitidae > Leptopilina > Leptopilina myrica (nomen nudum). Next base: position 64,064,650 of record CM065458.1, on the reverse strand, counting down.
ATGCGCTTCTAAATTCCACCCGCAAAAGAATTTTCACCACATAGAGGACTTTCACTCATGATATGGGATACATATTTCTGAATGCAGACGACAACATTGTTCTTTCAAAACCATATCTCTCCTTTTATGAAAAATAAATTACATTCGTGAACGTATACATACAATGCTGCATATTGCATCTTTCATTCTTGCGGAAAAGAGATCTCGAAATTCCTTCTGCGATCTTTCTCCGTTCGCTGGAACAAGGGGATCAAGTTTGGAATATCCAGTTTTAACCGTCCCTTGTCAGAGGAATGAAAAAGAATTTTTTAAAGTACGAAATACTCGAAGAAGAAGAAAACACTAGAAAAAGTATAGTTGAGTTTCTTAAACTTAAGAAAGAAATTAATGCACTAAATACTTTACAAGCTGAGCTAAATCCATCAAACTTTTGTCTTTCATTAAAAAAAACAGCACGGTTACCATGCAACCTGGAAAACCTCGAAATGTCACGGAATTTTATATAAAAATTGCACAAAAACCTGGAAAAGTCAGGGAATTTTCATCGAAATCATGGAAAATTGTTCTTTTCTAAACTTATTCTTAAAAATCTAAATTTGGGTACTGAAATATTTCGAAATTAATTATTCAATTTTAGAAGAATTGCGTTAACAATTTTTATAAGTTGATCGATTTCAAAAGGTTTCAATTTACAATTTTCGAATGTTTCGATTTTAACTGAATTTAATTAGAAATCTTAAGGGGGTCCCCCATAGTCGATTGAATTTTTGCATTGAGCTTCAATGGGAAAATCGCATCGACTTTGACACCGCCTTAAGGCACGTACATTTTGGGAAAATTTTAATAATTCAAATTCTTTTGAAATTAGTTAAATTTTTTAATATATATTTAATTGATTATCCACAATAATAGATTTACGGAAGAATTTTAGTCAAAAACATTAAAAAGATTAAATTTTGAAGCAATTACAAATGTGTTTGTAAGAAATCAATTTTATTTCAAAAAATTTAATAAAATTCTTGGCAAAATTTCATTTACTTTCAAAAACTTTCCTCTATTCAATAAATTCTATTATCAACTACTATAATGAAATTTTCCAAAAGAATTTAATTGTTTTAAATATTTGTTAAAAGTATTACTTTCAGGAATTGTAATAATTTTTTTTTGCAAAATTCAATTATTTTCAGGAGTTTTGATAAAATTCTTTGTAGACTTCAATTTTCAGAAATTTTAATACATAAAATACTTTGCGAAATTCAATAATTTTCAAGAATTTAAAAAAAATTCAATTATTTTCAAGATTTTTAATAAAATTGTTTGCCAAATTCAATTTTTCCAAGAAATTTTAATAAAATGCTTTACAAAATTCAATTATTTTTAGGAATTTTAATGGAATTCAATTATTTTCAAGATTTTTAATAAAATTCTTTGCGAAATTCAATTTTTCCAAGGAATTTTAATAAAATGCTTTACAAAATTCAATTATTTTTAGGAATTTTAATGGAATTCAATTATTTTTAAGATTTTTAATAAGATTCTTTGCAAAATTCAATGTTTCCAAGAAATTTTAATGGAATTCAATTATTTTCAAGATTTTTAATAATATTCTTTGCAAAATTCAATTTTTCCAAGAAATTTTAATAAAATGCTTTACAAAATTCAATTATTTTTAGGAATTTTAATGGAATTCAATTATTTTCAAGATTTTTAATAAGATTCTTTGCAAAATTCAATTTTTCCAAGAAATTTTAATAAAATGCTTTACAAAATTCAATTATTTTCAGAAATTTTAATGGAATTCAATTATTAGTTAATTTTAAAAAAAGAAGATATGCACTTCAAATTTTTTTTATTACAATTTAATTCTCGCAAATTTATTTTATTAATTCTGAAAAATAAAATTGTTTAAATTTTTCAATTCCATTGTTGCAAGATAATTTAATTTTTCTAAACAAATACATAATTGAAAATTTTTGAAATAATTGAAATTTCTTTACATTTTATTTTTAGATAATTTGATTCTTTGAAAGAATTTTAATTTAAATTTTTCGAAAACAATGTCAATGACCGTAATTATAATTTTATTTTTTAAATATAAAGTCCCTCTTAAAGTTTTAAATCAATTGTTTGCTTCTAAAAATTATATTATTTTATTATTATTTAATACTTATAATTATTGAACTTCTCTTAAATTTTTATAATTTCAAATTTCTGAATGTTCAAATAAATGATATTTATCATTTCTTAAGCAAATTTAATGTTTATTACTTATTCAGTAAATAATTAATTATCACTGCTTTTTTTAAAATTGTAATAAAATTCTTCACAGGAATTAAATTATTTTCATAAATAATATCATTGTTTGGAAGGATTTTAATTGTTTTTGTAAATAGTAAAATTCTTTGCAGAAAAATTAATTATTATCAATAGAACTGTAATAAACTTGAAAAAGAAAATTTCCAATTATAATTATAAACGGACAAGATTATTTTTAAAGAATTGAAAAAATTATTTTCCAAATTTTCAATTAAAATTATTGGAAGGATTTTAATTGTTTTAGTAAGTAGTAAAATTCTTTGCAGAAATTCAATTATTATCAATAGAATTGTAATAAACTTAGAAAAAGAAAATTTCCAATTATAATTATAAACGGACAAGATTATTTTTAAAAAATTGAAAAAATTATTTTCCAAATTTTCAATTAAAATTATTATTTATTTATGTTTGAAATCAAATTTAAATTTAAATTTAATGAGAAAAGAAAACCGGGAAAAAATTAGGTCATAACCGGGAAATAACCGGGAATTTTTTTGAATGAAAATAGTAGACACCCTGAATTCTTCTAATCGGAAGAATTAAAACCTTTCTACCATCCTTATTGTGAGCAATGTGGAAAAATTGCAGTTAAATGTGGTGCAGAAAAAAAAGCTCTGTTTCTTTAAAAAAAATAGTCGTGAAAAGTTTTGTAGGAGACAGATTTCTAGATGGTAATATTCCCTTAAGTGCATGAAAGCACAGACACTGTGATCCGCATAAGAAATCAGGCTCTGTACAAAATATCTGAAAAGGTTCACTTAATTGCACTTAACCTAGATTTCAGAGATGTCTCTCTCCCTGAAATCGCTTATAAACACCTGCTCGCTTTCTGTAAAGTGTGCACAAGAGAACAGTAACTGATGAAAATTGGCTTGTTTCTTTCCAGTTTTCAACCACATAGTTCCTTTGAAGTAAAAATTTACTTCGCACCGAAAAAAAAGATGCAAAAAAAAAAAAAAAGATGTTCATCTATCTCTTCACGTTTTCATAGAAGGCGACTTTTTCCTATATTCATTTTCTTCAACGCTTCTCATCTTTGCTGCTTTCGTGTTTGAAAATTTCTCCGACAATCTTCTTAGTATAGTCTCATCTCACTAGGAAATCACATTTACTGACCAGGCTCTCAGGATTATTTTCAAATTAAATCTAAATTGAATTGTAAGTACGTTGGTGAAATTCACAACGTTTATAATCAACGATTTCAAAAGAAAATTATTTTTTAAGCAAATTTTTGTAAAGAAAAATTATTTTTTTTGAAGTAGGATTGACAAAAAAAATATTTATGAACAAAAAATGTCATTGTTTGGTAGAAAAATAAATTTTTTTCTTTGAATCGTTGATTATAAACTTTGCCAACTTCAACGACGTTTGTAAGTTACTTTCAGGAAAAGAGTAATTTAACTTCAATATTATGTGTATAATAATTATTTTTCTTTGAATGTCAAGAAAAAAAACTGAGGAATAATCAGAATTTTGATGCAACTTGAAAACCTCGAAATGTCAGGGAATTTTATAAAAATTTATGAAACCTGTAAAAGTCGGGGAATTTTCATCGAAATCATGGAAAATTGTTCTTTTCTAATTGTATTTATTCTTGACAACTAATTTTATTTAAATATTTCAAAATTAATTCAATTTCAAAAGACTTAGGTTTACAATTTTTATAATTAAATGAACTTGAAAATATTTTCATATGAAATTTTGTAAACCTAGATTTAAAAAAAAATTAAGAACTAAAATTTATTGATCTAAAATTAGTTAAATTTTTCAACACGTATTTAACTGATTTTTTACAATAATGGATTTACAGAAGAATTTTAGTTAAAAACACTAAAAAAATGAATTTCTGAAGAAATTAGATATTACTGTAGAAATGCAATTATTTTTAAAAGTAGTAAAATTCTTCTAAGAAATTCAATTATTTTTCTTATTTATTCTCCAAAGTCAATAGATTATAAATAATTGAAACTCTGCCAAGAATTTTAATAAAATTTTTCAGAAAGTTTTAAATTTTTGTTTAAAAATTTTATTATTTATAAAATTAAATGAAAATTGACGAGAATTTTTGTAAATTTTTTAACATAATTGAATTTTTGCAAAGAATTATATTTCTTCTGAAAATAATTGAATTCTTCAGACCAATTTTTATTAAACTTTTGGTTTAAATAATTGAATTGTTTTGTAAAATAATTGAATTCTTTAGACCAATTTTTATTAAACTTTTGGTTTAAATAATTGAATTGTTTTGTAAAATAATTGAATTCTTTAGACCAATTTTTATTAAACTTTTGGTTTAAATAATTGAATTGTTTTGTAAAACTTTATGATAATAGCAAACATTGGAAAATAATTGAATTTTGAAAAATTTTGTAAATCAATTTAATTTTTACCAAGTGATTTATTAAAATTATTTTGAAAAGAATTGAAGTACTCTAAAAGAATTTCATTAAAATTTTTGAAAATAATTTCATTCTTTGAATAAAAATAATAAAAAATAATTGAATTTTACTAATTTTAAAAATAGTTAAATTTCTGCAGTGATATCTAATTTCTGCAGAAATTCAATTTTTTTTAGTGTTTTTAACTAAAGTGCTGTTATAAATTTATTACTTTAAAAAATCAGTTAAAAGTAGTAAAATTCTACTCAGAAATTCAATTATTTTATTTTTCTTATTTATTCTTCAAAGTCAATATATTAAAAATAATTGAAACTCTGCCAAGAATTTTATTAAAATTTTTCAGAAAAAAAGACAAATTAAATTTTAAATTCGTCTTGATGGAAAGGTGAAGAATTTAATAATGAATATTTATTCAAATTTAATATTTATAACTTTAAAATGTTGAAAATGTAGAAAATGAAATTCAATACATATAAGAATAGCTCTAGAAAAATAATAGAAGACTATTGTTTTGCGTTAGTATAAGATGATTCTATACGCTATATTTTCTAGTAAAATATTCTTTTCGTAAAATGAGGAGAATAAATATTGCAAAGTTAAAGAATTTCCAATAATAAAGTTATGTAACTATAAAAGCATTTAATTTTCAGTATGCAGGAAAGTTCTTGAAAGTTTTTCATAAGTAGTTTCCGGTTATCCATTAAGAATCTTTTAAGAAAATACTTGGCAACTTGGAATTTTCACAGAGACGTCCATTAAATACATCAAAAGTTATTAAAAGAAATAGTTGCACACAAATTTTTTTTTCCCTTTTTTCCAAAACTTTTTATTTAAAAAAAAAGTGCTTGTTTGTAATTTAGAAATATTTTTCTACTTCTTTAAATGAAAAACAAGAGCGGATAAAATATTGAATAATATAAAATTTTGATTATTTTCGTACAATAATAATAATAATAATAATATTCATCCGAGCAACTGCTTTTATGAACATATCCTCAGTTGCTATACATGCACGATAATTTCATCGATAACCACAGGCTATTATCGGGTTTTCTATTTTCAAAGCTTTGCAATATTTTTAAATGGCATTTTGAATGAAAGTTTATTATAATAAAAATTGCTATTTATTGAGAAAATATTTGACTAACATTTGTATTGAAATGGAAAATTTATTGTTATACATAAAGTTGTTGTGTTGAATTTTGAGAATTATGAAGATATAATAAAGCGTACATTGAGAAAACTAATTTCCTTCATATTGCGTATAAACAGAAACTTTTTGTATTGTAAATTATTAAAATGTAAAAAAAATCATGTTTGTTTGTGCAAAAAAGATTGTGAAAAATTCTTTTGATACTTTTTTGTTTTAATATAATTTTTGCTTTTATATAGTTTTCCTGTTTATAAATGAAAGAAAAGAAATTTTAATTTCAATTTCAAACCGAGTTGCCGATAAATTTCTTTGTAGAATTTTAATTATTTTCAGTTTTTCAAAAAAATACAGTTATTCTTAAAATTTTTTCTAAATTCTTGAAAAAATTTCAATTATTTTTAAATTTCTTTGTTAGAATTCAATTATATTTGTCGATTTTCAATTATTTTGAAATTTTCGAATGAATTCAATTATTTATTTCTAATTAAATTTCTCAAAAAATAGCAATTGTCCTAATAATTTTTTTTCAATTTCTTATCAGGATTTCAATTCCTTATAAATTTTTTGCAAGAGTTTAATTATTTTCAATACAATTTCAATAAAATGTTTAAATTCAATTTAAGAAAAAATGCTGATGAATTTGATTAAAAAGTTTAAATTATTTTAAATTCTTTAAAATGGTGATGAATTTGATTAAAAAGTTTCAATTATTTTAAATTCTTCGAAAGAATTCAATTGTTATTTAAATAAAATTTACAGTGAAAATTCAATTATTCTTAAAATTAGTTTTAAATTTCTTGAAAAATTTCAATAATTTGAAAATTATTCGCAAGAATTCAATTATTTTAAACAGAATTTTACAAAAATAACTGAATTTAATTATTCTTAACAATTTTTTTGATAAATTTCCTTGCAGGATTTGCAATTTATTTTTAATTTTTCTCAAGATTTAAATTATTTTTTAAATAAAATATATCAAAAAATACAATTATTTAAAAATTTTTTTTTATAAATTTATTTGGAAAATTTAAATTATTTTGAATTAAAATTTCTCAACTGAATTCAATTGTTTTTAAAAACTTTTTAGAAATTTCTTCACTAAAATTTAATTGCTTACAAGTTTTTTGCAACAATTCAATTATTCTTAAAATTTTTTCTAAATTTCTTGAAAAAAAATTCATATATTTTTAAATTCTTGACAAGAATTAAATTATTTCCAAACAGCATTTTAATATAAAATGTCTGAACTTAATTATTCTTTAAAATTTTGATAAATTTTTATTGTAGAATTTCTATTACTTTTATTTTTTCTCAAGAATTAAATTATTTTTAAATTAAAATTTGTTAAAAAAAATACAATTATTATTCTTAAAATCTTTTATAAATTTACTTGGAAAATTAAAATCATTTTGAATGTTTTGCAAGTGTTAAAATATTTTTTAATTAAAATTTCTGGACATAATTTAATTATTATTTTAGTTTTTTAAAATGAATTTTTGGTCAAAATTTCCATTTTTTTAATGAATTTTTTGTTAAAATTTACACTTTTTTTAAATTTCTTACAAGAGTTTAATTATTTTCAATATAATTTTAATAAAATACCTGAATTTAATTATTATTCAAAATTTTGGTAAATTTCTTTGCAAAATTTCAATTATTTTAAATTTTAATGATAATAAAAGTTTTATCTAATTTGTTGTTAAACTTATGAATTTATTAAACAATTTCTAGAGAAAAGTTGTTAAGATAGTAATGAAAGTTAAATAAAAGTTAATAAAATATGTAAATAAATAAAAAATAAAGTTAATAAAAGTTGGACAGTAAATTTATTTAAAAACGTAAACAATTTTAGACTATTTTACAAACAGAAAATGTTTTCATTTTGAATGACAGTCTTATAACTTATTTTTGAAAATAAAGTTTCGAAAAAATTGTATTTTTCCTCGAAACGAAAACAATTGCAAAGATTTTAGCTTGAAAAGTTTCAGCGTCGTTCCTATATAACTGAATAAAAAATGAGATCTAATTTCCATTATTTCACACGTGTTTATATAAAATATGATATAAAATAGAAAGTTTCAAACTAATAGAGTTTATAATTATTAACGATTTCAATGAAAGTTGTAAAAGATAAAAGCAGAGAAACAACTTGTCAAGAATAGAGAATATAAGCGAGATCGAGAGAAAATGATACTCGATATCGAGTTTGAAAAAAAAAATAATAGACCAAAAACTAAAAATAATTACATGGAAAAAGGATTTATATGAAAAAAAAATTGTTTAAAAAATACTTGAGTATTTAGAAATTGCGATTATTTACAATAATTGAAATAATAAAGTGTTTCTTTCCACGTGTGGAACGTAAAAGAAAAAACTTTTTTTTACCGTACGTAGAAAATTTTCTCACATTTGTCATTGGAAATAGAGTCTTGTGAGTATGTGGAATATCGAGTAAGGAAAAACATGAAAATAAAACAAAAATAAAGCAATAGTTTCTCTCTCCTATACTTCTTATTGAACAACGAGAAAATCCAATAAGTACCTGGAGAATTGGCATATGCTTCAAGTTGATTCAATTTGAATTTGGTTCACATTTTCCCATTCACAGCAGAATAACACAAATGTATGTTAGATTTAAGAAATTTTATTTTACAATAATTTTTGTTGATATTCAGTTGAATAATTATTATGATTTGGTGGAAATAATATAATTCTTGACGTTAGGATGACAATAATAAAAATGGTAACAATCGTTAAAAAATAACAGTAAATATAAAAATAAATAATAATAATAATAATTTTGTCACATAAATATTACAACAGTATAAACACTTTTGCCTTTATAAAATTATTTTTACCATAAATTTTAAAAATAAGAGTTTCCATAATTTTTTGTTTTTAAAATAACGATAAACTTTTTTTTTGAAACAATTGAATTCTGTTGAAGAATTTTATTACAACTAGTAGATATTTATAAAAATCATTGAATTGAGGATAATTTTTGGAAAATAATTGAATTTAGGAGAAGAAATTTATTGTATTTTTAAAGATAATTGAAATTTTGAAGAGAATTTTTTTTTAATTTTTGAACATAATTGAATTTTTTGCTTTGCTCCTTTCATCATTAATTTTCTATGTTTTCATAATGGTGCCGCAAAAGAAGACCAATTTAGGAGGGAGATCTAAGATAATAGCACTAAACACAAAAATTTCTAATCAAATTTATCTTCGAGCTTTTTTGATGGAGAGAATGACTTGTAAATATGGGAATTTTCACATCTTTAGATTTAGAATAGGGGCAGAGTTGCCACACAATCTAGAATCCTGAAGAACCTGGAAAAGTTTGGGAATTTTGATTGAAATCCTAGAAAATTGTTGTTTTCTAAATAGAAATATTGAAAAAAATATTTGTAAAATTATTTTCATCGCGGTACGATTATTATTTTCTAAAATTATTCTTTAAATCTATTGTTTTTAATAATTTTTCAAAAAGTTCTTTGACAATTTTTAAATCGACTTGTTTTTAATTCAATGTTACGAAATTTCATCGATTAATGATTATTCGAAGATTCTTCAATTATATATATAATAGAAAATAAAAAGTTCAAATAGTTTCAAAATCAAAATTCAATTAAACTTTTTTAAAAAATCAATTCTACAGAATTGTTCGTTAAAAGTATGAAAAATTCAAATTTATTTTATTTTAATTTTAAACCTTTTGAGAATTGAATTATTTCTAAAAATCTACGACTATAATGCTTTCAATATTCAATCATAATCTAAAATTTTAACTGAAATTCATGTACTAACTAATTTTACTCCTTTTATTCACCTAAGAAGTGGAAAACTATGTAATACTATTTTTTTAACTTAAAACTTTGGAAAAAACTGAGTTTTTTTTTGGTTTTGTAGAAAAAATATTTTTCGATGCTGAGCAGGGACCTGTTAGTTTTGATAAAAATCAAAATACCACCGTTACTTTTTTGTGTGTGAAGAGTTTAAAATTTCTCCTCCTTTCTTATCGGTTTGTGTTGATGATGGCATCAAATAGCCATGAACTAGAGTTTAAAATTCGATAAGTTGGCTTTTTTACAATCATTGATATTTGGATCGCATATGAGAATCTGTTTTCTATGTTTTTCGGCACACGTCATTATAGGATTAAACTTCACAAAGCATTAGATTAATTATTGAAATATTGGAGAATTGATAAATGCGTGGAGTTTGAGAAGTTCGCTGCCTCTCTCCTTCGCTCTCTGTCTTTCTTCTCCTCCGCTACACGATTTCTAGATGAGTTCGCATTCCTTTATCTACGTGCCAGGCTATATTCATTCGCTTTAGCACCCAGTGAATGGGCGATATTGAAGAAAGGAGAGGCTAAATCAATAGATACCACATGGTTTATATACACACAGTCGTACTTGTGTATATCCACGTGCACATCTACAATTCGCTAACGAGAAATCCCTATGTAGTCTGCGGAATCTCCGTTCCTTCCACGATTTGTATAATTGTACTATAGGCCTTTGTAAATTGCGATCGCGTACAATTCGCACTCAATCAAACAAAAAACACCAAATTTCGTAATAGAAAAGAACTTTTGCTTATCTAACAAAAAAACGGTCGTTTTTTAGGAAATCGCTTGTTTTTGAGCAACACGAAGGAAGAAAATTGAAAATAACCCTTAAGTACCATGTCAGTTGGATTTAAAATGTCATTTCCATGTCCTGCTAAAAAAATCTGGAATACTAGTACATATATAAAAGTTTTTGAAGTCAATTAATTTTCCTAATCACTTCTTTTACCTAAATTAACAATTCATAGTCGCTAGAAATTCTTTGAAAAAATTTGGCAGAAGAATTAGAAGCAAAATGTCAGTGGTGTCCCCTGTCAGCACTTTAAAAAATCAGAACTTTAACTATTAATAAAAATTGTTGTTTCAGTTCTTACACGTACTTTAAAAACCGCAACGACTTGAACTTAAAAATAAAGTCTTTCTTTTTCCAAATTGAGAAATAAAGCAAAATGTCAGTGATGTCCCCTTAAAATTCTGTTTCTTGCAACATATTCTTTTATTTTTAATAAATTTGTGTTAAATTTACATCTTATATGTAGTTAGTGAAAATCTGATATTGGTTCGTAATTTATAAGCTGATTGTGACAAACTGACTTTGTCACATTTATTTTTAATTTGAAGGAACACAAAACATACAAATGTAAATTCGTCTTTCTTCGTATGTAAAACCAAAACCAAATTGAAAACAACCCTGGTTGCTCATTATAAAATAAAGCAGAGAGCAAATTAAAATAAGTATTCACAATCGATGTCATTAACACATGTGGAATTTGTATTTCACAACTCTCAATAAAAATACTTAAAATTGACGTGTCCGAGTTCAATAAATTAGGATCACGCCACTGTAAAAATACAACTATGCAAAATGCACTGGTCAACGACCGAGTGTTGCAAAATAACAAAGATCTCCCCACTCGATTTTCGGTGTACGAAATCGATAAAAAAATTGGAGATCGAGGAGTTGGAATAAGGCTTCCTTAGAGGAAAGTCGCATTAGGTTTGTCTTAAGTTTGAGACCTGAATTAATAGGTCGTAAAGGTTGAGTCTAGAAAAGTTGAACTATTTTGTATAGTGTTACATTTGAAAAAGTGTTTTACAAAGCCAGGTTTTAATTGACAAATATAAAAAGAATAATAAAGTGAAGGATTCAAGTGAAAGCCAAGGGGTGCATTTTTGGAAGGAGTAACCAGAGAATTCAAATTGGTTGATGAGCTTTACATTTAAAACATTGAAACACTACACTACTTAAAACACATAAACAATAATTTACTAAAATTATCTTTAAAGTTTATGTTGTTAAAATACTAAGGGGATAAAAGTCAAATCCAAGGGCAACTTATTTATTGTACGAATCATACAACCTATTGTTAAATATATAATCATTTTTGTTCAATGCTTAATCAATTTGTTGTTTTATCATTATAAACCTTTGTTTCCCAAATCACCACTTCGCTTTAAAAATAGGGATTCTCAACCCACAGACTGAACTGATAGTCTGGAAGGAGGAGGATCTACAACCAACGGGGTTTAAGGTTTCGGAACATTTCCGTGTAACATTCCTTGAGTTCCTTTTTATTGTATCGATTAAATAATTAATTAATTCGTTTATTACACTGATTTTATTCTCGTCATTCAAAAAAGATTGTCAGTGAAATCTTTCAAAAATGTCAGTATGGTGTCCCTCAAGTTTCATATGTTTGTTTGGTCTTCAAAAGTATATAATTTATAGCAAAACTTATTGAGAATATTTTTCAAGTCATGTTGAAACATTCATTATTGTAATTAGAAATATTTCAACTCTTTATGTAAGAAATTATTTCAGGAAATAATAAATAAAATCAGAAAAATTCTTATATTTTCTGCCTATCGTTTTTCACCTGATGAAAATTAAAATTTGCTTCCACCTGCTCGAGCACAATTACTTTTTGTCCAATATATATTTTAGTCAACCAAACTAGACTATCGTTAAGTTAATCCAACATCGAAAAATCAATGTTAGTAGCATCAAAAATGACATTTTAAATTTAATCTCCCATACATAAAGATGTTGTCCGTCGAAAACACTACAGATAAATGTTTGTCTAAAAGCGATTTGTTTCTTTCTACTTTAAAATTCACTAGAATAGAATATAAATAAAATAAAATTTGCCTAGGTAAATATTTTGGCAAATGATACACATAAATGATACAAATATGGGTTAAAAGTGTATATTACCGATGAATTATTTGCAATTGTGTAGACGTATATATAGATAAAGGTGTATTATGGAGCTATCATGCTACAAATGATAACACCTTGTGCCTTTGCCGAGCATAGAGTGAGTAAATGTCATGAAATTTCGTTTGAGCAAATTCATCTCTCTTGCCAATATCCAAAATGACAATCAGCCATTTGTGTGCCATATGACGATGCAAAATAGCGAATGCATTATAGCCTCTGTGATATATAACTCAGATCATGGGCTGTGGTTGAGCAACCGCAGAACCATTGCAATGGAGCTAACAACTAAATGGCTGAAATTGTACAATTCCGATTTTACAATTTGGTCCGGCAAAATTTAGGTCACTTTTGCTATACTCGTATATAGTCAGAAAAAACAGGGAATTCAGGGCAAAACAAAAATCGATCAAGAAAAAGTCACGAAAGTTTTTGATCAAAAGTGCTGGAAAAGTAGAAAAGTTCTGTAGAAATTTCTAAAATTCATAAAAACTAAACTTGACGACTAAAAGAATCGTATATTAGACACTTCATAAAGCTGACAAAAATTCCATTCTATTTTTTATTTTCTTTCGATTAATTTTTTGCAAATTCTAATTGAAATCATTATGAATTCCTAAAGAAAAATTAATTATTCATGAAAATAATTGAAAGATTTTTATAAATTTTTTTTTTTTGAAATTCTATGAAAATAGTTGAAATTAAAAATTATTGAATAGCGAATAAAAGTTTGTGAATATAATTAAATTTTACAAAGAATTGTATTCAAATTTAAAAAAAATAATTAAATGTCTGCATATGTGATAAAGTTTTTTTTTAATGAAAATATTTGAATTCTCAAAAGAAATTTTATTATATTTACAAAAATTATTGAATTCTTGTAAACAATTTTAATAGAATTTTTTAAAATAATTAAATTTCTAAGAAGAAATATATTATTGTTTTAAAAATAATTGTATTCTTGTGAGGAATTTTGTTATTTATGAAAATATTTGAATTCTGTAAAAATTTTTTATTAAAATGTCTCAAAATAATTGAATTTGCGGAAATAAGTTTGTTTTTTATCGACATAATTGATTTCTTCCGGAGAATTATTTATGTAAATAATTGAATTCTTGGTAAGAATTTCCTTAAATACTGAACGAATAATTGAATAGTTTTAAATGAAAATTTGATTAAAATTCCTTTGAAAAATTCTTATATTTTTGTAAATAATTGAATTTTTTCAAAGAAGAATATAAAAAATCATTTTCTAAAATAATTCAATTTTTCGAGAAATTGAAATGAAACTTTTCAGAATAATTACATTTTACGAGCAATTCCTATAAAATTTTATTAAAAATAATTGAAATTCTGAGAAGAATTCTATTATTTATAAAAATAATTCAATATTTTTTAAGAAGATTATTAAAAATTTTCAAAAATAATTGAATTTTTTGAGAAGAATATTTTATTATCTTTGAAGATAATTGAATTCTTGTGAGGAATATTTTTATTTAAAAAAATAATTGAATTTTGCAAAGAGTTTTATAAAAATACCTCAAAATAATCAAATTTTTAGTAATAATTTTGTTATTTATCTTTCACAATTGAATTCTTTTGAAGAACATATTATGTAAATAATTGAATTCTTAGGAAAATTTTTTAAAAATCTAACCTAATAATTGAATTATTTCAAAAAAATTTAATTAAAATTGTATACAAAATAATGTATATTTCTTTCGAACAATTTTATTGAAATATTTTTGAATAATTGATTTTTTCAAGAAAATTAAAATTAATTCTTGAGAATAATTACATTTTTCGAACAATTCCTGTAAAATTTTATTAAAAATAATTGAAATCCTTCAATGAATTTTATTAATTATGAAAATAATTGAATGGTTCTTAAGAATTTTATTAAAATTTTCTGAAAATAATTGAATTTCTCAGAAGAATTTTCTTATTTATGAAAATAATTGAATTCATGAGAAGAATTTTATTATTTTTGAAAAGAATAGAATTAATATTATTAATGAACACAATTGAATTCCTTCAAAGAATTTTATTAGAATTTTTTCAAATAATTTATTTATTGCGAGAAATTTTATTAAAATGTTTTAAAACTGTCATATTTCTGTGAAAATTTTTTCTTACTTTTGTGAAAATGTGAATTTATTCTTAAAAGAATTTTCATAAAGAAAGTTTTTGACTTTTAAGTAATTAATTTTTTAAAAAAATAATACATACCATTAGAGTTTTATTTTAAGTAATAAAATTCTTCTGGAAATTTTTATTTGTTATAGATTTGCATTGTTTCATGTACGAAACATAAAAATCATGTAATATAAATTTCTATTGACATAAAAATTATTTAACATACATTTCTTTTGACAAAAAAAGTTCATTTAACGTAAATTTTAAATTGTTTTCAAATTTATTTCACCGAAAATTCATTTGACAACAATTTGGCATAAAAGTCCTTTAACGAACATCTTATTTAACACACAATCCATTTGACATAAATATCATTTTACGCAAAAATTCACCTGACATAAAATTTATTTGACGTAAATAGCATTTAACATAATTCTTATTTAACCTTTAAATTCACTTGATATAAATTTTATTTGGCATTAATTCCATTTGATATAATTCTCATTTGACGTAAAATTTACTTTACATAAATTTCATTTGGCATAAATCCCATTTAACGTAATTCTCATTTAACATGAAATTTACTTGACATATATTTCATTTAATGAATAAGTCACTACACATAATTCTCATTTGACATGAAATTTAGTTTACATAAATTTCATTTGGCATAAATGTCATTTGACATGAAAATATAGACGCGAATTTCAAAATTAGCGAATCGTAATGTCAATAATAATTGGTTACTTTTAAATTTCGCGCCGATGTTTTTATGCAACATGTAATTATGTGTAAAATGAATTTTATGTCGAATGAGAATTCGAGGGGGCATATATTACTTAACACTGAGAATTGTAAGGAAAATGTAGCTTTGCTAATAATAATTAATAATAAATATGCATCAGATTCAGAGTGAAGACTTGTAATTGAAGATTTGTAGAGTCGCAGCTTCATCTATAGTTATGCAACAAGGGATATTGATAGATTATGGCCAAGCGCAGTTATCGACAAAGCGCGTCTCCCCATTGAATCGATGATTGAACACCGTTGCGCCACCAACGGAAATAGAATAGAAATTGCCATGGAAATAGGCTACCCTTGTGCCCGCACGAGGCCTTTTGCCGCTTTCCTCATAAACGGCCATTAACGCACACGCCAATAATATAAATAAATCTCTTCCATCACCTACATGCGGAAAAGAGATTTATTATTTATACTAAACATTGAGCGATTCAAATTTATTTTCCGCACATTCCGATAACGTGGTACGGCAATAAACTTTTTTTCTTTCTTCCTTCCTTCCTTCATTATTGACACTGAAAGTGAGTTGAAACTGAATTCTAAATAATCGATAGCGCGCTATATAGCTACTTTTATATGCGATAAAGCAGAAACTGAGTTATGCAAAGTTTATATATATATATATATACATGAAATCCAGAGGCGGAATTTGTTTACATTTTTGCTCTTGTCGTTCAATTTTGAAATGGATTTTTTCTCTATAATACTTGTTTTATTTTCGTTTTATTTCATTCGTTTTTATAGTGACTCTTGCAAAATGGTTCATGACAGTTTTCAGACGATCGTAAAGGTTTTCCTAAGTCAAGATATCCAGCAGTCTTCAGTGCTCGAGCAATTCAATCGTAATGCGTTTTGAGAAGAGTGGATCTATCTAAGCACTGATACATTCTCTACCAGGGTTGCCACAGGTCAGGGAAAAGTCAGGGATTTTTACTAAAAGTATTGGGAAAAATTGAATTTTTTAAATTCATGAGAAAAATGAATTTTTTTTTCTTTTTGCCTTGTAAACTATGAAACTATCACAAATTTTAATACAAAACCTTCAATTTTTTCTATTTCTGACAATAATTTCTTTTTAAATGACTTAAATTTTCAAAAACTATCATAAAATTAATAATTAATAATAAATAATAAATAAATAATAATTAAATAAAATTAATAATAACTATCATGAATTATGACTTATAAATTATTTTATGAATAATTTTTACAATTTTCATAAATACTAGATTGATAAAAGAATTTTAGTTAAAAATACTAAAAAAAAAATTAGATTTTGGAAAAGTTACAAATGATTACGGAAATTTAATTATTTTCAAAAGATACAAAAAGTCTTCGCAGAATTTCAATCATGTTCAAAAATTTAAAAACAATTCGCGTAAAAATTACAATTATTTTTATAAATAATAAAATACTTCATTAAAATTCAATTATTTTTAAAAGTTTTGATAAAATTCTTGACAAAATTCCACAAGAATTCAATTATTTAATTTTTAATAAATTTCTTCAAAATAATTCCATTATTTTCATAAGTAGTAATCCAATTTTTCACAGGAATTCAATTATTTAAAAATTAAAATACAAAATTTAATGAATTTTTCGAAAAATATCAATTATATAAAAATATTTTTAAAAATAATAAAATTCTTTACCGAAATTCTATTACTTTTATAAACTACTAATTCGTTGTAAGAATTCAATTTTTTTTATATAAACATGAATAAAATTCATTGGAAGAATTAAATTATTTTCAAAATTAATAAAATTTTTCGCAACAATTCAATTATTCACAAAAATTAAAAAAAAAATTATTTCTTAATTTAAATTATATTTATGAATAAAAAAATTCTTCATCTAAATTCAATTCCGAAAAATATAAATTATTTAAAAAATTCTTCACCGAAATTAAATTATTTTTATAAATTGGAATAAAATTTTTTGTAAGAATTCAATTATTTATATAAATTATAACATTCTTCACCCTAAATCCAGTTATTTTTTCTAAATTTGAATAAAATTCGTTGAAAGAATTAAATTATTTTCAAAATTAATAAAATTTTTCGCAACAATTCAATTATTCTCAAAAAATAAAAAAAAGATTTTTTCAAAATTTCAATTATATTTATAAACACAAAAAAAATTCTTCATCGAAATTCAGTTATATTTAAAAATTTTAATAAAATTCTTGGCAAAATTTTGTAAGAATTCAATGTTAATGAATTCATTCAAAATAATTCCATCATTTTCATAAGTAATAAAATTTTTACAGGAATTCAATTATTTGAAATATAAAATTTCATAAAATTTTCCGAAAAATATAAATTATTTAAAAAATTCTTCACCGAAATTCAATTATTTTTATAAACTGGAATAAAATTTTTTGTAAGAATTCAATTATTTATATAAATAATAAAATTCTTCACATAAATACAGTTATTTTTATAAATTTGAATAAAATTCGTTGGAAGAATTAAATTATTTTTAAAATGTAATAAAATTCTTCGCAGAAATCCAATTGTGTTCGAAAATTAAAAAAAAAATTCTTGTTAAAATTCCAAGTAACTTTATAAATAATAAAATTCTTCTCCAAAATTCAATTATTTTATGGAAATTTTAAGAAAATTTAAATTATTTTTATAAGTAATAAAACTCATCCAAGAATTTTAATGATTTTTTATACAATATATATTTTAATCAAATTTCTCGAAAAATGTAATTATTCTTAAAAATTTTATTAAAATTTGTCAAATTAAATTCATAAATTCAAAAATTTATTGATAAAATTCTTTATGAGAATTAAATTTGAACAAAGAACATTCTATTATTGAATAAATTATTTATTTTTTAATTTAAATAATTGCATTTTTCTAGAATTTTCTAATAAAAATTGATTTAAAAATAAATTAACGGATAATCGATTTATTATTATTTATGAAACTAATTGAATTATTGACACGAATTTTATTACATTTTTTTTTAAATAATTTAATTTTTTTGACATATTTTACTGATTGTAAAAATAATTGAATTGTCGCAAAAAGATTTTTTTAGGATTTTTGTGAATAATTAAATTTTTGTTGAAAAATGTTTTGGTAATTTAAATTATTACAAAACATGAAGAAGACGAGCCTTCTTCATGTTTTGTAATAATATTCCTATAAGTTGTTCAATTTAAAAATGTTTGAATTTGAATGTTTTGAAGAATTTTAGTTCCAACAGAAAAATAATAATTATTAAATATTTATTTAAAAAAAGAAGTTATTGATGTTTTTGAATAATTTTACAATGAATGAAATTTGTAAATAAATGTAATAGAACATTTTTTCTTGATTATCTAATAATTTTTAGAGTGAATCAGAATATTCTTTAGGGTCAGGGAAAAAGTGAAAATTTTGTTTGGAAATGAGGGAGGGAAAAGTGAGGGAAAAATAGAATTAAATATTTGTGGCAAACCTGTCTACGATTCAGATGATGTTTTCGGCTAAATTTTCTATTTGACAAATAAAAAAAATTGATGTTTTATGCTCGAGCTCAGACCTAGTACAATTGTTTCCATATATTTTTGTCAGAAAAAAACATATTTTAATAGAGAATTCGATACTTTATGACTCATATGACATGTGAGGAAGCAATGAACGGGAAAAATGAATCAGTTGTAAAAAAATAGGAACAAGAGGAAATGTTTGTAAAACAGTGATTGTCTTGCCAAAATTTCTTCATCGATTAAAGGAAAAATGATGAAAAATAATTTTTAGCGTCCCCCAAAAGTTTGATTCAAGAGTTCGGATATAAAAGCACACAAAGTATGAAAAAAAAAGAATAGAACTTCGTGCGCGAATTTCGTATCGCGTGACTTAAATCATTATACACAGATATATACACTTTTGGAAGAAGTTTAATAATGATAGCCTTAACCTAGCGAATACGACACGAGTTTCAACTTTTAAAGGGTGTATCCAACTGCAAGAACCAAAGAAAATTACGCTATCTCCATACGGATAACATTTCTAATTTACATTAAGATCACTTACACGAGTCAATTAATTATTTTCGATAAGCATCTCTTTTTTCAAAATGTTTCCACATTTCATCTTTAGTATTTTTCGATATATTTTTCGATATATTTTTCAACTACTTCCATATATACCTTTGCGCAAGTTTCGAGTCGAGGGAAAGAGAGAGAATGCGACAGAATTTTGTGACAAGGGTCATTTAACTTGTTTCGCAAAAACTTTATAAACTCTCTGGGAATCTGCACTGTCAGTTTTATGCTGCACAACATACATATCCTTTTAGTTTGTGTGACATTATTTCAAATTCTATTCATTATTCTATAAAACATGTTTTTTTTAAAACTGCGTGTGAGTAATAAATGTTGAAAAATTAATTTGAGACTAAAAAAAAAATACTTTTCCCCTCCAGATGTCTGCTTTTGTTGATTGTAGACCTCGTGCGGTTTTTCTAGCGTTATAACTTTGAAAGCCCTTCTGGCTATTTATACAATTTCTTCAAAGCGTCCCTGTGAGTGAAATTTTAATTTTTCAGTACTATCCACGGGGAAACAATTTTAGTGCGCGACATTTAATATTGAGCCAATCAATGATTGTGTTCTATTGAATAAAACAGTAGATTTCGCATTCGATAATTAATTTTTTGTAGCAAAAAAAAAGTATATCTTATGGGCTGAAAAAAAAAATCAGTAAAAAAAAGTGCAAAGTCTGAAATAATAATGGAAAATAAAAAGAAGTTGTATTCGGTTTTTTTTTATAATAAATATCTATTTAAATTCGTTTGGAAAACGTGCATGTGGGTTTGCACACATGTCACAAGTTTTGAAATCCACGAACCGCTGAATGTCCCACTAGAATTGTTAGTGTATCGATTGCATCCTAAACCAAAATCGGAGATTCCAGGAAGCATGCAGATTCCGTGCAGGTACAACATGTACATTAAACATGATGATCACGCTCGTCGTTAAATTGATTTTCCTCATTTTTGCACCTACAAAAATTATGTATACATTTTAAATTCCATGCTTTTGGTTGTGATTTTTTATTTTCTCTCTGCGATGAAAATGTGTTCAACAAAAAAAAAAAAGTATACGATTGTTGTATTTTTTTTTCCTTTTTATTTCGACTTACTTTTCAGTCTGTACAGGAAAAACTAAATTCTAAAAATAACTACAAAAGTACAATTATTATTTTCTACGAAGTTATCATAATTATACTTTACAAGTATAATTGTTTCAGAAAAACATTCACTTTTTTTTTGTTGGAAAATTTATTGAACAATTTTTTATTTATTATTCTTTAATTAAGAATGAATGAATGAAACTTAATTTTGAAAAATGATGTTTAAACGTTAGACAGAGTTGCCACGCGACTTGGATACCTGGAAAACCTAGAAATATCAGGAAATTTTATAAAAATTGAAAAATCTTGGAACAGTCACAGAATTTTGATCCAAATTCTGGAAAATTGTTGTTTTCTAATTCTATTTATTCTTGAAATCTAATTTTACTTAAACATTTCAAAATGAATTCCATTTTAAAAGAGTTGCGCTTACGATTTTCCTATAATTCAATGAACTTAAAAAGATTTTCATTTGAAATTTTGTAAACTTTCAATTTTTAATGAATATAATTAAAAATTTTACGAAAACCTAGATTTTAAAAAATAATTTCAATAACTAAAATTGTTCTGAAATTAGTTCAATTATTTAATATATATATTTAATTGATTTTTACAATAATGGATTTATAGAATAATTTTATAGTTAAAGAAACTAAAAGAAATTGAATTTCTGAAGTAATTAGATATTACTGCAGAAATTCAAAAATATTTTGAAAATTAGTAAAATTCTTCTCAGAAATTCAATATTTTTTGTTTATTCTACAATTAAATTATTTTCCAAAATTTTAATAAAATTCTTTTGTAACAATCGAATTTTTTCAAAATAATTCTAATAAAATTCTTGGTAGAAATTTAATTAATTTCAAAACGATTTCAAAATTCAATTATTTTCAATGTTTACTACTTTCATAAAATTCCACAAAAGAATTCAATTATTTAAAACGAATTTTAATAAAAATTAGTCCCAAGAATTCAATTATTTTCAAAGGCGAAACATTCTTCGAAAAATTAAATTATGTTCAAAAATTTTAGTCCAAATTTCAATTATCTTTATGAATAATACAATTTTTTATACGATATTCAAATATTTAGAAAAGTTTTAATACAATTCTTCGGCAGAATTGTAATTATTTTTAATATATTTTATAAAATTCGTTTAATCAAATTTCTTGAAAACTGAAATTGTTTTTAAAAATTTTATTAAAGTTTATTAGAAGAATTAAATATATTTATTAAAAATTTTATAAATAATTAAATTTTCAAGTTCGCAACATTTATAGTCAACGATTACAATAAAAAATATATATTTTTTTAGGGAAATTTTTATAAATTTATGTAAAGAAAAAGTACGATACATTTTTTTAAAAATGATTTACAAAAAAAACTTATTTATGAACAAAAAATATTTTTTTTTGGTAGGAAAATAATTTTTTTCTTTCAATATGTTGATCATATAAACATTGCGAACTTCACCGACGTAATTTCTTTTTAAATCATTGAATTCTTTTTGTTAAAATTTTGTCGAAAATAGTAGATATTGAAAATAATTGAATTTTGACAAATTATTTTCAAAAAGAAATGAAGAAAATTAAAAGGTTTTGAAAATAATTTAATTCTTGAGATAAATTTTATTAAAATTTCTTTTCAAATAATTGAATTCCTTTGTAAATTTTTTTTTTATTTTGAAATAGTAAACATTGAAAATAATTGAATTTTGACAAATTATTTTGAAGGAGAAATTAAGAAAATTAAAAGGTTTTGAAAATAATTTAATTCTTTGAAGAATAAATAAAAAACATTGAATTTTTCAAAAAACTGATTTTTTAATGAAAAAAATAATAATTAAATTCCTGCCAAGTTATATATTTTTGTTATAATATTTTGGTGCTGATTTCATTCGTTTTCGTAAATCTCGTTGTTTTCATTTCATAAACGCTTTGCTTCTTCATAGAGATGTTAATAATAATAATAAAGTATAAATTTTGAACAATTATTCTCAATTGCTGATAGTATTTTTTTTCTCTTTATTTGATTTAAAATTTAGTTTCGATACATAAACGATTTTGATTTTTATGATATATTATGACTTTAATTATTTTCTTTTTTTTAAATTTTAGAAATGATTTGGAAAATGATATTTTTTAACTTTTCAAAGTTACTTTCACTTTAAAAAAATTTATTTTAAATTTTCATCACAATTTCTGTTTTTTTAAAATATCAATAACTTCTTTATTTCTAATCGAAATAAGCTTCAAAAATAGGTCAGTCGAAGCGTTTTTCAATGCTCCACAAGTTGGTAACTATTGTTTCGAAGTTATTTCTACATTTTTCAACAAAATTTTCAAAAAAAGTCTCACTTTCCAAAATTTTTGTTTTTTAAAAGTTTAATATCTCCGGTGAATATGAACGAAAAATGTTCATTGAGGGCTCAAAGGATGCGTCTAAAGAAACTACAAAATTAGAGAAAAAGATTTATAGGTTTCTTAACATTTTTTTAAAGTTGTGGGCAAAAAACGTTTTTTTGAAAAATTGAAATTCAAAAAAATAAATAGTTAAACTTTATTAATTTGTCTCAAAGTACTCTCATTTTATGTTCATAGGTGGGACCTACAATTTAAAAAAAAATTCAGCCCGAAAGCTCTTCATACTTTGGAGATATTTATGACAATATGATGTTTACACACATTATACGGAATGACGTTCTTCAAAAATGTCTTCTTTGAACTCCTGAGGTCGAATAACATAAAGATGTGTTAAAAAGTCGAACATGAAAACTTTTGGTATTACAATACTTTCTCTATGTGAGGAAGCAAAATATTTATTTAGAAATGAAGTTACTGATTTTTGCTAATAATTTTCTAATGAATAATAAATGTTGTTTTAAGAACCTGGAAAAATTCCGTTTTTTAACTTTGTGAAAAGCCTGGAAAAGTCAGGAAATTTTTTAAAAGAGCGAAAGCATAGCAACCTGGGTTAAATTTTTCACCACGTTAAAGTCTACAACGTTTATCAACGAAAAAAATTGTTAAATTAGCAAATTAATAAAAGATAATACAGCAATAAGGACACAAAAAGTATTTAAAATAAACCGAATGATGATTATAATTCAGATAATAATTCTTATACAATTAAATAATCAATTGAAAATAATATTGGAATAGATAAAACAAATGTTTTTCGTTGATCAACGTTGTGGACTTTAACTTCGTAATTTTTCTGTTTAAAAGCAAAACATAACATATGAAATTTATTAAAAACTCTTCTATTTTACTTTTTCACTGTGTATCAGGGACCGTCACGGAAATGAAATTTTGATTTCGTTACGAGATTCCAAAACAAAACGAAATTATTAATGTATTTTGATTTTGATTCTGTAACGAAACAAAATTTACTTCCTATTTTGATTCTGATACTGTAACGAAACAAAATTTACTTTCTATTTTGATTCCGATACTGTAACAAAACACATCCGAATCAAAACAAAAGTATTTTTTAATTTTGTTTTGATTCCATGACGGTCCCTACTGGGTATAGAAGCATAAAGCACAGACTGTTTATAAAAATTTGTCTCCAATGACCAGTGAATAATATTAAAAAAAGAATCTCTCGAATATGTTCTGAAGAATGAATGAATTGAACCGTTAGCGAGATTTTCGATCGTTCTTGGGCCTGGTTTAGAAGAAAGATGCGTGCGCGAGCGTAGGTGAAACTGGTATATTATTATATGGGCTTGAAGTGGGTGGTCGTCGGATAGAAGTTACGTGGTTCCTTTACCATAGATGGTCGAACGACACACGCTCCCTCTCTGCTTTATGCATAATGTACGCGCACACAACGCGCATTTCATTGAACCTATTAATTAAAACTGGTTTTCGATGATATACTATATACCCCACAATTGGCCTCTAATGTTGCCTGCAGAAAAGGACGCAAATAAAAGCTCATATAAATAAAGAAGAGAGTTCGTGTGTGTGGGTAATTTTCATCAAAAAGCGAAAGTTGAGGTTGTTTTCAAGTAGACATAAAAGCAGAACATTTTCCATTATGTATATTTATTAGTATATTGAGTTAAATTTATGATAGCCATAAAAATCTAAATTGTGTCCATAAAAAAGGATCGTGAAATTTTATAATTTCATATGGGGCGCATATAACTGACTATTGCCGCCTCTCTAAATCTGAATTAAACTAAAGTATAATAGTTAAAATTCCCTGATAATAGAAATACAAAAAAACTGTTCACAACAATTATAATCAAATTCTCTAACTTGTAACCTAAATTTTGAAATATGTATACTTGTCCGTTTCTTGTCAATGATGTACATAGCTTTCAATATTTTCTCTTTAAATTAGAACCAACTTCTGAACTTGTTGAAACCTCGTTTACTCTAGTCATTCTTTACGTAATGTCGAATAAAATAATATCTAAATTCTTCGATACGGTTAATAATTTCCTTCACCTTTTGGAACGTTGGTGAAGTTCCCAACGTTTATAGTCAACGATTTCAAAAGAAAATGATTTTTTGAAGCAAATTTTTATAAATTTTGGAAGTACGATTAATTTTTTTTGATAATGATTGATAACAAAAATATTTGTGAACAAAAAGTGTTATTTTTTTTGGTAGAAAAATATTTTTTTTCTTTCAATCGTTGATCATAAACGTTGCAAACTTCACCGACGTCTTTTGAACGTTAACAACAACGTTGCATACATTTTATTTACTGCTTCAAAACTGATTCTAAAAATGTTGAAAAATGGTGAGATGAAAATAGAGAAGAAAAGTGCACTCTCAATTTTGCATCCCAAAAACATTTTGTTACATTTATACGACATCGTCTCTAAAAATTAATATATAAGGTCAAAAAACTGCATTAAGTTCGTCTGGAGAAGAAATGTGTGTGTAAAAAAAAATAGAAAAGAAGTTTGTTTTTATCGTTATTACAATTGAGCGTAATAGAAAATATGACGTAATAACAAAATCTATTCACGTAAAATTCGTTTGGAATAATAGTCACGTCGTAATGGAAATAAAAGCTTAATGGAATGTTACGAACCGTTTTTCCAATTCGTTTCCCAAGGTGTTTTATATAATAATCTTGTATTCGTTGACTTTTAATATTTTCACTTACAATTTTCATGTTAATTATTACTTTGTATAGAAGACATTTTTTTAAATGCTGTTTATTAAATTTTCTTCTTTTCTGTTTGTTGCAGGTGAGAAAAATTTTGATGATTTATGCGGAAATACGTTATGGTAATGTAGATCATCTATTGTTGGGCCATTTTTAAACTATTTGATGAATCAGTAGTTTTCTTTACTTTGTTGTTCCTGAAATTATATTTTTATAATAACAAAATTATTACAAAATTATTATTATTATTATTATTATTATTACAAAATTATTATTACCATTTGGCTACTTTTTTAAAGCTGCTATTTTTGTTTTTTCGAATTTTTACTACTTTAAAATTTAAATCAACTAATACTACAAATAAAAAAACGATTCTCAAAAATTGTAATCAAATTCTTTAAAACTTTTCATTTATTTTGAAAAAAATATTCGAAATTCAATTATTTTCAATGTCTATACCATTTTCTCAGAAAAATTCGCAAAAAAATTCAATAATTTAAAAACAAAATTGATAAAATTCATCTAAAATTCAACTATTTACATAAATCTTAAAATTTCAGAAAATTTGAAAGAATAACAATTATTTAAACAAAATTGTTATACAATATTATTCTTCACAATAATTTAATTACTTCCACTAATAATTACATTTATTAAAATCGAAATTCAATATATAAAATTTTTTTTTTAATTCTAAACATGAATTCAATTGTTTTCATAAATAATAAAATTTACAAAAGAATTATAATTATTTTTAATACTATTCTAAATTAATTTATCAGAAAATTGAAATTATATTTTCACAAATAAAATTTTCGTCATATTTCTTAAATTTCGAAAAAAATTAATTATTTAACACAATGTTTATAAAATTTTCATGAAGAATTCTATTATTTTCGAAAATTACAAAATTTTTCACTGAAATTGAATTATTTTTTAAACATTTAAATAAAATTTTTCGCAAAAAATAAATTATTTGAAAAATTCGAATAAATTTTTTTTTAAAGAATTCGATTCTGTTTATAAATAATATTAATTCAATTCTTTTCAAAAATAATAAAATTCTTCTCATGAATTCAATTATTTTCATAAATAAGAAAATTCTTCTGAGAAATTCAATTATTTTTTGAAAATTTTAATAAAATTCTTAAGAACCATTCAATTATTTTCATAATTAATAAAATTCATCGATGGATTTCAATTATTTTTAATAAAATTTTACAGGAATTGTTCGAAAAATGTAATTATTCTTAAGAATTAAATATCAATTCCTTGAAAAAATAAATTATTTAAAAATATGTCAATAAAATTGTTCGAAAGAAATATACATTATTTTATATACAATTTTAATTAAATTTTTTTGAAATAATTCAATTATTAGGTTAGATTTAAAAAAAAAATTTCTAAGAATTCAATTATTTACATAAAATGTTCTTCAAAAGAATTCAATTGTGAAAGATAAATAACAAAATTCTTACTAAAAATTTGATTATTTTGAGGTATTTTTATAAAATTCTTTGCAAAATTCAATTATTTTCATAAATAAAAATATTCATTACAAGAATTCAATTTTTTGGAAAGTAATAAATTTCTTCTTGAAAATTCAATTATTTAAAAAAAATTCTAATAAAATTCTTCAAATTAATTCAATTGTGTTCATAAAAAATAAAATGCTTCCTAGGCGTTTAATTATTTTCAAAAATAACTTAATTTTTAACTGAAATTCAATTCTTTTCAAACATTTTAATTACATATTTAGCAAAAATTCAATTACTTTCACAAATATTAAAAATCGCAGGTCTTCAATTATTTTTATTAAAATTTTACAGAAATTACTCGAAAAATGTAATTATTCTTAAAAATTGTATTTCAATTCCTGGAAAAAAGTAATTAATTATTAAAAATATGTTTTTTTCAATTCTCGGAAAGAGTTCAATTGTTTACACATGAATTTGATATTTTGATAGGAATTCAATTATTTTTCGAAAATTTTAATAAAATTCTTTGCAAAATTCAATTACTTTTATAAATAACAAAATCTATCAGAAGAATTCAGTTATTTTTTATTATTTAATTAATTTAATTAATAATTTTCCGCTTGGAAATTTAATTATTTTTTGAAAATTCGAAGAAAATGGTTCGCAAGAATTCTACTTATCTTCGTAAATAATAAAATGCTTTTTAGAAATGTAATTATTTAAAAAAAAAATTGAATACAATACGATACACGCTTTTAATTATTGTAAAAAATTTTAATAGATTTCTTAGTAAAAATTTAATTATTATTAAAAACTTTTTGCAATTGAATGATTTTCTATTTCCACTATTTTTATAGAATTTTAATACAGAATTAAAGTATTGAATAAAATTTGCTGTAAAAAATAAAAATCTTCGATTTGAAGAAAGGGACCTTAGAAGCACTTTACTTTAAGGTTATGTTAGCGATCCTTTTTTTTTGGTTTGAATGTTTCTTTTTTCTTTTTACTCATTGCAAATTAAAATCAGTGTTTATTAACTATTTGAGTTTGTAATGAAGCCTTAAACATCAATGATTTATATTGTTGATTTTCTTTTTGTATGTTTATTTAAAAAATTTCAAACATAACCAACAATTTTTTGCTTCTAAGGTCCAATCCACTTTTAAGATCGTGTCACAATGTTTGGAGATGAATTTCGGTCCACATGGCAGTATATTATTGAGCTGTAAATATACATAAATAGTAAAAGGACTCGAGGAGAGCATTGGGGGAAACAAAGACAAAATGGTAGTGGGAGAGAGAGAAAGTCTCTTGAGAGAAATATTGGGAGAGTAGAGCTGAAATCCCACACAGCTTTCGAGAGGTAGGTCACCTGCCTGAGGGGTGATTGCATTTGGTGCTGCTGCCCACACCTGGTCGCCTCGAGCCCACGTGCTTAATGCACCATGTCGACTTTAGAGATCCGATTAACCAAGCAAAATCTTTAAGGCAGACTTACTTGTATTTTGTAAAGCAACTCCTTCGCGAATCTTCGCACCATCCTCGCACAGCTCTCGGCAAATATTTACACACCGCGCTAGAGAAATTCTCTTTACCTCGTTCTTGTATTTATTCTCGCAAGTGACAATCTGTTGAAACAACCGTTTCTAACAGAAATGCATTTTTGCTTCAATGATTCAGATTCTCAAATTATTTTTCTTTCTTTCAAGTGCGTCACATGTTGATTATCGAAATTTCTGCCTTTGTATAAATTTATTTTTTCTGGCAGTCCTGATTTTTGTTTTCAATTCCTCTCAAGAGTCAGCAACGACAACTTCACAATTGAAGAAATTCATCTAAAATTAAATTATGTAACAAAAAATTGAACAAAATTCATCCAAAATTCAATTATTTAACAAAAATTTAAAAAAAAATTCATCCAAAATTCAATTATTTTGATAAATAATAAAAATCTGACAATAATTTAATCATTTACATAGAATAGTATTTTCAAAAAAATTTCGAAAAATCAAAGATTTGAAATAAAATTTTCAGTTTGTTATTAAATTTAGAAAAAATTGATTGTTTAAAACAGTGTTTTAAAAATTCTTATGCAAAATTCAATTATTTTCAAAAATAACACAAAATTCTTCATAGAAATTCAATTATATTTTGAATATTTTAGTCAATTTTATCACAATAATTTAATTATTTTTTAAAAATATTCGAACTTCACTTATTTTCAATATCTATTATTTTCATCAAATTTCGCCTTTAAAATTCAATTACTTAACAAACAATTGAAGAAATTCATTCAAAATTAAATTATGTAACAAAAAATTGAGAAAAAATCCATCCAAAATTCAATTATTTAACAAAAAATTGAAAAAAATTCATCCAAAATACAATTATTTAACAAAAATTTGAAAAAAAATTCATCCAAAATTCAATTATTTTGATAAATAATAAAAATCTGACAATAATTTAATCATTTACATAGAATAGTATTTTCAAAAAAATTTCGAAAAATCAAAGATTTGAAATAAAATTTTCAGTTTGTTATTAAATTTAGAAAAAATTGATTGTTTAAAACAGTGTTTATAAAATTCTTATGCAAAATTCAATTATATTTTTAATACTTTAGTCAATTTTATCACAATAATTTAATTACTTTAAAAAATAACACAAAATTCTTCACAGAAATTCAATTTTATTTTTAATATTTTAGTCAATTTTATCACAATAATTTAATTATTTTAAAAAATAACACAAAATTCTTTACAGAAGTTCAATTATTTAAAAAAAATTTCAATAAATTTCATTATAAAATATCAATATTGTCCTAAAAACTTATTCTTAATTCAATAATTCTCAATATTCAACTATTTAAATAATCCAAAAGAATTCAATTATTAAAGAAAATTTTTTATAATATTTTCAACGAACATTCAATTATTTTTCTGAAAAATGTCAAATTTGACAGGAATTGAATTATATTTAAAATAGAATTTGCATACATTTTTTTAAAAAATCAAATGTTTTAAAATTTAGCATTAAATCCTTAGCAGTAATTCGATTAGATTAATAAATTTAAAAATTCTTTTCAAGGATTTAATTATTTTTGTAAACAAAATCGTTGTCAGAATTCTTCCCAGAAATTCAATTATTTTTAGAAATTTTTAATAAGATTCTTAAGAACCATTTGATTATTTTCATAATTAATAAAATTCATCGATGGATTTCAATTATTTTTAATAAAATTTTACAGGAATTGTTCGAAAAATGTAATTATTCTCAAAAATTAAATTTAAATTCCTTGAAAAAATAAATTATTTAAAAATATGTCAATAAAATTGTTCGAAAGAAATAAACATTATTTTATGTACAAATTTAATTAAATTTTTTTGAAATAATTCAATTCTTATGTTAGATTTTAAGAAAAATTTTCCTAAGAATTCAATTATTTACATAAAATATTCTTCGAAAGAATTAACTCATTAAAGAGAAATAACAAAATTATTCCCGAAAATTCAATGATTTGGAGTCGTTTTAGTAGCATTTTTGCAGAATTCAATTATTTTCATAAATAACAATATTCATCACAAGAGTTTAATTATTTTTCTAAGTATTTAATTACTTTTTCCTAATTGAATTATTTTGAAAAATTCTAATAAAACCTTTCGCAAGATATCAATTATTCTTGTAAATGTAAAAAAGCTTTATAAGAATAAAATCTTTGTTAAAATTCAATTCTTTTCATGAACAATAACAATTTCTCAGGAATTTAATTATTTAAAAAAGAATTTAGATAAATTTAGTGGAAAGAAATAAATTATTGGAAATGAAATTTCTAATTCTTCGCAATAATTCCATTAAATGATTTTTATAAATTATAAATATTGAAATTCTTTAATGAATAATAAAATTTGTTGCAGAAATTTAATTTATTAGCATTAGGATAAGAAAGAAGTAAACATTTTTTTTCAGAATTAGAAAAAAATTCATGAAATTCAAATAGGGAATGGAATTTTCGTCAGTTCACTGAGAAAAAAAATTGATTCAAAGTTCAAACAAATTTTGTTTAAATCAAACTTAAAATATCTTTGCAATAAATATTCAAACATATTTATGTTTAATTCAAACATATTTTCTGGTTAAGTTTAAAGAGATTTTATATTGAAAGCAAACATAAATTGTGGTTGATTTAAAATTATTTGTAGTTAACTTTTAAGTTAGATTCAAACATAAAATTTTTAAACATAATTTTTGTTTAAACCAAAACAGAAAATATGTTTAAATTAAATATAATTATTCGAACAAATAATACTACGAAGCTGAAGTTCACAACGTTTTTAAAAACGTAAAATCAAAAAATAAATTTTTTTTCAAATTAAATTCACCTCTAATTTTCATTTGCCTTAATTTTTATTTTTTAACAAATTAATTGTCACTAAGAAGGTGAAACTTAAATATTAAGACAAAAATTGGATTTTTTGGTCAACCTCCTAAAAAGAAATAAGTGATTAAAATCACTGAAAATCATGAAACACTCAATATTGAAGGTCAAATTTTTTATATTTCTATATTATAAAATTAAAAAATAGTACATATTATAAAGGTACATTAAAAATACTTTACATTAAATAGTAATAAATTTTTTAAATATTTATATACTTTTTAGAAAAGTGTAAATAAATTGTAGTGACTTTTGACATTTTATAGTTAAGTTTTAAAATCAATTTTTATCTATTAATTTGGGTTTGTTTACATAATAATCTATTTATACAAGTAAATTAGCTCATTTTTAACAAATATCAATCAAGAAAATTGTATTATCTAAATTATTTTCATGCTTCTTTATTAAATTTTCAACCTTTTTTCTGTGCAACTCAACATAAAAATTCAAATTCTAAGTTTAATTCAAAAAATTTTATAAAATACTTCTCAAAAATGAAATCTACGGATATTAAGCAACATTTTTACAAATTATGAGATTTTTTTAAAAATAGGCCGCAACGGCTTCAGGTGAAATATAATGGACTGACCCCGTACCATTATTTTTTTTGTTTTCATTTTTAAAAACGTTGTGGACTTTAGCTTTATATAATACTTTTGAGTCAATGCAGTAGATATTTTCTATATTTGGACATTAAACTTAGAAACTAATTTCAATGGAACAAAATCGTTTAACAATATTTTTGTGTTTCATTTATGTGGAATAATGTTTTCTCAGTGTTTTATAAAGTTTCTAAAACGAGTTTTTTTTGGTCGTCAAATTTAATTTTTCTATAGCTACTTTTTTTAAAATTAATTATTAAGTGCTAAGTCTGCTAGGAATTGAAGTTTCGATGCCACCGGAATGACAACTTACAATTAGTAAAGTACTTTTATCTGATACATGAAATATATTCGACAGTTACTGAATTACAGAATTCAAATTATCCATGAGAACAATTACTTTGGCTCCATGGGCTTAATTTGCAATTATATTCAAGATGAATTTCAACAGTATCAGTTTCATGGTAGTACACATGTTAATAAGGCATTAATATTACCGTCAAACTGAAATGAAGATTCATTATGTAAATATATATAGTCTTCGCCGCACAACCAATCAGAAGAGGAAACTATATATTAGGAGAATTTTTTTGTTGAGCCTCCTTTTGGAGAACGAGTTGAAAGGGAAATCTTTTTAGTTAAAAAAAAAAAAAAAAAAAAACCGTTTGTACGAATTAATAAAAGGGGCGGATCAGTGAATGCAATCCGGTGGAATAATGGTTTGTGGAAGAGAAAGAGAGAGAGAGATGGAAATTTTTCTCCTATCGTTTGTGAGGCATACTTTGATTATCAGTTATTTAGAGAAGCTTGATCATGGGTTGGTACGTGTCCATTCGACTTCAACCCTAATCGACGCTCGATTGACCTCAACCAAGTAAAAACGAATCGATAATCCGCCGAGAGTTCAATGCTCGACAACCATCCCACGCGAAACCACATTGTAACTGCGGTCTTTCTATTTCCACCGGGCGGGCGGCATCCAGGGATTCAACCTTGTTACCTCCGATTGTCTTTCTGAAAACCAGCCACGCGATTTTGAAACGGAAACCTGATAATTTATCCTTCCCCATTATCTTTCCTACGTTCTTCGTTAATTTAACTAATTAAGACAAGTTGCCGTGCTGGGCAATTCTGAAAATATTATTTTATTCCTTCCTTCTTTCTTTCTTTCTTTCTTTCTTTCTTCCCTCAGTCGTCTCACAATTCAACGTATATGATTCACAACAATTGTGACAATATGTGACGCGATCTGAAGAAAGGGACCTTAGAAGCAAGTCACTTTAAGGTTATGTTAGTGTTACTTTTTTGTTGATTAAAGATTTCTTTTTACTTTTTACAAATTAAAACCAGTGTTTATTAAATATTTCAGTTATAATGAAGACCTAAACATCAATAATTTAGATTGTCAGTTGATTTTTTTTGTATTTTCCTTTAAAAAATTGCAAACATAACCTATAATTTTTTGCTTCCAAGGTCCCTTTCTTCGGATCGCGTCACAATTAAAGGTTATGTTTGCAATTTTTTAAAGGAAAATACAAAAAGAGAATCAACTGACAATCTAAATTATTGATGTTCAGGTCTTCTTTACAATCAAAATATTTCATGAATCCCGGTTTTAATTTGCAATAATCGACAAGAAACATTCAAACCAAAAAAAAGGAACGCTAACGTAACCTGAAAGTGTTGTACTTCCAAGACCCCTTTCTTCAGAGTACAAGAAAACAACCACAAAAATCATTAAACCAATTAAAAAAACAAAAATTGTTTCATAAAACAAAGATTCCATGATATTATTGTTCAGGTGAGTAAAATAGTTGCGGGAGAATTTACGGTGGAAAACTAATTTTACAAAATAAATACTCCAGTGTTGGCGGATTGGGAAGATGTTTGTTTCTTCAAATCTGAAGCAAAAATTAAAGCATAATCTGCGATATTCGAAGAAATATCATCGTAAAAACTGAAAAATATTTGGAAACTTTTTACAAAGGCTGAATCAAGGCTATAACAAGAATAATGATATTAAAAATATTTATAAACTTTTGAGTAATATAAACAAACGATTTTGTTTTAAACAAATCATAAATTTTGTTCCTTAGATTCTGATTATAATAATAAATATAATGTAGATATTAATTACTGTAGTAAATGTTACTTTTCCATTATTGTTATTTTGGAAACGAAAAAATAATTTTACATTTTCGAATATATAAACATCAATTTTTGAATAATTTATTCATTTTAGATTCAAAATGTGTAATAAATTAACTCATTAACTAATAACTAGAAAATTCTTTTTTGCAAGAATTGAATCATTTTGAAAAAAATTTTTAATAACCTTCTTGATAAGAATAAAGTTATTTTCAAAAAAAAAATTATTCAATTATTTTTATGAACAATAAAACTCACCGCAGAAAATCAATTATTTTCGACAATTTGAATAAAATTTGAAGAAAAATTTTAAATATTTTCAACATATTTAATGAAACTTTTTACAATCAGGATTTGTATAAAAATACTTGATTTTTTGCAAAGATTTTCCTATTATGGGGTTATAATCACAATTCAAATCTTTCGAAAGATTTACGTAAATTTTAAAAAATAATTGAATTCTTTCGACAAATTTTATAACAAATGAAGCAAAAAATTGAATTCTTCCAAAGATGAACGTAACTTATTGAATACAATTAAATTTTTGCAAATATTTGAATGAAAAACCAGAAAAAAAAGAAAAAGCCAACACTACGCGGTATTCCCAAGCGGTCACCCATCCAAGTACTAACCGCGCTCAATGCTGCTTAACTTCGGTGATCGAACGAGAACCGGTGAACTCAGCGTGAAATGAGCGTTGGCCGAAAGTCACATTTTCGCAATCGAGCAAAAATTTGCACTGAAGAATTTTGTATTTGTGTGACAATAAAAAATGTAAAATAGTAATCTGAACTCTAAATAGAAATGTCATTGGATACGTAAAATAAATGTAATAATTACTAATTACTACAGTAAATGTTACATTTCCTTTTATTATTTTGCTAACTACAAAAATATAACTGAATTTTGGCAAAGATTTTACTATAAAAAAATTAATTGAATTGTTACACAAATTATATAATTTGAAAAAAATGTTTAATAACATTCTTCATAAGAATTAAGTTATTTACAAAAAAATTAATAAAAAAAAAATTAAAATATATTTATAAACAGTAAAAGTCATCCTAGGAATTCAATTACTGTCGATAAACCATTTTAATAAAATTTTACGAAAAAATTAAATTATTTTCAAAATATTTAATAAAACTCATGACAATCCAGATTTGACTAAAAATATTTGATTTTTTGCAAAGATTTTACTAGCTATAAACACAATTGAAATGTTTCGAAAGATTCATGTAAATTTTAGAAAATAATTTAATTCTTTTGACAAATTTCATAACAAATGAAGAAAAAAATTGAATTCTTTCAAAAAAAGAACATTATTTATTGAATATAATTTAATTTTTGCAAAGATTTAACTATTTGCAAAAAAAATTGAATTGTTTCAAAGGATTTATTAAACTTTTAGAAAATAATTGAATTCTTTGGACAAATTTGAAAAAGAAATTACGAAAAATTTTACGAAATTTATTTAATATAATTTTGCAATGTTTGCAATTTTTGCACAGATTTTAATATTTAAGAAAAAATTAAATTATTGTTTCGAAGGATTTATTAGAATTTCAGAAAAAAATTGAATTCTCTGGACAAATTTTCTAGTAATAATTAAAATATTTATAAATTTTTAAATAATATAAACAAATCATGTTTTAAAAATAAATTATAAATTTTTTTCTTCACATTCTAATGATTATAATAGTAAATTTAATAGTTATTAATTACTGCAGTAAATGTTACTTTTCCATTTACTACTTTGCAAACTAAACAATTTTTATATTTTCAAACATAAACATGAATTTCTAAATAATTTGAAATTCAAAATTCAATTATTTTCCACATTTCTTTAAATTAAAGTTATTTCATCAAATTTTATTTTAAAATAATTGAATTTATGCAAATATTTTACTTATAGTTATAAATACAATTGGATTTTGTCGAAGAATTCATTAAATTTTTTTTAAATAATTGAATTCTTTTGACAAATTTTATAACAAGTGAAGAAAGCAATTGAATTATTTCCAGGAAAAACGTAATTTATTGAATATAATTGAATTTTTGCAAAGATTTTACTCTTAAAAACGTTATTGAATTGTTTCAAAGAATTTATTAAAATTTTAGAAAACAATTTTATTCTTTTGACAAATTTTACAAAAAATGAAGAAACAATTGAATTTTTTCAAAGAAAAACGTAATTTATTGAATATAATTGAATTTTTGCAAAGATTTTACTATAAACAAATAATTGAATTGTTTCGAAAGATTTTATTAAAATTTTAGAAAATAATTCAATTCTTTTAACTGATTTTATAAAAAGATTAAAAAAATTTAATTCTTTCATGAAATAAAAAAATTTACAAAATTTATTGAATATAATTGAAGTTTTGCAAAAATTTTACCATTTATAATTGTAATTGCATTTTGTCGAAGGATCTTTAAAAATTTTAGAAAACAATTACATTCGTTCGAGAAATTTGATTAAAATTTTGTTCAAAAATCATTGAATTTTTGCAATAATTTTACTTTTTACAACTGTAAATGAATTCTTCCGAGGAATGATAATTCATGAAAATAATTGAATTCTCACAAAGAAATATATAAAAATTTCCGAAATTAATTAATAAGAATAATTAACTAGTAAATTAGTTAAAAACTGAATTTTTCTAATGTTTGAATTTAAAAATATTCAAAAGTTTATATTTTAAAATAAAAAATTTTGTAATTTGCATAATAATTTTTTAACAGCAGTTTTGATAAGAATGAGATTAATTATTTTAATGAATTTTAATAAAACGTTCTTTTTAAGGATATTTGAACCATTATGACGTCACAATATTAGAAAACATGCTTTGCCCAAATTGTGACGTCATAATGGTTCAAATGCCCTTAAGAATTGAATTGGCCATTTAAAAATTTTTTAAATTTGACTTCAGTTTTGCTTTCATTAACCAAGAAATATTTATTTTTGACGATTTAATGTAGTTAAAGGACAAGGGAATTTTATTTTGAAATAAATATTTTTTAATGCGAAAGATACATTTTAGAAAAAGTTACGCGAATGGGTTTAAAAAAAATTCTCTTTACAAAAATGAATTTTTGTTGTATAATATAAACTTTATCTATATTATTAACGACCTTTGTTATTCGGTTCCTCGAAAGTTCTAATGTTTTGGTTTTCGCTTGACATTTCTAGTTTCACATTTAAAATCATGCCACAATTCTGATGAACAATCAAGGTAAAGTTGAAATTTTCTAAATATTTATCACCAACAATCATGACATACTCTCCAAATCTGAATTAGTTAAAATTTCAACTGATTCGGATTTAGAGGCAACAAAAACAGAATTAGATGCATTTTATAAACTCTCGAACTAATTAATTTTCGGTAAATATTTTCTCAGTTTAGTTGAATTGAAAGTCTACAATTACTATAGAAATTTTAAGTATGGATGCGGACTAACAAGAGAAGCATTTCCGGCCTTTCTTCGTGGAAGCATAATATATAGTATACGTATAGATTTTAGAAGATAAGTGAGGTTTCAAAATTTCAACGATGACTCAAGTTATTTTTTGTCTACCTGAATTGTATTGTTGTTGGGGGGGATACAAGTTTCCAAAAAGATAAAACATTCGATAAGATGATGAGCCTGGAGCTTCTTTTCTTTTCTAAATTGAAACTGTTTACGATTCAACAGGCTGAAGGTTATTTTTCCCCCAATTTTCTCCAAATTTACACCTAATACTTCTTTTTTTTATATCCGTGCTTTTCTAGGAAGACGTAATTTTCGACTACTCTCTAAATTTTTGAATATTTAAATTAATTTCTTCTTCTTTTTGTCTTTTAATAATGTAGCTGGAAAATAATTATTTTGTTCATATTCGAGCTATTTAATTTTTAGTTCAATGAAACTTGTTTTAATGAATTCTATAATACATTCCTGTCTATTTTAAAAAAGTCTTTTAGGTTTCTCAATATTGAAACACAACCTACGTTGATTACAATTCTGTAAAATTCTTCATTCACTTTTATGTATTTTGTGTTGAATAATTATTACTTATTCGTGCGATGCATATTTTTAAAGAAAAAAAAAACTACGGATTCAATAGCCAGGAATGTCACGCAATCTGTAAACCGAAAAAACCTGGAAATGTCGGGGAATTTTTGTAAAAATTGAAAAAACCTCGAAAAGTCAGGGAATTTTGATCGAAATCCTGAAAAATTGTCGTTTTCTAATAAATATTAAATATTTAAAAAATTAATTCTATTTTAAACGAGTTGCA
Organism: Leptopilina myrica (nomen nudum); assembly: GCA_032872475.1. Classification (NCBI taxonomy): domain Eukaryota; kingdom Metazoa; phylum Arthropoda; class Insecta; order Hymenoptera; family Figitidae; genus Leptopilina; species Leptopilina myrica (nomen nudum). Next base: position 64,025,841 of record CM065458.1, on the reverse strand, counting down.
TTTACAATTTTCACCAGTAGATGAACTTGAAAACGGTTTTCATTAAAAATTTTTGTAAAATTTCAATTTTAAATAAATTTTATTAAAAAATTTTTAAAAAAAACTATATTTTAAAGAAAAATTTAATAACTAAAATTGTTCTGAAATTTGTTAAATTTTTTAATACATATTTAATTGATTATTAAACACAACAAATTTATAGAAAAAATTTAGTTAAAAAATCTAAAACAAATTGAATTTTGAAGCAAATACATATTATTGTAGAAATTTAATTATTTCTAAAAGAAGTAAAATTATTCTGAAAATATTTTTATTATTTATACTGTACAAAATTTTTATCAAATTTCTCGAAAAATGAAATTTTTGTTAAAATTTTTTTTAAAATAATAATAATAATAATAATAATAATAATAATAATAATAATAATAGAAATAATAATAATAATAATAGAAATAATAATAATAATAATAATAATAGTTATGTTTAATAATAAAAAACATAATTAATCAATCTTGATGAAATACTTTATGCAAATTTAATTTTAAGAAACGTTGAACATTTTAATAAAACGTTTATTTAATAATTAAATAATAAATTTCTTTTAAAATTGTTTAATAAATATTGATTTAAAAATTAAATTTTAGTTTAAATTTTGGATTACAATTGAATATCATATTCAAAAATTATTTTCATCGCGGTACGATTATTATTTTCTAGAATTTTCAACTAAAATTCTTCTTTAAATGAATTATTTTAAATAATTTTTCAAAAAGTTCTTTGACAATTTTTAAATCGATTTGCTTTTAAATTCAATGTTACGAAATTTCATCAATTTATTATTGTTCGAAGATTCTTCAATTATATAATATAAAATAAAAACTTCAAATAGTTTAAAAATCAAAATTCAATTAAACCTTTTTAAAAAATTAATTTTGCAGAATTGTTCGTTAAAAGTATGAAAAATTCAAATTTATTTTATATTTTAATTTTAAACCTTTTTAAATTGAATTATTTCTAAAAATCTACGGATTGATTAATTTAATGCTTTTAATATTCGCAATTTTAATCTAAAATTTTAACTAAAATTCATGTTTAAATTAATATTTATTAAAAAATTCTACCAGAATTCATTTGTTTAACTCTAGAAATAAACATTTTATTACATTATTAAACTTTTTGGAAATTGAATTTTTATGAAGAAATTTTTAACTAAAAATTGAATTCTTTTAACAAATTTTGATGAAATTTTTTTAAATAATTGCATTTTTCGAGAAATTTGATGAAAATTTGAAATATTGAAAATAATTGCAATTCTGACAAGAATTTTATTAAAATTTTCGAAAATAATTGAATTTCAAAGAAAAATTTTATTACAAATTTCATTTATAAAGATAATTTAAATTTTCACCGGAATTTTTTGCAATTTTTTCAAAATATTTGGATTTTTGCGAAGAATTAGATTACTTTTGAAAATAATTGAATTTTTGTGACGAATTTCATAAAAATTTCTTTTTAAATAATTGAATTGTTTTGTGAAATTTTATTCAAATAGTAGACATTGAAAGTAATTGAAGTTTGAGAAAATTTTGAAATTAACTATAAATTTCAACGAAGAATTTATTAAAATTGTTTTTTAAAAGATGAATTTTCAGAAAAGAATTTAATTGAAATTTTTGAAAATAATTTAATTCCTTCAAGAATAAATGAAAAAATAATTTAAAAAAAAAACTATTTTTTATATGTGGAAAAATAATAATGATTACTTAAAATATTTATTGAAAAATGAAGCTATTTATGTTTTCCAGTAATTTTCTAATGAATTCTTTGCAAAATTCAATTTTCAGGAGTTTTGATGAAATTCCTTGCAAAATTCAATTTTCATGGAGTTTTAATAAAGAATACTTTGCAAAATTAAATTATTGTCAGGGATTTTAATAAAATTTTTAGCAAAAATTAATTAATTTTCAAGAATTCAAAAAACATTGTTTGGAGGAATTCAATTATTTTTATTTTAACACAAATTTTATACAATTAATAAAATTAAATAATTAAATTAAATTATTAAATTAATAATTTTTATACAATTAATAAAAATTTCTCGAAAAATGAAATTAGTCTCAAAAATTTTATGAAAATATTTAATTCTTTAAAGAATAAATGAAAAAAAATAAATTTTTAAAAAACTTTATTTTTTATATGTAGAAAAATAATAATGATAGAATATTTATTCAAAAATAGCTCATTTAATTCAGTGAAACATTCTCTACAATCGTTATTTTTTTTAATATTGTTACAAGTATGTTGTTAAAAAATTATAAAGAAAACATTGTTTATTTATTGAATAATTTTTTAATAACATACTTTTAACAATATTAACAAGTTAACGATTTTGGAGAATGTTGAGCTATTGTTTATAAAAATTGGTTAAAAATTGCAATTTTTGTCTGACCGCAGAAGAAAAAATATAAAAAATCATCGTTGACAAACTATTTTGCCTAAAAAATAATTTTTTTCAAAAGTCGTAACACTAGATCTTTTACAATTGTTTGTAATGTTATCGGTCACCATACTCCTTAAATTAAATTTTTTTTGAAGCAATTATTTTTTGTATTTAATTGCGACAAATTCATAATTTTTTCCTCAGTATTTTTTAATGTCTCCTTTAGATATTTTGATTTAGATTAGATAGATATTTTTTTGATTTTCGAAAGTAAAAAAAAAAGGAAAAAAAGCCACGACTTTGTGGTGAGAAAATTATAATATATCGTGGAGTGTCGTGCTTATAATCACAGTAGAGGATCGTTGTTAAGAATCTTGTAGGACGAATGCTACGAAACACTTGTGTTCTAAAGTTAATAAATCTACTGGCTACGAGTTGGGATGCAGTGCGACGTTCCCTCTTCCGGAAGTACGGCACACACAATCAAAACAACGACAGGAAACGCGTGCTACTCGTGAGTTACAAAAGTTTCCCTCTCGTATCGTGTCCCAACAATGTACATTTCACTGTCATGTCTCTCTCCGTATCTACTGCAAGTTTTTTACTCCCTGAAATCGCACATGCAATAATTATTTACAGTTTAATTAACATAAGTGTTTTTTTTCCCTTATCGCTTGGATAATTGAAATTGTATAGTCGGCGTTTTTCCTCTCTAATTCAATTACAAAATTTGTAATTTGTAATTTGTAATTTGAAGTTTTTGTTCTTTTTTAATTAATTTTTCCAAGAAGAAATATATTTTTCCGAAATATTCTCGACCAGTTAAAATTGAAAAATCCCTTAAAATTCGATTTTGTCGTGTTAAGCTAGGTAAAAATGAATCTACACAAAGAAAAACAATATTACAAGATATTTTCCGTTCGAATAAATCTAATCCTCAAGAAATTGGATACGTATTTGTGAGCATTGAGCAAATGCAGAAAAGTAAAAGAAAAAAAAATAAAACAAATACTACTACTTTCGAGAAAATCAAAAAATATCGGGAAAGATTTTCTTGAGAAAACAGGAAAAGCCCATCAAGGTCGATAGAAATGGCAAAATCCGTCGCCTATTTCCGTTTCCTGCTTATAAATGAAATTGAAAATCAATTTTTCCATCAAACATCAATTTCATTTCTTTTTATCAAGAAAATTCTCCAGTGTATATAAAACAACTGTATATTCGCAGAAAATAATTAAATTCAAATTCACATATTTTAATTTCTAATTTTAAAATTGAATTAATAAACTATTCATTTTTTGCACAATGGAGAATTTCAATAAAACTTTTTTTTTTCAAATAAGGCAAATGGAATAATACAATTATGTAACTGCTGAAAGATTAATAATTCAAGTTATTGAATTTTACAATAATTTAATATGATTACTTTAATTGTGTTGGTAATGACATGCAAAATTCAAATTACGACAGAAAATCAATTTAATCCCGAAATTAAATATTTATATGCACTTAATTAAACTTTGTACCTATTAGATGTATTGCGGTTGATAATTAAATTTAATTCTAAAAAGAGAGCCGTTTGTTATGCTAGTTATTTAAAAATAATTATGCAAAATTGTTTGATTGAAATTAAAAAATTAAAATTTAATTAAAAATAAAATATTTGATTAAAATTTGAACAGTTATTTGCAAATAACTTTTTTGCGAAGAAAAAAGTAATTAAAATCTTTGTGGAAAATAGAGTAGAAAATTAAATTGTCAATAATTTTAATGAATTATCCGCAAAATTAAATTCGACGCGAAAATGAAAATTAATGAGAAATAGGTTTTAAAAATAATATTAAAATAAGTTTTGAAAAAAAGTATAATTCACTGAATTATAAGGTTCTAATTTTTTAATATTGAAACAATATTTTCGAAAATTCAAATTCATATACAAAAAAATAAAAATTTTCAGAATTATTTTTAGCATTTTGGAGAAGATTATAATATATTCAAAATTTTCAATTTAAATTCTTCAAATTTTTTTTTAAATTATACAAAAATTCTTCAATTATTTTCGAAAAATTACATTACAATATATTTTTGAAAAGATAATTCTTAGAATATTGTTTTATCATAATTTTTTAAGACTTTATTACCTACGAGCGAAGTATATTTAATTTCTTTTTAAATTTATTAGTTTAGAATTTTTCCAAAATCAATTTATAATTAAAATTTTTGGAAAATTAAAAAAAAAAATTTTTAAACTAATGTTATTTTTTAAAAAAATATTTTTTTCAAATTTTTGAATTATTTTTCAAAGATTTGACTAAATTTAGATTATTATTCATAAAAAATTTTACCAAAATTCAATTTTTTGGACTTTTCAAAATTGTATTTAATTAATTACGAAATTAATTCAATTTTAAGAGAGTTGCATTTACAATTTTTATAAGTTAATGAACTAAAAAAAAATTTTTCATTTAAAATTTTTGTAAAATTTTAATTTTAAATTAATTTTATTAAAAAATTTAATAAACTATATTTTATTAAAAAATTTAATAAACGATATTTTAAAGAAAAATTTAATAACCTAAATTGTTCTAAAATTGTTTAAATTTTTTTTTGATTTTTTAAAATAATGGATTTATTATAGAAGAATTTTAGTTAAAACAATAAAAAAAATTGAATTTTGAAACAATTACAAATGCATTGTAAAAATTCAATTTTTCTCTATTCAGTGATTTTTAATATTTACTACTTTAAAAGAAATTTTGCAAAAGAATTCAATTATTTTAGAAATTTTAATAAATTTTTTTTTAGATTCAATTTTCAGCAATTTTGATAAAATTCTTTGCAAAATTCAATTTTCAGGAATTTTAATAAAATTCATTGCAAAATTCAATTATTCATAGGCATTTTAATAATATTTTTTGCAAAGATTACTTAAAATTTAAAGAATTTAAGAAACATTGTTTGGAGAAATTCAATTATTTTTAACATAAATTTTGAACAATTAATCAAAATTTCTCGAAAAATGAAATTATTCTCAAAAATTTTATTTAAATTTGTCAAGGGAGAATTAAATTTATTATTTAAAAATTTGTTGATTAAATTCTATATTTAAAAAATCAATTTTAAGAAACATTCAATTATTTAATAAAATGTTAATTTTTGTTATAATTGAATAATTGAATTCTCGTCGATTATTCTAATAAATATTGATTTAAAAATGAATTACAGTCAAAATTTTAAATTATAGTTAAATATTGAAAGCAATATAACATGAATTATTATAAATAATTGAATTTTGAAAAGGTTTCAAATTAAAATCTTCGGAAAATTTGAATTCTTCATATTTTTAATTAACAATTCTGTAGAATTAATATTTTCAAAAAGTTTAATGGAATTTTCTTTTACAACTATTTGAAGTTTTTTATTTTCTAATATATAATATTGAATTCTAAACAAATTATTAATTTGAAAATTCTCAAAAAACTTTTTCAAAATTTAATTAAAAACAATTTATTGCAAATTTATTATTATTATTATTTATTTATTAAAAAGAAATTGGATTTTTTGTATTTAAATAATTGAATTTTCGAAGAAATTGCAAAGAATGATTGATAACGATAATTGATTAAGAGACGAAGTTTAGTTAAAAATTGTAGAAAATAATTAAATTTTCGAAAGGGTTATAGTTTTAAATTTCAGAAGTTGAGATTTTTTAAATTTTATTTCCTGTGAATAAAGAAATAAGTAAAATCAGTAAAGAATCAGGGAAATAGAAAACAAAATTTTTGTGACAACACTTTTTCGACTTTTTTTCTATTTTTAATCGACCATAGAAACTTTTTTAGCTTGTTAAAGCGTCGATTCTGAAAAGCAGTGAAATTTGTTTATGCCTGCGATACTCTCAAAAGAGATCTGAGAGGAAAGATTGAAATCGAGTATAATTTTTTGTTTTTTGTTTTAAATTGAAATTTAACGAAGAATTATGGGAAATTTAGAGAAAATATACTAGGAATGAAAATAGTGATAAAGCATCAAAAAAAAAAAAATCCATAACGGCCGAAGTTCCAATGTTCCCCTCATTAAAATGACCTACTTACTGAGACAAACCCTTATAAATAATTGAATTAAATTAAAATTCAACAACTAAACTAAAACTAGAATTTTCAAGTCAAACGCAGAACCAACTGCACGTGACACATTACAAAACAATTTGTTTTGTAATTTAACAAGACGTGCACACTTTAAACAGGAGAATACAGAAGTACTTCCTAATTCTATAAAATTTCCTTCCATGAATTAAATAATTGGTTTTACAATTGTTTTTAAGAAACAATCTCTAATTTTCATGAGCCTTAATTCTAAAGAAATCAGTTGTTATCACTAAGGATTGAATTATGAAAAACAAACATTATTTACAATCAAAAATAAAAGTACCATCCCATTAATTTTTTGTTTTCGTTTTTAAAAACGTTGTGGACTTCAGCCTCATTTTAGTACGAAGTTGAAGTCCGCAACGTTTTTAGAAACGAAACATTAAAAAAGATGTTTTTTTCAAAATAAAATTCATCTCTAATTTTCATGAGTCTTAATTCTAAAGAAATCAGTTGTTGTCACTAAGAATTGAATTATCAAAAACAAACATTATTTACAATCAAAAATAAAAGTACCATCCCATTAATTTTTTGTTTTCGTTTTTAAAAACGTTGTGTACTTCAACCTCATCATTTAGTACTATGTACAAGGAAGTAGTTTTTAATTTTACTTTTTTTAACAAGAAAATGAGAAAGAGATCCCTTAACTTTACGAGAATTCCAAGTATAACTCATTATTATATACAGACCTCATAGAAATTTTTTCAAACTATTGTGCGTTGGTTTACAAATTAATTCACGAGGGATGTATATTTCTTTTACTATTCTATAAAAAGTGGGAGAAAAATTTTTATTTACCCGCAATTTCTTTTTTTTATATTCTGCATACAAACTTGATTCAAAGCAAAGCCAATATAATTGAACTTGTTTATTTTTACATTGTCATCAGTTAACTGAGTTCGAAAATCTTGTAACCTTTTCAAAAGCTTTAAATCAATATTTGCTCGAAGAAAATCTAAAGGAAATATGAAATAGTTTTCGATTTCTTCATGTTTTGAAACATGAAGATCAGAGAAAGAAAAATCCACGAACATCTTTTATTGCTATATATTTAAATACAATTGAAAATTATTATTAGTATTCTAAAAAAATAATAATATAATTAAGTAATTATAATAATGATGATTCTATCCACCCGGAATTGTCAAAAATTGAGTTCAAAACTCGAAGTGATTGTTAAAACTTTGTTTAAAAAAGAGTAATGTTATACTAATCACTAAATTGAATGAGAATATAAAATCTGTAAAATAATATTGAATGAAAACTGGTACGTGTGAGGAATGATAATGAGAATAAATTTTAAAATAAAAGTAATTGCGAGAAGCGTAAAATATATGTGCGACTTTGCATATATATTTAACTGTTTTCTCCTGAAGCTTTGATTACTTGAAAAACACTCAAATGCCAGATGTGGACGCCCCTTTTATACACAGCACAACCCACGACCTTCCTTGCAACATGAATATTTCTTTGACACTATCCGCTTATATTACCGCTATGTTGCAAAAATTTCCAGTTATAATTTTTTCTTCATAAATACTCAACATCTATTACTTTGTGTATTTAAATTTCACACCTAGATCAAATTGCAAATTCTTCAAATAAAAAAAAAAAAAAATTGTTTATACACCGTGAGAGAACTTGTGTTTCTTTCAATTTTACTTTTAATCAGGGTTGCCACGCATTTTGGAAAAACTTTTTGAAAAACCTGGAAATGTCATGTTCCTAAAGTTTCGAACGTTCAAATGAACGACAATATTTTATTTATTTCTTCTATTTGTATTTTTATACCAAAAAAATTTTGTTTTTGATTAAACAAAGTTAATTCCAAACTAAATATTGTTTAATTTTAATTATTTTCCTTTTTTCGATAGTAATTTTCAAAAACACTGAAGGTAAAAAAAAAAATGTCAAGGAATTTTGTAAAAAATTTTTTTAAAAAACCTATAAAAGTCACGGAAATTTCAATTTAAATTTTAAATCAATTTCATCAAAAAGTTTTAAAAAACTTAGTTTTTAAAAATAAATCTTAATAACTAAAATTCTTCTAAAATTATTTAAATTTTTTTATATATATCTAAGCGATTATTAACAATAACGAATTTATAGAAGAATTTAAGTTAAAAACACTAAAACAAAAATTGAATTTTGAAGCAACTACATATTATTGCAGAAATTCAATTATTTTTCAAAGATAAGTAAATTTTTTTCTGAGAAAGTAAAGTATTTTTTCATCTTTTATTATTTATTCTTCAAAGAATTAAATTATTTACAAAAAAATTTCAATGAATTTCGTTTGTGACAATTCAATTTTTTTTTTTAAACAATTTTAATAAAATTCTTCTTGAAAATTTAATGAACTTAAAAAATTTCTTAAAATTCAATTATTTTCAATGTTTGCCATTGTAATGGAATTTTTACAAAACAATTCAATTATTTTAAACGAAATTTTTTATAAAATTAAGTCTGAAGAATTCAATTATTTTCAAAGATGAAAAATTCTTCTCAATAATCAAATTGAGTTTGAAAATTCACAAAAATTCTCGTCAAAATTTCAATAATCTTTGTTAATAATACAATTTTTCTACAAAATTGAATTATTTTCAAAAATTTAAATAATATTCTTGGCAGAATTTCAATTATTTTTAATATTCAGAATTTTCATCAAATTTCTCGAAAAATGAAATTATTGGTAAAAATATTTTTTAAATTATTTTCTTGACAATAATTAATAATTAATAATAATAATAACAATAATTAATAATAATAATAATTAATAATAATAATAATAATAATAATAATAATAGCTATTTTTAATAATAAAAAACAAAATAAATATTAAATTTTTATAAAATTCTTGATAAAAATTCAAATTTTAAGAAACATTCAACTATTTAATAAAATGTTTACTTTTACAATTAAATAATTGATTTCTTGTAGAATTTTCAAATAAATATTGAGTTAAAAATGAATTTTATAGTTCAAATTTTGGATTATAATTGAATATGAAATTTAAAAATTATTTTCATCATTACTATTATTATTTTCTAGAATTTTTAACTAAAATTCTTCTTTAAATCAATTATTTTTAATAACTTTTCAAAAAGTTCTTTCACAATTTTCAAAATAAAAATTCAATAAAACTTTTTCAAAAAATTAATGTTACAGAATTGTTCGTCAAAAGTATGAAAAATTCATATTTATTTTATATTTTAATTTTAAACCTTTTGAAAATTGAATTATTTCTAAAAATCTACGGTCTTAATGCTTTCAATATTCAATCCAAATCTAAAATTTTTACTGAAATTTACGTTTAAATAAATATTTATTAAAAAATTTTACGAGAATTCATTTACTTACTTCCAGAAATAAACATTTTTATTAAATAATTGAACGTTTTTGAAAATTTGAATTTTTATGAAGAACTTTATCAACTTTAAATAATAATTTAATTCTTTTAACAAATTTTGATGAAATTTTTTTAAATAATTGCATTTTTCGAGAAATTTGATGAAAATTTGAAATATTGAAAATAATTGAAAATCTGACAAGAATTTTATTAAAATTTTCGAAAAGAGAAGAATTTTATTATTCATAAAAATAATTGATTTATTATTATTATTTTTGGAGAATTAGATTACTTTTGAATTTTATTTGAAGTTTGGGAAATTTTTCGAAATTAACGAAATTTTTTACGAAGAATTCATTGAAATTTAAAAAAAAATTGAATTGTCACAAAAGAATTACATTGAAATTTTTTGAAAATAATTTAATTCTTTGAGGAATAAATAATAAAAGTTAAAAAAAATCGCTGCCAAGTTATAAATTTTTGGTACTCATTTCATTCGTTTTTGTAAATCTTGTTGTATTTATTTCATGAACACTTTGCTTCCTCATAGAGATGTTAATAACAATAAAGTATAAATTTTCAACAATTATTCTCAATTGCACTGTAATATTTTTTTCTCTTTATTTAATACTTCGACATAAAAAAAATTTTCTTTCCAATTTCTGTTTTTTTTAAATATCAATAACTTGTTTATTTCTAATCGAATTAGCTTCAAAAATAGGTCAATCGAAGCGTTTTTTAATGCTCTACAAGTTGGTAACTTTGGTTTCAAAGTTATTTCTACATTTTTCAACAAAATTTTCGAAAGTCTTATTTTTCAAAATTTTTGATTTTTAAAAGTTTAATATCTCCGGGGAATATGGACGAAAAATGTTCATTCTGGGCTCAAAAGATGCGTCTAAAGAAACTACAAAATTAGAGAAAAAGATTTATAGGTGTCTTAACATTTTTTTAAAGTTGTGGGCAAAAAACGTTTTTTTGAAAAATTAAAAATCAAAAAAATAAATAGTTAAACTTTATTAATTTGTCTCAAAGTAGTCTCATTTTATGTCCGCAGGTGAGACCTACAATTTGAAAAAAAATTCAGCCCGAAAGCTCTTCATACTTTGGAGATATTTATGACAATATGATGTTTACACACATTATACGGAATGACGTTCTTCAAAAATGTCTTTTTTGAACTCCTGAGGTCAAATAACATAAAGATGTGTTAAAAAATCGAACATGAAAACTTTTGGTATTAGAATACTTCCTCTATATAAGGAAGCAATTATAATTTTTTTTGTCAAATGAAATTCACGTCGAATGATAATTATGTGCAATAATATATCGAAATATTAATGTTAATGCTTGAAAGTTACTTTGCGAGTTGAGAAATTGGTAAACATTTTGAATTGAGAGGGATATAGTCGCGTCTGGGAATCGTTTTGCATAAAATAGTCTAATCACTTGACTCTCGATTGCAAAAGCTGAATATCAGCTCTGTGTGACCGCAGTCGACCCAGTCTGCCATCTCTCAATCTGCATTCGCGTGACTAATTGCCTAATTAGCGCTCAGACGCGAACCACGGCAAATTGATTGATCCAGACCGAGAAACTGACTGTGACTATATAGCGTGTCTAGAATTATGGATATATTTCTGTCTCCCTATCGTCTAATCAACGTGTATACTGCAAACAAGAAATCTTTCAATCACTTTCCAACAGGGACCGTCACGGAATCAAAACAAAATTATAAAAAATACTTTTGTTTTCATTCGGATATGGGTATCAGAATCAAAATTCCACTCTATTTGGTTCTGCTTCCAAAATCAAAATTCAACTGTGTTTTGTTTTGGTCCCAATATATCAAAATCAAAATTCAACTGTGTTTTGTTTTGGTTCCAATATCAAAATCAAAATTCCACTCTATTGCGTTTTGGTTCTAATGTCAAAATCAAAATTCTTTCTTGTTTTAATTTTGATAAAATAATACTGCGCATGTAGAAGTGTCTCATTGCGAACCTAAATTTTGTTGCAAATGTCAAAATATATATCAGAAGATAATATCGTTTTTACTTACGAAATCTAAAATAGACAATTTTTTCAATTAGCTACTCCTTGCAGTTTGATAATCGTCAAAAAATTGTTCGAAAAACCAAAACGATTTTTTACTTAATTTAAAAATAGGGATTCAATTGTGAATTGATTATAGAAAGAAAGAAGTAAATATTTTTAATTTATTGATATTTTGGTTGTCGTAGAAAACTTTGTTGTATTCAATCCTTATTAGTCCTTTTTTTCCCTCTCTGGAATATTGCTTCCGTAGAATATGAAAGATTAGTGCTCCAGTGAACGTAAACACAAGCAGAGAGTGCAATTTTAGTTTCGATGATGGGCAATTGGGAAATTGCACGAAATAACCTGTGACGTCAGCACTCCAAAGTACTACTGTGATTGGGCACTTAGGTTTGCATCGGTGAAGGTCATTTTCATGCTTCTTTCGTGATGGACATCACGACGTGTCTACGTGTTACACGTTGCCTACACCGGAAATTCGTCTTCCTTAAACTCTCCACACTAAAGCTTTTATTCTTAATCTCCCAATTTCGAGCTCATTTCTCAATTGATCAAATCATCTTTTGTTGCATTGAAAAAAATTTCACTTTTCTTCTTCAGTGTGTTATTCATTATTCAAATATTGAATTTAATATTCAAATTCAGTGTGTACGTTATAATTATAATTATAATACAATTTTGCATTAAAATTGCCACGCAGCGCATTACAATGCTGCGCCAGTTAATTAGAAAGACAAAATAATCTTCAAACCTTTCTCATTTGTCTTCAGAAAAATTTAAACTATAGCCATAAAAAATTTCTTCAGACTTTGCTTACAATTTTTCAAAAATATGATAAATGAAATAAAATTTCAAAAACAGTTTTAAAGAAATAAATTAATATACTTGTGTTTGAATCTGTTCCCAGTTTGAAGTTAGTTTTTATTTACTTCCCAACTTTCTTGATAAATTTTCATTCCCAATGATTTGAATTTTGAAATCAATGCTCTAAAAATTACTAAATTCTTGTAATGCTTTGATCCGAAAATTTGAAAATAATTCAAGGCATTTGAAGAATTTTATCAACATTTTTTTTAAATAACTGAATTCGTTCGAGAAAATTTAATTAAACTTGTATTGCAAATAATTAAAATTCTCTCCATAAACATTATTATTGGGGAATCAAATCTTTCCAAAGAATGTTATTCAATTTATTGAAAATAATTTAATTCTTGACAAGAAATTTATGGAAAAAGTTTTTAAATACTTAAATTCTTTCGTGAATTTGTTTTAAAATGGTTTTGAAAATAACTCAATTCTTGCGATCTTTTTTACTATTTATAAAAATAAATAGATTTCTTCAAAAGAATGTTTTTTTAAAATAATTGAAAATAATTAATCTAATTCTTATCAAAACTGCTATTAAAGAACTATTATGCAAATTACAAAATTTTTTAGTTTAAAATATAAACTTTTGAATATTTTTAAATTCAAACAGTAAAAAAATCAGTTTTTAACTAATTTACCAATTAATTATTGTTGTTTATTAATTTCGGAAATTTTAATATTTATAAAAATTTGTCCAAAGAATTAAATTATTTTCTAAAATTTTAATAAAATCTTTTGAAACAATTCAATTATTTGTTTATAGTAAAATCTTTGCAAAAATTCAATTATATTCAATAAATTACGTTTTTCTTTGAAAAAATTCCATTGTTTCTTCATTTTTTGTAAAATTTGTCAAAAGAATAAAATTGTTTTATAAAATTTTAATAAATTCTTTGAAACAATTCAATAACGTTTTTTAGAGTAAAATTTTTGCAAAAATTCAATTATATTCAATAAATTACGTTTTTCCTTGAAATAATTCAATTGCTTTCTTCACTTGTTATAAAATTTGTCAAAAGAATTCAATTATTTTAAAAAAATTTAATGAATTCTTCGACAAAATCCAATTGTATTTATAACTATAAGTAAAATATTTGCATAAATTAAATTATTTTTAAATAAAATTTGATGAAATAACTTTAATTTAAAGAAATGTGGAAAATAATTGAATTTTGAATTTCAAATTATTTAGAAATTCATGTTTATGTTTGAAAATATAAAAATTGTTTAGTTTGCAAAATAGTAAATGGAAAAGTAACATTTACTGCAGGAATTAATAACTATATTAAATTTATTATTATAATTATTAGAATGTGAAGATAAAAATTTATAATTTATTTTTAAAACATGATTTGTTTATATTATTTAAAAATTTATAAATATTTTAATTATAACTAGAACATTTGTCCGGAGAATTCAATTTTTTTCCGAAATTCTAATAAATCCTTCGAAACAATAATTTAATTTTTTCTTAAATATTAAAATCTGTGCAAAAATTGCAAACATTGCAAAATTATATTAAATAAATTTTGTAAAATTTTTCGTAATTTCTTTTTCAAATTTGTTCAAAGAATTCAATTATTTTCTAAAAGTTTAATAAATCCTTTGAAACAATTCAATTTTTTTTGCAAATAGTTAAATCTTTGCAAAAATTAAATTATATTCAATAAATAATGTTCTTTTTTTGAAAGAATTCAATTTTTTTCTTCATTTGTTATGAAATTTGTCAAAAGAATTAAATTATTTTCTAAAATTTACATGAATCTTTCGAAACATTTCAATTGTGTTTATAGCTATAGTAAAATCTTTACAAAAAATCAAATATTTTTAGTCAAATCTTGATTGTCATGAGTTTTATTAAATATTTTGAAAATAATTTAATTTTTTCGTAAAATTTTATTAAAATGGTTTATCGACAGTAATTGAATTCCTGTGATGACTTTTACTGTTTATAAATATATTTGAATTATTTTTTTATTAATTTTTTTGTAAATATCTTAATTCTTATGAAGAATGTTATTAAACATTTTTTTTTCAAATTATGTAATTTGTGTAACAATTCAATTAATTTTTTTATAGTAAAATCTTTGCCAAAATTCAGTTATATTTTTGTAGTTAGCAAAATAATAAAAGGAAATGTAACATTTACTGTAGTAATTAGTAATTATTACATTTATTTTACGTATCCAATGACATTTCTATTTAGAGTTCAGATTACTATTTTACATTTTTTATTGTCACACAAATACAAAATTCTTCAGTGCAAATTTTTGCTCGATTGCGAAAATGTGACTTTCGGCCAACGCTCATTTCACGCTGAGTTCACCGGTTCTCGTTCGATCACCGAAGTTAAGCAGCATTGAGCGCGGTTAGTACTTGGATGGGTGACCGCTTGGGAATACCGCGTAGTGTTGGCTTTTTCTTTTTTTTTTTTTTTCATTTTAAATTATTCCTGATTTATAATTGCGAATATTTTTATATCGGATACTAAGTTTGTCCTTGACAGAAAATTTTTTTGATTTTATTTTTTAACGTTCTATATTAAAATCTTCATTTTAAGTTTCTAATTTAGTGTTGAAAACTATGAAGCTAAAAATTACCATCCTCTTTATTTCGGAAATTAAATTTTAACTTTAAATCCATTTTTCCAAAACCGCAACGTAAAATTTTGAACAAGTGTGATAAGTGGGTTTCTGCTTTATTTGAAATTAAAATTAAAATTTGAAATCCCGTTTTACTTGAAATGATGTCAGTTAAAAAATGTTTATAATGTCAAAAATAAAACTAATTTTATTTTCAAGTGTTTTTTTGTTGTTGTTGTTGTTTAATTTCGTCGATATTTGAAGGGAAATTAGAAAAATGGCTTACGAATTGAATGCAAAATATAGTGTTGTGAAAAAAATAGGAAAAAATCTGAGGACACATATGGCGATGGCCAAGATGGATAACCGCAGGGTCGAAGGTGTCAATAGCGGAAAAACTGCTCGAGAAAGATCGATTGCAAAACGTCAACAGCTGCGGTTTATTCTTCAAACAACTATGCGATATTCAATGATGAAAACCAGTTTTCTCACACGTTATTTTATTATCTCTTATCATTGGCAGTTATATATAATCAATATTAGATAGTTTTTTATTCTCATTTTTCCTCTGCGGTCATTTATGCGAAATAAAAAGTATACATTGATGTCTGTTTTTTAATTCACTATATACAGAAGCTTTAATTTTACTTTAAACTTTGTGTTTTTAAAAGTAAAATATATCATTTTGAAAATATTACATATTTCCAATAAAACACATTTTATGCCTTTAATCAATTAATTTAATTTATTAATTTATTATTTATTACATTATTTATAATATTAATTTAATTAATTTTTTGCTTTTCTTAGTGTAGAGGCACTACTTTTGAACTGTTATTATTGTTCAACGCAAAAATTAAATATTAATAATAATTTAATGCGTGGCTGAGGATTATTTTAAAATAAAACACATAATTTTTAACACACTACACATAATTGTTTATTAATAATAATTTGTCTTTAGAAAGAATACATTAATTAATCATTTATAAAGACAATCACTCCAATAAATATTACTTTCAGTTTTTATTCATTTTTCGAAAAAATTAATTACTTAAAACAATGTTTATCAAATTCTTAATAAAAATTCAATTATTTTCAAAAATCACAAATTTATTGACAAAAATTCAATTCTCTTTAAATATTCTAATAAAATTTGTCATAATAAATTGATTAATTTTAAAAATAACAAATTTTTTAACAGAAATTCAATTATTTTCATAAATAATAAAATTTCATCGCAGGTCTTTAAAATTATTTTTTTATTGCAATTTTAAATTTAATTATTCTTAAAAATTTGATTTCAATTCCTCAAAGAATCAATTAATTTAAAAAGTCCTACTTTTAAATTATTTTTAAGAATTTAGTTATATCTATATAAAAGTATTAGAATATTGAAGAGGAAATGAAATATTTTTTTATGAAAATATTCGAAATAAATCGATTATTTTAAAATACATCTTTAAATTCAATTTTTTAAAATAATTCAATTATTCTCTTTGATTTGAATAAAATTGTTCCCAAACAGAAGTCAATTACACAGGCCAACAAAATTTGATTCAATTTACTTTCCAAGAATCAGACAATACTTTTCCGAAGGATTTCGACGTGCTGAATCCGAATCCGACCTCAAAAGGGGCCCATCACGTCAGGTTTTCGAGATATTTTAACCTAAAAATGCAAAAAGCCTGTTTTTAGTTATATTTGATGTCATGAAACATCAAGAAATAATTTTTTTCTCTAAAAGGTCAATATTGAACCTAAAAGTGCTACTCTTCCCCTTTAATATCCATTTTGAAAATTTTAAAAATCTTCTATTGTCTCTGAGTAATCGTTTAATGAATTTTCTGAGTTTGTCGAATTCTTCGAAAACTGAGTAGAAACAAAGAAACTTTGATAATAAAGCAGAATTTAACTACAAATACCTAAATTTTCAATAGTTCTGAGGATTTTCGATATAACTGAATACGAATTCAATATAAGATTCACAAAAATTCAAAATGGCGTATACAATATGGCAGACGATTTATTTAAAATTGATTGTATTTCCCTAAAATATGCCATTTTTGAACCAGTCAATCTGATATTGAATTCGTATTCAGTTATATTGAAAAAACTGAAAACTATTTAAAATTTAGATGTTTGTAGTTAAATTATGCTTTATTCTCCAAGTTTTGTCTATTTCTACTTGGTTTTCGAAGTATTAGACAAACTCAGAAAATTCAATAAACGATTACTCAGAGACAATAGAAGATTTTTTAAATTTTCAAAATGGATATTAAAGGGGAAGAGTAGCACTTTTAGGCTCAATATTGACCTTTTAGAGAAAAAAATTATTTCTTGATGTTTCATGACATCAAATATAACTAAAAACAAGCTTTTTGCATTTTTAGGTTAAAATATCTCGAAAACCTGACGTGATGGGTCCCTTTTGAGGTCGGATTCGGATTCAGCACGTCGAAATCCTTCGGAAAAGTATTGTCTGATTCTTGGAAAGTAAATCTTGTCGGCCTGTGTTATTTAAACTATTTTTTTTGGTAAAATTCTACTTACACATATTGATTTTTTTTTTATGAACAATAAAAATTTCTCAGTCTGCCCAGCTAGCCCCAATAAAACCATCCGTTGTTACGTGGGATTTCTTGTAAAGGAGTAATATTATTTACTGCCTCTTTTCCTTCTTTTTCCTTAATCAGATGATTTGTTTCACGAATTATTTCTTCAGTTCGTGATTGGAACCGTAATATAAAATCAGTTAAAGCTGATTTCGCTGTCATAATATTTTCTTCTCCTTGCATTAAATCATCAATAAATGTAATTAATTTTATTGTATGTAACAAGTTAGTTTCATTAATATTAGTTTTAAATATCTGATCCAGGTATGTTAGCACAAACACTGCATTGTATTCATAATAGTTGAAATCTATGATCACATTTTGTATATGCAGACTGCTGTTTAATTTTTCTTGAATTCTTTGTATTATTTTTTTCTCTGATTTATTGATTGCTGCTATTAAATTATTTTCCATTTTATCACAAACCTTCGACATAGCTGCATTTAAATCTTTCACTGATGTTTTCATCACTGCCTGTAATTCGGAAGAGACTTTCCCGAGGCAGAGTTTTGATTTATCTGATAGACTCATTTTTAAGTTTGGAAGTGAAGTTTTTTGCAGAATCACAGCATTTCTAATGGCCGGAAAAATATTATAGTCTACATCAGAAGTAAGCTCACCTACTCTCTTGACCTGCCTGAAGATGCCAATGTGATTGACATTATCTATTAAATAATGTATAAATTTTCTTGAACTTTCGGACAATGATATGATAGGACTCGATAGAAATTGATTTTCCAATAGCTCCTTCATGTAGTCATGATTGACTGTATAATCATTGAAAGTCTCGGGCGCTTTTGAGACAATCACTGATATGCTTGAGAATATATTAACGAAAGCTTCTTCGAAAATGCCTTCCAGATGTCTTAAAAGTGTGAAAAATAGATGTGTAGAATCACTGATAATGTCTATAAAGTCGACCACTACAATAAATTTAAGAGTTTTAACTTTTTCTATCAAAAATTTCATATAATACGAATTAGTGATGTCTTGTTCTGCTCCTCTATTGTCGCCGAAACCAGGTGTATCCCATATGATCAAATTAGTCAAATTTGGCGACTTCCATTTTGAAGGAACTGTGGTTTTTGATTCTGATCCAGAACCAATTTCCGGTCCTGAGGAATGTTTGTCTTCTTTTTCAATCAATATTGATTCAAATTTGTTTCCCTTTGTGGCTTTCAATTTATTGTTGATTATGTAATTAATGAGGGTGCTTTTGCCAGCTCTTGCAGTTCCTATGAATAATGCCGCATTGTCATCTCCAATATTCTTTTGCAACAATCTTTCCGTATTTAATCGAAGATTCTCTTCCATGTATGACAATCTTGATACATTAAGCTGACACTCTTGGGAAAAAGCGAGTGAAATTAGCAGGCAGATGAATGCTTTTCTAATCATTGCTGAATAACGATGATACTTTTTCAAAATAATTATGAACCTAAGGTTAATAATTTTTGAACCTAAAAGTTATTGAAAATCTGATGTCAGAAAACTTTTCATTGCGCTTGTTATTGGCAATTTAAAAAATAGTCAGAGTCTAAATTAGTGATTTCTTACCCTTAGTATTAAATTTTTTGAAGATTTAATAGACGAGAAAAAAGTGAGACCACTTGAGTCTTTATTATTTGCACAAAACTTAACGAAACAATGTAAAGAATGTAGACGTGACGTTTGCAAATAGTTTGTAACGTTTCAAAAATTTTAATCTCTCATATTGTCCTTTTAGAATGTCACTCATTTTATGTGATGATAACCAATGGAAAAACTGCAGGAGTATCAAGTGAGTTGGGAGAAAACATTATGTGACAATAAAAAGAACGTGACAATTTTTTATGCACCCAATAAAACAATGTTATTTTGATAAAATGTATGTCAATTTGAATCTAACTGACATTTTAATTTCTTAATATTCTTAAGTATTTATTAAACTGTTTTACAAAATAATATTTAACAAAGTTGTTGTAATTGATAGTCAACCTTCTCTATAGTAAAAAAAATAAATTTTTCTTCTGTGTCTACAAAATTAACTGTTCTTTTTCGCAAGAATAAAATGATTTTAAAAACAATTTTTAATAACATTCTTGTTAAAAATTAAGTTATTTTCAAAAAATTTAATAAAAAAATTATTCTATTATTTTTATAAAGAGTAAAACTCATCACAGGAATTCAATTACTTTCGATAAACCATTTTAATAAAATGTTACGAAAAAATTAAATTATTTTCAAAATATTTAATAAAACTCATGACAATCAAGATTTGTCTAAAAATATTTGATTTTTTGCAAAGATTTTACTATAGCTATAAACACAATTGAAATGTTTCGAAAGATTCATGTAAATTTTAGAAAATAATTTAATTCTTTTGACAAATTTCATAACAAATGAAGAAAAAAATTGAATTCTTTCAAAAACAGAACATTATTTATTGAATATAATTTAATTTTTGCAAAGATTTAACTATTTGAAAAAAAAAATTGAATTGTTTCAAAGGATTTATTAAACTTTTAGAAAATAATTGAATTCTTTGGACAAATTTGAAAAAGAAATTACGAAAAATTTAACGAAATTTATTTAATATAATTTTGCAATGTTTGCAATTTTTGCACAGATTTTAATATTTAAGAAAAAATTAAATTATTGTTTCGAAGGATTTATTAAAATTTCAGAAAAAAATTGAATTCTCTGGACAAATTTTCTAGTAATAATTAAAATATTTATAAATTTTTAAATAATATAAACAAATCATGTTTTAAAAATAAATTATAAATTTTTATCTTCACATTCTAATAATTATAATAATAAATTTAATATAGTTATTAATTCCTGCAGTAAATGTTACTTTTCCATTTACTATTTTGCAAACTAAACAATTTTTATATTTTCAAACATAAACATGAATTTCTAAATAATTTGAAATTCAAAATTCAATTATTTTCCACATTTCTTTAAATTAAAGTTATTTCATCAAATTTTATTTTAAAATAATTGAATTTATGCAAATATTTTACTTATAGTTATAAATACAATTGGATTTTGTCGAAGAATTCATTAAATTTTTTTTAAATAATTGAATTCTTTTGACAAATTTTATAACAAGTGAAGAAAGCAATTGAATTATTTCCAGGAAAAACGTAATTTATTGAATATAATTGAATTTTTGCAAAGATTTTACTCTAAAAAACGTTATTGAATTGTTTCAAAGGATTTATTAAAATTTTAGAAAACAATTTTATTCTTTTGACAAATTTTACAAAAAATGAAGAAACAATTGAATTTTTTCAAAGAAAAACGTAATTTATTGAATATAATTGAATTTTTGCAAAGATTTTACTATAAACAAATAATTGAATTGTTTCGAAAGATTTTATTAAAATTTTAGAAAATAATTCAATTCTTTGGACAAATTTTATAAATATTAAAATTTCCGAAATTAATAAACAACAATAATTAATTGGTAAATTAGTTAAAAACTGATTTTTTTTACTGTTTGAATTTAAAAATATTCAAAAGTTTATATTTTAAACTAAAAAATTTTGTAATTTGCATAATAGTTCTTTAATAGCAGTTTTGATAAGAATTAGATTAATTATTTTCAATTATTTTAAAAAAACATTCTTTTGAAGAAATCTATTTATTTTTATAAATAGTAAAAAAGATCGCAAGAATTCAGTTATTTTCAAAACCATTTTAATACAAATTCACGAGACAATTTAAGTATTTAAAAACTTTTTCCATAAATTTCTTGTCAAGAATTAAATTATTTTCAATAAATTGAATAACATTCTTTGGAAAGATTTGATTCCCTAATAATAATGTTTATGGAGAGAATTTTAATTATTTGCAATACAAGTTTAATTAAATTTTCTCGAACGAATTCAGTTATTTCAAAAAAATGTTGAAAAAATTCTTCAAATGCCTTGAATTATTTTCAAATTTTCGGATCAAAGCATTACAAGAATTTAGTAATTTTTAGAGCATTGATTTCAAAATTCAAATCATTGGGAATGAAAATTTATCAAGAAAGTTGGGAAGTAAATAAAAACTAACTTCAAACTGGGAACAGATTCAAACACAAGTATATTAATTCTTTAAAACTGTTTTTGAAATTTTATTTCATCTATCATATTTTTGAAAAATTGTAAGCAAAGTCTGAAGAAATTTTTTATGGCTATAGTTTAAATTTTTCTGAAGACAAATGAGAAAGGTTTGAAGATTTTTTTTTCATTATCTGGCTATTATAATAATAATTTTTTAATCGTCTGATTATTGTGCTTCGTGGTAGAAAGAATCAATACTTGTAAAACTTGTATCGATTCTTAATTCGTTGTATAATGAATTTGAATTTAATTTTTGAATTTGAATTTTTTAATTATTAAGTTTTACACTTTCGAGTTAGAATTTTTTTTATCGATTTAATTTTTACCATAGGCATGTAAGGATTAAGAAAAATTAAAGCATTTATGTCGGAAAATTTAAATATTAAAAATTTGATATGGAGCCACTCAAAGGAAGTGACATGTGCAAATAAAAATTTCCCTTCTCAGCTTTAAAATGCATATATAGTTATGAATATGCATATTAAAGTTATTTATCTGTGCTGACAACTCTAATTACTATAAACTCTTTATGAAGAAACGGGTTCTTCGTCCGGATCATAAAGAATTATGCTGCATATGCAACAAGATAAGATTGCGAAAAAATTGCTCACTATTTGTGTTTGATAACGCCAAAAGGGTATAGAAGCGTGTAAAGTAAGATGTTATGCCCACTTTCTTTATATATATATAGTTGCATAACGATAAAAAGAGAAATAAATTACTTACAAACGTTTCTCGTTATCATTTTTAAAAAACAAAAATAAAAAACGAGTGAAATATTAGGGAAACATTTTTTTTTACTGTATTTATTAAACAGAAGAAACTTTGAATGGATTGGCCCAACAGCGGACTGGTGCTGACATTCTTAGATTTTTATAAGCTTTAACAAAAAATTGTTTTCTTCACCGCAAACTTAGAAGAAACTAAAGTTAACTTAAGATAACCAAAAGTTAACTAAAGTTACGTAGAATGTACGATTTTCGAATACTAGCGATTTTATAAATCGCATGTTTTTATTAATATCGTATTTCCAGCAGTATGAAATTTTTTTAATAATCTGATCTGTATTCCAAGACCGAAAGAGAATAATAAAAAGTCTTCTTCCTTATCGTTCTCTCGTCTAATAAGGACTCGTATCACGTAATAAAAATTTCATGCATATTCGGTTCAAAGAATCATTTATAATGGATAAAAAAAAAGACTTCCAGTATATTAAAACTGTCAATGCATTTTTTATGCATTCTTTTCAATATTTTTTTTTTACCTCTTTTTATTTCAAAATATTGGTAAACTGAAGGGGAATTATTAGTATTGAAGAAAAATACTTGAATTACGGAGAAAGATATTTGCATAAGAATCTATATTATATCTTTCAAGTATATTCTCTCTCTTTGCGGTCGTTGAATTTTTTACTGTACACAGTTTGTAATTTTTAAGTTTTAATTGCGAATATTTAAAAAGAAAAAAGTAGAGAAATTCTATTCTAAGAAACTGATAGAAAATTTAATAACAATAATAATAATAATAATAATAAAATAAATTTTTTGCTAATTTTAAAAGCTTTTCGCTTAGTGTTATCAATGTCACTTAACACTTGATGCAATGAAAAATTGCAAAAGATTGATATTCCGAAGAAAAAATTTGAATGAATTTGTACGTTAATGCGGTGAAACTAACGAAAACGCAAACAGATAAGTCGTGGGAAATGGAAAAGTGGTCCTGGATAATCGATACTCGACATGTTTTTCCTTTTAGTCTATATATGTAGGGAAATGGCAATAATAATCCTCTTTTAGTAAATAGTCAATAATCTTTTTTTAAGCGAACACTTTAACCCCTTCGCTATGTCTCTGGTGGAAAAAATCGTTTTCGGTAGAAAAATTATAAATAAATTTTATTTTCTCACATTTAAGGTATATATTGAATTTGTTCATTCATTGGAATTAAAGATTTCAAAATGTTAACTTTATAATACGACCACCAAGAAATTAAACAAATGTTGAAGCAAAATTAAATTGCAGAAAAACTGTTGGTCAACTTTGCACTCGATAATTAATTTTGATAAACTATATAGCAAAAAGTAGCTTTCAAACTGAAAGAAATTAAAAAATGAAAAATTAAAACTTAAATAAAAAACTAAAAATAATAATAAAATTTAACGACCAAAAAAAAATTCGGTTTCAAAACCTTAAAAAGCTGACTGACTCACTGACTGACCAATTTTTATTTTCCTGACTTTTTCCGAATTTTTAGCAAAAAATATTTACTTCTTTGTTATACTCATAGTAAATTGAATTCCTTGAACGAATTTGATTATTTATGAAAAAATTGTATCATTTATGAAAGAATTTAATTATTTATGAAAAGAATTTAATTCTTGCGAAGAATTTAAAAAAAAATTTTTAAATAATAGATTTCTTTCAACTAATTTTATTCCAATTCGAATTAAAAGAATTGCATTTCTGAGCAATTTTTATTATTCATCAAGACAATTGAATGCTTACGAAGATTTTGACAGTAAATTTTTTTTTAATAATTTAATTCTGTATTAAAAATTTTATGAAAATAGTTGATCTAGAAAATCATTCGATTGCAAAAAGTTTTTAAAAATAATTACATTTTTACTAAGAAATCATATTAAAATTTTTGACAATAATTAAAAGCGTGTATCGTATTGTATTTAATTTTTTTTTAAATAATTGCATTTCTAAAAAGCATTTTATTATTTACGAAGATAAGTAGAATTCTTGCGAACCATTTTCTTCGAATATTCAAAAAATAATTAAATTTCCAAGAAGAAAATTATTAATTAACTTAATTAAATAATTAAAAATAACTGAATTCTTCTGATAGATTTTGTTATTTATAAAAGTAATTGAATTTTGCAAAGAATTTTATTAAAATTTTCGAAAAATAATTGAAGTCCTATCAAAACATCAAATTTATTTGTAAACAATTGAATTCTTTTAAAGAATTGAAAAGAAACATTTTTTTAATTATTAATTACTTTTTCCAGGAATTGAAATTCAATTTTTAAGAATAATTACATTTTTCGAGTAATTTCTGTGAAATTTTAATAAAAATAATTGAAGACCTGCGATTTTTATTATTTATGAAAATAATTGAATTTTTGCTAAAAATGTAATTAAAATGTTTAAAAAGAATTGAATTTAAGTTAAAAATTAAGTTATTTTTGAAAATAATTAAACGCCTAAGAAGCATTTAATTTTTTATAGACACAATTAAATTTATTTGAAGAATTTTATTAGATTTTTTTAAATAATTGAATTTTCAAGAAGAAATTTATTACTTTCCAAAAAATTGAATTATTGTGATGAATATTTTTATTTATGAAAATAATTGAATTTTGCAAAGAATTTTATAAAAATACCTCAAAGTAATCAAATTTTTAGTAATAATTTTGTTATTTATCTTTCAAAAATGAATTCTTTCGAAGAATATTTTATGTAAATAATTGAATTCTTAGGAAAATTTTTTTTAAATCTAACCTAATAATTGAATTATTTCAAAAAAATTTAATTAAAATTGTATATAAAATAATGTATATTTCTTTCGAACAATTTTATTGAAATATTTTTAAATAATTGATTTTTTCAAGGAATTGAAATTTAACCCTTGAGAATAATTACATTTTTCAAACAATTTCTGTAAAATTTTTATTAAAAATAATTGAAAACCTGCGATGAATTTTATTATTTATGAAAATAGTTGAATGGTTGTTAAGAATTTTATTTAAATTTTCTAAAAATAATTGAATTTCTCAGAAGAATTTTCATATTTATGAAAATAATTGAATTCATGAGAAGAATTTTATTATTTTTGAAAAGAATTGAATTATTATTATTATTTATGAACAAAATCGAATTCTTAAAAAGAATTTTATTAAAGAATTCTTGAAAGTAATCATTGAATTTTTAGAAAGAAATTTACTACTTTAAAAAATAATTTAATTCTTGTGACGAATATTGTTATTTAGGAAAATAATTGAATTTTCCCGAAAATGTTTTTTAAAATGTTTAAAAGGAAATTGACTTTCTGTGAGATTTTTTTTTTCTTCATAAGAATTTTATAAACATTGTTTTTAAATAATTAATTTTTTCGAAATATAATGAATATTATGAAAATTTTGTTTTAAATAATATTGTAATTTTTGTGAAAATTTTCTTTATCAAAGTAATTGAATTTTTCGATTAATTAATTTCGAATAGTATTAAAAATAAGTGAAATTCTTTGATGAATTTTTTTTATTTATGAAAATAATTGAATTCTTATTTCGAATTTTATTGAAGATATTTTAAATAATTGAATTGTTGTGAAAAATTTTATTATTAGGTAAAGTAATTGAATGACTGTGAAGAATTATATAAAAAAAAATGTTATATAATTGGTTTTTTCAAAATTTTTTTTCGAAAATTCTATTCTAAATTAATTGAATTCCTGGAAATTGAATTTTTAAAAAGTATTTAGAAAAAAAAATGAAATAATTTTTTTTAATATTTACGAAAATAATTGAATTTTGAATTAATTTTTCGTTTTGTTGTAAATAATTGAATTCTTTTGCAGAAATTTCATAAAAAATACTTGATATTGAAATTAATTGAATCGTTTTCAAGAATTTGATTATAATTTTTGTGAATAGTTTGTCGATTCGCCTGAATTTTTAAATTCAAATGTAAAAGTATAAATCTATAAGTGATCAACTTAAATGAAAATGACAGGTTTGAACAATTGTTGGAAATTACTTTTTCAAGTCGAGAATAGAATTACTTCGAATGAAGCAAAGAATACTTGCATACACTGCGACTGCTCTCATTGTCAGTGAAAACTGCTGATCCGGAAGGGTACTTGCATTTTAATTAGTTTCCAAAGATCTTGCAGCGGACATTGAACAGAAGTTCGAAACGTCGACGCAGACAAGCGAGAAAACTCTAAAATCGCTAAAGACGTTTTCAACAGGAACATTCAAAACGAACAAGAAATTTATAGTGTTATGCAAAACTCCAAAATTCAATATCAACTTTTCGTAAAATCCTATTCGTCAAAGTCAAGGAATTTTTTAATTTTTAAAAATATGCTAGAAACTTTGTCAAAAAAAAAAAAATTTCCATGGTGATTCTTCTAAAAGGGTCCCTCTTTTTTCCTTCAATTTTCAGAAAATCAAATTATTCTTTTTTTTTCATAAATAAGTCTAGAAGATGTTTAAAGATAAAATTCATTTTCAAAAATAATACCTCTAGCAACATTTTATTATCCCGTGTTCTTGAGGTTAAGTAGAATTTATAACGTTTAAATTAATTATTTTGTTAAAAAAAAAACTCGGTAGGAATATTTTATTTTAAATAATAAATTGTTTTCTTTTAATTTACTACACTCATTACTTGTATATTTTTTAATGAAATAAATCATAATTTGAGGGTTAAATATTTCAAAACAATGATTAAAAAATTGAAAACAAATGAAAAAAAAGAATCCCCCAAAATATATTAATTTGAGATACATTTTTAAAAAATTCAATTATCAATAAAATTCTTTACAACAATTTAATTATTTTCAGTATTTAAATGTACAATTTTTGAAATTTAAATGTTAAGATGCCTTATTTTATCATCCAGTTTCAAAAAAATAATCATTTTTTTTTCTGTTTCAGGTGAGTTAAGCAACATGTTTTTTTGTCGAGCATTTTCGTAAGTAAATATTATATATTGAAATAAATTACCAGGGTTGCCACGCTTTTATCGTTTTTAAATTTCCTGACTTTTCCAGGTTAAAAAACGGAATTTTTCCAGGTTTTTAAAACTACGTTTATTATTAATAGGAAAATTATTGGAAACCTCGAGAATTCGATTATTTTCGAAGGAAACATAATTCTTCATAAAAATCCAATTATGTTTCAAAATTATCAAAAATTCCCGTCAAAATTTAAATAATCTTTATAAATAATAAAATTTTTCTCCGAAATTCAATTATTTTTCCGAACAATTGTATTAAAATTCTTATTAAAATTTCAATAGTTTTTAATATACAACATTCTTATCAAATTTCTCGAAAAATTCAATTATTTAAAAAAAAATTTATTAACATTTTTCAGAAAAATTCAATTATTATTTAAAAATTTGTTGATTCTTCATGAAAATTCAATTTTAAAAAAAGTTCAATTATTTAATAAAATGTTTTTTTCTAGAGTAAAATAAATGAATTTCCTCGTAGGATTTTCAAATAAATAAATATTTTTTAATATGACATTTAACTACAATCGAAAATTTTTACTGAAATTTATTTTTAAATCAATATTTATAAGAAAATTCTACAAGAAATCAATTATTTAACAATTAAAATAAATAATTTATCCGTCGGTGAAGTTCTCAACGTTCATAATCAACGATTAAAAAAAAAAAAATTATTTTCTTACTAAAAAGAAGAACAAATTTTTTTTCAGAAATACTTTGTTTGTAAATCATTAGTCAAAAAATTAAACGTATTATTTTCTTTACTAAAATTTTTAAAAATTTGCTTAAAAAATATTTTTTTTCAGAATTCGTTGACTATAAACGTTGTGAACTTCACGAACGTTAATTTATTAAATATTTGAATTGAACATTGAATTTTTATAACAAATTTTATCAGAATTTAATTATTATGTTTATTATTATTATTATTTATTGTCAAGAGACAAATTAAAAAAGAAATTTAACAATAATTTCATTTTTCGAGAAATTCGATAAAAAATTTTTAATACTAAAAATAATTGAAATTCTGCCAACAATATTATAATAATATTTGAGAAAATAATTGAATTTCGGAGAAAAATGTTATTATTTATAAAGACAATTTAAAGTTTGACAGGAATTTTTTAAAATTTTCAAATACAATTGGATTTTTGGGAAGAATTATATTACGTTTGAAAATAATTGTATTCTTCAGACTAATTTCGGTTTAAATAATTTAATTGCTTCGTGAAATTTTATTCAAATAGCAAACATTGGAAATAATTGAAATTAAACAAATTCTTGAAATCAATTAAATTTCTACAAAAAGTTTTATTAAAATTATTTTGAAAAAAATTAAATTGTCACAAAAGAATTTCATTGAAATTTTTGAAAATAATTTAATTTTCTGAAGAGTAATTTTAATAAAAGATAAAAAAAAATAATTAAATTTCTGAGAAGAATTTTACTTTTTCGAAAAATAATTGAATTTCTCCAATAATATGTTTCAAAATTCAATTTTATTTTAGTGTTTTAACTAAAATTCTTCTATAAACCCGTTATTTTTAAATAATCAATTAAATGCATATTAAAAAATTGTAATAATTTTAGTTATTAAGAATTTTTTAAAATCTAGGTTTTTAAATTTTTTAAATGAAATTCATTTAAAGTTGAAGTTTTACAAAATTTTAAATGAAAATATTTTCAAGTACATCTACTTATAAAAATTGCAATTGCAACTCTTTTTAAAGTTGAATTATTTTTGAAATATTTAAGTAAAATTAGATTTCAAAAATAAATTTTCCAGGTTTCCAGATTGCGTGGCAACTCTGAATTTACGAAGTAGAAAAAATTATCATCGGAATTTTTCAAAAATTCTTTTTCGTTTATTAAACTTTGAAAAATGTAAAAAATATTGGAATTCCGGGTTTTTCCAGAATTTTCCCTATATTTTAAATTCGCTAATAGTGGAAAGTGGAAATAAAAGAAATATTGTTAAAAATTCTAATCAAATTCTTTTTCATGTCTATACCATTGTCATTAACTTTCGCAAAAGAATTGAATTAATTTAGAACCAAAATGTGATAAAATTCATCAAAAATTGAATTATTCAAATAAAAATATCAAATTTCCATGAGAAATTCGAAAGAGACTTTATAGAGATTATTATTATTCAAAAATAATAATGCGTTTCAACTGCAATTTCTTTATAATTTACCTTAATTTAGCCTTCAGTTTAATAAGTAAATTGTAATTCAACTTTGAAATTGTTTCGTTCGATACAAAAAAGTTTTATGAACTGAAACTTGTAGCTATACATTAAGGTTGTGATTTTAATTTTTTAAATTAACTCCACTTTATTGCTTATTTTATACGCAAGTAGGCTGCAATTTCCATTTAATTTTCTTAGTTCCCAGCTATTTTCGAAATTAGAAATAGAAAAATATTATTTCCACAATTTTTAAACGGGTGCGTATATCCTTTTAATGAGCGAGAACACAAAATCGAAAAGTAGAAGAGAATTTTGCCCGGATATTGGACACATTGTTAGAAGTTGAAATTGAATCATCTTTCACGGTAGTTGAGAAGGTCAAAGGGTGGAAATTGTAATTTATTACATTAGACAATTTTTAAAGTTGAAAAACTAAATTTTAATTTCGAATGAAATTATCTGACAGTAAATTTTCAAGTTAGAGAGTAAATTTCACTTGGATGAGGGTCAAAAAAGAGGGCGCTCTTAAATTCCTCTCCAGAATATGCCGCACTAACGGATGTGGGCTACTGTTCCTAATCTTGAAAGTAATTTGGGTTAATGAAGCATTTTCCTGTGTCAAGGGAACTCTTCATTCTTGAGGAATCGCACTAAAATAATCAAGTTCATAATCACAAAACACTCAAGTCTAATATGCTCCAACCTCCAACATAAATTTATCAAAAGCAGTGTTGCCACAGGTCCGGGAATAGTGAGGGATTTTTGTTTTTATTAAAATTAACTAACAAAAATTAAATTTTCAGAATTCATAAAAAAATTAGGAATTTTTCAATAAATTTAGAAAATTACTACGAATTGTAAATAAAATTATGAATTTTTTTAATAAACTTAGAAAATTACTACGAATTGTAAATAAAATTATGAATTTTTTCAAAAAACTTAGAAAATTACTACGAATTGTAAATAAAATTATGAATTTTTTAAATAAACTTAGAAAATTACTACGAATTGTAAATAAAATTATGAATTTTTTAAATAAACTTAGAAAATTACTACGAATTGTAAATAAAATTATGAATTTTTTAATAAACTCGAAAATTACTACGAATTATAAATAAAATTATGAAAATTACTAGAAAAAAAACTAGAAAATTACTACGAATTGTAAATAAAATTATGAATTTTTTAATAAACTAGAAAATTTCTACGAATTATAAATAAAAAAATTATACATTTATTCAAATTTTTGACAATAATTTTTTTTTAAATAAATTCATTTTTGATGAAGTACTATTGTAGAATTATTACATCAAAATTAATTAACGAATAATTTTACTTAAGTATTTCAGAATTAATTGAATTTTAAAACAGTTGGGTTTAAAAATTTTTAACGAACTTCGAAGGGTTTCAATTTTATTTTCGCAAATTTAAATCTTCAATGAATTTAATTAGAGGAACTTAGATTTTTTAAATGTTTTAATAATTCAAATTCTTCTGAAATTAGTTAAAACTTATAATATGTATATTTTTAATTTAATAATTAATTTATTAATTTAACTGATGACCAAAAATATTCTATGTTTATAAAAGAATTTTATTCAAGAACCGCAAAAATAGTCAGTTTTGGAAAAATTACATATGATTGCGCAGAAATTCGATTATTTTCTAACACATAACAATATTCTTCGTACAAATTCAATAATGTTTAAACATCATTTTTTCGTTCTCATAAAATTTTCATTTATCTTTATAAATAAAAAAAATTCTTGGGAAAATTTCAATTATTTTTTAAAATTTTGCTGAGTGCAATGATTTTTAATGTCCATTGTATTTAAATGAAATTTTCATTCAATTAGTTAAAGAAACAATTTTGATTTAAAGGAAACATTCAACTAGTTTTATAAATAGTTAAAAATTTTACAGGAATTCAATTATTGAGACATTTTTAAAATAAATTTTCTCACAATAAGTCAATAATTTTTATAAACAATAAAATTTGTTACAGTATCGACTTATTTTCAAAAATAATAAAATTCTTCTTCGGAATTCAATTATTGTCAAAAATAATCAAATTCATCACTGAATTTCAATTATTTTTAAATACAATTTTGATCAAAATTTTCAGAAAATGTAATTATTTTCAAAAACATTTATTAAAATTCGTTAACTGAATCTGATTATTTAAATTTCTGGAAATAATGGAATTTTTAAAATCATTTTATTAAAATTCTTTTTTAAATAATTATTATTCGGATTGAGAAATTTCATTTAAAATTGTATTGAAAATTATTGAATTCCAATAAAGAATTTTATTATATTTATAAAAATAATTAAATTCCTTGGACTAATTTTATTAAAATTGTATTCAAGATAATTAAATATTTTTAAAAAATTTTATTATTTATGAAAGTAATGAATTGTTGGGAAGAATTTTTTTTAAATTGCATTGAAAATGTAATTAAAATGAAAACACTCGAAATCATGGGAAGAATTTTATTAAAATGATTGAATTCCTGTGAAAGTATTGTTAATAATTTTGTTCAATATATAATTAAATTCTGTTTAGAATTTTTATTAAAATTTTTGAAAATAATCGAATTCTTTCCAAGAATTTTAATAAAATTTAAAAACATAATTACAATTTTCGAAGAATGTTTAGAAAATTGTAGGAAAAATATCTTTGAAATCCAGCGATGAATTTGAATATTTTTGAAAATAATGAAATTTTTGCAACGAATGTTATTATTTTTTGAAAATAATGAAATTCTTGCAACGAATGTTATTATTTTTTTTAAATAATTGAATTTCAGTGACAAATTTTATTAGTTTAAAATAATTGAATTTTTGCCAAGAATTATTTTATAAACTACTCTAAAAAAATATTTTATTTCTCTTAGAAAGTATTTAAAAGTAAGAAAATCATTTTAGTAAAATTTTTAGTAATAATTACATTTTTTTGAAGAATTTATTTCGAATTATATTTAATTTTTAAAATAGATTTGAAAGCCTGCGAAAAAAGGTTATTTTGAAGAGGAATATAATTAAATTCTTGCAACAAATTTTAATAATTTTCTAAAAAATTGAATTCTTGTGAAAAATTTTACTGTTTTGTAAAGTAATTGAATTGTAGCGAAAAATTATATGAAAATTTTTTGTAAATAATTGGATGTTTTAAAATCATTTTATTAAAATCGAATCAAGAGTGATTGATTTCGTGGGATTAATTTTGATTAAATACATTTTGAATCATTGATTTTTTTCCATAAATTTTAGGAAAAATTGTTTTTTTGATAATTGATTTATTCGATCTTAAAAGTTATATTTTATTTATTAATATTTAATTTGAAATCAATTGAATTGTTTGAATGAATTTTACGCAATTTTCGAATTGTTTCGAAGTAGAATTTAATAATTGAGAATAATTTTTTTTTTTAAACAATTATTTAACAATTTGTTAAATTCGGTATAGTAATTTAACTTTTGGAAAACTGTATTTCTCTATAGCCACTAGTGTAGAATGATAATTAATTTAACAGACAACCGAGTGATAAATATATTTATTTTCAGTAATCAATATTCAAAAAAAAATGAAAAAAGAAAATAAAAACTTGGGATTAATTAAGTTATTATTTCTGGAAAATAAAACACGGCAATAATGTGAAAAATTTGTCTTCATAAAGAAGCGACTGTGCAAATATTGTACATAAATCGCGCGTTATTCTTCTATACACAATTTGAACGTCTTCCTTTTATACAATCTCGTATTTTCTTGTATGCATAAAGTTTTGTTGACTAAGGATGACAAATGCTCTAGGGAAATCGTAAGCTTGACCTCTTGATACCTTTTATGTAGGTTTGGAATTCCAAAGATAAGGCATTACAAGGACATTTCTCTGATAAAATGAATATTCTACACTAAACAACTTGAAAAAGTAAACAGAATGTGCAACATTTATTTGTGATAAGCATTATATGTATACATACTGTACGCTAAAGAAAAACTTGTAATGTTGGAAAAATATTATCCAATATCCTATTCTTTTTCACCCGCTTTTAATCCTTAATATTCATATACCATACTTTTCTCTATACCATAGAAATTGAAGGGAAAAATTTCGAATCCAAAAACAGCAGACAAACTAACATTTTGAGAACAGAGTTTTTGTCGCGGTTTTTAAAAATACACTGTTTCAACGTTTGGAGAATATATCCTTTGTAAATATATTTTTCGCTGAAGAATACAAGTAGGAGACGGTTTCTCCTTTATTGACAATCGATATCATTCTTGTATGACTTCGCAGGAAAGTTAATTTTTCGCAGACTATTAAAATCCCCTCGCTCGTGTGTATTTTTCTACATGTTCGAATGTAAAAAAACAAACCTAATTTGCTTACACACTGTTTTTTCTTTTGAATTTTATCTATATATTACAGATTCGACAACTTTTATTATTTTAAAATACAACTGATTTCGAGGGGGATCTGAATGGAGTTTTTGATATAATTACTGAAAATTCCGCAGGTGGGAAACAGGACAAAATATGTTGTTGTAAAATCCTAGTTACCTACATTTAAACATTTAGTTTGAAAAATTAAACTTTTTAACGGGAATAAGAATAAGAAAATATAGATATTCTTATGTTGCTCGGTATATTTTTTTCCCATCGAATAATTCTCTAGAGAAAGATTTCCAAAAACGTAAAATATTAAAGATTTGATCTAAAATTGTCTCTCTGTTTTCGACATCTATTGTTAACTTGATGATGATCCTGGTGGCTGGCTGCATTGAATCACAGTACATATAGGGTTCAATGGCCCTTTAAACACTGTTAGACAGACACAGACTCTAGGAACAGTAAACATACACGTGCGACAAACCAAACCGCACACATACATGCAGAGAAATTAAGTACAAGAGAGAGAGAGAGAGAGAGAGAGACAAAAGACAAGAGACACAAGTACATTATATTATGGCTCTTATATGCACACTCTCATTGAAAGAAGTGATTAAATCACACGCATTTAACAATATCATTTGTTCAAACACCAAACAACTAAACTGGTTATTATTAAAGCAATCATCCATCAAAACATTTACCATAGCACAACAATCAATCCACTAACTGCAAACGGTACGGGAGACAAAATTCATTCAACATCAAGTTTAATTGTTACTTTATTTATTTCACATAAAAATTCATTTGACGAAAGTTTCATTTGTCATAAAATTCATTTAACATCAAGTTTAATTGTTACTTAATTTATTTCACATAAATTAAGTAGACGGGACCTAAAAATTCATTTGACGAAAGTTTCATTTGGCATAAAATTCATTTAACATCAAGTTTAATTGTTACTTAATTTATTTCACATAAATTAAGTAGACGGGACCTAAAAATTCATTTGACGAAAGTTTCATTTGGCATAAAAGTCATTTAACGAAATTCTTATTTGTTAATAATCCATTTGACAAATACATTTGACAAATCCATTTGACAAATACATTTAACAAATCCATTTGACAAATGCATTTAACAAATCCATTTAACAAATCCATTTGACATAAATATCATTTTACAGAAAATCCACATGACATAAATTTCACTTGACGTAAATATCATTTAACATAATTCTTATTTAACCTTTAAATGCACTTGATATAAATTTCATTTGTCATAAACTCCATTTAACATAATTCTCATTTAACCAAAAATTCAGTTGACATAGATTAAATTTTACGTAAAAATCATTTGACATATGAAAATATATAGGCGTGAATTGAAAAATTGACGAATTACAATGTTGTTTATAATGCATTTGGTTTTTATTATATTTATATCAAATAAAATTGATGTCAAATGACGTTTATGTCAAATGAAAATTATGTCAATTGTCTTTTATGTTAAATGAACTTGATGTTAAATAAAGTTTATGTCAAATAAGAATTATGTTAAATGAAATCTATGACGAGTGAAATTAATGTCAAAAGAAATTTATGACAAATGGAATTTATGACAAATTAATTTTAGGACAAAATAAAATTTATATCAAATTATTATGTCAAATGACACATGTTAAGCAAATTTGACCTCAAATGAATTTTCCGTTAAATAAAAACTTATGTTAATTGAAATATATGTAAAGTGATTTTCGTGTGAAATAAAAATCAAATCAATTGGATTTTTACTTTAGCTGGAAATTATGCTAAATAATTTTTATTCATGTAAAAAATTTCATTTAACATAAAAGACATTTATCATAATTTTTATTTGACATAAATGTCATTTGACATCAAGTTTATTTAACATAAAAGATATTTATCATAATTTTTATTTGACATCAAGTTTATTTAACATAAAAGATATTTATCATAATTTTTATTTGACATCAAGTTTATTTAACATAAAAGATATTTATCATAATTTTTATTTGACATAAATGTCATTTGACATAAAATATATTTTACATAAATTCTATGTTAAATAGCAAATATATTTTTAAAAATAGAGGCATATTTTAAATAAATTTGATGTTTAATAAAATAAATGTGTTAAATGAATATAGTACAAAATGCCATCTACCCAATAAAAATGGTATGTTTAATGAAATGTATGTCAATTAAATTGCAAATTAAATGTTTTTTTAAAAGAAATTAAAAAATTTCTTCACAATAATTCAATTACTTTCTTAAATAATGCATTTTTTTGGGTTATCCCATTTTTTAACCAAGATTCAATTATTTTCATAAATATTAATTAAACCTAATTAGCAAAATTTTCAATTATTTTTAATGCAATTTAGAATGAGTCACTTAAAAATGTAATTATTTCTTTACAATTTTATACAATTTTTAAAATTTAAATTTGAATTTCATTTATTTTTAATTTTACCATTTTAATAAATTTTCTGCTTAGAATTTTATTATTTAAAAGAAAAATTCAATATTTTGACAGAAATTCAGTGTATCAAAACATATTTTTCGGAAATTAATTTATTTTCAATAATTTTACTTGAATATTTCAAAAATTAATTGAATTTTCAAAAGAGTAACGTTTCAAATTTTCAAAAATAAATCATTTGCAAAAAGTTTTAATTTGAAAATTTCAATTTTGAATGATTTTTATGAGAAATTTTTAAAAAATTTTAAGAATTTATATTTTAAAAAATTTTTTTAAGAATTTAGATTTTTAAAAAATGTTTAATAATTTAGATTTTTAAAATATTTTAAAGAATTCAGATTTCTAAAGATTTTCATAGTTAACATTTTTCATTAATTAAAAAACTTTTAGTTAAAAACATTTTCAAAAATTGAATTTTGGAGAATTTACAAATTATTTGGAGAAATTCAATTATTTTCAAAAGTAATAATATTCTTCTCAGAAATGTAATTATGTTTAAAAAAAGTTTTTTTTATTTTTTGTCAAGATTTCAGTTTTTTCAGAAATGTTTATCAATTCAATGTTTTTCCCTAGTTTACTAGTTTAATAAAATTTTTCTAAAGAAATTGGAGTTTTAAAAACAAAATTTAATACAAAATTCGACGCAAACTTTTATTGTTTTTTTATTATAAATAATAACAATTTTACAGGAATTCAAGTATTTTACGAAATTTTATAAAAATTTCTTCACTAGAATTCAATTATTTTCTTAAATATTAAAATCTTTTTAAGATATATTTAATTATTTAAAAAATAAAATAAAATTTGGCGCAAAAGATGCATTTTTTCTCAGTACAATTTTAGTCAAATTCCTTGAAAAAATGTAAATATTCATAAAAAATTTTCATTAAAATTCGTCAAAGGAATTTAATTCAAAATTCTGCTAATAAAAGTTTTTTTTACAAGAATTGTATTTTCAAGAAACATTTTTTGCTTTTTAATAATTTGAATCAAGAGTGAAAATGAAAAGCATCTTTCACGTAAAAAATTAGCTTTATTTCACTTATTCCGATTTTTTCGAGAGTAATTTTTTTTTTATAGGTAATAATGTTTTTTTTCGCGAAGCTTTAATGTTTGTGATGAAATTTTAATCACCTTTGTCTCTTTGTCATATTATAAGTCCAAGGGAAGTGGTCAATTAAAATATTTTACCCGGAATTTGTAGCAATTTTCTTTTCACTGACATTGTAATATGGAAAAATGAATTCAGAAAAAAAGGAATAATCCACCATCACCACACACACACACACACAAAAAGGCATTCGGGAAAAAAACATTTGAAGAAATTGGTTTTGGGAAATGAATAGCCTCTGCGGAATTGGACAAACATTCCAGTTGACGGAGTTCGAATTATTTTTTTTAAATTTAAAAAGAACTATATTTGTCCGAATTTCAATTTCGCGACATATAATCGCACTTTATTTCTTTTGATTTGACAATTTTTTCATTTGGGGTTTTTACAAATATTTCATCGACATTAATAAAGAATGACTGATCAACACTTTTAACATCTTTAATTAAATTAATAAAGAACAATGTGAATAAATGAATAAATATTTCCTCTATGAGGAAGGGATAAATAATAATAATAATAATAAGAATAATAATAATAATAATAATAATAATAATAATAATAATAATAATAATAATAATAATAATAATAATAATAGTAATAATAGTAATAATAGTAATAAATAAATAAAACATAATCAAGCACAATTTGTAAAAAATCGTATTTAGACTTTTTTCGATTCCTATTCGTCCATAAAGGCGAGAAATAAAAAAAAACCTTTTCATTAAACTTGTT
This sequence comes from Leptopilina myrica (nomen nudum), assembly GCA_032872475.1. NCBI lineage: Eukaryota > Metazoa > Arthropoda > Insecta > Hymenoptera > Figitidae > Leptopilina > Leptopilina myrica (nomen nudum). The sequence goes on along the minus strand of CM065458.1, from coordinate 63,987,003 downwards.
GGTGAATTAAATTATGTGTATTCTAAACTAATTATAAAATTTGGTAAAATAAATAAAATGTGATGATGATGATGATAATAATAATAATTTCCATATAGAATAAATTTTCTATTACGTTTTCTCATCCAACATCGCATCACACAGGTAAATTTGAATTTAAGACACACTAGAGAATAGCTGCGGTGGATAACATTATAAAATTATTGGATTTTGCATTAACCTAACAGTCTATGACAGTCGAGTGTGTATGTATCTGTTCAAGTTGACCTGAATAGTTGCTTCGCCGTGAATTTTTCAACATTTCCTTTTTGAGCAGAGAAAACAAATATTATAAATAAGCAAATAACTTCTCCTAGAATTAGCTTCATTGCATAATTATTTCGATTTTAGTGCATTTCATTTTATATTCGTTCAGTAAATGTAATTTCTTGATTTACCATAAAGAGCTTAAATTCTGAAAAAATTATTCTTATTCTCAAAAATAAATTCATTCACTCAATCGTGTGAAAAAAAAAGTTCTACATTACACACTGAAAAAAAAATTTATTTCATTCAAATAAACGATTATTTGACTATTATCAAAGAAATATTTACTTAAATCAAATAAATTGTATTTGAATCAAATATTTCAGTACTTGAAGCAAATATTATTCAATTGTGTCAAATAAAAATTATTTTATTCAAGAAAATCTTTATTTCATAATAATAGGCAAATAATCGGTTATTTGAATCGAATAATTTCTTTTTTTCAGTGCAGACGTCGGTGAAGTTTGCAACGTTTATGATCAATAATTTAAAGAAAAAAAAATATTTACCTACCAAAAGAATAAAAATTTCTATTCACAAATATTTTAGTCGTTAATCATTATTTAAAAAAAATTAAAAGTACTAATTTCTGTACAAAAATTAAGAGTAATATTTGATGCACGTCTATCAAAAAATATTTTAAAAAAATTTTTTTTAATGCTAAATTGGAATTTTTTTTACCAAAATTGAAAAAAATTTAATAATTTAAAATTTTTAAATTGTTTTTTTTTAAAAAGTCTCTTTTTTATTTCAATTTTTAAAAAATTATCCTAATAAAAATTTTGTGAAATACAAATTAAATTTGTTAAAGAATTTCATTGGAAACTTTTTACGAAGTTGAAGTCCACAACGTTAATCAACGAAAAAAAATTATTCACTATATAAATTATTTAAAAATAATGCATCAATTTTGATAGAAAAATATTTGAAGAAAGAGATTGATGTTTATGTTTTAACGATAATTGTTGTATAAATAAATATTCAATGAAAAATAATATTTTATTAACATTAAAAATTTTTTTTTCGTTGATAAACGTTGTGGACTTCAACTTCATAACTTTTTGACAAATAGAATTTTCAAAATATTTTAATTTAATTTAATAATTGAATTTTATAAGGAGTCACTTTCAAATGTACTCATGTTAATTTGTGCGAAGATTAATAATACATAAATAAATAAGATTTAAGTTTTTACATCTAAGTTAATTATTAAAATTAATACAAACTTAATTTTTTAATAAAATTGAATTTTCGCAAAGTGTTTTTGTTTTTAATTCTGAAAAATAAGATTTTTTAAATCTATCTATTCATTTATTTTCTCTTAGTTCTTTGAATTTTTATAAATAAGTAATTGGACATTTTTGAAATAATAAAAATTTCTTTACATTTTGTTAAAAATATTTGATTTTTTTAAAGAAATTTTATTTTTTCGAAAATAAGCAAGAAAAGTCAGTGACCGCAATTATAGTGTTATTTTTAAATAATAAAATCCCTCTTAGTTGTAATTTTTAAATCAATTTTTTGGTTTTTTATTTTTTTTTAAATTTTTGACAAATTTTTTTTTCGTTATCAATTTTTTTCTTGAGCACATTAAATTTTTATTTCTTTTATGAATACTTTTATAAATAGTAAAATTCTTTGCAGAAATTCAATTTTTATCAATATAATTTTAATAAAATTGAAAAATTAAATTTTCTATTATAATTATAAAGATTATTTATCTATTTCTTTTTTGAAAATTCTATTGTTTCAAAATAATTGAATTTTGAAAATCAAATTATTGCAAATTTTTGAAACAATTCAAATTTCTTTACATTTTATTCAAAATAGTTGAATTTTTTTAAAGAATTTTATTTAAATTTTTCGAAAATATAATCAAGAAAAGTTAGTGACCGTATAATTTTATTTTTAAAATGTAAAGTCTCTCTTAAAGTTTCAAATAAATTTTTTGCTTTTAAAAGTTATATTATTATAATTTATAACATTATTCAATAAATGAATTTTTCCTAAATTTTTCTAATTTAAAATAAAATTTTAAAGAAATTGAAAATTCCAATTTTCAATTATAATTTAAGACAAGATTGTTTTTCAAAAAATGAAAAATTCTTTGTTTAATTGAATATTATTGTCCAAATTTTCAATTGAAATTGTTAAAAAAAATAAATATTTTCAAAAAATTAAAGAATCTCGTCAAAAGAATTTGATTATTCATATATAAGAAGTCGAATAAAAATTTTTGAAGCCATTTGTAGTGTTATTTATGTTCGAAATCAAATAAAAAAGTTGGTGAGAAAAAAAGCGGGAAAAATTATGACAAAGTCGGGAAAAATTGGGAATTTTGTTAAACGAAAATAATTGTATTTGCAATTTAGTTCAAGAAGTATAATGACTTTCTTTTTAAAGCAAACGAATTTTTAATTTTGTTAAAAAAGGAAAAAGAAATTAGTATAATTATATAAAATTCTGTAATTTTGAAAGAATTCGAAAAATTTAAATATTTTTAATTTTGTTAAAAAAGGAAAAAGAAATTAGTATATATATAAAAAATTCTGTAATTTTGAAAGAATTCGAAAAATTTAAATATCGAAATATAAATGTGATGTCGTTTCATTTGCACGCCTCGCTTGTTTTTCAATTTTCAAACGTTACGGATTTCAGGCTCATTGAAAAATTCATTTGAAAATCTAACAAAGAGTTCGTTTTTGTTTTTAATGATGTTTTATGGTGTGAGTCAGTAATTTTCTGTTAAAATTGGCAAAATTGCAGTCCACTGATTCGAGGATTTCATCGAAGTAGATTTCGCAATTTGGGTCAACAACGCCTCTTCCTTCCTGAATGAATATCAGCTGCAGTTGACCATTTCGTCAGTCGACACCAAAACTTTAATAAATTTCTTTGTAGTTATAATTTCTTTCAAGAAACACTCAAGTCTTTATATTATATATTCGCTCTCTCTCTCTCTCACTATATATAAGTTCAAACGGTTTACAATTCCCATCAAAATGCATCAACAAAAGCTGTCAGCGACCTCGAATCTCCATAATGTTGAATATTCAAATCACAATCTATGTCTGAAGCTTGCGGAATTTCAATGTTTCGTGTATTTCAAATTTTATATTTTTTATATATATATGAATTTTTCTATACTATGGTTGACACAGTTTTTCAATAATTGTAGATTCATTTTCTATTTCGTGATTCTTCTGAAATTGTCGCCAAAATAAATTCCTACAAGTTCCGGTATGTTCCCAGTTTGAAGTTAGTTGTTGTTTCCTTTTTTTTGTTTTCCAACATTTTAAATAATTCTTTCTTTTTAATTTCATAAAAATCATTGAAATTCTTGAGAAGAATGTTAAAATTTATAAAAATAATTTAAAGGAATTTTTTTACAATGTTCGAAATAATTGTAATCAATCGAAAACTTTTAATATTCTTTCCAGAAAATCAATAATTTATGAAAAAAAAAATTTTATATTCTCTTCAAAATTTCCCTTCTATTTAAAAACAGTAAAATTCGTTGCCGAAATTGAATTATATTCAGAAAGTTTTATAAAAGTCATGGCAAAATTAAATTATTTTGATAAATAAAAATATTCAGCGAAAAAATTAAATTATTCAAAAATTAAAAAATTCTTCTTTGAAATTCAATTATTTTCAAGAAATTTTTAATAAAATACTTCGCAAAGTTTTAATTATTTTAGAAAGTTTTCCTCATTTAAATGATTTTCAATTTTGACTATTTAAGTAAACTGTGTCAAATTTTCCAAATGAATTCAATTATCTACTAATTGTAAGAAACAATTTTTATAAAATTCTAAACAAACGTTTAATTATTTTCATAAATATTTAAAAAATTTTACAGGAATTCAGTTATTTTCAATTTTTTTTAATAAATAATTTTTCACATCATTTCGAATATTTTCATAAATAATAAAATTGTTTTTCGAAATTCAATTATTTTCAGAAATTTTCTTCAATTCAATTATTTAAAAAAATTATTATATCTTTCTTCTGAATAATCCCATTATTTTCATATAAATAATAAAATTTTTTAGAGAGACTCAATTTTTTTGATAGTCAATAAAATTCTTTTTTGGGAATTTAATTTTTTTCACAAAATAATAAAATTAATCGCAGAATTTTAATAACTTTTAATTCAATTTTCAATTATTTTAATTTTAAAATAATATTTGAAAATAATTGAATGTTTTGAAAGAAAGTTTTTAAAAATCCTCAAAATAATGGTATTCAATCGAAAACATTTATTAAATATTTTTCAAAATAAATGTATTCTGTTGAGAAATTTTATTCAAATACAAATTACAAAATAATTGAATTTCTACGATGAATTTTACTGTTTAACAAAATAATTCAGTTTTTCCGAAGAATCTTATCGGAATTTTGGAAAAATTGTATTTAATTAATATTTTTTAAAATAAATTGTATTCTTTCGAGAAATTTTTTACTGCAATTAACTTAAAAAGAATTGCATTATTTTAAAGAATTTTATTATTCATGAAAATAATTAAATGCTTGCGAAGAATTTTATTAAAAATTTTCAAAATCTTGATTAAATTCTTTGGAAGGATGTTTTTCAATTCTTTTTAAAATAATTATTATCTTTAATAATTTTTTATTGGAAATTTCCCAAGTAATTGAATTTTATGAAGAATTTCTTTCAAGTTTTTAAAATAATCGCTTGTATTAAAAATTTTTAAATACTTTATTGTTTCAAGTTGATTAAAATTATTTTGTAAATAATTGAATTCCAGTGAAAAATTTTATTATTTACAGAAATAATGTAAATTCTTGTGAATAATAATTTCGCTATATTTTTTAAAAATAATTGAATTGTTTCTAAGAATTTATTTGAAGTTTGGAAAATTAATGAATTTTTCCGAAAAATTGTATTAAAAATAAAAAAAAATGTTACTAAATTCTTCGTGTTAAATTTTTATTAAAAAATTGACGAAATAAAATTTTTATAAACAAATTGTGTCATTTTTTTATTTTTAATGAAAATAATTTATTATTTTTTCAAACAGGAATTTTCTTAAAAATTTTGAGAAAATAATTGAATATTTTACAAGCGTATTTTTAATGGATTTATGCAAATTTCAGAGAATAATTGTAAATTTTGTAAATGTATTCTACAATTTGGAGAAAAAGTGCAACAAACCAAAATTTTGATATAAAAAATACTAAGCATTAAAAAAATTTATGACAAATATCAAGAATTTTAATTCAATTTTAATACCTACAAGTTTACTAAATTCCACAGGATTTTTTTTTAATGTTTAGTATTTTTACTATATCGAAATTTCGATTTGTGTTGCACTTTTTTTTTGGAAAATGCTTTTCGAAAATTTAACCCGTTGCCTGTTTACGACCCAACGTTGGGTAACTTTTTTTATTTAAAAATGGAAATTTGTTACTTAAATTATAAAATAAATTTGTTTGTACAATATTATTCGTACACTATGAATATGAATCATAATAGATAAAGTGATAAATAATTATTTATTATTAATTAAATAATCTTTAACGTCCGAGATATTTCATAAATAACTGAAATTGATGAAAACGAAAACATTCGGACAAAGTGACAAATTTTATTGACTCCAACGTTTCGAAATTCCTCTTCGCAGGGAGTGAAAAAATAATAATTAATAATTTTAAGTCTTCGTTTATTGAATTATTATTTTTTGACTCCCTGAAGAGATTTCGAAACGTTGGAGTAAATAAAATTTGTTGACTGTTTTCGTTTTCATCAATTTGACTTATTTATTATTTTTGAGTGACATAAACAATTTAAAATATTTTTGATAGACATTTTGGGTCAGAAAATGAATTTTTTTCCAGACAGTTGAAGGAGTTAATATATAAATATTCTTTCAGTGTGTACGTAGTGCCATTTTGTGGTTGAATATATATCTCGTTGAAAATGACTTGAATGACAAATAATGCACAACATATGCTATACAAATATGATTTTTGAAATAATCTCAGGATTATAGGGCGAATAAATTATTAGTATAGACAACTAACACAGAGGGAATATTAATTGCGTATTTGATTGCGAATGCAGAAAATCGTGAAGATTAAATCCTGAGAGGTTAAGTTTGTGTGACAGTGGATGAAAAGGGGAGGCATTTCATTCGTCGATGCGAAAATACTTGAAACATCTGTAGAATATAACCTACTTCCCTTGCTCTTTGCTTTACGAATATTTATATATATATATATATACGTCATTTCGTGCAACATGTAATCGCGGGCTCCTTTCTATATATCCAACAACCTCGTTTCTAGGGCCCTAGAGAATTTCCTGGTGAAAGAGTCTTGACGGTGGATTTGCATTAGCGATGTTTACAGACAAGTGGCAGAAATCATCGGTTCTCTTTATTTTATCATACTGACAATTGTCTTCTTATTTTTTTTTTCTTCCATGCATAAATTATCGCCGAGAAATCTTTCACTTTGCATACAATAATTCAGCTCGGATTTTTAGCATCTCATTCTGATCTTGAATTTTTCTGTTCAAAAATTGTCGCACGAATTTTCTCCATCTAGAAAGTGGAAATCAACAAACAATCTTTAAATTCAAATATAGAAATCAACAATAGCCTCACTGTAAAAAGAGGCATCTTATTTTAAGATACTTTGGTAGTCGCACTTTTAAGTTGTTTCCAAAAAGTTATCCAAAGCATCTTAAAATGCATTAGTTTCTATTTCTAAGACAGAAAATGTTAAAAAAAGATGTTTTAATCGTTTCCCAAAGTGATTATGATGTATTTTAAGATGCTTGTTTTTGCAGTGCTATGGGATTTACTGGAACTAAAAATCCAAAACGAATATTGCTTTAATAAAAACGATATTTGGTGCGTATAGGTAAAGAATTACAAGCGAAAGCTTCATTAAAAATCAATTGACAACAATTTTTAAAACCGTCGACGGAATATTGTGAACAGAATTAAATTCATCAAGCGTCATGTGTACTCCGACCAACAACTAGTCCTCTCAACTTTCTCACTCTCCTGCTCATTTCGACAACTAAATTAAACCTAGAAATTCATTTAAAGCTCGAAACTTTATCCTGTGCTTGTTCTCTCGGCAGAATGTTCTTTTGACATCATCTCCTCTCCGTTTCTCCAAGAGTTTATTCGCGTATAAGAAGTTCAATTAAAAGCATTTGGTTACAAATAATAATTATTCTTCTTGTCTAATACACCTTTCGTCTCTTTTATTAAATACATAAATACAATTTCTTCTGCTTTCATTAGTACCTACAATTTATAAAAGTTTTTATTAGCTTGTATTATAAAACAATTTCTTCTATAATTCTATCTCTATCACTGTTCAAAGTGATCTTAATATTTAAAAAAAATTTAATTCAATTTTCTCCAAATTACTATTTACCATACAATGAAAATTATCATTTTTTAGAAAAATTCGTAACCTTCTTACTTCTTCATATTCAGGGTTAAAATGTTCTGTATCTACATTAAGGGGTCTTGTAACTTTTTAAAATCTTCAAATTGGATGTTTTTTAACAATTTTTTTCTTATCGTCAAAACCGCAGAAAACGAAACTTTTCGCTAAAGTAACAGACTTTTTAAAATGGTCTTAACTTTTAAAGAATACATTCTAAAAATTCTACATTCCTTAGCAATATTAATAAAAACAAAAAACTTTAAGATGCAATCATAGAAATTTATGAATTCCTTATTATTCAAAAGTTATGAAAAAACAAAAAGATTGTTATTGTTGCGACCAACCTTTTTTTTATAGAAAAATGGAAATTTTCGTTAAAATATTATTATGGAGCTATTTTTAAAAGTTGATAAAAATTCATTTTTCAAAAAAAGTTGAAATAAACACGTAAAAAATTTAAATATCGATATTAATAAAGTTCGTGATCCGACAATCTGTTCGCAGTTTAAAGTTAGTTGGTTTTTTGTTTCTTAACGTTCTTTTTAATTCTTCTCTTCAAATATTTTCAATTTTAAAATTAATTTATTGAAAATCATCGAATTATTGCAAAGAATTTTATCGAAAAATTTAATAATATTAATAGAATTCCTTCACAGAATTTCATTATTTAGGAAAATAACTGAATTCTCGCGGAGAATTTCGTTTAAATTTTTAGAAATTCTAATTTAATTGTTTTCACAGAATGTCATTGAATACTTTGTCAAAAAATGGAGTTTTTAAATAATTTTAATTAAACAATGAAAAAATAATTTAATTTTATGAAGAAGAATTTAAAATTGTATTAGAAATAATTGAATTCTTGCGAAAAAATTTACTATTTACAATATTAATTGAATTGTTCCAAAGAATTTATTAAAATTTCAGAAAATAAATTAATTGTACGTTAATATTTGAAGATTCCTTTGAGAAATTCTATTAAAATTGTTTTGAAAAGAATTAAATTTCTGTAAATGATTTTACTGTTTCCAAACATAATTTAATTATTGCGATGAATTTTACTATTTATAAAAATAATTCAGTTTTTCCAAAGAATTTTATTGGAATTTTAAAAAATAATTAAACTGTTGTGAAAAATTTTATAGAAATATTTAAAAATAATGAAATTTTTTCAAAAAAAATCAATTAAAGTTGTTTTGAAGATTATTGAATTGTTTCAAAGAATTTATTAATATTTTAGGAAATAAATGAAAAAAATGAAAATATTTTTAAAAAATATTTCAATTCTTCCGAGGAATTCAATTAAAATTGTTTTGAAAATAATTGAATTCCTGCAAAGAATTTTACTATTTATAAAATTTATTGAATTCTTGTGAAGAATTTTACTATTTATAAAAATAATTTAATTATTTCAAAGGATTTATTAAAATTTTAGAAAAAAATGAATTTTCAAAATGTGTTAAATTTTTTTAACAAATTGAACTCTCCCTAGGAATTCATTTAAAATTGTTTTTAAAATAATTTTATTGTTTAGAAGGATTCGTTAAAATTTTATAGGAAATATTTTAATTCTTTCCTGAAATTTCATTAAATTTCTGAAAATATGAACAGTAGTAAATAATTTTGTACTTAATAAGTGATTTTTAAGAATTTTGATTCTGAAATTATTTTAAAAATTTATGTTTGTAAATAAACAATTTTGTAATTTGCATAAAAATAACAAATTGAATAAATTTTGTTAAACGAAAATAGTAGACAGCCGGAAAAAATGACTGATTAGCAAAATTGTCTAAAAATGAAAAAAAAAATCAAATATCATTTCAAAATGGACGACTTAATACTGTGTAAAAGTCCAAGATAAATTTCAAAGAGCTATATAAACAAACCAAATTAATTGAAAAGTTTTGTAAATTTAATTTCGTACAGATTATGTTTTCACTTGTTTACTTAATTTCCATTTGCTTTGTCCACCGAATGTATAAAAAAAAGAGAATCTTTGCATTCTCTCGTAGAGTTTTAATGAACTGAATAAATCGGACACTATTAGAATAAAATTACAATTTAAAATCTACTAATTTCATTTGCTAATCACTTTTAATGGTGTTCTTCATTTAAGAAGTTATTCTTAACCACGCAACGGCGCATTTGGTTACGATGCAATTATTTTAATAAGAAACATGATCTGATACTAATTTTAACCGTTTAGCTTTATAACACTGAAGAAGAATTATTTCCTTCAAATCTTCAATTAATTGAAATTATTTTATATTTTATTAATTTCTATTTGGATCTAATGGAATAGATAATAATAAATATTTAAAAGAAGAATTTACCAAAAGTGCAGAGGAAAAATAATTTACCCATGAATTTTATTTAAAAATCTCACTTTTTTTAAAAATTGCACCTAAAATTACATTGTCACCACGAATGTGAAATATTGTGATGCACCTGAGCGAGAAATGAAAAGAAACGAGGGAAATGTTTTCTCATTCGTTCATGTAATAATCTCTCGTCTTCTCTTCTCAATAATTGAGTCTAAACTAGAATGAGTTGTTTTGTTTATTATGTGTGGGTATGAATAACGAATATATTTTCAAAACAAAAGATATTTACTTCTCGAGTATCACGTCGCTCTATTATAATTTAATATTTAAAATTTTAAACAATGGGAAAACTGTCAGATATAGTATATCAGAGTTAGGTAAAATATGCATCACATCAAGTAATATGAGAATGACCCCCCAATCAATTATGATGAAAATGAGTCTGTCTCGTCTAATTGTGCATCGCTGCATATTACGAAAAGTTTCTTTCTATAGACAAAAGATTATTATTACGTATAAATGGGTGATTAAATTTAAAATATCATTTTTGATGCTAGTAACTTTGATTTTTCGATGTTGGATTAACTTAACGATATACTCTAGTTTGGTTAACTAAAATATATATTGGACAAAAATAATTGTGCTCGAGCGGATGGAAGCAAATTTTAATTTTCATTAGGTGAAAAACGATAGGCAGAAAATATAAAAAATTTTCTGATTTTATTTATTATTTCCTGAAATAATTTCTTATATAAAGAGTTGAAATATTTCTAATTACAATAATGAATGGTTCAACATGACTTGAAAAATATTCTCAATAAGTTTTGCTATAAATTATATACTTTTGAAGACTAAACAAACATATGAAACTTGAGGGACACCATACTGACATTTTTGAAAGATTTCACTGACAATCTTTTTTGAATGACGAGAATAAAATCAGTGTAATAAACGAATTAATTAATTATTTAATCGATACAATAAAAAGGAACTCAAGGAATGTTACACGGAAATGTTCCGAAACCTTAAACCCCGTTGGTAGTAGATCCTCCTCCTTCCAGACTATCAGTTCAGTCTGTGGGTTGAGAATCCCTATTTTCAAAGCGAAGTGGTGATTTGGGAAACAAAGGTTTATAATGATAAAACAACAAATTGATTAAGCATTGAACAAAAAATGATTATATATTTAACAATAGGTTGTATGATTCGTACAATAAATAAGTTGCCCTTGGATTTGACTTTTATCCCCTTAGTATTTTAACAACATAAACTTTAAAGATAATTTTAGTAAATTATTGTTTATGTGTTTTGAGTAGTGTAGTGTTTCAATGTTTTAAATGTAAAGCTCATCAACCAATTTGAATTCTCTGGTTGCTCCTTCCAAAAATGCACCCCTTGGCTTTCACTTGAATCCTTCACTTTATTATTCTTTTTATATTTGTCAATTAAAACCTGGCTTTGTAAAACACTTTTTCAAATGTAACACTATACAAAATAGTTCAACTTTTCTAGACTCAACCTTTACGACCTATTTGTTTCAGGTCTCAAACTTAAGACAAACCTAATGCGACTTTCCTCTAAGGAAGCCTTATTCCAACTCCTCGATCTCCAATTTTTTATCGATTTCGTACACCGAAAATCGAGTGGGGAGATCTTTGCTATTTTGCAACACTCGGTCGTTGACCAGTGCATTTTGCATAGTTGTATTTTTACAGTGACGTGATCCTAGTTTATTGTACTCGGACACGTCAATTTTAAGTATTTTTATTGAGAGTTGTGAAATACAAATTCCACAGGTGTTAATGACATCGATTGTGAATATTTATTTTAATTTGCTCTCTGCTTTATTTTATAATGAGCAACCAGGGTTGTTTTCAATTTGGTTTTGGTTTTACATACGAAGAAAGACGAATTTACATTTGTATGTTTTGTGTTCCTTCAAATTAAAAATAAATGTGACAAAGTCAGTTTGTCACAATCAGCTTATAAATTACAAACCAATATCAGATTTTCACTAACTACATATAAGATGTAAATTTAACACAAATTTATTAAAAATAAAAGAATATGTTGCAAGAAACAGAATTTTAAGGGGACATCACTGATATTTTGCTTTATTTCTCAATTTGGAAAAAGAAAGACTTTATTTTTAACTTCAAGTCGTTGCGGTTTTTAAAGTACGTGTAAGAACTGAAACAACAATTTTTATTAATAGTTAAAGTTCTGATTTTTGAAGTGCTGACAGGGGACACAACTGACATTTTGCTTCTAATTCTTCTGACAAATTTTTTCAAAAGAATTTCTAGCGACTAAGAATTGTTAATTTAGGTAAAAGAAGTGATTAGGAAAATTAATTGACTTCAAAAACTTTTATATATGAACTAGTATTCCAGATTTTTGGGGCGGGACATGAAAATGACATTTTAAATTTAATCACATATTATAATGACTTTGTGCCGAAAATGGGCGCAAATAATGTCAAAACTGCTTCACATGTTAGTAAATTTTGACGTTTCATAAACAATTGTATTTAATTTGTACAAATTGTAGGTTGAGATCTACTTTATACAAGTTTATGCAATAAATAATGAATAAATGTGAGTTCCAAAATATTTAGAATGGAAATAATGGTAATAATGAGAAACGTTATTGTAAGTGGAATTCAGCTTGATATTAATAAAGAGAAACATGTGAGCAAGAGAAGTGTGTATATAAAATTCTTTGTACTTTTATATATAAATGTGTGTTTAGAAGAAAATAGAGGGTCGAATGGGGTGTTAGTTTATGGGGTTTTTACCTTGTTCGTCAACGACCCGAGAAACTCCCGAGGGGTTTAGTATATATATTTTCAGTAGGTTTTCTCTATACGTATAGTAGCGCGTGCGTTCCTCAAGCAGCTTACATGTGTGTCTTTATAGATTATCCACAAACCATCACTGACTTTTCTCACAGATGTCAGCAAAATTCACACATGGTTTCTTTTCTAGAAAACCTTTTTTTTTTTTTTTACTAAAATATACTATCAAAAATAGACTCATCTCAATTGAAATATATAATGCTTATTCGGAACAGTTAAAAAGTTATTTCACTTCTGTGGATAAAAAAAGAATCTCCAGCAAACGCGAGGGAAGTTTTTATACAAAAACTGCTTGTTTTTATAATATGGGAAAAGTTTCTTATTTTTAAAATTGTAAAATTAATTGATTTTGAAAATTCAATGAATTTTAAACAAAATTTTAATCAAATTTCTCGAACGAATAGAATTGTTTTCTAAAATTTTTTTAAATTCTTCGAAACAATTTCAATACAATTATAAATAGTAAAATTTATGCAAAACTTCAATTATATTCAAAATAAATTTTGTAAATTTTTTTATTTCATTAAAGAATTCAATTTTTTTAAAACTTCTGTATAAAATTTGTCCGAAAAATTCAAATACTTTTTAAAATTTTAATAAATCTTTTGAAACAATTCAATTACTTTTTTTTATAGTAAAATTTTTGCAAACATTCAATTATATTGAATAAATTACGAATTTTTTTTAAAGAAATCAATTTTTTCTTTACTTTTTGAAAAATTTGTCAAAAGAATAAATTTTATTAAAAAATTTTTCTAAAATTTTAATAAATCCTTTGAAGCAATTCAATTATTTGTTTATAGTAAAATCTTTGCAAAAATTCAATTATATTCAATAAATTACGAATTTTTTTAAAAGAAATCAATTTTTTCATTATTTTTTGTAAAATTTGTCAAAAGAATAAAATTGTTTTCCAAAAATTTAATAAATCCTTTAAAAAAATTCAATTATTTGTTTATAGTAAAATCTTTGCAAACATTCAATTACATTCAATAAATTACGATTTTTTCTTAAAGAATTCAATTTTTTCCTCATTTTTTGTAAAATTTGTCAAAAGAATAAAATTGTTTTCTAAAATTTTAATAAATCCTTTGAAATGATTCAATTGCATTTATCTAAAGAATTTTATTATTTTCTAAAATTTTAATAAATCTTTCTGAACAATTCAATTATTTTTTTGTAGTAAAATATTTGCAAAAATTCAATTATTCTTAAACAAAATTCGATGTAATATCATTCATTAGAAAATGATGCAAATAATTGAATTTTGAATCGGAAATTAATTAAAAATTCATGTTTATGTTTGAAAATATAAAAATTGTTTAGTTTGCAAAGTAGTAAATGGAAAAGTAACATTTACTGCAGTAATTAATAACTATTAAATTTACTATTATAATCATTAGAATGTGAAGAACAAAATTTATAATTTATTTTTAAACCATGATTTGTTTATATTATTTAAAAATTTATAAATATTTTAATTATATCAAAATTATATTTGAAAATTTTTTTTTAATTTCTTTATAAAACTACTCCAAAGAATTCAATTATTTTCTAAAATTTTAATAAATCCTTCGAAACACTATATTTTTCTTTTAAATAGTAAAATGTTTGCAAAAATTCAATTATATTCAATAAATTACGTTTTTCTTTGAAAGAATTCAATTATTTAAAATAAATTTTATGAATTCTTCGAAAAAATTCAATTGTATTTATAACTAAAGTAAGATATTTGCATAAATTCAATTATTTTTAAACAAAATTTGATCAATAGCTATACTTTTTTTACTAATTTTTTATTTTATTTTGAAAGCTACTTTTTGACACTTTCTAAAAATTAATTATCAAGTACAAAGTCTGAAATATATAAATTCGATATTAAAAGCAACTTTCGTTTAATGAAAGCTTGACAATTAAAAATTCTAACAAATTAATTTTCATTCCCTTAGAATTCTTAAGGGTATTTTAAGCGAAACATGTAAGGGAAGGGAAATGAGGGAAATTCTAGTTAAAAATTTCTAGTCGCAAATTTTTTTTTTTTTTTGAAAAATTAACATTTTTATATAAATTACATATTTTTTATGTTGTTTCACGTGTCTAGTGCAGAAGTATGGAACAAGGGAGGTGTAAGAGAGGGTGTTGGGAGCTTTTGTATTGATTCACAAACGAGAAACCCTGTTTCCACCCCTGTAAGTTAAGAGAGAGAGAGAAAGACGATTTTAGAAAGCATGGGAGAGGAGGAGGAGGAGGAGGAAGCGAGAGACAAAAAGGAAGAAAAGAAGGATGGTTTCTGTACCATAGGCGTAGACATTTAAATATTTTTAATTTTTATACAATTCCTCATTTATTATTCATAAATTCTTCATCGAATTAAAAAGTAACAATTCTTTCTTTATAATTTGCATATAACATTTTTCCCACAGACATACACTATTTCGTACTAAATATAGGAGTACGTGTTCTATACAACGAAACGAAAATCGGAATTCAAAAATTCAAAATGGCGGATCCAATATGGTGACCAAATTTTTTTTTCAAACTAAACGTGATTTTTTCGCAAAAAAAAGGTTCTATTACAGTTAGTTATTGACGAATTAATTGATGACAAATTATTTTCAAACCTTTTCAAAATTCAATTTTATCTCAAAATTCAAGATGTAATGCTTTTAATATTCAATTATTATTATGATCCTCAAGTTTTGAACGTTCAAATGAACGAAATATTTTTTATTGAAGATATTTTAATAAATTACTAATCATAAAAATATTTAAAAACTAAATTGTTACTTTTACAAACTGAGTAATTAATTTTTTTTATAGTGAAGCAAAATAATTGCAATAAAAATTTAATTATTAGAAGAAATAAATATATTTCGTTCATTTGAACGTTCAGAACTTTAGGATCTTTTATTATTTAAAATTTTAATTGAAATTCAATTTTAAATCAATTTTTATTAGAAAATTCTTCGAGAATTCAATTGTTTAAAAAACATTTTTTTATGAAACTTTAAATAAATTCTTAGAAACAATTCAATTATTTTTAAAAATATGGCGAAATTATTCACAAGAATTAAATTTGTTTCTATATATAATAAAATTTTTTAACAGGAATTCAATTATATTCAAATCAATTTTAATCAACTTGAACAATAAAGTATTATCAAAAGAATTGAATCTCTCTAAAAAATTTTATTATTTATATGAAAATAATAATTATTTAGAAGAAAGATATAAAATTTTTTTAAATAATTGAAATGACGAAAATTTTTATTTTCAAACCTTTTCAAAATTCAATTTTTTATAAAAATTCAAGATATAATGCATTTAATATTCAATTATTATTTAAAATTTTAATTGAAATTCAATTTTAAATTAATTTTTGTTAGAAAATTCTTCGAGAATTCAATTGTTTAAAAAACATTTTTTTATGAAATTCTAAAAAAATAAATAAATTTCTTCTCCAAAATTCAATTATTTTCAAAACTAATATAAAATTCTTTGCAGAAATTTAATTAAGTTGAATAATTCAAAAAAATTCAATTATCTGTATAAATAAAAAAATTCTTCTGTAAAATTCAATTATTGTGGAAATTTGTAATAAAATTTTTGCAAAATTTTAATAAAACAACTCTTTTCCAGAATCTCATTAATTGTCCAAATTTTTTTTTTTAATTTTTGCCATAAATTCAATTATTTTTCTAAAATAATAAAATTCTTCACAGGTTTTCAATTATTTTGAATACAATTTTAAGTAAATTCCTCGAAAAATGTAATTAATTTTTTTTAATTTTATTAAAATTTTTCAAAAACAATAATTGAACAATTATCAGTTATTGTTGATAATTTTTGCATAACTTGCTGGAGAATTTTCAAATCCATTTGTTAACAATTTAGTTTTATGACATTTTGATTATTCGGCAATTCTTCAATTATTAAATATTTAGAAAAAAAACTTGAATGATTTCAATTTTCAAATTCATTTGTTCAAAATTCAATTTTACGAAATTTCGATTATTCAGAAATTCTTGAATTAAATATCATTTGCAATTCTGCCATGAATTTTATTATTTATATAAAAATAATTGAATTTACAAAAAGAATTTTGTTGATTATGAAAAGAATTGAATTCCTAAAAAGAATTTTGTTGATTATGAAAAGAATTGAATCTCTCTAGAAATTTTTATTATTTATATGAAAATAATGAAGTTATTGAGACGGAGGAAAATTAAAAAAAATTTGTAAATACTTGAATTGACAAAAAGTTTTCAAAATTATTGAATTTCTAAAAAAAAATTTTATTATTTATGAAAATATTTGAAATGTTGTGACAATATTTATAAAAAAAAGGGAAAATAACAGAATTCCTGTGAAATTTTTTAATATTTGTGAAAATAATAAACGTTTGTTTATAGAATTTTATAAAAATTGTTTCTTAGTTGATAATTTAATTCATTTTGAAAAATTTACTTAATTAGTAGATATTGAAAATCATTAAATTGAGGAAAACTTTTTAAAGTACTTGAAACTTTGCGAAGAATTTTATTCAAATTTTTTGAAAATAATTGAATTTCAATGAAGAATTTTTTATTTTTAAATAATTTAATTTTTTCGCTGAATATTTTTATTTATCAAAATAATTGAATTTTGCCATGACTTTTATAAGACTTTCTGAATATAATTCAATTTCGGCAGCGAATTTTACTGTTTTTAAGTATAGGGGAAATTTTTAAAGAGAATTTATAAAAAATAACTGTTTTATAAATAATTGAATTTCTGGGAATTTTAATAAAAATTTTCTTTGCAAAACGATCTTAAAAATCTGCTGAATCAACATTTTTATAACCACAAAAAAAAGATTATTTCGTTCAATTAATTCAAATTATTTAAAAATATATACTTTTGATTCAAAGAATTTTTATTTCAATCTAATAAATATTTATTTGATTTGAATAACTTGAATTATATGAATAATTGAATTTGAATAACATTTATTTGAATCAAACATAACTCTTATTTGAGATAATTAAGTAATTAATTGACTATAATAAATTGATTTTTTTTCAATGCCTAATGCTTCCAAGCTTGAGTTTCTTGAAAGATAGAATTGATAGTGGAAAATTTGATTTTTTAAATATTTTTATAATTTTTATTCCATATGGAAGGGGAAAAGATGAAATTTATTTAATACAAATAAATATTTATTTGAATCCAAATTAATATTTATTTGAAACCCTAATAAGTTTTGTTTTGATGCAAATAAATTTTTCTATTTGGACTAAATAATGAATTATATTTGACGCAATTAAAGAGATATTAGTCTCAATGAAAATAATTAATTATGATGAATAATTGAATATTTGATGCAAAGTAAAATAATTTAGTTATTTGAAAAAAAAGTGATTTTATTGTTGCGAATAAATATTGATTTCAATTGAAAACCATAATTGAATGAATTAATTTTTATAAAAAAAGCATAAAATTTATCAGATCCAATTATTCCGTTGAAGTTAGGTAATTTGTATGCGGTACAAATAATTATATTTATTTGATACGATAAAATAAAATACTCATATCTTGTAAATATTTACTTGCTTCAAGTACATGATTATTGGACAAATAAGCAAATAAATGATTTATTTGAATCAAATAATTTTTATTTGTTCGAAAATATATATAAAGAAATCTAAATTTTGACGCGATCTGAAGAAAGGGACCTTAGAAGCAAATCACTTTAAGGTTATGTTAGTGTTACTTTTTTGGTGATTAAAAGTTTCTTTTTATTTTTTACAAATTAAAAGCAGTGTTTATTAAATATTTCAGTTATAATGGCAACTTAAACATTAATGATTCACATTAATAGTTGATAATTTTTTTGTATTTTCGTTTAAAAAATTACAAACATAACCTATAATTTTTTGCTTCTAAGGTCCCTTTCTTCAGATCGCGTCACAAATGGTTTTTTCAAGAGTAAACTTCGCTCTCTATTGATGGCTATAGAAATCAGCCCATTTCTTTTCAATGTTCGATAAAACTAATAAATTCCGGAAAAGCTTGAGCAAGTAAGAGATAAGTAGTTTTTCGGTGTAGAGAGCGAGGGGGATAAAATGGCATAGCTTGCAAAAGTGACACTTAGTCTTAATAAGCCTTCGATCGTAAGGTAAAGCCTCGAGATTATAGACCTGCGACGGCGGCTTCACTCACAGCTTCCTATTAATGTTTTTTTTTTTTTTTTTTTTTTTTTTGAAATCTGTTTTTATTTTTAAAGCAGAACAAGTGACCGATAAGCTCTTTTATGCACAAATATTCTCGAGTTCACCCTTAAAACCTCAAGGGCTTTACTTTGCCTTTTGCTTTAATATTTTCTATAAACCGTTGCTAATTATGTTGCACAAAACATTGAAAGCTGTTTTTTTTCTCACTATATTCACAAATTTTCATTCAATCGCACACATAACTCATCGTGAGTTTTAGTAATAAAATAAATTATAATTACACAGGAACGCCAAAAAAAATGTTTCTTGTCCGAATCAAAATCTTTTTTTTCAGTCATATACTTAAAAAAAACATGTTCCTAAAGTTTCGAACGTTCAAATGAACGACTTTTTTTTACTTCTTCGAAATTTTATTTTATTTACAAAAAAATTATTTTTTAAAATTAAAACAAATTAATTCTAAACTATAAATATTTTTTAATTTCAATTATTATTGTTCCTAGTAATTTTCAAAAACACTAAAGGTTTTTGAAAATAAATTTCGTTCATTTGAACTTTAGCTCCATTAAAAGAACAGAATTGAACGAAAAAAATAAACAATTTTTTTAAAATAGTATTTTTTTTATTTTTCCCCACTGAAACCGAATTCAAAGTCAGAATTTCGCAAAAATGAAAAGTACTCAATTAAAATAGTAATTAGTTAAGAATTTTTTTTTGATTTGGCAACATTTGCGAAAATGATTGAATATTAAAAGCAGATGTCGTTTATTCGTTAGAGAGAAAGAACAAAATAAGCTTCTCGTATCAAACAAAAAAAAATTTTTTTTTGACCATATATTGTTGATTCTTAATTTTATTGAAATAAGTTTTGTAAGAAAAGAAGAAAAAAAAGAATAATGTGCATGTAAAGAATGAAAGTTTGCGCTTTATTTGATTGCATCTGGTTTCGTTGATGTCATGATGGGTATCAAATGCAATGGCATCCCTTTGTCGACGGATATCCGGTACAATCGCTTCGGACATCAAAGGCTGCCGCGAAAAGAAATACATAATATTCCTATATATAATGAAAAAGTTTAAACATTGAGTCAAACATCGAGAAGACTCGCTTATAGATTAAGCTTTGAGCAAAATGTGTAATATCAATGTCATACGTGTGTGTGCACACGGAAAAAATTTTTATTATTAAAAAATGCGAATTAAAAGAAAAATATTACCGTGCTTGACATCCGGATATCAAAAAGATTAATATTTATTTTTTTTTTTTGTGACAATAATCATAATGGGTTAGTAACAAGACGACAATTTTTTATATTTTTTTTACCCCCATTCCTTTATTCATCCATTGTGGATAATTGTGAAAAAAAGTATTTTTAGTCGATTACAAAAAAAAAAAAAAAATTTTTTAAATCGTATGGAAGAATTCAACTAAGTTATTAAATATTAAAATTCTTTACAGAAATTTATTAAAGATTAAAATTCTTTCTAGAAATTTATTAAATATTAAAATTCTTTCCAGAAATTTATTAAATATTAAAATTCTTTACAGAAATTTATTAAATATTAAAATTCTTTCCAGAAATTTATTAAATATTAAAATTCTTTCCAGAAATTTATTAAATATTAAAATTCTTTCCAGAAATTCAATTATTTAAAACAGTTTTTTTTCTAAATTCTCTTTAAAAATTTCTCCTATACTTAAAAACAGTAAAATTCGCTGCCGAAATTAAATTATATTCAGAAAGTCTTATAAAAGTCATAGCAAAATTCAATTATTTTGATAAATAAAAATATTCAGCGAAAAAATTAAATTATTCAAAAATAAAAAATTCTTCTTTGAAATTCAATTATTTTCAAAAAATTTAATAAAATTCTTCGCAAAGTTTCAAGTACTTTAAAAAGTTTTTCTCAATTTAATGATTTTCAAAATCTACTAATTAAGTAAAGTTTTCCAAATGAATTCAATTATCAACTAAGAAACAATTTTTATAAAATTCTATAAACAAACGTTTATTATTTTCACAAATATTAAAAAATTTCACAGGAGTTCTGTTATTTTTCCTTTTTTTTAATAAATATTTTCACAACATTTCAAATATTTTCATAAATAATAAAAATTTTTTTTTAGAAATTCAATAATTCTGAAAACTTTTTGTCAATTCAAGTATTTACAAATTTTTTTTTTTTAATTTTCCTCCGTCTCAATAACTTCATTATTTTCATATAAATAATAAAAATTTCTAGAGAGATTAAATTCTTTTCATAGTCAACAAAATTCTTTTTAGGAATTCAATTCTTTTCATAATCAACAAAATTCTTTTTGTAAATTCAATTATTTTTATATAAATAATAAAATTCATCGCCGAATTGCAAATGATATTTAATTCAAGAATTTCTGAATAATCGAAATTTCGTAACATTGAATTTTGAACAAATGAATTGGAAAATTGAAATCATTTCAAGTTTTTTTTCTAAATATTTAATAATTGAAGAATTGCCGAATAATCAAAATTTCATAAAACTATAAATTGTTAACAAATGGATTTGAAAATTCTCCAGCAAGTTTTGCAAAAATTATCAACAATAACTGATAATTGTTCAATTATTGTTTTTGAAAAATTTTAATAAAATTTAAAAAAATTAATTACATTTTTCGAGGAATTTACCTAAAATTGCATTCAAAATAATTGAAAACCTGTGAAGAATTTTATTATTTTAGAAAAATAATTGAATTTATGGCAAAAATTTAAAAAAAAATTTGGACAATTAATGAAATTTTGGAGAAGAGTTGTTTTATTAAAATTTTGCCAAAATTTTATTACAAATTTCCACAATAATTGAATTTTACAGAAGAATATTTATTTATACAGATAATTGAATTTTTTTGAATTATTCAACTTAATTGAATTTCTGCAAAGAATTTTATGTTAGTTTTGAAAATAATTGAATTTTGGAGAAGAAATTTATTATTTCTTTAGAATTTCATAAAAAATGTTTTTTATACAATTGAATTCTCTAAGAATTTTCTAACAAAAATTAATTTAACATTGAATTTCATTTAAAATTTTAAATAATAATTTGAATATTTTTAATATTCAAATTATTATGCTTTTAAGCATTACATCTTGAATTTTTAGAAACAATTGAATTTTGAAAAGGTTTGAATATAAAAATTTTCGTCATTTCAATTATTTAAAAAAATTTTATATCTTTCTTCTAAATAATTATTATTTTCATATAAATAATAAAATTTTTTAGAGAGAATTAACTCTTTTGATAATACTTTATTGTTCAAATTGATTAAAATTGTTTTGTAAATAATTGAATTGCAGTGAAAAATTTTTTTATTTACAGAAATAATGTAAATTCTTGTGAATAATAATTTCGCAATATTTTAAAAAATATAGTTGAATTGTTTCTAAGAATTTATTAGAAGTTTGGAAAATAAATGAATTTATTCGAAAAATTCTATCAAATATCAGAAAAAATTTTACTAAATCCTTCGGTGAATTTTAATTAAAAAATTGACAAAATAAAATTTTTATAAACAAATTGTGTAATTTTTTTTTATTTTTAAAGAAAATAATTTTGAAATATTTTAGTAAAATTAGTTTTGAAGAATAAGTACAATTAGCAAACAAGAATTTTCCAGGATTTCGATGAAAATTCCGACTTTTCAAGGATTTTCAAGTTTTACAAAATTCCCTGACATTTCCAGGTTTTTCAGGTTTCCAGGTTGCGTGGAAACCCTGTAATATAAAAATTACGAGAGTAGTTGAACATTTTATTTTCGGAAAATTTTGCTTTAAAAAAAAAAAATTGGTTGAGAAATATTTTTTTTAACGAATTCGCAATTCGCCGAATCGTGCTTATTGGTGGGAAAGATGACATTTATTTCTATTCTACGTCTGCGGAGTGCGGACCGGACGACGATATTTTCCAATACGTCCCTGAACTTCGGGTAGGGGTTACACTAAAAAATACTGCCGCCTAGTGGAGTGACCCTGTACTACTCACATGCAGTCTTCACGAGAGCCAAAGCCACTAAACATTTCAAGTTCGTGTTTTGCAACAAATCCAACTGAAAAGGGAATCCCCCCCCCAGGATATGTGTGAATTCAGAAAACCTTTCGCGACACGCCAAACTCTCAATGTAACAATGGGTGACATATGAACAAAAAGAAAAGTGTAAGAAACTTGTAACACGAAATTCCAACCTTTTTTCTCTTTCACTTGAAAGAAAAATACTGCCTCTTAAAAGTATGTACTGAATATTAATTCATTTCCTTTTTTACACACACGTATATAATATATATATATATATATATACATAAAAGAATGTTTAATAAAAATCCTTTTTCTGCACAATAAGTGTTTTTATTTATTTTCTGCTTTCATTTCTTTTCAATCTCAATTTTTTTTTATATCTTTTTTTTTTAATTACTATTATAGCCGTAAAAAATTAAAAATTCCAAAAGAAAAAAATGTTTCTTTCCCTGCACATTTTTTTTATTCTAAGGCACTGTTTTTATTAATTTCTCTCGCCTTTTTTTTCGGGGAGAAAAATGAATTCAGAAAAATGAATTGAAGCAGAGAAATATATGGGAAAATGAAAATTTTTTTTTTTAAATTATTTTCTCTTTAAATTGCGAGAATTTTTTAATGATCTAGTTGTACTTTCCTAAGAAGGTACACACATGCTTGTCTTCGTCCTGAAAAGAGCGAAAAATTAACTGTCAGGAATTAAGGGTCGATATCCGCGCGCGCACCTTTTCTGCGATTTACCCTGGCAGCGATTGAAAAGAATTTGGCGAATCACTCAATATATTTTCAGAAGTCTCTTTATTTTGTGGGAGAATTGAAAAAAAATTTCTAATTCTGGGAAAAAATATTGTTGGTAACCTAATTGATGATTTTTTTATCTAATGACATAACCTCTTCAAATGCGAGTGTTCGTGCGGTCAAATCTGCGAAAAGAGGTCGATTTTCAGTTCTAAAGATGAAAATTTTTAAATTGCAGGCACTGCTTTTATTTATTTATTTTATTTATTTTAATTATTTTATTTACATCATTTTATTTATTTTATTTATTTACGGTTAATTTTCTTCTGCATTTATTAAGGGCATTTGAACCATTATGACGTCACAATTTAAAAACTCATGCTTTTTACTAATTGTGACGTCATAATGGTTCAAATGCCCTTAAAAAAAAATTATCTTCTTGTGTAATTAACTTTATTTTAATTCCGTATAATTTAAAAGCAGAAAGAAAATATTTTTTTCCTGATAAAGTGATCGAAAATGTGCTTTTTCTTTCATTTTTTTGCAAAATAAAAAAAATTCCCCTACTTCTTCGATTTTGTTAAAATATGGAAATTTTGCGGTTTAAAAGTAAAATTATTATATATTTAAATAATTTTTAAACAAATAATATTATTGCTATTCACTAACTTTCTACAAACAAAAATTAAATCTTTAGAACTAAGAAAAAATTCTAAATTTTGTTGTTTTCTTTATTTTCTTTCTATTTCTAGTTCTACCAATAATTAAATTCTTCAAAAACTATCACAAAACTATTATTTAGAAAATAATTTAATGAATAATTTAACTTCAATATTTTTAAAAAAATGCGTTTACAATTTTTGTAACTAAATCAACTTTAAAAAGTTTTAATTTAAATGTTTAGAAAAATTAAATTTTAAATAAATTTAATTTAAAAATTTGTACAAAAATTGTCGATTTGAAAAATTTTAATACTTCAAATTCTTTTGAAATTAATAAACATTTTTTAACGTAATATTTAATTAATTATTCAGAATAATTTTCATTTTTCATTTTTATATTCAAAAACTTTCTGGAGAATTTTCAAATCCATTTGTTTACAATTCAGTTTTACAAAATTTTGATTATTCGGCAATTCTTCAATTATTAATTATTTAGAAAATAAACTCGAAATGATTTCAATTTTCAAATTAATTTGTTCAAAATTCAATTTTACGAAATTTCGATTATTCAGAAATTCTTGATTTAAATTTCATTGAAATTCTGCAATAAACTTTATTATTTATATGGAAATAATTGAACTTCTAAAAATAATTTTATTGTTTATGAAAATAATAATTAAATCTGTCCAAATTTTTTTATTATTTTCAAAAATATAAAGGATTTGTTGGGAAGAAAGATATAAAAAATTTGATAATAATTGAAATGATTAAAATTTTGGCAATATATTATTAAAATTTCAGACAATAATTAAATTTTGGAAAAGTGTTGTTTTATTGAAATTTTTTTTAAATTTTGACAAAATTTTATTACAAATTTCGACAATAATTGAACTTTAAAAAAGAATTTTTTTATTTATAAAGATTATTGAAATTTTTTGATTTTTTTAACTTAATTGAATTTCAGCGAAGAATTTTATTATATTTTTTTGAAAATAATTGAAATTTTGCCAAGAATTTAAAAAAAAATGTTAAAATTCTTATCTGAAATTCAATTATTTAGAAATTTTTTTATAAAATTCTTCATAAGAATTGAAGTACTTCAATAAACGTTTAATTTACTTTCTTAAAAGAATTCAATTATTTTTCAGAATTTTAATAATTCGTGTCAGAAATTCAATTAATTTAAAGTAACATGAGATAATTTTTAATAAATAATTCTTTCTTACTTTAATAAAAAACGAAATTCTTCGCAAATATCAATTATTTTCAATATTAATAAAATTATGAGCAGAAATTCAATAATTATTTCTGGAAATAATAAAATTTTTCGGATAAATTCAATTTTTTCAAAAATTTTAATAAAACTCTTAGCTTTTTAATTATTTTCAAAAAATTTCTGCAATTCAACGATTTTCAATATCTATACTATTAAAGTAAAATTTTCCAAAAGAATTCAGTTAGACATTAAAGGAAAATATCAATAAAGTACTAAATATTCAATGATTTTCATAAAAATTTATAAATTTTTATGAAATTTAATTCTTTTCGTTAATGGTGGAATTTTTTTTGGGAATTTAATTATTTTCACAAATAATAAAACTCATCCCAGAATTCCAATTATTTTTAATAAAGTTTTAAACAAATTCATTGAAAAATGTATAATAAAAAAATGTTATTCAAATTCGTCAAAAGAAGTCAATTATTTAACATTTTTGATGTTAAAATGCTTTATGAGAATTCAATATTGAGAGAAAAAAAATTTTTTTTATTTTTCTACACATTTAATAATAATAATAATAATAATATTTTTTTTCAGAAATTAACTTTTATTGGTGGCATTAGCCTCTTAAAATATTGACATTTTATTAAAAATTTAAAATCTATTTTGTCATTAACTGTATAATTGTATTCGTGAAATTATTAATGTTCAGATTATGTTGAAATAATTTAAAAGTCTCTCTGTAAACTTTAAACTGCGAACAAAAAAGTTAAAATTCAATTGAAAAATTTAATGAATTATTGGAAATCGATATTATCAGCGATTAATTTTTTTTATAAAGAAGCAATTATTCCGTCTTCATTCTTGAATAAATTTAGTACTTTAAGAATTAATGAAACTGAGCGCAGGGTGTCTATTATTGTTTTTTAATCGGAATATAACTGGGTTTAAAATTCGGGAATTTGACAGGAATTTTTTTTTCCCGACAAAATGAAAAAGTCACCTTTGAATTAAACTTTTATTTTATTAATAAAAAAAAAATTATTAGATTCTAATTTGTTAAATGTAATGAAAGAAATTTTATTAATTCTTGAAATATGAGCGTATTTAATTAATTCACAAACGTTTTAGTCTTGGAACGAATATAATAAGTATACAGTATATAAATAAATAAATATAAAATATAAAAAAAATAAAAATGTAAAATATAAAAAAAATATAAAATATAAAATATAAAAAAATATAAAATATAAAAAAAATATAATATATAAGAAAAATATAAATATAAAAATATTAGACTGTATCGAAACAAATTTCAAGATGATTAATTTATAATCTGTGGCAAGAAATGTGATTTAAATTGTTAATTTTTTTTTTTTTTTTGTCTGATATGTATTTCTTTGAATGAAACCAAGTTTTCTAACCGCTCTGTTTAATGCATTATACGATGATCAGCCAACGAGAATATGTATCACACAGGATAATTCCAAGGTCACGCGCACATGAGCTGCTCGAGTATAAAAATGGCATAAATTTTATGCCAAGCCGACAATTTTTTCACTAAATTAAAAAAAATTTTTTATTCTTTTAATTTGTTTCTAAAAAATCAAAATTCAATTTGACAAATTTTTGATTAGAAAATTCTACGATAATTCATAATTATTTAAAATTGCAGAAAGCAACAAAATTGTTGAATAAATAAATAAATGTCCTTCGTAATTGAATTTTCAAAATGAATTTTAGCAAACAAATTTTTAAATAATTTAATTCTTTCGACGAATTTAAATAAAAAATTTTAAAAATAATAATTATATACAATTTTCGAGGAATTTTGATTAAAATTGTATTAAAAATAATATATCAAATACTGCGCGATGTTTTTTTATTTATGCAAATAATTGAATGGCGTTAAACAAATTTTATGATTAAAGAAAGTTTCTTAATTATTATGAAGTAATTTAGAAAAAAAAATTTGTAAATAGATGAAGTCCTGGAAAATTTTTTTATTTATGCGATATTTTAAAATATTTGCATTCTTTCAAAGAATTAAAAAAAAATTTTTTTCAAATGATTTTTCCCAGGAATTGAAATTCAATTTTTAAGAATAATTCCTAAATAAAAATCGAGCAATTCCTTTAAAGATAATTTGATTATTATAGAAAATAATTGAATTTTGAAAAGGATTATACTTTTTAAAAATTGTTAAATTTCAAAGTTTAAAATTTACTTTACACAACATCATTTTTTTCCTGTCAAATAAAGGAAAAAATTACAGTGAATTAAACATAATTTTTATTGAATTAAAGATATTTTTTATTGAATCAGATTCATTATGTGTTGAATGAAAATTATGTTTAATTCAAAAATAATTGTTGATTCAAATATATTGTTAAATAAGGGGAAAAATATAAAAATTATTAAAAATAAGGGGAAAAAGAAGATAACAATTTTCAAAAGTGAAATTCTTCGAGAGTTGTTTTGCGTAGAAACATATATTTCTTTTTTTAGAACATAATAACAGTTGCATTTAAATTTAAAAATTTCCACCAAAGGGTTATCGCAACATTTTTTTTGCATTTCACTTTTTTCCTGCTTTTAAGTTGTTTTCATATAAAATTTAAATTTTACGCAATGTTTTGCATTTCAGTGTTAACATAGTTTATAGATAAAAGAAATTTTTTATTTGATTTAACCTTTTTATCGATATGAACGTTAAAAATCCCTTCTAAACATTTTTATGACAGAACGGATTATATTTTTATTTGTTTTATTTTGTATTTAAAAACAATTATTTTATTTTTTAAATTTAATTTTTTTTCTAAATTTTATGCGACATTTGAGGAAAGAAAATTGTGTTTCGTTTCTATAGAAGGTAAAAAATTAACATACTGAAAAATTTCATGCTTAAATTCACAATGAAGGGTCTGAAAGAGGTGAAAAAGAGACGAAGATAAACTTTTGTTTTTGTACCTAAGCTTTCTTCTGATATAAAAGCCGAATTGCTTTTGACAGATTGTCATATAATGTCTACCAACATAAAGCTTCTCAGTGCTCAAAGTTGCTTTCGGTCGGCAAAAAGTACTTCACTTAGACTCTATTCTTTCTCTTTCTTCTATTCACATACTTTGAAAATACTTCGACTATAATATTTTCATCACTTTTTTTCCATACAGAAAAGCTGAATTTAAATATAGAGACAGATGGATAAAAAAAATATTTTTTAAAATAATTTATAACTTTTGTACTTTACATTTTTATGATTAAAATAATAAATGCGACAATTATTAATTACTACCAGAAATATGTTAATTTTCCGTTTATTATTTATTTATTTTTCAAACTAAAAAAACAATTTTACATTTTCGAACATAAACATCAATTTTTGAATAATTTACGAATTTCAAGTTCAAAATGTAAAAAATTAACATACTAACCACAAAACGGTTCTTATTCATACGAATTTAAAAAATTTTTAAATAATAATAAAAAAATACTAAAAAATTCAAAATTAATAATTAATTAATTATAATTTAATTATAAAAAATTAATAATTAAAAAAAAATCTAATAACATTCTTCATATAAGAATTAAGTTTTTTTCCAAAATGTTAATAAAAAAATAATTCAATTATTTTTATAAACAGTAAAACTTATCACAGAAAATCAATTATTTGCGATAAACCATTTTATAATGCAATTTCACAAAAAAAATAAATTATTTTCAAAATATTGAATAAAAGTTATTACAATCAATAGATTTGCACAAAAATATTGGAATTTTTTGCAAAAGTTTCAAATAAAATTAATTTTTTTCGAAAGAGAAAATAATTGAATTAGTTTGACAACTTTTTTTTAGCAAATGAAGCAAAAAAATTGAATTCTTTCAATGAATAACGCAATTTATGGAATATAATATTAATTTTAGCAAATATTTTACGATAAACAAAATAATTAAATTGTTTTCAAAGATTTATTAAAATTTTTTTAAATAATTAATTTCTTTTCTTAAATTTTACGTTTATTAAACATAATTACAATGTTTTCAATTTTTGCCAAAATTTTACTATTTAAAAAAAATTAAATTGTTCTGCAAAAGTTTATTAAAATTTTTAGAAAAAAAATTGAATTCTTTGAACAAATTTTAGAAAGAAAAAATTTCTGAAATTAATAAAAAAAAAGGAACAATTAATTAGTAAATTAGTTAATAATTGAATTTTTTTTAATGTTTGAATTTTAATTTATTCAAAAATTCATATTTTAAAATAAAAAATTCTTTACTTTGCATAATAATGTTTTATAAACAAATTTTTATTATTAAATTCCACGAGAAGTCGATTATTTAAATATGTAGAAAAATAAATAATTTATTGAAAAAAACATTTTTTTTCTTAAAATTGAATTCTCATAAAGAATTTTATTAATAAAATTTTTAAATAATTGAATTCTTTTGACGAATTCTTCGGAAAAATTTTAATTTATATTTACTAAAATAATTTAATTTCTCCCGATAATTTTATTAATATGGAAAATAATTGATTGTTTGCGAAGAATTTCATTTTTTTTATGAAAATAATTAAATTCTTTGCTAAGAATTTTTTTCTATAATATATGAAAATAATTAAATTTCTGTCAAGAATTAATAAAAAAAAATTGTGTAAAATAATTGAATTCTTTGAAGGAATTTAATTAAAAGTGCAGTGAAACTAATTAAATTTTTATATAAGGAATTTTATCAATATTTTTGAAAATATAATTAAATCTTTTGGTGAAATTTTGTTAAAATTTTTAAAAACTAATTGTGTCATTAAATTGAGGAAAATTTTTGAGAAAATAATAATTGAAATTTCGCTAAGAATTTTATTCAAAATTTTAGAATATAAGTGAATTTCTGTGAAAATTTTTTTTTTATTTTTAGAAATATTTGAATTTCTGCAATAAAATTTGTAACTTTTCGAAAATTCAATTTTTTTTAGTGTTTTAAAAATAATTGGATCCTTTTGGCAATTATCTTTCTATAAATAGTAAAATTCTAAGCTCTGAAATTCAATTATTTTTGGGAATTTTTATAAAATTCAATTATGTTCATAAATAACAAAATAATTATTCAGCACAAAAATTCAATTATTTTCAAAAATTATAAAATTCTTCACAGAAATTCAACTATTTAAAAATTTTTTATAAATGAATAGAAAATTCTTCGACAAAATTCAATTATTTTCGGGAATTTTAATGAAATTCATTGTTAAATTCAATTATTCAAATATTTTCATAAATAAGAATTTAATTATTCATCACAAAAAATTTTAATTATTTTCAAAATTCATAAAATTCTTCAGAGAAATTCAACTATTTTAAATTTTTTATAAATGAATAGAAAAATTCTTCGACAAAATTCAATTATTTTCGGGAATTTTAATAAAATTCATTGTTAAATTCAATTATTCAAATATTTTCATAAATAATAATATTTATTCAAAGAGTTCAATTATTTTCAAAAGTAATAAAGTCCATTCAATTTTCAAAAAAATTAATAAACTTCATTGCGAAAAATTCTTCAGATGAAAATGATTATTTATGAAAATAATTGAATTTTGACAATGAATTTTATTAAAATTCCCGAAAATATTTGAATTTTGTCGAAGAATTTTTCTATTCAATTATAAAAAATTAAAAAAAAATGGTTGAATTTCTGTAAAGAATTTTATGATTTTTGAAAATAATTGAATTTTTGTGCTGAATAATTATATTGTTATTTATGAACATAATTGAATTTTGCCAATGAATTTTATAAAAATTCCCGAAAATAGTTGAATTTCAGAGCTTAGAATTTTACTATTTATAGAAAGATAATTGAAATGTTGACGCGAATTTTGAAAATAAATTTTCGAAAATAATTGTATTTCGAAAAAGAATTCTAATATATTTATTAAAAATAATTATAATTCTTTCAAAAGAATTGCGTTAAAAATGTTTTGTGAAAGTAATTTTTATAATACCATTACTAAAGAAATATTTTAAAGCAAAAAAAAAAAGAAAAATTCCTTTTTTTCTTAAATCTCGACCATAATTTTTTTGTTCACAAATATTTTTAAATTGAAATATATGAACCAATGTTATTTTAATGATAGTGACATTTTCGTAGAGAATCTTTTTCTAAAAAAAAAATATTTCCATTATTTAGTAATAACGAATCTGATGTTTAAAGTTTTATGTACTAAACTGAAAATAGTCTGAATTGATAAATAAATTGTTGCCTTGTTCGTTCACATGTAACTTTTTCTTCTCGTTTCTTCATTCCTTATGTCTATTTAATGAGCTTAAAAACTTTTTTCTAAATACGTATAGTTCTTTTTAAAATTAGGATTTGTGTTATAAAAATCAATAGAATTTGCGCTATTCGAAAAATGAAATATTTAAAAAGCTTCGGCTTTATTTTAGATTTTGAGAATTATTCTTTAATATTTTTGCTACATAGAAAAGTAAAAAATTTGTTGTAGTTTCAATTGTTTTGATTTTTGAATATTATTTTGTGTATTAATTTCTGACCGCAAGTGGTAATTTTTCAGATGTTTGGAGAATAGAAATTTCTGACTTTTTTCCTGGGTTGAAATTTATTCTTACATGAAAATAATTAGAAAACAATTTTTTTTTAATTGCGACAACTTTTTGAGCAGAAAAAGGATATTTTTTAGTAGTGAAGGAATCCAAAGATGAACCCAGAGGAGAAGTACCACATGTTTGATAACAAAATTTATACAGACATTTTTGTTTTTTTTCGTTTAAAATAAAAAAGACAAAAATTGCTAACTTTTTGATAAGCACTTCCGGAAAAGTTGAGTGAATCGTTCGGTGAAACGTGTTAGTTTGACGTTAACGAGAAAAGTTGTACCTAAAACAAAAGTGACCAAAATTCTCGAACATCGAGGCGCACATTTAGTGTTGGGTACTTTCTGCTTCCGGTCGTTCGTCCTACTTGAGTTTATCGCACATTACCTCGACATTGCATTCTCGGGAACCTCTAAAGGAAGTGCAGAAACTCCAGAACAACGTTTCTTCTTCCGTCTCGCATCTATGGAAAACAAATTTCACGCTCGAAAAATCCTTTGGGAATTCTCTTCATAGAAGATTTGTTATTGTGTTTATTCACTGGCAAAATTTTCTCCTTCTTTTTTTTTTAACTTCTAACGAGAACGATATTAAATGCTCGTGATTTTTATTAATAACTTCCGCCTCATATATATTCATTTCCCTCAAGTAGAATGCAGAAAGAAAAAATACTATAATCTTCTTCCTTCCGTTAATTATAAGTGATTTGGTGATTTTTCATTTTTACGCAAGATATTGTCAAGTTTAATGATTGATAAAAGTATTAATTAATACGTAGGGAAAGTTTTATGTACCAAAACATTGTTCAAGGAATTAATATTATAATACAGTAGAAATTCCTGAAGTGTGACAACAAATCTTCGGATTTTCTGTATTTACTTGGTAATAATTTATGACATAATGAAGCCTTGAAGAATTTTTCCAACAAAAAATACTGTTCTTTTTTGTCTACAGATGGCATCGTTAAAATGAAAATAAAAAAATTAAAATATTTATGTTACAAACAATGTGTGTTAACAAATGAATTTTTCCTTTTGAATACTTTGAGCAGTATTTGAATACCACTGGTATTTATAATATTTCCCCAAAGAGAACGCCTCCGTGTTGCACGTCTTGTTTACTTTCGCTCGAAATAGTTCATCGTGCTACTCGAAATGCACCGATCCAGAAATTCACTGCTAGAGTCATCTATATAGTGACTAATAAAGTTTGGAAAACAATAACTTGAAAATTCCAGCATTTCTTTTCTAAAATTTCCATTTTAAATGAATTTGATTGGAAATTTTTAAAAAACCTAAGTTAATGCAAATATTGAGTCTCACGTTGGAGAAAATAATATAATGATGAAATATTTATTTGAAATTGAAGCTTATTGATGTTTTGGAATAAGCTTCTAATTTTTAATGAAAATGTAGTTTAAATTTGGAATATGTTTATTTTGCAGAAGGAACAGACTACAAGTGACAAATCGGCGGGGAACTCGCCTTACATAGATGATCTCTACCTAGACGACCAGGAAGCCTTGGAAGGTTCCGGTCGAGGGGGTGGCGAAGTGCGCGACGATCTCGAGGCATCAGGCAGTGGGCTTGGGCCCGACGATGAAGATGGTGACGACGGCGGTCACGGTAAATTTTTATCTATTAACAAAATAATTCTCTCCATCATTCAAATTCCATCTTGGACATCCTCACACGAAGCTGTCTTTTGCGATCACCTTGATTGATTTTTAAAAATCCTTGCGATAAGTCATCATTTAAGATGACCAAGATTTAGTCTTAGTACAATTTGGACATTAAGGGTCGAGCTCTAAAAATATTTTACAGAATTTCTATTTGTATGCTCTCGAAAGTAAATGTTCAATATAGTAGTTTATATCCAAATAAACTTTAAGCGCAAACTTATAAACTCTACATAGTGAAATTTTAGTTTGATCTCTGGTATCACGAAGAAAATCTAAGTTCAAAATGATGAAATTGCGATTGGTGACAAACACGTTGTAAGCCTCAAGAAATTAGTTCTTCCCGCATGTGATCAAACAGTTCCTTTTCATCAAACAAACACAATAAATCCCACTCGAACAAGAATGAAACAATTTCTTTCGATTGTATATCATTTTTACCAGGGACCGTCACGGAATCAAAAGAAAATTATAAAAAATACTTTTGTTTTGATTTGGATATGGGTATCAGAATCAAAATTCCACTCTATTTGGTTCTGATTCCAAAATCAAAATTCAACTGTGTTTTGTTTTGGTCCCAATATCAAAATCAAAATTCAACTGTGTTTTGTTTTGGTCCCAATATCAAAATAAAAATTCAACTGTGTTTTGTTTTGGTCCCAATATCAAAATCAAAATTCAACTGTGTTTTGTTTTGGTTCCAATATCAAAATCAAAATTCCACTCTTTTTCGTTTCGGTTCTAATGTCAAAATCAAAATTCTTTCTTGTTTTAATTTTGATAAAATAATACTGCGCATGTAGAAGTGTCTCATTGCGAACCTAAATTTTGTTGCAAATGTCAAAATATATCAGAAGATAATATCGTTTTTACTTACGAAATCTGAAATAGAATTCGAATCAACTTTTGTTTCTATAAGAAAACCGAATTGCAGTATTACAGTATCAGAATCAAAATAGGAAGTTTTTGTTTCATTACAGTATCAGAATCAAAATAGGAAGTGAACTTTGTTTCGTTACAGTATCGGAATCAAAATAGAAAGTGAATTATTTTCAAAAATTTTAATAAAATACTTGGAAAAATTTCAATTACTTTCAAAATTTTTCCTGAATTCAAAGATTTTTAATAGGTTTCTATACTATTCTAATAAAATTTTCCAAAAGAATTCAATTATTTAAAAAAAAATCTACTAAAATTCTACACAAACCTTTAATTATTTTCAAAAAATAATAACAATTTTACAGGAATTTCATTATTTACCAATTTTTTAAAATAAATTTCTTCGCAATATTCAATTATTTTCATAAATAATAAAATTTTTACAGGTATTTAATTTTTTTGGCAAATATTAAAATTCTTATTAGAAATTCAATTATTTTGATGAATAATAAAGCTAATTGTAGAATTTCAATTATTTTTAATACAATTCTAATCGAATTCCTCGAAAAATGTAATTATTCTTAAAAATTTTATTAAAATTTGTCAAAGAAATTTAATTATTTTAATAACCTTTGCTACAATTTATTTATTAGAATTTAAATATTATTTTTAATAAATTTTTGATTAAATTCTTTTAAAGAATAAAACTATTGCATTCAAAATTTTTAATGCAATTCTTTGCGTAAATTATCAATTATCTGAATAAATAATAAAATTCTTTTCAAAAATTGAATTATTTTCAAAAAATTTAATAAATTTCTTGGCAAAATTTCAATTATTTTCAAAAATTTCCCCTAATTTAATTATTTTTAATATCTATTTTAATAAAACTTTGCGAAAGAATTTAAATTATTTGAAAATTGATTGATACGATTTTTTAAAAGAATTCAATTTTAAGAAACATATGTAATTATTCAATAAATTGTTTTTTTGTATTTAAATAATGAAATTCTCGTAGAATTTTCTCATAAAAATTGATTTAAAAATGTATTTCAGTTAAAATTTTAAAGTATAATTGAATATTAAAAGTATTAGAGCGTAAAGTTTTAGAAATAATTAAATTTTGAAAAGGTTTCAGATTCAAATCTTTGAAAATTGGAATTTTTCATATTTTTAACTAAGTAACAATTCTGTGGAATTAATTTTTTTGAAAAATTTTGATTGCGATTTTTTTTTATATTATTTGAAGTTTTTATTCTCTAATACATAATATTAAATTGAAGAATTTACAAATAATTGAAAAATAGAATATTGTAAAGAAATGGATTTGAAAAGTGTCAAAGAACTTTTTCGAAAATTATTAAAAATAATCGATTTCAAGAAGAATTTTAGTTAAAAATTCTTGAAAATAATAATTGAATTGATAATGATTTTATCACTCTATCTTTAATTATTATAAAACATGAAGACTCGGAGTTATCGATATCTTCATGTTTTTTTAGTTATGAAAAAATTTAATTTATAGTTTTAAGTAAAATGTTCTCTTATATTTGATTCGGCCTAATTCTATTTTTGTCAGGTGGTCCGTAATTTTTCATTTTTGGTCCGTAAAGTCCGTATTTTTAAATACTTTCACTGGTTCGAGCCCTGGTTACAGAATCAAAATCAAAATACATTAATAATTTCGTTTTGTTTTGGAATATCGTAACGAAACCAAAATTTCATTTCCGTGACGGTCCCTTGATTTCTACCGTCAAACTTGTTTTGTAAAATTCCGGAAAATGGATGATACTTTTTCTACATATTTCCGTGAAACAAACCAAAAAATGCAAAAAAAAAATCATTTGATCTTTACACGCCTCAGAAGTTTAAACCATTTTACAAGGGGGTAGGATATATATCTACAGTATAAATTTCACTGCGGGTTATTCTCTGCAAGCACTGACCGTTAACCGCATATAACCATTGTGTTGAAATCATATAAGCGCGCGAAATGAAAAATCGTATATATCCACTATGACTTCTTTTTAAGCGATGAGAGAAACGTCGAAGCGTACAAAAAAAAAAAAAAGCTCAAAACATTTTGCCTGTAAAAATACGAGTGCGATACGATATGAGGCTTTCAAAACGATGACAGAATGATGACAACTTCTGGTAACGAGTTGTAGACGAGAAAACCAATGGGCAATGATATATTTATATGTGTATGGTTAGATCAGGGTATTTATGGCATTTCCGAAAATTGAAAAAAAAATCAACTCTCAGTATGGATGCATGGCAACCAGTCGTACGTCATTCTGAATCATGGTCATTGGAAATTCATTTCGGCAGGGCTTTCATGACCGCTCACCGCACATACAGCTAAACGCGGAATATATTGGAAAACGCATAGAATTCCGAATGCATTCCCCCCCCCCCCACCTCCCCCTCCTTCTTCCTACATCTCCCCCCACCTCCGCTTTCTGCAATATCTCCACGTTCACATATTTCTAGGTGGCATTCTAAAAATAATATTCTTCCCACCATCCACATGGTCTTATAATATAATAAATATTTTTCATTTTTCTGAGTAATTATTTAATTAATCAAAAGTTTTCCATTACCTAAATATTTCAGATTTTTCTGCGAAATTTCTCCAAATTTATATATATAAATATATGCTTTCAGAATTTGTGAATGCACACGATTTTTATATGATCCTAAAGTTCTGGACGTTCAAATGAACGAAATATATTTATTTCTTCTAAAAATTAAATTTTTATTGCAATTATTTTGCTTCACTATAAAAAAAAATTAATTACTGAGTTTGTAAATGTAAAATTTTAGTTTTAAAATTTTTTTATGATTAGAAATTTATTAAAATATCTTTAATAAAAAATATTTCGTTCATTTGAACGTTCAAAACTTGAGGATCATATTTTTATAGTACAAGTAAAAAAGTAATATTTAATATATTTGGGTAAATTTCAAAAATTCGATTATGCTCCTTATTAAAGGAATTTTTTCCTTACTAACGGGTAAAAATGATATTTATGCTAAATCGTTTTTTTTTTGCGATGAAATTTTTTGACGAAAAATAGTTATTTTATGTAAATTTTAAGTTTTAGGTGGTTTTATATAAAAATAATACTATTTTGTCAAAAAAAGTTTTTGCGAGAATAACTATTTATGCGTCTCACGAAAGAATTTAGACATTTTTTTTTCAAACTTGATATAAATTTACTAAATTATTTTCATTTTCAGATTTTAATCAACATAATACATTAGAGACGACACCTAAGAAAGTACCGGAACCTAGTGTACCACACATTGATGAAAACATATCTCCTAAGACAAAACAGGTGGGTATTCGTGATATAGAAAAATATTTTGGAAAAATAAATTATAGAAAAAAAAATTGTAGAATTTTTCACAGAAATTCAATTATTTTTAAAAATGTTAATAAAATTGTTCGAAAAAAATCAATTATTTTAAATAGAATTTTAATAAAAAAAATTGTTTAATAATTTAATTATTTCTTTCTTTACATTTTAATAAAATTCTCATCAAGAATTCAATTATTTACATAAATAATTCTTCGAAAGTATTCAATAATTGAATCGAAGAAATTGATTTAAAACCAAATTTTCATAAAATTCTTACGAAGAATTTGAATTATTTTGCAAAAAATAAAACCGAATTTTTAACAGAAATGCAATTTTTTAAAAACTTTTTAAAAAATTCTAGTCAAAATTAAAATTATTTTCATAAATGTAATTAAATTTTTTTTTACTATCAAATTCATCAAATTTCTCGAAAAATGAAATTGTTAATATTTTCATTTTCATAAATAATAAAATTCTTATCCTGGAATTCAATAACTTTTAATAAAAACTTTAATAAAATTCTCAGTAACCATTCAACTATTTTCAATCATAAATAATAAAATTCACGACAAGATTTGAATTATTTTTAATAAAATTATCTTAAAAATTTAATTTCAATTTCTCGAAAAATGCAATTTTTAAAATGTTTTTTTTAAATTCTTTATTTATTCAAACTCATTGAATTATTGCAAAGAATTTTATCAAAAAATTGATTAATAATAGAATTCCTTCACAGAATTTCTAAGATTTTCTGCAAAATTTGTTTCAAAAATTCAATTATTTTTAAAATTTGTAAGAAAATTCTTGTAAAATATTATATTATTTTCTTTAAAAGTTAAAAAAATTACACAATTTGTTTATAAAAATTTTAATAAGCAAATTTTTTATTAAACTTTCTATAGAGGATTCAGTAAAATTTTTTCTACTTTTAAATTAAATTTTTCGAAAAAATTCATTTATTTTCCAAACTTCTAATAAATTCTCAGAATGAATTCAATTATTTGAAAAAATATTAAAATTATTCGTAAAAATTGAATTATTTCTATAAGTAATAAAATTTTTTACAGGAATTCATTTATTTTGAAAACAATTTTAAAAAACTTCAACAATAAAGTATTTTATTATAATTTTTCACAGAAGCAATTGTTTTAAAAACTTGAAAGAAATAATTCTTCATAAAATTCAATTACTTTCAAAACTTTCAATCAAAATTATAAAAGAAAATAGATTATTAAAAAAAACTAAAAGAAATTCTTCAAAAGGATTTAATCAGGATTTTGAAAACCTATATTAATAAAGTTCGTGATTTGCTAAACTTTTTTATAATTTTTCATTTTAAATATTTTCAATTTTAAAATTAATGTATTGAAAATCATCGAATTATTGCAAAGAATTTTATCCAAAAATTTAATAATAATAGAATTCCTTCACAGAATTTCATTATTTAGGAAAATAACTGAATTCTTGCAGAGAATTTCGTTTAAATTTTCAAAAGTTCTAATTAAATTCTTTTTGAAGAATGTCTTTGAATTTTTTGTCAAAAAATGGAGTTTTTAAAATAATTTTAATCAAACAATTAAAAAATAATTGAATTTTATGAAGAAGAATTTAAAATTGTATTAGAAATAATTGAATTCTGGCGAAAAAATTTACTATTTTCAATATTAATTGAATTGTTCCAAAGAATTTATTAAAATTTCAGAAAATAAATTAATTTTATGTTAATATTTGAAGATTCCTTTGAGAAATTCTATTAAAATTGTTTTGAAAAGAATTGAATTTCTGTAAAGGATTTTACTATTTCCAAACATAATTGAATTATTGCAATGAATTTTACTATTTATAAAAATAATTCAGTTTTTCCAAAGAATTTTATTGGAATTTAAAAAAATAATTAAACTATTGTGAAGAATTTTATAGAAATATTTGAAAATAATGTTTTTTCAAAAAATTCAATTAAAGTTGTTTTGAAGATTATTGAATTGTTTCGAAGAATTTATTAAAATTTTAGGAAATAAATGAAAAAAATGGAAATATTTAATACAATATTTGAACTCTTCCGAGGAATTCAATTAAAAATTGTTTTGAAAATAATTGAATTCCTGCAAAGAATTTTACTATTTATAAAATTTATTGAATTCTTGTGAAGAATTTTACTATTTATAAAAATAATTGAATTATTTCCAAAGATTTATTAAAATTTTAGAAAAAAAATGATTTTTCGAAATGTGTTAAAATTTTTTAACAATTTGAACTCTCCCTAGGAATTCATTTAAAATTGTTTTAAAAATAATTTAATTGTTTAGAAGGATTTGTTAAAATTTTAGGAAATATTTCAATTCTTTCCTGAAATTTCATTAAAATTTCTGAAAACATGAACAGTAGTAAATAATTTTGTACTTAATAAGTGATTTTTAAGAATTTTGATTGTAAAATTATTTTAAAAAATTTGTTTGTAAATAAACAAGTTTGTAATTTACATTACAATAACAAATTGAATACATCGTTAAGTAATTATTGAAATTTTTAAATATTTTCTATTATTAGTCTTTATTTTTATTATTATCTGAAATTACAATTACTAGATAAATAATTATTGTTTATTTTATTTGAAATTCGTTAAGTATTTGTTAGTGTTTTAATAAAATTTGTTCCAAAGAAATCAATGATTTGAAATAGAATTTTATTTAAACTTTCTTGAAAGAATTGAATTATTCTTTAAGATTTTAAATAATTTTCAATAAAATTCTTCCATAAGAATTGAATTATTAATATGATAAATAAAATTATTTCCGAAAATTTGATTATTATCATTTTAAATAATTTTTAAAAACTTTTATTATTATTATTATGATTTATTGCCTGCGAGTTAATAATAATTTGAATTTTCCGTTACAGAATATCCCAGATACTGTGCCCAAAACGGACAACGCAGTTGACAATTTCGACTCGCCATCTGACATTGACGAAGACATGGAAGACTCTCATGACATCGGTGTTCATATGAACCCAAAAACAGTGGACCGGGCCAGTTCCTTCTTCACGCAGCCAGGAGTACTTGCCGGTAAAAAAAACGTCTTTCAAAATTACAATTTACAGGAAAATTAATTTTAAAAAAGTACTATTTATAGATAAATAACTCAAGAGTTATCTTTTTGACTCAAGAGATATCGTAAAAGTATTTTAATTCAATGATTGATAAGTAAAATTGATTTTTTCTAAAGAGTCAGATTCTTTTTTTTCCATCGCAGTATATTTGATTGTTTATTAAAAGGTTAATTTCTCTAATTTTTGTAATTTCAGCTGTAATCGGTGGCGCGGTTGTTGGACTGCTGTGCGCAATTTTGGTGGTGATGTTCATCGTGTACAGGATGCGCAAAAAGGACGAGGGCTCGTACGCTCTCGACGAACCTCGGAGATCACCGGCGACGCAGTCATATCCAAAACCTGGGGCACCACACCACAATCGTGAATTCTACGCTTGAGGTGATCAAGCACAGGCCACCGGCAAATCCTTGCGTCCCACGAAATCACCTCAAGACCGTCACTGATCGACCAAATTTTGTCGATGATTGCAAACGTGGATCGCAATGAGAAACACTTATTCTCGATCAGCAAAAAAAAAAAAAAAAAAGTGATCAGCAAACATTCAGTGAGCCATCAAACTAAGCCTGCAGGATAGGACGAGTGTCAACGCAACAATTTTCTCTCGAAAACAACCCATCTTTCCGAGTAATTATTCCCACAACGCCCCCCCTTTTTTTTTAAATGTTGATCCAAAATTTGTCTGGGCGACGAATCTTTTAATTCGTCAGTCCTTTTTTCTTATCTCTTCCTCAGTGTCCTTGAAATTGGAAGTCGGACTTTTAAATTCGACGACCGCTGGACACGGTCTCACAGATTGTTTCTTTTTTTATGTAAAGAAAAAAAGAGAGGTGCCGAATCGAGTTTGACACTCGTCCCAATCAGGCAATTGTCGACATTTTTATTGACATAAAAAAAAAAAAAGAAAAGATGAACAAATTTCTAATGTAGTGTCCACACGTCTGTGTATAGTGGTCGATTTGACCATCTTGTTCGTTGTGGAGAAAGGGACGATTCGCTTATTTTTTTTTTTTTTTAAATCCATGACTTCTTTCGAGTTTTCGTCGTCGATTCCTTACGTTCCTTATTTTTCCGACGAGAAAAATTTGTCTATTGCAAAGAAAAATAATAAGAAGCTTCTCCTTTTTTGGTTTTTTTTTCCTACACATTGCAGACTCGATTCGTCTTGTAAATATAGGGCGGTGAATCGATTGTTATTTGTTTCTGTCACGAATCGAATCGACCAACTCGACTTCGTCCCTTTTTTTCTACCTCGATGTGAAATCGTAATGCAATTGCGTCTAAGTGGCAAAAATGTTTATTAAGAGAGACAGGGAGATTTGAGATTAAAAAAAAAAAAATATATATATATATTGCGTTGAAATTGCTGTAGATTTGGGGCGAAAGGAAGTTGTTTTTTTTTTCGCGCCCCGGAAGTAACGCACACGGGTCTTGACTGACTGACAATGAGTTTGCCATATTATTTAAAGGAAACAAAAGCTATAATCCATTCCGTGATTCTGTCTCGTCCGGTATATTTATTATTATTATTATTATTATTGGATCGCGGAGTGTTCTATTATTTATTACAGACTCGGTCGATTTTTTGCTTCTTTCTCCCCTTCCTTCCGCTAGAAGTCGAACTATTTTTCTAAACTCTCCGAATCTACAGAGAAAGGCAACTGAAGACCCAAGTCTTATATATATTATTAAATATTTATGTTGATCCCTCTGCGTGAAACGTGGAGTTTCTTTTATTTGGACGCAGAAACACTGCGAGTGCGATAGAACGACACGTTGAAAGAATAATTCAAAAAAAAAAAAAACAAACAAAGATATCAAGCCGATACTGCCATGTTATAAACGTAAGGAACAACAAATTTGGTATGAAAATTTCACGAGTCCGCCTTATTCGCTATTGAGAAGAACCTTTTCATCTCCATTTACAAATCATATTAGTGTCATCATTATCATCATTATTGTCATTATCGTCATCGTAAACATAATTCTCGTCATAAAATCATTAATCATCTTCGTCTTCGTCGTTTGTACGTAATAGAAAAAACAAATATTTCGTTTTGTTTCTTTTTATAGAATCGACTCTATTTTTTAAGTCTGGAAAATTTTTCTTTTTCACCGTTCTTCTTGTTTAAACATTCCACCTTGTGTTTGTTTGATCTAGAGTTAATTTTCCGTAAATGGAAAAATAACCATTTTTTAATCCAATCCCTCTTTTTTCTACGATTAATAAAATTAATAAAACAGGGAATTCGAAAGAGAATGCTCAAAATTAGTAATTACTCGGCTCGAACTAGTAAATTCGGTAAAGATTTTGAAAATTTCCTTCAAGACCGTAAAAAGCAGTTTTTTTTCTATTTCCAAAAACAAAAAAAGTCCGTATTTTGATTTACAAAATACGAAAATTTCCCTAATTATAACGAAATCATTTTTGGAGAATTTTAGAAAGAAACTCAATTATTTTCAAAAGTAATGAGAATTCTTCGCTGAAATTCAATTATGTTGGACATTCTTTCCAAATATTTTCATCAAAAATTTCAATTAGCTTTAAGAAATAATTGAATTTCAAAATTCGATTATTTGCCAAAAATTTAGTAAATTTATCCGCAAAATTTCAATTGTTTTCAAAATTTTTTCTCGTTTTGATAATTTTTTATATATTTACCACTTTAATGAAAATTTCCAAACGAATTCCATTGTTTAAATTTTTTTTTTTTGATAATTCTACTCAGACAATTATTATTTTCATAAAATAATAAAAATTTCACAAAAATTATTTATAAATTAAAAAAAAAAAATAATTTTCATAAATAATAAAACTGCTTTTAGAAATTCAATTATTTTTATAAAAAAAAACAATATTCATTACAAGAATTCAATAATTTTTTCTGCGGATAATTTTATTTGTTCAATTAATTTTTTATTGTTGAAAAATAATTTAATTTCGGCGAATAATTTTATTGTTTCAAATAT
This sequence comes from Leptopilina myrica (nomen nudum), assembly GCA_032872475.1. Classification (NCBI taxonomy): domain Eukaryota; kingdom Metazoa; phylum Arthropoda; class Insecta; order Hymenoptera; family Figitidae; genus Leptopilina; species Leptopilina myrica (nomen nudum). The sequence continues at coordinate 63,942,608 of CM065458.1, read as the reverse complement.
TTTCCTAAACTCTTCTCTTATTTCAATGATTATCCACTATTTTATTTTAATTTCCCGAAAAAATTCAATTATTTAAAAATATGTTGATTAAAATTATGTATCGGAATTAAATTTTAAGAAAAATTCAATTTTTCATTAAATTATCTTTATTTGTATTCAAATAATTGAATTCTAGTAGAATTTTCTAATAAAAATGAAATTAAAACTTAATTTCAGATAAAGTTTTAGGTAATCATTGAATTTTGAGGAAGTTACTGAGAATTGCAATTTCTAGAAACAATTGAATTTTCTAAAGTTTTCAATTATTTTCAAAAATGTTGATAAAATTCTTTATAAAAATTCCATTTCTATTCAATACACATTTCATTTAATTCCTTAAAACGAATTCAATTATTTACAAATTGTTTGTAATTTTCTTCGCAATAATTCAATTATTTTCATAAATAATGAATTTTGTTTTTAGAAATATAATTTTTATTAATAATAAAATTTATCGGAAAATTTCAATCAGTTTTAATACAAATTTAAACGAATTCCCGAAAAAGTGTGTTAAAAATTATTGACATTCTGCGATAAATTCTTCAATGAAAAAAATTTGTTTAAATTTTCCGGTAAATTCGTCTAAAGAATCCAATTGTTTAAAGCACTTTTTTGTAAAATTCTTCAAGAGAATTCAATTTTGAGAAACATGTAATTATTTTCTAATTTGTTTCTTTTTTATATTTAAATAATTGAATTCTATTAGAATTTTTTAATAAAAATTGATTTAAAAATGAATTTCTGTTGACATTTTAGATTATGTTTAAATTTTGAAAAGGTTTTGAAATTAAAATCTTTGAAATTTTATATTTTTAAGTAAAAATTTTAAATTCTGTGGAATTCATTTTTATGAGAAAATATAATTGCGGATTTTTTTTTTAATTATACTTGAAGTTTTTATTTCTTTGCAATTAATATACAAGAATTTACGAGTAATGGAAATTTTTTAAAACTGAATTATAAAGAGAAACATCTGAAAATTCTGAAAGAACTTTTTCAAAAATTATTAAAAATAATTGATTGAAAGAAGAATTTAATTATCTTTAAATACTTTCACTGGTTCGAGTCTTGTAATTATTTTTTTTTCTTCTTTTGTTTTTGGGGTAAAAATTTGTAAAGTTCACTCGGCAATTTTTGAGTATAACTTTCATTCAAAAATCGGTGCGATACTTTCTGAACAGGTGATTCTATTTTCACCGCATAATTTTTAGAGAGAGAAAAAAAAAGATTCGAAATTAAGAAAAGTAGAATTTGTAATTTGACGCTTTGAGCCGCGCTTCTTTTGCTTGAAAATAGCAAAATAAAAGCGTAAACAACATTTTTTCGTTATCATTTTTTACTTTTGGGTATAAAATAAATTTTTGAGGAATTGCAAATGAGGAGGAAAAAGGAAGGCAAGAGAAATAAATTCGTCAATATTGAAGGAAAATCATTTAGAATATCGAGTGAGAATATTTTGTTCTGAATTTCAAGGATTCTGGCCTGAAACTAGAGAAAATTTTACTCCTCGTGTCGTTTTATAACGGTCTCTATATTGTGACTAAAGTTGTCGACAAAAATGAATGTTTAGAAAAGTTTATCTTAATTGAAGACTCATTTTCAATTACCTGAAGTCAAAGACAATTTTTATTAATTACTTACCGTGGGAAATAGTTTTTTACAAAATTAGAAAAATTTACTTACGTGCGAGGAAATTTTTTATAATTTTTATATTATAAACATTAACATTGATAAAATGGAAATAAATGTTGCTACTAAAAAACACTATTTTTTGAGAAAATTTTATTGTATTAGAAAGTATGAAAAATAATTGAATTAGAGAATAATTTTACTTGAAATTCTCAGAATACAATTTTGAATCGAAATCTGGAAAATAATATTTGTCTTTTTTGTTTATCACAGGGAAAATTAATTCATGGCAGGTAAATTTTTTTTATGAACTGGAAATTTTCTTTGACTTTAGACAATAATTCGAAGTGAAACTAAAATTAAGTGAAAACTTTTTTTGTCGCATTAGGTTTCACCAGAAAGCGTCGCATTTAAATTCTCGACCTATTCGAACAGTCAAATTATTAAAAAAAAAAAAATTTCAATTACCCCACAACTCGAGACACGAATGATAAATAAAAACGTACCTTTATCAGATAATATCAAATAAGAACAAGAACGAATTGAACTATAGAATCTTTATAAAAAAAAAATAAATTTTGAAATAAATCTGATTCTCGAAAAATTTGTACTAAAAAAATAATAAGACAATATTTTTTTTTTCTAAAAAAAAAAGTCTTATTATTTTTTTGTTCGACACTCCTGCCAAAAAGAACAAAAGTAAAGTTTTTTGTCGCAATTTTTACATAAATCCGGAATTGAATGGAAGAAACGCCACATATTTCTACAATATTGGTTAACCACTTCCGTTGGGTCCATGAATTTTATACGTAAAATATTTTAAATTTGCAATTTCGTAGTCTCTTTCACTAAAATTAGCAAACAAACAAAAAAACTGAAAATTATTGCTGTTTTTCTTTTTAAAAACAAAAATTTTCTCTTAGAAAACTATTGGAAATGATTTTTTTTAAAAAAATAACACAATTTTTATACCAGTGTATACACTTGACACTTGCTTTATACAGAGTGAATCTGCGCTTTTTGTTTAATAAAAATAACAAAATAAAAGAAATTTACGAAATAAACTAAATCGTAGGAAAGAAAGTAAGACAAAAAAAACTTATGTACAACTTCTATTGTATTTTTTGTTTTTTTTTTATCGTCGAAATTCGAAATTCAATGTCATGAGATTGTTATATTTGAATAAAGAGAAAATAGATTTTAAATTCCTCAAAGAATTTAATTTTCGACTTTGGTGAAAAAATTACAATTTTCTGTTCAAGTCACACGAGACAAAAATTTAATGAATGATGAAATAAATTGTAATTTTTACTCAAATACATTCTTTTTTAATTTTAAATCGTCTCTCGTTTGAAACGAATTTAAAATTTATTTTCTCTTTTTCTTTGAAAAAGGAATGTATACGAAATTATGACTAAACAAATTTTTTTACGAAAAATAACGACATGGGAAGAATGAAATTTGTAAATGCAGATCGTCTTCAAGTTCAAATTTGAAAATTCCTTATAACATCACAAAAAAAACGGTCTCATACTAATGTTTCCTTCTTCATGAATTAAAATTTTTTTTCTAATTTTCGAAATAATTATCACCAAATTTGTGACACACTCCGGAGAAATTTTATTTTTTTACATTTTTTACCACAATTAGAAGTTTCTGTTTAATTGAAAACAGTTTTTCTAAAGGGAAATATTTTTTTAAATTATCTTTTTTTAATGAAACAAAAACTTGACACGATTAACTTTAATTTTTATTTCCAAGATTACAATTTTCTTCGGAGAAAGTCGCATACGAATTTTTAATTATAAATTAATTTTACACTTATATCAGGTTATTTAAGTAATTTATTGAAATCTCTTCTTTTTTTCCAAAGGTGGAGAATTCGACAATATTTTTAACTATATAAAGAAAATTGTTTTTTAAAAAAATTCCTTAAAATTCTTTTTTTTAGTAATTTTTAGAGAGGAAATCAATGCAGTCAGAAAATATTCTGAACCCTTTCTTTCTGGATTTTTATTTACATATTTTTAAATAATTGAATTTTGAAGGAATTTTCTGAAAGAAAGATGAAAAATTTGAAATTGAATTCTTTAAAAATTGTTATAAAAATAACTTTATGAAAGATTTAAATCATTTTCTTAATATAGTGAAGAATTGGATTTCAAGTCTCCCCTTAAGGCGCTGCCTTTTTTTTCTTCGAAGGAACTTTTCTCTTTTGCCATATTTGGCAATTTTTAATAAAATTAAATAATGAAATAAAGTTTATTTAAATTTTTACAAAAATTACTTACATCGAGGAACAAAAAGACGATGCTTCTTTAAAATTAAAATTTTTTTTTAACTTATTTATTGTCATTTGGTACGAATTTTTAAGGTGTGATTCTCGCTTTCGTTAGAAAAGCTCAATTTAAAAAAAAATGAAATGAAATGAGATTTTTACGGATTATCTTTTTTCGTGTGAAAAAAGATAAACTGAATTTTTGTCTGTGTGTATGCGTGTGAATTTTATTGTCGAAAATTTTCATCGAAAATGACACTCTTTGTCTATGTTTTAAGGGAAAACAAAAGGAATAAATATTAATCATGGTAGTAATTGTAAACTATAATTATTATTATTATTATTATTAAATAATGAAGGCAAATATTTTATAAGTGAATGAGAAATAACACTTTGGAGAGATGAATTTGAGAAAAAGGCGCCAAAAAAAAAAGAAAAAGAAAAAATTAAGGCACGACGGTGAGATATATACATTTATATATATGTCTATCGCTAACAGTGTTGTGTAGGCCAAGCGTGGACGAATGAATAACATGAATAATTTTAATGCGAGTACGATTAATAATTTAATGGTAAAACAAAGTTAACATTTAACAAAAAAATTGTTACTTTCTTTTTTAAATGTAAGTATCGTTTTTCATTTCTAGCGTCTAATTGTATACTGACAAAAAAAATTATATATTTATATATTATAATCATCATTATAGACGCAGCTCTAGAAAAATGATTATAATCTATAAATGTAATTGAAATTCGGCCACGAATACGTCGAGGCGACACAATGATATCAACTTGAAATTTTTTCAATGTTTAAAATCTTTAATCGTCTTTTTGATGACTAACAGAAAAAAAAATTGCCTCGTCGCTCTCGCGGACGCGTACAGTAATGACACATTATTATTAATTAACAAAAATTAATAATAATTGCACTACATTAGCATATGGTAACGATTAATATTACATGTCGTCGCTCCTATTCTGTAAATAAACACTGTACCGAATAAGACAGACGTATTTCAACAACAATTATTATCAAACTCTTCTGTGTCTTGATTTTATTCATATTATATAAAAAAAATATCTCTCTTTCCAAATGCTTATTGTAGCTATGAATTTTATTTCGTTTCACTTTTAAGGGTGTGTGACACTGTGTGACGACATTGGCTCACAAAGCAGGAATTTTCAAATTAATTTACAAAGTGTCTTCAACTTATTCTATTATTATAAATAATGAAAATATTATTACTATTATTATTAATATTATTAACCAATTTTTTAGCGTCAATTTCACATGATTTTGACGATAATATTTTTCAGTACTAAATTATTATTTTGAAAATAATTTTTTTTTATTTTTACGAACTTATGGTATTTTTAATTTTGAGTGAAAATTGTTTAATCTAATAAATAGAATATATTATTAATTTATGCACTTTTCTATTACGTTTTTTCATTAAATTGAGAAATTTTGACTTTCATCAAATTGACGCCATTTTCATGAAAATTGAACTTAAAAAATTCATAATTGACGTCATTTTTAACTTGAAGTAAAAATTATTCTTTTCAATGAATATTCTTAATTTATACGCTACTCTATTCATTTCTTCATGGAATTGAGAAATTTAGACTTTCATCAGATTGACGCCAATTTGATGAAAATTGAGATTCAATTTCAAAAAATTCATGAAACCTAATATAGAAGTAAATTAATTTAATGAAATATGATAATATCAATTATAACAACAAATTGCCACTTTAAACAAAAATCGTCAATTTTTCTAAAAAATTTTGATCATCAATCATAATATTTAAAAATTGACGTCAATTTGATGAAAATTGAACTTAATAAAAATGCATAATTGAGGTAATTTTTCTCTTTAAGTAAAAATTGTTTGTTTTAATGAATATGAAAAAATATATTATTAATCTATACATTTTTCTACTACATTTTTTCATTAAATTGAGAAATTTTGATTTTCATCAAATTGACGCCAATTTGATGAAAATTGAAATTTTAATAAAAAGAAATGCATAAAACCTATTATAAAAGTAAATTAATTTAATAAATTTCATAAAACATTAATAACATATTAATATTAATTATAACAACAAATTGATACTTAAAAACAAAATCGTCATTTTTTCTGAAAAATTTTGATCAATCATAATTATTAAAAAATTTACGTCAATTTGATGAAAATTGAACTTAAAAAAAATGCATAAAATCTAATTCTAAAAGAAATTGTTCAACAATTTGACGTCAAATTTGGCAACACAAATTGGTGAAAATTGTAAAAGTTTTTGAGAATTTAATTATTTTTAGAATTTTTATTCTTAAAATTTGAAAACATCGATTTTCAAAAAGTTTTACGAAATACTTTAGTATCGACAAGTGTTAAAAAAAGAAAATGAAAAGAAGAAAAGCTCCTTAAAAAAATAGGTTAATTTGAAAATTTCTAAGCGCCAATGACGTTATAATGTCATATAGTTCTTAAATAAAAAATTGTCTCTAGATATTTTTGCATGATTTTGTATTTATTATTATATTATAATTATTATAAAGTGAAAAACGTGTAACGTTTCTTTTTACAACGTTTTATTGTTTTTTAACAGCATTTTTCTTTTTTTTTTAAACAATATCCATAATGGAATTTAATATAGAAAAACTTAATATTTCTTGCATTTGTTAAGATTCTAATTATTATATGTTTAATTAATGCCCAGCTTGTAAAAATTATTGGTTAATTAAATATTAAGTAGACTGTATTGTGTATATATAATTAAAAATTATATTTAATCAGATATTTACTTATACGCTAATTTTACATACTATATATATAAATATATATATATTACTTGATTTCAATTAATTAATTAAATTGAGTCTTTACATATTCAAACAAATACATGTGAAATAAAACAAATTTGTTCATTTTTAAAATATTAATGTTTTCGTTTCTTTCTAGTCAATCTTCCATTATTATTTTTATTTAACTGTGAATTCAATTTAAGCACCTATTTAATTTAACACAAATTTCTTTTTTCTTTTTTATTTCTTCGTTTTTTACAGTGCGATTTTTTTATCAAAAGAACAAAATTGTTTAATATAGAAAAATGGAGACAAATTTTTTTCTCTCTTCTATCAGAAAGAGAATTTCTACTCTATTCACAAAGTGAAATTTTTATGAAAAAAAATAAGGAAAAATTTTACTTGAACAAAATTACGTTCATAAAAAATCGACTTCAAAAACTTTTAATTTGGAATTTTGCATAATTTGAATTTTAAATGAATTTAATTAGAAATTTTTAAGAACTTAGTTTTTTGGAAAATTTTAATAATTCAAATTCTTCTCAAATTAGTTAAATTTTTTTTAATGTATAATAATATTTAATTTATTTTTAACAAAAATGGAATATTGAAGAATTGTAGTTAAAAACAGTGAAAAAAATTGAATTTTGTAGAATGTTACTATATAATGACTGGGAGAAATTCAATTATTTTTAAAAGTAAAAAATTCTTCGCAAAAATTATTATATGGTTAAAAATTTTCTGACATTCTTGTTTATTTTTCAAGTAATAAAATTCTTCTACGAAATTCAATTATTTTGAAAAATTTGAACAAATTTATTAGTAAAATTTTAATTATTTTCAAAATCCTTCCTCAATTTAATGATTTTCAATATCAACTATTTTAAAACAAGAAACAAGAAACAAGAAACTTTTTTAAGAGAATTGAATTTCAAGAAACATTCAATTATTCAATGAGTTATTTATTTTTAATGTTAAATAATCGAATTCCCGTAAAATTTTCTAATAAAAACAAATTTAAAAATGAATTTTAGTAGAAATTTTCGATTATAAAAGCATTAGAGTGTGAAATTTTCTAAAATTGAATTGTAAACAAAAATGGATTTAAAAATTCTCAAATTTTTCATACTTTTAATTACTTTTTCAAAAATTATTAAAAATAATTGATTTATAGAAGAATTTTACTTAAAAAAAGCTTTTAAAAAATTGAATTTTTAAGAAAGTAGCAAATTATTGAAAAAATTTAATTATTTTCAAAAATAATCAAATTTTTCACAAAAATTTAAAAAAGGTTAATAAAATTTTTTTAAACTTCTCATCAAATTTTCAATTATCTACACATATCTTAATAAAGAAGTTCTTCTCCGAAATTGAATTATTCTGAGAAATGTTAAAGGCAACAAATTAATTAATAAAATACTTAATTTCAATTTTTTTTTAGCAGAATTTCAATTATTTTCAAAAATTCTCCTCAATTCAATTATTTAAAGAAAACGTCAAAATTTCAAACAATACTTTAAATTATTTTCATAAATAATAAAACACATCGCAGAATTTCAATTATTTTAAATGAAAATTTGAATTGAAAAAAAGGAAATTAATTTTTTTGTGACAACTCTGTAAAATAAGGAGGTAAGTATTTTTTCGAATTTTAAAGAATCATTTTTAACAAAGTCGTATACAGAATTTCAGCATTTAAGGCTATCCAAAAATGAAAAAGAAAACGTTAAGAAATTTTATTAATTAAAATAATTTTATTTTCGAATAAATTTTTTTTTTTTTTTATTTACCATTATTTAATAAAGCTAATAAAATAAATTTGTGAATAAACTTTTATTCGAAATAAACAACGTAAAAATAATGTACATAGATTAATTTATAGTTTGACGGTAAAAATTTGAGCACTGACATAAATAATCTCACATAATATCATATACACCTAAACAAATACCTGTATAAAAATGTTTCATGTTCACAAAGCTATAATTACTCACGCAATGCGTTAAAAACTATAAAAAGATTAAATATATTAATGTGATGTTTTTTCATACCCGCCTGTCCGCGTTTTTTTTTCCTAAACCTTATTCCACACAACATATACAGAAAAACTTGTAGCAAAATGAACATTTCCCAAACGTTTCCACTTTAATGCTGTGTGTGCAATATTATAATATAAAAATAATTATTTTTATCTCTATTAATTTATTATAATTTATATATTAAATATTATTTATTGTATAATATTTATACCAAAAAACCGGGAAATAAATGTCTATTATTTCAGAGTAGCCACGCAACCCTGTATTTATATCTACGATCTATATTTATATATTTTTCTACGTTTCATAGAAATTTTTCTAGAGTTTACAAAATTATCGAACTTTTACGATGTCATTTTTTTTCCTATTTGTTACAATCAAATAGCGCTCTAACACATTATATAAATTATATATAACATCATATTTCATAACGCACTTGAATCCAAAATAAAATTGAATAAATGCAAGCGATAATGATAGTAGGAAAATTAGAACGAAAAGCTTCAACAAAATTCAAAAATAAAAACAAATAAAAAAAGGAAATTTTCTAATTTCAAGAAAATAAAATTCTTATAATTTTCCTATTGTCAAAACAAAAACATTGCACATTCATTCCTTATTGTCTCATGATATCACAATAATTGAAACAATATCGCAACACGATTAGAAGAGAATAATTTTGTTTAAATAATAAAATATCCATTATTTAATTTTGTTCGTCATCGTTTTTGCAATCGTTTTGAAATAATTTTAATTAAATTATTAAAGTAATCTTAATACTTCTTTAAAAAGAAATTTTGAATAAAATTGAAATTCAAATAACAAAAATACTAATTTACAATCTTTGGAATAAATATTTAATACGGGAAAACTTTTCTTGAAAGAAAAAATAAAAATGAAAAACAAGTTTTATAAAAAAAAAATTGATTAGAATTGCATGAAACTTAATTGCCGGAGATTTTATATTTTATAATGATCAATTTGAATCTAAAAATAGATGTGTTTTACGACTCTGAAAACTTTGGATCGATCTCAAAGAACCTATTGAGTAACTGCATTGGCGATACATAATTTTTTTTTTCTATCGTCGTTTCTATTATAAATTGCTCTTCATGAATGGTTTTAAATACTTGTGATACGATTCGTTGACACTATTTTGATTAAGTGGACTTTTCATGGCCTCATCAAAAAGATGTTGATACACGTTTCCATCGTAGGCGCCTAAAGCGGAACTTAAGATTTCATCGCGAATATCAAAACCATCGACTATTCCCACTGCGTTAGGACGGACTAAGGATAATAATTCTTCGAGTCGCTTTTGAAGCACAGGTACATCTTGAGTATTGAGACAGGAAAACTGCAATGATAGTAAAAGAAATTCAATTTTTTCAATTCGTTATAAAATATTTCCAAGAAATTCATTTATTTTTCAAAACTTTAACAAATACTTCGAAACAATTCAATTTGATTTATAAACAAGCAAGTTTTAGGCGCGTTAACGCACGGAATGTGGTTTTCAATTTATTATAATGCAAATTATAAAATTTTTTATTTTTGGATAAATTTATAATCAAAATCTGAAAAATTCACTTATTCAGTAAATATTTAATTATTGTTTATATTTTCAAAAATGTTTAAATAACTCTACACGAGAATTAAATTATATAAATAGATAATAAACATTATTCGGAATAATTCAATTATTTTCATAATTAGTAAAATTCCTAGCAGAAATTAAATTATTTTTAAAACAATTTTTATGGAATTTCACGAAACAATTCAATTATTCTCTGAAATTTGCATAAATCCCTTAAAAAAATTCAAATATTTTGTAAAGTCTTTGGAAACATTCAATTCTCTCAAAAATAATTAGAAAAGTTATTTAATCTCTAAAATTCAATTTTTATTTCTAAGATTGCCTGCAAAATTTATTTCAAAAATTCAATTATTTTCAAAATTTGTAAGAAAATTCTTGTAAAATATTAAATTATTTTCTTTAAAAGTTAAAAAAAATTACACAATTTGTTTATAACAATTTTAATAAGCAAATTTTTTATTAAACTTTCTATAGAGGATTCAGTAAAATTTTTTTTAATTTTTAATAAAATTTTTCGAAAAAATTCATTTATTTTCCAAACTTCTAATAAATTCTCAGAATGAATTCAATTATTTTTAAAAATAATAAAATTATTCGTAAAAATTGAATTATTTCTATAAGTAATAAAATTTTTTACAGGAATTCATTTATTTTGAAAACAATTTTAAAAAACTTTAACAATAAAGTATTTTATTATAATTTTTCACAGAAGCAATTATTTTAAAAACTTGAAAGAAATAATTCTTCATAAAATTCAATTACTTTCAAAACTTTCAATCAAAATTATAAAAGAAAATAGATTATTAAAAAAAAACTAAAAGAAATTCTTCAAAAGAATTTAATCAGGATTTTGAAAACCTATATTAATATAAATCGTGATTTGGTAAACTTTTTTATAATTTTTCTTTTCAAATATTTTCAATTTTAAAATTAATGTATTGAAAATCATCGAATTATTGCAAAGAATTTTATCAAAAAATTTAATAATAATAGAATTCCTTCACAGAATTTCATTATTTAGGAAAATAACTGAATTCTCGCAGAGAATTTTGTTTAAATTTTCAAAAGTTCTAATTAAATTCTTTTTGAAGAATGTCTTTGAATATTTTGTCGAAAAATGGAGTTTTTAAATAATTTTAATTAAACAATTAAAAAATAATTTAATTTTATGAAGAAGAATTTAAAATTGTATTAGAAATAATTGAATTCTTGCGAAAAAATTTACTATTTACAATATTAATTGAATTGTTCCAAAGAATTTATTAAAATTTCAGAAAATAAATAAATTTTACGTTAATATTTGAAGATTCCTTTGAGAAATTCTATTAAAATTGTTTTGAAAAGAATTTAATTTCTGTAAAGGATTTTACTACATATTTCCAAACATAATTGAATTATTGCAATGAATTTTACTATTTATAAAAATAATTCAGTTTTTCCAAAGAATTTTATTGGAATTTTAAAAAATAATTAAACTGTTGTGAAGAATTTTATAGAAATATTTTAAAATAATGAAATTTTTTCAAAAAATGCATTTAAAGTTGTTTTGAAGATTATTGAATTGTTTTAAAGAATTTATTAATATTTTAGGAAATAAATGAAAAAAATGAAAATATTTAAAAAAATATTTCAATTCTTCCGAGGAATTCAATTAAAATTGTTTTGAAAATAATTGAATTCTTGCGAAGAATTTTACTATTTATAAAATTTATTGAATTCTTGTGAAGAATTTTACTATTTATAAAAATAATCGAATTATTTCCAAAGATTTATTAAAATATTAGAAAAAAAATGATTTTTCGAAATGTGTTAACATTTTTTAACAAATTGAACTCTCCCTATGGAATTCATTTAAAATTGTTTTGAAAAAAATTTAATTGTTTAGAAGGATTTGTTAAAATTTTAGGAAATATTTTAATTCTTTCCTGAAGATTCATTAAAATTTCTGAAAATAGAAACAGTGATAAATAATTTTTGTAATTAAAAACGATTTTTTTAAATTTTGATTATGAAATTATTTTAAAAAATTATGTTTGTAAATAAACAATTTTAAATTATAATTGTAATAATAATTGGAATTTTTAAACAATTTTGTAATTTGAATAACAATAACAAATCAAAAACTACGTTCCGCGCGTAACATTTGCCAGTTTTTAATAAACTTCTTATTAAAAATTCAATTATTTTCAATGATAATAAAATTCTTCAAATGAATGCAATTATTTTTAATTTCATTGCAGTAAAATTTCTCGAAAAAATACAATTATTTTGAAAAATATTAATTAAATTCAATTATTTTCAAAAATTCTGATAAAATTCTTCGCAAAAAACTGAATTACTTTTTTAAATAGTAAAATTTCTGACAGGACTTCAATTATTTTTAATTGTATTTTAATAAAATTTCCCAAAATACATTTATTTTTTAAAATATAATTAATAAATGTTTTCGATTGAATACAATTATTTAAAAAAAATTTTTGAATAATTTTTTATTATTAATAATAATAATAAGATTTTAGTAAAATTGTTTGCAGAAAAATTATTTTTAATACAACTTTATAATAAAATTCATGAAAGAATATATATTCAATATAGTTAACAATTTTTTTAATAATATTTCACGACAAAATTTAATTATAATTTCTCTTTGGGGTTTATTTATTATATCCAAATCTGTTGAAATTCTGTTTTTTTTTTATTTTTTTGTCTAATAACAATTGCGAAAGATTATTACTCACTCTCAGGAAATCTCCAACTCTTTGTAGAACCCAGTAAATTGAATATATTTCACAAAGTTGCAAGAGAACTTGTTGGAGGTTCTTCGAAAGTGACGAGAGTCTCTTGACTCCATTAATGTAAGTTTCCACTAGGAAAACACGACAATGCGATTCGGCTGCTTGAGATAATTCGATACTCGTTGCATTCCAAGCATCCTCCTGTGACATTCCGCTTTTTGTTCGCCTTTCCATATTTTCCACAGCTAATTGTATTTTTCTGTTCAAAAAAATAATTTTTTTGTAATACTTTGTTTTTTTTACCAAAAAATGACAATAGTTTTATAATTTTGTTTATTCATTACCCAGCAGCCACCGCTTGATGAGCAATGATAATGCAGGTGAGAGTATTTTTCCAAGGTCTTCTTGTACCTCTTCTGGCCGCGGCCTCCAAATATTTGACAGTGGGAGGTAGGGGCTCTCTATTAACAGCCTGTTTCCATGCTTTTACCAAATATCTCGCCGTTTGCAAAAGAAGAACCGTATTTTCGCCTTCGTAAGTGCACATGGCAGTCAATAGTCCATAAGTTGTTGGAAAATTACTGGAGTCCATGTAACCATGTCCACCGCAGGACATTCGCAATTGTTCAACAGCAGTCGTTGCGTCCGCACTGGCCACGGCTTTTAAACAACACGACAGAGCATGCAACTGCAAAAAGAATTCCCTTCGTAGAATAATTATTTCCACTAATCAGTCGTTTCAAATTCTCTCATAAACAAGATTCATTGATTTTCTCATTTTTTTACCTCTGGCAATCTCTCCAATTCGCCTTGGTCCAATTCGGCATTGACATTGTTGTACAATTCCCAAATATAATCCGCAGCAATTAGTAAAGCAAAACACGTTGCTAGCGAAGGAAATAGTTTGTACTGTTGAGTAACATAGTCAATAATTTGAGTTTCACGTCCTCTGAAAGCAGTTTTTATAATCATTAAATAATTTTAATAATTCTCAAAATGAAATACAATGTAATTGAATTTCAGAGAAGACTTTCATTATTTATGAAGATAATTCAAATTTCTGCGACGAATTTCATTACATTTCGAATAAATAATTTAAATAATTGAATTTCCCAAATAAGTCATGAATAATTATTATAAAACTTACTCGGAATGAATTTGACCTTGTTTCCGAACAGCGCTATACCTAATTGCAATTGTACATCCCTTAGATAAATATCGACTGGCATCTTTAATTAAAACGACCCTAACAAACATCATTGTTCCGTAGGTCAATTTAGAATTCGGTGCTTTCACATAAGTTCCGTCTTCCAATATCTGGAAAGGAAAATTTGCATCATAAAATACTTATTCAGAGCATAATAATTTAATGAACGTAAGTTAAATTCATTTTAAAGTAAAGTAAAGTATATATACATGGCTCGAACCAGTGAAAGTATTTAAAAATACGAACTTTACGGACCAAAAATGAAAAATTACGGACCTTTTACGGACCAATTGCTTAGAAACTATATAAGAGAACATTTTACTTAAAACTATAAATTAGATTTTTTCATAACTAAAAAAAACATGAAGATATCGATAACTCCGAGTCTTCATGTTTTATAATAATTAAAGATAGAGTGATAAAATCATTATCAATTCAATTATTATTTTCTAGAATTTTTAACTAAAATTCTTCTTGAAATCGATTATTTTTAATAAATTTCGAAAAAGTTCTTTGACAATTTTCAAATCCATTTCTTTACAATATTCGATGTTTCAATTATTTGTAAATTCTTCAATTTAATATCATGTATATTAGAAAATAAAAACTTCAAATAATATTTAAAAACAAATTCGCAATTAAAATTTCTCCAAAAAAATAATTCCACAGAATTCTTACTTAGTTAAAAATATGAAAAATTCAAATTTTCAAAGATTTGAATCTGAAACCTTTTCAAAATTTAATTATTTCTAAAACTTTACGCTCTCATACTTTTAATATTCAATTATACTTTAAAATTTTAACTGAAATACATTTTTAAATCAATTTTTATAAGAAAATTCTACGAGAATTTCATTATTTAAAATTTAAATACAAAAAAACAATTTATTGAATAATTACATATGTTTCTTAAAATTTAATTCTTTTAAAGAATTGTATCAATCAATTTTCAAATAATTTTAATTCTTTTGCAAAATTTTATTAAAATAGATATTAAAAATAATTAAATTAGAGAAATTTTTTGAAACTAATTGAAATTTTGCCAAGAAATTTATTAAATTTTTTGAAAATAATTCAATTTTAGAGAAGAATTTTATAATTTATAAAGATAAATGATAATTTACGCAAAGAATTGCATTAAAAATTTTGAATGAAATAATTTTATTCTTTAAAGAAATTTAATCAAAGATTTATTAAAAATAATATTTAAATTCTAATAAATAAATTGTAGCAAAGGTTATTAAAATAATTAAATTTCTTTGATAAATTTTAATAAAATTTTTAAGAATAATTACATTTTTCGAGGAATTCGATTAAAATTGTATTAAAAATCATTGAAATTCCGAAATTAGCTTTATTATTTATCAAAATAATTGAATTTCAAATAAGAATTTTATTATTTGCCAAAAAAATAAATACCTGTAAAAATTTTATTATTTATGAAAATAATTGAATATTGCGAAGAAATTTATTTAAAAAAATTGTAAATAATGAAATTCCTGTAAAATTGTTATTCTTTTTTGAAAATAATGAAAGGTTAGTGTAGAAATTTAGTAGATTTTTTTTTTAAATAATTGAATCCTTTTGGAAAATTTTATTAGCGAATAGTATAGATACCTATTAAAAATCATTGAATTGAGGAAAAATTTGGAAAATAATTGAAATTTTTCCAAGTATTTTATTAAATTTTTTGAAAATAATTGATATTTCGAAAAAGAATTTAATTATTTCTAAAGATAATTGAAATGTTGACGAGAAATTAAAATTTTTTTGAACATAATTGAATTTTTGCGAAGAATTTTATTACTTTTGAAAATAATTGTATTCCTTCAATCATTTGTAATTTCTCTAAAATTATCCAAATTATATCGTATAATTTACGTACTTTACGGATCTTTTTCAATCGAATTACGGACTTTACGGATCTTTTTTCAAAAAAACGGACTTTTACGGACTTGAAGCAAAGTTACGGACTTTTTCGGAATTTACGGACCTAGTTCGAGATAAATTTATTATTTTGCTTTATTTATATAATGTATATAAATAAAGTAAAATAATAAATTAAAGTAAAAGTCAAGTTATTTCATTCCTAATAATTAATTACCTTAGAATTCTTCATTAACATATTTCTTCTTGGTATCCTGTAGTTCTGAAAACCTAGAAAACCATTATTGGTCGCATTCATTCCTAATTTTGTTCCAATTTCTCCAATTTTAATTCCTAAAAAATATTATCTTATATAGTATTAAAGACGCAAGTGTCTAGCATAAAAAAAACATTATAATCAAGCAATTTCAATATTTTATAGTAATCTATATTACCTGGAAGTGGTTCATGAGTTTCTTCATCTCTCAGTTGAACAATGAACGGATGAATACCTTTGCATTCACCTTTTGTGTACAATTGCGCCACTACTACTGCATAATTAGCGGTATGTCCCACTGAAAAATAAAATTAGTTATTGTCTACAATAATTTTAAAAGTACACTGAAAATATAGTAGAGAAAGAATAAAAAAAATTCTGCAAAAGTCAGGGAATTTTGAACGTTGATATTGGAACCAAAACGAAACATAGTTGAATTTTGATTTTGATATTGGAATCAGAATTAAATGGAGTTGAATTTTGATTTTGGAATCAGAACTAAATAGAGTGGAATTTTGATTCTGATACCCATATCCGAATCAAAACAAAAGTATTTTTTTGAATTTTGTTTTGATTCCGTGTCGGTCTCTGGTTTAAATAATATTTTTCTCTGGGTGCAAAAATAGGTCCTCTGTCGAAAATAGTTCGCGGATAATCGAGGTTCAACTGTATAATAAATTATTTAATAGAAACTTACAGCCACCAGGCCACCATTTATAGGAAGTCAATGTTGGACTGTTGAGGACGAATTCTTGTGTCGAGGGGTCATAAGTTGAAGTAGTCTCCAGACCTCTGATAAAAGTGCCATGTCCTAATTCTGTCTAAGAGATAATTCCTCTATTATTATCTGACAAAATGATTTGCTTTTCGCAATGATATTTTATTCCTCTTTTTTTTGTATTTACCTGAGCATACGTGCCAATGATGTTACAGAACCACGCTCTAGTTATCCATTCTGCCTGTTGCTCGGTGGTCCCCTGACCCATAATTGTCGGTATGAACATAACGAAATGTAACGACAATGGATTTCCATCTTTCAGCATTGCCGATCCGAGCATTCCTCCCAAAATTTGACTATAAATTATTATTATTATTATTAACATGAAATTGGTGTTTGTACTTGATTCCAGGCGCTTATGCTTTTCAAATTTTATAACAAAAAAAAGAAATGGTTCACTTACGAATAAATATTAATGTCCCCACCCCTTCCAGTGTCTTGAAATTCCTTAACTTTCTTCAGAATTAAACAACTTTTTCGTATAGCCTCTTCATAAACTTCTTTGTGACTTAAGTATTTTGGAGAAATATTCGACCGTAAGTCGGGATTTTTTAAAAAAAATTCCTCTGCAAAAAAGAAAATATATTTTACAATTTTATGTTTATAAAAAACTATTTAATACGTATGCATTTCAAAAGTGTGTAGTATAATTCTTATAGGTACATTATTTCAGGAGAAGAAAAAGTTAAGTATCGTAGCAAAAATTTATTTATCATTTTTTTGTAATGCTAATTTTTTTTATATTTATAGAAAGTAATAAAAATCGTTGAATATTCCCAACTTTGAATTATTGATAGAGTAGGAAAAACACTAATAAATGGCACAGGGGTTACTATATATAAAAGTCATGCGACTTTTAAAGTACCGTCAACTGCGGCTATTTTGTGCACTCGAGGTTTTTAATGAATAAAATTATTAAAATGAATTATTTTTATCTGCTAGTTTGTTAAATAAAACTTTGATTACACTATAAATTATTGAATTTTCTTTACCCACAGTCGAACGCCTATCGATAATTTAGTTTTTATTATTATAAATCGACTAAAATACGAATAAAAAAGTAATTTCGAAAACTGGCCATAAAACAGTCGAAGCGCTGGCAATAAAAAAAAAACCAAATACATAACCGAGGGCTCGGATCGTCTTTAAGACACACAAAAAAAAGTCGCTTTAGTCGCATAAATTTGAAATTCACAACAAAAGTCACGAAAAGTCGCATAAAATTTCCGAAAAAGTCGAATGAAATTTTAGGAAAAAAACGCCGAAAAAGGAAACATGAAATTGTCAAAATTGTAAAAAAAATCACATTTCTCGCCAACAAATACTTTAACATCAAACAATCTCGAATAATATTTAATAAAATTTAATAAAATGAATGGTAAAAAATTAATCAGGTATTTTTAACATTTTTTTTTAAATCTGTTCAAAATTTCAATTATTTTTATAAATAATAAAATTCTTATCCAAAATTCAATTATTTTTAAAAAAATTTAATAAAATGCCTGTCATAATTTGAATTATTTTTATAAATAATAAAATTCTTCTCTAAAATTCATTTATTTTCAAAAAAAGAAAATTCTTCGCAAAAAACTGAATTACATTCCAAAATTTTTTTTTAAATTTCTCGTCAAAATTTTATAAATGATAAAATTAATCATGGAAATTCAATTATTTTCAAAAGTAAGAAAATTCAACGCAGAAATTCAATTATTTTCCAAATTTTTTTTAAATTCTCAAAATTTCAATTTTCTTAGAAATATCAAAATTCTACTGCAAAATTCAATTACTTTTAAACATTTTTAAAAACAATCTGTTCAAACATTCAATTATCCTTATTAATATCAAAATTCTTCTTGAAAATTCAATTAATTTCAAACATTTAAAAAAAATCTGTTCAAATATTCAATTATCTTTATAAATAATAAAACTATTCTCTGTAATTCAATTATTTTCAAAAAATTTTAATAAAATTCCTGTCAGAATTTCAATTATTTATTGATTTCTGTACATTTGTAATTATCTTTATAAATAATAAAATTCACCCTAGAAATTTATTTATTTTCAAAAGTATTAAAATTCTTCGCAGAAATTCAATTATTTTCAAAAGTCCTGATAAAATTCTTTGCAAAATTCAATTATTTTTAAATTTTTTTAAACTCTCCCCACAATTTCAACTATTTTTAAAAACGTCAAAATTCTTCTTCAAAATTCAATTGCTTTTGAACATTTAAAAAAAATCTGTTCAAAAATTCAATTTTCTTAGAAATATCAAAATTGTACTTCAAAATTCAATTACTTTTAAACATTTTTAAAAACAATCTGTTCAAACATTCAATTATCTTTATAAATATCAAAATTCTTCTTGAAAACTCAATTACTTTCAAACATTAAAAAAAAATCTGTTCAAATATTCAATTATCTTTATAAATAATAAAATTCATCATGAAAATTTAATTATCTTAAAAAAATAAGAAAACTCATCGCAGAAATTCAATTATTTTTAAATTTTTTTAAATTCTCTCCACAATTTCAACTATTTTCAAAAACATCAAAATTCTTCTTCAAAATTCAATTACTTTTAAACATTTAAAAAAAAATATGTTCAAAATTTCAATTATCCTTATAAATAATAAAATTCTTCCCTGAAATTCAATTATTTGCAAAGAATTTTATTAAAATTATTGTCAAAATTTCAATTATCCTTATAAATAATAAAATTCTTCTCTGAAATTCAATTATTTGCAAAGAATTTTAATAAAATTATTGTCAAAATTTTAATTATCTTTATAAATTAAAAAATATATCCTAGAAATTCAATTATTTTCAAATTTTTTTTTTTAATAAAATTTTATTATATAAAATAATGATTTTATCACTCGGTCTTCTTTAATTCTTATGGAAAAATAATAATTAAATATTTATTTAAAAAAGAAGTTATTGATGTTTTTTTGAAAAAAAGATCCGTTTAAAATGATCTAAAAGAAGAAAATTTCAATTTTATCAGCGGCACACTACTGGTAGTGTAGCGCAATAACCGGTTTATCCCACTCTACCTATAAATATATTATGCAGATTCTCTCATGTTCAGCATTTTATTCACTAGCGAAATTTTTACTTTCAGCCAACGCTCAAATCATTTTGTGTGCCTATGGAACTCTGTTAGAGGGAAAAAAATAGTTGTGCAGGATGGGGAGGATAAATCTGATATTGTTTTCTCCTTAAATAACGGCCTTCAGCAAGGAGCGGTGAATTCACCGATACTATTTAACATTTTTATGGGGGACATTCTTAGATCTTTCGGGATTAATAAAGGGGAGGAAGTGCGTGGCATTGGTTTTGCAGACGACTTAATAGTCTACATTACGGACGAACTAGTAACTGAGGCACAGAGTAAGCTGCAAGCTCTTCTTGTAAGGCTGGTGGACTATTTTGAAACTTGGCATTTAAAGTGCAATGTTGAAAAATGCGAAACAATCCTATTTAGACCAAAACTCCTAGATCAATTAAATAAACATAGAGTCAAAAATAAAATAATATGGAGAAATTTTAATATTAGTATTGGAGAAAATAACGAAATCAAATTATTGCATAAAAAAACTGTTAAATATTTGGGCATCCTTGTCGATGACCGACTGCGTTTCAGGGACCACATTACCAATTCTGTCGAAAAAGCAAGAAAAACTTTTTTTAGCCTAAAAGGCTTATTTTATTCAAGATACCTAGAAGCGCGAGTAAAAGTTCTTTGCTACGTCCTTTTAATCAGACCCATACTTACATACGGTTGTGCAGTGTGGTTCGGAGTTTCACCTCACACTATTGAAAAACTTAGAACTTTCGAGAGATACTGTCTGAGGGTATGCCTCGGCATGTACCGCGACCCAGCAACAAATTATATGACTCTATTTTCCAATAAGAAAATATATAATAAAGCTGATATACCGAGAATAGATTCATTCATAATTAAATTGACGCGTAACCATATAGCAAACGCTATAAAAAACGAGACTAATCCATATATATCAGCACCTTTTAAACAAAATATTGACGATGTAAAAAAAATTATTGCTCTGGGTCGCTTACCTGTCGAGGCGTTCCCTATTCTTGACAGAGAGGGTTACGTGCAAGACGACAACAATTTGCCGATTTTATATCATGTGTCTAGACACGTGGGAAATGGGTTGGTGAAATTTAGTAAATATGACCTAGAAAATGATAATACAATCAGATTAGTGTACTCGAGAGCGCTCCCCCCTCGGGATATCAATGACAAGTCAAGGTTGAATGTGCGAAAATACCCATGGTTGCAGGTGTGAATGATTTCTTCTTGTTTTTGAAATTATTATGTTATTATTGTTCTTTTTGTATATATTTTTTATTTATTCTATTTATTACAGTCGAGTGTAGGACCTCACACTCCACCACACAAAAGAAAGTGATTGGACCGGACTTTTTTTATGCTTGGTTTTTTGTTTAACCATAGCATTTTTTGTACCGATCTTTATTCGATTTTTATCTTGTTAAGTGTAGGGATACAATTTCCTAATTGAATGGGTTATGCTCTGGTCATGCACTTTTCGTTATCATTGTCGCGTCTACGAGTACAGCTTGCATGCTGTCGATGGACCAATTTATTGTTACTAATGGCTCGACGATTTCTTGTTGCTTGTTCGTTGATTACTATGTATTATATACTTGTTGTTACAATAAAAAGCAATTAAAATAAAAAAAAAAAAATCATTTTGTGTGCACCAGTTCTCGTTCGATCACTGAAGTTAAGCAAGATTGAGCGCGGTTAGTACTTGGATGGGTGACCGCTTGGGAATACCGCGTAGTTGTTGGCTTCTTTTTTTTTTTTTTAGTGAATTGTTTCTAAATCATTGTTCCAGACATTTTTACAACGAACATATAATATAAAACCAATTATTTTATTACCTAAGAAATATATTTACTCAACTTGTGAAACTAGAATATTTTTTTATATTTCTGGTACTTTGCCCAATGCTTAATAGCTATTTGATGGAATAAAAAAATTTTTTTTCTGTATAAAACGATGACATAGGCTTGTTTAAAAAAAATAATAATTATATCCTCAGTGAGTGTGTGTGATTCAATTAACTTTTTTTTATTGTCAGAAGTGTATTAGAATTAAAAAAAAAACTATTTAATAATTATAATGAGAAATTCATTAGAAATTGCAAAGAATAAATATAAAGCCAACTCATTTAGTAAAAAAATTCATTTTCAATCAAGAAATTTTTTATTCATCATTATAGTGTTTATGAATAAAATTATGATTCGAATGCATGACCTTGTCGATTCTACAAAATGTCTTTGAGCACATAATTCTCAATCGTATAAAAATTTATGATTTTTTGTTATAGCTATATATATATATATATAATGTGAATAAAGTTTATATAGACATAATAATGAATATGGTAAAATTTGACCTTTAAAAATACACATTTATTTTCCTAATTTTTTCTACATTTTTTTCTAAAGTGAATTCTAATCTTTACTGGCTTAGTTGGCAATAATTTATATTCTCGTCGATATTCAATTACTTTTATAAATAATAAAATTTTTCTCCGACATTCAAACATTTCGGAAAATTTTAAATAAAATTTTTGGACAAAATTCAATTTATTATTTTTCATATATTTGCAATTTTTATCAAATTTCACGAAAAATGAAATTATTCCTAAAAATTTCATTAAAATTTGTCAAGGGAATTCAATTATTTGAAAATTCATTGACAAATTCTTTATGAAAATTCAATTTTAAGAATGAATCAATTATTTAATAAAATAGTTATTTTTACAGGCAAAAGATTCAATTATTAAATAAAAATTTGAATTTTTACAATATTCTACACAAACATTCAATTATTTTTCCAAAAAATATAAATTTCACAAAATCATTGCAAAATTTAAATTATTTTTAAAACCATTTTGATTACAATATATTTAATTGAAGAATTTACGAATAATTAAAATTTCGTAAAATTGAATATTCTAAACAAATAGATTTGAAAATTGTTAAAGAACTTTTTCGAAAATTATTAAAATTAATTTATTTAAGGGTGAATTTTAATTAAAAATTAAAAAAATAATAATCGTTATGATAAAAATAATTTTTCAAGAAGTTACAGTAAAAAAGTAGAAAGTAAACTTTTTTTACAAAAATTAATTCTACAGAATTGTTCGTTAAAAGTATAAAAATTCAAATTTTTAAAGATTTTAATTTATAACCTTTTGAATATTTAGTTATTTCTAAAAATTTTAATAAAAACTAAATTCTCTAAAAATTTTTAAAAACATATTTTTTAAATTAATTTCAGTATTCGACAAAGATGAAACGAATTTTATAAAATACATATATTGAAAATAATTGAAATTCTGTCAAGAATTTGAGTAAAATTTTTCTAAACAATTGTATTTCGGAGAAAAATTGTATTATTTATAAAGATAATTGAAATTTTGACTAAAATTTTTGTATAATTGTTTGAACATAACTTGATTTTTATTGCGAAGAATATATCACTTTTGAAAATAATTGAATTCTTTTGACTAATTTTATTAAAATTCGTTTCGAACAATTGAATCCTTTTGTCAAATTTTATTCAAATAGTAAACATTGAAAATAATTGAATTTTGACAAATTTTTGAAATTAAATTTCTACGAAGAATTTATTAAAATTGTTTTTAAAAAATTGAATTGTCACAAGATAATTTTATTGAAATTTTTCAAAATAATTTACTTCTTTGAGGAATAAATAAAAAATAACAAAAAAAATTGAATTCCTGAGAAGATATTTACTACTTTTAAAAATAATTGAATATCTGCAATTTAATTTGTTTTAGTGTCTTTAACTAAAATTCTTCTATAAATGCATTATTTAAAAAATCAATTAAATGTATATTGAAAAATTTAACTAATTTCAGAACATTTTTAATTATTAAATTTGTTTTAAAATCTAGGTTTTTAAAAATTTCTAATGAAATTCAT
This sequence comes from Leptopilina myrica (nomen nudum), assembly GCA_032872475.1. Classification (NCBI taxonomy): domain Eukaryota; kingdom Metazoa; phylum Arthropoda; class Insecta; order Hymenoptera; family Figitidae; genus Leptopilina; species Leptopilina myrica (nomen nudum). Next base: position 63,918,346 of record CM065458.1, on the reverse strand, counting down.
TTAAAATTGAAATTTTAGAAAACTTCGAATGAAAATCTTTCTTGTTTATTTAATAATGAAAATCGTAGCACATCTCTTTGAAAATTGAATTAATTTAAAAATATTTAAGTAAAATTAGATTTCAAGAATAAAATACAATTAGAAAACAACAATTTTCCAGGATTTCGATCAAAATTTTTTTAATATGATATAAAATTCAAAAAAGTCACACCTTTAAATAAAAAATTATACCTATAATTATAAAAAAAATTAAATTAAGAAGAAAAAGAAAAAACATTAATTAAGAAAATATAAATTAAAATATATTTAAATGATGTAAATTATTTTTGAAATATCTTTAAAAGGAAAATAACATGTCAACGAGAAAAATAAAATTATTTTTATCTCTATAAATAAAAAAAACAATATTATGACGAAAATCTCAACAAAATGTATAGTTATCTGAATGACATGCAATTTTAAAAGTCCAGATTAGTAACTTGTGATTATGACACGATTGTGACACAGAAACGTATAACGCATGACGGAATTTCACCTCATACAAATGGACCCAGCTTAAAGTTCTCGATTTTAATTCACAATGAATTTTTAACACTTTAATGAAAATCAAAATTATAATTAAATTTTGAAAAATTAAAAATAAAATCATAATATTGTTGATTTATTGTATTTATGAATGTTTTATTTTTTTTGTATTAGAAATGAAAAGGTATTTGTATGTAATGTCCATTGGTATAATTAAATATACATAACTACGCTACTACATTAAAAACGTGACTTTTTAATTTATTTTTTTCCTTTATAGTTTTATAACTTTTTAATCCTTCTTTTTTAAATAAACAATTCTCTGTTTACGTATGTAATAAAAATGTGAATAATTTTTCATCTATAGGAGATAAAATTCAAAATGTTTAAAAATATGTTTTTGTACTTTTTAAAGTGTGAATAAAATATTATGTATTATTATAAAGAAGAGTTTTTAAATTCTCCTCGTATTTTGTTTGACATTTTTTCGCATCAAGCGATCACATATTAGTCTCTCTCTCTCTCTCTCTCTCTTTTCTCTCTCCCACTCTAAGTCTATGACATAATATTATACATGTGAATGATCCCAAAGAAATTTCCAGGAAATTAAAATCAAATTCGCTGAAATTTACAGGTCATTCAGAGTATTCTTTATTCTCCTAAATATAGAAATTCCATAAGTCGTTCAATAAATTAGTTGTTCATTATATTATAATAAAAAAACACCGATAATAACAATTCTAAACGAATTATTTTCAACTTGTAATCAAAATTTATGAAAAAATGAATTTGAAAGAAATTCTCCTACTTTATGACCATAAAGTCAGAATAATTGTCATTGAACAATTATTTCTTAAGCAAACTAACATGTAAAGAATGTCTAATATAGTTGATAAATATTATATTCATTAAGAAAAAATTAATAAAGAAGTGGTTATTTTAATTATTAAATTCATTAAATTTAAATAAAAGAAAATAATTTTATAAAACTCAGTTTTTAGCTAAAAAAATTTTTTTTAAATAAATACGTTTTGCCGGAAAGAAATTTTTACAAAAACAATTTTTCTTCGCGGGGGAAAAAATAATAATCTTCAATTTTTTCATTATCGTTAATTAAAGATTAAATTTACGCATTAAAATTCTTCTTCAAAATTCAATTACTTTTAAACATTTTTAAAAAAATCTGTTCAAACATTCAATTATCCTTATAAATAATAATATTCTTCTCTGAAAGTCAATTATTATTTGCAAAGAATTTTAATAAAATTATTGTCAAAATTTTAAAATAAATTTACGCATTCTTATTGATTGATGACTTTCGTAATTAAATATTGAATTCGAATGTATATCAATTTATAAGAAAAAATAATTTTAAACAATTTCAATAACAATTATTGACGCATTTATTTGCATTCATAATAAAGTTGAAACTCATATTCTTATATTTAAATTTATGTAGATTGAATTTTTACAACTTCATTGATACCGTAAAATACTGTACATGAACTTATTTTTTCTGAATGGACAAAAAATAATAGATACAATATATTGAAATATTTATTTCATATAGGAGTTGATTTGACCTTTAAAAAAAAATGTTTGTAATACATTATTATAATTATGTATATGTTATATCAGTATTATTCAAACAAATGATAATAAGAATTATGTTATTCATTTACAATAAATAAATATAGAAAAGAAAAAAGATAAATAAAAATTCACCTGTTTCCCGACGATCGATAGTTTTTTGAACACCACCATCGAGAAAATTTGTCAATTCTTCAGGACGAAATGTACACTTTTCCCTTTCGCGTTGGAGATCTTGGTTGATCGTACTCATTGTTTAAGACAATTTTAATTTAATTTTAATTCTAAAATTGAAAATTGTCAAATTCAAGTTAATTAAAATTGCACGCAACTTTCACTTGACAAATACGATATAGTTGTTCTATGTGTGTCAAAAGAAATTGCACTGCATCCGCACTGATAGGCACAAAAAAAATATATATATATATACAAACGTTTGTCAGAACCGCTCTTCACAGACTAAGAAGTGACTAGGAGTGATTCTGGTTGTTTGTTCATTCGATTCCTTTTATTTAGTTTTTATTATCATTCCAAACAGAACCGATTGCTGTCTCCATCTATTGGAATTTTGAACTAAAATCGCGACTCAATGAATAAAGAAGTTCTCGCATTGAATCACTGGAATACTGACGCATGATAATTATTGATAATTCTCATATCTCATGATAATAAAACATCATGCTTTCAATGCATCTTCAATATCAATAACAAGTAGTGTTTTAAATCATATAAATGGAATAATAATTACGCATCAATTCAACGCATACGAAAAACCTTATTCAAACTGAAGCACACAGGTCGCACACATTTTTCACCTTACCCGGTGACGTGAAATTTGCGATAAAAATCATTTCGACGACTTCGAGTGTAAACCTAACCTCCACTTTTTATCGATTTGATATTTTTATGTATATTTGATAGAGAAAAAGGTGGTCTATACATCCAGCCAAGTAAAATAGTTTCACGCAATTATGTCTATAAATTGCTAAACAAAAAAGGGTTGTGAGTTAAACAGCTAAAACCGTATCCTTTCCAAATATGAACCGGAACTATTTTATCCTCTCAAAATGAGACGGTGATACCAAACCGTTAAAAACCTCATTTTTCCGTATGTTTAAACAATTTTTTAAAATTATTATTTAGCAAAATTTCGAGTTGAGCACCAATCCCAGAACGTTTATCTATATTTACCAAAAATTCTCGACTCAAAATACTCTTTTCTTTTAAATGAGAGCGCAATCACGAAACCATATTTTCTTCCACTGAAACCATTTATAATTTTAAACAAAAACAGAAAATCTGAAAACATAAATCTTTGGTTAAGTAACAGAATTCTGAGATAAGCTTCTCAAGTTAGTGTAGTCATGACTATAATAATTATAAGGCAAACTAATTTGTCTTGCAGCAAAACGCAGAAATCTATTTTGGAGACGCTCTATAACCCATACATGAGGTTCTCCTGACAAGGCCGCCACAAAACAGAAGAATATTTCATTATTTTTTTAAATGTTAACTGAAATTTCTATTCCTATCAGACTTTAACAAACTCAATACTAAAATTGATTTTTTAAATACATTATTCAAAATTTAATTTTTAAGGAAGCTAACAAAAAAAACACTACACATTTAACACAATTTTATATTTATTTTTTTCACACAGTCTACAAATTAACTCTCCTTCTTTTGACATGTCAATTTAAACTTCAAAACAATACACTGTATAATAAAACACCGCTAACTTCAAGTGAGGACAGATTATGTCGATTATTATAATATTATAATATAATAATTTTAAAAAAGCATATCTTAACTTAAAATTATAATCTATTTAATTATTTGCAAATAAAATAGAACACTATGAAATTAGCGCTTTTCGAATTGTTTAATAACTATAGTAAAGAGATAACTTAGTATTTTAATATTCTTTCAAAAGTATACACCTCATGTTGTAACGCATACAAATTGCGAGTTATATAGATTATGAAGAAGTACATTTATTAACAATAAAGAAAATTGAGATAAACAAATAATATTTTTTAACGCTAAGTCCAGAATGTCAAGTACAGGTGAAACTAATTCGTCATAAAATAATGACAAACAGTGCGCAATAATGCATTGAAATCAAGTTTCCAAGTTTAAAAAAAGTGACATTCTGTACTTGCGAGTCAAATTTTTTTCAAAAAAATCAATTTTGCTATTGAGTTTGTTAATTTTTTGGAAAATTGTTGTAAAAAAAACTCTTAAATACTTTGTGTAAGAGAAGAAAGAGGGGAAAAAACTTTTTCAACAATTTTGAGTTTTACCCAATGTTCGAAAAATGTTCAACAAAAGGCATCAAAAAATAAGTTTCCAAAAGCACTACAAATTTAAAAAAAAGAAGAAGAAAAACAATAAAATCTCAATTTCTAACGAAAAGTATCAAAAAGTAACTTTTTCAAAATATTGATTTTATTTAAAATGCTAATAATTTAACTTGATAAATAATATTAAAAAAAATTATGTGTCCGTTAATGAGATTTATAATTTGAAAATAAATTTCTTTTTTTAGCTCCTTTGGAATGATTAAAAAGTCTGCGAGTTATGCATTTTTTATAAAAAATTACTTTAATTGACAGTAAACCAAACCAAATGGCAACATTGATTTTTTTTAGAATATTTGACCCGCTAACAATAATATAGCTTAGAAGTATTTTATATTCTGCAACAAAATTATGGTAATTATTACATTTTATTAACTGACGTCGTTTGCCTCATATCATTTTAATGGATTTCTGAAATAAAACAGAATTCTTAAAAACATTTTAATGTAACTGAAAACTTCAAATTTATTTTAATGTGAAAAACATTGCTGAGGATGTCCCAATTTAAGTCCACTTTTATTCTAACAACAAGAGTTATTAAAAAATTATGTACTTAAGGATTTTCGATTTTTTTTAAGTAAATTATCCATTGTTTTGTAGCATTCTTTTACTGTTTTTTTAAGACTAATAGGCACATTGTCGTTAACAAATTCTGTAAAAAGAAAATAATTATTTAAAAAATAATTGTTAAGTCATTAGAAAAATTTCTAAATATTACAAAATTTATGTCGTGATGTACAACAATCTTGTAAAAGTAAATGAGTGAAATAAATAAAGTAATTGTTTCAAATAACTTATTATTTGAAGTAAAAAAAATTATTTATTACAGTTAAATATTTAATTCAAGTTATTTAAATCAAATAAATATTTATTAGATCCAAATAAAAGTTATTTACATATAATGAAAAACTGCTTTGGTTTGAAGTTGAAGGTACAGTATTGAATAATGAATTTAATCAGTTTAGTACTTACTACAGATAGCTTTTGTTAGATGTGTGGGTACATGTCGATATATTGATCTTTGTCCCATAGAATAGTCCTTTAAATTGTCACTTCCAAGTAAGCTTGTTAATAGCTGATTTGTCATCTGTGCTGGTTTGTCCTTGTATTCTCCTTTAACTTTTTCAAGGACGCCTCTATCAATCCAAATTTCTTCTTCATTTAACAATTTAACCTAAACAGTAAAATCAAATGTAGAAAATATTTTAAATTCATAGTCGGGTAGTTTAAATTTTTAGAGAATTGTTACTAAACATTGAATTTAAATATTCCATAAATTAAAAGTAAATGAGTAATTCATTTTTATTAGAGCATTTAATGCTGTGGTAGTAGCTAACAAACCAAATGTTTGATTGAAAAATGCAAATTGAAAAGTAGTCTTACTAATAAAAACAAAACTGTGCGTTACCTTATTTTTTCCATTAATTTCATAAGGAAGTAAATTCGTATTCTGTAAAAATAAATATTGTGTTAATTGAAAATAAAATTCTTTTCCGAATGTGTAATTATGTGAAGATAAATTCGATCAATAGAAAGGTATCAAACATAAAAAAGGCTTATGTCATATTTAAAGTTGCAACGTTTCAACGACGTAAGTTCGTATTAACGGACATAAGAATAACAAAAATGACACATCAATGGTACACTCAGATGCAATATTGCTGTCCTTCCGGTTTGACGATATTTTGCAAAGTCGTATGATTTCTGTCAAAATGTTTTCACTTCATGACATATGAGAACATTCGTATGCCACGAACTAAAAATATTTGATAGAAATGACACGACTTTTCAAAATTCCTTTAAATCGGAAGGACAGCATTAATGCATCTGAGTGTACGTGCACATCAATTAAACTTTAAACATGATTTTGACTGGAATAATGCTACCATTCTTCACATAAATATTATGTTTGTTTAATCTTATAGATTTTCAGTAATTTGAAAAGTGTATGCAGAGCTTGAAGATTAAATAAATGGAAGCATTACGTACCTCTGTTGGCCCTTTTTCTGCAATAAATATTTTTTAAATTATTAGTTTACTCGAATAGTTTATTTGTAAAAAGATTTATTAAAAAACTGATTGTTGGGTATTAAATCGAATATATATAATTTAAGAAATATTTATCACAAAATCAAGATGCATGTAAAAATAATTCAAATCACAAAATTTTGTTCTGTTTAGATTTAAAATTTAGGGCAAGTTTTATCTAAATTTTAATTCACCCAGTGGGCACAAGAACTGATCACCTTTTCTTAGACTTGTCCGATGATGAGATAAGAATTTTTTTATTGTATCGTGACAACTGTCTTCTGTTATTTTATTATCAGCAAAGTCGTGCACAAATTCTGTAAAAAGAAATTATATTTTAAAAGTAATTCTTATGTCGAGATGTACAAGAATCTTGAAGAGGTTTGCTTTCACTCAAAGTATAAAAGAAAATTATTATTGACATACAATATTAGTAATCACTCAAACTTTAATCCATTTATACTAGAAAAACATTATTTTTGAGATAAAGAGAGGAGTGTTTTGGATAAGTAAAAAAATCCTGTTATTAATGACTACTGCAACTTCGTGTTACAAATTCTCGACGCCTCCCGACGAGATAATGTTATTTCAAACGTCAATTCAATAAAGTCGAACGCATAATTTTGAATAATGAATTTGGTATCACTTTAGTACTTACTACAGATAGCCTTTACAAGATTATCGGGTACAGATTTGAAAGGTGGTTTTCCTCTTAAAGAGAAGTCCTTTAAATTGTTAAATCCAAGTGAGGTTTCTACTAGATGATTTACCATATAGGATGGTGTCTTTGTGAATTCTGTTATATATGATTGAAGTTGATCTTTATCTATCCAAATTCCTTCTTCATTTGATAATTTAACCTTAAAAGGAACATGAAAAGTGAAAAATATTGTTAATTTTATAATCAGGCCGTTTAAATAACAGATCAATAAAGTACCCTTTATCTCCCTAAAGCAATAATGGTTGCTTTATTGACCAGCTGGGTTATATAGAAGAAATTAGCATGCACCGGTACAGGTAGCATAGAGTAACCATAATACACCTTTGTTGTATAAAGCAAAGTATGCAATTTTCAGGGCATTTTTGATGCTGTGGTGGTAATTAGCAAACCAAACCAAATGTTTGAATGACGATTACGAATTTTAAAAGTAGCTTTACAAATAAAAACAAAATTGGGCGTTACCTTATTTTTTCCACCAATTTGATAAGGATATAAATTAGGATTCTGTAAAATAAATATTTTATTTTTTTAATTTTATAGATTTTCAGTCATTTGAAAAGTGTATGCGGCACTTAAAGATTAAACAACTTGAAGCACTGAGTACCTCTGATTTCGTGCCTTTTGCTTCTTCACTTTTTTCTGCAATAAATATGTTTAAAATTGCTTTAATATATATTCTGAAGACTTTGTTGTCCAGACTTGAATGGTTTATTTGTAAAAAAATTTATTTAAAAAACTAATATTTAGGTATCACATTGGATATAATTCAACAAATGTTCATCACAAAATGAAGATGCATGTAAAAATAATTTTTCTGTATCCCCTACCCGAAAGTACGAAAATAAAAAATTTTTGTCCAGCTCTGAAGAAAAAAATTTAATTGTTTATTTCGAGCAACTCAAGACAAAATTGAAGCCAACAACGCTTTGGAGCGTTTGGAGCATGCTGCGACAGACGTTGAATGTAAAAGACGAAATTAACATCCGTGATTTTCTAAACCTGAAAGCTTTGATCAAAACGAATTCGAAAGGTTATAAACCGAAGAAATCGCTGGTACTTAGATGGGACCAAATCATGACCTTCTTAAATGAAGCTCCAGATGTTGTATATTTAGCCATGAAGGTATTATTTATTATTAATTAATTTATTATTATTAATTGTTTCCCAAGGTTGCCACAAGTCAGGGAAATTATTCGAATCAAAAACGTTTTTTTTCATTGCATGGTAACGAGATTTTATTTTCATTAATAATATCCGGATTTTCACGGTAAATATTTTGTATTTCCCCGCCATATTTTCAGGATAATAAAATAACTAAAATATTTATGAATTTTTATTAACCTATTTTTTTATAATTAAAAATTCTCGGGGTTTTCTTGAAATATATATATTTTTTATTTATGGATCAAATTTTTATTAAAATATCTGTTAACTATTAAAACATTAATTTTGCTTTTTATAACTTTTTTCAACTTTATAACATTAAATTTTTGTTAGAATTCGTTATCTGAAATAAAAAATTTCTGTCAGGGAATATTTTTTTAATGTCAGGAAATTTCAGGGAAATGAATTCTCGTGGCAGTCCTGTTTATTTATTCGGTTTCCAAATAGTATTACTTTTGTTATAATCTCTGGTTAATCGCTTTGAATTTAATGTTACAGATCATACTTATATTCGGCGTCTGTGGTTGTCTGCGGTGTGACGAAATCACAAACTTAAAGGTGGAAGATGTTGAAAATTTAGGAGACAAATATTTAGTGTCAATAAATTTTAATAAAAATGAATACGCAGGGCAGTTCATAATCGGAAGGCTCTTTTACTCTAAAGTGAGTAAATACATTTCACTGAGACCTTCAGGTCAATTCAGCGACAAATTTTTCTTACGGTACCAAGAAGGTAAATGTCACCGACAAGTAATTGGAAGACACAAAATAGGTCAAGTGCCAGAAAAAATAGCTTCCTATTTACAACTGCCAAATGCAAAAAAATTCACCGGACACTGCTTCAGACGAACATCGGCGACGCTTCTCTCTGATTCCGGTGCAAACATGCAAATGGTCAAGCAGCTGGGGAGATGGCGGTCAGATATAATTGCTCAGGGGTACATTGAAAATTCAATGCATAACAGGCAGCTGATTTTCAATGGAATCGTTCAAAACGCTACTACAACAAATTCTCGTTCGGAACCATCGACAACCGCGCAGATAAACGTCGAAAAAGACGTATCTGATTACAATCTGAATTGGTCAGATTTTTCTGATGATTTTGTTTTGGATGAGCCAATTCCAAGTAAGGACAAAAAAGTTCTTATTTTGAAAAAGCGAATTAACACTAGTTTAATTAAGAATATACGAAAATAATTATTGAAATTTGTTATCAAAATACCATTCTTACGAAAAATACGAAAAAAATGACAATTTTTATTTAAACCTTATATTTTTAGGAGGACTTGTAAACAGTGCTTCTACGACAGCAAGCAAAACTCAAATACTTGTGCCAGTTATAAATCGAGACCAATCAAACATTGCCAGTAGTAAATCATTTCCTGAAAAAACAGGAATTAAATTAAATTTCGAAAATCAAACCACTGTTCAGCCACGTGTCAATAGAAAAAGAGATAGTAACGAAGATTTAGATAATCAAAGTCGCAATGCCATTAGCACAGAAAAGCGTTTAAAGCCATCGACAAATACGCAGATAATCACTAAACACGGGAATGATAAATCTAACGACCTTGAACCAATTCCAAGTAAATAAATAAATGCTTATTTTATTATAGAAATACTCTTATATTCAATTTTTATTCACGAAAGACTTTATTCAGGTGGAGGTGTGGAAAGTGGTTTTACCACAGCAAGCAAGAAACCTTTACTCTTACCAGCTAATAATCAAAACAAAGAAGTTATTGGCAACAGTAAACTATTTTTGGCTAAACCAGGAATAAAATTACATTTTAAAAACGGAGCAACAGTTCAGCAACCAAAATGCAGCGAGCGTTACGAAAATATGTAGATCAAAAATCGCAATATAAATTCAACACAAAAAACACACGAGTTACAATTTGAAAATTGCACTTTTAACAACTGCGTTTTCAACGTCACTACATGCAATTGCAATAACGATAGTAAAAAATAAAACCTCCAAAAAACAAGCAAAAACAAGAGTACATGTAAATAATGTATTTGGTATTAATCTTAAAATATATGTTACTTTAAAGTCTATGAATAAATTCGTAAAAAATTCTGAAATTTTACTTTTTTACATAATTCTATATATATATAATTTTCTTTTCATGCCCGCCCCGACCAGCAAAAGCCTCGGCTTCGCCTCGGTTTTGCAAATGTCGCGCGGGCAACACTCACATACGAATATTAATCACGCTATTTTTTATTATTAAACGTACTTTCGGATGGGGATAAAGAAAAATAGTATACGACACTTGGCCAGAAAGTTGGATACCCTGGCAGGCGTAATATTAAGCCTCGGCTTTATATTTTGCGCCTGCCAGGAAATACAACTTTCTGGCCTAGTGTCGTAATATACTATATTAATACTATAGAAAGTCATGTTATTGATTGTATGTACCATTACTTATCATGTCCGAAATATCTGTAACAGATTAAAAAAATTATACAATTGTACATTAAAATTAAAATGTACGTGTATTCAGACAATTAAGATTCGCCATAGAAAAATGCCACTAAATCTAAATAGTGAATAGAATAATAATTTCTCTTCGTGTATTTATTATAATTTTGTTTCTATATTTATTAAAAGTGTTTAGCAATCATTTATTTAAAAATATAGTAATATTTATGGTTTACCATCTAGGAGAATGTCTACATCTGCAACAAAAGCATGGTTAATTAAATAGCGTTATTTTATGACGAGGGCAATAGAACGTCTAATGTTAAAAACATTAAAAAATTTTTTTATTATACGATCATTTTTCATTCATATAAGCAGGTCATAGGTCAGTTGGGTCTGCATAGAATTTGTGCAGAGCAACGTAACATTTTTACTACCAAATGGAATAGTCCCTACAAAGGGGAGAGTGGGTCAAATGGGGTACCCCTGTTTTTCCATGATGGGTGCTATTAATTTTTTTATCCTCGATATATATCATTCATATTGATAAGAAAATGTTATTAATTATGAAGAAAATACGAAAAAAAAATTTCTGAAAGTTATACAACTTTAAAGTTTTTTTAAGCAAAAAAAAGTACATTACATTTTTTTCTAATATGCAGTGCGTGGGGCAGAATGGGGTACCTATGTTTTGGGCCATACCGGGTGCTACGTCGTTTTATTGAACTACTTAAAACATTATATTAGGCATAGTTTTGCATACATATAGGGATGACGTTTCTTAAATTCAAGAAAACGACATTTTCGAATTCAATATTTGTGGACTCGAAGCCCTAGGAAACTCTTTTTAAATAAATAAATAAAATGTTAATTGTTCTCCTGTAAATTGTCATATTCTTTATTTTCACGTTTCAAACGTATTCTGCTCTCTTAGAAGATTTGATTGTTTTACAAATAAATTAGAGCTTTCTGCTTAACATAAAAAACTTAATTAATATTCTAAAAATATGAACACAAATTATTCACCAAACATTTAAGTTTTCCAGGTTACCTCATTAACTTCTTAAATTAATTTACGAGAATATCACCTATTTTTAATTCAGTATTACATGTAATAAAACTTTGCTGTCCACTCACAACTTATATTATACATAATGCATGTACATGCATTCAATAAAATTGAAGTATTATATTTCTGATCATTTGAGAAAGTAACAAAGAAATAAGATAATGTTTTTCTTTTATCAGTTTAGTGATTTAGAAATATATAAATCTGTGGCATATTTGTAAAGATTGTTACGCTATATAGTTGCTTTAATATATTCTTAGTACTTACTCTGTTGACCAGACTTGAATGATTTATCTGTATTAAAATGATTTATTAAAAAATTGATAGTAAGGCATTGAATTGAATTTAAGAAACGTTTATCACAACATGAAGATGCATGTAAAAATAATTTATTAATACTATAGAAAGTAATGTTATTGATTGTATGTACCATTACTTATCATGTCCGAAATATCTGTAACAGAATTAAAAAATGATACAATTGTACATTAAAATTAAAATGTACGTGTATTCAGACAATTAAGATTCGCCATAGAAAAATGCCACTAAATCAAAATAGCGAATAGGATAAACGTAGCTGTCAGTGACGTTTAAATTTTAAATAACTGAAACCATACGAGATAGAAACAATTTGCTTATTACTAAACGTTTGCAAAATTTTGTTGAGAAGTAAATTTTGATTATTAAATATTATCATAATAATTTTTTTCCTACATTTGAATTGTATTAAATTGACAAAAAGATTTAAAAGAATTAGTTTCTTCTTAATCTTTTTTCGCTATTGAAGGAATTAAAAGAAACTCATTTTTAATACGATTAATTTGAATTTAAACTTAATTGAAATTCTTCGGCGAGTTTTATTATTTATAAAAACAATTGAATTCATGCATTAGATATTTTTCAAATGTTTTAAAGAATTTTATTACAATTTTTGTGAGCAGTTCTATGATCTCTAATAATTGGAGGATTTAATGTTGTGGAAATTCTCCCAAAAGCTTTTACTTGATGAAATCTTAAAAAGGTACCCAAATAGTAGCATAACGTAAAAAAGTGGTAAATAGTAGGTTTTAGTAGATAAGTGCGAAACTGCATTAGTTTCCATTATTGCATCGAAGATATGGTTTTGTTGGGATATTAATTTTTCAACAAAAAAAATTGTAAAAAGTGTTTGGAAATCATTCATTAAAAAATGTAATAGTATTTGTAGTTTATACCTTCCATTAAACCCTCTTCATCTACAACAAAATCAGGGTTAATTAAATGGCGTCAATTTTAAGATAAGGGCAATTTGAATTAGGGAGATGAATTCAAACTCACCACTTGTAAGTTGTTCCGCTAACGGTTTACCAGATAGCTGTTTTATTCGTTGGTATTCTTCATCTTCAGATGTAAAAGATGCTGTAAATGAAATAAAAGAGTCTTTCGTACATATACTAGATTTGATTATTTTACAAATAAATCTACTCTTTTCATAAAAGAGTATTGCACACATATAGTAAATTCTTTTTTCACGTTCCACAAACAATACATTAATTATTATCACTATATAGTTTCTGCTTCCGTCACTACTAAATTAAAAAATTTTATAGCAAACATTAAAAATTTTAACACCTTAAGTATTCAGTTTTGAAATTTTAATTCTGTAAAAATAATATATATATGATTTATTTTTTTACTATTGAGTAATGATTGTCATTAAACTTTTGCTAATGTGGGAAATTAATATTTCCTTCATAGATATTTTTAGTGATTAGAGTATCACGAAAACTTGGTTTATATTCAAGGGAAAAGGGGCAGCCAGTGACATGTCGACTATAAGTTAGCTTTTCCATAGAATAAATTAAACAATCTTTTTCCTTGTCATTTTAAGTTCACTCCCTAAATTTTGGGACATTAATGTTTATTTTAGAACAAATTATATAAACATTTTTATGACCATGCTAAACGTGAACTTTTATACGCAGTGACCAGTAAAAATTATTAGTAGATCATCTAGAAACATTAAATAAAATTAGTTTATTAGCTGTTGAATATTTATTCTGATTGATGAAAACTTTTTTTATTGAAAAAAAAACCAAACGCCGACATCTGAAAATTTAATAACGAAAAAATTAAATTAAACAATATAAAATTAAGTTAGACGGAAAGGAAAAGAAATATATATCTTGAATTAAATTAAAGTATAATTATACATATATTATATATCTCGCTAGTAAAATGTAAAAGTAAATTTTCTCACCAGAAATAAAATGTGTTGCTTTTTGTCAAAAGTAAAAGTCGCCTTTAAAAAAAGCGTACGTGTTGCGCGCTTTTATACCAGGGAGCTATCGCTAAGAGTTGAAATAAAAAATAGATACTTCAAGTTTTTAATGACCTTCAGGATAGGATTGTTTTTTCCTTTTTATTTTCCTTTCGGTGAACATGGTTTTTTAATTTATGGCAAAAACCTTAAATTGAGGGAGACCAGGGCGTAATAAATAATTGTAATTTATTTAAAAATCGTTAATCGAAATACCATTGTAGGAGATATAAGAGAAAAACTAATTTTCATACATTACACAACTTTTAAAAAGTTGCATTACTTGTTCTATTTTGTTTTTAAAATAGCTTTAAACCAAAGGTGGGCATCGTTAATCTAATCCTTAACTGTTAACTTAAAAAGTTAACTTCCATACAGATTCTCCGTTCATTTAATAAAGAATTAAAGAAAGTTAAGTAAATCGTTAAAATTAAATGTTTAGTATAACAAAAAATGTCTATACTTTATATAATGTTTCCAAACCAGTTAATGTACATAAATAACAATAACATTAATAAAAAGTAACATATTAAAATTACAAATATATATATTTATTTGCATATGGAATAATACAGCCTTTCAAAACCATAATTGTTTTAAAAACGTTTCAAAAACGATTTTAGAACGTTTCATGTCTGCCAAATAATGTTCCCAAAACGTTCCATTGCTTTTAAAACGTTTTTGAAACATATAACGTTTTTGGAATGCTATTTGGCATTCATAAAACGTTCTAAAAACGTTTTTGGAACGTTTTTAAAACCATTATGGTTTTTTGCCCACTGGGTTGTACCTAGAGAGGTATATATTTTTTCTAATTTTGCAATTTACCGGATCTAACATAATTACCGATGAAAATTTAAAACATAATTATTAGAGGTGTGCAAAAAGCCCGAAACCCGACCGGGTAATTTCAGGCTTTTCACTTTTCGGGTCGAGCTTAGACATTTCGGGTTCGGGTCGGGTTCAGGCCGGGTCAAGCTTGTTTAAATACCCGAATTCTTTCTGGTACCCGACTGAATTCGGGTTCTCGAAATTTTCGGGCACCCGACTATATTCGGGTTCTCGAAATTTTCGGGTATGCTCTAAACCTTAAAAAGTTCGAATTCTCGAATTTTCGAAGTTTTGTGTACTGAAATTCGTTAGGGTTCTCAGAATTTTCGGGTATCCGAATTTTTCGGGTACCCGAGAATTCCGGGTTACTCGAAAATTTCGGGCTACCCGAAAATTTCGAGAACCCGAATAAATTCGGGATACATCCGATACATCAAGAAAACCCGAGCCCGACCCGAAAAAAATTCGACCTGACCCGACCCGGCATTTCGGGCTTTTTGCACACCTCTAATAATTATTATTGTTTGATCAAGATTTAAACAAATTTTTATTGTTAATTGCTAACTATTTACAGAATAGTATACTTAAAAGATGCAGTTTTTTCTAATCATGGAAATTTACGAAACTTTTTTGATATTCGGATTTACATTAAAAATAAAATTATAATTTAAACAAAAATAAGAATAATAATTTATTTAAAAATTGTTTTAAATAATTAATTGGAATTCTTTTTTCAAATTTTTAGCAAAAATTATTATAGTTGAAAAAGAAAGATTATAGACTTCACCTTCACATACGTGTAGGTCATTCGATTCTAAATATTTTATTACCGCGAACGCAGATAAAATAAATAAGTATTAATATGTTTGCTTTTGCAATATTTTATTTTCTTTCCTATTTTTCGAAATGTAATTTAGCATTTATTTGAATTTATCCTAAAATTCAAATCTAATAGAATTTTTTGTAAATAGATGTTAATTTACAACAACTTCAATGACTGAAACCAAATATTGAGATTATTAAGTCGTATGGCATTATAGTAAATGCATATCCCAAACTAAAATTTTTCAAAAAGATATTTATAACATTCAATATATGAAAATGGACGTTGAGAAAAAAGTTGATATTTTCAAGTTTTGGGTGACACGTTTCTGAAACTCTTATACTCAAATATGAATAGCGATAAAAGCTCTAATAATTTTATTTTATCTATTTGGCTATAATATTTTTAGGACCGAATGTCCTTCAGGTGCATAGAGGTGAAGTCTAATCAGTCTTTTCCGATAGTTTGTTTTTTATTTTAAAAAGGAATTTAAACTAAACAAT
Organism: Leptopilina myrica (nomen nudum); assembly: GCA_032872475.1. Classification (NCBI taxonomy): domain Eukaryota; kingdom Metazoa; phylum Arthropoda; class Insecta; order Hymenoptera; family Figitidae; genus Leptopilina; species Leptopilina myrica (nomen nudum). The sequence goes on along the minus strand of CM065458.1, from coordinate 63,902,008 downwards.
GGCAAAGAAAATGTAATCTATCTGAAAATCTGATGTACACTTTACAAGGAGAATGATTCCTAATCTGAATCTTTCTAAGATTTACTAATTCTATAGGTTTTTCTTCTGAAAGGGACCCATTTTTGTTTGAAATACAAAAATATAAAATTATTGGAATCTTCTATGATTTTTTATATTTGCCGTTTTTTTTGTTGAAAAATTATTGCTTTATTGACATTAGGCAGGTACTCTGTCAAAAAGCAATGCCACTCACAGGAAATAAACGCAATTTTTTTTTTCTTTTTTTTAAATATTAATTTATTACAAGAAAATGTGTAAAAAGTATATTTTCATGAAGGTACTTTCAACATCTTGAATTATCCCATAAATGATTGAAACAAAAGGAAATATCATTAAAGTCATTATATTGTAAACTGAACTGCTTTCCCTTGTTACTTTCGAAACTTGCTTTTCCGAATTTAATGAAAATTCTTATAATTCCTTAAAAAGTATAATTTTTCTTACGGATTTTCATTAAATTTAATTATTTGAACAACTCGTATATAGTAAATTCCAAAATATTTCTAACAGCAACTTGAATTAAAATTCAAAATTTATTTCAATAAAAGTTGGCAAAATTTTCAATTGTATCAATTTTTTAAAATTATTGCCGGAAAGAGAAGTATTTTTAAAAAATTTTAGTTTCATTTTTTCAAGAAACAATTTTTCGAAAATTCTGAATTAAATTTTTTAAAACTTTAATACTGTTTGTTGAACAAAAATTTAAAAACTTATTCATATTTATTTTTCCCGAGGAATTAAAATTTCAAATAAAAAACCTCATGAAATATAATAATTATTTCTAAAATTTGCAACTGTACTTCATCCAAAATTCAATTATTTTTTTACAACTGTTGAATAAAATTATTGAAAAACTTTAATAATTTTTAAAGAAAATTTTTAAGAAAAATAATATTATTAACTAGCCAAACTATCTGCGCGCAAGCACGCGGGTATGTTGTGCTACGATATTTATTGTAAACAATTTCAAGGCATTTTAATTTAAGTAATTTTTTAAGAAATACTTATTATGACACATAACTGAAAAACTAATTAGAATTAAATTTTCAAAATATATTATATTTTTAAACTTTAAAGTATATAAAAAAACTTTAACAAATTTCGATACTAATTTCAAATTTGGCATCAGATTTTCAAAATTGAAAATAATTAAACTTTCTTGTACGAAAAAAATTGAATTTCACAAAAATTGTTATCTGATACCTAAATTAAAAAAAAACTCCATTACGAAAATTTTAATTATTCTAAAGAATAAAGAAGGTAAAAAAATTATTAGCTATATATAAGTATTTAACTTACCGAACAGAGAATATAAACAATATTTTTTTAGAGAATTTCCACTACTTTTAATTCGCTAATATTGAAAAAAATCCATTTCATTTAACAAAATGTTATGCAATTATTTTTCCCAATAATTCAATTACTTTTAATAATGATAAGATTTTACATGTAAATTCCATTTTTTCAAAAAAAAATTTGATTAAATTCTAAGCATGAATTTAATTATTTTCATAATCGTAAAATTCAGTTACTTTCACAAATAATGTTTTTGACAAGAATTTAATTATTTAAACTAATAAAATTTTCATAACATTTAAAAATTCAATATTTAAAACAATGTTCATAAAATTCTTATGAATTCAATTATTTTCATAAATAATAAAATGTTTTTTTGGCAAATCCAATTATTTTTAAAAAAATTTAATAAAATTTCCCACCGACATTAAATTATTGCCAAATATTTTAATAGAATTCTTTGTAAAATTTGATTATCTTTAAAAACTTTTTACATTTCAATATCTACTATTTTTTATAAAATAACCTAATAGAATTCAATTATTCTAAAAAATTTATGACAAAATTCTAAGAAAAAATTCAATTATTTTCATCAATTTTAATAAAATTCTTCCCAAGAATTCAATTATTTTCCAAATTTAAAAAAAATACTTCGCAATAATTTAATTATTTTTATAAAAATAGAAAAATATTCTAAAAAAATTTAACTATTTTCTTAAATTATGAAATTCTTCAAAAAAAGTCAATTTTTCCTAAAATTGACTTTCCAAATTGTTTTAAAAATTATTTCCAAAAATTCAATCATTTTCCAAATTTAAAAAAAAATTCGCAAGAATCCAATCATTTTTATAAAAATAGAAAATTATTCTGAGTAAACAAGCAATACACGGTTAAAAAGGTGTGTTTTTCCCCTTTGAAATAAAAAAACAATTTTGAAAATCGGTTAAAAATTACAGAAGTTACAAGTAATTCTTTAAATGAATACACAAAAAACAGTTTTTTGCCCCTAAAATTAAATTTTGGGGGTGTTTGGGAAATTTCTTACACATCATTGTTCATAGTTTTACTAGACCTACAACTTATACTAGGTGTTTATTTTAGTGGGCTAAAAAATTCTCTAACAAACACAATAAAAAACATGATATAGTAAAGTCCGAGAGAGGAAAAGTTCCTGTACAAAATTTTTTTAATCTGGCAGTATTCTGTATTGCCTGGACGAGAACCACTTCTGTTTAAAAAGAACTGAAAAATGTTCAATAATTTTGAAACATTGCTGAGTCATTTCCAGGAATGGTTCCTGTCAAGGTAGCAAAGAATACTGTCTATTTGAATAAATTTTTGAACAGGAACTATTCCTGTCCCAAACATTACTCAGTCATCTTCTTTTTTCTCAGTATATATATGTATCTATTTATTTATTTTAAAAGGTAGAAGAACAATTATCTAATTATTCAAAACGGTACGTTTGAAAACAATTTAATTCTGAAGTCTTTGCAACTGGGATTTTCTTCTTGATTTTAATTCTAAACTGAAAACGAAGTGATTTTGCACCAAAAATTAAATTAATAGCTGAAGTCTTTTTAAAGAAATATCGATTTTATTCTATAAAATAAAAATTCAATTTTACTACCAAAAATTTAGATTTTTAAAAAAGTTCTATACACAAAAATATCAAAAAGAAAATCCCGGATGCAAAGACGCTTTGGGTTAAATTATTTTCAAGCTCGCCTTGATAATTTTTAATTTTAATTTTTAATAAATATTAACATTTTTATTTTTTAAAATTAACTATAATAATCGTCGTATTCATTCTTTCATTCTGTCCAGTCTGTCCACACCTGAAGTTAGTCATGATTATGTAATATAGAGTAAAGGCATTTTCATAGAATGTTTGCTTAGTTTAAGTTAATATTATCTTAAATCAATCAAATTTTTCGACTTTTTGCCGATTCGACGTTTTGAGCATTCGACCATTTGAGAATTCGACGTTTTGAACATTCCACCAAAACTAATTCTATGAAAATGCCTTTACTCTATATTACATTTCGGTTCCATCTTCCTTACAAACATTAAAAATTCTAACATTTAAAATTAGGTTTTGTTAAAATTCAGACAAACAGAAATTATGATAATTTATAATTACAGCACATGTCGATTCGATCATAAATTATTCTCTCATATTCATTTTCGGTAAAATGTTAATTCCAGAAAATAAAATTTCCTTGCATTTAAAATTCGATAAAAATAAATTTCCTAACAATACAGATTCTGAGGTTGTGGATTCGACGTAATAGTCAATCGTGTAATTCAATTTGGTACATGTGGATACATCTCACTGTTTGTTTAACTTTTATTCTAAACGCGGTGTTATCGTTAAGGTCTATCGGCAGCCAGACACGAACTGTCGAAATTAGGTAATTTGGCATCCTGCTTCGGTCCCGTATATAGGTCATGCGCACCATGAGTTCGCCCCAGCAGCATGATAACAGGCCCAACATCTATGACAGGTGGTTGCCAGTTGACAGTATATTTGTGCCGATTGGTACAAATTGTTGACACATTTTCGGTCGGTTGATAATTAAATAACAATAAATAAATTGATTTAATTTAATTTATAATAATTATTCAAAAATAGATTGAATGAGTTTCGGCGAGAACCTAATTTGGTTTTTATAATGTTATTATTTAAATCAACGTTACAACATTTAACACAATTGTATATAAATTTTTTTCACACAGTCTACAAATTAACTCTTCTTCTTTTGACATTCAATTTAAACTTCAAAACAATACACTGTAATAAAACACCGCTAACTTCAAGTGAGGACAGATTATGTCGATTATTATAATATAATAATTTTAAAAAAGCATATCTTAACTTAAAATTATAATCTATTTAATTATTTGCAAATAAAATAGAACACTATGAAATTAGCGCTTTTTGAATTGTTTAATAACTATAGTAAAGAGATAACATAGTATTTTAATATTCTTTCAAAAGTATACACCTCATGTCGTGACGCATACAAATTGCGTGCTATAAGTGGATCCAATCAATTATATAGATTATGAAGAACTACATTTATTAACAATAAAGAAAATTGAGATAAACAAATAATATTTTTTAAGGCTAAGTCCAGAATGTCAAGTACAGGTAAAACTAATTCGTCATAAAATAATGAAAAACAGAGCGCAATAATGCATTGAAATCAAGTTTCCAAGTTTAAAAAAAGTGACATTCTGTACTTGCGGGTCAATTTTTTTTCAAAAAAATCAATTTTGTTATTGAGTTTGTCAATTTTTTGGAAAATTGTTGTAAAAAAAACTCTTAAATACTTTGTATAAGAGAAGAAAGAGGAGAAAAAACTTTTTCAACAATTTTGAATTTTACCCGATGTTCGAAAAATGTTCAACAAAAGGCATCAAAAAATAAGTTTCTAAAAGAACTACAAATTTAAAAAAAGAAGAAGAAAAACAATAAAATCTCAATTTCTAACTAAAAGTATCAAAAAGTAACTTTTTCAAAATATTGATTTTTTTTAAAATGCTAATAATGTAACTTGATGAATAATGTTAAAAAATTATGTGTCCATTATTGAGATTTATAATTTGAAAACAAATCTCTTCCTTTAGCTCCTTTGGAATGATTAAAAAGTCTGCGAGTTCTGCAGTTTTTATAAAAAATTACTTTAATGGGCAGTAAATCAAACAAAATGGCAACATTGATTTTTTTAGAATATTTGACCCGCTAACAATAATATATAGCTTAGAAGTATTATATATTCCCCAACAAAATTATGGTAATTAATACAATTTATTAACTGCCGTTGTGTAGCTGATATCATTTTAATGGTTTAATGGTTAATTGTAAAAATACTACACGGAGAAAAATTCCAATCGATTATAGCATAGACTTTCTCACTCTATTTTTCCATAGACTCAGTATGCGAAAGTTGCAATAGATGGTGTGAAAATCGCATGGACCCATGCGATTTTGGCATGGATTCCAAGCAAATTACGCGTAGTTGTGTCTGTGCGTTATTCGGTTCGGCTGCCCATGCTCAATTAGTATGATATTTCTCTCCGTGTGTGTACTATAAAATAACACTGAATTTGTTAACTCAAACATTGCTGAGGATGTCCCAATTTAAATCCACTAAGCGTTTTTAAAAATAGCTCGCTGTTTTTGAAAGAACTTGTTCATTGTATTGTGGCATTTTTTTTCTGATCTTTTAAGTAGAGAATCAGTAGAGTCGTTAACAAATTCTGTAAAAAGCAAATAATTATTTCAAAAATAATTCTTAAGTCATTAGGAAAATTTTCTAAAATTTCTAAATATTACAAAATTTAAGTCGTGATGTACAACTATCTTGTAAAAGTAATTGAGTGAAATAAATAAAGTAATTGTTTCAAATAACTTATTATTTGTAGTAAAAAAATTTATTTATTAGAGTTAATTATTTAATTGTCTCAATTTAAATATATTTACGATTCAAATAATTAAAGTTATTTAAATCAAATAAATATTTATTAGATCCAAATAAAAGTTATTTACATATAATGAAAAACAGCTTTGGTTTGAAGTTGAAGGTATAGTATTGAATAATGAATTTAACCATTTTAGTACTTACTACAAATAGCATTTACAACATTTGTGGGTGCAAGTTTATAACTTGTGTTTTGTCTCATAGAATAGTCCTTTACATTGTCACTTCCAAGTAAGCTTATTAATAGGTGATTTGTCATGTATGCTGGATTGTCTTTGTATCGTTTTTTAATTGATTCCAGGTCGCCTCTATCTATCCAAATTTCTTCTTCATTTAACAATTTAACCTAGAAAGTAAAATCAAATGTAGAAAATATTTTAAATTCATAGTCGAGTAGTTTAAATCTTTAGACAATTGTTACTAAACATTGAATTTAAATATTCCATAAATTTAATGCTGTGATGGTAGCTAACAAACCAAATGTCTGATTGAAAAATTCAAATTGAAAAGTAGTCTTACTAATAAAAACAAAACTGTGCGTTACCTTATTTTTTCCATTAATTTCATAAGGAAGTAAATTCGTATTCTGTAAAAATAAATATTGTGTTAATTGAAAATAAAATTCTTTTCCGAATGTGTAATTATGTGAAGATAAATTCGATCAATAGAAAGGTATCAAACATAAAAAAGGCTTATGTCATATTTAAAGTTGCAACGTTTCAACGACGTAAGTTCGTATCAACGGACATAAGAATAACAAAAATGACACATCAGTGGTACGTGCTCATCAATTAAACTTTAAACATGATTTTGACTCGAGTAATGCTATACCATTCGCGATCGTGAACCAGATTATAAAGAAAGATCTATTTCTGAAATGATACACATTTTGAGTAATGATTTTAATATAAATAAGAAAGAAGACATTTGTTAAAATTTATTTAAATTTTATGTTTATATTTATTCGTTTTAATCTTGACTAGTCGCAATTTATTTTAAATTGTAATATTCCAGGTATTATGAATTTTATATAATTGTGTTATTTATTAATTTTTATGTTTTATTAAATGAATTAGCCTGAAGAGGATGGTAAACCACACCATCGAAACGTCGCAACTTTAAATATGACATAAGCCTTTGTCATGTTTAATACCTTCCTATTGACCGAATTTATCTTCACATAAATATTATGTTTGTTTAATCTTATAGATTTTCAGTAATTTGAAAAATGTATGCAGAGCTTAAAGATTAAATAACTTGAAGCATTACGTACCTCTGTTGGCCCTTTTTCTGCAATAAATATTTTTTAAATTATTAGTTTACTCGGATGGTTTATTTGTAAAAAGATTTATTAAAAAACTGATTGTTGGGTATTAAATCGAATATATATATATATATATATAATTTAAAAAATATTTATCACAAAATCAAGATGCATGTAAAAATAATTCAAATCACAAAATTTTGTTCTGTTTAGATTTAAAATTTAGGGCATGTTTTATCTAAATTTTAATTCACCTAGTGGGTATAGGAACTAATTACCTTTTCTTAGATCTGCCCGATGATCAGATAAGAATCTTTTTATTGTATAGTGGCAACTGCCTTCTGACATTTTTTTTTAGCAGAGTCCTGCACAAATTCTGTAAAAAGAAATTATTTTAAAAGTAATTCTTATGTCGAGATGTACAAGAATCTTGTAGAGGTTTGCTTTCACTCAAAGGATAAAAGAAAATTATTATTGACATACAATATTAGTAATCACTCAAACTTTAATCCATTTATACTAGAAAAACATTATTTTAGAGATAAAGAGAGGAGTGTTTTGGATAAGTAAAAAAATCCTGTTATTAATGACTACTGCAACTTCGTGTTACAAATTCTCGACGCCTCCCGACGAGATAATGTTATTTCAAACGTCAATTCAATAAAGTCGAACTTATAATTTTGAATAATGAATTTGGTATCACTTTAGTACTTACTACAGATAGCCTTTACAAGATTATCGGGTACAGATTTGAAAGGTGGTTTTCCTCTTAAAGAGAAGTCCTTTAAATTGTTAAATCCAAGTGAGGTTTCTACTAGATGATTTACCATATAGGATGGTGTCTTTGTGAATTCTGTTATATATGATTGAAGTTGATCTTTATCTATCCAAATTCCTTCTTCATTTGATAATTTAACCTTAAAAGGAACATGAAATGTAAAAAATATTGTTAATTTTATAATCAGGCCGTTTAAATCTTTACACAATTGTCACTAAATATCGAATTTAAATATTTATCATACAACTCAGGCGTGTTATGGTCTACCTCTATCTACCTGTACAGGCGCATACTAAGTTCCCCCTTATAACCTAGCAGTCAATAAAGAAACCATTATAGCCCTAGGGAGATAATGGTTACTTTACTGACCAGCTGGGTTATATGGGAGAATTTAGCATGCACCGTTACAGGTAGCATAGAGTAACCATAATACACCTTTGTTGTATAAAGCAAAGTATGCAATTTTCAGGGCATTTTTGATGCTGTGGTGGTAGTTAGCAAACCAAACCAAATGTTTTATTGTCGATTAGCAATTTTAAAAGTAGCTTTACTAATAAAAACAAAATTGGGCGTTACCTTATTTTTTCCACTAATTTGATAAGGATATAAATTAGGATTCTGTAAAATAAATATTTTATTTTTTTAATTTTATAGATTTTCAGTCATTTGAAAAGTGTATGCGGCACTTAAAGATTAAACAACTTGAAGCATTGAGTACCTCTGATTCCGTGCTTTTTGCTCCTTCCCTTTTTTCTGCAATAAATATGTTTAAAATTGCTTTAATATATGTTCTGAAGACTTTGTTGTCCAGACTTGAATGGTTTATTTGTAAAAAAATTTATTAAAAACACTAATAGTTAGGTGTCATATTGGATATAATTGAACAAATGTTCATCACAAAATGAAGATGCATGTAAAAATAATTTATTAGTACTATAAAAAGTAATTTTATTGATTGTATGTACCATTATTTATCACATCCGAAATATCTGTAACAGAGTAAAAAAATTGTACAATTGTACGTTAAAATTAAAATGTACGTTTATTCAGACAATTAAGATTCACCATAGAAAAATGCCACTAAATCAAAATAACGAATAGGATAAACGTAGTAGTCAGTAACGTTAAAATTTTAAATGACTATAGAACCATACGAGATAGAAACAATTTGTTTAAATTTTGATAATTAAGTATAATCATGATGATTTTGTTTCTATATTTATTAAAAGTGTTTAGCAATCATTCATTTAAAAATATAGTAATATTTATGGTTTACCATCTTGGAGAATGTCTACATCTGCAACAAAATCATGGTTAATTAAATAGCGTCAATTTTATGACGAGGACAATAGAATGTCTAATGTTAAAAACATTTTTTAATTTTTTTATTATACGATCATTTTTCATTCATATAAGCAGGCCATAAGTCAGTTGGGTCTGCATAGAATTTGTGCAGAGCAACGTAACATTGTTACTATTAAATGGAATAGTCCCTTCAAAGGGGAGAGTGGGTCAAATAGGGTACCCCTGTTTTTCCATGATGGGTGCTATTAATTTTTTTATCCTCGATATATATCATTCATATTGATAAGAAAATGTTATTAATTATGAAAAAACTACGAAAAAAAATTTCTGAAAGTTATACAACTTTAATGTTTTAAGCAAAAAAAAATTACATTACATTTTTTTCTAATATGCAGTGCGTGGGGCAGAATGGGATACCTATGATTTGGGCCATACCGGGTGCTACGTCGTTTCATTGAACTACTTAAAACATTATATTAGGCATAGTTAAAACATCCCGCATAATTTTCTCAAACCTAAGAGTACAAAGAAAAATTCTGGCGATTAGTGAAATCGATTTATTCGTTCGGTTCTCTGAAAACAGCCAATTACAAAAAGGTACCCCATTTTGCCACACTCTCCTCTACTGACTTTTTTTATTTTTATTTAGATGATGAATGCAAACTCACCACTTGTAAGATGTTTCCCTCGTGGTTTACCAGAAAGCTGTTTTATTCCTTGGTTTTCTTTGTTTTCAGACGTCAAAGATGCTGTAGCATAAGTTATTATATTTGTTCATTACTAAACGTTTGCAAAATTTTGTTGAGAAGTAAATTTTGATTATTAAATATAATCATAATAATTTTTTTCCTACATTTGAATTGCATTAAATTGACAAAAAGATTTAAAAGAATTAGTTTCTTTTTAATCTTTTTTCGCTATTATGAAGGAATTAAAAGAAACTCATTTTTAATACGATTAATTTGAATTTAAACTTAATTGAAATTCTTCGGCGAGTTTTATTATTTATGAAAATAATTGAATTCATACATTAGATATTTTTCAAATTTCATAAAAGAGTATTGCACACATATAGTAGATTCTTTTTTCATGTTCCACAAACAATAGATTAATTATTATCAGTATATAGTTTCTGCTTCCGTCACTACTAAATTAAAAAATTTTATAGCAAACATTAAAAATTTTAACACCTTAAGTATTCAGCTTTGATTCCACTGAAATATGGGTAAATTTTTTATAAATACCTTGCACATATTTCTTACGTTTATTATCTGTAATAAGCATATTTAATAATTGTTCAATTAAAAAAGAATTTTAATTCTGTAAAAATAATATACATGATTTATTTTTGTACTACTGAGTAATGATTGTCATTAAACTTTTGCTAATGTGGAAAATTAATATTTCCTTCATAGATATTCTAGTGATTAGAGTATCACGAAAACTTGGTTTATTATATTCAAGGGAAAAGAGGCAGCCAGTGACATGTCGACTCTAAGTTAGCTTTTCCATAGAATAAATTAAACAATCTTTTTCCTTGTCATTTTAAGTTCACTCCCTAAATTTTGGGACATTAATGTTTATTTTAGAACAAATTATATAAACATTTTTATGACCATGCTAAACGTGAACTTTTATACGCAGTGACCAGTAAAAATTATTAGTAGATCATCTAGAAACATTAAATAAAATTAGTTTATTAGCTGTTGAATATTGATTCTGATTGATAAAACTTTTTTTATTGAAAAGAAACCAAACGCCGACATCTGAAAATTTAATAACGAAAAATTAAATTAAACAATATAAAATTAAGTTAGACGGAAAGGAAAAGAAATATATATGTTGAATTAAATTAAAGTATAATTATACATATATTATATATCTCGCTAGTAAAATGTAAAAGTAAATTTTCTCACCAGAAATAAAATGTGTTGCTTTTTGTCAAAAGTAAAAGTCGCATTTAAAAAAAGCGTACGTGTTGCGCGCTTTTATACCAGGGAGCTATCGCTAAGAGTTGAAATAAAAAATAGATACTTCAAGTTTTTAATGACCTTCAGGATAGGATTGTTTTTTCCTTTTTATTTTCCTTTCGGTGAACATGGTTTTTTAATTTATGGCAAAAACCTTAAATTGAGGGAGACCAGGGCGTAATAAATAATTGTAATTTATTTAAAAATCGTTAATCGAAATACCATTGTAGGAGATATAAGAGAAAAACTAATTTTCATTCATTACACAACTTTTAAAAAGTTGCATTACTTGTTCTATTTTGTTTTTAAAATAGCTTTAAACCAAAGGTGGGCATCGTTAATCTAATCCTTAACTGTTAACTTAAAAAGTTAACTTCCATACAGATTCTCCGTTCATTTAATAAAGAATTAAAGGAAGTTAAGTAAATCGTTAAAATTAAATGTTTAGTATAACAAAAAATGTCTATACTTTATATAATGTTTCCAAACCAGTTAATGTACATAAATAACAATAACATTAATAAAAAGTAACATATTAAAATTACAAATATATATATTTATTTGCATATGGAATAATACAGCCTTTCAAAACCATCATTGTTTTAAAAACGTTTCAAAAACGTTTTTAGAACGTTTCATGTCTACCAAATAATGTTTCCAAAAACGTTTCATTGCTTTTAAAACGTTTTTGAAACATTTAACGTTTTTGGGATGTTATTTGGCAGTCATGAAACGTTCTAAAAACATTTTTGGAACGTTTTTAAAACGATTATGGTTTTTTGCCCACTGGGTTGTACCTAGAGAGGTATATTTTTTTCTAATTTGTACTTAAATAATAACAGAAACCATATTAAAAATTAAAGTGAACAACAGCATTGAAATAATTTGGAGCATATAATCCGTGCTCCACTGAGGATTGTCCGATTTCACCCTGATAATGTTATAGGGTTTTTTTTTCCTGTAGTATGTGAATCGGATTATTAAAATAGATTTATTTTCTTCGACATTGTTTAATTGGAATTCTTTTTTCAAATTTTTAGCAAAAAAAAATATTATAGTTGAAAAAGAAAGATTATAGACTTCACCTTCACATACGTGTAGGTCATTCGATTCTAAATATTTTATTACCGCGAATGCAGATAAAATAAATAAGTATTAATATGTTTGCTTTTGCAATATTTTATTTTCTTTCCTATTTTTCGAAATGTAATTTAGCATTTATTTGAACTTATCCTAAAGTTCAAATCTAATAGAATTTTTTGTAAATAGATGTTAATTTACAACAACTTCAATGACTGAAACCAAATATTAAGATTATTAAGTCGTATGGCATTATAGTAAATGCATATCCCAAAATAAAATTTTTCAAAAAGATATATATAACATTCTATATATGAAAATAGACGTTGAGAAAAAAGTTGATATTTTCAAGTTTTGGGTTACACGTTTCTGAAACTCTTATACTCAAATATGAATAGCGATAAAAGCTCTAATAATTTTATTTTATCTATTTGGCTATAATATTTTTAGGATGGAATGTCCTTCAGGTGCATAGAGGTGAAGTCTAATCAGTCTTTTCCGATAGTTTGTTTTTAATTTTAAAAAGGAATTTAAACTAAACAATGGCAAAGAAAATGTAATCTATCTGAAAATCTGATGTACACTTTACAAGGAAAATGATTCCTAATCTGAATCTTCCTAAGATTTACTAATTCTATAGGTTTTTCTTCTGAAAGGGGCCCATTTTTGCTTGAAATACAAATATATAAAATGATTGTAATCTTCTATGATTTCTTATATTTGCCGTTTTTTTTGTTGAAAAATTATTGCTTTATTGACATTAGGCAGGTACTCTGTCAAAAAGCAATGCCACTCACAGGAAATAAACGTAAACATTTTTTTTCTTTTTTTAACATATTAATTTATTAACTCTTTAATTGTTCTAACGCTATTGTTAAGTAAATACACATATTTTATTAACTAAATTACTTGTTTTACGTGTACTTTATCAAATCTACTACTTTGTTTTATTGAAACTTGTTGAGGACAAGTTGCCCTACAATATTGATGTATACATAAATTTACATCTAAGCGAAATTATAGTCTAAACAAAATCATTTATGCAAAATTTAACATTTAGGCCCAGCCTCTCCTACTATTAAAAATTTTTAGGTTTTATTCTTACAGAACAAAACTTTCAGTATAAGTATTTTATTGATAAAACAGGGTGGCCACTATTTTTAAATTTTTCGTCTCCCGATTTTCTCCCGGTCCTCCCGGTGAAAATGAGCTGTTTCTCCCGGTTTTTAATTATAATTTTACTGTGAGCAGAACATTACCTTTATGTAATATGTAGTTGTAAATGATGTAAATTCGGCCAAAAACATTAAAAACAGGGCTCAGATCGTCTTTAAGACTAAAAAAAGTATCTTTAGTCGAATAAATTCAAAACAACAGTCACGAAAAGTCGCATAAAATTTTCGAAAAAGTCGAAAAAGTCGAATGAAATTTTAGGAAAAAAACGCCGAAAAGGAAACAGAAAATTGTAAAAAATCACATTTCTCGCCAACACATAAACTTTAACATCAAACAATCTCTAATAATATTTAATAAAATTAATGCATGGCAAAATTTTAATTAGGTATTTTTAACATTTTTTTAAAAATCTGTTCAAAATTTTAATTATTTTTATAAATAATAAAATTCTTTTCCAAAATTCGATTATTTAAAAAAATTCAATAAAATGCCTCTCATAATTTGAATTATCTTTATAAATAATAAAATTCTTCTCTGAAATTAATTTATTTTCAAAAATAATAAAATTATTCGCAAAAATTCAATTACATTTAAAAATTTTATTTTTGAATGTTATATCAAAATGTTATAAATAATAAAATTCATCATGGAAATTCAATTATTTTCAAAAGTAATAAAATACTCCGCAGAATTTCAATTATTTTCAAATTTTTTTAAATTTCTCGTCAAATTATCATTATCTTCAAAAAATAAGGAATTTCATCATGGAAATTTAATTATTTTGAAAAGTTCAGATAACATACTTCGCAGAAATTCAATTAATTTCAAAACTTTTTTTAAATTTTCAAAATTTCAATTATCTTTGTAAATATCAAAATTCTTCTTCAAAATTCAATTACTTTTATCAGAAAATTTTATTGAGTAAAACTTTTTCCTTTAACTTTAATTTTCTGAAATCTTTAAATGTAAAATTTTAGTCCCGGTTTTTTCTCGATTAAAATTTCTGTCCCGGCTTTTTCCCGGTTTTCTCCCGATTGATTTTTCTCCCGGGTTTTTCCCGGTTCTCCCGGTTGGGTGGCCACCCTGTAAAATGACACGATGCTTTTTTATAATAATAAATACCTACTTCTGAAATATATTTTCATTGGTATTAGTCACCCTATTTTTCTCCATTTGAGAAATAGAGCATTGGTTATCGAATAGTTTTATACATATTTATATTAAAGCTCTTTTACAGAAAAATAGAGACCTTTCATAAATATTTTTAAATCTGCGGTGATTTGACGCCAAACTGGGGTAAAATTAATTTGTTGATACCTTTTTGCTTAAAAAGAATCCAAAGCGAGCAATTCTGTTTACAGAATACTGTTAAACATAGTAATAACATGTTTAACCATGCAGTGTTTAACATAAAGTTTACTTTTTTAATTTACTACATAAATTTTTCATTGCTTGCTTCTCCAATCTGTAACAATGCCAATTACTTGACACTGTAATATCAGCTGCTCCTTTTTTTAAATAAAATTCCTGAGCTGAATTCCAATCATAAACGGTAAAGTCCAACTTGCAACAATCGTTTTTTACTGCAAACTGAAAATAAAAAATACATTTATAAGTATTTAAGTTCTTAAGTAAGAAGAAAATATTACGAATGTATTAAAAATTTGTAATTACCTGCACAACATTGTCGAATAGCAAACCTCCAATACCCTTGTTTCTATATTCCTCACATACGTAGAGGTCCTCTAAAAACAAGGCTTTTCCGTTCCATGTTGAATAAATATAGAAAAAAATAGCATATCCAACTACTTTTTCCTGAACTGTTGCCACAAAGCATGTAAACAGAGGTGGGGAGGTATCAAATGCATCTCTTACAAGATCTACAGAAAATGTGTAAAAAGTATATTTCCATGAAGGTACTTTCAACATCTTGAATTATCCCATAAATGATTGAAACAAAGGGAAATATCATTAAAGTCATTATATTGTAAACTGAACTGCTTTCCCTTGTTACTTTCGAAACTTGCTTTTCCGAATTTAATGAAAATTCTTATAATTCCTTAAAAAGTATAATTTTTCTTACGGATTTTCATTAAATTTAATTATTTGAACAACTCGTATATAGTAAATTCCAAAATATTTCTAACAGCAACTTGAATTAAAATTCAAAATTTATTTCAATAAAAGTTAAATAGAATTAAATTAAATAGAATAAATTTTGTAAATTCATAAAATGATATGATTTCAAAAATATAATTATATTTGGGTGATCTATATATAAATATTTGAAGTTGTAACCCAAAAAATTTGTTAAATTATGTTTCAATATTTTTCAATTTAATAAAAACGTGAATTTTTTATTTCACAAACTATTCATCTCCGAAGCCTTTTTCATATTTAGTAAGCGTTATTGTTTTGTTTTTAATTTTTTAATAACTATTTTCAAACACCTAACCTTGAATTATAAAAAAAAATACCGTTTTATTTAAAATAAAATATTTTTAATTTTTGAAAATTTAACATATATTAAGTAGAAAGTTAGATAAATAACAAAATTATAATTGAAAATAAATTTTTTTTTACAGAAAACATCAATTTTGAACTTAAAATGATAAATTAAAAAATCCATTACAATTTTTATCGGTTCACTATAAAAAAAATAGGATTAGCTATTTTTGAAAAGATAAAATAGTTATAAATAACTGATTATATACACAATTTATGAAATTATAAGTGAATATTGTTGAAAGTTTAATAAATGAATAAAATTAAATTTAAAAGGAATTTTTTTACAAAAACCCCAATATTGATTACAGTTTATTTAATCTTCAAAATACTAAATATTAAAATGATGTTGGAAGGCTTATTTTTGAAAATTAATTTTGCGCAACTTAGATTTTTATCTTTAAACGTATTTAACACCTACCTATGACAACAAAATTTAGAAAATGTAAAAATTAATTTTTCTTAATTTTTGGAAAAAAAACAGGTGCCTTTCGGGAGAATCGCCCATTTATAGACAATTTTTAAAGAGGAAAAATAAAATTTTTTAAAATAAAATTTTTTTACAGAATTTCCAATTGTTTCAATTTCGTAAAATTATTATTGAGAATTCAAGTACTTTTTTCCTTAAAAAATTTTAATTTCTAATTTTTTAAATATTTTCAAATTAAATTTTTCAAATTTTAATAACTTTTGTAAAATAAATATTTAACTAATTATTGTTCTTTATTTGCTTAAAATTTCGAAATACTTAAAAATTTGAACTGCAATTCTTTCAAAATTCAATTAATTTTCTATATAATTTTTGAATAATATTATTCAAAATTTAATTTTTAAAAAAAGCTAACAAATTAAAAAACTACACATTTAACACAATCTTCTACACAGTCTACAAATTAACTTTCCATCTTTTGAAATATCAAATTATCAATTTAGACTGTAAAACAAAACATTGTAATAAAATAACCCAAACTTTGCAGGTGAGGGCAGATTATGTCGATTATTATAATATAATTTTTTACTCTGAAGTTAAGTCAAATTTTATCGACCTGTTTTTTTTTTAATAAAAAAGTATATTTCAATATTTTTAAACGCACTAAGATGTTTACGTAATTAAAATTAATAAATATCACCTTGAGAACTGAGTTTTGGGCCATCTGGTTGTTTATCAAAGTTGGCTAATTCCTGTAATTTGAATTTTTTCAAATTTTGTTTGTCTATTGACAACTGTCGCGTTGTGAATGTAAACATTTAAAAAGTTTTATAATAAACGTATTGTAATTCACCTGTATTAGAGCTTTTATTGCTTCGCAATCCGATCTTTCTGCCGGTCGAACAATTGCATTTACATCTGTCATTTTTAATGCGATTTAAACCTGAATAAAAGCAATAATTAGATTCTATTATTTAAAATAGGAATGTTTAAGTTTTAAAGAATTTAAACCATTTTTTTTTATTATATAGTGCCTGTAATTCATAACTATTATATGGCAATTACTTCTTCATTTATAAGTATAAGTAAATATTATAATGATACCCATCGAAATAATAAAATTTCGTTTACAAATAAAATTGAAACTTAATCACTACTAAAACTTTCTATTTGTATACAATCACGAACGTTTTTAATGAAAACTTACACTATAGAGATGGAGATTTCAATTTTTGCTTATGCACTTGATGAACACTCTGTAATAAACTAAAGAGTGTGTTTAATGCGACCCTTGAACTTATCATCTGTATACAGATGGTGACTCATACTATAACTACTTATCTTTCGTGAAATGTATATACTCTCTGAGAAAAAAGGTGCTTATGCTCCAAATTCTCAGCAAAAAAATTACTCGTTATTTTAGAAACGAGTTTTTAAAAAGAAATTTTTCTATTTTTGAAACAACTTTTTTTTTATATAGAAAGATTAATTAATTTGTTACGGAAACGAATCGATTCACGCAAATAAAGTATACAATTTACGAATATTTATGGCCATTAATAACCATATTTTTATATTTGAACAATAAATAAAAAAATTGGATTAAAAAAAATCTGAATTCTTTCATAAAATGAACATGATAATAAAACAGAAGCAAGATAATTGATATTTATTCAAAATAATTTTAACATTTGGTTATTTTAATTTGAAAAATATAAAAGAAATATTATATTAATTCTGATTCAATGTGATTTAAATAAGAATGAAATTAGTAGTCTATATTATAGAATATTGCATACAGAAACTCATATTTTATGTACGCGAATTTTATAAATAAAAATTAGGAAAATTTACGAGAATTTTATTTCATATCTTCAGCGATCATAAAATGAACAACTTGTTTTTTTTAAATTTTTTTATCAGTGTTTTTGAAGATATTATCACAGATTGCTTGGAATCTGATTTTTTTATTTTATTAATAAAAAAATTTTAATTTTTTTCAAACGTTTATTTCAGATATATGTGGACACTCGTTTTCTGTAAATTCAGAAAAAAAATCAATGCTCTCAAAAAAATTAAATAAATTTTTTCAAATTTAATCAAATAATAGACAGTGACCAAAAATTAGTATAGAGTTTAACCTATCTTCAAAGTTATATGTATATAGCAAACATAATCTTAATATTTGGTTTCAGTCATTGAAGTTGTTGTAAATTAACATCTATTTACAAAAAATTCTATTAGATTTGAACTTTAGAATAAATTCAAATAAATGTTAAATTACATTTCAAAAAATAGGAAAGAAAATAAAATATTGCAAAAGCAAACATATTAATACTTATTTATTTTATCTGCGTTCGCGGTAATAAAATATTTAGAATCGAATGACCTACACGTATGTGAAGGTGAAGTCTATAATCTTTCTTTTTCAACTATAATATTTTTTTTTTGCTAAAAATTTGAAAAAAGAATTCCAATTAAACAATGTCGAAGAAAATAAATCTATTTTAATAATCCGATTCACATACTACAGGAAAAAAAACCCCTATAACATTATCAGGGTGAAATCGGACAATCCTCAGTGGAGCACGGATTATATGCTCCAAATTATTTCAATGCTGTTGTTCACTTTAATTTTTAATATGGTTTCTGTTATTATTTAAGTACAAATTAGAAAAAAATATACCTCTCTAGGTACAACCCAGTGGGCAAAAAACCATAATCGTTTTAAAAACGTTCCAAAAACGTTTTTAGAACGTTTCATGACTGCCAAATAACATTCCAAAAACTTGAATAAAAGTTTTTGAAGCCATTTGTAAATTTATTTATGTTCGAAATCACGACGTTGAAGTCCACAACGTTTATCAACGAAAAAAATTATTTACTTTATAAATTTAAAAAAAAATAAATAAAGCAGCAATATTTTAGAAAATAAATTAATATTTATGAAAATATTTTTAAAAATTTGAATTCATCCGAGGAATTTAATTATAAAATTGTTTTGAAAATAATTGAATTCCTGCAAAGAATTTTACTATTTATAAAATTAATTAAATTCTAGAGAAAAGTTTTATTATATTTATAAGAATAATTTAATTATTTCGAAGGATTTATTAAAAATTTTAGAAAAAATTTAAAAAAAGAAAAAAAAATTAAAATTGTTTTAAAAATAATTTAATTGTTTAGAAGGATTTATTAAAATTTTAGAAAATTATTTAATTCTTTCGTGAAATGTTATTAAAATTTTGAAAACATGAATAGTAATAATTAATTTTGTACTTAAGGGCACGTTATTCAGTGGGAAGTTTTTCCATAATAAAATAAATGGGACACGTGACCACTGAATAACATAACCTTAATTGGTAAATTTTGTAAATTTGGACTATATAAAATTGTGTATTGTGTACCTCTCCTAATTCCAGTGAATTTCCATTCTTTTTCAAGGAATATTTGAATTTTTTTTTTAAATTACGTCACTTTTTTACTCGAATACTCGAAGTAATGGAAAAAATGCAAATATCGTTAACAAGACGCGAGGTTATAACTATATTTACCTATTAGTTTACGACCTTAGGGCGCTGATCAGGATCTAACAAGTTTCAATCGGAGGTTATGTTTTTCACGCTTGCGTGGTAACATGATTATGGCCTTCAATCATCATACGCCATAGACTTAAAACATTCTTATAGAAGACACACTACTTTTCAAAATGTTGTCCAAACCGGAAGGAAAGCATATATGGCATATATGATATTGGGTGTAATAGTGTGAGTCAACAGTGGTTCCATCAGACGGCGGTGAGTCACATCTTTAAACACTAAGCAGATGATAAGTTTAAGGATCGTATTTTTTAGTATATTGCAATTGCACAGTAGCCTCTGTACTGTTCAGGTTTAAATCGCATTAAAAATGGCAGCTGTAAATGCAATTGTTCGTCCGACAGAAAGATCGGATTGCGAAGCAATAAAAGCTCTAATACAGGTGAATTACAATACGTTTATTATAAAACTTTTTAAATTTTTACATTCACAACGCGACAGTTGACAATAGAGAAGAAACATAGCCATTTTTGTCTATTCTTTATGTCTGAAGAAAAATTCAAATTACAGGAATTAGCCGACTTTGAAAAACAACCAGATGGCCCGAAACTCAGTTTGCAAGGTGATATTTATCAATTATAATCACGTATAAACATCCTAAATGCTTTTAAAAATGTTGAAATATACTTTTTTGCAAGACTAACCTGTAAAATTGAATTTTACACACTAAAAACAGTGTGTAAAGTACTTCTTTTTATAGCGGTGTGTAAAGTGTTACTTTACGCATTCTTGTGACTGTTTGTTGAGAAACAATGAAATAAAGCTTTTAAACGACAATTTACAATCACATTTTTTTTATTTTAGCTTCAAGAATATTTCATTTAACAGTTATCCCCCATTACACCGCTAAACTTACGGTAATATATTGGC
Source organism: Leptopilina myrica (nomen nudum) (assembly GCA_032872475.1). NCBI lineage: Eukaryota > Metazoa > Arthropoda > Insecta > Hymenoptera > Figitidae > Leptopilina > Leptopilina myrica (nomen nudum). Next base: position 63,881,188 of record CM065458.1, on the reverse strand, counting down.
AATAGTGCTGCAAGTTTAGTTGTTTTAGTGTTGCAAAAAATGTTGTATGATACTCGTACGTGAATCTGGTCTTAAAATAGAATTCACACAGTTTGACAAATTTCACGATATTTAGAAACTGAGTACAACTGTAAAAAAATGTATCTTAATAGTTAAGGAGCATGCTGACCGTAACATAACCTCAAAATCTGTAAAAAAAAATAAAAATTATATTCTAACGCAAGCAAAAATAAAATAAATATATATCAATTACAAACAAGTTTAGAAGATCTTGTTTTATTATTCTCGACAAAAATGATAATAAGACGAAATATTTTATTATAACAATGTTTTTTTCAACATTTATTATTTTTTCTTATGAGATCGCAGGCAAAAATTGCAATTTTTATAAACAATAGCTTATTTGATTGAGTGATACATTCTCTACAATCGTTATTTTTTTGTAATATTGTTAAAAGTATGTTATTAAAAAATTATAAAGAAAACATTGTTTATTTATTTAATAATTTTTTAATAACATACTTTTAACAATATTAACAAGATAACGATTTTGGAGAATGTTTCACTGAATCAAATGAGCTATTGTTGTTAAAAATTGCAATTTTTGTCTGATATCGCAGAAGAAAAAATATAAAAAATCATCGTTGATAAACTATTTTGTCTAAAAATAATTTTTGTCGAAAGTATAGTAAAACTAGATCTTTTACAATTGTTTCTAATTGATATATTTATTTTATTTTTGTTTACGTTAGAATATAATTTTTATTTTTTACAGATTTTGAGGTTATGTGACGGTCACCATCCTCCTTATTAAGATGTTTTGTATTTTCTGTAGATCTTGTAAGAGATGGATTTGATACCTCCCCACCTCTGTTTACAAGTTATGTGGCAACAGTTCAGGAGAAAGTAGTTGGTTATGCTATTTTTTACTATATTTATTCAACATGGAAAGGAAAAGCCTTGTTTTTAGAGGACCTCTACGTAAGTGAGGAATATAGAAACAAGGGTATTGGAAGTTTGCTATTCGACAATGTTGTGCAGGTAATTACAAATTTTTTAATAACATTTGTGCAACTGGTTAAAGAAAAAAAAATTATTTTATAATTATGCATTCGTAATATTTTCTTCTTACTTAAGAACTTAAATACTTATAAAGGTTTTTTTTTAATTTTCAGTTTGGAGTGAAAAATGATTGTTGCAGGATGGACTTTTCCGTTTTAAATTGGAATCCAGCTCAGAAATTTTATTTAAAAAAAGGAGCAGCTGATATTACAGTGTCAAGTAATTGGCATTGTTACAGATTGGAGAAGCAAGCAATGCAAAATTTATGCAGTAAATTAAAAAAGTAAATTTAATGTTGAACGTTGCATTTAACATTACTATTACTATGTTAAAAATTATTTTTCATACATTGCTTGCTGTGTATTCTTTTTAATTAAAATATCTCCAAACACAAATTTTTCAAACGTCTTCTTTAATTCACAAACATCTATAATCTCAAATAAATATAATCACTGTCCGACACTAATTTTGCCCCTTCAATAATTTTAGTCACTTTCGATATAGATTTTTTTCACTCTGATTACGAATCTGAAAAAGCAAAATACTCCAGCAAGTTGAGTTTTTTTAGAAAATTAGTGTTAAAAAGTGAAAAAAGCATGTTTTTGACTATTAATTGATTATGATTAACAGAAAAATAAGAGGTGCTAAAATTTTGATTCTGCTCAAATGAAAGCTTGAATCACAACCAACAATTTCCTTGAGGAAGAAAATTCGAAGACATAACAAGTATTTTTATTCTTTAAAAAAATAAAATCTAGAATTTATTGCGTTTTGTAAAAAAAAATGTTCGTCTTATGACGAAAAAATCATATTTTTCAACTCGTAAAACGGAAAGTAAATAATTCAAACATTTTATTTTTACTGACACACTATTAATTGTACAAAAAAATATTATTTGTCTGAATTGTATATAAGTACACTTATTTTCTTTTCTTTCTAATTTAGTTTAAACACTAATGTCGAATTTTTATTTTTCTTCAAATTCCTCTATTATTTCCACATAATCCTTTACATCATTAATAAATCTTCTTAAAAATTTGTGATCCTTTTTTACATTCACTATTAATTGCTTTACTACACTTGCGCTGTAAAAATAATTTTTCATTAGGATATTAAACAGTTTTTAACAATTAGAAAAAGAATAAAATCGACCAAGTTGTCAAGCAGCTTTGTTTTAGTTTTCTTTAAAAAAATCTAGTTTAAAAATTTTTAATAAATGAAAATAAATGAAAATAAATAAAAAACAAATAAAAAGGAAGTAATTAATAAAAATATGAAGAATTTAAAAATTAATTTACTCACTTTATACTGCCAAGAAGGCAATCAACTTCAACATCATCAGCATCGATTTCATCAAATGGCTTTATATTTAATGACACTTTTAATATTATTATCATTCTTTTAGTTCGTGTCAAAAACGATACTCTGCAAAATGAATATTTTTAATAAGTAAGTATACATTATTATTGAAAATAATTTTAACATTTCGTGTATTAAATGCAAAATGACGATTTTCGAATTATATTTACCGTTTAACATTAATCTCCATTAAATGAAGATTTTTTAGTTTCTGCAATTCGGACATGAAATCAAGAGCCAACTTTACTTCCGTTGCAATTTCCTCTAACAATGGAATCACATCATTGTACAATTTATGTGACTCCAATAATTTTTCTGGACGTAACTTTTTAACTATTAAGTCATGAATCATTTGCAGTAAATCATTCGATGTGTCTAGAAAATATTCAATTTTTCTAAAAATATATCTTAACACTTTGAAATAATTATTCTACAATGAAAAATAAAGCGATTGGCATATAAATAAATAAAGGTATTTTTATAAAAATTAAAAAATAAGGCTTATTTTTGAAAAAAGAATTTTAAAATCAAATGGTACAGGAAAAAAATAAAATTTCAATTTCACCATATAAAAATTAAAATCGATCAATTTTTGTAAAAAAAATACATCAATTTGTTTACAACAATGTTTCATAAAATCTATTTTTTTTAATGGATCAGTTCACGTGGAATTACTCCAAATATAAATAAAATCCCGAACTTTTATTTTGAACTTTAAAAATGCAACAAATTAAAGACTACAAAATTGGTAAATATTTAATAATTACAAATAAAGAAACAATGAAATTTTGTAGAATTAAAATTTTCATTAATGAATTTCATGGATTATTTGTATAAGTTTTACTTTTACCTCTATGGACAAAAGAAAATTTAATTAAAATAACGTTCCACTGTAATTATATTTTTAATAAGAATAATTTGATAATAATTTAACAACAATTTAACATTTAATTTATTCAACAATAATTAGATTCTAATTTTATAAATAAGAAAAAGTTTATGGAAATATATAGCAATTTTAGAATAGTTTACCTGAAATTAAAGATTCGATTTGAATACTGCGGATATCTTGAAAGGTATTATTGCTTGGTTGATTTAATTTGAGAACAACCACAAAAGATTTAGAAATGTAATTAACAGCCAACATTTCTTTATTTAAAGATCGTAAATTCCATATACAATCATTCCTAAAACAAAGAAAAATTATAAAAATTTTCCGTCAATGGGAAACATCGAGAAAATTCAATTTTTTTTTCAAATTTCCAGTTAGAATTCTCACACAAATATGATATCGAAATAATTTTTAAACGTAAACAAAAATTAAATTTATTGAAATATATTGAAAAATTTATTTAAATGAAATTTGTCAAAATTCTCAATTGTTTCCAATTTTTTCCAATTATTTTCGGAAATATACAATTATTTAACAAACAAAAAAGAATGTAATCACATTTTTCCAGAATTATTACCAAATTAGATTATTCAAAAGTTGTAATTTTTTATTGAACTAATAAGTTGAAAAACCTTTTTTATTCGTTCACAGGAATTAAAAAATTATTTTCATGAACAATTTTTTGAAATTTAATTATTTGTTCAAATTATAATTGCAATTATAATATCTATTGTATATATAATTGCAATTCTTTGAAAGTTCAGTTATTATTTAGAATTTTTTAATAATATCTGAATATCAATAACAATCTACAAAATGTTTTATTTTTAAATAAAAGTTATTGAATAAATTCAGATTCAAAATTTAAAAAATCAGCTTTTTAAGTACATCATTAATTATTATTATAATTGTTTAATGTTTTTTAAAATTCAAAAATTATTAACAGACACGATTACTTTAGTAAGTTGAAAAATATGTTTAATTCAATTATTTTCAAACTTATCAATTAAAATTATTCTTTAAAAAAATACATTATTTAAAAAAAAAATTATTTTGAAATTTTTTTTAACGAATTAAGAAAAAAAATTGAATCTTTTTGTGGAATTATTTTTAAAATAATATAATTTTTTTACTAAGAATTTTATTATTTATAAATAAAGTTGACTTGTTTCGAAGGGTTTTAAAAAATTTGAGGATATATTGAATTTTTTCAAAATACTTTAAAACGACTTAAAATAATTGAATTCTTTCTTGAAATTTTTTTTTGAAAATAATTGAATTTTTGCAATATTTTTTAAAAATATTTGAATTGTTTTGAATAAATTTTTTAAATTTTAGAAAAGAATTAAATTTTTTTTTGTAATACTTCATAACAAATTAAAAATTGAATTTTTTAAAAATATTTTATAACAAATTAAAAAAAAAATTTATTTCTTTCGTAAATTTTTTTTTTTAACAATTGAATTTTTGTACAGATTTTATGAGTTTTGAAAGTAATTGAATTGTTTCGAAGAAATTTTATAAAAATTTTAAAAAAGAATTGAATTTTTTAAAAATATTTTCTAACGAATGAAAAATTGAATTCATGCCTGGAATTTTTTTTGAAAATAATTGAATTTTTGTACAGATTTGTACTATTTTCGAATGTAAATGAATTGTTTCGAAAAATTTATTGGAATTGTTGAAAATAATTGAATTTTTTTTTTGAAAAATTTTATAATATAAATTAGAAAAAAAATTGAACAGCTTCGTGAAAGAAATTATTTATTTTTTGAAAATAATTGAATTTTTTCAAAGATTTTACTATTTTTTTTTTTATTAAATAATTAAATTGTTTTGAATGATGATTAAAATTTTTTTTTTAAGAATTCATTTTCTTTTAAATGTTTCATGACGAATTAAAAATTCATTTATTTCCTGAAATGTTTTCGAAAGTAATTGAATTTTTTCAAAGTTTGTATAGGATTTAAAAAAATAATTGAATTATTTTGAAGAATTTTTAAAAATATGTTGGAAATAATTGAATTGTTTTGAAAAATTTTATAACATAAATAAAGAAAAAACATTTTGAATTCTTTCGTGAAAGAAATTATTTCTTTTATTCAAAATAACTGAATTTTTGCAACAAACTTACTATTTAAAAATTTTGCAAAAATAATAGAACTATTTCGTAGAGTTCATTCAAATTTTTAAAAATAATTTAATTATTTCGTGAAAACTTTTTTTTTTATAAATGATTGATGATTTTACTAAATTTAAAAAATTCTGATTGCACTGTTTCGAAGGATTTAATAAAATTTTAGAACAATAATTATACTCGTTTTTGAAATTAAAAAAAATGTTTGTCTAGGTATTTGCAAAAATAATTGAATTCTTGTGAAGAAGTTTATTAAAAATTTGGAAAATATTTGAATTCTTGTGAAGAATTTCATTAAAATTTTGAAAAATAATTGAATTCTTGAGAATATTGTTAAAATTTGGGAAAATAATTGAATTCTTATAAAGAAATTTATTAAAATTAAAAAAGTAGTAGATTAGTTAATAATTGAATTTTTTAGTTTCAATCTGAAATTGTTCAAAAATGAATAAATAATTTCCATAACATTTGCATCTTTAATCTAATTTAATAGATAAATCGAAAACAAGTGTAAATTTACCTTTTGCTATAAGCTCTGATGCTTTCCCTAAAAGTATAGAAAGGTTCGTCCACATCGGAAGGATCATTAATTCGATTAACATCATTAGCACTTTCCTCAACATTCATTTCCATAATTACATCTTGTAGAGAATTTCCTTTGCCACAGGGATGAATTTCTGAATTTTGATGGACAATTTCCGTATTTCTGTGATAGACATTTTTCTCCGGTATACGTATTTTCTTCAATGTTTTAAATACAGAGTCAATTTTCAGATTTATTGTATTCATTTTACTGGATACAGTTTCTGCTCTCGATATAAGTTCCCTTGCATCTTTCATCACTTGTACTAAACTCTCGCACTGATGGCTCTCATGTTCTGTACTCACGACAAACGTTCTTCTAAAGTTGTTCATCTTTTGATTAGTTCTTTCGAAACTTTGCAATTGATTCTCCTTATTAATGACAAATGTTCTTCGGCACTTTATCAATTCAATGATTTGCTCCGATCGTTTCGCATCACTTTCCTCGGGTAATTTTCTCTTTGCGTTTGATAAATTTTTCGAAGGGTCCAATTCAACATTACCCGGAATTTCTTGTCCGGAATTTTCAATTTGATTAGTCATGTCGAAAAACATGAATGACGGCGGTTCCTCGTGTTCTAATAAATCGTTTTCATTTCTTGTCGAGTGAATCGGATTGGTTTTGTTCGAATTTTCCAGATTTGGTGAAATTGTCGGTTGGCTTTCGTCTTGTTGACGAGTTTCCAGAACTTGTGTTTCTGACACATTGAGAAAGGATTCGCAGTTTAAGTCAGGAACAGAAACGTCCGCAGATTCATTCTTTTTTCGTTTTTTCGAACTTTCGATACTTTCCGTTTCTGGGGCTAAGGAATTTAAATCGGAAATTCTTTTCTTATCCTCGGGGCGCTTTTCCAGGACAATTGTTTCTGTGGCGTTTAAAATGGAGTCGGAATTTCCGACAGGAACAATGACTTGAGAACATCTGTTCTTTTCGAAAATTTCTATATCTGAGGAGTCGGAATTAACAGGAATGAAAACGTGAGAAATTCTTTTCTCTTCTGGGCGATTTTCTAGAATTTCGATTTCTGATGGATTTAGAAAGGAATCGGAACTCACATCACGAAGGAGAGGAATTTTTACATCTTTTTCTAGAACAACGGTCTCTGATGCATTTAAAAGGGAATCGGAATTCACAGCTGGAACACTGACACGAGAAACTCTTTCCTTGATATCGATAGTCTTTTCTTGAAAATTCCTTATTTCTTCATCGTTAAATTGAAGAATGTTCGAAGTCATATTGACCGTCATTGAACTATCGTGACGAAAGATAGGCTCCGTTAGTTCCGAATTGACAACACTTTCACTTCTTCGAAGTGTTTGTCCAAAATCGTGTTGACCATTTTTCAAAGTAGATTCACTTCTTAAATTTTGTATATTCTCCAATGAGTTCTCCGATGGGTTCTCCGATAATCTTCTTCGTTTGTTGGTCAACAAACCAGTCTCGTTTTCTTTTTCCGAAAGTTGATTCGAATCGGTTAATTTTAACTTGCCTGGAGAATCGTTTATTGGTGAAGCGACGGGTTCCGATGTCAAAGGGTCAATTTCATTTTCGACATTAGTGAATTCCATGGATTCGTTTTGAGAACAAAGCGTTTTTGGAACAATTCCCGTAAATTCCATAGATTCATTTTGAGAAAGCAAGGTTTTGTTGATGGGAACCGACGATTGAATGTTGGTGAAAATTTCAATCGTTCTTGGAACCATGGTAGTGAATTCCATGGACACATTTTGGGAGAGAGTTTTATTCGATGGTCCACTTGCGGAATAAAGATCGCCGTGAGCTCTAGGAACAACATTTGTTAATTCCATCGACGCATTTTGAGACAGAGTTTTATTAGAAACCAATTGAACATTTTTGGAACAATGAACGTTAGTGAATTCCATAGATTCGTTTCGAGACAAGGTCTTATTTCGAAAGAGTTGATTGCCACTTCTAGGAACAGCCTCAGTGAATTCCATAGACAAATCCTGAGAGAGAGTTTTATTCGTAGCTTGTTGAACACTCCTCAGATCGTCCCCATCTGGCGGGAAATTTCGATTTCCTTCCACAATTGGCATGCAAGGCACTGCTGAGGTAATTTCCATCGACAAATCTAAACGTTTCAGTGCTTTCGAAGGTATCGCTGTTGTCATCTCCATGGACAATTCGTTTAGAAGCGTTTCGTTATTCCCATCGACAGCCAATGTCAGGTCCATACTGTCCTCATCTACACGAATACAATTGGGAACCGCTTCAGTAAATTCCATCGATACATCTTCACTTCCATTCGATTCCCCAGAGGGAACGTAGATATTTTCCTTATCATTCTGTGGAACGCTTGGCAAAGCTTTCGTAAATGTCATTGTCTCATTGTCGCAAATTGTTTCCTGAAAGACAATTTGCGAAGAAGAATTTCTCATCTCCTGTTGCATATTCGTCGTATTAGTTTGCATTGTTATTGTTGAAGCTTCATTTTGAGATTTAGATTCGAAATTTACTTCGCAGTGTTTTTCTTCAAATGTGCAAAATTTAACGACTTGATTCTCTTTATCCAAAGATAGAACTGAAGACTGATGAATGGATTGTGATTGCGTGATTGTGCCCTGATCTGTACTGAAAGAACGAAGATGTCTCTGATTGCTTGAATCACTTTCCTCGTAAGTATTGTCCCAACCGATTCCTTGATCAAAAGAGTCGCAAAATTCTCTTTTTGGAAAAAAAAATAAGAATAATTAATACAGTTGGCTTCAGTTGTAAAGAAATTTTGTTCTTAAATACATACTTTACACGCTTCTTTTCGGCGAAACTGACGCGCCGTTTGATATTGTTTGTTGTCGTCACTTCGGGAAGACTTGGTTTCTCGACAATCGACTGAAATGCTTGACGTTGTTTTGGGATTTTGAGAATCTAAAGAAAATTCAATATTTATCAATATCTGAATCATTAAAAGCAATAAATACTAAAAGAAAAAAAAATACTAAAAAGAGTACATATTTATAAAAAATATCAGGATTTTTAACGCAAAATGAGTAAAATATGTTTACTTTTAAAAAATCGAATAAAAATTCACGAAATTTACAAATTTAAAGCTTCTCAATTTATTATATTTTATATTTTTGCAATTTTAAATATTAAATATTATGTTAGGATAAACAATTTTTTTCAACGAGGAATCAGATGTACAGTCAAATCGAAAGTTAGTCCACTTTCATAATTTTGTAATTTAAAAGAAAAAGACAAATTAAATTTTAAATTCGCTTTGGTGAAAAGAAGAAGAAGAAGTTAATTTTGAATATTTAAAACGATTAAGAGTTACAATTGAATAAAAATTACAATTCTCTTTCAAATAAAAAACATTCAAATTTTAGTTTATGAATCATTTAATATTGACAAAAAATTGTAATTTTCACTCAAATTGTAACTTTAAAATGTTGAAAATGTAGAAAATTAAAATCCTCACGCTTCTATCGAAAGGAATTTAATGTTGAATTTGACTTTTAAAATATTAACTTGAAATTCTTACCGAAGATCGTCTGGATCCATTTTCGAGAGGTTTTATTGGGATCCTGCATAAACAAATAAAATGAATTAAAACATTTTATTCAATTTATATTAAAGTTTAAATTATAAAGATCATATTTCTAATGTAATTGGTACAGGCTTCGCTCTTGATAACTAATTTTAATTAATTATAACACTTAATAACATAGAGTTCAATTCAATTTTTACTTTCTAGAAATTTTAATCAAACTTCTTCATTAAATCAGTTATTTTTAACAATTTTTGAAAAAGTTCTTTGAGAGTTTTTAAATCCATTTCTTTACAATTCAATTTTACGCAAGATTTTACGTTAAATTTCAATTATTCAAAAATTCTTCAATTTGAAATATATTTTAGAAAATAAAAGCTTGAAATAATTTCAAAAAAAAGAAATTCTTCAGAATTCTTAGTTTAAAGTATGAAAAATTCAAATTTTTCAAAAATTTTAATTTGAAACCTTTTTAAAAATGCAATTATTCCTAAAATATTCACACTTTAATGCTTTTCATTTTTTTTTTAATTTGAAATAAAACTCATTTTTAAATCGATCTTGATTGGAAAATTCTACGAGAATTCAATTATTTAAAAATTAAAAAATCAATAATTTAGTTAATAATTTAATATTTTTGAAAATTGAATTCTCACAAAGAATTTTATTAACAAATATCTAAATAAACAAAAATCTTTCCGACGAGAAATTCGATTAAAATTTATATTGAAAATAATTGAATTTCTAAAAAGAATTTTATTATTTATGAAAATAGTTGAATCTGTTTTAATTTCAATTAATTTACTTACTTTAATTAATTTTAATTAAAATACAATAATAAAAATTAAATTTGGCTTCATAAAAATAATTAAATGTTTGCGTAAAATATGATCAAAATTTTTTTTTAAATAATTGAATTCTTTTCGAAAAATTTTGTTAAATTACTGAAAACTACTAAAAATCATTGAATTGATTAGAAACTTTTTAAAATAACTGAAATTTTGACAAGAATTTTGTTACTTAAGTATAAAGATTATTGAAACTTTGTCGAAAATTAAAAAAAAAATGTTTCACATAATTAATTTTTTGCGAAGAATTTTATTACATTTGAAAATAATTGAATTTCTGCAATCATTTATAACTTCTGAAAAATTCAATTTTTTTGTGTTTTTAATTAATAATTATTTTTATTATTTGATAAAAATTATTATTTTTAATAATTAATTAAACATATTAAATATACTATTAACAACATTTCTTAATTTAAGAGGAAATTGAATTATTCAAAGTTTTTAATTTAAATTCATTCAAAATTTGTAATAATATTATTCATTAAAAACTGAATTACAATTATAATAATATAATTTTACAATTTATAATTTCAAATTGAAACTCCAAAATTGAGAATTTTCTTTTCTGAAAATTTAATTTTTTCTAGTATTTTAATAAAAAATCCCTAACCAATTCTACTGTTGTAGAAAATATTACTTAATTCAAACCTGAAATTTAAATTTTAATGTTTATTTCAAAATTTAGTATTTAAAAATCAAAAATATGTGATAAATTGAATTTCTTCAAATTTTTTTAATAATAAATCTCGTCTAATTATTAAAATAATCAGCTTATAGAATAATTAAAAACACTTCAATTGACCTAACCTTCAAACTTTCATCTTTCGACTTATTTATATAAGAAAAAAATTATTATTTCAGTCCTTTAAAGTAGGAGAGAAGGAAAGAATTAAATTTAACATTTAGAATAAAAAACACGTTTATATATACATATAAAATTGTTCAACTGAGTGAATTACTTACATTGTTTTGTTTCCGAATTAGTATTTTTTTTGTATAGAAATAATATATAGTCGTAATACAAAAATTATATTATATATTACATTGTCATTTTTTCCATTTTATGAGAATAACGTGCTTTCAGTTGCACGTATTTATTAGTCCACACTGCAATTATTGGTGTCAAATCAGTCATTATAAATAAACTGTAAACGAAACTTTCAATGACAATAGAATATACCTCAATATAACATTGCATGTAAAGAGATACAAAAGAGATGTTAATGTATCCCGCCAATTTACAGATCACTATTACGAGTGCTAGTATTTTTCTTGTTTCACAATTCTTTAGAAATAAATCCGTTTTTCATAATATACACATTTAAAAAAAAACACTTATCAACTTTGTAAACAATAGAGAAATTTTTAACTGTCATAAATTCAAATTCAACAACGACTCTCCCATAAAAAAATTAATAATATAGAGTTGGAGGCGCGCTTAGAAAAAGAAGGTCTTATGGTGCTCTCACAACTCTGATTCCTGCCTTTTCGCGTATGAAGCCTGTTTCACAATCGGGTTGCATCAATGTATTCGTGTGATTCATTCTGCGCGTGTGAAATGAGCTTAAAGCTATAGAACTGATTTCAACCTTTTCAACAGTTTTTTTTTCGAAAAACTATAAGTAAAATAGAAATAATTGATGATAATTTTTTATAATCTATGAAAATAATTGAATTCATGACAAATAATTTATTTATGATGAAAATAATAATAAAGTATCCAGTGTAACATTTTACTCGACAGTGAAAATAATGTTTTCAGCCAACGCTCACATCATTCTGTGTGCACCAGTTCTCGTTCGATCACTGAGTTAAGCAGGATTGAGCGCGGTTAGTACTTGGATGGGTGACCGCTTGGGAATACCGCGTAGTGTTGGCTTAAATTTTTTTTAAAATTTTTTTCACATTGTAAAAACACTGTATTAGTGTATTTATTTAAATTTAGAAATATATATATATATATACATTAGAACTTAAAAACTAAAAATAATTAGAAAAAATTCAATTAAACTTTTTCGAAAAAAATTAACTCTACAGAATTGTTAGTTAAAAGTATGAATAATGCAGACTTTGAAATATTTTAATTTAAAGCCTTTTCAAAATTCGATTACAATTTTTAAAAAATTACGACATAATGCTTTTAATTTTTAATTATTATCAATTTTTTAAAATAAATAAATTTTTCAAATAAATTTTTTTTAGAAAATTCTACATGTGAATTTAATTATTTAATAAAACGTTGAATTTAACGTTTTATTAAATATTACTTCTTACCGAGTGATGGAATCAAATATTCTTAAAAAATATAAATAATTTATTGAATAGTTCAATGTTCCTCAAAATGTAATTTTCAAATAATTCTATCAACAAATAATTTATAATATCTCTCAGTTCAAAACATTCTTTATACAATATGCGTTAAAGTTGGGGAAACCCCGTACACGTCTATTGCATTTCCCTTTATGAAGCCTCATTATTACCGAAATGTGTTACCTCCATTATGAAAATTTAAATAATTTTATTGGGCCCATAATTCAATGGAGCTCTTAGGTACATAAATAATCCAATAATATACAATATTATTTTTTTTATTTTTTCACTCTAACGTTTTAAATTTAATAATAGATATTTATTTATTTTATTTAGAAATATTATTTTTATTTTCCAAACAATACAACATTACTTTTATTAATCTACAAAAATTATTGATGTTATTTTTCAATATTTCTCTTCTTTCCAGAAAAATTAGCACTTTGTAACAAACATTTTAGGACTAGGTAATTAATCTTTTCATTTTTATAAAAAAAATTAAAAAATACTTGGAAAATTAAAATTAGAAAATATTTTGCACATTTTCTGCTTCTCAATGACAATTTATAAACAAATTACAAGTTTTAAGTAGTAAAAAAAAGTTATAAATCAAATTTTCTTTAAGAAATTTGATATTTATTTTGGAAAAAATATTCAATTATTTTTTGAATTTTTTAATGAAAAATTATTCCAAAATAATTGATAAAAATCTCTAAAGTTCAATTGTTGTTAAAAATAGGAAAAATTTGAAACAAATAAAATCTTTTGAATAATGAGAAACGTTCAGAATTTTCTTACGAATTTTCGAGATTGGCATTTTTATTTAAATTATACTGAAAAAAATATTAATAACTTGTCTTTAGTCTGAATAACGTACTATTTAACGCAATTAAAAAACTATTAATAGTTCGTTACTTAGTTCGATTATTCTCAATTGGGTAAATTTTTTACGAATAAATAAAATGTTGCAAATATTTTGAATTTAAGTAATTTTGACAATTTTGGGAAATATTTTGAAGGGGAAATGAGGTTGATTGAAGGTAGAAAAGTATAGAAACCCTAATTGTTTGTGACCCTCCTACCCGCTAAGTGGGTCCGGCCCCTAATTGACCAATAAGGACCCTATTCTCACTAATTTTTCTCAACATTTTTTCCTCTATCAACCAATGACAAAAACTTCCCAACCTCTTTTTCCCTTTCCAAAATATCGTTTTCCTCTAAATTTTTGCAACTGCAACAAAAAATCCTAGTCGCAACTTTTGCATAGAATAGAAGCGATATTTCTTACAATTAGTGAAACATATTCTTTGCCTTCAAAGGCGATTCATCCAAATTCTGAAGTGACTGCAACAATTAAATTCGAATTTTATTATTTATTTATTGAAATTATTTTCTAGTTCAATCATTTTTTTTTTTTTTGAGTTCATGTGTTATTTATAATTTTATATTACATTATCTGCATGGACGAGATTCTAAATATCATCAATTCTTTTAAAAAAGAGTAAGTTTTAAAAATGTATTTTTTATTAAATAAGTACCTAATTTAATTTGACAGTTAAATATTTCGAAACAATGATTAAAAAATTATAAACAAAAAAACGCCTATCAAATATAAAAAAGACTTTAGAAAAAATTGCGGTAATTTAATGCGGAAAAATTCTCGTTTTTTCTAATTTTAGATATATTACAATTTTTTAAACAATATTTTTAGTTTTTCTCATCAAATATATAGATTACGAATTTTGTTTAAAAGATTTAAAAAAATGATATTATTTACTAATAATAATATTTTAATTTAGTTTTAATAATTTTTTTAAAATCTTTTTTAAACAAATATGCATAAAAATAAGCTTTATATTCTGAACTTTAATTTTTGGTATATATTATAAATTGAAATAATTTAATTACGTTAAAATATAATTTTAAACTATATTCATGCTGTTTGACCAAGACTCGAAGGCAAAATTAAAAATGTTTTTTACTATAAGGAAGAACTTTAAATATTATAAGCATTAGAAGATTATGTATAAACAAAGATAAATCTTAAATTATAAATAAATTTTTCAAAAAATTCAAACTTGATAGAATATCAATAAAAAATTAATGTAAATAATGAATTTCATGGGTTCCTTTCAGGAAAATCACCCATATATACTTTGATTAATAGTAATTTAATAATTTTTATATAGTGAACCCTGAAGCGAAAGAAAGACATGACCAAATCACGAAGAAATTATTGCAGGAGAAGATACAGTAAGTGAACATATTATAATATGTATTCTTATTCTTTCATAAATTTTAATTCGGATAATTGAATCTTACACTTTTTGCTTCGATTTCAACAATCTTTTGGATTTAATAATTTTATTTTAGAACCGTTTTTTAATAATATTGATAATAATGTTTAGAGCGGCTTCTTACGGTTAAAAATGTTTGTTTGTTTAAATTGCATAAATTGCTACAAGTTTCGACTTGATTAAGTCCTCATCAGGCAAATAACGATATTCCTTTAATCTTAAGCGAACATAACCAAATTAGAATAACATTTGTAATAGAAATTTTTGTAATCTTTCGAATTATTGTAATTTAGAAGATTACCCATTTACGTATTGGCATATTTTACGCAACGTTTCTGTGTTTAGAGAAAAATTATAGTTGAAAAATGTTTCCGTTTACCTATTTCACGTTTTTAAACTGTCAGTGCTTTTATTATGTTGCGGGCGATAATCGGAATTCTCATACATAACCTAGAAATTTCTCAGAACGATTTTCTCATTGACGTTCAATGTAAAAATCAAATCGATAATAATGTTTAAAAATATCTCTTATTGTCATCTGGAAATTATTTTACTTTTATAGTTATGCGAAGGATATACAAAAGACGATACAAGGAAATGTATCACCCCTTCGAATTGATAAAGGAAGAAGAATAAAAAGTGAAATAGTCTACTCAAGTTCGTCGCCAAACAGTAGTTCGTCTGATGAAAGCGACTCACCCGACAAACTGCGAAGTTCACGACGTCGATCCCGTCGCAGCTTTTCCACCAACGACGCCAGTGTTGGCGAATACAAACTGACGCTTTTCGTTGGTAACCACTCTCTAAACATCTCTGGCTGCAATTTTAACCTTGTCAAGGTAAATTCACATTATTTTCACATTTTTTTGTAATTTCAGGAAAATATTAGAAAAACCTGTCGAAATAATAATAATCCTATGCTAATTAATTGCAGACCGCGAAAGAAATTCTCGAAGTTCTTCTAACTGGCAATGAAGAGCAATCCAGCAGCGAGGTTAAGTTCTTCAGTCATCCTGAAGAGGAGGCTCCCTCCTTCTTTTCTGCTGAACAGTCTAGCCAGCAGAATATTAATCCAAACATCAAGGTCGAAGTTCAAAACAGCGAATTGAGTCTCGTAAGCAATAATACAATTTCTGAATACGAAGTTTTCGAAACTGGGCCAAATCCGGAACCTACTGAGGCCACGACGACGCCGAAGGAAAATGAAAGAAGCTCTGAGATTAACACAAACATCGAGGTCAGAGTCCCAAGTAGAGAATTCATCCTCGAAATAAGCAAACATACAATTTCTGAATACGAGGAAGTTTTCGAAACTTGGCCAAATCCAGAACCTACGGAACCTACTGAGGTGACGCTGAAGCAAAATAAAAAAAGCTTCGAGATTAACCCAAACATCGAAGTCCCAAACAGTGAATTGAGTCTGGAAAGCAATAATACAATTTCTGAAGACCGGGAACTTTCCGAAACTTGTACAAATCCGGAACCTACTGAGGCGACGAAGGAAAATGGTAATTTATTTTTTTATACCAACACACACACATAACCTTAAAATGCAAAATCCAAGGAAATCAGTTTGCAGATTTCCCAAAAGTCCTTACAAAAAAAGCATATAATTAATATATTTTTTTAGTATCTAAAGTGCCTTTATTCCTGAGGAAATTAAGCGGAAAACAAAGACGAAGTTGTAATAGAAAATTGATGAAGTTAAAAGCTCTTAATGGAGAAGTGTGGCTGCCTATAGAGGAATTCCGTCGTTTAAAACGGGAAAGAGTCGCAGCACAATTATCTAAAATACAGGAACAAATATTTCCACCGTTACCCACTTATGAACCCTTTAAACCCCCGGAACCCCCAGAACCTCCAATATTAGAAAATTAAATTTCAACTTTAAAAGCATATTAATTTCGAAATTAACTCCGGACAGGAGGCTAACTTCGGACATTTGTACATTTCTGTAAATATATTTTGTATTTCCATTCTACCAACAAATTTTTATAAGAATTTCGCATTTCTATTGCTTTACCGAAAATTCAAGGAACATTATATGACAGTTGAGAAATAAAAATATTCAAAAAAAAAATTTTTTTAATTAATTTCAGTTGGAAGAAATTTCTGGAAGTTATTGAAGTTTGTAAAAAAATCTTATCTATATTAAAAAAAATCTATTAAAAAAACACAATTGTCAATTAATTCAAAATTCAAATTAGAAACTTAATTGTTAAGAAATAAAAATTTCGTATATTTACAATAAAAAAGCAGTAAATTTGTTCGTTAATCCACATTATGTTTATTCTTCTTTTTCGATATAAATATTTACAATTAAATTTACAATAAATGTAAATTATTTCATGAAGAGTATGGTATAAAGTTGTGTTTACGTGAATCAACTAATCTAGGAACGCGTTTGACAGTCGATATATAATTTACATTTTTTTTTCGTGTATTGATAATTATTTATTTATTATATATATGTACAATTAAATTTAACAAAAATATTGTTCAACTTGAGAAGATGAAAATTTTTGACAAAATACGACAAAAACATTCAATGAATTTGTAAAATACATTTCAAAATGTTTCTTATAAATTCATGCGAAATATGGGCAAATTCTTATTTTTTGATTTAACTAAAATTAAAATTGAAATCAAGTTTTAAAATTTTGAGTCGGTTAAGTACAAAAAGCAGAAATGAAATTCCTGAACTAAAATATAAATGTGACGCGCTTCCAAGAAAAGTACCTGGGAAGAAAATCACTT
Organism: Leptopilina myrica (nomen nudum); assembly: GCA_032872475.1. NCBI lineage: Eukaryota > Metazoa > Arthropoda > Insecta > Hymenoptera > Figitidae > Leptopilina > Leptopilina myrica (nomen nudum). Next base: position 63,863,432 of record CM065458.1, on the reverse strand, counting down.
CAAGGTTATGTTTGTTTCATTTTTTAGCTTAATTAAAACTTACTCTGTAATTATGTAAATTTGAAACTAGTTTTTAAAATATTTTGGATTTATAATAAAGACTTGAATATTAATAATTGGTCATATTAATTAATTCTCTTTCTGTATTTTTACTCTAAAACTTATAAACATAACCTCAAACTTTTTTGTTATTCTTTCTTGGAAGCGCGTCACATATTTTACGCATATATATTCTTAAAATTTTACAAAAGTTATACAATAACTTATTACGTGAATTTTATGAAATGTGTGTCAACATTTTTTTATGATCAACATTTGCTCATGAGAAATGCACCAATTTTTCTGTTAATGTAATTCAATTATGTCATAATTTCGGTGGTAATTTAAAAGAAAAATTAAATTTGAAATTCGTCTCGGTGGAAAGGTGAAGAATTTAATTTTGAATATCTAAGACGATCAAAAGTTGCGATTGAATAAAAATTACAATTTTCGGTCAATAAGAAACATTCAAATTTTAGCCAATGAATCATTTATTATTGACAAAAAATTTTAATTTCCATTCAAATATAATTTTGAAATGTTCAAAATGTAGAAAATTAAATTCCTTACGTTGTTGCCGAAAGGAATTGGAAATTTATTATTGTATATAGAAAAAGTGCATTCCATGAAAAAATGAAGAGAAAATAATGTTGGCAATTTTCAGAAAATTTTGCCGTTTCGATCTCATCTCAGTTTTGTCAATTTTATATTTTAATTTAATATCTATGCATTTCAATATTTATGTATTAATATATTTTCAACTAGATATATATATAAAGATATCTGAAAAGTTTTATGCATTAAAGTCACTTTAAAATCACATTTTCTCCTCAACCATTATTCAATTAAATTAATAAAATTCATTCACATTCATTGAAAGGCCTTTTACAAATTAATTATTAATTATAAATTACTAAGTGCACTGTCTATTTATATACATATTTCTACCCACGTACATTTATTTTCTATCAATTTCAAGTTCATTAATTCTCAAATATTAAAAATCACATTATTGAGATATTAATTTTTTTTCCAGTAATTTTCAATATTGAAATCGTCTTTTTCTGGGATCAGGCGGATTGACTACAAACGATAATTACTTATTTCAGATTAATTTTAACTTTAAAAGCTAAATACGGCAGTGAAATTTTATTTTACAAATTTTCATTTAAATTAAAATATAGTTTTTAGAAATACTTTAAGATTGTTTTAAGAAAGGAATATAATTTTAATAGAAATATTTTGTTAAAAATCGTGAAATTTCAGGATAGCCACATGTCAATAATATCAGGGGAATGACAAAAAATAAAATTTTTTATCAAGGAAATTACGAAAATTGTGACTTTTTTCCATTTATTTTCAAAAGTTTCAACTTTTTCTCAATTTTTTTCCAAATATCACATTTTTCGATATAAAATACAAATTACTGCGAATTTTATAATGCGAAAAATTACTAATAATTTTTTTTTCAAATATTTCTGAATCATTTTTTAGAATAATTAAATTTTTCAAATATTTCTATAAAAAAAATCGTCTTGAATTTTTGAACTTTTGTAAAATTGAACTGAAAATAAATAATTTTTCTTAGGAAATTTTTACAATTTTTGGAAGAATTTCATTGGAAAATGTTGAAAATGATTTAATTATCAAAAATTTTAATAAAAAAAAAACTTTAAATGTAATGTTACAAATGAATGTCAAAGAAAATTACACTTTAATCCTTTTAAATTCAATTTTTTCAATATACGTACAAAAAAAATAATATTTTAGAATTATTTTTTAACCTTTTTGAAGAAAGAAATAATGTTCAAAAATTTTTAATTAGAATTTATCAAGAAATTAATAGGTTTTTTAAAATTATACAAATTTTTTTTTAAGAATTTCAATTATTTTCGAAAATTTACAATAAAATATTTTTAAAAACTAATTCTTAGAATTGTTTTATCATTATTTTGGAACAAAGTGAAGTTAAAATTTATAAAGACTCACTTTTTTTAGATTAAAAATTAAAATTTTTGAGAAATCATGGTCACAATTATAATTAAAATTCTACAAAATATTTATTATTATTTACATTTTTCAAAAATTCATTTAATTAAGTAAATTCAATTATTAAGATTTCGTCAAATTTAAATTGTTTGGGAATTTTTCAATTTTATTTAATTAGAAAACTATTATCTTTCGAAAATTATTTAAAAATATATTTAAAGAATGAATTCTAAGAATTTCTTTGTTATAATTTTTTGAAAATATTATATCTTAATTACTTGAGAAAAAAACATGGACAGTTAGAATTATTATAAAAAATTAGTTTTTGTATTTAAATAATTGAATTCTAAAAGAACTTTTGGAAAATTATTTTCAATAATTGATGTAGAGATGAAGTTTAGCTGAAAATTGTCGAAAAATAATTGAATTCAGAAAATTTTAGAATTCTACTTTGTAATTTGTAATTTCGTTTTGTATTCGCTCCGACTGATCCTATTCGCAGTTATATTTCAAATTTGACAAATAAATTAAACAATTTAAAAATGTAAGAAAAATTTCGATACACATTTTTATCACTTGATTTTTTTCTCTAAATCATTAATCGTTGAAAGTTTAAAAAATAATTTCCTTAAGAAAGTAAAGTCTAAAAGTGATGTTTAAATAATGACTAGTATTTGTTTTATTTGAACTGTAAATTTTACGTATAAATACGCTTGAATTAAAGATATAAAATCCCCAATAAGATACTAAATCTAATGTCTAAATAAGTTTTACTTATTCCGTGTCAATGTTAGTAAAATTTATGTAAGTATTTTGCACTTAAAAATAATAATTAGAGTGGAAGCATATTGTCTCCTTTTTTCTAGTTAAAAAAAAGAAAAACTAAAATTGAAGTAAATTTCTTTCTTGATTTGAGATCTCGTCATTATTTTCAAAAGATGCACGAATAATGGAAATTTCTACTTTTATAATCAGTCTCTAATATGTACGCAGTTTATGGTATTTTTGTTTTTAGTTTTCAATATTTTAAAAACGATTATAAGTGCATCTTGTTTGTTTATATGTAAGAAAAATGTTACCTTCGAACAATATGAGAAAGCAAAAAAAATTGTTGCTCGTTCTTTTCTAGTTATTTTTTGTTTTCAAGAAAATTAGGAACAAATCTGGCATCACAGACTTACGAATCACACCCTAGAACTATAAGTTGGGCTAATTAAGACACTTATTTAAAAAATATCCGAACTTTTGGAGGTGTTTCTTTTTTAAGACATCCTTGAGGGATCCTGTCGTGAGACGACAATCCAACCATCTTCTCCAGACACCGCTGGTCCTATTGAAGGTATTGCCGGTGGTCTCTGATTCTGAATGCCGCTTGCTTGGTTCTTCTTCATTTCCAACTGATGTTTAAATGTTTGATAGAGTTTCCGTAAAGACTCCTGAAAATAATTACACACAAGTTAGTATCCATTTTTCATAATTCCAAAAATTGAAATTTCAATTAAAAACAATATACATAATTTATTACTATTAAAAAATAAGTCAGGGCTCGAAGTAGGTCCGCAAATCCTGAAAAAGTCCGTAACTTTGCTTCAAGTCCGTAAAAGTCCGTTTTTTTGCAAAAAGGTCCGTAATTTCATTCAAAAATGATGAAAAGTTCGTAAATTGTACGATAAAATTTGGAGAATTTTAGACAAATTACAAATGATTGCAGAAATTCAATTATTTTTAAAAGTAATAAATTTCTTCGTAAAAATGCAATTATGTTCAAAAAATTTTTTAAATTCCCCTTAAAATTTCAATTATCTTTAGAAATATTAAAATTCTTCACCGAAATTCATATATTTTCAAAAAAAAACTAAAAAACATTGTCAACATTTCAATTATCTGTATATAAATAAATAGCAAAATTCTTCAACAAAATTCAATTATATTCAAAAAATTTTATTAAAATTCATTAAAAAATTTCAATTATTTTCATAATCAACAATATTTATCACACGAATTCAATTATTTTCTAAATTAATAAAATTCAGTTATTTTCAAAAGTTTTAATAAAATCCAATGCAAATATGAATTATTTTCAAAAGTAATAATATTCTTCGTAAAAATTAAATACTGTTCAATATCTACTATTTTAAAAAAAATTTACCATAAGAATTGAATTATTTAAAACAAAATTTAATAAAATTCTACAAAAACTTTTAATTATTTTCAAAAAATAATAAAAATTTCACTAGAATTTCATAAATAACAAATTTTTTTTTCTTCGCAATCATTCAACTATTTTCATAATTAATAAAATTTTACTGGGATTCAATTATTTTCGTAAATAATAAAATTCCATTCAGGAATTCAATTATTTTTAATAGAATTTTAATCAAATTTCTCGAAAAAATTCTTTAAAATTTTATTAAAATTCGTCTAAAGAATTTAATTATTTAAAAATTTGTTAATAACATTTTTAATAGGAATTGAATTCCAAGAAATATTCAATTATTCAATAAATTATTTATTTTTCTGCTAAAATTCTAATATTTTTTTAAATAATTGAATTCTTGCGAAGAATTTTATTAAGACTATTGAAAATAATTGATTCCCTGCAAAGATTTTTATTATTTTACGAAAATATTTAAATTCTTGCGAATAATTTTATTTAAAATTTCTGAAAGTAATTAAAGATCTGCTAAAAATTTTGTTATATTTAATTTATGTTAAGAATTTTATTAAAATTTTTAAAAATAATTGAATTCCTGTTAATTTTTTACAAGAATTTAATTATTTTTGAAAATTTTACTAAAAAATCTTCTCAAGAATTCAATTATTTTCATAAATAATAAAATTCAATGCAGAATTTCAATTATTTTTTAATACAATTTTAATCGGATTTTCCTAAAAATGTAATTATTCTTAAAAATTTTATTAAAATTCGTTAATAGAATTCAAGTATTTGATAATTTGTTGATAACAATTTTTTATGGGAATTGAATTTTAAGAAACGTTCAATTCTTCAATAAATTATTTTATTGCGTCTTATTTTATTTAAATAATTGAATTGTAGTAGAATATTTTAATTAAAATTGAATTTTATTTCATAAAAATGAATTTCAGTTAAAATGTTATGTAATCATTGAATATTAAAAGCAATAAAGCGTGAATTTAAAAAAATAATTAAATTCTGTAATTAATTTTTTTGAAAAAGTTTAATTGAGTTTTTTTTAATACTATTTTCAGTTTCTATTTTCTAATATTTATTTGATAAAAGAATTTAACTAATAATTGAAATTTCGCAAAATTAAATATTGTAAAGAAATTAATTTGAAAATTGTCAAAGAACTTTTTCGAAAATTCTGAAAAATAATCGATATAAAGAAGAATTTTAGATAAAAATTATGAAAAATAATAATTGAATTGATAATGATTTTAATTATTATAAAACATGATGAAATCGATGAATTCATGTCGAAGACTCGAAGTTATCGAGTTCCTCATGTTTTATAGTTATGAAAAATTGAATTTCTAGTTTTAAGTAAAATGTTCTCTTATATTTGATTCGGCCTGATTCTATTTTTGTCAGTTGGTCCGTAATTTCTAATTTTTGGTCCGTAAAAGTCTGTATTTTTAAATACTTTCACTGCTTCGAGCTCATAATTTGGATAAAAAAGAAAAAGAATTATTTTTTGAAAGTGCGTTGAAAAAGTCTAAAAGATCGAGACTTGTCGATATGAATTGGAAAGTAATTTAGGACTCGCGCTTTTTATCATTTACATAATCAAAGACCTGACTCATTGAATAAGGTTGATCTTTGTTTTTCGCGCCAGAATATCTAGTCGATGATTCATGAAAGAAAATGCGACACAAATTCCGACAGACATTGTCCTCTTGAATGTGTCGTCTTCACATCGTTCAAGAGACGTTTCGCGTTTTTCATGACGTTCTCCACGGATTTTCCCTATAGACACTCAACTAATGAAATCTTAACCCAAATCCAATCGACGATTAAAATATGTTTTTTTTAAATGTTTCCTTATTAAAAATAAATATTTAAATGTTTCCCAAATTTTTAAGAAGAATTTGACAAACAATCGGAACAAAAGTTAGTCCAATGTCATAATTGCTTTTTTTAAAAGTCAAATTAAATTTTAAATTCCATTCCGTAAGAATGTAAGGAATTTAATTTTCTACATTTTCAACATTTTAAAATTCTATTTGAATAGAAATTATAATTTTTTGTCAATAATAAATTATTCATAGCCTAAAATTTGAATGTTTCCTATTGACAGAAAATTGTAATTTTTATTCAATTATAACTTTTATTCGTTTTAAATATCCAAAATTAAATTCTTCACCTTTCCACCGAGACGAATTTCAAATTTAATTTGTCTTTTTCTTTTAAATTACCACCGAAATTTATGGAATTAAAATTTTGCGTCATTAAAAATGATCTACAAATATAATTTTATTTCTAAAAAATACATTACCTTATGAATTTACAAATTAAATTATATTCTATGATTTAAAAGAAATTTCAGTTAAAAATTTAGATGATAATTTAGAATTTATTTTTCATTCATTTTATTAATTTAATTTTTTAAATTAACTAAATTTAAAAATATTATTAATTTAAATACTTTAAAAATTCTAAAAGAAAAATTGAATTCTACAAAAATTTCAGTTTCCAGTTTTAGAAATAATTAAATTTTCGATTACTCGCAAATATTTTCCTCAGTTCAGTGATTTACAATGTTTACTATTTTAATTAAATTTTTCAAAAGAATTCAAATATTTAAAGAAAATGTTCATAAAATTCTACGCAAACATTTAATTATTTACAAATGTTTTAAAATTTCTTCGCAATAATTGAATTATTTATTTATTTTCATAAATCACAGCATTTTTTACAAGAATTCACTTAATTTGATAAAAAAAATAAAATTTTTATTAGAAATTCAATTATTTTTGTAAATAATAAAAATTGCAGAATATAAATTATTTTTAATACAATTTTAATCAAATTCCTCGAAAAGTGGAATTACTCTTAAAGAGGAATCTGACGTACAGTCGAATCAAAAGTTGGTCCTATTTCATAATTTCGGTGGTAATTTAAAAGAAGAACAAAAATTAAATTTGAAATTCGTCTCGGTGGAAAGGTGAAGATTTTAATTTTGAATATCAAAGACGATCAAAAGTTGCGATTGAATAAAAATTACAATTTTCGGACAAGAAGAAACATTCAAATTTTAGGCTATGAATCATTTGTTATTGACAAAAAATTACAATTTCGATTCAAATGTAACTTTGAAATGTTCGAAATGTAGAAAATTGAATTCCTTACGTTGTTATCGAAAGGAATTTAAAATTTAATTTGACTTTAAAAAAAAGAAATTATGACATTGGACTTACTTTTGTTCCGATTGTTTGTCGGATTCTTCTTTAAACATTTTTTTTTAAATAATCGAAAAAATTCAATTATTGAATAAATTATTTACTTTTGTATTTAATAAATCGAACTATTCGTAGAATTTTCAAAAAAGAAAATTTATTCAAAACTGAATTTTAGTTAAAACTTTAGACAGTACATGATATTGAAATCATTATAGCGTGGATTTTTAGAATTAATTGAATTTTAAAAATGCATCAAATTAAAATGAATTTTTTATCACATTTTTAACTACAAATTAATTTGTAGATTTAACTTTTGTGGAAAAAGTTTAAATGAATTTTTTTTAAAATCTTTTTCAAGTTTTAATTTTCTAATAAATATTGAATTAAAAAAATTTGCGAATAATTGAAACTTCGTAAAAGCGAATTGAAAACAAATGGTTTTAAAAACTTGTCAAATAACTTTTTCGAAAATTATTGAAAATAATATATTTTCGAAAACCATTATTCTATTAAATTCTATTTTTATTGAAATGCTTGTATTTTTGTCCATTGGTTTTGCTAAATATGAACTTTTTCAAATGATCGTGATCGTCAACTTCAACACTTAATTAATTTGGAAACCAAATGATAGAATCATTATTATTAATTGAACAGAAATAATTGATTAATTTAAAATGAAGAAAGTATTTGCAAGTATTAAAACTTTCTGAATCCTATAATTGTACACTGAGAAAAAAAATTATTTGATTCAAACAAATTTTGTTTAAATCAAACTTAAAATATCTTTGCTATACAATCAAACATATTTAAGTTTAATTGAAACATTTTTTGGTTCATTAAAAGAAGTAATATACTTAATTTAAACATAAGTTGTGATTGATTTTAAATTATTTGTAGTTAACTTTTAAGTTTGATTCAAACACAAAATTTTTAAACATAATTTTTGTTTAAACCGTAACAGAAAATATGTTTGAATTAAATATAATTATTCAAACAAATAATACTTTTGAATCAATTCAGTAAATATTTTCTATAAATATTGAGATTAAACTTGCAAACTAATTTCAATTAAACAAAATTACATAAAATTATTTTTCTATTTAAATTAAGTATAATGTTTTCTCAGTGTATGGTAATTGTGTACAGTAAATTTAGAAAAAAAATTCACATTATTCTCGACTATAAAAGAAAAAGTAAATTCTGAATAACCTTCTCTTTCTCCAATCCCAGAAGTTCCTCCTTTTGTTTGCGATCCTCAATACTGAGATTCTTTAGTAAGGCATTTTTTTGTTGGCTCAAGAGTGCAATTTCTGTTTGTACTTTGAGATACTCTTGTGCCAGCTGTTTATGTTCCTCAAAGATCTCCCGAGACTGCGGACACGTGTCATCAGGAGTACGAGGTCTTTGTTCATTGTCCAATAAACGATAAACATTGTCCAAATCCTCATTCATCGTGCTGCTACCTGTTACAATATCAATCACCACAATTTCATAAATTAGAAATAATTTCCAGTTCTTTTGTTTGCAAAAAAAAAATAAATATTCCTCAACATAAATAATTTCTTTAAATGGAGAACAAAAATTGTCCCCAGTTGGTAATTTAATTAAACCCCAAAAATTGAATATATCCGGTAAAAAAAAAAATACAAAAATAGTGTTTGGAAAAATTTTCCACTAAACAGGAAGTGATTCGTCATTCAAAATATGGAGCAAGCAGAGCTTTCTGGGAATTTATTGAACGTCTCTACTATTTTCATTGGGAAATAAAAATCGGCTTTTATTATTCACTTATAATAATTATTCGAGTGGATTATGATTGTAATCTGATTTGAGTATGGAAAAGAAAGAAATCCAAATACTGACGCAATAGTAACCAGCAACGTTGGAGGGTGTCGGTGCCCACAATGTTGAAGTACTCCTCACACATTTCGCTCGTGTTTCTTCTCTCCGAGCTTGATGAGAACAAATACTCCATTTGGGATGTTGTATTATTCTCCCTAAAAGAAATTTTCTCAAATCGTACGTACGCCTTACATATCCCCCAAAAACACGAGCCAAATGAAAAACGAGTCTTCACTTTCGACGAATCGACCAGTGAGATTTTTCATCCATTGAATGAATCGATACTAAATGCGCGATACAATTATTCAATTTCCGAATGAAAGAAAAGACAAAAAAAAAAACGTGTGTAAAAGGAGAAAAATTGTCAGAACAATGAGAGAAAAAAAAAAAAAGATAAAATTGTTTCGATTTGTAAATACTCTCTTATCGAATGATGCTCCTCCGTCTGGAGACGAATCTTCACTAAACAAACGCGCTGCTATAACGGGGATGCTGACTCAACTACACCTGCTGCTAAATACACTCCGCCATTCCCCTCGAACTACCCTTTAACAACCCGCGCACCACTCTTCATCATCGTGCTCAAAACACGAGCCAAAAAACAAAACTCTCTCGCCTTGATTCATCCAAGATTTTTCACCATTTTTGTAGTCAAAAAATCACTACACTGACAAATTATATCTTGCGATCTTTAATTTCCACCTATTATTAATTTCACAGCCTTTCGAATGTTTACTCAAAAAGGAAAATTAAGAGCCGAATGAAAGAACCACTAAAATCGTGAAAAGAAACAAAAGCTCGGAGATTTCAGGAAGGAGTCGACAAACAATCGGAACAAAAGCTATAGTCATAATTTCGTTATTTAAGTCAAATTTCAAATTCCTTTCGGTAACAACGTAAGGAATTCAATTTTCTACATTTCGAACATTTCAAAACTACATTTGAATAGAAATTATAATTTTTTGTCAATAATGAATGATTCATAGCCTAAAATTTGAATGTTTCTTCTTGACCGAAAATTGTAATTTTTATTCAATCGCAACTTTTGATCGTCTTTGATATTGAAAATTAAATTCTTCACCTTTCCACCGAGACGAATTTCAAATTTAATTTGTCTTTTTCTTTTAAATTACCACCGAAATTATGAAATAGGACCAACTTTTGATTTGACTGTACGTCAGATTCCTTCTTAAGTATATTTTTGTTTACACTAGTGATTCTCTTAAAAGGGAGCATTTCATGTCACTTCAACATGAAATTAATTATTTCTTCCGTTAATTTATTATAATTATAAACGGGAAAATTTGATTTTTTAATTTTATTAAAATTATATTGCAATAATAAATGAATTTCTGCAAAAAATGTTACTATTTATAAAAGTAATTGAATCCTTCCAAACTAAGCAGTAAGAAATAAATAAATATCATAAATAATAATTTTAATTGAAAATTTGAAAAATAATTTTTTAAAAATAATCTCGCCTGTTTATAATTATAATTGGAAATTTTCTTTTTCAAGTTTATTACAATTCTATTGATAATAATTGAATTTCTGCAAAGAATTTACAAAAATAATTGAAATCCTTCCAAAGAATGATATTATTTATGAAAATAATTTAATTCCTGTGAAGAATTTTATAACAATTTGTAAAAAAAAGCAGTGATAATTAATTATTTACTTAATAAGTAATAAACATTAAATTTGCTTAAGAAATGATAAGTATAATTTATTTCAACATTCAGAAATTTGAAATTATAGAAATTTAAGAGAAGTTCAATAATTATAACTATTAAATAATAATAGAATAATATAATTTTTCGAAAAATTTAAATTAAAATTCTTTCAAAGAATTAAATTATCTAAAAATAAATTGTAAAGAAATTTCAATTATTTCAAAAATTTTCAATTATTTGTTTAGAAAAATTAAATTATCTTGCAACAATGGAATTGAAAAATATCAACAATTTTATTTTTCAGAATTAAAAACAAAAAATTTGCGAGAATTCAATTTTAATAAAAAAATTTGAAGTTCATATTTTTTTTTAAATTAACTAATAAAAATTTTAATTATTAATCTTCGCACTAAGAAACATGAATTCATTAAAATGTGACTATAAAATCCAATTATTAATTAATTATTAAATTAAAATACTTTGAAAATTTTATTTGTTAAAAAGTTTCTAAAAAAATTCTTTAAGAAATTCAATTACATATTTTCAGTAATATTAATAATAAAAGTAATAATAAAATAATAATAAGTAATTAAAAATTATATCTATTAACACCATAATTTTTTTAAATTTATTTACATAATCTGTTTGAATTAGTGCTTGATTTTTACTATCAAATTAATTTTTTTTTAACTAATTCAAAGTTAGAGAAGAGTATAAATATCTATAAAAATTGAAATAAAAAGTAATTTTTTTAAAAACAAGTTAAAATAATAAAACTTTTTTAATTTTGGTGAAAGAATTCCCGGATTTGTTTAAAAATCCCGGTTAATTCCCGGTTTTTCCCAGTTAAATTAAATTCCCGGTTATTTCCCGGTTAGTAGACACCCTGGAATTTCAAATTTAATTTTTGTTTTTCTTCTAAATTACCACCGAAATTATGAAATAGGACCAACTTTTGATTCGACTGTACGTCAGATTCCTCTTTAAGAGTAATTCCACTTTTCGAGGAATTTGATTAAAATTGTATTAAAAATAATTTATATTCTGCAATTTTTATTATTTACAAAAATAATTAAATTTCTAATAAGAATTTCATTATTTTTATCAAATTAAGAGAATCCTTGTTAAAAAATGTTGTTTTATATTAAAAATATTTTTAAATTTAGTTAATTTCAAAAATTAAATTAATAAAATAAATGAAAAATAAATTCTAAATTATCATCTAAATTTTTAACTGAAATTTCTTTTAAATCATAGAATAAAATTTAATTTGTAAATTCATAAAGTAATGTATTTTTTAGAAATAAAATTATATTTGTAGATCATTTTTAATGACGCAAAATTTTAATTCCTTAAAATTTCTAATTTATTGTAGTAAAATTTTACAATATTTTCAACTGTTTTAATTTTAAAGAAAAAATTCTCTAGAATTCAAGTATATTGAAATTTCTTTTAATTTAATAAAAAAATAATTGAATTTTTTAAAAGAATTTCAATTTAATTTTTCGAAAATTATCAAGGGAACTTAGTAATAGTAATTATAATTTTATTTTGAAAATATAAAGACCCCTTTAAAATCAAATCAAGAAACAAATGCAAATAAAATATATTTTTAATAAAAATACTTTTTGTATAATAGGAATTTTGTAAAATTTATTTAAAATTAAAATTAAAATTTTTCTCAAGAATTTTGTTACAATTTTTAAAAACCAACTTTTGAAGAATTTCATTTGTAAAACTTTTAAAATAATTGAATTATAAAAAATTTCAATGAAAAATCTTTTAATTTAAATTTATAAAAAAATGAAAATTAATAAAAATTAACTGCTAATTTTCTAAAGTTTAACATTAAAAAAAAATATTTAAAAAGAATTTGCATTATACATGTAAAAAATAATAACATTTTAGAATTATTTTTTAACATTTTGGAGAAAGAAATCGTGTTCAAAATTTTTAATTAAAATTCATCAAAGAAATTAAAAAGTTTTTTAAAATTATACCAACATTTTTTAAGAACTTAAATTATTTTTGAAAAATTACAATAAAATATTTTTAAAAACTAATTCTTAGAATTGTTTTATTATAATTTTTAAGATTCAATTATTTTGGAACAAAGTAAAGTAAAAATTTATAAAAACTTACTTTTTTAGGTTAAAAAAATTAAAAATAAATAAATTTAATTAATTAGAAATAAATGAAATTAATTAAATAATAATAATTAATTATAAAAAATTTATTAATTTATGAAACAGAAATTTGGCGGAAATGAAAATTAATTTGTAAAAGTGGCAAGTTTTAGAGGTTTTATGTCTATACTTTTTTACATAAAGAATCGAATATTTTTTTGGTGAAAGTCAAATTAGAATCAAATTAATTCACGTTAATCGACCCCTAAAATATATTATCGGTAATTTGTAGTATTTTTTTTAATTTAATATTTTATATCCACATACTTTATTCTTTCAATTTAAAAATTAGTTTTAATTTAAATTTCGCATTTGGAAAAAAATAATTAATAATAATTTGCCGGGAATGAAAATTAATTTGTAAAAAAAATCAATTGACTAAAAATCAATTGATTAAGATAAATTAATTTTCATTAACTATTATTAATTATTCATTTAATAATAATTTAATTGCAATTATCAAATTTTAAATATAATTTTAAAAATATCAGAATTCATAATAACAAGACCAACTTTGATTTCGTTTCAAAGAATGTTAACCATCTAAAAATTATTTAACACAAAGTGAACGAAAATTTCAGTTCCTTGTTTGCTTGTTTCTCTAAAGAGAGTAAAGACAAACAAAAGGGAACACTAACGGAAAGAAATAATTATTTCCGTATTAATAGAAACTATGAGGAGGCGTTAAAAGGTTTGCCAAACTAGAAGAAAGAGGTTGAATAATTAGATTTCAAGTTGTATAATATATTTCCATCGTGACCTATTTGCAAATGATGGACATGCGCGTCATATAAGTTACTCCGATAATTCCCAGATTCCTTAATTTTAAATTTCATTTCAATCTCGATAAATTTTCAATTATTCATCATTTTGTGAATTTTATTGAAATCGTCTCCTTCATCAGCACAAGAAAATTGATATCATATTTATTTTCATTTGAAGCAAAAATGAGAAGGAAAAAATACTACCACCAATTGTATTTTCGTAAAGTTGATTACCCTTTTTTTTTTTTTTTTTTAAATGTCGAGTGACAAAAAGGGATTCTAGTGGCACCAAACTGTCTGTAGTTAGTTTAGTGGCAGACATATTCAATCGCCCAGATATCCCGTGTAATTGACTATTTATATCTTAGTGTTTGACGCGTGACAATTCAATTGCGTGTACAAAAGGGCGTGAACGGAAAAAGTAAAAATAACATTTAGAAAGTAGAATAATTCTGCGAAATTTTTTTACTTGGAGAAAATTGAGGGTTTTTAATTTTGATATTTTCTACATTATAATGTTAATCACTGTCTTCATTTTGCAAAAAGGGAAATGAATTTTAATTTTTCAAACGTTTGATTTGATAGACCGATGAAAACGCCATGTAGCGCAGCAAGTGGATTATTTTGAGCCTGGAATACCAAACGTGCCATATGACTCATGCGTTTTCTGCCGCGCTGTTCTCGTTCTACGATCTTTTAATCACATTGTCACTGGATGGTTATTGAAAAAGCGTTAGTCAAATTTACAAATCGTAACGCGATGCCTCATTGTCCCAGAAAAATCATTTTCACAGAATTGTCAGTCGGAAAATTTATTCCATACATTTTACCGAATTTTTTACTAAACCAAAAACGTCTATTAATTTTTTTTAGTTGCAAGGAATAAATGATCTTATTTACGAATTTTCATTCCGAAAGTTACAAACATTACCTAAAACTTTTCGCTTCTTAGATTCCTTCCTTCGAAGAACGTGCAAATTAATTTTCATTCCTGTCAAATTTCAGTTTCATAAATTTATTAATTTATTATTCACAATCAATTATTATCTATTAATTAATAATTTTATTTAATATCAATTCTAAGTTTTTCAATTTTTAACTAAATCAGTTACATCAGTTGTAATTGAAACAAATTATGAATCAGAAAAAATATATTTTTCTGATTTGTATCAAAATTTTTTCGAATTTTTATTTTTATTTGAATGAATATTTTTATCTAAATCATACAAATTTCAATTGTAATGAAAATGAGAAAAAATTATCATTAGAAATAGATTTTTTTTTATAAATATTAATTCAAAATTAAGTTTTTAGTTCTCATCAATTTCCCTCAAACTTTACTGATAGTAAAATTACTTTCCTTGGCAAAATTCGACAACAAGGTAAAAAAAAGTACTTTACAATGGAAATATTAAAAAAAAAAAAACGAGACTTAAAGAAGTAAAAAGTGTTGAAGAAATGAAAATAAAAAATTGTTGATAAAGTAACAAAAAGTGATATACTGAGGAATATTTTTTTCTTTATTATTATGAAAATACTCACCCTGAAGATTTTTCTTTGATTTTGGTGCCATTTTATCCAAACCGGCCATGTTTCGAATTTCCCAAGAGGAATCAAAAGAATTGCCAAGCTCCCAAGCGTTCTGTAAATCAATATATTTTCGTTTTACGATTCACTTTTTTTCAAGTATTTAACATTTTTAATTATTTTGAACAGGAAAACATTTTGCAAATTTTCATGGTGTCGTGATTAGAATATTAATCGTTTTCTTATATTTAGGTTCTTGATTTCAAATACATGAATCAAAAAATGGCAAAGAATGTTCCTTTAGAGAGTTCATAAAATTAAAAAAATTAAGGAGAAAATAAATCGCTTACCGGATCACATTCCACTTTTAACGGAGCAATATTTGGTCGTTGATTGAATGAAAGATTACTCGATGTTGAAACGTGTGATTCTGCATTTTTTGGAATAACGTTCTTCCAAGAATCATCGTTAGTAAATTCGAGTTTGCTTTGTACTTGAACTGGAGTCTCGTTTAAGTCTAACTTTTGAATTGAATTGCCATTCATTTCGTCATTCACTTCAGTTGGCATTGGAGTTTTATCGAGTCCATTTTCCATTGAGCCGTTAATCAGAGAATTTAAAGTACTCGGCATGTCTAAAGTATCTAACGTATCGCTACGTGTTTCCTCGTCATCCTCATCATCCATGTCACCTTCGCTACCTGACGAAATTAAAATTAATGCATTCAATTTATTCAAATAAATCGAAAATTTTACCATTACTGGTATTCTTTTCTAACGTTCATTGGATTCAGTGGGATGAATTTTTAATTTTTTTCTAAAAAACAAATAAGTTAGAAAAATGGATGTCCCTTAAGTTCTCATTTTTGGTTTTTAATTTTAAATAATTTTTACTTTTTACTTCTGGGGTATTTAAATTCTTTCCCAAAACAGGGTGTCTACTATTTTTATTCAACAAAATTCCCGGTTATGTCCTAAATTTTTCCTGGTTTTTTCTCATCAAATTTAAATTTATATTTA
Source organism: Leptopilina myrica (nomen nudum) (assembly GCA_032872475.1). Taxonomy (NCBI): domain Eukaryota; kingdom Metazoa; phylum Arthropoda; class Insecta; order Hymenoptera; family Figitidae; genus Leptopilina; species Leptopilina myrica (nomen nudum). Next base: position 63,847,011 of record CM065458.1, on the reverse strand, counting down.
ATTTCGAAACATTACATTAAAATATTTCTTATAACTAATTCTTCGAATTGTTTTATCATTATTTTTAAGATTTCAATTATCTTGGAACAACAACAAAATAAAAATTTATAAAAAAATTACTTGTTTTACAAAAGTAAAAATTTGTTATTAATCGATGAAAACAAAAATTGATCAACGTTTGTTTTGTTTAATAAAAAACATAACTTTCACAAGAATTTGGTTACAATTTTCGAAAATCAATTTTTTTTTAAGAATTTTAATTGCATATTTGGAAAGTAATTGAATTATCAAAAATCAAATCAAGAAAAAAATTCAAATAAAATATATTTATAATAAAAATACTTTTCGTATAATTGGAATTTTGTAAAATTTATTTAAAATTAATTAATTTTTCTCAAGTATTTTGTTGCAATTTTAATCAACTTTTGAAGAATTTTAGTTGTAAATTTTGAAAGTAATGATTGAATGATGAAACATTGCAATAAAAAGTATTTAAATGTCAAATTAAAAATAAAAAATAACACAATTAGCCTCTAATTGAGGGTCTTAACCAAAGAATCGGGTTTTCACTTATATTTTTAATAAAAAACATTTTCAAAATGTTTAAATTCTTTAAATTCTTTAAATTTTTTTTCTTTTTCTTTCCCAAAACTATTTTATTCTACTATTTTTATTCAACAAAATTTCCGGTTTTTTCCGATTATGTCCTAAATTTTGCCGGTTTTTCTTCTCATCAAATTTAAATTTATTTTTGATTTCAAACATAAATAAATCTTTAAATTTTTTGAAAATGTTTTTTTATAATTTTAATTGATAAGTTGGATAATAATTGAATTAAACAAAGCATTTTCTCAATTTGTTGAAAATAAAATAGTCTCTTTATAATTATAATTGAAAATTTGATTTTTCAATTCTATTAAAATTATAATAATTGAATTTCTGCAAAGAATTTTACTATTTATAAAAGTAATTCAATTCTTCCAAACAATTCCTGTTGTTTATTAAAATAATTTAATTCTTGTGATTAATTTTATTAAAATTTTTGAAAATAATAAAACAGTGATAATTAATTATTTATTTAATAAGTAATAAACATTTAATTTGTTCAGGAAATAAATAAAAATAATTTATAAAAATATTCAGAAATTTGAAATTATAAAAGTTTAAGGGAAGTTCAATAAATATAATTATGTATTGAGAAGAATAATATAATTTTTATAAGCAAAAAATACTAAAACTGTGTAAGAGGGATTTTATGTTTAAAAAATAAAATTATAATTACGGTCACTAACATTATTTTCGAAAAATTTAAATAAAATTCGAGAAAAAAATTCATTTTTCAAAAAATGTGAAGAAATTTCAGTTACTTGAAACATTTTTTAATTATTTCCTTATAAAAATTCAATTATCTTGAAACAATATAATTAAAAAATTACAAATCTTATTTTTCAGATTTAAAAAAAAATTGCGAAAGTTCAATTTTGTTAAACAATTTTATGTATATTTTGTAAAATTAACTAATAAAAATTTTAATTATTAATCTTCGCCGTTAGAAATATGAATACATTAGAATATGACTTTTTATAAAATTCAATTACTAAACATTGATTAAATTAAAATACTTTAAAAATTCTATTTGTTAAAAAGTTTCTAAGGAAATTCTTTAACAAATTTAATTACATATTTTCAGTGGACTTTAAAAATATTTCTATTAACTCCATAATTTTCTAAAATTTATTTACATAATACGTTTGAATTGGTGACTGATTTTTTACTATCAAATTAATTATTTTTAACTTATTCAAATTTAGAGAACAGTATAAATATCTATGAAAATTGAAATAAAAAGTGATTTTTTAAAAACATATTAAAGTAATAAAACTTTTTTAATTTTGGTGAAAAAATTCCCGGTTTGGTATAAAATTCTCGGCTAACTCCCGGTCAAATTAAATTTCCGGTTTTCAAGGATTTTCTGGTTAGTAGACACCCTGCAAAATAAAACAAGACATGAAAGACGATTATTTACAATGATTTTAAATGCTTACTTAAAGAATATTCTACGGGTCCTAATTCTCCACTGAACATTTCGGATAAGGCAGTCATAATTCTAACCACTTCTACCATTGAAGGCCGCTCGTCGGGTACTTTACTCCAACATCTAGGAAGGTGAAATCATTTTTGAATTATTATTATTATTATTATAAAACATGAGGAAAGCAAATTAAATCAAACTGAAGCAGTAAATACTAAGAATAACTCACCGAGTCATAAGCCTTTCAATTGGTTTTGGACACGATTCGAGTAAAGCGGGTCTCTGTCCGATGTGAACTGCCCACATAATTCTGTAGGCAGAACCTCCAATATCGTCGAAAGGTTTCCTCCTGGACAGAACCTCCCAAAGTATTATACCCCAACTGAAGACATCACATTTTTCTGTATAACGAGAACCTTCAAAAACTTCAGGTGCCATCCACGCTGCAGAGCCTTTATTATTTGTCATGTATGACTTTAAATCGCAAGCTGTTCCGAAATCGCAAATTTTCAGTGTTTGACCGCCCATGATTAAGAGAAGATTCGGTGGTTTCAGATCCCTGTGAAAAAAAATTTTTTAAAATAAAACTTTCATCTTAATTTCGATTTTATTCCAGTGAATAGTACATTAGGTGAATCCGTTTTTTATAGACTATCCAATTTCTTTAATTTTATTATTTATTTTATATGTATTTCGATAAATAAAAAATATTTTTTGACACTGAGAGAGTGAATATTTAGTGTCGGAGAACAAATGGATTTTTATGATTTGAAAGAATTTCAATTTCTTTATGTATATTATATTGAATAAAATGTAATAATTGAATATTATTGTAGTTCACCTGTGTATAAGTGGTTTTGGTTTCATATTGTGAAGATATGCAACGCCACGGGCGCACTGAAGGGCCCAACTCATTGCATGGCCAACTGTGTAATGGGGTTGAGGATCGCAATGAAGAACTGAAAGATGATAAAAATTAAGAGAAATAGAGAAAAATAGAAATATTTTATTTCTCGATCCTTATTCCAACGTTTCATCCACGTACCATTATATAATGATCCACCTTCTGCATATTCCATTACTAAACAGACGGGATTTTTCGTACAGGCCCCATAAAGTTTAACAATATTCGGATGAGCTACTCTTGATAGTTGTCTCACTTCAATTGAAAATGCCTTCTTTTCACCTTCCGAGTTGATGAGTTTTACCGCAACATACTGTCCACGCCATTTTCCTTTCCAAACAACACCAAAAGAACCTTTTCCCACAATCTGAGAAGAAGAAAAAATTTCACATGTAAACATGTTGGCCTGCAATACTCGAAATCAACTTCTTTTGTATTTACTATTTTTATAACAACAATTTTGAATGCAATACAAATTTTTTATCAAACAATTTTTACATATCTTATGTTTTTAATTGAGGAGCAATTTTTCAAAAGTTGATAAATCCATTTTTAAAAAAATTGAGATAAACACAAATTTAAAATATTAAAATCTTTAGAAATCCATTTATCACTGTTCAATTTTTAAAAACAAATTTATTAATAAAGAATTTTCAGTTTAAAAAATATTTTGGCCTAACCATGATGATTTTTAATTTCCATCTTTTTATTAGAAAAAATTATTAAAACCTTTAAACTTCCTATATTTCAATAGAATTTAATTACAAACATAGCATTTAAAATAGAAAAAACTATTAAAAAATAAAATAATTTATTACATTTTTTCTACAGTAAAGATAATTTTAATGGTTACGTGAGAATTGTCATTTCTTTAAATTTCTCGAAATGACAAAATTTGTTCCCTATAAAGTTTTGAACGTTCAAAAGAACGAAATAAATTTTCTATTTAAATATTTTCACAAATTTGCCAGAATTAAATTTAAAATAAAATTCATTCAACATTTATAGAGAAATTAAATTTTTAAATTAACAAAAAAAAAAATAAAAATTTCTAACCAATTTCAAATTTCAATAAAGTACAACAAAAATTCATCGTTCATTTGAACGTTCGAAACTTTAGGAACATCAAAATTTGGATTTATCCGGTTTTGAAAACACAATTTTAATTTACATTCACCGAAATAATATTAAATAATTAATTCTATGACAAACATTGAAGAAACCAAATTAATCAATTAAATTTAATTGTTTTGACAGTTTTGGAACAAGAAATAGATTCGATATTAATAAGACAATTACATTTGATGGTCAATTAAGAAAGAAAAATTACAGAAAAATAAAAATGTTATTTTGTAAAGTAGTTCAGAGAACTTTGTGAAAGTCTGATTTTTTGGATAAAATAATAAGAAATAAAGAATTAATCGCAAATAAGCTGAATAAGGTTATGTTATTAAATGAAATTTTCATTATTAACGAAATTGTAGTCTAACGAAAGTATCAACAATGAAAGTATCATCGAAGTAGAAACTATTCTCAAGTACTAAATTCACGACGTTTGAAGGGGGAAAAAGTTTATTAAAACAAATAGTAATTTGTATCGTTAAGAAAAATATTTACCTCTTGTCTTTCAATTTCTTTAAAGTCAATTTCTTCAACGAACTGCTGCTGATGGCCGGTTCCTTCTTTGCTCGCCATCGCACACAGTCAACGTCACATTATTTTCAGCGTGCATTTAAACTGAAAAATTAAATTATTTAAAAAAAAACTTTTTAATTAATAACTCTAAAACTATCTCGCCATTTGCATTATTTTGATGTAGATTCGCAGGGTTGAAGTGGTTGAAACTGGTTTGAAATAACCAAGCACGGATGGAAAGATGATTTGAGTTTGGTTTTTTTAAACTTAAAATGCAGTTCACAGTGTCCATAGTGCGGAAGGTTCAAAAATTTGGAAGTAATGTGTAAGCACCTTTATAACAGACGTTCTCTTGACTTGAGTTGTTTTGTCAATCTATTTACATTACTTTTCGCAATTTTATAATTTGACATCGCGTTTCTGCAGAAATTTAAACAATGTTTTTGATTATTATAATTTCGAAGTTGCCCACCCATTTTACGTTGGCAAATTTTGCAAAAAGTGTGTTGGAAAATGATTGTTTACCAATTTCACGTCATTTTACATATTAGTGTTTCTGTTCAGCGATAAACAGAAATCTCGCATAACCTAGAAATTTCAGAGACTTTTCAATTCCAACACCAAACTTAAAGTTTTTGGATATTTATTTATTTTATTCCTTGTGAAAATTAAAGACTAGTTTGGTAAAGATAAATTCAATCAATAGGAAGGTATCAAACATAAAAAATGGCTTATGTCATATTTAAAGTTACGACGTTTCGATATAGTTTACCATCCTCTTGAGGCTGAATGTTACAATTTAGAATACATTGCAACTAGTCAAGATTAAAACAAATATAAACATAAAATTAAATAAATAAATAACACGTAAACGTGAACGCAAAAAGGACAAGCACACGACGAATGCTGTCATTTCAATACAACGATCAAGTCAAACAAAAAAATTACACATTCGGAAGGGAATTTTTTTTTCACATAAAATTAAATTCTAGTTTTAGCCACAAGTAATTTTTATTATTATTTTTTATAATTATTCATTTTTTAAATAAGTAGTAAACAATAAGAAAGAAATTATGCGATTTGGCAAAGTTTTATCTTAAAATTGTTTATATCAACGTGAATTTTTTTAAATTAAATAATTATAAATACGAAACAAGTTTTTTAAGCTTTATTTTTACATCAATTCAAATTGTTTTGGTCAAATAACATTGATAATAGTAGATGTGCTTGTATTTTGTTTCCTTTAATATCCGAGATAATGAATTTTCATTATTTTTTTTAACGGAATTTGTGTTTAAATAAATTCTAACATATGTTATTAAAAACTTTATTAACAGTTAACTAACTTATAACATTTGTCATAAATTTAAAATTATAATGAATATTTTTGTTTGAAATATAATTATTCTTATGGTTTATTTCAAATTATAAAAAAAAATTAATTTGCAAACGAGAAATCTTAATTTAAATTATTTCTAATATTAATAATACTTTCAAAAGTGGGGGGATTACAATTTTTTCTTTAAAAAGTTTTAATTTAAACAAGGAAAGTTTAAAATAATGAAATTTAGAATCAGCAAGTGTGTCATGATAAGAAATATATATCTTAAAAAAGATATTTTTAATTATATTTGAAAAAGTTAAAAACTATCATGAAAAGCAAATTTTTTCTACGTAAAATTGTATTACTATCATTTTTTTTATTTTAGATTTTCAAATTTAACTATTTTGCATTAAACACAATATTCATATAAAGATATAAAAATGAAGTTTCAAATGCTACCAAGGAATGTCTGACAAAAGAGTTAAAAGTTTAAAACTAGCCAATTTATAAAATTAATAATAACTTGTGTGTTAAAATTCACATTTCTAGTCTGTATGATTAATGAGAGTTTAAAGTAAATTCTTTTACATAAAATTCAGTAGAGCAGCAATTAATTAATAAGTAGATCAAGCAGAATAACCAAAAAATCAATAAAAATATGAATTTTGACCATTTTAAAACTTGTGTAATAAATTTTTCGTGACAATATGAAAATTTCTCTATCTAAAGGGATCATAATAGAAGCAAAATCAAGCATTGTTGTTAAGTCAAAGAGTATTATAAACGAAATAAAAATTAAGGTTATTCAGGCAGGTTTAAGGGCATCCGGGAAACCGGATGTCCCCCAAAAGTGTTGTCGTGATCGACGTCTCATTTAAAAAGAAAAGAATATTTTAAGTCGGGAATTTTTGGTAAACAATAGATGAATGCTCTGGGATAAGCGGTCCTCTAGGAATTTTGCAAAATTTTTTAAATAATTTAAAAAAATTGTTTAAACATTACGTTTTTCAATATTTATTTCAAAAATTACTTGCAAATTTTGATAATATTCATTATCAGCACGAATTCCTGATAAATCAGAACAAGATATCTTTAATTCTTTAGAAGTGGGACGAGAGGCGGGAAAACACTTTTTGGGGACAATTTTTCCCGGATGCCCTTAAACGACATCTTAAATTTATTTTTTCATTTTGACTTCGTTCGTGAAACCGACTTTAGTTGTTTTCATTGAATTCATCTAATTAATTGTCAAGTTGTCAACTGTTGAATCTGGTGCATCTGTTGAATCTGGTACATTTGGTGCATCTGTTAAATCTGGTACATCTGTTGAATCTGGTGCATCTGTTGAATCTGGTACATTTTGTGTATCTGTTAAATCTGGTACATCTGTTGAATCTGGTACATTTGGTGCATCTGTTAAATCTGGTACATCTATCTGGTGCATCTGTTGAATCTGGTACATTTGGTGCATCTGTTAAATCTGGTACATTTGGTGCATCTGTTGAATCTGGTACATTTGGTGCATCTGTTGAATCTGGTACATTTGGTGCATCTGTTAAATCTGGTACATTTGGTGCATCTGTTGAATCTGGTTCAATTGGTGCATCTGTTGAATCTGGTACATCCGGTACATCTGTTGCATATTTACTAGTTGTCGTTTCATAGATAGTCTTGTCAGAAGGTAAATTGTTCGAAACTAGTTTAATATTGTTGATTGCAGCCTTTAATTTTAAAACTAAATCAAATAGGATAAAATCAATCTTTGACTTTAATGTTTTACCGAGAATTATATGTAATGCGCTTTCAACAGATTGTATTAGTTCAATATTTTTCATCATTTTTTTTCGCATATCAAATGTTGATCCTAAAGTGGGATAAATCGAGAACATTTTTTCTATAGTTTGGTATAAACTGGACTCATTAGTTATTAAGAAGTAAAGTTTTTCCTTCAATTCAAGTAATTTAAATTTGAAGATGTTTAATGTCTTTCCATCGAGCATGTTCTCCGAATTCCTCAATTTCTCTGTTTCGTTGAATAATGCTTGTATCAGGACGTTTGCTAACTTTGGAACCATTTGCTCTAACTCTATTATCTCCTTTGCTCGTAGCAGTTTTATCATAGAAGATGCTGAAATACTAAGTTGTGCATCCTGCAGAAGATTGCTTTGTATGCTTTTAGAGTTATTAATAACTGAAATAATATCAGCATCAATATTCCCACTGGCTTCACTCACAAATGATATTCCTTTGAACAAGGCAATCCTGTCGTTATTATTTAATAGAAACCTTGTAAAGTTTTTCAAAATCTCGGACCAATCCAATGTAGTGTCAAGTAATAAGTGTTTTTCCAAATGATAATTTATGTATTTTTTATCAGTTGTTACACGATTTCGACTAGTGGCTGAGACTTTTGTAAAAATTATTGATGTACTGTTAAAATAGTATTTAAAGTTATGTCCAAAAAGGTTTTCAATTCTTTCTAAAAGTGATACAAACTGTTGGTTATAATCATGTTTAATGTCTCTAATGTCGACAACTAAAATTATTTTTAAAGATTTAACACTTTTTATCAATCTATACAAGTAAAAAGAATTAGTGACATCTCGTACTGCTCCTCTATTGTCGCCAAATCCAGGAGCTTCCCAAAGAGTCAAATTAGGGAATATTTTCGAAGTCCACCCTTTTGGGATTGATGTTATTGATACTGATCCAGCAACGATTTCTGGTCCTAAGGATTCATTATCTGCCTTTATTATTGCTTTTGGACTAAATTTTGAATATTGTTTAAGTTTCAATTTATTGCCCATTAAGTAATTAATTAGGGTACTTCTTCCAGATCTTGTGTTACCTAAGAAAATTGCCGAATCTTCATTCATTGATTGTTTGTCCATATACTTTTCCGCTTCGTAAAGAGAAGAATTCAATTCCATTAGACTCACCTGACCATCCATATTGTCACCTTTGACCAGTAAACTTAGTAGGCAGATTATTGCAACTCTAATCATGATTGATCGATGATTATCTTTTTCTAAAGAAAGATTTTCTACTGTTGTTGGAATTTATTACTGAAAAAAAATTTATTTAAACTTACAAAACATTTAAAATTAATTTTAAAATTTAATGGGGTACATACTTTAGAAATAAAATATAAAAAATATAAATGAATTGTGTCAAATAATGCTTATTTATATGAAATAAGTATTGAGTTTCAAAAGGATCTAAACATTTTTAAAACTTTTTAGTCGCCATATTGGATCCGCCATTTTGAATTTATTAAATACAACATCAAATTCAGATTCTGTACACTTATGAAAGTTTAAATTAAATTTGATTTGGTATACGTTTTTTCAGGGATCTGGTATTTAGAGTTCAGGATGTAAATATTAAAAATGTCTTTTTTCGAAAACGCGGATTATTAAAAAAATAAACGGATTATTTTATTTTTTGTTGCAAAATTGCTGTAGAAAATATTTTAAAAAACTTGTCATTCTAATCAAAATTTAAAAAATATGCCTAATCAGACACGGAGAAAAATGGATTCTCTAATATTATAATTTTCATGTTTCATATTTTACCGTACCAAAATATAAATAGAAAATTGGTCTAATAAATGTTAATTATTTTAGAGAAAATAGTAGAAGATTATTAATTACTTTTTAGATAACTTACCCTAGTAGCTTTTATCCCAGATTTTCTCTATTTATAATTTTGATGTGATATTTATATTTGTTTTAAACGAACATGAGCAATTGGACTAATTTAAATCTTTGAAAACTGAAGTTCAATGCGACGTATCGAACTGACGTGGCTTTGGCAAATTTCTTAAGTTTTGTTTTGTTGATATCTTCTACAGTGAGTATTATTTTTTTTATATGAGTCGACGACCAATAGAAAAATTAAGGTACATCGAGTACAGATAATAAAAAATAAGATATCTTAGTAAAGAAAAAATGTATGTTTTTTTAATGCATACTAAAAAAAACTGTTATGCAATTCAATATTTCATTTTTGATAACACTTTTAGGAATCAGCATTTCAAAGTATCCGCATGAAAAGGGGCCACTATTGGACTTATCTATTTGGGCCGAAAAATTGTTTATATTATTAATATTTTTTAAATATTATTGTATCTCATTTTCAGTTCTTACACGTACTTTAACTTCACTTTCACTCAGAATTTTTTTATTCGACTTTAACTTCACTTTCACTCAGAACTTTTTTATTCCACTTTCACTTCACTTTAACAAAAATTTCTTTTCACTCTCACTTTCACTCCACTTTCGCTCAAAATTTATTTTCATTCCCCTTTTACTTAACATTCACTAAACATGTTTTTATTTCCCTTTAAAAAAAATCAAGTGAAGTGTAAAAGGGGAGTAAAAATAAGTTTACTTCTACTTTTTTATTCCTCTTTACACTGTCACTTGACATACACTTTACTTTCACTTAGACTTAAAATTTTTTTTTACTTGAATTTCATTTCACTTTCACTCGAAATTTATTTTCACTCCACTTTCACACAAAACTTATTTTTACTTCACTTTTAGAAATTTTTAGTAAAAGTTAAAGTAAAATGAAAGTGAGTAATGAAAAATGTTGAGTTAAAGAGAACTAAAAGTGTCATGTATATATATTATATCTGAGGGAGTACAGCGCTTGCGCCACTATTCAATTACGAATGATATAACCGATGCAGATTTTGAGGGAAAAGGTGGCGCGTGATTTTGGGGTTGAATCCACGATGCTTTCAAGCACTATTGAAAGAGCTATCAGTCCACAACCGTCCGCCTCATCGTTCTATCACTTTTCGAGCACATGTCTGTTTTCATTTTCATTGTATTCATCCACGGATTCTTGGTTCCTCTAATTCGAAATGGTGAGATCATTTTATTATTTTTTTAAAAACATTTCTATTCAAAATACACGCGGTTACGTGTTATAATATAATTAAAAAAATATATTCCCTATTTTATTTATTTTTCAATAAGTTTACTCTCTATATATTTAAAGATTTTTTTTTTCGAAATTTAAAATTTAGAAATTGTTTATATTAATGTTGAGACATCAAAATTTGGATTTCGACAGAAACTTATAATTTTTTAGGGAAGTATTTTGTGAAATAACAAATTAATAATATAAATGTGTGTTGAATTGATATTTTTTCAAATAAGAAAATTTTGTGACGCGCTTCCAAGAAAGAAGAAGCAAACGAATTGCAGGTTAGGTTCATGTTAGATTTATCTTGAGTGAAAGTTTATTTTTAATTATTTGAATTTGAAACCAATTTTTATTGATTATTTGCGATGATAGCTTGAAAGTTAATCATTTTTAATTAATATAATTTATTCTCTTTCTGTATTTTTACTCAAAAAAAATGAAAAACATAACCTCAAATTTTTTGTTTCTTAGGTATAACTTACTTCGAAGTGTGGAACATTTCTTAAATAGTGTTTTTTTTAAAATTTTTTGCTATTTCCAGCGGATATTTAGTGAAATTAGAGATTTTAATCGTTTATCAGAGAAAACAGTTGAAAAGCATTGTCTAATTTCTAGTAATAATTTATTAATATAAAGGAATGAACTTTGGGAACTTTTAGTGATATATCTGTAATTGCGCCACCAGAATCGAAAAGTGTAATGCAAACTTCAAGTACAATACCAGAAACTTTGAAAGTTTTGTTGAATAAGCGAGTATAGAGTATATAAGTGCTACGGAGAAGACAGAAGAAGCGATTCTTTTCGAGTGGAAACTCTTTCAAATATTCAAATTGAAGATATATAGCGTGTAAAGTAAAAAGGCTTTACGATTATTCATTTTTTTGTTCTATACGATCCTTCGATCTTTCAAAGTGATTTTATTTCTTTTCTTCTACTATGTTCTTATTGACTTTTCAAAATGTATTCCTTTCAAATGTACACTACTCTGCTTTCTTTAGAATAGTCCTTTTGGTACTTACTTTGCAAAAATATATTTTTTACTTGTTAAATGAATATTTCAAAATAATCCTCATTCTTTTGGTTCATTAAGAAAAGAATTTTTCATGTACAAATGAATAAACCAAACGATTTTGTAACTTGATTTCACTTCACTTCATATTCACTTGAGTCATGGTCGACTTTCACTTTGCCCTAATTTTCACTTTACATTCACTTTCCCCTAATTTTCACTTTACATTCACTTTACTTTCATTTCGCTTCATTTTCACTTCACTTTCATTTCACTTCATTTTCACTTTACTTTCTTTCATTTCACTTCATTTTAACTTCACTTTCATTTCACTTCACTTTCACTTTACATTCATTTCACTCGTATCACTAACGAAGTAAAGTGAATATAAAATTTGCGTAAAAATGAAATTCGAGTGAAAGTGGAGTGAAAATAAAATTTGAGCAAAAGTGAAACTGTAATAAAAATAAAAAAAGAGTAAAGTGAAGTGAAAGAGGAATGAAAATAAAATTTGAGTAAAATGAAGTGAAAGTGAAATGAAAATAAAATTAGAGTAAAATGAAGTGAAAATGGAATGATAATAAAATTTGAATAAATGTGAAAAGGAAGTGAAAATGGAATGATAATAAAATTTGAATAAATGTAAAAGTGAAATGAAAATGGAATGATAATAAAATTTGAATAAATGTAAAAGTGAAGTGAAAGTGAATGTAGAGTAAAAATAAAATTTGAGTAAAAGTGAAAGTGGTATAAAATTTAAATTTGAGTAAAATGAAATGAAAGTGGAATGAAAATAAAATTTTTAGTAAAAGCAAAGTAAAGATAAAAATATAAAAGTGAATGTGGAATAAAAATTAAATTCAAGTAAAACGAAGTGAAAGTGGAATGAAAATAAAGTTTGAGTATAAAAGTGAAGCCGTCTGCAGTAAGAGAACTTTAAAACTCTCTTTTAATAATAAATGACAAAACAGAATTATAGTTTCAAGGAATCATTAAATTTTTTTTTTTGGTACTTGTTCCAAACATGAATTTCAGAATTTCAGAATTTCAGTTTGTTGGAAAATAATAAACTAAGCCATGACAGCGTTGTTTGCTCAAGAGTTAATCATTTATCGAACACTATATCTTTGAAGCAACATAGAGTAACGAGAATCGTTTAAAGCTGATTAGCCTATAAAGCCATCTCGCATGTTTGGCAAAACATCCATGTAATATATATATACGCATCAAAAGTAGACACGGTCGCATTAATTTATGTTTATGAAGAAAATTCCCACCGAAAAATCTCATAGCGGAAATAACATAAAATAAACATTATTTATCATAAATTTCATTCATCACAAAAAACCATTTAACATATAAATATCATTTGGTCGAAAGTTCATTTAACACAAATTTTATGTTACATAAAACTCATATAACATAATTCCTATTTTACATAAAACTCATATAACATAATTCCCATTTTATATAAAACTCATATAACATAATTCCCATTTTACATAAAAATCATTTATAACATAAATTTCTTTTAACAAAAAATTCATTTAACGTCAATTTTAATTGTTATAAAATTTAATTCACATAAAATTCAATTGACAACAATTTTATTTGGCATTAAAGTCATTTAACGTAATTCAACATTTATCGTCTTATTTGACACCGAATCCATTTCACGTAAATATCATTTTACAAAAAATCCACCTGACCTAATTTTCATTTGATGTAAATATTACTTTCTTATTTAATGTAAAATTCACTTGATATAAATTTCTTTTGGCATTAAAGTCATTTAACATAATTCTCATTTGACATAAAATTCAGTTGACATAGATTACATTTTACATAAAGATCATTTGACATGAAAATATAGGCGCGAACTTCAAAATTAGCGAATCGCAATGTTTATAATATATAATTTTGGTTACTTTTAAAATTCACGCTTTTTTATGTAACATGTGACAAATGAATTTTTTTGGCAAATGAGAATTTTGTTCAATGACTTTTATGTCAAGTGAATCTTATGGCAAATAAAATTTAAGTGAAATAAAAATTATGTTAAATGAACCTTATGTCAAATACTGAGGATATTGCACATAAATTAATTAATTAATTAATACATTAATAAATTAATACATTAATAAATTAATGTCGATTGATAAAATTTTTTCGCTTTGGTTAGAGTAGAGAAAAATGTACAAAAAAATCTCTACGCAGTGTACAGCCAGTTTATGGACTGTTGAGAGTTATAAATGTACATTTCGATATATATACGGTAACAAATGCAAAAACAATGTCTCCACATGGTGAAATCTCACGAAGTAGAGACTTTTTGTTGTTGAAAAATTGATTTTTCAAATTAGTGGCGAACATTTTTTTTTACCATAAATTATTTTTCCCGAGAAATTAAAATTTCAAATAATTTCATTAAAAAACCTCATGAAATATAATTATTTTTGAAATTTGCAACTGTATAATTCATCCAAAATTCAATTATTTCTTTAGAATTTTTCAATAAAATGATTGAAAACCTTCAGAAATTTTTAAAGAAAAATAATGTTATTAATGATTGTTTAAAACAAAAATTTAAAGATTTTTCAACCTTTGCTCCCCTAAAATTTTCAAGGAGTTTAATTTAAAAACCCTTTAAAATTTATTAATTCCTAAATTTCCTGTTATAACGGTTTAAATATTCAATTATTTTTTTAAAATTTTAACTGAAATTTTTGTTAAATCATAATTCCTATGAGAATTCAACTACTAGAATTGAAATTATTTAAATGGAATAATTATTGTAAATTCTAAAATTCATAAAATGATATAATTTCTAAAATATAATTATATATATATAGACAATTTTTAAAGAGGAAAAAAGAAAATTCTTTATAAAATATAAAATTTTACGAAATTTTCAATTGTTTCAATTTGTTAATATTATCATTGAAAATTCAAGTACAGTAAAGACTCCATTATTTGGAGTTTTAATGTTATTAAAATTCTTTGCAAATAATTGAATTTCAGAGAAGAATTTTATTATTTTATAAGGATAATTGAAATTTTGAACAGACTTTTTTTTAAAAATGTTTAAAAGTATTTGAATTTCGAAAAAGAATTTTGATATTTTTAAAAATAGTTGAAATTGTGGGGAGAATTTAAAATAATTTGAAAATAATTGAATTTCTGCGATGAATTTTCTTATTTTTTAAGATAATATTGAATTTTGCAAAGAATTTTATCAGAACTTTTGTAAATAATTAAATTTCCATCATGAATTTTATTATTTATAAAGATAATGATAATTTTGACAAGAAATTGAAAAAATTTTTTGAAAATAAATGAATTTCGAGGATGAATTTTATTACTTTTGAAAATAAATAAATTTCGAGGATGAATTTTATTATTTATAAAGATAATTACAAATGTATAGAAATAAATAAATAAATAATTGAAATTCTGACAAGAATTTTATTATTTATAAAGATAATTGAATTTTTGAACAGATTTTTTTTTAATGTTTAAAAGTAAATTGAATTTTGATGAAGAATTTTAATATTTATAAAGATAATTGGATTTTTGAACAGATTTTTTTTTTAAATGTTGAAAAGTAATTGAATTTTGAAGAATAATTTTGATATTTATAAAGATAATTGAAATTTTGAGAATTTAAAAAAAAAATTGAAAATAATTGAAATTCTGCGGAGAATTTTATTACAACTTTTGAAAATAATTAAATTTCCATGATGAATTTTATTATTTTTGAAGATAATTAAATTTTTGAACAGTTTTTTTAAAAATGTTTAAAAGTAATTGAATTTTGATATTTATAAAAATAATTAAAATTTTAAGAATTAAAAAAAATTTTTTTTTTAATATAATTGAAATACTGCGGAGAATTTTATTACTTTTGAAAATAATTGAATTTCCATGATGAATTTTATTATTTATAAAATTTTGACGAGAAATTAAAAAAAATTTTGAATATAATTTAATTTTTACAAAGAATTTCATTATTTTTGAAAATAAATGAATTTTAGAGGAGAATTTTATTATTTATAAAGATAATTGAAGTTATGGCAGGCATTTTATTACATTTTTTTGTAAATAATTGAATTTTGGAAAAGAATTTTATTATTTATAAAAATAATTGAAATTTTGAACAGATTTTTTAAAAAAATGTTAAAAATACCTCATTAAATTTTTGCCATGCATTTTATTAAATTTTATTAAATATTATTTTAGATTGCTTGATGTTAAAGTATATGTGTTGGCGAGAAATGTGATTTTTTTACAATTTTGACAATTTCGTGTTTCCTTTTTGGCGTTTTTTTCCCCTAAAATTTCATTCGACTTTTTCGGAAATTTTATGCGACTTTTTGTGACTTTTGTTGTGAATTTATGCGACTAAAGCGACTTTTTTTTGAGTCTTAAAGACGATCCGAGCCTTGTAACAATTGAAGAAAGATATAGTGTCAGAGAAAGAAATTAAGATTAGTGGACCTGTGACATTTTCGACAAATGCTCGTCTAATTAAATTGCAAATGCTGTAGGTTGCTTTTTCATCTATGTAAAATAAATCGATATAGTTTTTGAAACTATTCGCAGAGTAAGTCTGCGGTTTTCTAGCTATATATACGTACTTTCCCAATCGCTGTATATGCGTCGTAGGAATACTATATCTCTAATTAGAAAACTAACTAACCTTTGAAACTCGAGTATGAAGCTGTAGGATGTTTTAATGTTAGGACGAAGATATAAGTTTCTGTCTCTGAGTATCTAATGCTCTATGTATATTCTGTATTTGTGAAAATTTGTCGAAATTCCAGTAATGAAAATTTAAAGGCGTTTATCTCCTTTTATTTTTAAGCCTTGCTTTATTTTTGTTTCATTTGATTAAAAATTGACTAATGATTATTAGTTTGTATTACAACGAAAAGGAATATCAAGAAGAATTTGAATACTTACCCAGTGGGCAAAAAACCATCATTGTTTTAAAAACGTTCCAAAAACATTTTTAGAACGTTTCATGACTGCCAAATAACGTCCCAAACACGTTTCATTGCTTTTAAAACGTTTTTGAAACATATAACGTTTTTGGAATGTTATTTGGCAGACATGAAACGTTCTAAAACTGTTTTTGGAACGTTTTTAAAACAATGATGGTTTTTTGCCCACTGGGTTAACATTTTGCATAAAAATCTGTAGCAGAAAATATTAAACTAATTTTATGAGTCATCGCAGTAATAAAAAAAAAGTGTTACCTTGTTACAATTAACGAAACCTTGTATCAATTTCCTATTCCTTATGAAAGTCGCATGTGCTTAAGTTTTCTCTAAAAAACGATGGTTTTGGAAGCAATCGATTAACAAGCAGAGGATGTGCATTCTACTGAAACAAAAGCGAATTGACAGTTAAGCTGTCAAATTGATAAAAGCAAACATTTCGTTCCTATACGTTATTTTAAATCGTATATCCTTCAAATGCATTTATATTTTATCTTTAGAAAATTGCGCTTCGAGATATTTGCAGAAAAATTCTTTACGTTCTTATAGTATATCATTAAGGTATTATTCTAAGGATGATATTCTTCGTAACCGAAAACTAATTAAAAAAATACAATTCACTATTATACTTAATAAGAAACATTTTGCTCTTAATATTAACACTAAAAAGCAAAATTGGTTAATTAATTTAAGCACTGTTCAAAAAGTTTCTATAATGTCATTTCTCCGAGCACAGTTTCGGACAAAAATAAGATTATAGACAAAAAGTTATAGTAAAGTCTAGTTAAAATATACAAAAAAAAAACAGTATCACTTTTTATGACAGAAGTTTTACTAAATTATATTGAATTATAAATTCTAAAAAAAGGAAAATGCTAGTATTTTTCTACTAATCCTCACAAAAAGAGAAGTTTTAGTTTTTTTTCCAACAAAAAACAAAAATACAGTAGTGTTTATACAAATAATAATAATTGTCGAAGAAAGTGACATTTTTTTTATAACTTTATCGACATTAAAAAAAATATATCTATATATGTATATAAAATGTACATCGTTTGAAAAAAAAGAGAGAAGTCCAACGAGGGAGATGATTCGATAAACGCCATTTAGTGTCTTTCGGCTCGTAATTCTCTATACCTATCTAACTATATTGAAATAGAATTGAAAAAAAAAATTCCTACTACATGAATGGAAAAACATTGAACAAAGAGAAACCGGGACAAATAGTCGAAATACGAGTTGATAAATTTTCTAGTAACACTAAAAAGAAAAAGTTTTGTTAAATGGGAACCACGAAAAATTTTTTTCGGTTTTTCTCAATACAATTACTGCGAATTCTCCTAAATGTCAATTGGCCTTGTTGAAACAAAGAGATTTGGGTTCGAAATTTTTTATTTTCATTCAGAAAGGAAAGTTGTTAATAAAAAAAATTCACATATAAAAAATTGTACCTATATGAAATTAAAGAATATAATAATTTTAGAAATTTTAAAATAACTGCGACTCTTGTATACAATTCGACTATAATTTTTAGCACTTTCTTGTTTTATTATGTTTAGCACTTTAGCCTTATGATGTAGGATAATAATTTATAATTATAATAATAATTATAAATAATTATAATAATAATTATAAATAATTATAATAATAATTATAAATAATTATAATAATTTTAAATAATTTTGAATTTTAAAAATCTGACTTCGAGTTCGTATAATTAACGACCACAAACACTCCTAAGACTTTTGTTGTATATAGAAAATTTTCTTATGTATCCTTAAAAAATTAATTATTATTAAATTAAATTGATTTCTGAAATCTCATTTTACTTAAATATTTCAAAATTAATTTAGTTTTGAAAGATTTGCATTTAGAATTTTTATAAGTAGATGAACTTGAAAATATTTTCATTAAAAATTTTGTAAAATTTGAATTTTAAATGAATTTCATTAAAAAATTTAAAAACCTAGATTTTCAAAAAAAAACCTAATAATTAAAATTCTTCTAAAATTATCAAAAAATTTTTAATATACATTTAATTGATTATTTAAAAATAACGGATTTATAGAAGAATTTTATAGTTAAAACACTAAAACAAAATTGAATTTTAAACCAAATAGATATTATTGGAGAAATGCATTTTTTGTAGAAAAAATAAAATTCTTTTCAGAAATTCAATAATTTTTTTATCTTTTATTATTTATTCTTCAAAGAATTAAATTATTTTCAAAAATTTCAATTAAATTCTCTTGTGACAATTTAATTTTTTTCAAAATAATTTTATTAAAACTCTTCATGGAAATTTAATTGATTAAAAATTTTTTTTTTAAATTCAATTATTTTCAACGTTTGCTATTTGAATAAAATTTTACTAGAAAATTCAATTATTTAAACCGAAATTTGAATAAAATTAGTGTGAAGAATTCAATTATTTTCAAACGTAATATAATTCTTCACAAAAATCTGATTATGTTTGAAAATTTACAAAAATTCTCGTCAAACTTTAAATTGTGCTTATAAATGAAAATAACATTTTTCTCCGAAATTCAATTATTTTCTCAAATATTATTATTAATTGTTGGCAGAATTTCAATTCTTTTTAATATTCAAGATTTTCATCAAATTTCTCGAAAAATAAAATTATTGTTTATTTTTAATTTGCCTCTTGACAATAAATAATAATAATAAATATAATAATTAAGTTCCGATAAAATTTGTTATAAAAATTCAATGTTCAATTCCATTATTTAATAAATTATTTACTTTTATAGGTAAGTAATTGATTTCTTGTAAAGTTTTCTTCTAAATATTGATTTAAAGATAAATTTGAGTACAAATTTTGGATTATAATTGAATATCATATTAAAAAACATTTATTTATTTGAAAATTCTACGAGAATTCATTTATTTCACTCTAAAAATATAAGCATTTTATTACATAATTGAATTTTTTTTTAAATTGAATTTTCATAAAGAATCAAAAAAAATTTAAAATAATTAAATTCTTCTGAAACATTTTATTTTTTAAATTGCATTTTTCGAGAAATTTGATACAAATTTTGTATATAAAAAACTATTGAAATTCTGATAAGAATTTTATTAAAATTTTTCAGAAATATTCGAATTTCGGAGGAAATTTTTATTATTTATAAAGATTATTTAAATTTTGACGGGAATTTTCGACAAATTTTGAAACATAATTGGATTTTTGTGAAGAATTGTGTTACTTTTGATGGTAAGGTTTCAATAATTTTCGTTTCAGGATTATGTGACGAACATGAATACAGATTGACTAGATATTTAATGGATAGTTATGATGCTGGTGTTCGTCCAGCGAAAAATTCTTCTCTTCCTCTAGTAGTCGTTTTCGGAGTGTCCCTTCATCACATCATTGACGTCGTAAGTTAATTAAAAAAAAAATTTAATTTTTAAATAAAAATATTAATTAATCTAACTTTAAATAATATGAAATTTTTGTATTTATATACTTATATATTTAATAATTATATATAATATATACTTGTATATTTTACAAATAAAATTGTGAACAGTTTAGAAAATTTTTATTTAAAGACAATAATTTATATCAGAAGAAGTTTTCAAAGGGAATATCTAAAGAAAATATTTAAAAAAAAGCAGTAGTAACTAGAAATCGATAAGTCCAACGAGTTGTTTCCCGCCTCTAGAAACTCGATTAGATCAATTTATTCTGAACCTCTTTTCATTTAACCAGCAACTGAATGCTTTAAGAAATAAAATGAAAATCTTCTGTTACTAAAACATAAAAGTGAAAAAGATGAGTATTTACATGCAGCTAAACCGATTTTAATAGGAAGTTTAGTCCTATATTATTGCATATATATATATAGTAAGAAAAATTTGTTATACTCTTATAAAATGTTAAAAATAATTAATTCATATATACTAGAAAATATATCAGAAATCTAAAACACTTTTAGAAAAAATCTTTTCCTAAAAATTAAATTAAAAAAAATAAACTTTTTTCAACCAGACGTGTAGACAAATATAGAAAAATAATTTTGCTTTAAATTGCCTTAAACTTTGTGATTCGCAGGATGAAAAAAATCAGATCCTTACAACAAATTGTTGGGTGACTCAAACCTGGACGGATCATCATTTAAAATGGAACGTATCTGACTTTGGAGGAATTCGTGTACTACGAATGCCATACACTCGAGTTTGGAGACCAGACATTATTTTATACAATAAGTAAGCAAAGCTGTAAAGCGCAATTTTACCTAAAATAATTTCATATATATAATGAAATAAAAGATTTAGATTTTTAAATAATTTTGTCTAACCAGGGTTGCCACAAATATTTAATTTTACTTTTCCCTGATTTTCAGACAAAATTCTCACTTTTTCCCTGACCCTAAATAATATTCTGATTCACTCTAAAAATTATTAGATAATCAAGAAAAAATGTTCTATTACATTTATTCACAAATTTCATTAATTGTAAAATTATTCAAAAACATCAATAACTTCTTTTTTTAAATAAATATTTAATCATTATTATTTTT
Source organism: Leptopilina myrica (nomen nudum) (assembly GCA_032872475.1). Lineage (NCBI taxonomy): Eukaryota > Metazoa > Arthropoda > Insecta > Hymenoptera > Figitidae > Leptopilina > Leptopilina myrica (nomen nudum). The sequence continues at coordinate 63,825,625 of CM065458.1, read as the reverse complement.
CTGTAGGAATTCAAATTCTTCAAAACATTCAAATTCATTTTTTAAATTGAACAACTTTTAAGAATATTATTACAAAACATGAAGAAGGCTCTTCTTTTTCATGTTTTGTAATAATTTAAATTACCACAACATTTTTCAGAATAGGTTGAATATTTGCAGAAATCCTAAAAAAATCCTTCGCAAGAATTCAATTATTTTTACAAGCAGTAAAATTTCTCAAAAAAATTAAATTATTTTTAAAAAATGTAATGAAATTCGTGGCAATAATTCAATTACTTTCATAAATAATAATAAATCGATTATCCGTTAATTCATTTTTAAATCAATTTTTATTAGAAAATTCTAGAAAAATCCAATTATTTAAATTAAGAAATTAAAAATTTATTCAATAATAGAATGTTCTTTGTTAAAATTTAATTCTCATAAAGAATTTTATCAATAAATTTTTAAATATATGAATTTAATTTGACAAATTTTAATAAAATTTTTAAGAATAATTACATTTTTCGAGGAATTTGATTTAAACATATATTGTATAAAAAATCATTAAAATTCTACGATGAGTTTTATTACTTATGACAATAATTTAAATTTTCTTAAAATTTCCATAAAATAATTGAATTTTGAAGAAGAATTTTATTATTTATAAAGTTACTTGGAATTTTAACAAGAATTTTTTTTCTAATTTTCGAACACAATTGGATTTCTACGAAAAATTTTATTACATTTTAAAAATAATTTAATTCTTCCAACGAATTTTATTCAAATTTCTAAAAATAACTGTATTTATGTGAAGAATTTTATTATTTATATAAATAATTGAATTCTTACCAAAAATGTTATTCCAGTTTATAAAAATAATTGAATTTCGGTGAAGAATTTTTTAAATAATTTATATTTTTCGAAAAAATTTTATGAAATTTTGTATTTTAAATAATTGAATTCCAGTGAAAATTTTATTACTTATGAAAATAATGGAATTATTTCGAATTAATTCACTAAAACTGAATTCCTACAAAATTTTGCCAAGAATTATATTAAAATTTTTAAATATAATTGAATTTAGATGAAGAATTTTTTTACTTATAAATATAATTGAAATTTTGAACGTATATTTTTTTTAGTTTTTGAGAATAATTGAATTTTCGCGAAGAATTTTATTAATTTTGAAAGTAATTTAATTCTTCCAATGAATTTTATTCAAGTTTATAAAAGTAATTGAATTTCGGCGAAGAATTTTGTTATTTATAAAAATATTTTTGTATAATTGATATTTTTTGAAAAATTTTATGAAATTTTGTATTTTAAATAATTGAATTCCAGTGAAAATTTTATTACTTATGAAAATAATGGAATTATTTTGAATTAATTCATTAAAATTGAATTTCTACAAAATTTTGCCAAGAATATTATTAAAATTTTTAAATATAATTGAATTAAGATAAAGAATTTTTTAATTTATAAATATAATTGAAATTTTGAAAATATTTTTATTTTTATTTTTGAGAATAATTGAATTTTTGCCAAGAATTTTATTAATTTCGAAAATTATTTAATTCTTCCAATGAATTTTATTCAAGTTTATATAAATAATTGAATTCTTACAACGAATTTTATTATTTATAAAAATAATTTTGTATAATTGATATTTTTCGAAAAACTATATTAAATTTTGCATTTTAAATAATTGAATTCCTGTGAAAAATTTGATTACTACTTTTGAAAATAATTGAATTATTTTGAAGAAATTTATTAAAAATTGAATAATTGAATTTTTGTGGAATTTTGTCAAGAATTTTATTAAAACTTTTAAAAATAATTGAATTTTAATGAAGTATTTTATTATTTATAAAAATAATTGTAATTTTGACGAGAATTGGTTTTAAATTTTTGAACATAATTGAAATTCTGCGAAGAATTTTTGTAACTTTTGAAAATAATTTAATTTCTGAAATCATTTTTTGTAACTTTTCCAAAATCTTTTTTTTTAGTATTTTTAACTAAAATTCTTTTATCAATCTAGTATTTATGAAAATTGTAAAAATAATTCATAAAATAATTTATAAGTCATAATTTACGATAGTTATTATTAATTTTATTTAATTATTATTTATTATTAATTATTAATTTTATGATAGTTTTTGAAAATTGAAGTTATTTAAAAAGAAATGATTGGCAGAAATAGAAAAAATTGAAGGTTTTGTATTAAATTTTGTGGTAATTTCATAGTTTACGAGGCAAAAAGAAAAAAAAAAAAGTTTTCTCATGAATTTTAAAAATTCAATTTTTCCAGTACTTTTAGTAAAAATCCCTGACTTCTTTGACCAATTTTACTTTCCCTGACTTTTCCCTGCGAATTCCCTGACCTGTGGCAACCCTGCTAACTAAGTTGATACACAATTAAAAAAAAAAATTCTTACTCAAGGCAAGTTGAAAATCTTGGCGTCAACACTTTCATCAACTATATAATAATTATCCAAAAATTTGGAAAAATTATTGACTCCAAGATTGAATCCATTTTTGCCAATGTAAAAATGGAATTTTCTGATTTGGTATTTAACGAATTGAACTGTTCGTTTTCAGTGCAGATCCACAGTACAATGCAGCAGTAATAAATACAAATGTGATTGTCAGTCATACTGGTGAGGTGGTCTGGTTAAGTCACGGTATTTTCCGTAGCAGCTGTGATATAGATGTAGAATATTTTCCATTTGACGTACAAAAATGTGCGCTGAAATGGGCATCGTGGACTTACGATGGCTATCAGGTATAAGTCTAAATTGAAAAACTTCACATTCCACCTTTATATAGCTGAAATCTGACCGTATACTCTCATAATACTCATATATACGCACACAGAGAGTTTATTTCTTTATTGTAGAATAATTAAATATATCAAAATTTCAATCTGATGCAAAAAAAAAAAATAGAAAAAAAAAATTGAAATCGCGAATTGTCAAGTCTTGATATAGAGGAACAGGATGATCGAGAGCTTAATTCTGAATGCGGCAAAAATTCAATGTCCTATCAAAGCTAGGATGTGCATACCGCTTTTCCATTTGCTACCCTTTTCATCGCGTGAAATCTATTCTCTGATCCACTTTCCCCTTTCCTCGAATCTTGTGTCAATGCACTAAAACCTCCAACAAATCCAAATCTTATTCTCAAATTGAAACACTATTCTTTATTTTACTAAACATACTGAACTAAATTTTTTTTCTTTATCATCTTTAACAGTTTTCCATACAAGTATAAAATACGATATTTGGTAAATATTCGTCGAAATTATTATCAACAAAAAAATCATTGTTACTATAAAAATTTGCTTTTACAAATTTAATGAAAATTCTTAATTTCTCTTACGGTCTTTCGTTTAATGTAATTATTTGAACAACTCGTATATAGTAAATGCCAAAATATTTCTGACAGCAACTTGAAATAAAATTCAAAATTTATTTTAAAAAGTTGACAAAATTTTCAATTTTTTAAAAATATTTTCGTAAATAGAAGTATTTTTAAAAAACTTTAGTTTTATTTATTTAAAAAACAATTTTACGAAATTTCTGAATTCAATTTTTCAAAACTTTAATACTTTCTGTTAAATAAAAATTCAAAAAGTTATTCATATTTATTTTTCCCGAAGAATTGAAGTATAATTCTTTCTAAAATTTACAACTGTAATTCATCCAAAATTCAATTATTTTTTAGAATTTTTAAATAAAATTATTGAAAAACTTTAATAATTTTTTAAAATAAGAATTTAAAGATTTTTAAACTTTTTCTTCCCTTAAATTTTCAAGGAACTTAACCTTTTAAAATTTAATTAATCCCTAAAGTTCTTGTTAAAAGAATTTAAATATTTAATTATATTTTAAAATTTTAACTGAAATTGTTTCAATTTATTAAAATTATTATTCTAAATTCAAGCACCTTTTTCTTCAAAGAATTTTAATTACTATTTTTCAAAACCATAATTTTTAAAAACTTTCCAAATTAAATTTTTCAAATTTTAATAACTTTTGTCAAATAAATAATTAACTGATTATTGTTCTTTATTTGCTTAAAAATTTGAACTGCAAGTCTTTCGAAATTCAATTAATTTTCTCGAATTTTTAAATATTTGTTATAATTTATTTTTAATCCAAAATACTTATTTTATAAATTTACATAATTTTTAAATTGTGAAATGGAAAGTAATATATTAAAGTAATATTTTATAAAAATTATGAGAAATAATAATTATAATTTTTATAAAATCTAATTATTATTTGAAGTAATTAATGTTTTTAATAATTTTTCAAATATCCGAAATTGAATTTCTCAAATTATTATTTTACATAATTTTTATTAAATAACAATATCTGTGCACTAAAAATTATAAGAAATGAAACTTTCATTATATTAAAATTATGTAAAATAATAATTTCTAGGATTTAAATTTTGGATAATTAAAAAAATATAAAAAACCGTAATTATTTCAAATAATAATTTGATTTTACAAAAATTATTACATTATTTTAACCATTATATTACTTTCCATTTCACAAATTAAAAATTATGTGAAATTATAATTAAAATAAAAAATTGTAAAAAGTAATTATTATATTTAAAAAATTTATTATACGAACAATTTTATAGTTGAAGTTTTCTTTTAATTAATATTAATAATACTCAAAAAGTATGTAGAATAAAAATTAGATTAAAAATAAATGATAGCAAATGTAAATTCTAAATATTCCAATAATGTTAACATTAAGTTATAGAATCTAACCTTTGGAACTACAAAATAAAACATTGTAATAAAATAACGCTAATTTTAGGTGAGGACAGATTACGACGATTATTACAATATAATTAAGTTTCTCTGTTGGGAATTAAAAAAAATTGATTGTCATCTTTTTTTCGATTCCTAACGAATCTCTTTAGGGGGAAAAAATAAGATCAATTTTTCATTTGTTAATGTGAATTTACTGAAATTAGATATTATAGATTAATTATGACTAATTATGAATGATTATGAATCTAATTATGATTTTTTTTTATATTATTTTCTATGATTAGAATAATTCCATGAAATACGCACATTCCATTTTTATTATTAAAGTCATTTTAGAAGGAAAATAATTTATGATGGAAAATTCATTAATGAAAGTAATTTTTGTGAAGTATAATTTGAAAGGTTCATGAAGTTCATGATTGTTTTCATATTGGATTTTCTAATTACGTTGCAACCAAAAAGAAAATATAAATTTGTCCGATAAGAACTCTATTGAATTTATAAATGTGCTAGTGTTTAAATTTTATAATGTAGAATATTCAGTCTAATTTTCATTATCTTGTAATTTTCGCTGTATATCTTATTTTTGAGTGACGAGTTATAAATTTAATTTTTCTAAAAATTTTGAGAATATTAAATAAATATGTTAATTTTTTGAAATTACTTTTCTAATTCATTTATAATTTATCGAATCTATTGGAAGTCTATGTGAATCTATTTGAAAATGCCAAATAAGTTGACAGTGATAATTAAATTTTCTGGCATCGTTAACAATCATGTGGTTACTGATGATGTAGATGTTTGAGAGTTTAGTGAATTAGAACAGAACGGTTTTACAATTATATTGTATTATTATTATTCACTCGAAATCAAGGAACAACTTTTTTAAAAGTTTAAAAAAAAATTATATAAAACAATTTTAAGTTACGAAAAAAAACTCAATACTCTTGATGGTCTTTAAAATCAGTTAAATTTTTTTTATTGTTTTTGGCACAAATCTGATTGCATTGAAAGGCATCAGCATCAATTTCATTTAAAATCAATTAATATGACAAATACCCTTCGGCCGTGGGAAACGATGAAAGACATTGCAATCAGTCGTTAAATTGATCATATTAATTCCAATACCAGATCTAAGACTTACTGAAAATATTTATAAAATTCATTGAACACAAATTTTCAGTTAAAATTTTAGAAAATAATCGAATAGCGTGAATATTTTTTGTTGCTTTGAAAAAATGGAATTTAAAAAAATGTTAAATTAAATTCCTTTGGAAATTGAAGGGAATTTATATGCTTTTCATGTTAGGGATTAACATGTCGCATTTATTGGCAATCGTGAAAACCATAACAGAATGACTGATTGCATCAATTATGTCTATAGAACTTGGTAATTAATGCAACACTAGATTTACACCTAACTACGAGCAAATAAATTGATTATACACTAACAGGGGAAGGTTTACACACACATACACATACCCTTAAATACAAATATGAATGTGCTGTAAACATATATATATTTCTTCAGGTTGAATTGGAGCGCCAAAGCGAGAGAGGTGACATGAGCAATTATCAAGCCAATGGAGAGTTTGATCTCGTTGATTTCTCTGCGAGACGAAATGTTGAGTACTATTCCTGCTGTTCCGAGCCATATCCGGATATCACCTATGAAATCAAATTACGTCGTCGACCATTATTCTACGTCTTCAATCTTATTCTTCCCTGCATTCTTATTAATGGCATTGGTATGAACTCATTAATATTCTATATTATAATTTTTTATCTCAATTATAAATTTAATAAATTAAATCACTATTTTTGAAAATTGTATCTTATGCCCAAAGGCTTTTCGTTTAAAATTTCTTATTTTTTAGAGTTCTAAACAAATTTTTAGAAAATGGAAATTATTTAGAAGATACCAGTGATTGTTATACTCGTCGTGAATCACGTAGAAATCTTTGAGTTACCTTAAAAATTCAATTATTTTTATACATGTATATGTAAATAGTAAAGTTTTTTGGTAAAAATCATAATATTGCATGAAAAGTAAATTAAAATTAGTGTCTTGAATCCTTAAGTTTGTCGCCGTTCAATTGCAGAAAACGAATTCCTACCTTCGTTAAGAATCGACAAGATTTAATTATACAGATTCCTCCTTTTCTTCTCAAGTTACGGCAGTGTCTACAATTATATTTAATTCTATACAATATATCTGTGTTACAAATGACTTTGTAACTTTTGAATATATATATATATTGAATTTTAATAAAAAAAACAAATTATCAAGAGTAATATTCATGAAAAATAATGATATTAACTATTATTAGAAAAATGATTATTATAATAGGTGATTCTCCTGAAAGGGACCATTTCAAGTGTCTCCAACGTGAGACTCAATATTTGCATTAACTTTTTATTGACATTTTGTTGTGTTTAAATTTCGAAAAAAATTTATCCATAATCTACTAAACATTATTTATCTTTACATACATGGAGAAAAATGGATTATACAATTAGGAATATAGAAATAATAAGATCATACTGAATATAATCTGATTATTACCCTTTATAATCTATTTATCACAACCTTTCAATGTTTTAGAATTATTTCTGGTATTCACAATAGATTACAAATTTTACAACCCAAAATCAAATCGAATTATAATTCTAGATTATTACTATAGCAAACATGTTTTTTTTCAAATTGTCACATTATGAGGTTAAAGTTGTTTTAAAAAATTAACAGGGCTCGGATCGTCTTTAAGACTAAAAAAAAGTCGCATAAATTTACAACAAAAGTCACAAAAAGACGCATAAAATTTCCGAAAAAGTCGAATGAAATTTTAGGAAAAAACGCTGAAAAGAAAACACGAAATTGTCAAAATTGTAAAAAAAATCACATTTCTCGCCAACACATATACTTTAACATCAAGCAATCTAGAATAATATTTAATAAAATTTAATAAAATGCATGGCAAAAATTTAAACAAGTATTTTTAACATTTTTTTAAAAAATCTATTCAAAATTTCAATTATTTTTATAAATAATAAAATTCTTTTCCAAAATTCAATTATTTACAAAAAAATGTAATAAAATGCATGCCATAACTTCAATTATCTTTATAAATATCAAAATTCTTCATCAAAATACAATTACTTATCAACATTTAAAAAAAAATCTGTTCAAAAATTCAATTATCTTTATAAATATCAAAATTCTTCAAAATTCAATTTACTTTTAAACATTTAAAAAAAAATCTGTTCAAAAATTCAATTATCTTTAGAAATAATAAAATTCTTGTCAGAATTTCAATTATTTAATTTTTTATTTCTGTACATTTGTAATTAACTTTATAAATAATAAAATTCATCCTCGAAATTTATTTATTTTCAAAAATAATAAAATTCATCCTCGAAATTTATTTATTTTCAAAACTAATAAAATTTATCCTCGAAATTTATTTATTTTCATAAAAGAAATAAAATTCATCCTCGAAATTCATTTATTTTCAAAAAATTTTTTTAATTTCTTGTCAAAATTATCATTATCTTCATAAATAATAAAAATTCATCATGGAAATTTAATTATTTTCAAAAGTTCTGATAAAATTCTTTGCAAAATTCAATATTATCTTAAAAAATAAGAAAATTTATCGCAGAAATTCAATTATTTCAAATTATTTTAAATTCTCCCCACAATTTCAACTATTTTTAAAAATATCAAAATTCTTTTTCGAAATTCAAATACTTTTAAACATTTGAAAAAAAATTTCTTCAAAATTTCAATTATCCTTACAAATAATAAAATTCTTCTCTGAAATTCAATTATTTGCAAAGAATTTTAATAAAATTTTGGTCAAAATTTTAATTATCTTTGTAAATAAAAAAATTCTTCCTAGAAATTCAATTATTTTCAAATTCTTTTTTTTTATAAAATTTTATAATATAAAATAGTGATTTTCTCACCCAATTTTTTGTAAGTAGTTTAATTTGAAAAAGGTTTGAATTTGAATCTTTTGAAGAATTTTAATTCTTATGGAAAAATAATAATTAAACATTTATTTAAAAAAAGAAGTTATTCATGTTTTTTTTTGAAAAATTTAAAAGAAATCTGTAAATAAATTTAACAAAACATTTTTTTGACTAAAACTTTTTCCTTTAACTTTAATTTTCTGAAAATTAAAAAAATTTTAGTCGCAGTTTACTAAAAAAGTCGATTAGTCGCATCTTTTCACAAAAAAGTTGAAAAAAGTCGTAGTTCCTTAGAAAAGTCGAAAAAGTTGCACAATCCGAGCCTTGAATTTGTTGTGATCGAACTTTTTTACATGTGCTGTTATTTTAATTTTTCAGGTTTGTAAATTTCTGATAATTGCATTCTTATAAATCTAAACAAGTTGTGAATTAAGATGTTCATTACATGAACATTTTGCTTCCTCTTTACGATAAGCAAAAAATTTGCTTTAAAGTGAATTTTTTCATTTTATTTAATTCTATTAATACTAATAAAATATATTCTTTTTATACATCAATCGATTCGTCTTGATGAAATGAAGATTTTTAGTTTGTTTTTAAGTCTAGATTAACATTTTATTATAAAGCAACATAATTTTTAAGAAGGAAATAAATTTCTAATAAAAGTGCGAATTTTTGGTTTTAATTATGTTTAATTCTATAAATTCAAATAAAATATATACTTTATATATACCAATCGATCCGTTTTAATGCAACGGATAAGATTATTGAAAAAAATGAGTAAAATCTTATTGTACTGGAATATAATTTTGATGAAAGAACTAAATTTTTGATAAAAAAAGGTAATTTTTTTGCTTTAATTGTCATTACCTCTATAAACTCTCATACAATTTATACTTTATATATACCAATCGATTCGTCTTGATGCAAAGAAGAAGATTTTATTGTATATTGACTTTAATATTCAATTAAAAAAAAATTTTTTGAAAAAAGTAAAAAAAAATTTTTTTTTAAAGATTTTTTAATGTCCATCATCAATCCGAGTTGAATTTGTTGTGATCGAACTTTTTTACATGTGCTGTTATTTTAATTTTTCAGGTTTGTAAATTTCTGATAATTGCATTCTTATAAATCTAAACAAGTTGTGAATTAAGATGTTCATTACATGAACATTTTGCTTCCTCTTTACGATAAGCAAAAAATTTGCTTTAAAGTGAATTTTTTCATTTTATTTAATTCTATTAATACTAATAAAATATATTCTTTTTATACATCAATCGATTCGTCTTGATGAAATGAAGATTTTTAGTTTGTTTTTAAGTCTAGATTAACATTTTATTATAAAGCAACATAATTTTAAAGAAGGAAATAAATTTCTAATAAAAGTGCGAATTTTTGGTTTTAATTATGTTTAATTCTATAAATTCAAATAAAATATATACTTTATATATACCAATCGATCCGTTTTAATGCAACGTATAAGATTATTGAAAAAAATGAGTAAAATCTTATTGTACTGGAATATAATTTTGATGAAAGAACTAAATTTTTGATAAAAAAAGGTAATTTTTTTGCTTTAATTGTCATTACCTCTATAAACTCTCATACAATTTATACTTTATATATACCAATCGATTCGTCTTGATGCAAAGAAGAAGATTTTATTGTATATTGACTTCAGTTTTCGGTAACTTTTTCCAATTTCATTTTGAAAGTGTTTTTCTTCTTTTTCCTGATAACTGGAACAAAAACAAACAACTTCACCTCTGGACACATTTTTGTAGGACAAAAATTAAAAAAGTTACAAAGGTTTTTCTAAAATAACAGACACTTTTTCATTTTGAAACTTCAGTTTTCGGTAACTTTTTCCAATTTCATTTTGAAAGTGTTTTTCTTCTTTTTCCTGATAACTGGAACAAAAACAAACAACTTCACCTCTGGACACATTTTTGTAGGACAAAAATTTAAAAAGTTACAAAGGTTTTTCTAAAATAACAGACACTTTTTCATTTTGAAACTTCAGTTTTCGGTAACTTTTTCCAATTTCATTTTGAAAGTGTTTTTCTTCTTTTTCCTGATAACTGGAACAAAAACAAACAACTTCACCTCTGGACACATTTTTGTAGGACAAAAATTAAAAAAGTTACAAAGGTTTTTCTAAAATAACAGACATTTTTGCATTTTGAAATTTCAGTTTTCGGTAACTTTTTCCAATTTCATTTTGAAAGTGTTTTTCTTCTTTTTCCTGATAACTGGAACAAAAACAAACAACTTCACCTCTGGACACATTTTTGTAGGACAAAAATTAAAAAAGTTACAAAGGTTTTTCTAAAATAACAGACATTTTTGCATTTTGAAATTTCAGTTTTCGGTAACTTTTTCCAATTTCATTTTGAAAGTGTTTTTCTTATTTTTCCTGATAACTGGAACAAAAACAAACAACTTCACCTCTGGACACATTTTTGTAGGACAAAAATTAAAAAAGTTACAAAGGTTTTTCTAAAATAACAGACACTTTTTCATTTTGAAACTTCAGTTTTCGGTAACTTTTTCCAATTTCATTTTGAAAGTGTTTTTCTTCTTTTTCCTGATAACTGGAACAAAAACAAACAACTTCACCTCTGGACACATTTTTGTAGGACAAAAATTAAAAAAGTTACAAAGGTTTTTCTAAAATAACAGACATTTTTGCATTTTGAAATTTCATTTTTTGGTAACTTTTTCCAATTTCATTTTGAAAGTGTTTTTTTTCTTTTTCCTGATAACTGGAACAAAAACAAACAACTTCACCTCTGGACACATTTTTGTAGGACAAAAATTAAAAAAGTTACAAAGGTTTTTCTAAAATAACAGACACTTTTTCATTTTGAAACTTCAGTTTTCGGTAACTTTTTCCAATTTCATTTTGAAAGTGTTTTTCTTATTTTTCCTGATAACTGGAACAAAAACAAACAACTTCACCTCTGGACACATTTTTGTAGGACAAAAATTAAAAAAGTTACAAAGGTTTTTCTAAAATAACAGACATTTTTTCATTTTGAAATTTCAGTTTTCGGTAACTTTTTCCAATTTCATTTTGAAAGTGTTTTTCTTTTTTTTCCTGACAACTGGAACAAAAACAAACAACTTCACCTCTGGACACATTTTTGTAGGACAAAAATTAAAAAAGTTACAAAGGTTTTTCTAAAACAACAGACATTTTTTCATTTTGATAATTCAGTTTTCGGTAACTTTTTCAACTTTCATTTTGAAAGTGTTTTTCACTTTTTTCCTGACAACTGGAACAAAAACAAACAACTTCACCTCTGGACACATTTTTGTAGGACAAAAATTAAAAAAGTTGTGAATTAAGATGTTCATTACATGAACATTTTGCTTCCTCTTTACGATAAGCAAAAAATTTGCTTTAAAGTGAATTTTTTCATTTTATTTAATTCTATTAATGCTAATAAAATATATTCTTTTTATACATCAATCGATTCGTCTTGATGAAATGAAGATTTTTAGTTTGTTTTTAAGTCTAGATTAACATTTTATTATAAAGCAACATAATTTTTAAGAAGGAAATAAATTTCTAATAAAAGTGCGAATTTTTGGTTTTAATTATGTTTAATTCTATAAATTCAAATAAAATATATACTTTATATATACCAATCGATTCGTCTTGATGGAAAGAAGAAGATTTTATTGTATATTAACTTCAATATTCAATTAAAAAAATTTTTTTTGAAAAAAGTAAAAAAAAATTTTTTTTTATTAGATTTTTTAATGTCCATCAATCCATTTCGAGATATTTTTATGATAAATATTCCTAGCAATTTTCAGCCGAATTCGTTGAAACCTCTTCGAGTTATCGTGTTCACAAAAAACGGGATCCACACACACACACACATACATACATCCGGACAATTGTTCAGGGTCTTATATAACATAGTCCCATATAGAAGAAAATTTGTCAAAAGGATTTTTAAAAATTTTGTAAATTAAACGACTACAAAGCTTCCTCACGAGGAAGCAAAACAATTATAGCACTATGCATTTATTTACCATTAGCTTATTATTGTTTATAACAATTTTTAGTTTAAAAATATTACAAGGGAATGTTATTTTTAACATTTTCTTCAAAGTATTTTTATTTACTTACAAAGTATAAATTTTGTGTTTATTAAGAATTTATTTGTTTGTAAATTTATTGATGATTAATTGATCAATTATTATTTAATTTATAACAATTGTAATAATTTTTTTAACAGTTTTAATACTTGCTTTGATTAGAAGAAAATAAGGATTCAAGGGCGAGGAAACCGCAATCTAATAGTGTCATTTGTTTTTTTTTTGTTTCAGCGTTACTTGTATTTTATGTGCCATCTGAATCCGGAGAAAAAGTAACGCTGGGAATTTCAGCGCTATTGTCGATGACTGTTTTTCTTATGACTATTCGCGAAACTCTTCCTCCAACTGAAAAGACGCCACTAATTAGTACGTATTACTTTTGATTAATTTTTGATGCGAATAAACATGTCACACTAATTTATTGAATTTCCTTCGGGGTTCCCACAAATTAATATATGACGCCGTCAGAATATGATTGATGTTTTAAAAACCTTGCCTCTCTCTCTCTCTCTCTCTCTTTCTATGCTTCTAAGTAACATAATTTAAGCAGAGACTTCAATTTTTCTTTGTTTAAAAATAAATTGTAAAAAAATTTTTCATTTTCATAGGTTTATATTACGGTGTCAGCATCTGTCTAGTGTCCTTTGCATCAGGCCTTGCTGTGGTGACTTTAAACTTACATCATCGAGGAGTTCGGGGGACAAAAGTGCCAAATATAGTTAAATCCCTTGTCCTTAAAAGACTCTCTCGACTGGTTTTTCTCAATTTCAAAGATGTAAGTGTCGGCTTGGAAAAAAATATTTTCCGATTTTGAGTCAAAATTTATTATAAACCAGAAGACTTTCAAACGCGAATAATATAAACACATTCAAGTTCTAATATTGGTATCGTATTGCAGGAATTAATCGAACCATTACGAAGAAGAGAAAATAATTGTCCATTGCATTGTAAAACTGATAATTCTCAACCTCAATTGTCACCTAAATTTATGACAAGACGAACTGGGAGTAATAATGAAAATCTTCATTTAGGTTAGTGATTATTTGGGGCACATGATTATTGCCCAAAATTCAATGTCATAATTTTCAAAAACATCGAATTGTCATTTCACATAATTTTCATATTTCCAAATACCATTGAACATCATTTTTAATTACTCGAATTTTCACATGATCAGGCTTCGCACTCCGCATTATGAATTTAAAAAATAATTTGGAAAAAGTATCTTTGATGACAAAAAAAGTAGAAAATAGTAGCCTCGATGACAAAAAAAAAGAATTAAAAACTTTTTAAAAAAATCGAATTTTCAAAGCATTTTAATTTAATAAATTGATAAATAAATGAAATTTTATAAGGAGTCTAATACTGTATTCGCGTTTCTTAGTAAGAAGATTAAGAATTAAAATTTGTATTAGTTAATTTTTAAAAAAATACACACTTCAAATTTTTTAATAAAATTGAATTTTTGCGGTTTTTTTCTAAATATATGATTTTTTAATTCTGTTATTTCAAGATAATTGAATTTTTATAAACAAATAATTGAAAATTTTTTATGTAATAATTTAATCTTATGTAAATAATCTTTACATTCTATTAAAAATAATTTACTTCTTTTTAAAGAATTTTATTTAAATTTTTCTAAATAATCAAGGGAAGTTAGTCACCGTATAATTATAATTTTATTTTTAAAAATTTATTCGCAATATATTCAATTATTTTCTTAAATAGTAAAACTTGGACACAAGTTAAACTACTTTTAGGAATTTTATTAAAATTCATTGTAAAAATTCGATTATTTGTATAAATAACAAAAATTCATTTATATTCACCACAAGAATTCAAAAAAATTTTCTTAATTCAATAATATTTGTATGTCTACTATTTTAATAAAATTTCCAAAAAGTGTTCAATTATATTCTAAAAGAATGAAAATTTCGTATGAATTGAATTATTAAAAATAGAGTTTATCTAAATTTAAAAAAATAACAATTAGTTGAAATTTTTTTTTTTAAATCCTCGCAGTAATTCAATTACTTTCATAAATAATAAAACTTATTGCAGAAATGGAATTATGTTTAAATACAATTTTAATTAAATTCGTCGAAAAATGCAATTATTTAAAAAAATTTGATTAAATTTTGTCTAAGGAATTCAATTATTTCAATTATTTTCATAAATAGCAAAATTTTTCCGATTTACTAAATTCTTTTGAATATTATTTTGGAAAAATATTCCTCACAAGAATTCAATTATTTTCATAAATTTCCATAAAATTTAAAGAAGCAATTCAATTATTTCCAAAGTAATAAAAATTCTCCGCAGAAATTCAATTATGTTTAAAATTTTTTTTGAAATTCTCCGAAATTTCAATTATCTTTATAAATAATTAAATTGTTCTCTACAATTGAATTATTTTCAAAAATTTTAATAAAATTCTACGCTAAGATTGAATTATTTTCATAAATATGTAATAACATTCTTTGGAAGGATTCAATTACTTTTATAAATAGTCAAATTCTTTTGCAAAAATTCAATTAGTATCAATAAATTTTAATGAAATTGAATTAATCAAATTTTCAACTATGATTATTAAACGAACAGAAAAGATTTTTTTTTGAAAAATTAAAAAAATTCTTCGTTTAATTTAATTATTTTCCAAATTATAGATTTATGTTCGAAATGAAATAAATAAAAATTTGATGAGAAAATAAATCCGGAAAAAACGGGGAATTTAAACAGGATGTCTACTATTTTCATTCAACAAAATTCCCGGTTATTTCCCGGTTTTATTTTCTCATAAAATTTAAATTTAAATTTAATTTCGAACATAAATAAATAATAATTTTAATTGAAAATTTGAAAAACAATTTTTTAAAAATAATCTTGTCTGTTTATAATTAGAATTGGAAATTTTCTTTTTCAAGTTTATTACAATTCTATTGATAATAATTGCATTTCTGCAAAGAATTTACAAAAATAATTGAAATCCTTCCAAAGAATGATATTATTTATGAAAATAATTTAATTCCTGTGAAGAATTTTATTACAATTCAAAAAAAGCAGTGATAATTAATTATTTACTTATTAAGTTATAAACATTAAATTTGCTTAAGAAATGATAAATATGATTTATTTGAACATTCAGAATTTTGAAATTATAAAAATTTAAGAGAAGTTAAATAATTATAACTATTAAATAATAATAGAATAATATAATTTTTAGAAGCAAAAAATTGATTTAAAACTTTAAGAGAGACTTTATATTTTAAAAATAAAATTATAATTACGGTCATTGACATTGTTTTCGAAAAATTTAAATTAAAATTCTTCCAAAGAATTAAATTATCTAAAAATAAATTGTAAAAAAATTTCAATTGTTTCAAAAATTTTCAATTATTTGTTTAGAAAAATTAAATGGAAAAAATTCTTTAAAAAATTCAATTACATATTTTCAGTCGAATTGCACAATATTTCTATTAAGACCATTTTTTTTAACGCGTTAAATTTTCCATTGTCATAAACAAAATGTAAATTTGTATTTATTCGTAGAAATAAGATGTGTAAAAAATGCTTCGCTATTCGATCTTCTATTGCTGCTCATCTTCACATATCTTATTTTTACAAATAAATAAAAATTTACATTTTCTTTATTTACATAATCTGTTTGAATTAGTGCTTGATTTTTACTATCAAATTAATTTTTTTTAACTAATTCAAAGTTAGAGAAGAGTTTAAATATCTATAAAAATTGAAATAAAAAGTAATTTTTTAAAAAACAAGTTAAAATAATAAAACTTTTTTAATTTTGGTGAAAAAATTCCCGGATTTGTATAAAAATCCCAGTTAAATTAAATTCCCGGTTAATTCCCCGTTAGTAGACACCCTGTTAAAGGTTAAACAAAATTTATAATCAGTCACTATTGATAGAGTAAATGTGGGTAAAATTATTTCCTTATTATCTTTTTTCATTAACGATTTTAGTTTTTAACACTGTTTTTAAATGGAAATTAATTAATTATAGGTATCGCGAAAGATGGTGGTCTCGAAGCGCATTGGTCTCGAGTTCTTGGAAAAGTTCACGGAACGATCGAGAGGAATGAGAGGAGGTTATTGGATCAGGACAGAAGGGAAAGAACAGAATTGGAGTGGAAACGAGTTGCCATGGTCAGCGATCGGGCGCTTCTGGGATTATTTTTCCTCACTACCATTATCAGCACAGCTGTTATTCTTTGCGGAGCACCGCCAAGTGTCGATATTCCAGTAGAAGATAGTCAATAATGAAAGTTTATTTAAATTAGAAAACTTGAAAATAAACTTCAAAGTGACAAACATTTTCTAACTAACTATACTTTATAAAATAGTTGTTTTACAAATAAGTAAATGAATAATACTTGGATAATAATTTAACTCTACATTTTATTACTTTAAAGGAATGGAAATTGTAAAAAAGTGAATGTTTATAGTGAACTAGATAAATTTATGTTACCGTTGCAATAAAAGTCTTTTAAATAAAATAAAAGTTTAAAAAAACAATCATTATTGGTTCGGAGCTCGCCGAGTCTAATTTTTTAAAATACAAAATTTCACTCTCTTATCAAGTTATTATAATTTGGTTTCCCAATTTTTTTCCTGCCTTGATTTTGGAACTTGAAAATCATGAGATAAGTCCCTTTTAAATGTTCTCCTTTAGTTTAATTACTAAAATATTGTAAAATATATTTTTATTTTAATTATCTTTTTCATTTTAGAAAAATACTTTCGCATGTCAAGAAGATTAATTTCAAAGAGTTGAAATTTTTCTAGTTATTTTTCAAAATAGACTTTAGAAACTGTAAAAAATATAAACATTGTTCCTAATGAATCTATGCGTGTTTTAACCTTGACAGTTGGTTCGCAATTTTCTCTTTCATACTCTCGATCTATAATCAAAAAATTGAAGAAAAAGTAATTTTTTTCATTTTTTACAAAGAAAAAATTGTAACTTATTGTAATATAATTGTTTACCTTTTTAAGAGCTCGACTTAATCGTTCTTTGCCTCTTCTTTCTTTATTTTTCTGATTTATACTTCTTTTAAGCAAACGATTGGCATTACGCAATTCTTTACTCTTCTCACGTTGAATTATTAATTTACAGTCTTCGCATTTCTCACTTCTCGTGAAGGGCTTTCGAAAAAAGAATCCATTTTTACATATTCTATTTACAGCTCTCTCGCAAAAATTCAGAGAAACTATTTTTATCATGCCCATTCGTAAATCCTCTAAAGACTGAATTTTATTTATAACCGGAAATTTTGCTACTTGATTGTAAGCGCTTATCTAAAAAAAAAAAGTGTTCAGAAATTGAATCAAATATTATAAATTTAATTACAGGATTAAACATTACAGGATTAAAGATTATATTTAAGGATAATTTGTGGAATTGTTTAGTATTTTTAACAAACCTCAACAGTCATGTCTTCTTGTACAAAAATGCTGCGTGAAACAATGGAATCGCCATCTCCTATGTAAGCGAATAATACACCATTTTCAGTACAAAACATTCCCCAAAATTGTGGAAAGTGTTCGACTTTTCTATTCTCCCAATCATTTATTAAATCCTTCTGCGAGTATTCCATCGGCAATGAGGTGGCGACATTTTCATCAGAAGTGGAATTAATCAGATTCGTTGAATTATCAGTATCGGCATTTACGTTCAAGTTCGTCAAAGACATAACATGATTGAGAGTTTCAATTCTTTTTCTCGATTTAGGAGATAAATCTCTTTTTTCTTTTTTATTCTTCGTCTTATTTACGGAGCTCAATACTTTTCTGGTACTTTCAGAAACGACCTTTAATTTTAAAAAAAATTGATTTTTTGTACATTTTTATATATATACCTCTTGTACTAAAAACTAACCTCAAAAATAGACGGAATACTGTCTTCCTTTAATCTCATTAACTTTCGGGGCAAAGTAATTTCATTTCCGTCTATTAATGTTTTTATTGGATTGTCATAAAAACAAGTGTTGCTAAAATGTTGATGACAAACGAATAAATTTTTTCTATTACTATTGCCTTTTATCAGATTATCTCCAATGCTTTCCAACCATTTTAGTTTTACATCCTGAAATATTTATAGTTTATGATTTATATATTTATCACTTATATTATATATACATTTAATGTTTAATGACAAAAACTAAAAACCCGCCTCGTTACGTGGAACTTTGAATAACTGTCGTCGATTTTCAATGCTTTGTTTATCTTTGTTCTTGTTGCAACTTTTTACACAACACTTTCTCGTCATTTTATAAATAATACTCTTAATAGCACTTAATTAATACAATGAATTTATTTTACAGAATCATTAATATACATCCTTCTTGTGCACAATAACAAAGACTCGATTGCTCTTTAAAGTTAACCTCAAATTGAAAACATGTCAACAACATGTGAAACACAACGTAATTTGTATGTGTGAGTGCTGAGTGGTGCAAATATATTTCATTGGAAGGGTAATAATAAAAAAAAAACATCTGCTTAACAAAACATGTCTTTATTTATACTAAATATTACAATAGTTTAAAAATTATTTTTTATAAAATGTTTAATACTTTCATTTGATCTGCAAAAAAGGTGTAAAACGTAAAAATATCATTCTACCCCTAGAATTATACGATAATTGAAATAAATCTCATTGTTCCTCTTATAAATAAACACTAAATTTACATTTCAATTAATGCAATTGCTTCTTTTTTTTAAATGAGAAAGAAGCTATCAATTTTCCGAATGATAAATTCACTTTCTATAAAATTGCTTCTTTTTTTGTTTATGCAGATTTATTATTTTTGTATTGAGTTCTCGATGACTGCGTCGACTCTGTCCAGAAATATTATCTAAAATTAATTTCTATGCTCCTTCGAAATCTCTTAGAAAACGATCCTTATTTAAAATTGCTTTACATAGATCTAATTATGGTTCAAATTCCATTTTCTGACAGAATACGTCGATTCCTATTGCGCAGATTTTGATTTTTTTAACTCCACCCTCAGTGCTTTTACTGTATTTTTACGTAGAGTACTGTTTTACGATAATAATTAATAACAACTCCATCTAGTGTTTTTGTAAACTCAATTAACATTCTTCAAATTAGTACTTTGTACGAAAGGGCATTTTTTAAAAATCTTTTGTAAGCCCGTATATTATTTGAAATAAATAAAGGATAAACGATAAAATACCAAAACCAATAAAAATTTTTTTAACTCGTGGTTAATTAGAATTGATTATGTAAATGCATAAACCCCAAGCGAGTGAGTCAATAGTAATCAGGTACTGGTGCACAGGCAATTTTCACAAAGTCTTCATATTTAACGTGTCCATTAAAGGAAACATTGGCCTCTCGAAAAATCTGTTCAACTGAAAGAGACAAAATTTTATTGTTTTTGTTTATTTTTGAAACGTGAATATTTGATGAACTGATAAAGCACCTTCTTTACTGCTGAGACGTTCGCCCCAGCGGAGCAACATGTGTGCCAATTGTCGAGCTGGTATGGTTCCAGTTCTCAACGTATCCGCGGCTCGAAAAGCTTTTATCACTTCCTTCGGAAGATCCTCGGCTCTTGTTTGAAGATGCACAACTTCCAAAAAGTCGGCAAAAGACATTTTTCCACCTTTATAAGTTACAATTATTTTAGTGATTTTCAATTCTTTTTTTTTTATATGTGTCATGGATTTGTGACGCATAACAAAAAGGAATTGAAAATCAATAAATTAATTTCAAAATATAGACAATATTCTTATAATCGATAAATAAAATTATACCTTTGTCTTTTAAATATTTGTTCAATTCAGCAATCGTGGGACTGAGACCCAGAGATCTCATAATAATAGTCAATTCATCGAGGGTACGAATTTGTCCACTGCGTGCAAAGAGATAGAAACATTCCCGAAATTCTAAAAAAAAATCGAAATTCATAAACTTTATTGAAATAACTATTTTAGCACGTTCAGGTGCATTAAACTCACCATCAATGTCTTCTTCTCGAAAATATCGTGCCTAGAAAAAAAAATTGTTTACTATATTCATAGCGATTTTTCATTTATTAACAATATGTAAAAATTAACATTTAAAAGAATAAAAAAAAATTACAAACAGCGATAAGAAATAAATTTACAGGAAAAATATAGAATTAGTTATTATCGTGTCAAAACACAGTAAACGATAAAATCTTTTCGAACATTAATCTTTAAATGACTATAGACAATGTAAATAAATACCATATTTGATTAATTCTTCTTAGAAAAGTTGTTGACTTCAAAAAAAAAAACAATTCACTAAATACTCGACCGACGTGTCAAAATAAACTGTTTATAACTGTCAAACTGGTTAGAAAGTGCTTGTAGGGCATAGACAAAAATTAAAGTCAGAAAAGTCGCACTAAATTCTAAGATCGTGTCCACATGGAGACCTTAAAGGTGCTTTCACATTTCACGTTTTGCGGACTACTCGGTATACTGTCACAATATAATTGTTTAAATAAATTCAAGACTCAAAATGTAATGTAATTTAAATTTGACACACCGAATTGTCATAAATATGATAATTACTTCTATTTATCCTACTTTATATTTTTTGTAATTTGCATTGAATTTCAACTTCTCGTAACCGTCATTACGGTAATTGTAATCAATCGTAATCGTAAACTTTGAACGGGAGAATAGAAAAGGACAGACTATTTATTGTCCGTTTGCGATTTGAAATACGATTCAATTTTTGTTTCTGTCGCTTCTATTTTTGTGATATATAAAATCTAGTGAAATTCTAGTAATTTTCTCGTTAAAACTATAAAAGTTACTAAATTTTCACTAGATTTGATCCTAAGTTCAATGTTATTTTTAAGCATGCAATTTTGTATTAAAAAAATGATAAAAATGAATGTAATTAATGTACACATATGTTGAAATTAATGATGATAGATTGAAAAGAATTACAATATTTACAAAAAAATTCTACTCTAACAATATAACGTAAAATTATTTACAAATTATTGATTCCAATTTGTCAGGTAAGAAACAAATAGTATACTTTTTACCACTATATATATAATACAAGTACTAATAGGTTAGAATACAAAAATTATACGTAATCACGATTGTTCACAAAATTCATTTCTAAATTGATTTTACAACATAAAAAAAATTTATTCCCTCTAATGACAACAAAAATTTTATCTTCAATATCTATTTGTATTTAGGAAAATTCAAACAATTTCCAATAAGATAACCTCAAATATGTGTATTAATCTCACGAGACACGATTTTAATTAATTTTAACTCTCGTATTTATCATTCACGATACTTGGAAACTTTCCCTAAACCAAATGTCAAATTAGATCATCGTTCGAATTAAAAAATGTCAATGTTGTGCTTTTTAAATTTATGAGTTATATACATTTTAAACAGATTTTGGACTTTTGTCATAGAGGGACAGAGTGTCTATATCAAATCCGTACAGACTATAAGCAAATTGTTGCTTGGTCAGGATGGAGCAGCAGGTATCTTAGGAAATATTTTGCAATTTATGTAATTCAAACTTCCTTCATTTTTAGAATAGTGTTTTGCAAAATTTTTACTTCACCTAATCTTATTTTATATTAACGAACTTTATTACGGAGCTGATCGCTTTTTACTTCTAAAATGGAAGATTTTTAATTTTATTTCATTTCATTATCGTTCACATTCTTTCGAATTTTAGTTATTTTGTAACTTCAAATTCTTTTTATACTATTTCGTAGAAATCTTTTCATAAAAGGCAAATAAGTAAAAAATAACGTTTTCTTCGAAGAAAAATTCAAATTGTTAGGAATTGTTAGCAAATTTTGATATTAATTTCAAAATTAATTTTACTCAATTCAAAGTAGATTTTATACTAATTTTCAACGAAATTGACTACGAATGTTGTAAAATTTACTCTGGAATTAACGAGTTTTAATTTAATTTAAATTAAAAATTTTGTACAATTTCATTGATATATTTTATTTTGTCTATGTTTAAAAATTATTTTGGAATATAATCGCATTTTCGAAGAATTTTAATTGAAAATTTATAAAATAATTGAATTTAAAAAAAATGTTTTATTATTAACAACAAGTGCTGAATGAAAAAAAATAATTACTTTACAAATTAAAAATCAGTTTTTTTGCCCTGGTTGACGACATTTAACTAATAAATTAAAATTATTGTGTTCTGCATATTATTTTCAGCCCAACCTAACATTCATTTCGATGTTGTCTATTCTTGAATTTCCCCAATTATAGAATTGTTCTTTAAAAAAGATATTTATGTTTCAGGAGAAAATCACTAAATCAAAAGCCAGACATTTGCGTCGGAAAAAGTTGAATAATGCCCGAAGAGCAGCCGAAGAAAACTTGACTCATATTGCTGTTGCAAATAATGAAGAAAGTGAGAGGAAAATAAGAATCTCCAAATCAGAAAATGAGAAAAATTCCACCAAAAAACAAATAATTATTTCCGCTAACGAAAAATCTATCAACAAACATGATTCAAGTATCGATCAAGTATCGAATTCCCCTCTAAAATCGGAAGACGAAAATCAATCTCTAAAAACAGATCAAATTATAAATCAAGAATTACTATATCTCCTCACAAAGACGAGAGAAACGAATTTCAAAAGTGATGATTTTTTCACCACATTAGAAGACATTGCCACGAAATTGAATAATATTCCAATTGATTGCAGCGATAATTCGCCAGAGAAAATGATGAATTCCGAAGAAAAGAGTAAAGAGCAAATAAAAGCCGAACGCGAAGCGAAAAAAGCGGCGAAGGCAGCGGCTAAAAATAAAAATAAAGAAAAAATTAGTCAAGTCGTCGAGGGTGCTTGCAATGAAAAATCGAAATCAAACACTAATACTGTTTCCAAGGAAAAATTATCAAAGTCCAAAGAAATAAAGAAACTTCCCAAAGAATTAAAATCAGCGAAGTCAAATGCCAATCTTGAGTCAATAAAGAGTGAATTAGACGACATAACGAAGGAATTGGATAAGATTCAGATGAAAGAAACGGACCCGAGTGAAGCGCCAAAAGTGCTAGAGGAGAAGAGCAAAGCGCAATTGCGTGCCGAGAGAAGAGCAAAGCAGGAGGCGCAACGAGCTGCCAAACAGGATCAAGTCGATAAAAAGAAACAAAAACCGACGCAAGCAAAAGTGGCCATTCAGATAAAGACCACTTCGGAGCCAGTGAAGAAAGTCCCTCTAAAAACAAGCACAAAAGACGGTTCACATGGTGTGAATTTATTTAAACACTTGCATCACGAGAGACATATCGCTTTAGGTAATGTTTCCGATTTGGGTTCGAAAATTCATCCCGAAATCGTCAAATTGGGAATGAAGTACGCGAGTAAAATTATTGTTGGCAGTAATGCAAGATGCGTGGCTTTTCTTCACGCTGTCAAGCATTTAGTTGAGGATTTTGAACGACCTTCTCAAGCGGATTTTACCCGAGGATTGGAAGTCAGTCTACAAGAATCGTCGGTTTATCTCGATCACTGTCGACCCTCGGCTGTCTCGATGCAAAATGCCTTGAAACATCTCAAATGGCAAATGTCTTTGCTACCAGCCACAATATCCGATCAAGAAGTAAATACCAATTATTTTACAATTAAAAAAGATTTTTTCTAACTTGAGGAAGAATCTGACGTACAGTCAAAAACAAAAGTTAGTCCAATAATTTCGTATTTTAAAAGAGAAGGTCAATTCTTTTCGGTAGAACCTTCAGGAATTTAATTTTCTACACTTTGAACAATTTCAAGTTATATTTGAATACAAATTATAATTTTTTGTCAATAATAAATGTTTGAGTCAAATATTTAAGTAAAATTAAGTAAAATGTTTACTGGTTTGCTAAAATATTAAAGTAAAATTTTTAATGTTTTACTAAAACATTAAAGTAAAATGTTTAATGTTTTACTAAAACATTAAAGTAAAATGTTTAATGTTTAACTAAAACATTAAAGTCAAATGTTTAATGTTTTACTAAAAAAATTAAACTAAAATGTTTAATGTTATACTAAAACATTACAAAAAAAAATTTAACAACTGTTCCTTATTGACAGAAAATTGTAATTTTTACTCAAATGCAACTTTCAATCGTTTTAAATGTTCGAAATTAAATTCTCCGCCTTTCCACCGAAACGAATTTGAAATTCAATTTGTCTTCTTCTTTTCAATTACGAAAATATAACATTGGACAAATTCAATAACAATCAGTAATTTAACAAAATTTTTATAGAATTCTCCACAATGATTCAATTGTTTTCAAACAATTTTTCATGGAAATTCAATTTTTAAAAAAAAATTCTTTGATAAGCTTCTAAGTGAGAATTCAATTATTTTCGTAACTAATAAAACTCATCGAAGAATTTCAAATATTTTTAATATCAGTTTTTAAAGTAATTTATCAAAAAATTCAATTCTTTCCACGAGAATTCGATTATTTGAAATAAAATTTTCATAATATTCATAGTACTTTTGGAAAAATTAATTATTTAAAACAATGTTCATAAAATTCTTATGAAAAATTCAACAATTAAAAAAATAACATTTTCCACTGAAATTCAATTTTATTTTAAACATTTTAATGAAATTTTTCGCAATAATTCAATTATTTTCAAAAATAATAAAATTTTTTTCAGGAATTTAATTATTTTTGAAAATTTTAATCAAATTCTTAGCAGATTATTCAATTATTTTTATAAATTTCAAAATTCATGACAGAATTTCAATTATTTTTAAAAAAATTTTACAGAAATTGCTCGAAAAATGTAAATATTCTTGAAAATTTTATTTCGTGTCCGCGAAAAAATTGATTATTTAAAAAAATAATAGAATTTTTACGGGAATTCAATTATTTTAATCAAATTGTTCGAAGGAAATCAATTATTTTAAATACCATTTTAATTGAAATTTTTTGGAAATAATTCAATTATTTGCATCGCTAATTCTTCAAGAGAATTCAATTATTAAAGATAAATAACAAAATTATTTCGGGAAATTCTATTATTTTGAGTCATTTTCATAAAATTTTTTAGAAAATTTAATTATTTTTATAAATAAGAAATTTTTTCACAAGAATTCATTTTTTTAAAAATTGAAATAAAATTCTCAGCAAATTATTCGATTATTTTTATAAATTACAAAATTCATAACAGAATTTCAATTATTTTTTATTAAATTTTACAAGAATTGTTCAAAAAAGGTAAATATTCTTAAAAATTTAATTTCGAGTCAAAGAAAAATTAATTATTTATACAAAATATTAGAATTTTTACGGGAATTCAATGAAATAAAAATATATTAATAAAATTGATCGAAAGAAATTAATTATTTTAAATACAATTTAAATTAGGATTTTTTGTAAATAATTCAATTTTTTGTTACACTAATTCTTCAAATGAATTCAATTATTAAAGATAAATGACAAAATTATTTCGGGAAATTCAATTACCTTGAGTCATTTTAATGAAATTCTTTTTAAAATTCGATTATTTGCATAAATAATAAATTATTTCACAAGAATTCATTTTTTTTTATTTTTAATAAAAATCTTAACAAACTATTAAATTATTTGAATAAATTATATGATTCTTGACAGGTTTTCAATTACTTTGAATTAAATTTAACAGAAATTGTTTGAAGAATGTAAATATTCTTAAAAATTTTATTTCGTGTCCTTGAAAAAATTGATTTTTTACATTAATATTAGAATTTTTACGATAATTTAATCATTTAAAAATATTTTAATAAAATTGATAGAAAGAAATCAATTATTTCAAATACAATTTTAATTGAATTTTTTTGGAAATAATTCCATTAAAAAATTCTTATTCTTAATCAAATTCTTCCTAAGAATTCAATTATTTGCGTCAATAATTCTTCAAAAGAATTCAATTATTAAAGATAAATAACAAAATTATATCGGGAAATTCAATTATCTTGAATCATTTTAATAAAATTTTTTAGAAAACTCAATTATTTTGGTAAATAACAACGTTTTTACAAGAATTCCATTATTTTGAAATGTTTTATTTTTAACTTGGAAATTCAATTATTTAAAAAACTTCTAATAAAATCATTCGTAAGAATTCCATTATTTTTGTAAATAATAAAACTCATAAAAGAATTTCAATTATTTTTTAATACTATTTTAAATTAGTTAACAGAAAAATTCAATTATTCTGACGAATAAAATTTTCCACAAGATTGCAGTTGTTTAAAGTAAAATTTTCATATTTATTATATTTCGAAAAAATAATTAATGCGAAAACAATGTTTATAAAATTCTTATGAAGAATTAAATTATTTTCAAAATTGTAAAAACTAGTAAAATTTACTCTAAAAATAAGAATATTTCATAGAAATATAATGTTTGCGGAAAATTTGAATCATTTTTATAAAAAAAAGTTTTGACTTCTAAAGATTTTGATCAACATTTTTTTAAATGATTGAATTTACTTAAGCAATAATTTCAAAATTTATTTTTAAAAATTTATAAAATCTTTTACAGGCAAAAGTGAAGCTTATTAACGCTATAGACACTTATATTCAAGAGCAAATACTATTGGCGGATAAAGCAATTTCAATAAAAATCCAAACCAAAATAACCAATGGAGATGTGATATTAACATATGGATTGTACGTATAAACTCTTATTATTTTTCAACATTGAATTTTATTTTAACGCTAAATTATGCATTCACTCTTTTAAAAATTTCTCACCCCTGATACCGGCACCATTAAATTTAAATGCTTCAAACTTGTTTTTTTTTAAGAAGAAAGAGTTGTAATCAAATTTGAAGCAAAATGTCCGCCATATTGGGTCCGCCATTTTGCATTTTCTAAATTTGACATTAAATCGTAATCAGCGAGCCTAAAAACCCCTGAGTAGAAAGTAAAGAAAATAAAAAATGTCTAAATATTTGAATTTTACAGCTCATCTTTGATCTACAAAATATTATGCGATGCCCATTCAGCTGGACGTCAATTTCAAGTTGTAGTTGTTGATGGAAGGCCTTGGTTGGAAGGCAAAGAAATGTTGAAGAGATTAGTGAAACATGGAGTAGAATGCAGTTATATTTTGATACATGCACTTAGTTTTATAATGCCCAAGGTCAGTCTTTGTGTTAATGCTAAAAAACAAAATTTCATTGGATTAGAGAAATGTGAAATGAAATAATAAAAAATTCTATTTCTATTTTCAATAATATAGTATAAAAATTTTCGTTTAACAGGTAAGCAAAGTATTTTTGGGTGCACATGCAATTTTAGCAAACGGTTCGGTAATGTCGAGAGCTGGATCAGCACAAGTAGCACTTATTGCTAAGGCCTTTAATGTGCCAGTTCTT
This sequence comes from Leptopilina myrica (nomen nudum), assembly GCA_032872475.1. NCBI lineage: Eukaryota > Metazoa > Arthropoda > Insecta > Hymenoptera > Figitidae > Leptopilina > Leptopilina myrica (nomen nudum). Next base: position 63,797,360 of record CM065458.1, on the reverse strand, counting down.
GTATCCTGTGAGACGCATAAATCCTGTGAAAGAGCACAAACTGATGCAATTGTCTACAATGAAATAGGTACGGTATATTTCAATTAATATTAATAAGATTAATTAATTAATAATAATAATAATAATAAATTAATAATAATATTAATTATTTTTTAATAATAATAAAGTAAATGTTCTGTCAATCTGTTCATGTGAAAATTAAATTAAATTGTTTTAAAGAATTTTAACATAATTTTTCAAAATAATTGAATGTTTTGAAAGAACTTTTTTAAAAAATTAAAAAATTATTGTATTCAATCGAAAACATTTATTAAATTTTTTCTAAAATTTTAATAAATCCTTCGAAATAATTAAATTATTTTTATAAATAGGAAAATTCTTCACAAGAAATAAATAAACATGTATTCCCATGAAATAGGTAAAAATTATTAAAAAAAAAAAATCTCTTAAACGTTTAATAACATTTCTTTATGAAAATATAGGAAAATTTTTGAAAATTTGAAAAAATTTCCACGTAACTTCAAATTATTTAAAAATAACAATAAATTAAACTATTTCAAAAAAATAATTCTTCAAAATTCACAGTTAAAAGTACAGAAAATTCAAATTTTTAAATATTTTTTTATTTGAAATGTTTTCAAAACTATTCAATTATTTAAATAGAAAGTAAATTTATTGAATAATTATAAATTGTATTTTAAATATTAATTCTTGTAAAGAATTTTAACAAATCATTCTCAACAATTCAATTATTATCAAAACAATTTTAATTCAATTCCTAGGGAATTAGTTCAATTTATTTAAAAAACAATTAACACATTTCGAAAAAAATCAATTTTTCTCTAAAATTTTAATAAATCCTTCGAAATAATTAAATTAGTTTTATAAATAGTAAAATTCTTCACAAGAAATAAAATAGAAAATATTCATAAAAAAAGACAATAATTATTTTTATATAAATAATAAAATCAACTACTTTTCCAAAATTTTGTAAAAATTCTCGAATTATTTTAAAAAACCATTGAATTTTTCACAGGAATTCAATTATTTTCAAAAACTTGATAAAATTCAATTCAAGAATAATCTTTATTTTAAATACAATTTAATTTGAATTCCAGGGATAATTAAATTGTTATTAAATATTATGTTTTGATTCTTCGAAAAAATTTAATAATATTAATAAATAGTAAATTTTCTACAGGATTTCAATTTTTTCAAGTACAATTTCAATACAATTTTTGTCACATAATCACTTCTTTTTTAAAATTTTTCAAAAATTCAATTATTTGTGGAAATAATAATTTTTTTCGTCAGGGATTTAATTACTTAAAAAAGTTTTAATAAAATTCTTGTAAAGTATTTTAAAAAATTGAAATATTAAAATATATTTAAATTATTTATATAGAAAATTAAATTCTTTTAAACAATTTCATTAGAGTTTTTGTAAATGAGTACATTTTAAAAAATATTCATTAAATTTCGTATAAATATCTAATTATTAATTTTTTTAAAGTAATTTTAATTAAAAATGTTGTAAATAATTTAAAAACAATTTTATTAAAATTCTTTTAAGAATAATTGTATTGTTTAGATAAATTTTATTACAAATTTGAAAAATAACTGAACCTGTTAGAGAAATTTTATTAAAATTATATTGAATTTATTGAATTCCTCTAAAACATTTTTAATTTTTATAAAAAATAATTGAATTCTTGAGGAGAATTTTATAATTCTTAAAAAATAATTGAATTGTCTTTTTTATATACAAAACATACATTTTTTAAATAATTTCATGATCAAAATTTTAAAAAATCACTTATTAAGTACAAAATTATTTATTACTATTCCTATTTTCAAAAATTTTAATGAAATTTCACGAAAGAATTCAAATATTTCCTAAGATTTTAACACATTTCGAAAAAATTCAATTCTTTTCTAAAACTTTGATAAATCCCTCGAAATAATTAAATTACTTTTATAAATAGTAAAATTTTTCGCAAGAATTCAATTATTTTTAATACAATTTAAAAAAAATTCTTCTTTATAAAATTCAATTATTTTTAAAATGTTTAATTAAAATTTTTAAAGAAATTCCATTATTTGACAATAATTAAACTTTAGAGAATACGAAATCGAATTTATTTGAAATGATTTTGGGAAATTTTCGTAAAATTTTCCTTTTCACTGTTACTTTAATTTTTTTTAATTTAATGAAAATTCTTCATTTTTTAAAAATGTAGCTACAGTTTTTACATTCTTTAAAAATATCATTATCTAAATACAAAAATAAGTAAGTCATAAAATAATTAATTATGGTAAAAAATTATAACTTTATCTTCTTATTGAGTTTCTTAAAATATAATTTTCATAGAAAAGTTTTTATTTCTTAAAAACAAAAGAAAATAAACTTTTTTTTTAAATAATTGAATTCTTTTATTTAAATAATCGAATTCTTTTGAAAATTTTTATTAAAAGTGTAGATATTAAAAAACAAATTAATTTGAGAAAATTTTTTAAAATACTTTAAATTTTGCCAAGAATTTTATTAATGTTCGTTATTTGCTGAAAATTTCAAAATACTTTCAATGTAAACGAATTTGAAAAACTTTACGAAAATTTGAACTGCGAGTCTTCGAAGATTCAATTATTTTTTTATAATTTTTGAATAATACTATTGAAAAGTCTTAATTTTTAAGGAAACTAACAAGTTAATAATTTTTTATACTTAAATATTATTGTATTTTTATAAACAATTAAAATTTCAATGAATTCAATTTAAAAACTTATTGAAATTTAAGTAATACGTAAAGAATCCTACGTTTAACACTTTCTGATTATTTTTTAAACATTTAACTAAAATTCCTTCTTTAATCAATTCTAGGAAAAATTAAATGATTTAAATACAAAAATAAATAATTTATAAATTAAATTATTTTTGAAAATTCGTATAAAACACTGTTAAACTTGTTTGACAATTTGAACTATAAAAAAAATATTAATAATGGAATTTCAAAAGTTTTCGTTAAAAAGTTCCATTTTTCAAGAATTTTGTTTACAACGTTTATGAATAATTTAATTTCCCAAAAAGGTTTCAAATTCGTAATAAAGAAGTTATCAAAAATGATTTAGAGATGAATTTTATTTTTCTGAAAAGAAGAATATTTTGAAAAATCTTTAAACATTTGAATATTTTCAGGTGACGCAGAGGCGCTTACAGAAACATTTTTATATGATGCGAAAAAATCGTGTCTTGCAAATTGGAAGACGAAAAAGTCCTTAAATCTTCTCAACATAACGTACGACGTGACACCTGCTGATTTAGTCACAGCTGTAGTTACAGAATTAGCAATTTTGCCACCATCCAGTGTCCCTGTTATTCTACGAATTAAACCATCAGAAATATAGTTTTTAATAATCGCATCATCAATATTGAAAATTTCTAATTTCTTACTAACAACTTTTGTAAGTATTAATTTCGATAGATTATTTATCACAGACTTGGATGACTTTATAAACAGTTCATCTAACTGTGATTGTTATTATTACACATTATTGTGTTCTGTATTTTGTAATAAACTCTTTTCAAATCGTACTTTATTTTATTAAAAAAAAAGGAAATTTTTTCATTATTCCCAATTTTTGCCATTTTCTGCGAGAAAATTGGTTTTGAAATTTTAGTGAAATTCTTAGTGATATTTATAATAAGAATCTGATATCTGGGTAATTGTTAGAGATTTTTCTTGTTGGCCAACGGAAATGTTGGCAGTAACTCTCGAGCTGAGTAGCACAAAATCAAAATTTCCGACACAAGTTTTCTAGCGCTCTTAACATTGCAATTCGTTTATTTTTTTTTTTTTGGAGAAGAAAAAAAAATCTAGTGATTAATTCGAGTTTAATAACAAGTTTTGATTGAAAACAATAATAATAAATATGTCTGGTGATGTTCAACCTAGAAAGCGAAAAGATAAAAGACGTAAAAAAGGTAAGATCAACATTATAAATTTGAGTTGGTAATGAACTTTCGTAACACGAGTAACTTGCCTACGAGGTATTTTTAGCTATTCGGTATTTTTTCTAATTTCTGTCTCCGAAAATGCGTATTTTAAAATTTAAATTGACACTTGTTCCCACCAATACTTCTATTTTTAATCCATTTATTCTTTTTGAGAGCAAGAAGAAGTTTTTTTGTTATTACTAAAAGAATTTTTTTTATAAAAATTCTAACTAATATTTTTTTTTTACTATTATTTCGTAATTTTCTATTTAGGCTGGATATTCTATAAATAAATTAATGAAAACTGTTTTCTTGGAATTAGAAAATATTAAGGTCATGTTTTTTTTTAGAAAATTCTCTATGAAATTAAAATATTAATTTTTTAGTTAGAAAAAAATTTTATTTTTCTGCTTTTAAAAAGAGACTTTTTATTTTATTATTTTTCAACATTTTTCACTAAATGTAAACTTATTTTTTTTTCGAAGTCGAATTCATTGTTTACGTAGTTTAAAAAAGGGGGAAAAAAAATTTTAATCTAAATTAACGTCTATTGTGGATAAAAAAAGGTTTTGTCGTAATTTAGAAATTTTTTATTGACAGATGAAATAATAGTTTGGCAATATAGCTCAACTTAGAAAATTTGAGCTTGAAAAGCTGAGACTGACCATCGGTTTGCTCCACAAAAATAGATTAAACTGTATGAACCACTCTAAAAGCATTCATCAGCGTATAATTATTTGGGAACTCTTATGATATTTTTAATAACATTGGGAAAAAAAAATTCAACTTTATTTTTTAAAACAAAAACGATGGAGATTTTTTTTTCCTATTTTTCTACGATTACAAAAGTACAGAGCAGGAAGATTAATTTTATATTTGAAAATAAATAAAATCGTTGATTATTGCGATGAATATTTAATATTTTATTAAATTAATAATTTATTTTCGAAATTCTTTAAATTCACTTTTTTTAGAAATTTAATCAATATTTTAAATTTATAATAATTCTTTCTTTATTTTATTTTCTTTACAGATAAACTTTTAAAAGAATATTAACGTTCAATGCTTGTTTTCAATTTAGAAAATATTTGAGAATTCGTTTCAATTTATTTTCCGTAATTTTTTTTTAGCGGAAGGCGGTTATATTATTCAAAGGATACAAGGTGCAAGTTTCGGTAATATAATAATGTTACTTTAAATAGTATTTTTAATTTTTTATATTGCGAAACGATTTTCAAAATTGTATATATATATTTACACCTACAGTAAAAATTAATGTTGAATTTTCATAATATTATTTTTTTTTATCTTGATTGTATTTTACTAATTTTTTTCGTATTTCTTTAAATATTGGTTTATTTGTTTAATTTTTAGATGAAGAAGATGCTGGTACACCACCACCAACTTTAATAAATCCATCTGAAAATATAGAAAATCTGACAATACATATTCATAAAGAAAGTAGCACAGGTGGACATTGGTGTGCGAGAATTATTTTTTTTACGCTCTCCGCCATTCTTGTTGGATTAATTGGAATTATTATTTTTGAATACCGAGGAGCAACTGATGGTGAGAATAATAAAATTTTATTATATCAAATCTTCAACAAAAATCCGCCCTTCTTGTATTTATGAAATTTTAGCAAAAAAGAAAATGATTTTAACTAGATAAATAATCATTTTTTTCTTTTTGGGGAAAAAAAACATTAAAAACAAAAATTCTTCTCTACATCAACTATATTTTTCATAATTTTTTACAAAAGTTCTTTGAGAATTTTAAAAAAGACATTTTTTTTAAATTCAATTTCACTAAATTTGGATTATTTGGAATTTTTTCTTTTGGGGGAAAAAAACATTAAAAACTAAAATTCTTCTCTAAATCAACTATTTTTCATAGTTTTTTGAAATAGTTCTTTGAGAATTTTGAAAAAGACATTTTTTTTTAAATTCAATTTTACGAAATTTGGATTATTTGGAATTTTTTCTTTTGGGAAAAAAAAACATTAAAAACTAAAATTCTTCTCTAAATCAACTATTTTTCATAATTTTTTGAAAAAGTTCTTTTTTTTAAATTCAATTTTACGAAATTTGGATTATTTGGAATTTTTTCTTTTGGGGAAAAAAAACATTAAAAACTAAAATTTATTGAATTCTTTTGACGAATTTTAATCGAATTTCTATTAATAACGAGATTTTTCGATGAATTCGTCGATTAAAATTATGTACTAAAAATAATTTTATATTTTGCAATGAACTTTATTATTTATGAAAATAATTGAATTCCTAAAACAAAATTTATTATTCATAAAAATACAATTTAATTCATACAAATTTTATTATTTATGTCATTAATTGAATTATTGCGAAGAAATTTGCAAAAAAAATATTCAAATATTTCTTAAAAATTTAACAAATCGTTCTAAATAATTTAATTATTTTGAAAAACATTTTTAATTGAATTCCTAGGGAATTAGTTCAATTTGTTTAAAAATTCTAACACATTTCGAAAAAATTCAATTTTTTCTAAAATTTTAATAAATCCTTTGAAATAATTAAATTATTGTTATAAATAGTTAAATTCTTCACAAGAATTCAATGAATTTTATAAATAGTAAAATTTTTTGCAGGAATTCAATTATTTGCAAAACAATTTTAATATTTTTAATTGAATTCCTCGGAACAGTTTAAATATTTTTTTTAATGTTTCCTTTTTTTCATTTGTTTCCTAAAATTTTAATAAATTCTTCGAAACAATTCAATAATCTTGAAAACAACTTTAATTGAATTTTTCGAACAAATTTCATTATTTTTTAAAAGTTTCTATAAAATTCTTTACAACAGTTTAATTATTTCTCAAAATTTTAATAAAATTCTTCGGAAAAACTAAATTATTTTTATAAATAGTAAAATTCGTCGCAAAAATTCAATTCTGTTTGTAAATAGTAAAATCCTTTACAAAAAATCAATTCTTTTCAGAACAATTTCAATGCAATTTCTCCTAAATTCCTAAAACAAAATTTATTATTTATAAAAATAATTTAATTCATACAAATTTTATTATTTATGTCATTAATTGAATTATTGCGAAGAAATATACACACAAAAAAATTTATATAATATTAAATTCCCGTTCAATTTTTAATATTAATGAAAATAATTAAATTAATTAAATTCTGCTATTTATAAAAAGCAAATTCTCATTTTGACGTGAATTTTCCTTTATGAAGTTTAAACATAGTTGAACTTTTTTCAAAAAGAATTTCATTAATTTAAAAAAGTAATTGAATTTCTGCAAACATTTTTAATTTCAAAATTTATTTTTTTCAAATGTTTCTATAACTCTATTATTTTTAACAATTGATTAAATATATAGGTTGAAAAATTTAACTTATTTTTAACAATTGATTGAATATTTAGGTTGAAAAATGTAACTAATTTCAATAAGAAGAATTCGAATTATTAACATTTTGCAAAAAATCTAAGTTTTCTAAAAATTTCTACTTTTTATAAAAAAAAGTTGAAGTTGTATAAAATTTCAAATTAATACCTTTTGTAGTTGATTTATGTTTTGGTTATTATAAATACAATATATTCTTTTAAATCTGAATTAATTTTGAAATATTTTAGTATAAGTAGGAAAATTGTCATTGAATAATTTTACGATTGTTTTGTTCAAGAATTAGGTAATTAGAATGAAAGTTCTTTTTAAAATTATTATTATTATTATTAATTATTATTTATTAATTATTATTTATTAATTATTATTATTATTATTATTATTATAAATTAAAGTTATTTAAACTGAAATTATCGTCAGAAAGAAAAAGAATTTGATGATTTTGTATTAGAATTCGAATTTTTCATGGTTTATGATGAAAACAGCAAGAAAATTTAAGAAATCATTAAAAACAAATTTCAGTTGATACGCCAATTGTCAGTTCAAAATGGGCAATGATCTTCGATGGCTGGGTGGATGAATCAATTTTCCAGAGTCATGATCATGAGGCAGAGCACGATGATCAAAGTGCAGAAAAGTCTGAAGAGGACGAAGATCATGATGAGGGTGTTGGCAGCGAAGAAGCGTCACAAGAAGAAGATGAAGATGAGGAACACGAGGAGGAAATAGATAAAGATGAAGAATCCGCAGAAGAAGAGCAAGAAGAAGAAAATGAGGAAGAAGAAGAAGAAGAAGAAGAAGAAGAAGAGGAAGAGGAGGAAGAAGTCGACTATGAAGAAAGTGAAGAAATAGATAAAGATTTATCAAATTCGCCTGGTAATCACTAACTTTTAATCATTTCAAAGTTCAAACGTATATTTCCGACAATAATTAGCTCCATAATAATTATAATCAATTTAGAGCAATAGATCAATAATATCAATTTTATAGACAAATAATTAGAAATGTTTTGCATTTTTCTCAGTGTGGATAAAAAAAACAAATTAATAAATGTTAATCCTTTTTTTTTGCAGATGAAGGTGAAATGTTAAACAGTGAAGAAAACCAGGAAATAGACAATGACGAGGGTTTCGAAGAAGAAGAAGAAGAAGAAGAAGAAGAAGGTTCCGATGAAAATGATCCCGAAGACCAAAATAGCGACGAAGAAAGAGATAATACCGAAGAAGACAATGTAAATGACGACGAAGAAAGCGAACTAAAGGATTCAGAAGAGGTAAAAAGTTCAAAAGAAACACTGCATGAAGAAGACATTGTTGAATTCCCCGAAATCCCTGGAATCGATATACACAGTGCTAAACAAATACACGAAGAAAATGTAAATCAACAAACATTGAAAAATATTTTTTTGTTTAAATACAATATTTGTACGTTAATGCCAAATAATATTTATAGCCCGATGAGGACGATTCAAAGGAAACAGAAACACTTGATGATGATGACAACGATGACGACAAGCAAGAAAATGAAGAAGAATCAAGTGGTGAGTATTTAAAAAAAACCATTTAAAAAAAAAATTCTCATTTAAGTCAATAAATGATCCTCCTTGCTCTAGGTTTATCATTATAAGGTTTCTTTATTTTTCTATATTTGCATTTTATTATCTTTAATCTTACGGCCCTTTTCGAGTACAGATCTCATTAAAAAAAAAATTTACTACGCATATTGAAAATGGCAAAATATTATGGAAAATTAATATGCGGTGGTTCCAGTGGCAGTGAAGTTGGGAGTTGGTGTTGCACTTGCCATTGCTGCTCACTTTGTTCTCGTGAAACGATGGAATAACGGTAAAATCACATTATCAGCTACTTCATTTTCATTATAGATACTGACAGGGTTGCCACGCAATCTGGAAAACTTGCAAAAAGGCAGAAAACAGGAAATATAAAAATTCAAAAAAAAAAACCTAGGAAAATCAGTCAATTTTGATCGAAATCCTGCGGAAAATTGTTGTCTTCCAGACTTCCAATTCTTTAAATCGAATTTTCCTTCAATATTTCAAAATTATTTCAATTTTGATAAATATTCGATTCAAATGATTTGAATTCTTTTGTGAAATTTTATTAACATTGCAAATAATAGAAAAAAAGAAATTTTTTTTTATTTCCTCTTCAGAGAATTAAAATATTTTCTATGATTTTAATGATTTTTACTATTGAAGAAAAAAATTATTGATTATGTTAATGATTCGATTTTTTTATGTTCAAATATTTACAACATTTTTTTCTCCGAAATTCAATTATTTAGAGAAATCTTAATAAAATCAAGCGTTTAAATTTTAAACTTTATTTAAATTCTAAAGCAGCAGACATTCAATTATTTTTAAAAGTAGTAAAATTCTTCTGAGAAATTCAAATTATTTTTTTTTTTTATTTATTCTTCAAAGAATTAAATTATTTTCAAAATTTTTCATGATTTTTACAATTTTTTGTAACAATTCAATTTTTTCAAAATAATTTTAATAAAATTCTTCGTAGCAACTTTAATTAATTTACAACAAATTTCTAAATAATTAAATTGTTTTTTTAATTTTAATTCTTATGAAGAATTTTATCAACAAATTTCTAAATAATTAAATTGTTTTTTAAAATTTAATTCTTATGAAGAATTTTATCAACAAATTTTTAAATAATTGAATTCTTTTGACGAATTTTAATCGAATTTCTAATAATGAGATTTTTTGAGAAATTCAATTAAAATTGTAGGTACTAAAAATAATTTAAATGAATGCAAATGAATATTGTAAATTTTAATGATTTTTACAATTTTTTGTGACAATTCAATTTTTTCAGAATAATTTTAATAAAATTCTTCGTTGCGAAATTTAATGAATTTCTAAAATTTCTCAAAAGTTAATTATTTTAAATGTTTACAATGTTAATAAAGTTCCACAAAAAAATTCAAATTATTTAAATTATATTTAATAAAATTAGTCTCAGGAATTCAATTATTTTCAAAAGTGATAATTTCTTTTGCAAAAAAAAACAAATTATGTGCAAACATTTACAACAATTTTAGTCAAAATTTCAATTATCTTTATAACAATTTTTCACCGAAATTCAATTATTTAGAGAAATTTTAATAAAATTCTTGACAGAATTTCAAGTATTTTAAAAAAATATTTTATAAAATTCGTTTCATTAAATTTCTCCAAACCTGAAATTATTCTTAAAAATTTTATTTAAATTTTTTAAGAGAATATTCAATTATTATTTAAATTTTTCAGAAATAATAAAATTTTCAAAAGGTTTTAAACTAAAATGCTACTTTTTTACTGTAACTTCGTCAAAAATTATTATCATCATTATTTCAAATTTTATCTAAAATTTTAACTGAATTTCAGTTTCAAAATAAAGTATTATCTGGAAATTCTACGAGAATTCAATTATTTAAACACAAAGAAAGATAATTTATTGAATAATTCAATTTTTCCTAATATTCAATTCTGTTAAAGAATTTTCACAACAAATTTTTTAAATAATTGAATTCTTTCGACGATTTTTAACGAAAATTCTACAAAATAATTCCATTTTTTGAGAAAATCCATTAAAATTGTATTAAAAATAAAAATTGATCATTCAGCAATGATTTAAAAAAAATTTTATTTTGGGGAAAAATAATTGAATGTTTGTGTAGAATATTATAAAACTTGTTGTTTAATAATTTAATTTTTTGACTAAAAAATAAATATTTTAATAAATAATTGAATGTTTGTTTTAAATTAAATTTTCACAAAGAATTTTATCAACAAATTTTTAAATAATTCTAATTCTCTTGACAAATTTTAATAAAATTTTTTAAAAGAATTTCATTTTTCGATAAAATTGATAAAAATTTTATACATAATGTGAAAAATAACAGAAAGTCTGTCAAGAATTTCTGAATTTTATTAAAATTTTTCAGAAAATGTTTGAATATCGGAGAAAAATTGTCATTTAAAGATAATTGAACTTTTGACTAAAATTTTTGTTAATGTTCGAACATAATTTGGTTTTTGCAAAAGAATTTATTATTATTTTTGAAAATAGAATTTTGAGACGAATTTTATTAAAATTTCTTCTTAAATACTCAAAGTCTTTTGTTAAAATTTGTTGAAATATTAGACATTGAAAGTGATTGAATTTTGACAAATTATTTTTAAAAAAAATATAAAAAAAATTTAAAATTCAATTCTTTGAAGAATAAATAAAAAAAAATAGTTGAATTTTTTAAAATCCTAATTTTTATATGAAAAAATAATAGCGATTAAATGTTTATATTTAAAAATGAAGTTATTCATGTTTTCGAATAAGTTTCTATTTAATAATAAATTCAATTTTAAAAACCTGGAAAAATTCCATTTTTTAATCTTGATGACGTGAAAAATTCAGGGAATTTGAAAAGAGGAAAAGCGTAGCAACCCTGATACAGTAATTTTTTTAACAATCTTTTTAAAAAAATTCGATTTCACATTTGATTAAAATTGAATTTAGTTAAAATTCGAAAATATTTAATATTTCATCATTCTTTCTCACAAATAATCTAGTGAATAAAATTAGTTTAGTGTTTCTTTTTTAAAGAGCAGCTTTTATTTCCTTTTAACAAATAAAGTGAAAAGTCTGTATTAATTAAATTGAAAACTACTAATTATTACGTACATACAAATTTAGGTAAAAAATTATGTTTCTAAAATAAATCTAATGACTTTGTTCCCTGATCGTATTAAGATTTTAAATTAACGTGTTTAGTGCGCCTCAGTAAAAATAAAAAATTATTATGTAGCATGTTGACTATGCTGTCATCTTCAACTAACAATATTTCAATAACGCATCTCTCTCAGGTAAGTGGCTATCAATTCTTTTCACTATTCGTAAATAATCATTTAGTTGAATTGCTCAATTTCTTTAGTCTTAACATGCACTCTAAAAAAATTTTTATTTTTTAAATTAAATTAATTTTTATTAATCAACATTATTTTTTTTTACATAAATACAATTTTTTCATATATATATGTAAATGAATATTTTAGGTGACAGTGAAATTCCGGAAAAGTTGATTGGCATCGAGGATTTATCTAAACGGTATTCTAATATTCCTTCTCATATTAAACAAACTTCGAATAAGAAGTTGTCTCAAGAACCGACAAATAAAAGACAAGTGCAAAATCACAATGGTGCTGGCACTGATGATAATATGGAGAATGTAGTGGTGAAAAAAATTGCTAATGCACAATTAGAAAGAGGAATAAAATCTAAAGACGGTGAGTGAATAGGTATTTATTTTTTTCTATTTTTCACATTTTATTTTTTTAATAATTTTTAATTTTCCAATTAGTTATAAACAGAAGTACCTTTTTGGCAAATTAACTGTTACTCGTTATTTTTTTCACAAGCTTCTTATATAGTTTTTAAATTTCTTTCGTAATTATATTCCAGAAGTCTCTTAAGACATTAAATTTATTTTGCATAAAAAATCATGAATTTTTTTTTCAATCTTGTTATTAATAGTATTTGTATTTCGGTCACAATTTTTCTTTTCTTCGCAATATTTTGTACAAATAACGGACATAATTAGGATTGCCACAGGTCAGGGAATTCAGGGATTTTTAGTAAAAGTACTGGAAAAAATCGAATTTCAAAAATTCATGAAAAAACTCTAAATTTTGATGTTTTTTTTTTGTTTGCCTTGTGAACTATAAAAATAACCACGAATTTTAATACAAAACCTTAAATTTTTTCTATTTCAGACAATAATTTCTTTTTAAAGAACTATCATAAAATTATGACTTATAAATTATGTAATTAATAATTTTTACAATTTTCATAAATACTAGATTGATGATAAAAAAAATTTAGTTAAAAATACTACAAAAATTTAATTTTGGAAAAGTTACAAATAATTACAGAAATTCAATTATTTTCAAAAGTAATAAAATTCTTCGCAAAAATTAAATTATGTTCAAAAATTTTTTAAAAATTCGGACCATTTCAATTATATCTATAAAAAATAAAAAAATTCTTCTCCAAAATTCAATTTATGTTCAAAATTTTTAAAAAAATTCTCGTCAAAATTTCAATTATATTTTATAAATAAAAAAATTCTTCATCTAAATTCAATTATTTTAAAAAACTTTAACAAAATTCTTGGAAAAATTTCACAGGAACTCAATAATTTACAAAATTTTTGATGAATTTCTTCTAAATGAACCAATTATTTTCATAAATAATAAAATTTTCAAAAGAATTAAATTATTTAATATAAAAAATGTCAAATAATTTTTGAAAAATATCAATGATTTAAAAAAGAATTTTATAAAATTCGTCGCAAGTGTTCAGTTATTAAAAAAATTTAATAAAGTTCTTTTTAAGAATTCAATAATTTTTAGAAATAGTAAAATTCTTCTCTGAAATTCAATTATTTTTATAAACTTGAATAACATTCGTTGGAAGAATTCAATTATTTTCAAAAGTAATAAAATTTTTCGCAAAAATTCAATTATGTTCAAAAATGTTTGTCAAAATTTCAATTATCTTTATAAATAATAAAATTCTTCAATATTCAATTATTTTAGAAAAAAATTTTTAAATTCTCGTCAAAATTTCAAAAATTATTGTTATAAATAATACAATTTTTCTTCAAAATTCAAATATATTTAAAAACATGAATAAAATTCTTGTTAAAATTTCACAGAAATTCAATAATTTATGAAATTTTAAATAAATTTCTTTGACATAATTCAATTATTTTCATAAATAATAAAATTTTCACGTGACTTCAATTATTTAATGTACAAAATTTTATAAAATTTTTTGAAAAATATCAATTATTAAAAAAGATTTTTATAAAATTCGCGTCGCATGTATCAATTATTTAAAAAAAATTTAACAAAGTTCTTTACAAGAATTTCATTATTTTTTAAATAATAAAATTCTTCACCGAAATTCAATTATTTTAGAAAAATTTTAATAACATTTTTGGAAATTTTTTAAAATTATTTTCATGAATAATAAAACTCATCGCAGGATTTTAATTAATTTTGGATACAAAATTTTAATCAAATTCCTCGAAAAATGTTATTATACTTAAAAATTTTATTAAAATTTGTCAAAAGAATTTAATTATTTAAAAATTTGTTGATAAAATTCTTTATGAGAATTCAATTTTAACAAACATTCAATTATTCAATAAATTATTTATTTTTCAATTTAAATAATTAAATTTTTCGAGAGTTTTCTAATAAAAATTGAATAAAAAATGAAATTACCGAATAATCGATTTATTGTTTATGACAATAATTGAATTATTGCCACGAATTTTATTACATTTTTTAAAAATAATTGAATTTTTGCGAAGGATTTTATTAGGATTTTTGTAAATAATAAAATTTTTGTTGAAAAATTTAATGGTTATTTAAATTATAACAAAAAAACATAACAAATCGTCTTCTTTGTGTTTTGTAATAATGTTTTTATAAATCGTTGAGTTTCAAAAAGGTTCGATTTTGAATGTTTTGAAGAATTTGAATTCCTACAGAAAAATAATAATGAGTAAATATTTATTTAAAAAAGAAGTTATTGATGTTTTTGAATAATTTTACAATTAATGAAATTTGTAAATAAATGTAATAGAACATTTTTTTTGAGTATATAATAATTTTTAGAATAAATCAGAATTTTTTTTATTGTCAGGGAAAAAGTGAGAATTTTGTCTGGAAATCAGGAAAAAGTCAAGGATATAAATAAAATTAAATATTTGTGGCAACCCTGATAATGAATGTTTAAAAAAATTTTCTAGTTGTTCCTCTTCAGGAATTTTGAGTCATCATCATTAAATTTTATTGCACACAAATATTGAAAGATTTAAAAATTAATTAAAACTTTTATTACAGAACCAAAGAGTCAAACTGAAAGAAATTTTGATGACTACGAAGAATCATCGGAGGGCGAAATTATCACAGACTCAGAGGAACTTGATGACGAAGAGGAGGAGGAGGAAGACGAAGGAGAGGATGAAGAAATAGAAAATATTGACGATAGTGAATTGGTGGCTAAATTAGAAGCCAAATATGGAAAATTACCAACACCAGAAGGAAGTGAAGAGGAGGAAGAGGAAGAAGAAGAAGAAGAAGATTACGAAGACGAGGAAGAAGAGGAGGAAGAAGAGGAAGAAGAAGAAAAAGTCGAAGACAAAGAAGTAAAAGGAAAAAGTCTAAAAACATGGAAACGAAAATAGTTACATTAAGGGTCATTTACAAATTCCCCCATAAAAGTACAATAGAAAATCTTTTTTGCAAAAAAAATTAAAAATAGGTGTTTTTTGTATCCGTTCCATTAATTTTTAACTAGAACAAAAACTATTTTATAATCTTAAAACAGAAACATAACATAACGTGCGTATAAATTATATTGATATCATTACGAATTTGAATTTCCCATAATTAATGAAGCCAAAAGAGACACAATTCAAAACGCTTCCATATTGAATCGGCCATTTTGAATTTTCAAATTCGTAATAAGCGACCTAGGTCATACTGTACGCAATGAAACAGAGATGTATTTTTATTCTTTTCTATCTCATGCATATTACTTATATTTCCGAAAGCAAATTTAATTATTACTATATACCTAATAATACTAAAAATCGTAGCACTAGTTTATTATGTATAAAAATAAAAAAAAAGTGTTTTAAATTATTTTTCGTTCCGAATTTTTCCCAAATTTCCCAATTTAGCTTTTTGAGCATGGAGGATCCGAGTAAAAATTATCGCATTCGTAAAATTAGTTAATGAACAATATATTTAATGCTTCGAATAGACGCCAAGGTGCCTGAAGGAATAGTACAAAATCCAGCAATGGAAGTAGATGTAAATTTTAATACTAGCAAAGCAATAACATCATCAGAGAGCGATTTTTCTAATTATACGTCATCAACATCAACATCTAGTGATGAACAAACAAATTCACACTTTAAGGTTTGTATAACATCTTTTAGAAAAAAGTATTGTATTTTACTTCTTTATTCGATTCATTCATTTTCTATTATTTTTATCACTAAAATATCTGATGAATTTTATTTAATAAGAGTCATTTAAATTATTTGATAAAAACAAGAATATTTTTTATTTGTCTCCAGGGACCTGAAAATTAGTAAAAAAAAAATCACTTTTTTCCTCTTCCATTTTGAACATTTTTTTTTATTAATCGCTTTTTCAAATAGATAAAATAAAATTAATTGCTTTTTCTTACTAATTCCAAAGATTCATTTTTTAAACGAAAAATTAAAACTCTATACCGTTAAATGTTGAATCACTTTGCGAAATTAGAGATTATTCTTGTAGTGCAAAATAATTTGAAGCACATGCTTATATTTCCAAAAATAGTTTTTGGCAAAATTGTTATTTTACATAAAACCACTTAACTTAAAATTTACATAAAATAAATTATTGTCATTCTGAATAACAATTTTTTTACTCATCATTATTACACGTTTCTTTAAATTTTTTTTTAAATTTAGCTATAGGTTTTACTGTCAGTAAAAATATTTACTAAAAAAAAAAGTCAATTTGATATATGAATTATTGAAAAGTTTTGTACAATAATAAATTCACTTTTTAATGATAAAAATTTTGAAAAAAGAGGAAATTATGGTTCACTATGCATTATGGAAGCAAACTTTAATTGTAAGTAATATTTTCTGCACTTTTTAATTCGAAATTCTATTTATTTATTGAAGCATTTATATTACAAGTACTCCCTCCCCTATTTTTTCCTTTTTAGAATAAACAATATAATTTTCACTTATTGGTTTTCACAGGATTTGTAGCCAAAACACTGAAAACAAAAAAATTCCAACGAATTTCTTTTTAAAGGACAGTTGAGAAGTGAGTTGTATATTTTTTAGAAAAAATATTCTATCGCAAAATGTGTATTCATTTATCATTATTTTTCTTATAAAAAAAATATATATTGAAAAAAAAATTTTGTCTGAATTTATTTCTAAATTAATAGGCAATTATAAAAGACTAGCAAATGCATTCAATAATTTTCTAAAATTTAAATAAATCCTTGTAAACAATTAAATTATTTTTTTAATTAGTAAAAACTTTTACAAAAATTCAATTATTTTTAAAACGATTTTAATTCAATTCCTCGGAAGAGATTAATTTTTAGAAATATTTTTAACACACTTCGAAAAAAATCATTTTTTTCTAAAATTTTAATAAATCCTTCAAAATAATTTAATTATTCTTATAAATATAGTAAAATTCTTCGCAAGAATTCAATTAATTTTTTTAAATAGTAAAACTCTTTGCAAAAATTCAATTATTTTCAAAAAAATTTTATTCAGTTTTCTTCTCAAATCGTTATAACTTTGCAAAAATTAAATTATTTTCAATACAATTTTAATAACATTTCACAAAAGAATTTCATTTTTTAAAATTTTCAATATATTTTTCAAAACAAAAATCAATTAATTTCTAAAATTTTAATAAATTCTTTGAAATAAGTAATTCAATTATTTTTATAAATATAGTAAAATTCTTTGCAAAAAATTTATTATATTCAAAACAATTTTACAAAAGAATACAATTTTTTTGTTTTTAATTCTTCATAAAAAATTTCAAAAGAATAAAATAATTTTGTAAAACTTTTATAAATTCTACAATAAAACTCAATTATATACAATTTTTAAAAAATTTCATGAAAGAATTGAATTTTTTTGAAATTTAATAATAACGAAGGAAATTCATTTCTTCTTAATTCAGGAATAAAAATTTCAATAAAATTCAATTATTTTTTCAAATTTTTAATAAATCTTTCTAAAAAATTAATAAAATTTTTATAAATCGTAAAATTCTTTGCAACAATTTTATTATATTGAAAATAATTTTACGAAAGAATTCAATTTTTTTTGTTATTCGTCATTAGCAAAATATCAATAGAATTCAATTATTTTCTAAAATTTTAATAAATTTTTGAAAAAAAAATTGAAAAGTTATATTTATACATAAATAGTGAAATTCTTTTGCAAAAATTTAATTATTTGCAATGCAATAATGTAAATAAAAGTTTACGACAAAATTAAAATTTTTTCTTAATTCATTATAAACTTTGTTTAAAAAATCCATTATTCTCTAAAATTTTTCTGTTAAAAAAAATTTTCAAAATAATTTTCATTGAATTCCTCGGATGAATTCAAATATTTTAAAATATTTTCATGAATTTCATTATTTTCAAATATTTCCACAAAATTCTTCATAAAAATATAATTATTTCTCAAAATTTTAATCAATTCTTCGAAACATTTCAATTATTTTTATAAATAGTAAAATTCTTTGCAATAATTCATTTATGTTTATAAATAGTCAAATCCTTTGCAGAAATTTAATTATTTTCAAAACAATTTCTCGAAAGAATTTTAATCTTCAAATATTAACATAAAATTCATTTATTTTCTAAAATTTTAATAAATCCTTCTAAACAATTAAAATATTTTTTTAAGTAGTAATAAAATTCTTTGCAAAATTCAATTATTTTTAAGACAATGTTAATAAAATTCTTCTTCATAAAATCCAATTGCTTTCAAAATTTTCAATTAAAATTTTTAAAGAAACTCCATTAGTTGAAAAAAAATTCAAAGAAATTCTTCAAAGGAATTTAATTTGAATTTTTTAAATTTTCAATAAAATTCTTAACGAGGTTAAAAAAATAAACAAAATTTAACTTTAACTTAAAATTTCAAACAAAATTTATCAGAAAATACTTGGGGAAAATATTATAAAAATTGTTCGTATTCTAAACTTGTTTTTTTTATTACTTAGCATTATATTAACAAACGTATTTTTTTTTGTTGAGTTTATGCGACGATGAAATAAAAATGTAAATATTCCATTGATAATTATACCAAATTGATACAAAAAAAAATGTTTTCTTCATCGAAGCAATTTACAAATAGAATAACAAAATTTTCAGTGTCACTCGAAAAGGCAACACTATAAAATTTTGCAAATACAGTACAACAAAGTGCTTTGTTGTAGTTTAAATAAAAAATTAACAATGTACAATAATTATCTTATTTCTGTCGAAATCGGAAAGTCTGAAGAAAATTCCTGAAAGTTTATACATGTGTGACTGTGTAATCTACAATATTTAAAGACAGTATAAATTAGAACAGAATTATGCTTGGAGTTTCACTTCACGTTGTATAAGTCTTTAAAAAAAAGTGAATAATCTTCTATAAGAAGATTGTTAAAAAGACACTTTACTTTAGCTTGATTTCACAATATTCAATCTTTGAATAATCTTGAATAATCTCGAATAAAAATTGGAGAGGAGTTTTAATATTTGTGCTTATGTCTGTGTTTCCTGGGCGATGGTGACGGTGGACTGCTCAGTCTATGTTTCGACGATGTTCTCGGAGGTGGAGGTGGTGACATCGATGGCGATCGAACTCGTCTTTTTCTATCGCTTCGCTCGCTAACTGGCGATCGGCGCGATGATCGCGAGGAAAACGGTGGCGAAGGTGTTCTTCGAATTCGAGGCGGCGATGGTGTCACTGGATTTCGCTTCTTGTGCGGCGATCGCGATCTGCGTTTGCTGCGCGGTGATCGACTGCGTGACCTAAACGATAATTAATTACATGCAATTTTTGAAATTAATAATCGATCCATAAAGAAAAAGAATATTCTATATTCTATAAATGAATCAATTTTATTCAAAAAATTTCGTTCTTATTCTGTGAAATCCTAAAATTTCAAAATGTTTTAAAAACAAAATAACTTTAAAACTGAAAGAATAGTAAACAGCAGCTGTCGAAAAATTTAATTTGACTAAAAATTTTGAATTAGAATTTTTCAAAAATACCATTTTATTATTTATACAAATAATTTAGTTCTTATGAAGAATTTTACCGTTTTTTTCAAAATAATTGAATGGATTCCAAAAGTTTATTCAAAAATTGAAAAAAAATGAATTTTTTCGAAAATTTCTTTACAAATTAGAAAAAATTTTACTGAATCCTTCAGTGAAATAGAAATAAACTGACGTAATACAATTTTTATAAACAAATTGTCATTTTTTAATTTTTAAAGAAAATAATTTAATAGTTCTTAAAATTTGGATAATAACTGCAATTTTTGAAATTTTTACAGACAATCTTAGAAATAATTAAATTTTTAAGGTTAGAAATAAATTTTCAGAGTTTAAAAATAAACATAAATTAACTTACAAAAATCTTATTGGGATAAACCTACAAAAAATGTTATTGAATAAAATTTTTCTATTAAAATTTCAAATTTCAAGTAAACTTAAAAAACGACGTACCTGTAACGACTACAAGATTTTGGAGGGGGACTAGGTGAATTTCTTCTTCTGTCTCTGTAATGAACTGGCGAGTCCGGGGAAACACTCCGCTTTTTCTCCCTTCGTCTCTCATCTTCACGATCTTCACTTTTTCTCTCCTTCATTTCTCTCTCACTCTGTAAAAATAAAAATTTCAAATTCAAAACCTTTTTGAAATTCAACAACTTATGAAAATTTAATTTAATTGTAATTTTTCGATAAATTTAATAAATAATAACTGAAGATGACCGAGTGATTAAAATAATTATTTTATTAATATTATTATTATTAGAATATTGTCATTGTAATTTCTTCAAAATTATTTTATCATTTTAGTACAATTCTATTATTATTTTCTCGAATTGTGAACTAAAAATCTCCTTCAAATCAATGATTTTTAATTAGTTTTGAAAAATTTCTTCTTTGTAAATTATTTAAATCCATTTCTTTACAATTCAATTTTACGTGAAATTTTAATTTTTCCGAAATTAGAAAATAAAAACATGCAATAATTTTTAAAAATTATGATTAAGCTTCGTGAAGAAAATTAATTCTACAGCATTGAACTTTATTATTTATGAAAATAATTGAATACGTGTGCAATTTTTATTATTTATGAAATTAATCAAATGTTTGAGTAAAATTTAATTTAATATTTTTTTTAAATAACTAAATTATTTTGGAAAAATTATTAAAATAGTAAAAAAGTATTGTTGAGGTCACGAATTGTAAAAATCCAAAAAGGTATACAAGAGGATAATTAATTTTTTTTTTTGAAAATTTATTAAAATAGTGGAATATCGAAAATAACTGAAATTAAGAAAATTTTTTAAAAAAGATAAAATTTTTGTCATGGATTTTATTAAAATATTTTGAAAATAATTGAATTTTAGTGAAATTTCTAAAAATCATTGAATTTTGTCGAAGAATTTTGCTAATAATTAAAAAAGACAATTTTTCGAAAATAATTGAATTTCTGCAATTATTTGTAACTTCTCAAAATTAGTTTTCAAACATTTAAGTAGAATTATTCATTAAATCATTAATAAATAATAATTTTATATTACTTCTTCAAGAATTATGATGTTCAAAAAGAAATTATTTTTAAAAATACAAATCATTTTAAAAACTTGAAAGAAATTCTCCCTGAATTTCAATTACTTTCAAAATTTTCAATTGAAATGGAGAAATTTCATTATTTAAAATAAAAATTCAAGGAAATTCTTTGCGCGAGAATTCAATTATTTTTCTAAATAATAAAATTCATTTTAATTATTCAGTGATTTTCAATACATTAATTTTAAAGAGGAATCTGACGGACAGTCAAATAAAAAGTTCAAAAGAAGAAGACAAATTAAATTTGAAATTCGTCTTGGTGCAAAGGCGAAGAATTTAATTTTGAAAATTTAAAACGATCAAAAGTTGCGATTGAATAAAAATTACAATTTTGTCAATAAAAAGTATTTCTTAAATTTTCGGTTATTATTTATTATTGACAAAAAAATATAATTCTTATTCAAATATAACTTTGAAATGTTCGAAATGTAGAAAATCGAATTCCTTACGTTGTTATCGAAAGGAATTTAAAATCTAATTAGACTTTAAAAAAAAGAAATTATGCCATTGGACTAACTTTTGTTCTGAGTGTTTGTCGGATTCTTCCTTATTATTGAAAAAATTTCAAGTGAAAAATTATTAAAAGAAAAAGTTTTCAGGAAACAAAAAAGCAAACAACTTACTTCAAGCTGCGAACAGATTACAGAAATACGATTATTAATATAGATTTGATTAACATTAGAAAGTATTTATTAATATTATTAAGTAAACGAGAATGAATATTTGAAAGTAAATTTACCTTTCTAATTAATTTTTTTCGATAATGTTCAACCTGAGCTTGAATGGTCATTCCACCTTTAATGGACCTTCTTCCGCTCTCCAATTCATCCTGATACTGCATTGCTTTGACTTCAATTTCACGAAGTCGATTTCTTCTTTCTTCATTATAATCACGGCTGCTAAAATTTACATAGAAATAAAAATATTCTTGTTATCGTTACTGCTGTTTAAAAAAAATTAATATCAAAATTTGCAAGAATATTAATTTTTAAAAAAATTGAAACACAAATTTCACCTTGAATCCATACTGGCATCTTGTGAATTTGAATCATCGTTTTGTCCTAATTCCTCCCATTTGCTTGTCGTCATTGCCTGCGCCTCGATCTAAAAGAATTTTTTCAACAAATCGGTGTAGAAAACTTTACTTTTTAAATTATGATGACTATTATTTGGTGTTTCTATTCAATCTTAATTAATATTTTTCGTTTTAATTTTTCCATTATATAATATTTAAATTTGACTTAATTTCTACATATTTTATTTAATACCTGATCTGGATCGACAGTTTCCCATCTCGATGGAACGAATCCTGCAGGCATTGCTGATTTTTTATCATCATCTTTAGATTTTGCATTATCATTGTCTTCGTCGTCCATTGGAATGCCGTCAATGTCTTCATCCACTATTACAAAAGAAATTATTAATTATTCTTATTTCGCAAAAGTCATTTTATTATTATTTTCTCAGTCATTGTATTTTTTTAT
The DNA here is from genome assembly GCA_032872475.1 of Leptopilina myrica (nomen nudum). Taxonomy (NCBI): domain Eukaryota; kingdom Metazoa; phylum Arthropoda; class Insecta; order Hymenoptera; family Figitidae; genus Leptopilina; species Leptopilina myrica (nomen nudum). The sequence goes on along the minus strand of CM065458.1, from coordinate 63,773,994 downwards.
TATCTATTTTTTATTTTCACATTGAATTATTGTCAAGAATTGTATGACAATTTTGTTAAATAATTAATATCATCGAATTTTTTTCAACAATGAAAATAATAATTATGAAAATAATTGAATTGGTGATGAGGGAATTTTTAAAAAATGTAAAAAACAGAAAATTAAGTAGTTGAAAACTAAAAAAAGGGAAATTTTATTTTTTCGCTTACTCGGTACTCCGTCAATGTCATCATAATGGGAACCCGGCTGAGGTGTGAGGCCAAGTTTAATGGCGCCTTTCAAAAGAGCCGCGCCATCAAGAGGAACGCCGTCCAAATCTTCAGTTGCTTCTGCATCTGTATCCGAAAGTGGTGCTCCATCGATGTCTTCGTCGTGTTCCTTTTCCGGTTCTTCCGGCTACAATTAAAAATTAAATAAATCATGTTTTTTTGTCAATTTAAAAAAAAAAAATTCCTAACAAAACTAACCATAACAAGTCCAAGGAAGGAATTTTGAAGTTTGACTAGAAAGTCTCGAGGATAAACAGCCCAATCTTCCCAAGCTCTGAACATTCGCATCACTCGAACTTTAAATCCTTCTGCTTTCAATCTACTGTCAAATTGTTTATAAGCCTGATGGACCTCATTAAAAACTTCCAGCAGACGAGATTCGAACCTTAAATTAAAAAGCAATTTCTTTTCAATTAAAACTCTTCAAATATCATTTTTATCCTCTTTCTTAATAGTTAGATAATTATTGCTAAATAATTAGACAATTATTAATAATGTTAGAAAGTGAAAAAAATATTTACGCTTTTCGGTAGATTGTGGCATTTGTAATTTTAACGCCACAGTTGTGCAAAATGTCAGAAATAAGATAGAGTCTGGCTATTTTCTTGTTCACAGGTGTTTGCAAAATGGAAAGAGATTCTGTGATACAATCGCAAATTTCTTCAGCAGCTTCCGCATGTTCTATACAAAATACCATTGCTTCTGCAACTCTTATTCGTTCAGGAGAAATATTACGCAACAAATCTTCCAAACGATCTCTTTGACTAAAATCAATTATTTGTCTGTTTATGTACAATCGTAAATAATATTGTGAAAAAATCGTTACATCAATTACATAATTGCAACATTTATGTTACAAAAAATTTATCATGTCAAAATTACGATTATATTTTCAAATAATTTTCAAAAGAAAACAAATAAAATTCCCTTTAAAAAGAAAGAAATTATTTCAATGAAATTTGACGAAATTTTCAACTGATTCGTTTTTTTTTAAATTAGCTTCGGAAAAATAATTATTTTTAAAAGAATTTTTATTACATTTCTTAAAATTAAATTATCCAAAACTTGAATACTTTTTGTTAGACAAAAATTAAAGACTTATTTTCATTTATTTTATTCCACAAGAATTAAATTTCATATCAATCAAATTAGAAATGTACAAAATTTCCGATTGTTTCGATTTAAAAAAAAAATTATTTTCGGAAATTAAAGATCTTCAAAAAAAAAAAAAAATTAAATACAATTTTTTTGCCCAATTTCCAAATTAAGTCTTTTAAATTTCTATCATTTTTGTAGAATAAATTATTTAAATACTTCTTGTTCTTTATTTGCTTAAAGTTTCGAAATACTTTTAATATTAAGACCATTAAGACAATTTAAAAAAATTATGAAAATTTGAACTGCAAAAAAGTCTTCAATTTGACGGCAATTTTTACTATTGTGATTAATGATTGAATTTTTTCAAAGAATTGATGAAAATTTGACGGTTTTGTTTAAAGTGTAAATTGCTTGTAATAATTAATAATGTTATATTTTATTAAATTAATTTACTTAATTTAAGGAATAATCAGACGGACAGTTAAAAAACAAAAGTTCGTCCAATGTCATAATATCCTAATTTAAAAGAGAAACATAAAGTAAATTTGAAATTTGTCTTGGGGGAAAGGCGAAGAATTTTATTTTGAATATTTAAAACGATTAAAAGTTGCATTTGAATAAAAATTACAATTTCCATTCAAATATAACTTTGAAATGTTCAAAATGTAGAAAATTAAATTCCTTACGTTGTTGCTGAAAGGAATTTAAAACAGGGTTGCCACAAATATTTAATTTTATTTTTCCCTGACTTTTCCCTGATTTCCAGACAAAATTTTCACTTTTTTCCTGACCCTAAAGAATATTCTGATTCACTCTGAAAATTATTAGATAATCAAGAAAAAATGTTCTATTACATTTATTTACAAATTGCATTAATTGTAAAATTATTCCAAAACATCATTAACTTCTTTTTTAAATAAATATTTAATCATTATTAATTTTCTGTAGGAACTAAAATTCTTCAAAACATTCAAATTTAAACCTTTTTAAATTGAACAACGTATAAGAATATTATTACAAAACATGAAGAAGGCTCGTCTTCTTCATGTTTTGTAATAATTTAAATTACCATAACATTTTTCAGAATAGGTTAATAATTATTTACAAAAATCCTAAAAAAATCCTTCGCAAGAATTCAATTATTTTTACAAGCAGTAAAATTTTTTTAAAAAATTAAATCATTTTTAAAAAATGTAATAAAATTCGTGGCAATAATTCAATTACTTTCATAAATAATAATAAATGGATTATCCGTTAATTCATTTTTAAATCAATTTTTATTAGAAAATTCTAGAAAAATTCAAATATTTAAATTAACAAATAAATAATTTATTCAATAATAGAATGTTTTGTCAATAAATTTTTAAATATATGAATTTAATTTGACAAATTTAAAAAAGTTTTTAAGAATAATTACATTCTTCAAGGAATTTGATTAAAATATATATTGTATAAAAAATCATTAAAATTTTGCGATGAGTTTTATTACTTATGAAAATAATTTAAATTTCCTTAAAATTTCCATAAAATAATTGAATTTTGGAGAAGAATTTTATTATTTATAAAGTTACTTACAATTTTAATAAGAATTTTTTTTTAAATTTTCGAATAGAAGTGGATTTCTGCGAAGAATTTTATTACATTTTAAAAATAATTTAATTTTTCCAACGAATTTCATTCAAATTTATAAAAATAACTGTATTTATGTGAAAAATTTTATTATTTATATAAATAATTGTATTCTTACCAAAAATTTTATTCCAGTTTATAAAAATAATTGAATTTCGTTGAAGAATTTTTTAAATAATTGATATTTTTTGAAAAATTTTATTAAATTTTGTATTTTAAATAATTAAATTCCAGTGAAAATTTTATTACTTATGAAAATAATGGAATTATTTTGAATTTATTCATTAAAATTGAATTCCTACAAAATTTTGCCAAGAATATTATTAAATTTTTTAAAAATAATTGAATTTAGATGAAGAATTTTTTTATTTATAAATATAATTGAAATTTTGACGAGAATTATTTTTAAATTTTTGAACATGATTGAAATTCTGCGAAGAATTTTTGTAACTTTTGAAAATAATTGAATTTCTGTAATCATTTGTAACTTTTCCAAAATCTAATTTTTATTAGTATTTTTAACTAAACTTCTTTTATCCATCTAGTATTTATGAAAATTGTAAAAATTATTCATAAAATAATTTATAAGTCATAATTTATGATAGTTTTTGAAAATTTAAGTTATTTAATAAGAAACTATTGTCAGAAATAGAAAAAAATTTAGGTTTTGTATGAAAATTTGTGGTAATTTCATAGTTTACGAGGCAAAAAGAAAAAAATTCAGTTTTCTCATCAATTTTAAAAATTTAATTTTTTCCAGTACTTTTAGTAAAAATCAGTGACTTCCCTGACCAATTTTACTTTCCCTGACTTTTCCCTGAATTCCCTGACCTGTAGCAACCCTGTAAAATTTCTCTTCTCTTTCAAAATACGAAATTATGACATTGGACTAACTTTTTTCCCTATTGTTTGTCAGATTTTTCCTTAAAAATTAAGTCTTTCATTCTAATTGTCGAATTTTCCATCTAAAAGGCGGATAAACAAGAATCGCGCCATAACTGGTAGTTTTACGAGATTGTTTTAAAACAATTATTAGAAATAATTAAAAATTAGGAAAAAAAATAATACCTATTTGACAGACTCCCCCTTCTTGGCTCTTGTCTTTCTTCAATTTCAATTAATTCCTCTGGCATTCCCTGAGTCCATGGATTGATTGGCGGAGGTCTCCAAACGCTTCCTCCTTTAAACATTCTAAAATCTTCAATTCGCCATTCTTTTTGACAATCTCCTTGAAGAATGGAATACAATTTCCAACGATAATAAGTATGTGCCGGTGAATAGTTTTCAAATAAAAATCTAAAAGAAAATGTTACAAAAATGATATTTTTACATCTTTATGCAGAGTCAAAATTTCTGAACCGGGCCAACTTAATCAATCTTTTTAAATTTTCATTATCTGTACATACATAATTTTTTACAGCCTGGTACAAAATCATTTCCGGATTGAGTTTAAAAAATGTTTATTTTTCAATTATAAACAATTCAATTTTTTTTATTTCCTTTTTATTATATTTATTAAAAATTTTTTTAAAATTTTAAAGAAATTTAAAAAGTGTGTTTGTCCGAGTTTAGAAATTTCGACTCTATAAATTTTGTGAGTGATTAGAGAAAAAAATGATTAGAAAACAATTACTAACCGAAACATTGGATTTGATATTTCTCGATTCATAATCATTGCTTCAAACATGGGTCCCTCTCGAATGACAAATTCCACCATTCTATGTATCAACATGACTAAGTTCCTATAAGGCGCGCAGTCTTATTTAAATAACCAAATTTCCACAAAGACAAGACGAAGAAATGTTTTTTTTTTAAGGAAAAAAAGAACGTGGATAGGGGGAGAAGGCGGAAATACGATCATACTTACAGGAATCTGTATAAAAGTCTACATAAGATTAAAATCTAAAAATACCTTTCCGTCGGAATAACCACTTTGACAACTGCATTCTGCAAAATCTGTCAAGGCCCAGAGTAAGTGTGTCGATAGAGTGGTACAGATTGTCATCCAAAACATCAGAATGCACCCCCAAGAATGGACGGGAACAATTCAAGATAATTTTAAAGGACGATTAGAGAAGTCTTGAAAATTTAGATTCCACTTTTTCTACGGTAGGCACGAAAGCCTCCGAGAACTCTTACAAATGTACAAAATTTATTTATCAAACTTTCTTAAACTTACCAAATTAACAGATTAACACCAAGTTATTCTCTCTTTCAATCATTTACATTTTTCAATTCTACTTATAAGCATTTTTTTTTTACTGAGAAAACAATTTTGCCAAGAAAATTAAAAAAAAAACATTGTTCAAAATAAAAATTGTTTCACACTATATACTTTTTTTTCTGTTATCAATTTCCGGGCATCAGCGGATAAAAATGTTCTAACAGAAGGCAATAACTTTACCTTTTCAAAGTTTTCCTTCTCCTGCGGCTCCAAGGTCTGGTGGTTGCGAATACGTGGTATCTGAGATTATGTTTTAAAATTATAGTCACACGATTATTATTGTTTTCTTGCAATTAATTGTAAATTATCAACAATAACAACAACAACAACAAAAGAAAAGAGAAACATTTAATCTATACCGCCCAATGTCAATGTATAGAGAAGGAAACATAAAAAAAAAAGAATGAAATCAACGAGAAAAGATTTCTTCTATTCGTTGCGAGATAAGAAGAGAAAAATAATTTTTTTTTGTTGAAAATTTGAACGCTATTAATTAATAACTAGTTTTTTTGGGGATTAAATCGAACGTCAGTAAAACGAAGGTGTTTAAAATATGAAAGAGAATTGCTTTTATTAACTCGCCCCTTGATTGGTCAGATAAGTGTACCTTGTGCTTGTCGCGACGATGTGGTTGAGCATTAAATGGAAGTCCAGAAGGCGGCGGTGGCTGCGTTATTTCCATTAAAGCAGGCGGAATGTAAATTGGATATGGCGGTATTGGCACACTTTTACCCCAGCCCAACTTCATTTCATATTGCATTATATCTCGACCTATCAAATTTTTTTTAACCATTTTGCATATGAAAAAACACATTTTTTCAAAGATCGATTAGTACAACTCACATTTCTTTTCAAGAGGAGCAATTATATTTTTCAAAACCAAACGAAATTATTCAAAAATTTACAAACAACCAACATTTAACATAAAAAATTTTTAAGTAACAATTTTAATTTCTCACTAAATGAAAAATTAAGAAGAAATTTTATGTACACAGTTTTAATTGACTAATTACTTATTAATTAAATTAACTAAAAATTATTATTATTATTATTATTAATTAATTGCACTGGTCGTTAAAATTAGAATTTAATTAATATTTTCGATATTTCATATAATTTTACTAAATTTAACATAATTTTTTTCACTAACTTTTTAAATAATTGTCCTTTTTGAATCTTTTCAATTTTAAAATTTATGTATTGAAAAGCATCGAATTGTTGCAAAGAATTTTAATAAAAAATTTAATAATAATAATAATAGAATTCTTATGCAGAATTATATTATTTAGGATAATAATCGAATTTTAAACACAACTAGCAAATGCAGTTGTTGTTATGCAAATTACTAAATTTTTTATTTTCAAATATAAATTTTTAAAATAATTTCATAGTCAAAATTTTAAAAATCCACTCAAGTACAAAATTAATTATTACTGTTCATATTTTCAAAAATTTTAATAAAGTTTCACGAATTAATTCAATAATTAACTAAAATTTTAATAAATCCTTCTAAGCAATTCATTTTTTTTAATTAGTAAAATCCTTACCAAAATTCAATTATTTTTAAAACAATTTTAATTGAATTCCTTCGAAGAGATCAATTTTTTAGAAATATTTTTAACACACTTCGAAAAAATTCAATTTTTTCTCAAATTTTAATAAATCCTTCGAAATAATTAAATTATTCTTATAAATAAAGTAAAATTCTTCGGAAGAATTCAATTAATTTTATAAATAGTAAAATTCTTTGCAGTAATTCAATTATTTTCAAAACAGTTTTAATTAAATTCCTCTGATGAATTCAAATATTTTGAAATATTTTCATAAATATTAATTTCATTCCTAAAATTTTAAAAAATTCTTCGAAACAATTCAATTATTTTTCTAAATACTACAATTCATTGAAGGAATTAAACTATTTTTAATCCAATTTAAAGAAAAATACACGAAAGAATTTAATTATTTTCAAAAATTTCCCTAAAATTCTATTTCGACAAGAATTTTAAATTCTTTAAAAATAATTCAATTATTGTCAAAATATTTATAAAAAAGAAGAAAAAAATTTCATTATTTTCAAATATTTCTATAAAATTCTTCATACCAATTTAATTATTTCTCAAAATTTTAATAAATTCTTCGAAACATTTCAATTATTTTTATAAATAGTAAAATTCTTTGCAATAATTAATTTATGTTTATAAATAGTCAAATCCTTTACAGAAATTTAATTATTTTCAAAACAATTTTAATAGAATTTCTCGAAAGAATTTTAATATTCAAATATTAACATAAAATTCATTTATTTTCTAAAATTTTAATAAATCCTTCTAAACAATTCAAATATGTTTTTAAGTAGTAAAAAAATTTTTTGCAAGAATTCAATTATTTTTAATACAATTTTAATAAAATTCTTCTTCATAAAATCCAATTGCTTTCAAAATTTTCAATTAAAATTTTTAAAGAAAGTTCATTAGTTTAACGAAAAGTTAAAGAAATTCTTCATAAGAATTTAATTTGAATTTTTAAAAATTTTAATAAAATTCTTCACAGGAATTTAATAACATTTTTAGAAGAAATTATATATTATTCTCAATTTTTTTGATAAAATTCTTTGCAATAATTCGATGATTTTAAATACATTAATTTAAAAATTGAATTACTTGATGAAATTTTATTGAAATCGTAATTAAAAATAATTGATTTTTTTTATTTTATAACGAATTAAAGAAAAATTGAATTCATTCGTGAATTTTTATTTAAAATAATTGAATATTTTATATTTTTCAAAAATTCTAAAAGATAATTGAATTTCAGACACTTGCGATTCAAATTTTCATACAAAATTTTGTAAATGGTTTTACATTAAAAGTATTTGAAAATTGAAAAAAAATAAAGAACAGAAGTATTTAAATATTTATTTTACAAAAATAATTTAAATTTGAAAGATTTATTTCGTAAATTCTGAATAAATTGGGTTTTGGAAACATAGTAATTATATTTTTTTTGAAGATTTACTTGAATTCCAGAAAATAATTTTAAAACATTGAATAAATTCGAAATTTTATAAAATTTTATATTTTACAAAATTGTATTTTTTTCTATTTAAAAATTACTTATAAATATAATTTTATTTAAAAAAATCATTATTTTTATAAATTTACAAAAACGATTCTATTTAAATAATTTCATTTTCGTAGATAAATTTTAAGAAGAATTGATTTAAAAAAATTTTAGTTAAAACTTTAGAAAATATTTTTAAAATAACTTCTTTGGAAATTTAGGGAGAAAAAAAAGTATAAAAATATATAAATTTCTATTTAAAAAAATTATTAGTTCTATTATTTTTCTTTAAAAATTCTTAAGGTTTTGAATAATTTTATGCAAAAATTGTAAAATAATAATTGAATTTTGGAAAAAATTTCAATTTTTAGAAATAATTAAATTTTAAAAGTTTTTTTATTGAAATTATTTGAAATTTTAATTCCTGTGAAAAAGGGAATAAGAATAATATTTGTTTATTGAAAAGTGTTCAAATTTTGAATAATTTAATTTAGAAATTCCGAAAAATTTAGTTTCTTGAAAAAATGTAATGAAAGTTATTTCAAAATAATTCTATTTCAGAAAATAATTTTAAAAAATTAAAGCGATTGAAAATTTTGTTAAATTTCTTTGAAATAAATTATATATTTAAATAAATTTTATTTCTTTACTTTTAATTATAATATAATCGTATTTTTAGAGAATTCTAATTGAAAATTTGAAAAATAATTGAATTTTAAAGAATATAACTTCTTACCAGAATTTTTTTAAAAGAAAAGTTGAAAATTGTAGACAATTGAATTGAAACGTTAAAAATAATTTTTAAGAAGTTAGAGTAAAAAAAATAATGATTAGATAATGTTTTTGAATAATTTGACAATTAATGAAATTCGCAAATTAATGTAACAGAATTTTGTTTAGCATCTACTAATCTTTAGAATTATTTGAAAATATTTTTTTCTACTCAGAGAAAAGACAAAATTTCTGTTTAAAAACCCTGTGAATTGTGCAAAAATTTTAATTTTTCGGATTTAAAATTTTTTCAACCAGTGCGATAATTATAATAATTTTTTTCTATTATTATCTCTAATGAATTCTAATTCTAACTTAAATAACAATATTGCAAACACTTTTGACAAACTTACCGTTCAAATTTTTCAGCGCTCGCTCTCCATCTCTACGACTCATGAACGCAACGAAACCACAATTTCTTTGTCTAGCCTTTTCTTCATCGCTACGGGGCCACATTATTTTTATACTAGCCAGCGGGCCAAACTTTCCAAAAATCTCCATTAATTGTTGTTCTGTGATCTGTTGACAAAAAAAAACATGCTTGTGTCGATAAAAATCTTTTTCTTTCCCTATTTGAAATTTTTTTTCAAAATTAATTATAGTTAAAATTTAATTCTAATATACCTATTGTAGTGTGGTAATAAAAAGAAATAAATCAAATAAATATTGTAGTATAAAAAAATAATAAATTTATAAATAAATAAGTATAATTGCCTTGCCGACTCAAGTGGTTAAAACACAAATTGTGGAAAATAAAAATTACCTTAGGATTCAAATTCCCCAGATATAAATTTGTCGTATTGGGATCACCGTTGTCAAAAGAGCCATCTGTAAATAAAAAATATGTTTCAAAGTGCCTTTAGGAAAAAAAACATTACCATCAAATGAACTTGAGAAGAAATTAATTTTTCTAACGAATTGAATTCTACCTTCAACGCATTTTAAAGCTGCCATCATCGGATCTTCCGAAGATGTGGTTAAAACTGTTTTCACGACTCCTTTATATTTATGTCTCTCCTCTCTTTCTTCTTGTATCATTTTCAGTTCCTCTTTAAATAATTCCAAATTACTCTTTTTCTTTTCGCCCTCCTTCTTTTTTTTACCAAGTCTATCAATTTTCCTCTCATTCGAACCAAGGAGCCTCGCATATTCTTGCGCTTGTTCCGCTGATGATCTATTGTCAACCATTTCTGATATTTTCGACTGAGGTTTATAAAGTTTCCCCTTTTCTCTCGTATCTTCCTCTGTAAACAAAAAAAATATTCATCAATTTATTTTCTCTCCCACAAAGAATCGTCATTTATAAACATTTTAATAAATAATAATTCAAATTTACGTCTTTTTCCAGCATCGTAAGTACCGGCTTTTACCCAAACTTTATTAGATGGTTTATTTGGAGTGTCTTGAAATGTTGCGACAAATTCTTCAAAAGCCTATTAAGAAGAAAACATTTCTATATTAACATTGGTTTATAAAAAAAATTATCTCACTGATATTAGTTTACAAAAAAAAACAGACTCTTTTCAAAAATACTTTTTTTTATTCATAAATACCTGAGAATATTTGCTGAAAAAAAATATCTAAATATTTTTTTTAAAAGAAGTTACGTCTTTGATGCAGCTACGAATACATTTTTTAATTAATAATGTTTTGTAAATAAAATTAAAGAAAAAATTGTATTCACTTGCTAGCGATCAAAGTAGATAACATTAATTTATAATCATTTTATGTTACGATCATTATTTTTCCAAAATGTATTTTCGTCTCAAAAACTGTGAAAATCGTTTTATTCAATTTTTTCACAGATAAGATTGTGAGATCTTAATATTAAAACAATTTCTAGGAATTATTTGCCATATCTTGAATTGGAAACAAAGTAAAATGTTTCATAGATTATCACAACTCAATATAATAATTATTCAAAAAGCCAATTTTTTCAGAATTTTCGAAATAAATCTTTCAAAATTAAATTATTTTCGTAAAATAAATATTTAAATACTTATTGTTCTTTATTTGCTTGAAATTTCAAAATACTTTTAATGTCAAACCATTCGGAAAAATTTTTGATGGAAATTTTAACAAGTCTTCTAAAATTCAATTATTTTTTTCGAATTTTTTAATAATATAATTCAAAACACTTATTTTCTAAGGAAGATAAGAAATTAATAATTTTCCATATTTAAATATCGCATTATAAATTTTCACAGCAATTAGAATTTCAAAGATTTCAACTTACAATTTTTTTTAAATGTAATTATTTCTCTAAAAAAATTCCATTTTTACACTTTTAATTATTTTCAAATGTTTTCACTAAAATTCTTTTTTAAATCAATTTTTGTCAGAATTCAATTATTTAAATACAAATAAGCAAATAATTGGTAAAACAATTATTTTTTAAAAATTGCAACTATATAGACTTTTGACAAAATTAAATTGAATTAAATTAATTAAAATTAAATTGAATTTAAGAAAATTAAATTTGGAATAAAAAAAACGGTTGCAATTTTTAAAAATAATTGTTTTATGAATTATTTACTTATTTGTATTTAAATAATTGAATTCTCGTAGTTCAATCCTGATAGGAATTGATTTAAAAAAAATTTTTTTAGTAAAAACTTTAAAATTCTAATTTTTGTGAAAGTATTATAATATTTTAATGTAAAAAATTATTATAATCTGCTTTGTTCCTTTAAAACAAGAAGCTGTGAATAATAATAATAATAATAATAATAATAATAATAATAATAATTAATTAAATAATTCAAAAATTCTGAAAATTGAATTTTGAACGAATTACAATTCAAATTTTAATTAAAAAAATTTGCAAATCGTTTGATATTGAAAATATTTCAAGTCCTGTTAAATTTTTCCACTATTTAATAACTTTATTAAGAATTTTAATTTAATATGAAAATAAAATTCTTCAAAAGTTGAGTTTATAAAATTAAAATAAATTACTTGAAAAAAGTGAATTGCTTTCGATTAAATTTTCACCAAATTTCAACTGTTAAAAATCATTTTGATTATAATATATATTTCGAAAATTTAATTAAAAGAAATTATTCAAAGATAATTTTTGAAATATTTGTCCGTAGTTATTTTCGCACTACAAAAATCCAAAGAAGTTTCCTTTTATACCAAGAAATGAGGTATTTTGTTGCAATATTTCGAAAAAAAGCAAAAAAAAAGTCGCATTATTTGAAAATAAATCGAAAAAATTACACAATTCGAGGCCTGATGTTTTTAAAATTTGATGCTCATTGATTATTGTCTATCCGAATTAGAATTAAAAACACGGAATTAAAATTATTTCACGCATAACGAAAATTTTCGGTCTCTTTAAAAACGATTTTATTTATTCAGCAAAAATTTGCTTAACCAAAAAATTAATTTAACAAAAAAGCAAATTGGATAAGAAAGAAAAATACTTTTTTTGGAAAAATATTAATAAAGTATCAACAACTATTTTACGTATACAAAAATAATGAGAAATCAATGAATAAAGAAAACAAGAGCATTGAAAGTAAAGAATTAAAGGAAAATAAAGATTTAAAATAGAAAAATTAGCATTTTACCTGCGCTGCAGCTTGTTCTTGTTCTTTTTTTCGCTGTTCTTCCAATTCTTTTTTACTGAGAGGTCGTTTTCCCATTGTGCCGATGGAAAACGCCTTGAGCTTTTGCTCAGTAATTTGCTATTAAAATTCATTGGAAAAAAGAGAAAATTAATAAATTATCAAAAATAAAGGAAATTTTTAATTGTCCATCAATTGTTATTGTGAATACTACTATTATTCCATTAGAGTGAGATAAAAATTGGAAATAATTAATTTGTACCTTCATAATGGCCTTATCCGCCATCGTGACTGAAGAAACCTAACCTACAAATATAGCATTTGTACTGAAAATCACCACTGTCGAAAAAAACACTGCAAATTGAACACTTGAAAATAACTGTACTTTGGAGAAAACACTTGTTATTACGTTTTACTTTATTAGTAATTAAATAAACACAATGCTAAGGAGAGTTTTTATTTAAAAAAAAAATATTACGCTCCTCTGAATCCATACACAAGAGATAGCCACTGATACTGATAGCCAAAAGCCACCACAAGCACAAGCTGTGAGTACTGAGCTGAAGTTGGCCTCGAATTGGTGAAAACGATCCAACCAATCGTGTCACGCTTCCAAAATATTCCTCACCTAAAGATCACTTTCGATTGGACGGAATTTATAGTATTTAATAAGCAGCTGAAAAACTTGTCCACCAGTGTCGTGTATAGTAATTTTCTTATAAAAATTTATTATTACAATAATTTAACATTTGTTGCAATTGACAGAATTTATTAACCATTATTTCAAGACAAGTTAAAATTATAAATAAAAACTCTACCACTTTTACGAAAAATGGATTATTTTTTGAGGTTAACTGCCTAGTTATTTTCGTTTATTTTCTTCTTTTTTTTATCATTGCCAAGAATTATTTATTTACATCAGTATTTTTTTTTTGCAAAAATGAATAATATTAAAGCCATATTTAAATTTGTTTGCATTTTAAAATTTTAATCGAGTGTTCTATACAAAATTGTTTGTAACATCTGGATAATTAAGTGAAGTGTGCAAAAAAAGAATTATTATTGACAGTGCAAAATGTATTGAATTAGATAAATACTGCTTCATATTTCATTATTATGAACCTGTGTAGTAGATAAAATATTTGTAAAATGATAATTTGAATATATTGCATTGTCTCAGAGAAATAACGAAATGAAAAAGGAGTGGTGTAATTTTTAATACACGTTATTTTAATAATATTTAAATTTAATTTCGAAGAAAAATATCACAGTTTCGCAAGAAATTAGAAAATCTACATTATAGAAATGGCAGACACTGTTAATGAAATTTCAGATCCACAAAGTATTAAATTACCACCTGCTGTTGAAGTTTTTGCGAATTTAAAAAATGCCCAAAAATTTGCCATTGACATTGGTGAGTGCTGAATTTATATCATTAATTTTCTTGTTTTTAATTCACGAAACAAATCACATTTTTGCATTGATTTTAGTAATCAAATAATCGTTTTTGTTTTAATTTAATAGAAAAAAGAAACTTAGGAAAACATAATAAACATATATTTTTTTCATTCACCAATTTTTAGGTGAATAGAAACTTAGAAAGCATTTTCTTTTACAAAAATTACGGACGTATTTTAAAATATCTATCAATTTTTGAGAGAAAAATAAAAATCCAAAAAAGAGTCAGAATACTTTCTGACTTTTGATTTCGACTCAAAAAATTACGATAAAAATAATTTTATAGAAGATTTTATTATTTTCATAAATAATAAAAATTTTACAAGAATCCAACTGTTTATAATTTTTTTTTCTAAATTTCTTGGCAATAATTAAAATATTTTCGCATAAATGACGGTTTTATTCAACATTCAAATTTCATCTTTGGTAGGTCATGGAAAAGATAATTTTAAAATTACGAAAAAATTATTTTACAATCGAATCGTCAATTTCGAAAAGAATTCAAATCTATACAAATATTTTCTGAGTTATTTTCATATTTTATTAGTAAATTTTTTTATGCGTGAAAATGAGACTTGAGCTTGAGTCCTTTTTTTTGAAATTTACGATTCAATTAATTTAGTAAATAAACAAAAATGTTATGAAACTTTCATGGTGAATATAATAATTTTTGTTTTAACGTTGTTTTTTTTTTCATTTTCAGGTATATCGTTGACGAAAATAGCTTATTATTCAACGGTTAATTATCGAAAACCACTTTACGATTGTACAGAGCAGGAAAATTCGGAGGAGAGAGCTTATAAAGTGTTTGAAGGTTGTAGATTGCATTTTGTTAAATTTGAAACGAGACACATTGAAAATTGTTTGGACTTTGTTAAATCGAATTTGGTGAATATTGAAAGATTTCATGGCAAGAGCATTAAAGTAACGGGAGGCGGTGCTTTTAAATACACACCGTTGCTTCAAGAAAAATTGGGTTTACTGTAAGTTTTCTCTCAGCGTAATTTAATTACTGCTTTTTAAAAATCTATATATTAATGTGATCGTTGTATTCCGATGATCATCGAATTGTTGTAAAGGATTTTATTTAAAAAAAATTGATAATAGAATTCCAGGGTGTCTACTAACTGGGAAATACTGTTCTCTAAATTTGAATTAGTTAAAAATAATTGATTTGATAGTAAAAAATCAGTCACCAATTCAAACGTATTAAGTAAATAAATTTTTATAAATTATGGAGTTAATAGAAATATTTTTAAAGTCCACTGAAAATATGTAGTTATAAATTTGTTAAAGAATTTCATTAGAAACTTTTTAACAAATAGAATTTTTAAAGTATTTTAATTTAAACACTGATTAATAATTGAATTTTATAAAAAGCCATATTCTAATGTATTCATATTTCTAACGGCGAAGATTAATAATTAAAAATTTTATTAGTTAATTTTACAAAATATACATAAAATTGTTTAACCAAAATTGAACATTCGCAAATTTATGTTCAAATCTGAAAAATAAGATTTGTAATTTTTCAATTATATTGTTTCAAGATAATTGAATTTTTATAAGGAAATAATTGAAAGTTTTCAAGTAATTGAAATTTCTTCACATTTTTTGAAAAATGAATTCTTTTCTTAAATTTTATTTAAATTTTTCGAAAATAATGTTAGTAACCGTAATTATAATTTTATTTTTTAAACATAAAGTCACTCTTACAGTTTTAAATGAATTTGTTGCTTATAAAAATTATATCATTCTATTCAATACATAATTATAATTATTGAACTTTCTTTAAATTTTTATAATTTCAAATTTCTGAATGTTTATATAAATTATATTTAATTATTTCTCGAACAAATTAAATGTTTATTACTTATTAGATAAATAATTAATTATTACTGTTTTATTATTTTCAAAAATTTTAATAAAATTCATCACAAGAATTAAATTATTTTAATAAATAACAGGAATAGTTTGGAAGAATTGAATTACTTTTATAAATAGTAAAATTCTTTGCAGAAATTCAATTATTATAATTTTAATAGAATTGAAAAATCAAATTTTCAATCATAATCATAAAGAGACAAGTTTATTTTCAAACAAATTGAGAAAATGCTTTGTTTAATTGAATTATTTTCCAAATCATGAATTAAAATTATTTAAAAAAATATTATTTTCAAAAAATTTAAAGATTTATTCATGTTCGACATCAAATATAAATTTAAATTTGATGAGAAAAAAACCGGGAATTTTGTTGAACAAAAATAGTAGACACATTTCTTCGAAGAATTTTATTATTTCTAAAAATTATTGAATTCTCGCCACAAATTTTATTATTTCTAAAAAATAGTTGAATTCTCGCGAAGAATTTTGTTAAAATGTTTAAAAAATTTCTTTCATTTTTTTGTAAATAATGGAATTTTTTTTATTCATTTTAACAGAAATTTTTTTTTAATAATTAGATCGATTTACCTTTTAAATATTCGTGTTTGTTGATAATTAAAATTGAACATTTAATTATTAAATTTTATTAAAATTTTAGAAAATAATTGAATTTTTTAAAAAAATTGTATAATGAATTAAGAAAAAAAATTTAATTTTGTCGTAAAATTTTATTTACATTATTGCATTACAAATAATTAAATTTTTGCAAAAGAATTTCACTATTTATGCATAAATATAACTTTTCAATTTTTTTTCAAGAATTTCTTAAATTTTTAGAAAATAATTTAATTCTATTGATTTTTTGCTAATGACGAATAAAGAAAAAAATTGAATTCTTTTGTAAAATTATTTTCAATATAATAAAATTGTTGTAAAGAATTTTACTTTTTATAAAAATTTATTAATTATTTAGAAAGATTTATTAAAAATTTGAAAAAATAATTGAATTTTATTGAAATTTTCATTCCTGATTTAAGAAGAAATGGATTTCCTTCGTTATTATTAAAATTCAAAAAAATTCAAATTTTTTCATGAAATTTTTTAAAAATTGTATTCAAAATAATTTAATTTTTGCAAAAACTTTTACTATTTAGAAATATAATTGAGTTTTATTGTAGAATTTATAAAAGTTTTAGAAATTAATTTTATTCTTTTGAAATTTTTTTATGAAGAATTAAGAACAAAAAATTGTATTCTCTTCTAAAATTGTTTGCAATATAATAAATTTTTTGCAGAGAATTTTACTATTTATAAAAATAATTGAATTACTTATTTCGAAGAATTTATTAAAATTTTAGAAATTAATTGATTTTTGTTTTGAAAAAAATATTGAAAATTTAAAAAAATGAAATTCTTTTGTAAAATGTTATTAAAATTGTATTCAAAATAATTTAATTTTTGCAAAGGTATTTTAACGAATTAAGAAGAAAACTGAATAAAATTTTTTTAAAAAATAATTGAACTTTCGCGAAGATTTAAATAATTAAAATAAAATAATTGAATTGTTTCGAAGAATTTTATTAAAATTTTGGAAGTTAATAAACAAGAATAATACATTAGTAAATTAGTTAATATTTAAATGTTTTTAAAGCTTAAATTTGAAAACATTCAAAAATTCAAATTTAAAAAAAGAAAATATAATTTGCATAATAATAATAATAATTAATAATAAATTTACTATGTTGCCGTAGGTCTGGAAAATTAGAGAATTTTATCAAACATTTTGAAATTTTTTTTTTAAATTCATGAGAAAATTTTTAATTCTTTGGTATCTTTGTTATTTAAAATTTATTTTTTTATTTATATTTCAGAGTCGACAAGGAAGATGAGATTTGTTGTCTCATAAAAGGATGTAATTTTTTACTGAAAAATATACCTTGTGAATCTTTTCAATTCGAGAGGCATGCCAATCCTGAATATCATTTTCAAAAGACGACACCGAATATTTTTCCTTATTTGTTAGTCAACATTGGAAGTGGAGTTAGTGTTTTAAAAGTAAGTGCGATAATCTTGTTTCAATTAATTTATTCAAAAACATATAAATAATTAAATTTTCTTTACGCTTTAAAGTCAATCTGAGGCTTGTAAATAGTAACTAAATTTTCAATATTCTGAATATTTTGAAAAATTGATTAAGAAACTTGTTTATTTAGGTAGAATCGGAAAATGTATTTGAAAGAGTCGGCGGCACTGCAACTGGTGGAGGAACTTTTTGGGGCCTAGGCTCATTACTTACAAAAGCAAAGGTGAGAAGAGTATTTTTATTAATTAAAATTCATGAAAAAAAAAAATTTTTTTTCAGTCACATTTGTTTAAAGGGTTTTGACGAGTTATTACAATTGGCGGAGCGAGGTGATCATCGAAATGTCGATACGCTAGTTAAAGATATTTACGGCGGAGACTATTCCTCACAATCGTTGCCAGGCGATTTAATAGCGTCTTCCTTTGGCAAGGCGATGGGTTGCAATAGAAACTTGAGTAAGTTTTCAAAATGTGAAAAAGAAAATTTATATTCACTCCCTGCATTATTGAGAATTATATTTTCTTTTCCTGCGGCAGAATATTTCTCTCATATTTATGAAATTTAGTATTTATTTGAATTATAAGTAAATAGTAATTAATTAATTGAATGTTAATAAGATACTTCTTTCAGAGCCAAAAGATTTTTCAGAAGCTGACATTGCGAGGAGTTTATTATTCACCATCAGTAATGACATTGGACAAATAGCAAGTCTCTATGCACAGATTCACAATGTGAATAGAATTTATTTCGGCGGCTATTTTCTTCGCAATCATCCATTATCGATGCACGCTATCTCTTACTCCCTTAAGTACTGGTCGAATGTTAGTCTTTGAATTTTTATTTTCTAAAATTCTCAAAAGTTATTAGTTTTTCTAATTAATAATCTTTGTAAATATATTTTCTAGGATAAATTAAAACCACATTTTTTACGACATGAGGGTTATTTGGGAGCTATTGGAGCCTTTCTCTATGGCACGGAACAATCCGATAATTGCAGTTGGTTAGAAAATTACGCTGGATCTTCTGGATTTAAGGATTCAGTTCTAACTACGCTGGGAATTAAGGTTGATCAACTGGAGATTGATCAAGCTGAAAATGTCGTTACATTTTGTCCATTGTTGAAAGATCCTTCAACTTATAATCCAGATACTACTGATCTTGCTCAAGATAAGGAAGCTAGGTATTTGTTTACATTTTAAATTATCGTAAAAAGGCATTTTTTTTATGAAAAGGTCCAAATACTTATTTCTATTTAGAGATTATTGGCTTCAATGTTTTGAGGAATCGGTTGATAAATTTATTGCAAAGGCCATTCTTAGCCAACCTCACAGTCCTACAGCCACGGAGAGAGCGAGGAAATTAAAAGAAAAATATGTAAATAGGTTACACTATTTACATCTCAAACCATTGTGAGTTTTCAATTATTTTCTGTCCTGGCAACAATTCTAATTTTGCGAACTTCTTACATACCTTTTTTTTTGAAAAATAAAATTAACAATTTTAAAGAAAAATTCTTTTTCCTCATAAACATAAAGTACTGGAAAAAATTAAATTTCTAGAATTAAAAAAAAAATTTCAGTGCATATGGAACTCTCACAGTTAGAACTTTACTCGACACTATTGAACACTGTATGAAGGAATTTGATTTTCCCGATCCATACTTACACGTAAATATAAAAATTTATCTATAATTTCTCATAGTTAATGAAATTAAAATTTTTAACTTGATGTCAAATGTTGTCAATTTACAGCAAAAGAAGAAAGAAAATGACGAAGCTTTGTTGTTTTTGAAAAGTCGAATAACAACTCTAGATAAATTAGAAGATGAGGAAAAAATAAAGGCTTTAATATTAGGTGTACTCGGTGGAAATATGTTCGATTGGGGAGCAAAGGAAGTGGCAATTCTAATGGAATCAACTGATTTTAGTTTTGAAGAAGCCCAAGCAAAAATACCAGGCAAGCAAGAATACTACGAATTTTGCATCTTTTTTTCTCCCCCCCTCAAAAAGTCGAATAAAAAACAAGAGTTGTCAATTATAATTTCAGACAGACCCTGGTTAGAAGATTGCTTAGACGAATGGATCGTAAGATTAAAGGAAGGACCTCCACATAGATGTGCGGCAATATTTGTCGACAACAGTGGAATCGATGTTATTTTAGGAATTTTACCATTCGTGAGGGATTTACTTCAGCGAGGAACAAATGTTCGTATAGATAAATGAATTTTCTTATTTCACTATATTTATTGAAATAAACAAAATTTATTCATTGAATTATTCGCGCGGCTAACTTCTTGTATACTTTTTTTAAAAATTAGCAAAAAAAACAATTTACAAATTTTTAAATCAATTTTCTAAATTCGTCATAAAAAAGTTAAATTATGTTCAAAATTTAAAGAAAAATTCCCGTCAAAATCACAACTGTCTTTTTAAATAACAAAATTCTTCTCTGAAATTCAATTATTTTAAAAAATTTCCTCACTTATTTTTCAATATCTACTATGTTAATAAATTTCCTAAAATAATTTAATTATTTTAAGAAAAAAAAAGTAAAATTGAACTGAAACATTTAATTATTTTTATAAATAATTAATTTGTTTTAGGAATTCAATTATTTTCATAAAATAGAAAGCTCATCGCGGAACATTAATTATTTTTAGTACATTTTAAAAGGAATTCTTGGAAAAAAGTAATTATTCTTTAAAAAAAATTGATTAAAACTTGTCAAAAGAATTCAATTATATTTAAAAATTTGTTGATAAAATTCATTACAAGAATTAAATTTTAAAAATCATTCAATTCTTTAACTAACTAATTTTTGTATTTAAATATAATTTTATACAAATTTTGCGAAAAATGTTTTTAAAAAACTTTTAATAAAATAAAAATAAATTAATTAATTAAAATAATTAGAAACTTGATTAAAATTCGTTGAAAGAATACAATTATTTGATAAAAATTTTGTTTGGCAAATTCCTTATGAGAATTTAATTTTAAGAAACATTTAATTCTTCAATAAATTATTTACTGTTGAGTATTGAAATAATTGAATAATTTATTTTCAAAAGGTTTCAAATAAAAATATTCGAAAAATTGAATTTCTTATACTTTTAACTGTAAATTTTGAAGAATTATTTCTCGTAAAGAAGAGAAAAATTAATTAAATTCTCTTGAAGCATTTCTTTGAATTATTTTTAAACTAATGGACTTTCTTAAAAAATTTTAATAGAAAAAATAATTGAATTCCTGCGAAGAATTTTATTACTATTAATTTGTAAAAATAATTGAATCGTCCAGAAGAATTTATTAAAATTTTAGAAAAAAAATGAATTTTATGTTAATTTATGAAGATTAAAATTGTATTGAAAATAATTAAATTTCTCAAAAGATTTTACTATTTATAAAACTAATTGAAATGTTTCAAAGAATTTATTAAAATTTTGAGAAATAATTAAATTGTTATGAAGAATTTTGTGGAAATATTTGAAAATAATGAAGTTTTTTTTCTTTTTTATAAATATTTTGACAATAATTGAATTATTTTTAAAGAATTAAAAATTCTTGTTGAAATAGAATTTTATGGAAATTTTTGAAATTATTTAAATTCTTTTGTGTAATTTCATTTAAATTGGATTAAAAATAATTTAATTCCTTAAAAGAATTTTAGTATTTATAAAAATAATTGAATTGTTTCGAAGAATTTATTAAAATTTTAGAAAATAAATTAATATTTATGAATATATTAAAAAATATTTGCATTAATCCGAGGAATTTAATTAAAATTGTTTTGAAAATAATTGAATTCCTGCAAAGAATTTTACTAAAATTTATAAAATTATTTGAATTCTTGCAAAGAATTTTGCTATTTATAAAAATATTTTAATTATTTCGAAGGATTTTTAAAAATTTTAGAAAAGTGTTTTAAAAAATGTTTTTAAAATTGATCTCATCCGAGGAATTCAATTAATAGTGTATTAAAAATAGTTGAATTCTTGCGAAGAATTTCATTTCTATTTATAAAAATAATTGAATCGTCCCGAAGAAATTATTAAATTTTTAGAAAATAAATGAATTTTATGTTAATATTTGAAGATTAAAATTCTTTCGAGAAATTCTATTAAAATTGTTTTGAAAGTAATTAAATTTCTCCAAAGGATTTTACTATTTATAAACATAAATTAATTATTGCAAAGAATTTTACTGTTTACAAAAATAATTGAAATGTTTCAAAGAATTTATTAAAAATTCAAAAAGGTTTGAATAAAATTCTTTTGAAGAATTTTTATTACTGTGGGAAAATAATAGTAATTAAATATTTATTTAAAAAATAAATTAATGATGTTTTCGAATAATTTTACGATTAAAGAAATTCGTAAAAAAAAGAATGTAAACAGAACATGTTTTTGAGTAAAATTTTTTCCTTTATTTTCCAAAAATTAAAAGATTTTCAATTTCAATTAAAATTTGTAATTGACAAATGGAATTTATAAAAAACAATATCAATTTATAAGTTTATGGAAGTTTTGCCTTTATTTTTTTTAAAAAGCTTTGAATTTTATTAGAGCAAAATTGTCATTAAGATATAGAAATGATGCAAATTATTTCCTTACAAAATTAGAGAATTTTCAAGAAAAATATTAGGAAACGAGTTTGTTTTCTCCGCAAAGAAAAGAATAAATTTGTGAACAAAATTTTTATTGAAACTTTTAGTTATTATAATTAAATGAAATAAAATATTGTTTAGTTGGATAAACTTTTTTCAACATTATTATTAGTGTTGAATAATTAATTTTGTGATTGCCGTAGGTAATTTTATGTGCCAATTCATTGCCGGCATTGAATGACGTGACTTATCCGGAATTAGTTGTTACTTTACGGAACGCAGCGAAAATTTGTAACGTTATAAAATGCGCTCTCAAGGAGAATCGATTGATTGCCATGGAGACTGCTCAGGCTGGTCCTTGCCTCGATTTAAGGTAATTCTCAAAATCGGAAACTATTTCTTTGTTTATTAGTAAAAATGACGAATTCTATTTGGAGTCAAGTTTCAATTAAGATTTTAAAAAAAAAATGTTTTAAAAATTATTATTCTTGTCCACCACTTTGATTTTTGAAAATCTGCCTTCAAATTCGTAATTAGCGATCCCATATCTAGTTTCAAACAAGTTTTTGACCCTTTTTAAGAAATTCGTGTTAATAAGTAAAAAAAATGTTTTCAGTCGATTGAATTTGGACTTGTGTCTCGCAATGGTGAAGCACAATGTAGACCTGATTGTTATCGAAGGAATGGGTAGGACTCTTCATACGAATTTATACGCAAAAATGAAGTGCGAATGTTTGAAATTGGCGGTGATAAAAAATCGATGGCTTGCACTGAGATTGGGAGGCGATATGTATGCAGTTATTTGTAAGTATGAAAAGCCATTTCCAAAACGTTCGTTCGACGAACAAGTGATGAATAAGCAAAATCAGGAAAATTTCTGTCCAATGATTTGCGAGGAAAATGATAATAAAAAAACAGGTCAAGAATCGTCTTTTATTATTCAACAAAGTGATACAAAACAGAAAGAGAATTTAGAAAATGTGTAATTACTGTTATGATGAAGAGAGTGACATAACTTAGTTACAAAAGTATTTTTTTGTATTGTACTTAAAAAAAAAAGAATCTTTTCAACCAAAAATCCTCAAATTTTCTCTATTTTCCGTTGCGCACTGAATGTTAAGAAACGTGTGTTTATATAATTTTAAGTTCAAAAGAAACTTTCATTCTTTTTCAAGTTACTCTCTTATCATAGAAAAGGCGATTGAAATTTTATATTGTTGAAAACAAATTAATATTTTTAAAATCACACACAGAAATATCTTCATATACGTATATATATGCAAATAGAAAACTATTTTGATGAAATGCAAAGTCGAGAAGAATTTAAGACTTTAAAATAGTTGCCTAAGTCTTGTTTAGTGATCTAACAACTGCACACGCAATGTCAACGCGAAATAAAAATTCTTAAAACAAAAGTTCAAAAGTTAATTTTTTTTTAATTGAGTTCAACATTTAAGGATTAAAAAGTGATTATTTGAATAGCTTTAAAGAAATATATAATTATACCCTAATACCTCAATCTATTTACAATATTTTGTCAGCAGTTTGGCAAAAAAAAATTTATAAATTTCAGTTTTAATAGTAAATTTAATTTCACAAGTTTGAGAAATTTTTCGCTTTATTGTACAAATAAATCTTTATTTTCAAAGTATAGACAATAAAATTCGTCTATTAATAAATTTATTGAGTTGAAAAATTATTTTTAATATAGTAGCGTGAAAAAGTGATAACCAGTTGATGAGAATTAAAAAAATTGTAATATTTGAAGAGATAAATGTACAGTAACTAGCTGTGATATTATTATGACTATATATATATAAATATGTACTAGAAAACTTGTAATTATTGAACACAATAGAAAAGTTGATTTAAAGAAAAAAAGATTATTTTATAACAACAATAGAAAGTTCAAAAGAATGAAAAAATGTACATATTCAAAATGGACCATCTTTAATATTATTTTACCCACTTGTTTGGACATTTTTTATATTTAGTAAAGAAAATCTGTATTTAATTCTCTAACATAAATGAAAAAGATTTGTTCTTCTAAATAGACTGATCACTAATGTATGAAACGAATTTTAAAAAAAAACAATTTTTAAAAATGTCATCTTTTAACAGTTGTAGATTCTTGTTCGCTGCTCCATATTTGCTATATTATACGAATTTTGACATTTTTAGTACACTATTTCTTCTAATTATGTATCATAATTGTACATTATGTGCGTATGATTT
This sequence comes from Leptopilina myrica (nomen nudum), assembly GCA_032872475.1. Taxonomy (NCBI): domain Eukaryota; kingdom Metazoa; phylum Arthropoda; class Insecta; order Hymenoptera; family Figitidae; genus Leptopilina; species Leptopilina myrica (nomen nudum). Next base: position 63,749,109 of record CM065458.1, on the reverse strand, counting down.
AGAAATTGTAGAAATAAAATTTTACTGTGTATTTTATTATTCAAAGATTTAAATTTATTTTTTCTTACTTCTTTATTTTAGATTTTATCTTTTTAATTTGATTTCACCATATTTTTTTTGGTTGACTACTTATTTTTGAATAAAAAAAAAAACAAAATTTTATCAGTGTTTCTGAATTAGTCTGGCAATTGTTTAAAATGAAATAAATAATTAATCTTTATTAGTTATTTTCGAGTAAAATATTCTACGGAGCCAAAAATAAAGTAATTACTACTTTAAATTTATTTAATTAATAGTAATTTATTTATTAATTTCTTAAAAAAATATATTTTTTCTTACGGGTTTTCATTAAATGTAATTATTTGAACAACTCCTGTAGTAAATGTAAAAATATTTCAAACAACAACTTGAAATGAAATTCAAAATTTATTTCAATAAAAGTTGTCAAAATTTTTAATTGTTTCAATTTTTTAAAATTATTTTCGAAAATAGAAGAAATGCTTAAATGATAATTGTTATTATATAAATAAATTAATAAAATGTATTTTTTAAAATAAATTTTAATGCGCTTATATTTTGAAAAGTAGAGCAGAGTAGAGAGAAGGTGAAAAAAATTAACATTATTTTTTTCATTCAATGTATTATCTTTTATTATTGTATTTATTATACATTTTTCATTACCTATGTAGAATTTGTATAATAATTAAAATTACAAATTTTTTTTCTTATATATATATATTTACTAAATTATTCAGAAAAAAAATATATTCACCAAGTTTTAAAAGGAAAACTAAACAAAGATTAGACGCATCTTTTGAGCCCAGAATGAACATTTTTCGTTCATATTCACCGGAGATATTAAACTTTTAAAAATCAAAAATTTTGGAAAATAAGACTTTTTTGAGAATTTTGTTGAAAAATGTAGAAATAACTTCGAAACAATAGTTACCAACTTGTAGAGCATTAAAAAAACCCTTCGATTGACCTATGTTTTTGAAGCTTTTTCGATTAGAAATAAAGAAGTTATTGATATTTTAAAAAACAGAAATTGTGAAAAAAACAGTTTTTCATGTGAAAGTATTAAATAAAGAGAGAAAAATATTACAGCACTTAAGAATAATTGTTGAAAATTTATACTTTATTGTTATTAACATCTCTATGAGGAAGCAAAGTGTTCATGAAATAAACACAACAAGATTTACGAAAACGAATTAAATGAGTACCAATAATTTATAACTTGGTAGTGGTTTTGAAAATTAATCTTTCAATTTCTGATTGTAAATTATCCATAATGTTTTTAATGAAAAATAATATTTTATCTTCTGTTTTTAGAATTATTTCGATAAATGAAATTGCTTTTATTTTTTTTATCAGTTGACTGCTATCTATAAACATTCTGAAATCATCTTGCAGTAAACGAAGGCAGTTTATATTCTCAATCACATAATCTTTACTTTTACTTTTGCTCTGTATTACCTTTTTATGGGATGTAAGAGAAGTAATTAATTCTTGTATTTTTGAGGTGTTTTTTTTTTTAATTATTGTTTGTGAATACTTTTCATATTTATCTATAAATTCTGTAGTTAGTGTTTCTAACGTTAAAAACATTTCCATATTCTTTAGATCAGAATAAGTATTACTTAGGTATTTAGCAGATTGAGAAGAAATACTTGGTTTTACATCTTGTAGTTGGTAGTTGTTAATTTCATTTGCTTTTAAAATTGCTGATATGATGTTATCATAGACACAAGAAGATAATATTCCTTCCCTTCTTGGTTTTCTTAAAAAGGCCATATTATCCTTATTGGTTGTTGTAAAATTGACGAATTCTCGAGAACTTTTACCCATGTCTAGACCAATTTGTAATACAACTTTTTCTTGCAGTATGTTGCTTATATATTCGATATCAACGTATTGTCCATATAAAGAGAACGGTACGCGTGTGTAAATAATTGATATGCTGCGATAAACGTTTTTAAAGTTATCACCAAATAATGTTTTAAGATGGTTTAAAAGTTGTAGAAAAGAATTAATGTTCTCTGCTAGAATGTCTTCAGCATTAACAACCAACGTAAATTTTAGTTTATCAATACTTTTTATCAATTGATAGATAAACATGGCATTATTAATGTCTTGTATTGATCCTCTATTATCATCAAATCCGGGACAATCCCAAAAAATATAATTGGGAATTTTTTGCGATTTCCATGGTTTTGGAATTGTGGTGAATGAAGTACTATCCATACCAATTTCCGGAGAGTTGTCACATTCATTTACTTGTGTAATCTTTAAGCCTTCTGCTATACTCGGTCTTATAGCTTTTAATTTCGTGCCAATTATATAGTTCAATATTGAACTCTTGCCAGCTTTAGCAATGCCAATAAAAAGTATTCCTGGTTTATCTATACCTTCTTTCTTCACGAATTCTGATGATTTTTGAAAACTTTCTTCCATTGCTAGTATTTCAGATAGACTAAAACTATAATCTTCGCAAATTATCTGTGAAAATAGTAGGCAACTAGTTATAATTCTGATCATAATGCTGTTTTGTTGTACAAATTCAGTTGAAACTTATTATTTCTGCAGATTACTTTATGACCTAAAAAATAGAAAAATAACTATTTAAAGCTTAGACTATAAGCAATAAGCTGTGAAAACAACCATTTTTTTCATCAACTTTTCTGGATTTTGCCAAGTATCAAAGTCAAAGTAAGAAATTACGAAAAATTTGGAAATTTGAAAAAAAAATGTATCAACAATAAATGTTAATTTGGGCCATAGGGAAGTCAGGGAATTCAGGGAAAAGTCAGAGAGAGTAAAATGAAAAGTCAGGGATTTTTAGTAAAAGTACTGGAAAAAATAGAATTTCAAAAATCCATGAAAAAGCTCTAAATGTTCATGTTTTTTTTTTGTTTGCCTTGTGAACTATAAAAATAACCACGAATTTTAATACAAAACCTTGAATTTTTTCTATTTCAGACAATAATTTCTTTTTAAAGAACTATCATAAAATTATGACTTATAAATTATGTAATTAATAATTTTTACAATTTTCATAAATACTAGATTGATGATAAAAAAAATTTAGTTAAAAATACTACAAAAATTTAATTTTAGAAAAGTTACAAATAATTACAGAAATTTAATTATTTTCAAAAGTAATAACATTTTTTCGCAGAAATTCAATTATATTCAAAAATTTTTTAAAAATTCGGGCCATTTCAATTATATCTTTAAAAATAAAAAAATTCTTCTCCAAAATTCAATTTATGTTCAAAATTTTTAAAAAAATTCTCGTCAAAATTTCAATTATATCTTTATAAATAATATACAATTCTTCACCGAAATTCAATTACTTTTATAAACTTGAATAAAATTCATTGGAAGAATTAAATTACATTCAAAATTAATAAAATTCTTCGCAAGAATTCAATTATTCTCAAAAATTAAAAAAAAATATTTTCTAAATTTCAATTATACTTATAAATAAAAAAATTCTTCAACTAAATTCAATTATTTTTAAAAATTTTAAAAAAAATTCGGGCCATTTCAATTATATCTTTAAAAATAAAAAAATTCTTCTCCAAAATTGAATAATGTTCAAAATTTTTTTTTAAATTCTCGTCAAAATTTCAATTATATCTTTATAAGTAATATACAATTCTTCTTCGAAATTCAATTATTTTAAATACTTTAACAAAATTCTTGGAAAAATTTCACAGGAACTCAATAATTTACAAAATTTTTGATGAATTTCTTCTAAATGAACCAATTATTTTCATAAATAATAAAATTTTCAAAAGAATTAAATTATTTAATATAAAAAATGTCAAATAATTTTTGAAAAATATCAATGATTTAAAAAAGAATTTTATAAAATTCGTCGCAAGTGTTCAGTTATTAAAAAAATTTAATAAAGTTCTTTTTAAGAATTCAATAATTTTTAGAAATAGTAAAATTTTTCTTTGAAATTCAATTATTTTTATAAACTTAAATAACATTCGTTGGAAGAATTCAATTATTTTCAAAAGTAATCAAATTCTTTGCAGAATTTTAATTATGTTCAAAAAATTTTGTCAAAATTTCAATTCTCTAGTTATAAATAATAAAATTCTTCAATATTCAATTATTTTTAAAAAAATTTTAAATTGTCAAAATTTCAATTATTGTTATAAATAATACAATTCTTCTTCAAAATTCAAATATATTTAAAAACATGAATAAAATTCTTGTTAAAATTTCACAGAAATTCAATAATTTATGAAATTTTTAATAAATTTCTTTGAAATAATTCAATTATTTTCATAAATAATAAAATTTTCACGTGAGTTCAATTATTTAATATACAAAATTTTATAAAATTTTTTGAAAAATATCAATTATTTAAAAAGATTTTAAATAAAATTCGCGTCGCATGTATCAATTATTTAAAAAAAATTTAACAAAGTTCTTTACAAGAATTTCATTATTTTTATAAATAATAAAATTCTTCACCGAAATTCAATTATTTTAGAAAAATTTTAATAACATTTTTGGAAATTTTTTAAAATTATTTTCATGAATAATAAAACTCATCGCAGGATTTTAATTAATTTTTGATACAATATAATCAAATTCCTCGAAAAATGTTATTATACTTAAAAATTTTATTAAAATTTGTCAAAAGAATTTAATTATTTAAAAATTTGTTGATAAAATTCTTTATGAGAATTCAATTTTAACAAACATTCAATTATTCAAAAAATTATTTATTTTTCAATTTAAATAATTGAATTTTTCGAGAGTTTTTTAATAAAAATTGATTAAAAAATGAAATTACCGAATAATCGATTTATTGTTTATGAAAATAATTGAATTATTGCCACGAATTTTATTACATTTTTTAAAAATAATTTAATTTTTTTGAGAAAATTTACTGCATGTAAAAATAATTGAATTCTTGCGATGAAATTTATTAGGATTTTTGTAAATAATTAAATTTTTCTTGAAAAATTTCATGGTTATTTAAATTATAACAAAACATGAAAAAGGTGATCACCTTCTTTATGTTTTGTAATAATATTCCTATAAATTGTTGAGTTTTGTTGAATTTGTTGAGTTTAATTCCCGTGGAAAAGTAATAATTAAATACTTATTTAAAAATGTAGTTATTAATGTTTTTTATAATAGTCAATTTTTTAAATAATAAAGAAAGAAGATTCTCTTGAGAATAATAGTTTACTAAATTATAATATTACCTTTTCTGATGGTGTCGGAAATCAAAACAATTGTCACAAATTACTCAAGTTGACGATAGTGTATTTTATTATTAATTTTACAGCATTGGTGGAAAATTGAATTCTCTTCTTTCATTAAATTAAACGATCAGATAAAGTTTCTTAGTTACTCAAGCTCCGCGCAGTCCTTTTGCAAAAGACTAAAAATTATAACGTTCAGCAATACTTAATAATTTCACAAAATTTTACATTTCTGCATAAAGAACATTTAATAAACCAAAATTTATTATTGAATTTTATGTTCTATTAACGAATAGAAAAACTACAGATCATTTGCAAACATTAAATGTAAAGCGAAATTCTATCTATACACGTGTATGAAAAAGTCTTTTCATATCTTGGACATTAACGTTTTTGATAACAGCAAAAACTACTCAGAATGTAAGAAAATCAAAATAATAATTTGAATTAATTAAGAAATTATTTCAGTTGAAAACAGAGTTGCAATTTTTCAAAATTAATTGAATTTCATAGAAGGTTTTATAGTTGTACTTTGAAAAATTGTAGAGTATAAAAGTAATTGTAATTATTTATTTAAAAAATTATTAAGTTAAATTTTTGGAAACACAAAAAATTCAAGGCCTTTCTTTTTAAAGAAAATTATTTATTTTTAATCTTTGCGACTTATCTTCAACTTTCTTATTGGAAAACGGCGCATAAAATCCAATTTTTATTTTTATTTGTAGAAAATCGTAAGTTTACAAAATGTTTATCAATACTAAATTCCGCCATCTGCAACGTTGCAAATCTAGTTGAAAAGCAAAGAAGAAAAGTTTTCTGAATATTATTAGTGTTCTTCAAGACGCAAAAATAATTGAATCCGATATACTGTAAGTACCTGATATATGTAATAATTTCATTAAACTATTTTAGACTATCAAAATATTTTTGTGACTAATGCGCAAACAATTTATCGAATGTCTAAAATATGAGGATTGTCATCTATATAGATGCTTTTTAATTTTTACACTTTCGCTGTTTGGAAATAAAAAATTCATATATATATATATATATATATATATATATATATATATATATATATATATATATATATAATTGTCCCACAATGTTCAGAAACATCTGGTCGATAAATTTTTATGAAACTTAGAATCAGTTCATTTAACAGGGTTGCCAAAAATATTTAATTTTACTTTTCCCTGATTTTTAGACAAAATTCTCACTTTTTCCCTGACCCTAAAGAATATTCTGATTCACTCTAAAAATTATTTGATAATCAAGAAAAAATATTCTATTACATTTATTCACTTTCATTCATTGTAAAATTATTCAAAAACATCAATAACTTCTTTTTTTAAATAAATATTTAATCATTATTATTTTTCTGTAGGAATTCAAGTTCTTCAAAACATTCAAATTTACAAAAATCCTAAAAAAAACTCCCTCGCAAGAATTCAATTATTTTTACAAGCAGTAAAATTTCTCAAAAAAATTAAATTATTTTTAAAAAATGTAATAAAATTCGTGTCAATAATTCAATTAGTTTCATAAATAATAATAAATCGATTATCCGTTAATTCATTTTTAAATCAATTTTTATTAGAAAATTCTAGAAAAATGCAATTATTTAAATTAAAAAATAAATAATTTATTCAATAATAGAATGTTCTTTGTTAAAATTTAATTCTCATAAAGAATTTTATCAATAAATTTTTAAATATATGAATTTAATTTGACAAATTTTGATAAAATTTTTAAGAATAATTACATTTTTCGAGGAATTTGATTAAAATATATATTGTATAAAAAATCATTAAAATTCTGCGATGAGTTTTATTACTTATGAAAATAATTTAAATTTTCTTAAAATTTCCATAAAATAATTGAATTTTGGAGAAGAATTTTATAATTTACAAAGTTACTTGGAATTTTAACAAGAATATTTTTTTTTAATTTTCGAACACAATTGGATTTCTGCGAAGAATTTTATTACATTTTAAAAATAATTTAATTCTTACAACGAATTTTATTCAAATTTATAAAACTAACTGTATTTATGTGAAGAATTTTATTATTTATATAAATAATTGAATTTCTGTAAAGAATTTTTTAAATAATTTATATTTTTCGAAAAAATTTTATGAAATTTTGTATTTTAAATAATTGAATTCCAGTGAAAATTTAATTACTTATGAAAATAATTGAATTAATTCAAAGCAATTTAGTAAAAATTTAATAAATTTTTGAATTTCTGTGAAATTTTAACAAGAATTTTATTCATGTTTTTAAATATATTTGAATTTTGAAGAAAAATTGTATTATTTATAACAATAATTGAAATTTTGACAATTAAAAATTTTTTTTTTTAAATAATTGAATATTGAGGAATTTTATTATTCAAATTGAAATTTTTACAAAATTTTTTGAACATAATTAAAATTCTGCTAAGAATTTTTATTACTTTTGAAAATAATTGAATTCTTCCAACGAATGTTATTCAAGTTTATAAAAATAATTGAATTTCAAAGAAGAATGTTACTATTTCTTAAAATAATTGAATTCTTAAAAAGAATTTTGTTAAATTTTTTTCAATAACTGAACACTTGCGACGAATTTTATAAAATTCTTTTTTAAATCATTGATATTTTTTAAAAATTATTTGACATTTTTTATATTAAATAATTTAATTCTTTTGAAAATTTAATTACTTATGAAAATAATTGAATTAATTCAAAGAAATTTATTAAAAATTTCATAAATTTTTGAATTTCTGTGAAATTTTAACAAGAATTTTATTCATGTTTTTAAATATATTTGAATTTTGAAGAAGAATTGTATTATTTATAACAATAATTGAAATTTTGACAATTAAAAAATTTTTTTTTTAAATAATTGAATATTGAGAAATTTTATTATTCATAACTAGAAAATTGAAATTTTGACAAAATTTTTTGAACATAATTAAAATTCTGCTAAGAATTTTATTACTTTTGAAAATAATTGAATTCTTCCAACGAATGTTATTTAAGTTTATAAAAATAATTGAATTTCAAAGAAGAATTTTACTATTTCTAAAAATTATTGAATTCTTAAAAAGAACTTTATTAAATTTTTTTAATAACTGAACACTTGCGACGAATTTTATAAAATTCTTTTTTAAATCATTGATATTTTTCAAAAATTATTTGACATTTTTTATATTAAATAATTTAATTCTTTTGAAAATTTTATTATTTATGAAAATAATTGGTTTATTTAGAAGAAATTCATCAAAAATTTTGTAAATTATTGAGTTCCTGTGAAATTTTTCCAAGAATTTTGTTAAAGTTTTTTAAAATAATTGAATTTTGAAGAAGAATTGTATATTATTTATAAAGATATAATTGAAATTTTGACGAGAATTTAAAAAAAAATTTTGAACATAATTCAATTTTGGAGAAGAATTTTTTTATTTTTAAAGATATAATTGAAATGGCCCGAATTTTTAAAAAACAATTTTAAAATAATTGAATTTAGTTGAAGAATTTTTTTATTTATAAGTATAATTGAAATTTAGAAAATATTTTATTTTAATTTTTGAGAATAATTGAATTTTTGCGAAGAATTTTATTAATTTTGAATGTAATTTAATTCTTCCAATGAATTTTATTCAAGTTTATAAAAGTAATTGAATTTCGGTGAAGAATTTTGTTATTATTTATAAAAATATTTTTGTATAATTGATATTTTTCGAAAAATTTCATGAAATTTTGTATTTTAAATAATTGAATTCCAGTGAAAATTTTATTACTTATGAAAATAATGGAATTATTTCGAATTAATTCATTAAAATTGAATTCCTACAAAATTTTGCCAAGAATATTATTAAAATTTTTAAAAATAATTGAATTTAGATGAAGAATTTTTTTATTTATAAATATAATTGAAATTTTGACGAGAATTGTTTTTAAATTTTTCAACATAATTGAAATTCTGCGAAGAATGTTTCTAACTTTTGAAAATAATTGAATTTCTGTAATCATTTGTAACTTTTCCAAAATCTAATTTTTTTAGTATTTTTAACTAAACTTCTTTTATGAATCTAGTATTTATGAAAATTGTAAAAATTATTCATAAAATAATTTAAAAGTCATAATTTATGATAGTTATTATTAATTTTTTTTAATTATTATTTATTTATTATTTATTATTTATTATTAATTTTATGATAGTTTTTTGAAAATTTAAGTTATCTAAAAAGAAATTATTGTTAGAAATAGAAAAAATTTTAGGTTTTGTTTTAAAATTTGTGGTAATTTCATAGTTTACGAGGCAAAAAGAAAAAAAATTAAGTTTTCTCATGTATTTTAAAAATTTAATTTTTTCCAGTACTTTTAGTAAAAATCCCTGACTTCCCTGACCTGTGGCAACCCTATTTAAAGTCCATTTAAGAACAGACAATTTTATACACTTTATTTATCTTTTAGGGCGTATAACATTTTACATCAGAACATTTCGATTTGGGCAAAAAAAATTATCATTAATAAAACATGATAAAAATAACATTCATTTGTTTACTCCTCATGCTGGTTTATAGCGAGGAATATAAGTTTGGTAACAATGATTTAGAAAAATTAAGTAAATCTATTTTCGAAGCAAGCAATATTATAAAAGATCAATTGGTGAACGAAGATGAGGCGGCAATTTTTTTAAGCAATCCAAAAGCTGGAAAAAGTACACTAATCAATTACTTAATTGGAACCAAACTAATAGCTGTAAAAGACAATAAAGGAGAAATAATAATAACAAAGGCAGACAATGAATTAACCGGACCTGAAATTAGTCCTGGATCCTTACCGACAGATAATATTCCCTTAAAATGGAAGTCCACAATTCTACCCGATTTGACCCTCTGGGATACTCCTGCATTTTTTGACAATAGAGGAGTAGTGCAAGACGTTACTAATGCCTATTGTCTCTATGAATTATTGAAATCAGTAAAGACACTAAAGATTATTTTGCTCGTAGACATTAAAGATCTTAACGTGAATCGTGCTCAACTGTTTCTCTCACTTTTAAATGAATTTGTTACTCTTTTTGGGAAGAACATTGAATCCTATTTTTCCAGTGTGTCAGTGATTTTCACCAAAGTACCCGAGATTATGAATCGAATTCCAGTGGATTACGACTACATTAACAATCAATTAAAAACCATCTATTTAAATCCAAAACTAAAAATGGACAAAAATTCAAAAAAATTCATAGAGTACATTATAGATAACAATGATCGTATTGCTCTCTCCAGGAAAGTGTCAAAAGAAGGAAAAGTTTCGTTAGATACTAATGATAACATTTTTACAACTCTAAAAGATTCCCAATTCATAGATAAAATCTCTCTCAAAGATGTACATTTCCATATTTCCGATTCTTCCATGATTATGCTGTTCAATGCTGTTGAAGGATTGCTGTCAGTTTCCAAAATGAATGAGATGGAAGATATTGCTTCGCGAGCATTACTTAAAGATACAAATAATATTAGAAAATTAATCGATGATAATGATTCACATAGCATAAACAGCATTAAGGAAGCATTGACTGTGAAGAAAAATTTTTTTTCTGATTCTTTAATAAGGCAGAATGATATTTATAAAAAAATATTAATTCTATTATCGTTTCATCAGGAATTGCAGGAACTAGATAAAAAAGATGAACTAATAAGTAAAGTTCAAATAATAAGTAATATTGAAAAATTGTTGCAGGTAACTCTAAGTAAAGATTTACATTTCAGTCTTGACATTATTTTAGTCTCCTTATATTTAAAATTGAAAACGGCTATATCTCTATGTAATTCGGGATTGTTTATTGATGACATGTCAATTCATGAATACTTTTCTGATCCTTCTCTAGGCAACATTTCGGGAATTGTAAAAAGCAAATCAAATTTCGACAAATATTTTGAAAATGCTTCTCTTCTTTTAAAGAAGAAGTTATCTGAACCCTAAAAATGTAATAATATACTTTTAGTTTAAAAGATTTTTCTCTTCTAAATTATATGTTAATTATGGTTATGGGCTAATAAAGAAAAGCTATTTCATGCACTGAATTAAACAGTTTTTTTTTAAAATAATAAATTAACTATATTAATCTCTGTGGTTTTTCATTCATTCTGTTCGCAGTGTGAAGTTAGTTTTTGTATATGCTTTTGTTTTTTTTTCTTTTTCAAAACACTTTGCCTGATAAATCGAAATTATACAGTTTTTCAATTTGTCAATATCAATTTTTATTGTTTAAGAAGAAAAAAGATGAAAAGATATTGCTTTTATAAAATATGATAAGAAATTTTCATAATGTTGATTTACAAATTTTATAATTATTTTTTGTTTATTTTTTTTAAATTATTAGTTTCTTTTGAAATAAAAAGTTGTGAAATTTTTGTTTTTTAATTACAATTTTCAACAAATTTTTTTCCATTTTAAATTAATGAAAAAAAAATGTGTCGGAAGAATTTGTGTATTTCATAGTTACAATTTTTATTTTTTATGAACTTTCTCATTTAAATGATAATAGATATATAATAATATAATAATCATGCCTATTTACAATTCACATTTTTTTTATTAAGGGAATTTGAACCATTATGATGTCACAATTTTAGATCTAATGCTTAGGATACATTGTGACGTCATAATGGTTCAAATGCCCTTAAAAAAGAAAATATTTAATTTCATATGAAGAATATTTCTTTAATAAGATTTAATTTTTTAACCTTCTAAAAATGAATTTATTTCAAGTTTTATCTAGAAATTAATGAAAAAATGTGCATAATTTCTCTTTCTTTATTTAAAATCAAAGAAAAAATAAAGTAATTTGAACTATTTATATTTCTCCATCAACATTTTTTTTTCAAAACTTTCATTTTGTAATGAATTTTGACAATCATATTGTTTTTACAAAATTTGTAGTATTTTTTGCATAATTTCTATTTATCACAATTTTTTTAACAAAATCAAAATATTATTTTTTTAATAACTATCGATTAATAAATAATAAAAATTAATTATTTAATATTTTTTTAATAATGTGTACACCCAGAATGAGTACGTGCGCTTTAACTCGTTTTTTCTCTATTTTTAATGAAAAATTGGAATATTTTTAAAATAATTGTCATTGAGAAAGAGAAATTATGCAATTTTCTTTTCTTCATTCAAAAAAAATTTATAATCTTGTTTTAATAATTTATAAATTATCATCACGCAAACTTCTGTCATTTTTTATACAGAAAAAAATTAAAGTTGCTGTTTGTTTATTTATTTCTTAACTTTTTTATATAATTTTTCTTTTTAAATATTTAAATTTTTCAAATTAATGTATTGAAAATCATCGAATTATTGCAAAGAATTTTATCAAAAAATTTAATAATAATAGAATTCCTTCACAAAATTTCACTATTTAGGAAAATAACTTAATTCTCGAGGAGAATTTCGTTTAAAGTTTTAAAAATTCTAATTAAATTCTTTTTGCAGAATGTCTTTGAATTTTTTTGTGAAATAATAAAGTTTCTTTAATAATTTTAATTAAACATTTTAAAAATAATAGAAATTTTATGGAGAAGAATTTTACTAAAAATGTATTAAAAATAATTGAATTCTTGCGAAAAATGTTACTATTTATAAAAATAATTTAATTATTTCGAATTATTTAGAAAGATTTGTTAAAAATTTTAGGAAATATTGGAATTCTTTCGTGACATTTCATTAAAATTGTTGAAAATATGAACAGTAATAAATAATTTTGTACTTAAAATGTGATTTTTTAAAAATTTTGATTATGAAATTTTTTTAAAAACTTTATGTTTGTTAATAAAAAATTTTGTAATTTGTATAACAATACCAAATTAAATAGTACGTTCCGCGCGCTTATTATTTGCTAGTATATAATTAAAATAGTTAATTACTTGTCTTAACTAATTAAAAATTCTACATATGATGTGTGATTCAACTGAATGTCTAAATAATTGTTAATTGAATCGTATGAAGAAAAATTTTTAAAAAACATTCAAATCACTAAAATATTGAATGAAACATTGTAAAAAAATAAAAAAAACATATCTATATAAATGAAACATTGTAAAAAAATAAAAAAAACATATCTATATAAATGAAACATTGCACATTCATTTTCATCACTAAATATTATACAAAAAAAAATTTCTATTAAATTCTCTAATTCTTTTTTGTAATTGAAACAAATTTTTTTCTTTTGCAAAATACTTTAACGTAAAAATGTACAAAGTTTCATTTTTTAAAAAGAATGTCTCTCTTTTCTTATTGGAATGTATCGCCCCGTTAATTATTATCGTCATAAATGTCTTTCGACAAAATTAATAAATTATTTTCCTCGGATATTATTTCTTCATGCAAATAATATCGTCATAAATGTCTTTCGACAAAATTAATAAATTATTTTCCTCGGATATTATTTCTTCATGCAAATAAATATATTAAATTGAACACACTCGTGTCATTATTCAAACCTTTACAACTTATTGTTAAGAAATATTTAAATAATTTTTACAAAAGTCAACATCCATTATCCAATGTCATAGTTGACTTTAGTATTTAATTATTTTCGAAATTAAGTTAATGATTGGGGATTAAAAAATAAAATAAAAAAATAAAAAATAAGGTAAGAAATTTTCATAATGTTGATTTAAAAATTTTATAATTATTTTTTTAAAACTATTAGTTTCTTTTGAAATAAAAAGTTGTGAAAATTTTGTTTTTTAATTACAATTTTTAACAAATTTTTTTTCTGTTTTAAATAAATGGAAAAAAAATGTGTAGAAAGAATTTGTGTATTTCATGATTACAATTTTTATTTTTTCATGTATATATAAAGATATTTTATATTTTACTAGCTAAAAAAACGCTCGTGTACTTTCTCATATAATAATCATGTCTATTCACAATTCACATTTTTTTTTATTAAAAAACAAAATATTTAATTTCATTTGAAGAATTTCTTTAAAAAGCTTTAATTTTTTATCCTTCTAAAAATGAATTTATTTCAAGTTTTATCTAGAAATTAATGAAAACATTTGCATTATTTCTTTTTCTTTATTTAAAATCGAAGAAAAAATAAAGTAATTAGAACTATTTATATTTCTCCATCAACATTTTTTTTTCAAAACTTTCATTTTGTAATTAATTTTGACAATCATATTGTTTTTAGAAAATTTGTAGTATTTTATTTACAGAATTTCTATTTATTTATCACAATTTTTTTTAACAAAATCAAAATATTTTTTTAATAAGTATTGATTAATTAATAATAAGAATTAATTATTTTGTATTTTTTTAATAGTATGTTTACCCAGAATTCTTATTTATTTTTTAATAATTCTAAAAAATAATTATTAAATTAAAATTCTATTGATTTTATTTAGTCGTTTGCTTTGCTGTACAAAATATTTAAAAATTTTCTAATTCTAAACGAAAGTATATATTTTATTCCCTCTATACTCTCGCTTAGTATATTTAATTAAATTATTTAACTGTAAATTAATTAATAAATTAATTTTTTTATCAATTATTGAAATTTATTATTTTATCTAATTGTATAATCATTTAGGAGAAAAAAAATGTTGTTTAAAAACATGCGAATAAAAATTCATTTCGCAATTTTAACTTTTACAACGAAAAATTTATAATTAAATTTTTGTTATTTTAATTAAAAAATAATATATTTGTAAGAGTAGAAATAAAAAAAATGCAAAATAAAATAAAGTATCTTTTACTTTTTTAATATATATTTTTATCTAGAACGTAATAAAATATAGTTTACAGTATGCACCTGACATTCAAAAACTTTTATAGAATTTCTCTAATATTTATCTGTATTCATAATTCTTTTCTATTTTTAACTCTGCATTCAAATGTTAATAATTTTGAAAAACAAAGTTTTAAAGCAATAATATTTTTTAATTCAAAATTTAATTTCTGTATTTCTTTAACGAAAAATAATTTAATAGGATTAAATGTAATTTTTTTTAACAGAATTCAGAATTCAATGCAGTTTTCTAAATATTGATAATTTTTTCCCGACGATTGAAAATAATAAAAATAATATAGAAAATTAAACAAATATTATAATATAATTATATAAAAATGATAGAAAAAAAAGAAATACTGTTTTTAAAAAAAGGATTTTTTAAATATAGAAAATAAATTTAACGCGTTCAACGGTTAATAAATATTCGGCTTTTTAATTTTTTTTCATTAAAAAGTTTTATTTTTAATTATTTTTATTGCATTGGATAAACAATTATTGATTCAATTAATTCAAATTATTTGCAAAATATTTTTAAATATTTATAAATATTTATTTGATTTAAATAATTTTTATTTTGACATAAATAATGAATTATTTCACGCAATTAATGGGATATTATAGTCTCAATGAATATAATGAATTATGCGCGATGAATAATTGAATATTTGATACAAAGAAATATTTAGTTATTTGAAAAAAATGATTTTATTGATGCAAATAAATATTTAGTTATTTGAAAAAAAATGATTTTATTGATGCAAATAAATATTTATTTCAATTAAAAAGCATTCATCAGTGTTTCTTAATTATTTTTAGAGTGAATCGGAATATTGAAAAATTTCAATTCTTTAGATCTTTGCAAATAGTGAAATTAAAAAATAAAACAAAGTAAAATATGATAAAATAGTTTTAAAAAATTTTTAATTTAAAATTTAATAAAATTGATGAACACGATCTTTGTTGAATTAAGTATGTATATAAAATGTATACACATAAAAAATTTTCGCTTTAGTAATTAATGGTATACGCCTTTTCTATCTTAACGCATACTCAAGTCAGTAAGTAGTCCAGAACATGAACACTTCTTATATAGAATAAGATACGCACTCAGTGTGAGGAGAAATATTGCATGAAACAGTATAAACCAAGATTCATCGAAAAAAGTTTCCCTTGCTTTGAAAAAAAAAACAATAGAAAATTATTTGTAAGTAAAATTTGTGCTAATAGAAAAAAAATAGATATTGTGAGCAATTTAATTGAATTCTTTTTCCAATACTATAGAAAAAAAATGATCATTAATTTTCTTTCTTTATAAAGTAATGTGTGATACCAGCAGACAAACCGTCATAAGCACCTCAGAATTTGGTTTATATTCCGATCGAAATTCAAATTATCGTCAAAATTATTATGGCAATGTACTTAGAAAATCCGTCATTGGTGTTATGGCCGTAATTGCAGCTATATTAGTGAGTATTTTTGTCAAAAAATTAAAAATTTTCATTTCTTCGGTTAATTTAAGAAATTAATGTTGAATTTATTTTACCTCATAAATTTCATTCTGTCAAATGTTGAAAAGTAAATGAATAATAATCCCTAAATATAACTTTAGGGATGTAAAATATACTTGATATTTTTCCTAAAGGCTCTAAGTGCTTCCATATTTGAATCGTTATTCTTTAAGCCTAATTTTAACATGTCTAATAAAGTTTAAATAAATCAGTCTTTGGAAAAATAAAAACATTGTATTTACCCTTAAAGAATTAAATTTTAATTAAATTCTACGATTAGAAGTAAAAATATTCTACATATTCTACTAGGATTTTTCAGTCGACATTAGATAAAAATAAATATGTTACAGATTGGTATACTTCTTTATGACTTTGCTGCTAGTACCAGTGGAGAAAATAAAATAAAGCAAGAAACAAAGCACGCATTTATTTTGCAAAAGTTTTTGAAAAGATCTAACGGAACGCATAAACAATAAGAAAATAACTTTTAAATAACTTATCTTAATATTTAATATGTAAATCTAAAATAGATTTTAGAAATAATAAGTTAAAAGTTTTGTTTGTTAAGTTGAAGAAATTAATCGCAAATAACTTTCCCAAGTATAGCTAAATAAGTTAAAATTGTATAACATGTAATAAAACTATAAATCATAAATTTTATTTTCATAAAAATGAACTATTATTTTTAAAAAAATTTAATATTTTATTTTTTATATTCTTATATAGTTAATTTTCACTTTCCTTATTTAAAGCGATGGTATATATTTCACAAAAATTTCTGTTTATTATTATTCAACCCCAAAAACTCGTATGTTAGAAAAGTTTATAACTTTGTCAATTTTTTTTTAATAAAAAAAAACTCAATTTTGAGATATTTTTTGTTTATATTGTTTTTACAACATTTTTTTACATTTCTTTTAACTTTATTAAAAAATTTGTTTTCACTCCATTTTCACTTCACTTTCATATCAATTTTTACTCAATTTTCACTCAATTTTCACTTCACTTTCACATTCACTCAAAATTTATTTTAATTCAATTTTCACTTCACTTTACTCGACTATCATTAAAAACAAAATTTTTCACTCTACTTTCGCCAAAAATATTTTTTCACTCCATTTTCACTTCACTTTCACTCACAATTTTTTTTTATTCTCTATTTTCACTTCACTTTCACTCACAACTTTTTTATTCTCCATTTTCACTTCACTTATTCAGTCAATATTTTTTTCAAACCATTTTCACTTCACTATCTCTTCACTTTTAGTCAAAAATTTTTTCCACTTCACTTTCAAAACTTTCATTGTAAATATTTTTTCACTCCATTTTTACTACTTTTTCTCTCAGAATTTTTTTTTCTTTCCCTATTTTCACTCTATTTGTATTTCACTGTCACTTTCAGTCAAAATTTTTTTTTACACCATTTTCACTTCACTTTCACTCACAATTTTTTTTATTTTCTATTTTCACTTCACTTTCACTCACAAATTTTTATTCTCCATTTTCACTTCACTATCTCTTCACTTTTAGTCAAAAATTTTTTCCACTTCACTTTCAAAACTTTCATTGTAAATATTTTTTCACTCCATTTTTACTACTTTTTCTCTCAGAATTTTTTTTTCTTTCCCTATTTTCACTCTATTTGTATTTCACTGTCACTTTCAGTCAAAATTTTTTTTACACCATTTTCACTTCACTTTCACTCACAATTTTTTTTATTCTCTATTTTCACTTCACTTTCACTCACAAATTTTTATTCTCCATTTTCACTTCACTATCTCTTCACTTTTAGTCAAAAATTTTTTCCACTTTACTTTCAAAACTTTTATTGTAAATATTTTTTCACTCCATTTTTACTACTTTTTCTCTCAGAATTTTTTTTCTTTCCCTATTTTCACTCTATTTTTATTTCACTGTCACTTTCAGTCAAAAATTTTTTTTACACCATTTTCACTTCACTTTCACTCACAATTTTTTTTATTCTCCATTTTCACTTCACTTTCACTTACAACTTTTTTATTCTCCATTTTCACTTCACTTATTCAGCAAATATTTTTTTCAAACCATTTTCACTTCACTATCTCTTCACTTTTAGTCAAAAAATTTTTCCACTTCACTTTCACTTTCATTGTAAATATTTTTTCACTCCATTTTTACTACTTTTTCTCTCAGAATTTTTATTCTTCTCTATTCTCACTCTATTTTTATTTCACTGTCAGTTTCAGTCAAAAAAAATTTTTTACACCATTTTCACTTCACTATCTCTCCACTTTCACTTAAACAAATTTTTTTACTCCACTTTAACTTTCACCCAAAATATTTTTTCACTCCATTTTTACTACACTTTCACTCTACATTCATTCAAAATTTCTATATTCTCAATTTTCACTTTCACTTTCTCATTTATTCAAAATTTATTTTCACTTTTTTTTATCAACGCTGTGAACTTTAAGTTTGTATTGAAGAGAAAGAATAATAATGAATTAAAATTTTTATCGAGATGAAAATAAATTTTGAGTCAAAGTGAAAGTGAAGTGTAAGTGGAATAAAAAAAAAGTTTTGAGTGAACGTGAAGTAAAAGTGTAATGAAAATAAATTTTTAATGAAAGTGTAAGTGAAGTAAAAGTAAATTTTGAGTGAAGAAAGAAGTGAAATAAAATTGAAGTGAAAATGGATTAAGAATAAATTTTGAATGTAAGTGAAAGTGGAGTGAAAATAAATTTTGAATGAAAGTGAAAGTGGAGTGAAAATAAAGTGACAATAAATTTTGAGTGAAAGTGAAAGTGTAGTGAAAATGGAAAAAAAAATTTAATTTAATATTTATTATATTAATCACATGTTTTGAATTTATGAAACATTTGAAGCACAAGAATGTTTTTTTTTAAATTTATTCATTTGATTGTCTTTTTGGACGTTTAATGAACCAAGAGATTAATATTATCGTAAAGATGTTCTTTTCCTAAGAAAGATTAGAATTTTTTTAAGTTCTCGTTGAAAATCCTTTTTTTTCTATTCAACCTCCAGAGATCCATGTTGGGCACAAGTTTCTCTAAGGATCCCTTAAAACTTACGAGGTATCTGAGAGAAGAGTTTAGAACTTTATTTAATTCTTAAAAACAATTTTTATTAGAAGATTCTAAACATACTTTCTATAAATTTCTTCACTTAAATGCTGTAATTTTCAATGTATAAATGTAAATTTACCAATATGATTGAAAATGTATGAGAGAAATTAAAAAAATTGTTCCACTTTTGAAAGATGGTCACAGAGAAGCATTCTTGAGTTGTTAAATTAAACATCAAAATTAGCAAATAAAAATAATATTCCTTATTTTGTTATAATATTTGAATCTTGATTAATTGCCGCATGTTTTTGAGTATAGAATTTTTCTACACTTGAAAAAATAGAAAATAAAAATCATCCTCAGCTGTGGAAATAATTAAACTTGTGATCATTAATGTAATGAGAAATATTAATAAACTTTAAAAGTACAAATATTTTAAATTTTTAATATCGTTTAATTGTTTTCTTGTGTGTGATTTCTTCTACTTTAATCGGAAGCCGAAGTGTGCTTAATATTACATATTACATTTAAAAGGTAAGTAACTTAGATTTGTCTTTTCTGTAATTACATAAATCTCACTAGCGGATCTTTGATTACTTTCCCACATAACACAACATATAGCAATAATATTGCACTGCAACATTGATTATTGAATATATTTGAGTCAATATTTTTGACAATATTAAACTTGGATTGTTTATGCTTAGAGTAAATAATAATAATAATAATAATAATAATAATAATAATTAGGTATCTAACGGACCATTGCCTAACTTGTACTTTTAGACAGAGTTAAGATTTTTCAGAGGCAATAATTTTGTCCTATTATTGGTTCTATATTGCCAATGTTGAGATATTTGGGATCATTTATTTAAATAGATCTAAAACTTCTATACAAAACGAGAGGAAATAAATAAATAATTTATATTATTTTGTGATGAAACAAGCACTTTTGAATTCGTTTAAAGTTCCATTTTATCTAAGTCAGCAGTCTATACTATTGGTCTACATAATCATTACAACTTCAAGACATAAATCTTCAGAATCACATGTCGTAAATGTTTTAACACAATATACCACTTTTTAGTTTTACAAAATCTGTAAAAAAGTTTTCTTTCTTTTTTTTTTGATGCGCCAAATCGAGGGAAAATGAAATACAATAGCTTTTTACTCTACTTAGGGTTTCGATACTGTTCTGATAATTTTTACGCAATTATGTAATTGTTGTCTATTATCGCAAAATTGTGGCGGAGGTGCAAATACAAGTTCAGATGAAATTACGGTACATGACTCCTCGGCATTGAATCCTGGAGGTGGTGGAACAAAGAGATCGCTACTTTGATCTTCAGCTTCGGCTTCTATTGGCGGTGGTAATTGTGTGAGACTAACTGCATGACGCGTAAGTATGCCACTGGCTCCGTGATTAAATCTTTTAATACTGCAATTTTCTTTGTCGGACGATTTTTCATTTGCGTGATGACGAGCTTCACATTTTCGTGTCGTGTCATCGAATCCCGATGGAGGACCAACGGGTATGTCCTGATCTGAACTCACGCCACTTGAACTATTGTCTCCGTCTTCAGCGAAAGACTGTTTCGTCTGGAAGAAAAGTTTGCAATCACCACAAAGTTAGCACAATAAACATTTTTACACAAATAATCAAGTATTAGTTAATTGGAGCTAGGTGCAATGTGTTTCTATAAAGGAATCTTTAAATGATAGCTAATGTTCCTGCGATGGAATCTGTTTAGGATCCTTGTTCCAATGTCCCAGGGGATCCTCACACAACTATTAAATAGTTTTGTAAAACTAATAAATTGTTATTGTATAAAGAATTCCCAAGGGGAACATAAAATGTTCCTGCGATGGAATCTGTTTAGGATCCTTGTTCCAATGTCCCAGGGGATCCTCACACAACTATTAAATAGTTTTGTAAAACTATTAAATTGTTATTGTATAAAGAATTCCGAGGGGAACATAGAATGATCCCTTAAGGATCCTATAGAGGACTAAACGTTTCATCATCACCGAAAACTTACATTTGTGCCAAATGGTTAACATTTTTGCATAGTGGCAGAATGAAAAACTATTAGGAAGATTTATATTAATCCATAACTCACCTTGAGTTGTTTTTTGACATTTTGTATTTCTTCTATGCTAAATGAGTGCGGCAAAGATCCAGAATTATACGAATTATTACTTTCACTATCGCCAGATGCATTCGAATGTTCAGATGTTTCTTTATCTGGTTCTAGTTTTTCAGTAGGCGTACTTTGCTTCACTTCCCTTTTCTTTTTAACATTATCAATTTTCCCTAAATTATTCTCTGCCTCATTTTCAGACTCACTGAGACTGTAATCAGGCTCGGGCAGTGGTGGCACTGCATTTGCATTAAAGGACGAACTATCCACATTAGAAAGTAGATTCATTGCTGAAAAACTAGTGGTCACATTTTTATCCATTCTTTCTTTAAAAAGTACATTTTTATTATCATTCTTCAGACTCTTTAGAGGTTGTGCGTATTGGTTAGTTTCTAGTTTTTGAATTTTCCCATTGGAATTCATGTCGGTTGGACCATTACTGTTCTTCTTATTTATATTCTTTATGCATTTAAACGATGTACTTTCTTTTGAAACACGCACACTATTAGGTTTTCTAATGTGCTGTTTCATCGATTGAGTGGATATGTGTTGAGAGCGATATCCAACGGATTTTAAGTCTTTGGGAGACGCGTATAATTTTGCGCTACTTAGTGGGCGGAAACTTGACATTACACCTAATCTTCCGCTTTCGGTAGCAGCTGCCAGTTCTGCAAGGTTAATTATGTTTCAGCTATTGGAAATTAATTTTTTAGAAACTTATTTGAAGACAAAAACTATATTGTTAATCACATTTGGTATTAGACACAATGTGGTATATCTAGGAGTGCTGGTAGGAACAGTTTTCACAAAATTGAATATTCTACAATCTACATGCGTTGGAAATTAAGGAATTGACTTTAAATACCTTTGACTTGTTGTATGTGAGCCATGTTATCGTAAACGGATGCAGAATTATTGATATCGGATGTGTTGGAGGTGGTGTTTAATTGATCAACTGGAGGAGGAGGTGGCGGATGACTTGGCGGAGGGTATTTATTAAAGAATGTAATCATAGACACATCTTCTTGGCTACGATGGCATTTTGGAGCCAGACAAGTTGATTGTGTTTGCAAGTTTAAATCTGGCGTACTGTGAAAATCTCGATGCAGATCCAAACTTTCTCTCAAACCATTTAAGATACAAAGTTCCGAATTTAACTGAAAGTATGGAATTTTCTTTTGTAGACTAAGGATAAAGAGGGCGAGAATTTAAACCTTAGAAAGAAAATATACTTTATTCGTAAACTAAAATGTTTTATTTAATTTTACCTTAAGCTCTGTATTGGTTACGCGTGCGGAAGTTGGTCTTATTCTTAAGCTCATAGTTCTTGGTTGCATTAGAGTTGTTTGAAAGACATTAGATCCGAGGAATGTTTGTTGCTGCAGATAAATTGAATCAATACTAGTCGATTTCAAATCGGAAGGAACGACATTGTTCCGATTTTCTATTTCAATGCCACCTTCTAAAAATAACACATGAACTTGCTGAAAAATGTTGTGCTACGTTCTATCAACTTTAGAATCGTTTGATGATGACTTTATTTATTCGTGTTGTTTTGCATCACAAAATGTATTAAGAAAGACAATGATTCTCTTACCTAAGCCAGCAACCATGGACCTTGCTCTTGCTCGTCCAATACTCAGTGTAGTCTTAGGATCTCTCCTTGGTGGCAGTGGAGCAGGAGATCTGCCTAAAGTTCCACCGGCATTGATATTATTACTTCCCTTGCGTGGTAAAGTAGCGTATTGTCTTTGAAACGATTGACCACTTAGTTTCGTTCTTGTGGAATGAGAACTCGAATGATTCATTATAGGAGAAATAACAGTCATTCTGACTAATTCTCTTGATTGTTGGATGAGTTCCACCACATGGTCATGAGAGGCGACAGTTACATCTTCACCGTTAATCTAGAATTATTATTTGATTATGAATTTCATTTAAATTTTCCCGACTTGGTATCTTTAGGGTTCAGTGAATTGACTTGTGTACCTTTATTATAAAATCGCCCTTCTTTAATCCAGCCAGGTCGGAGATTCCACCGAGATCAACATCTTCTAAATACTGTGAAGCTGGAAATTCAGCAGACGGTGTAAAGCCAATTAATGCATGAGATTTTGCTCCTCGTAAAACGAAACCGAAACCTTTTTTGGAACGATGTAGTATTACTGTTCGAGCTTGAGCTGGAACTCTAGAAGAAGTTTATTAATACATAAGTCAGAAAGCATTTCACTGTTAGCAAAACATGTTTCAGTCTGAAAAATCGTGAATAACGTTGATAAGAAGGGTCCAACTTTGTCATATACTTACGTTTTTTTTAATCTGGGAGCAGTGGCAAAGTATATTTGTGGCGTCTCTCGCCTCCCAATAACTCTAGTACAATTATCTCGAACTAATGGAAGACCAGTGGTGATGCTTGAGTTGCGTAATTTAACTTCTTCAACACAATGTGCAGGGAATAATCCCATACCCTGATCTCTAAGAATACCCTCTAATAATCCACAATCAGTAGCTCCTGTTACTGAAAAACAAACATCATTTACTTAAAAAGCTTTACCTTCAATCCATACAACAATCTTAGAACAACATATTTCTCATATTCTTCGCATACGAAGGGCATGTTTTAATGATTCCTTTCTGCAATTTCTTTTATACAAGTAACAAAATCTAAACTCTGGTTTTTTAATCAGCTGATTCTATAATCAGCATACAATGAAGAAAAACAAGGCAAACTTACTGCCTCGCCTATAAAGAAATTACGTGAAAGTAAATACCTTCTAATATATCTCCTTCACTAATACTCAAGTGTCCTGGAATTGCACTGCAATAACTTTCAACACATACAACTGTAGAGCCAGGAATAGTCGATGAATTTGTATCGGATTGTGACGTCCCAAATCCAGAACTATCGCTTATTACGTCAGATGCCGTATCTCCCATACTTTTATCTGCAATAATCATTTTTAATAATGTAAATAGTAAAATGTATTATCTCGTTATTTGTGTCCTATTTTAATTATCCGCACAACGTGCCTTCACTGAATCAAGCAGATGCGCCTCATGTGTACACGTGACGACAAAATGCATGTTTTCAATTTATGTAACACTTTTTTCTGTTCAAAAATTGAATTAAAATTATAAATATATTACTATATTTATGCAATATTTTTATATTTTGGTTTTTTGAATTTAGAACACTCGGTGTACTCTTAATGATTAATTCACAAACTTCTTATTTCTTCACATTTTTCATAACTTACAATTAACAATTGAACGCATCGGAAAATCTTACAATTATACGGGATCGAACCCACCTAATCATATATATATACCACAGTGTTCCGTGAGATACGTAATTTCTTATTTCTAACCTAAAAGAGAAAAAAAATCCCGAAGTTGTGTGGGTGGAGCAAGAAAACTAGACAGGAAGTAAAACTTAGATTGCTTGTAACACACATGGCTACTCCCGAAATCTTAATTGACATAATGCTCATTCGGCATAAAAACATTTAACATAAACATCATTTAACATAAAATTTATAACACATACTTGACTTGGAAATAATGCATAACATATATTTCATTTGACATAATAATCATTTAGCATAATTTCCATTTGAAGTAAAAGTACAATTGATTTTACAAATAAGTTTTATTTAACAGAACATTTATTTGAGATAAAATTTGTTTAACATATGTAATTTAACATAATGATTTGATATCAATTTTATTTTGTCCTAAAAGTCATTTGACATAAATTTCATTTGACATAAATTTCATTTGGCATAAATGTCATTTAATATAATCCTTCTTTAACATAAATTTCATTTCGCATAAATGTCATTTAATATAATTCTCAATTTGACATAAAGTTCATTTAACATAAAAAGACATTTAACATAACTTATATTTGACATAAATTTCATTTGACATACGATTCATTTGACATAAGATTTTATTTTACATAAAAGTCATTCAACAAAATTCTCATTTGACATAAAATTCATTTTACACATAATTACATTTTACATAAAAATACCGGAATGAATTTTAAAAGTAATGAATATATATTATAAACAACATTGTGATTCGCCACTTTTAAAATTCGCGCCTATATTTTCAGATTAAGTGATCTTTATGTAAAATATAATCTATGTCAAATGAGAATATTATTTATTGACTTATCCGTAAAATGAAATTTATATCAAGTGAATTTTAGGTCAAATGGAAATTACATTAAATGAGATGTATGCCAAATGAAATTAAGGTAAACTAACTTTAATATCAAATGAGAATTATGTTAAATTGATATTTATGCCAAATGAAATTTATGTAAACTAACTTTAATGTCAAATGAGAAATATGTTAAATGGAATTTATGCCAAATGAAATTTATATCAAGTGAATTTTATGTTAAATGAAAATTATGTTAAATGAGAATTATGTTAAATTATGGTTACGTCAAATGAAATTTATATCGGGCGAATTTCATGTAAATTGATATTTATGTCAAATGGATTTTTTGTTAAATAAGAATTTCGTTAAATGATTTTTATGAGAAATTGTTGTCAAATGAATTTTAGGTGAAATAAATTTGATAACAATTAAAATTACAACATGTATTTTATTTGATATAAAAATCGTTTAACAGAATTTCCATTTCAAATAACAATACAATTGATTTGACTTTTGTTTCACATGAAAATCTCTTGACATAAGTTTTATTTTGTTATAAATTTCATTTGTTATAAATTCAATTGTCATAAATTTTATTTGTTATAAATTTCATTTGTCATAAATTTCATTTCTTATAAATTTCATTTGTCATAAATGTCATTTAATATAATTCTCATTTGACATAATTTTCTTTTGACATAATTTTCTTTTGACATAATTTTCATTTGACATAAAGTTCATTTAACCTTCTAGACATTTAAAATCATTTTTATTTAACATGAATGTCATTTAACCTTCTAGACATTTAAAATCATTTTTATTTGACATGAATGTCATTTGACATAAATTTCAGTTGGCATAAAAGTTATTTGAACAAAATTGTCAATTGACTTAAAATTCATTTTAAACATAATTCTCAATACATTTTACATAAAAGGATGGGTGCGAATTTTAAAAGTAACCTATTAGATATTACAAAAAACATTCTGATTCGACAATTTTGAAATTCGCGCCTATATTTTCATGTCAAATGATCTTTAAATGTAAAATGTAATCTATGTCAACTGCATTTTATGTCAAATGAAAATTATGTTAAATATCTTTTATGTTAAATGAAATATATGTCAAGTGAATTTTACGTCAAATGCCAATTGCGTTAAATGGAATTTATACCAAATAAAATTTATATAATTTAAATTTTATGTCAAATGAGAATTATGTTAAATGGAATTTTATACCAAATGAAATTAATGTCAAATGAATTTTATGTTACATAAATTTCATTAGGCACATAAATAACAATTAATATAATTCTCATTTCACATAAATTTCGTTTAACATAAAAGATATTTAACATAATTTTCATTTGACAAAAATGTCATTTGACATAAAAGTCATTTAACAAAATTCTCACTTGACATAAAATTCATTTTACACCAAATGAAATTTATATCAACTGAATTTTATGTTAAAGAAGATTTATGTTAAATGATAATTACGATAAATGACTTTTATGTTAAAAAAAATTGTTGGCAAATGAATTTTATGTGAAATAAATTTTATAACAATTAAAATTGACGTTAAATGAATCTTTTGTCAGAGGGATGTATGTTAAATTATTTTTATATCAAAATAAGCAATTTGTGTTACATGATTTTGATGTTAAATGGGAATTATGTTAAATTAGTTTTATGTAACATAAAATTTGTGTTAAATGAGTTTTATGTTACAAAAAATTTGTGTTAATGAGTTTTATGTAACACAAAATTTGTGTTAATGAATTTTATGTAACACAAAATTTGTGTTAATGAATTTTATGTAACACAAAATTTGTGTTAATGAGTTGTATGTAACACAAAATTTGTGTTAATGAATTTTATGTAACACAAAATTTGTGTTAATGAATTTTGATGTAACATAAAATTTGTGTTAGATGTATTTCATGACAAACGATATTTATGTTAAATGTTTTTCTGTATGCAATGAAATTTATGACAAATAATGCTTATTTTATGTGAATTTTATGTTATGTGGTTTTACATCAATTAACTATTTTGTCAAAAAAGTTTTCGGAAATAAGCATGCGCCTCTTTCTTCTCATGCAGAAAATTGAGTCAGAATCAGTGTTGTCATAAATTCGGTCCCCGATTGTGCCAAATATACAGATCATCACTCTTTGCACAACATTCATATTGAGACTGTTGTGTATATGTAATGTGTGTTAGCCTGTTTCTAAATGACAAATTAGAATAGATTTTTGAACAGAATCGAAAGAATGAGTTAGAAAAGAATAAAGATTTATGAACATCTTTAAAAATTCCTTTCGCATTCAAGAATCTATTCCACATCGCTCTGGCCAGGTCATCATATCGTCGCGAATAAGTTACGAAAATTTCGTCAGATACAAATCATGGTGCTGTGAGGGAATATTTAAAAAAGAACAACCCAAGGTATTCATGAAATTGTCACTTCAACTTTTGGCTGAGGTTTTTCACTAATATTTATTGCAATTAGTATGAATTGTAATTAAAACTTTACCAAGGAATAAAAGTTAAGATTAATAGATTTTGTAATCTATTTGGAGCATTGTAATCTAGATCTACGTTGGTAGACAATTCTTTTGCTGTACTCTCAGGAAGCATATTTAAAAAAAAAAAAAAGATTACCTGTGACAATGCTGACCGAGTCCTCACCAGAAGGTAAATTGCTTCCTTCAGATAGGCTGGAACTTGCTGAACTAAAATGTGTCAGACTTCTACTGCTTGGACAAGGTGAAGGAGGCATTTCTGTTGTTTTGAGAGCGTCAAAACGTTGTTGTAACTCTATTCGATGATCCTCTGATCTTGGTATTCCTTCTATCCTTAAGTTTTGATAATGCTCATCATATGTCGATCTTAAAAGGGGTTTTTTCGAATTGTTTAAAAGCTCAAATTCTTTTTAACCGTTCATGCTCATTGTGACGGGCAAGAGACAACATATGTTTCTAGAGATTGTAATATGGGAACACGATGATTTGTGAAAGTCGATTAGTGAGTTAACATTGCACCGTTTAATTTGGCAACAAGTCTCGAATCAATTGTAATGAAATGAAGATTTCATGATCAGAATTATATGAATAGTATAAAAATGTTAGCCACAGTAAATCGTGAGGCATTAAAATGTGTTGCAGATTAAATTAACACCAAGAAAGATCAAAATCATCAATTTTGGTGTTATTTTCTACAATTAATGAAATTTTAGTTTATTAGATTTTTTTATAACTTAAAAAAAGGGAGATATCGATAACTGATCGATTTCTTCATATTTTATAATAATAATTAAAGATGATCCAAGTAATAAAATCATTATTCTTTATTATAAGAATACTTCTTTAAAATTATTTTCGTTATTTCAATTAAATTATTATTTTCAACAATTTTTAACTACAATTTTACTTTATATCTACTAGTTTTAAGAATAGTTCATTCATCAATTTCACCAAATTTCAATTATTCCTAAATTCTTTAATTAAATGCATATTAGAAAATAAAAACATCAAATAGTATTTAAAAAATTCAATTCAACTTTTTCAAAAATAATTTCAAAATTCAATTATTTTTGAAAAAGTTCACTATATATTTCTTTTAATATTCAAATATAATCTCAAATTTTTAATGAAATTCATTTTTATGAAATGAAAATCAATTTTTATTAGAAAATTCTACAAGAATTAAATTATTTAAATGCAAAATTAAATAATTTATTGAATAATTGAATGTTTCTGAAAATTCAATTCTCATAAAGAATTTTAGTAACAAATTTTTTAATAATTCAATCCTTCTGTCGAATTTAATTAAAACTTGCATGAACATAATTACTTTTTTCAAGAAATTCAATTATAATTCTATGAAAAATAATTGAAAGGCTGCGATGAGTTTCGTGAGAATTTTAAAAATTTATTCCTTTACAATTTAATTTTACAAAATTTCAATTATTCGGGAATTCTGCAATTAAATATTTAATGAAAAATAAAAACTTGAAATAATCTCAATAAAAAATCCTATTAAACTTGTAAAAAGAATTAATTCTACAGAATTTTTTGTCAAAAACATGAAAAATTAAGAATTTTCATGATTTTAGTTTGAAACTTTAGTAAAATTGAATCATTTCTAAAACCCACGTTATAATGCTTTTAATACTCAAGTGTAATCTTAAGTTTTAACTGAAATTCATTTTTAATACCATTTTCATTAGTAAATTCTACGAGAATTTAATTATTTAAATACGAAAATAAATAATTCATTAATTTCATGTTTCTTGAAACTAAATTTTCATAAATTCCCATAAAATTCAATTACTTTTATAAATAATAATTTTTTTTTGCGAAAATTCAATTATTTTCAATAAAAATTTAATGAATCCTTTAAAACAATTCAATTATTTTCTTTAAAATAATAAAATCTTTGCAAAAAATTCAATTATTATCAAAAAATTTCACGAATCACTGTAATTTTTTTCCTCATTCGTTAAAAAAGTTTCGAAAAGAATTCAATTATTTTCAATAAAGTGTTAATTAAAATGTTTCAAAAAAATTTAATTTTCATCCAAAGAATTATATTATTTTTCAAATGTTTTAATATAATTCTTTTAAAGATTTCAATCATTTTCATAAATAATAAAAAATTTTAACTGATTTCAATTATTTGCAAAAATGTAAATAAATTAGTTCTTAAAAATTCAATTTTATTCATAAAAAGTAAAATTCTTATGCATATTTCAATTATTCGCATTTAAAATTTTTTTTAAATTTAATTATTTCTAAAAATCCACGCAATAATGCTTTTAATACTTAAGTATAATCTAAAATTTTAACTGAAATTCATTTTTAAAACCATTTTTATTTGTAAATTGAACGAGAAGTCAATTATTTAAAAAGAAAAATAAATAATTTATTAATTTCACGTTTCTTGAAATTAAATTCTCATAAAGAATGATATCAACAAATTTTTTCAATCATTAAATTCTTTGGATTTTTAATAAGAATTTTAATAAGATTTTGAAGAATAATTACATTTTTCGAGGAATTTGATTAAAATTGCATTAAAAATAATTGAAATTCTGCAATCAGTTTTCGAATTTATGAAAATAATTGTATTTCTATAAAAGAATTTTATTATTTATAAAAATAATTGAATCCCTGTAGAAATGTTATTATTTATTAAAATAATTGAATTATTGCGAAGAAATTTATTTTAAAAATTTGTAAACAATTGAATTCCTGTAAAAATTTTTATTATTTATGAAAATAATTGAACTTTTGCGTAGAATTGTATTAAAATTTTTTTCAATAATGGAATTCTTTTGAAAAATTTTATTGAAACAGTAGATATTGAAAATTATGGAATTTTAGAAAACTCTTGAAAATAATTGAATGTTTGACAAGAATTTGATTAAAATTTTGTAAAATAATTGAATATCAGAGAAGAAATTTATTATTTATAAAGAGAATTGAAATTTTGAGGAGAATTTAAAAAAAAATTTGAACTCAATTGAATTTAGTAATTAAGTTATTTAGTGTAACTAAGTTAGTAACTAACTTACTATTCTCTCTTTTGAAACTAAATTCGTTGAATAATATAATAATGATTCTATCACTCGGTTTCCAAATTAATTATGCGTGATGAAGTTATCGATACTTGACTCGGAGTGATCGATAACTTCAACACATAATTAAATTCGTTGAATTTTTCCAAATCGTTGACTTTGGTGTTTTACTTAAAATAAAATTTCATTCACAGTTAAAAATACCACCAGAATAGATTATTTGAATCCTTTTTGGTGTGAATTTAATCCTAGAGGGATTAAAACTGTTGCCGATTATATTAATTCATTCTGGTGTTATTTTAACCACTCACGTTTTACTGTGAGTGTCTTGAAAGATAGAAATGTTGAATGCGAAAAGGAATGTGAGATAAGTGAAATGTTTTAAGAGTCATCCCAGCTGAAAAAGTTCTATAGAATTTCACTAGAATCATTCTATATAAATTCTAGAGAATATTCTATAGAATTTCAATAGAATGATTCTATAGAATTTCTACGTGAATTCTACTAAATTTTAGTGGTTTTTAATTAGAAGGAATATAAATTTCGTGAAATAATTTTTTTAACATTATAGTTACGTATGGTTACGAAGTTCAATTAATTTTATATATTTAAAGGATATAAACAATTATTTTGGCCTAAAATTTGTTGAAAAATATTATTTCACAAATTTAAAGTCTTTCTAATTAAAAATCACTAAAATTTAATAGTATTTATGTAGAAATTCTATAGAATCATTCTAGTGAAATTCTATAGAATATTCACTAGAATTCATATAGAACGATTCTATAGAATGATTCTAGTGAAATTCTATAGAACTTTTTCAGCCGGGGTGTGAAATACTTTATAGGGTATAATAGGATGATGCTGTAGTCAGACGGTTGCCTCTTGCTGATTATCAAATACTATTCAGACTTACCTGACATTATGGTCCCAGAGAGAATTAAACTTTTTAATTTTGGACGGTAGCTTATTTAGAGTACATTGCGATTGCTGTGAATATTGCACGTATTCATGTTCATGTACTTTGTTTAAAGCTTCTGTACTAGGATAATGTTCGGACGATTGTTTTGGAGGCGTTAAGCATTCCTTTGTACTGGAATCCATAGTTGAAAATTTGTTAAGGTTACTGTAGTGTGATTCAGACATCAAAGCACCTGTTTGTGTGGACGGAACTTGAATTCGTGTACCAGAATGTTTTCTAATGGACGGAGCTCTAGTTAATGACTTTGATGAATATTGTTGTTCCGTGGATATGTCACCAGTTGGATATTGATCAACAGAAATTGTTCTGGTGAGCTTATTTTCCCCTGAAGATAATGACGAAGAGAACGAAACGTGTTGTTGAATGTATGGTATTCTTGTGAGAGTGCCCAAATTGTTAGCCGAACAGCTTGTAGTTAGACCACCGAGTACCACTGAACGTCGATTAGGATTGTAGCGTGGTGGTCCTTTAAATGGTACTGGAAAATTTCAGGTTGCAAGGTTAAGTAAAGAAACTGTTACTTAGCCTTACAAAAAGATTTTTCAAAAATAAAAATACATATATTGTATAGTCGGATATAGTAAAGTTTGTTAATTGCTCGTTAATGATAAATTTTTAAAAAAGATTTGTTCAATAAATTTGGATCAATTATTATGTGCAAAGAAAGATATTCTTTAATAGCAAAAAAAAAAAATTGTTCTTCATCTCATGCATTTTAATTAATATTAGGTCACTGTACAGCTAGAGCCGCGGTGGTGGCCAGTCAACAGTTGGGTTTGTTCCAACTCAAGAGTATCACCGGAGTGGCACAAAAAGAACAATTTAACCTTTCATACAGAATTATGATGAAGTTAAATTATTTACTTTACTCTATTTTTCAAAACTCAATGAGTTTTCTTTAAATAATAAATTCTCAAGTTCTGTATAAAGGATAAATTGGTTAAATATGTTCTAAATTCTAATGTTTATATAAACTTTATTTCTTCCATTATTGATATTCAATAAATCCTACCTAATGTGTTTACTATTGTTCGCACGCATAGAAAATTCAGCGCAATAAATTTAATCGCACGCATACATATTCGACAATACGAAAATGTTAAAAATATTAAAAATTCTTTTTGTTACTTAGACAACTATAAATATTTTCCCTAGACACTAAAATGATTAACAGTATATAGTTTTGTATTGTAGTGGGATCTTATATAAAAGGGTCAGTAAAAATCGGAAAAATTTTAATAAAAGTATTTTAAAAAGGGTGACGCTGTTGAAAAAATATTCAATTCTAAAGTAGAATCATTCTTGATTGCAAATCATTATAATAATCTTTTGTATTGACCGCAGGTTTAATATAAGTAAAATTGATGAGAAAGAGACAAAAATCATGCATTTTGTCATCAGTTTTTACGCGATTTCAATAAATATATATATTGTCATTTGTCATAAATGTCATTTAATATAATTCTCATTTGACATAATTTTCATTGTTATTTTCATTATAAAGTCGATTTAGCATGAAAGATATTTAACATAATTTTTATTTGACATAAAGTTCATTTAACATTCCAGACATTTAAAATCATTTTTATTTGACATGAATGTCATTTGACATAAATTTCAATTGGCATAAAAGTTATTTAAACAAAATTGTCAATTGACATAATTTTTGAATGACTTTTATGCCAAATGAATTTTATAACAATTAAAATATACGTTAAATTCATGTTTTTTTAAAAAGAAATGTATGTTAGACGATTTTTATGTGAAAGAAAATTGATGTTACATGAATTTTATGCAAAGTGGGAATTATGTTACATGAGTCGTTTAGTGTAACATAATATTTGTGTTAAACGAATTTGATGACAAATGATATTTATGTTAAATGGTTTTTTGTGTGCAATTAAATTTATGACAAATAATATCTATTTTATCTGAATTCCATAAGTTTAATGGTTTTACATTAAATAACTATTTTGTGGAAAAAGTTTTCGGGACTAATCCTCAAAAAGATTTAAAAAATTGTTTCTAGATGTTGCCCATAATTTCCTAACTTTACCTATATTTTTTTATGATTATAAAGTGAGTTCATTCGACGTAATAATAAAATAAGATAAAAAAATAATAATAAAACATTTGTATGAAGCATTTTACCTGAAATGACCCAATATAGGCAGTCTCTTACCTCTTCTTTCTCTAAATAAGTTGTTACCTATCTGTCTGGTTACACATATGATTCTCATCATTTAATAAGTTACGACGAAATTATAAATTTTAAGTAAAAAAAAAAGCAGTACTTACCTACTTCCTCCTGTCCATAATTTTTAATAACTTCAGCCAACTCCAAGTTTCCTGCGATTACTGCAACTTGATAGGGTGTCTGATTTGCGAAATTTAAGCTATCCTTTTGGGCACCACGAAACAAAAGTTGTCGTATACATGAGGAGTCAGTATTATTTACGGCGCACACATGAAGAGGTGTATTGCCGGATGCATTGCGAGCATTCATATCTGCCCCGTAGAAAAGTAAATGGTCTAAATGTTGCACTAAATTATTCCTACAAGCCTGAAAGAAGATGGACTAGAATTAATATTAATTTAATGACAAGTTTTTCTTTACTTTTTCTTCGTTCATTAAATTTTACAAGCATTTGAAAATTATTTACTATTAAAAATTTACGGTGTGACAAATTTTTTAAATCTTGACTCAAAGTGATGATTGTTTATCAAATTCAGGGTTACCACAAATATTTTATTTTTCCCTGAGTTTTAGATAAAATTTTCACTTTTTCCCTGACCCTAAAGAATATTCTGATTCACTCTAAAAATTATGAGATAATCAAGAAAACATGTTCTATTACATTTATTTACAAATTTCATTAATTGTAAAATTATTCAAAAACATCAATGACTTCTTTTTTAAATAAATATTTAATCATTATTATTTTTCTGTAGGAATTCAAATTCTTCAAAACATTCAAATTTACAAAAATCCTTAAAAAAACTCCTTCGCAAGAATTCAATTATTTTTACAAGCAGTAAAATTTCTCAAAAAAATTAAATTATTTTTAAAAAATGTAATAAAATTCGTGTCAATAATTCAATTAGTTTCATAAATAATAATAAATCGATTATCCGTTAATTCATTTTTAAATCAATTTTTATTAGAAAATTCTAGAAAAATGCAATTATTTAAATTAAGAAATAAATAATTTATTCAATAATAGAATGTTCTTTGTTAAAATTTAATTCTCGTAAAGAATTTTATCAATAAATTTTTAAATATATGAATTTAATTTGACAAATTTTAATAAAATTTTTAAGAATAATTACATTTTTCGTAGGAATTTGATTAAAATATATAAAAATGTATAAGAAATCATTTAAATTCTGCGATGAGTTAAATTACTTATGAAAATAATTTAAATTTTCTTAAAATTTCCATAAAATAATTGAATTTTGGAGAAGAATTTTATTATTTATAAAGTTACTTGGAATTTTAATAAGATTTTTTTTTTTAAATTTTCGAACACAATTGGATTTCTGCGAAGAATTTTATTACATTTTAAAAATAATTTAATTCTTACAACGAATTTTATTCAAATTTATAAAAATAACTGTATTTATAGTGAAGAATTTTATTATTTATACAAATAATTGTATTCTTACCAAAAATTTTATTCCAGTTTATTAAAATAATTGAATTTCGGTGAAGAATTTTTTAAATAATTTATATTTTTCAACAAATTTTATGAAATTTTGTATTTTAAATAATTGAATTCCTGTGAAAATTTTATTACTTATGAAAATAATGAAATAATTTTGAATTAATTCATTAAAATTGAATTCGTATAAAATTTTGACAAGAATATTATTAAAATTTTTAAAAATAATTGAATTTAGATGAAGAATTATTTTATTTATAAATATAATTGAAATTTTGAAAATATTTTTTTTTAATTTTTGAGAATAATTGAATTATTGCGAAGAATTTTATTATTTATAAAAATATTTATGTATAATTGATATTTTTTGAAAAATTTTATGAAATTTTGTATTTTAAATAATTGAATTCCAGTGAAAATTTTATTACTTATGAAAATAATTGAATTATTTTGAAGAAATTTATTAAAATTGAATTCCTACAAAATTTTGCCAAGAATATTATTAAATTTTTTTTAAATAATTGAATTTAGATGAAGAATTTTTTTATTTATAAATATAATTGAAATTTTGAAAATATTTTTTTTTAATTTTTGAGAATAATTGAATTTTTGCCAAGAATTTTATTATTTATAAAAATATTTTTGTATAATTGATACTTTTCGAAAAAATTTTATGAAATTTTGTATTTTAAATAATTGAATTCCTGTGAAAATTTTATTACTTATGAAAATAATGGAATTATTTCGAATTAATTCATTAAAATTGAATTCCTACAAAATTTTTCCAAGAATACTATTAAAATTTTTAAAAATAATTGAATTTAGATGAAGAATTTTTTTATTTGTAAATATAATTGAAATTTTGAAAATATTTTTTTTTAATTTTTGAGAATAATTGAATTTTTGCGAAGAATTTTATTAATTTTGAAAGTAATTTAATTCTTCCAATGAATTTTATTCAAGTTTATATAAATAATTGAATTCTTACAACGAATTTTATTCAAGTTTATAAAAGTAATTGAATTTCGGTGAAGAATTTTATTAGTTATAAAAATATTTTTGTATAATTGATATTTTTTGAAAAATTTTATGAAATTTTGTATTTTAAATAATTGAATTCCAGTGAAAATTTTATTACTTATGAAAATAATGGAATTATTTTGAAGAAATTTATTAAAAATTGAATAATTGAATTCTTGTGAAATTTTGTCAAGAATTCTATTAAAACTTTTAAAAATAATTGAATTTTAATGAAGTAATTTATTATTTATTAAAATAATGGTAATTTTGACGATAATTGTTTTTAAATTTTTCAACATAATTGAAATTCTGCGAAGAATTTTTGTAACTTTTGAAAATATTTGAATGTCTGTAATCATTTGTAACTTTTCCAAAGTCTAATTTTTTTAGTATTTTTAACTAAAATTCTTTTATCAATCTCGTATTTATGAAAATTGTAAAAATTATTTATAAAATAATTTAAAAGTCATAATTTACGATGGTTATTATTAATTTTATTTAATTATTATTTATTTATTATTTATTATTAATTATTAATTTTATGATAGTTTTTGAAAATTTAAGTTATTTAAAAAGAAATTATTGTCAGAAATAGAAAAAATTGAAGGTTTTGTATGAAAATTTGTAGTAATTTCATAGTTTACGAGGCAAAAAGAAAAAAAATAAGTTTTCCCTGAAATTTTAAATATTCAATTTTTTGCAGTACTTTTAGTAAAAATCCCTGAATTTTTCCTGACATCCCTGACTTCCCTGACCTGTGGCAACCCTGTCAAAGTAAAAGTTTGATGTTTTAATATTTAGGATTATAAGTGAGACACTTACTTGATGTACTTCTTGCCAACCTTGTAAATCTTGCGCACCAAGTGAAGCGTGATCGTGAAGAAGGGCCTCACAAAGCATGGGATCAGTTTTATATGTCACACTGTAATACAAAGGTGTTAAGGCTTTGCTGTCTTTATAATTAGGACTTGCCCCTAGCTCAAGGAGTGTTTTAACAGCCTCAAGATTATTTCTCTCAACAGCACGATGCATTGCCGTTAAACCATCTTTAGTTCTATAATCTAATATTGCCCCACCATTTACTAAAGCAATAATTACGCTAGCTGATTTTTTTAAAGTCGATGCAAATGTCAATGGTGTTTCTGAAAAATATAAAGTTACATTCTCAATTAAGTGTGAAAAAAATTATATTAAATATTCATTTGTATACTACACAATTAGCTGTGTGTTCGTCTATGTTTTAAAAATGCCTCTTTCTTACCTCCTGTTTCCGGACAATGAAAATTTGGATCTAGACCTTTATTACACATTCGTGAAATTTTATCAGTTTGACTATTTGTAACATGTTCCAAAAACTTTTTCAGATTTGTTTTATTATGCATTGCTTTCAATTGTTTTTCATCGAGATTTAACATTTTGTAGATCCGCTTTTTATACTTAAGCTGAAAAAAAATGTAAATTAATTTTACATTTTTCAACATTTCAAGTTAGTCAAAGTTGATTTTTTTTAGATTCTTGGTTCTTATCTTATCTCTTGGTATGTAACGTTAGACTTACTTCTAAGTATCCAACTGGACCATTGAAAGGATAATCACCAAGACGACGTTCTTCGTCCAAGAACTTGCCAGCTTTTCCATTTGTAGGTGGACAAAACAATCCATAATTAAAGCTTTCTTTTAATTCCTGTAAAAAAAAATTTCAACATTTAATCAATCGAACCTAAAGAAAGTAAATAGTTAAAAATTTCGTAACATGGAATTCGATTAATCCAGAAAGAAGCGATTTTCTTTGGTTTCGCTGCGAAACTCGAATCAAATGGCACTGATATAAAATTTATTCGATTATTAAAAGCAAACATCATGAAATAATTTAATCATTTGAAAAAGTTGAAAAGAGTATAAATTTTTTTTGTAACGTTGATCTAATGCTTAAACACACGAGCATTTTTTTTTGCTTCTTTGCGAAGAATGTTAACATTTTTCTGTATAGATTCTTTAAAAATTTTACCATATACTCTTACTATCGTTCTTGGTATATTTGCAACATTTTTAAAATTTTCACATACTGCATGTAATATGCAGAATAAGTAATGTTTGGGAGGAAAGTATACACTAATTCCAGAAAACCTATCGTCATTAAACTTATATATTTAAAAAGCTAATTAATATAACACAGGAATAAAATTAGAACCAAAGAAGAAAATTGTTGTTTACCGTCTCGTTTTTCAATAATTTTTTAAACTTTTATTTCACAACGAAGGCAATTTCATGCGATAACAATCGTTGGACGGTAACACTATAGTTAAATACAGAGAGGGAAAAAAAGTATTAAAAAAAGCTTCAATGCATGCAATTCAAAAAAATTGTATTTGTATTAAGGGTTACAGGCTGGGATAAAAACTTTGAAAATTCAGGTCAGTAAAAGTGTAGTGCACTAAATAATAATATACGAGGCTGCAAACTTTTAAATCTTTTAACTCCGATTACAGCCCATGTGATACATTAATTGTATCCTTTTCTAATTAATGGTGATAGAACTGCATAACCTTCATAATTCGTCCGAATTTTGCAAACATTCTTTTCAATATTTGCCAGCATGAATTCAATGAACGTGTTTGCTTAATTCTTATTGGTATTCGTGGACCTGACAAATCATGTCAAATTCGTTTTAAATCTTTTAATTTGTCCCCATATCAAAACCATATAAGTATCAATACGTAAATTAAAATTCCGATTGCAGGTGCGCACTTATTAACAAAGACGAATACTCCCGAAATCATATTTGACATAAAACCATTTAACATAAAATTTATGTTAAATAAAGAAAGGTACCTAAGAAGCAAACGAATTGTAATAGGTTCATCGTGTTAGATTTATTTTAATTAAAAGTTTATTTTTAATCATTTGAATTTGAAACCAGTCCTTGAATATTTTCGATACAATAAAGACTTGAAGAGATCAATAATTTTCAAT
This sequence comes from Leptopilina myrica (nomen nudum), assembly GCA_032872475.1. Classification (NCBI taxonomy): domain Eukaryota; kingdom Metazoa; phylum Arthropoda; class Insecta; order Hymenoptera; family Figitidae; genus Leptopilina; species Leptopilina myrica (nomen nudum). The sequence goes on along the minus strand of CM065458.1, from coordinate 63,708,959 downwards.
TAATATTTGATTCTCTTTCTGTATTTTTACTTGAAAAATTAAAAACATAACGTCAAATTTTTTGCTTCTTAGGTACATATATACCTTTCTTCGGAGCGTGACACAAATATTATTTGTCATAAAATCTATTTAGTAGGAAAAAAAATTAAATTAGAAATTTATTTCACAAACGAATGTGTGTTTAATAAAATCATTAAACATACAATTTTTATAGCATAAATGGCATTTTGTATATGATATCCATTTGACATAGAATTAATGCAACATTATATATTTTATTTGACGTAAACATTATTTAGCATAATTTCGATTTAAAGTAAAAATACAATTGATTTGACTTTTATTTCACATGAAAATCACTTGACATAAGTTTTATTTAAGAGAAAATTCTTTTGAGGTCAAATTTCATTAACATTTGTCATTTGACATAATAATTTGATATAAATTTTATTTTGTCCTAAAATGCATTTCTCATAAATTTCACTATATGCATAAATTTCATTAGGCATAAATATCATTTAATGTAATACTTATTTGATATAAACTTCATTTGACAAAAAGTTCATTTAACATAAAAGACATTTAACATAATTCTTATTTGACATAAAGTTCATTTAACATAAAAGACATTTAACATCATTTTTATTTGACATAAATTTCATTTGACATAAAGTTCATTTAACATAAAAGACATTTAACATAATTCTTATTTGACATAAATTTCATTTGACATAAAGTTCATTTAACATAAAAAACATTTAACATATAATTTTTATTTGACATAAATGCCATTTGACATAAAAGTCATTCAACAAAATTCTCATTTGACATGCAATTCATTTTACACCAATTGAAATTTATATCAAGTGAATTTTATGTTAAAGAAGAATTACGTTTAATGATATTTAGGTCAAATGAAATTTCTATCAGGTGAATTTTATGTAAAATTATATTTATGTCAAATTGATTGCGTGTTAAATAAGAATTTCGTTAAATGACTTTCATAAAATGAAATTGTTAATCTTTAAATGAAATTGTTGTCAAATGAATTTTATGTGAAGTAAATTTTATAACCATTAAAATTTACGTTGAATGAATTTTTTGTCAAAAGAAATTTGTGTTAAATGATTTTTATGGCAAAAGAAATTTGTGTTAAAGGATTTTTATGTCAAAAAAAATTTACGTTGAATGAATTTTTTGTCAAAAGAAATTTGTGTTAAATGATATTTATGTCAAAAGAAATTTGTGTTACTTGATTTTTATGTCAAAAGAAATTTGTGTTAAATGAGTTTTATGTAACATAAAATTTGTGTTACATGATTTTGATGTCGAATGGGAATTATGTTATGAGTTTTGTGTAACAAAAAATTTGTATGAAATGAGTGTTATGTAACAACATTTGTGTTAAATGAGTTTTATGTAACATAAAATTTGTGTAACACGATTTTGATGTCAAATGGGAATTATGTTGAGTTTTGTGTAACATAAAATTTGTATTAAATGAATTTTATGACAAATGATATTTATGTTAAATATTTCCTTGCGTAGAATGAAGTTTATGACAAGTAATGTTTATTTTATGTGAATTTTAAGTTATGTGGTTTCATATCAAATAACTATTTAGCCAAAAAAAGTTTTCGGGAATAAGCATGCGCCTCTTATTAACTTATTAAAAAACTATTATTCATACAAAAAGAAATGTTTAATTATACTAATATCTTTTTTTTAGAACTAAGGAAACGAATAACGTTTTTTTTTGTGATTAAATTTTCTCAAACAACAAATTTGGTTTTAAATTTTTAAAAAAATGATGCGTGTCAATTAAAAGTAAAATTAATTTCGCAACTGGAGGATATTAAGAAGATAATATTGTTACGCCTGACACTTGACGAATAATGTATATATAATCGTCAAGTGTCAGTGTGGATATCCTAGAGACATCCCAGGGATACTTTTTGTTTTTACTGATGAACTATAAAGTTTTTTTTTGCTAGAAAAATTCTATTTTCGAAATTAAAACTTAATGTTGCATGATATTAGTTTATTAAAACATACCCTGAACCAAGTAGCCACCTGTGAAGTCCATAACAGAATAAAGGTTGTTGACAACATCCAGTTTTTAACGTAGTTATGTACCAAGAAAAAGAAGTTGCAGAATACACCATTAATCATACAGGAACATATACACAGTCACATGAAGTTGATTGAGATGATGTAATATTCAAAGTGGTCCGCAGAGGATTGAAAATAAATTAAAATAAAATAGCAGAATAACAATACCTTTGACAGTAAAAAGGGGTTTAAAATATAAAAACAAACACAAACATTAACGTATCTAATGTTATAAATAATATTTAATTTACTTAATGGAAATGCAATTTTTGGAAAATGTTTACAACCCAAATGTTTGGAAGGAAACAAAAAAGGTTGAAACTTCACTCTATAATATATTGTGGATCAGTGGGAAATTCATTTATTTGAATTCAGTTGGAGGAGGTTTCTTGAAAGGATCATCGCAGTGGAATAGCATTTGATCCAATCTTATGGTTATCAATATGTTTGGCAAAGTCATCATTATTCTTTGATCCAATTTTAGTCGCCAAGGTTTGTTTTACGATTGTTTTTCAAAAAAGGAAAAGGTCCTAAGCTAATTTTTCAACTTTCAGGAAATATTCAATGGATGAAGTGACGAAACGTTTTGTTAATTTAAATCACTTATCACTCTTTAAGAAGTGCAGGTTCACAGGACAACCTCAATATTGATACTACTTATACACATAAATGAAAATGTACACAAAAAAATTAACGTGTGCATGTGCAGGAACGTGAATTTAAACATTGTTAAACTACAATCTGAACATGCACAAGTTTATGCACGTGTGAACATGGCGAACGTCAGTTATGATTGGTTTTTGCATCTTAAGTTACAATAATTCATATATACAACACCATAATTTTAGCATTACAATGATATTTTTCTCAAAATTGCAGGCGCGCGGCGTTTTTGAAGAATTTTCTTTTTCTAAAGTATATCTACATTAGATGATTGAAAAAATATAATGATACATGCCTTTGGTAATGATGCTAGACATTGTTGCTTCACGTCCCACACAAACTGATCTCTTGAGAACTGAAGACATTTACTTATACATAGTTCAGGAACATGTATTCTTGTTATTAAGAATCTCTCGTGGTCTAAATCTGTATTACGTGTTTCATCTTGATCGATCGCTGAATTATTTATTTCAATTTGTTCGACTCCAGAAGTGACAATGGACTTAAAGTTCACCTCCATTTCAAATTTATGTATATATTTATTAATAAATAAAAATCTCAGACTGTCAATGTTCGACTTAGATCTGCAAGGGAAAATTTTCAATTATGAGTTAATTGGTTTTTTTGAAAATAGTTATTGCGAATAATGTAAAATATGAATTGTCCTAGGTGCAATAAGGAGCACCTTTGAACTTCAACGAATTGATACCCAAAATGTGTATCGAATAAAAAATTGATCTAAATTTTTGACATCATTTTGATACTTTGAAGAAAGCAGTGAGGCCATTTATTACCCTAGGACAATAATGAACACCTTGACCAGTTGGTCTAATGAAAGATAAGATAAATATTAATTTTTGTACACACTGAACCTTAATATAAAACCGCAACTTATAGTTTCGCATTAAACTCGAAGTTATTGACACACAAATGCACTGAAAATCTAATTCTAAAGAACTTTAAGAATCAAGACAACCAAATATATTGAATATTAGAAGAAAAAGTTTCTCCGCGTGTAGTGATTCATGAACAGGTAAAAACTATAATGACGATGGTAATTGAAATGTTTCCCCAAAATAAGACATTAACAAATCAGTATATTCGATAAGGTTTTGTTAAGAGGCCAAAAGATAATGGTCATGGTGATAGTAACATTGATACGGTAAATATATAGTAATGGCCCTAAAGATAGCAGTGTTGATTTTAGTTTCATCAATAATATGTTAAGATTAACCGAATAATATAACATCAATTATTATTTGTTTATTTACAGGGTTGCCACGCATCTGCTCTTTTCAAATTCTCTAACTTTTTCCCTTACAGTTAAAAACGGAATTTTTGCAGGTTTTTCAAACAACATGTTTTATTATTAATTGAAAAATCATTCGATTAACATATCAATAACATCATTTTAAAATAAATATTTAAATTATTATTTTTTCATATATATAATAGAAATTAAGATTTTCAATAAATTAAAATTCAATAAAAACTTGTTACTTTATATTAACACGGTTTTCTTGAAAGTATTAAATTATTACTAAAGTGGATCAAATTGATGGCAAAAATCTGGATCAATTTTTTATTTGATCCACATTTTTGGTATCAATTCGTTGCCATTCGGTACTTTTAAGTTAACAGTCATTACTGTTACTTGTTCAAAAATTATTTTCATACTTACGATATTATTATTTTCTAGAATTTTTATCTAAAACTAATTTAAAACAATTATTTTTAACAATTTGTACTTGTTTTCAATTCAATTCTATAAGAAATAATATTATAAACCAATATTTAGAAAATAAACAACTCAAATAATTTTTTAAGAACAATTCAATTAAACTTTTTGAAAAAAAATTAATTCTACACTGACAAAAAAATTTATTTGATTCAAATAACCAATTATTTGACTATTATCAAATAAATATTTACTTGAATCAAATAAATATTTACTTGAATCAAATAATTTTTATTTGAATCAAATAAATTTTATTTGAATCAAATATTTCTGTATTTGAAGCAAATGCTATTTAATTGATTCAAATAAAAATTATTTGATTCAAGCAAATATTTATTTGATAATAGTCAAATAATCGGTTTTTTGAATCAAATAAATTCTTTTTTTCAGTGTACAAAATAGTTTGTTTGAAAGTTTGAAAAATTCAAATTTTCAAAGATTTTAATTTAAAATCTTTTGAAAATTCAATTATTTCAATTGAAAATCTTTTGAAAATTCAATTATTTCATTTTTAAATCTTTTGAAAATTCGATTATTTCTTAAAATCCACAGCTATAATGCTTTCAAGAATTGAATTATAATCTCGAATTTTAACTGAAATTCATTTTTAAATCAATATTTATTAGAAAAATTCTACGAGAAAATTCAATTATTTTAACTATAAAAATAAATATTTTACTAAATAACTTAAATATTTCTAAAAATTGAATTTTCATGAAGAATTTTATCAAATAAATCTCTAAATCAGTAATAAAATTCTTTTTGATAAAGTTTTACTAAATTTTTTAAGAATAATTTCATTTTTCGAGAAATTCGAAGAAAATTCCATTTGTATAAATCATTGAAATACGAACTGGAATTGATATTGTCAAATTTTTTGTAAATAATTGAATTCCGAAGAAAAATTTTATTAATTACAAAGATAATTGAAATTTTGACGAGGATTTTGAAAAAAATTTTCAACAGAATTGAATTTCAGCAAAGGATTTTATTAACTTTTGAAAATAATTGAATAATTCTTAGGACGAATTTTACTAAAAATTCTTCTGAAAGAAGTTAATTATTTGTAAATTTTTTTTTAAATATAGTCGAAATCAAATTGAAAATAATTGATTTTCGGAGAAAAATTTTTATAATTTATGAAGATAATTGAAATGTTGACGAGAACTTTAGGAAATTTTTCAATATAATTGAATTCTTTTGGAAATTTTTTTTTTGAAATTTCACATTGAAAATAATTGAATTCTTTTGGAAATTTTTTTTTTTGAAATTTCACATTGAAAATAATTGAATTTTGTAATCAATTTTTTAAATTCATTATTTTTTTACAAAGAATTGTATTAAAATTATTTTCAAAATAATGTAATCGTTAGAAAAAATTTCATTAAACTTTCTGAAGAAATTGAATTAAAAATGTTTTCAAAAAAAAAAATACTTAAATTTTTAATAAATAAATTGTAGCAATGGTTTTTAAAATAATTGAATTTCTTTGATACATTTTAATACATTTTTTAAGAATAATTCCATTTTTCAAGAAATTCTATTCAAATTGTTAAAAAAAAGTAATTGAGAAACTGCGATGATTTCTATTATCAATGAAAATAATTAAATCACTTTGTAAAAATGTTATAATTTTTTTAATTAATTTCTAATAATTGATTTTTTGTAAAATTTTCATTTTTTTTTTTGGTGAAAATAATGAAACGTTTAAGTAGAATTTTTATTAACTTTTTTTTTTTTACTAATTACAGTTTTTTTTAGAATTTTGACTTAAGTAGTAAATATTATTAAAAATCATTGAATTGACAAAAGTTTTTGACGATAATTAAAAATTGGAAAATTTGTCCAGAATTTTATTAAATTTTTTGAAAATAATTCAATTTCTGTACTCGCACTTTCTGATTGCTTCAAAATTCAATTTGTTTTAGTGTTTTTTTTTCCAAATAAAAATTCTTCTATAAATTTATTATTTTGAATAATCAATGAAATGCATATTTAAGAAATTAACTAATTTCAGAAGAACTTTATTTATTAAAATTTTTGTAAAAATATAAGTTTCTTTTTTAAATTTCTAATTAAATTTATTTAAAAAATTAACTAATTTCAGAAGAACTTTATTTATTAAAATTTTTGTAAAAATATAAGTTTTTTTTGAAATTTCTAATTAAATTTATTTAAAATTGTAATTTTACAAAATTTGAAATGAAAGTATTTTCAAGTTTTAATCTACTTCCGAGAATTGTAATTGCAACTCTTAAAATTGAATTAATTTCAAAATATTTAAGTATAAAATAAGATTTCTTTAATGATGATACTTTTTTTTGGAAAACAACAATATTTTTCAGAGGTTTTCGATATTTTGCTGACTTTTCGAGGTTTTTCAAGGTTTAAAAAAATTTCCCGACTTTTCCAGGTTTTTAGATTGCGTGGCAAACCTGATTTATTACCTCATGATATCAGAAGTTATTAAAATTATAAATGGAATGTTTGTAAAATCTGACCTCAAAATTTTAATCAGCGACCTTGAAAACCCCCAAGTAACAATCTTCAAGTCATTTCGAGTAAAATTTTAAAAATACGACCGCCATATTGAATCCACCATTTTGAATTTTGAAATTCTCAAATCTAACCTCAAATTCATAATCAGCTACCAAAAAAAACTCTTTAGTATTACCAAATGTTTAAAAATTATGTCGAACTGAACTCTTTCAGTTCTTTATTTTTCTAATTTTAGGGAATTATAAATTTACAATATCATTAACCCCTTTAAGGGGGTTAACAAATCTGAAAAATATTAGAGTCACTGAAAAACAGTCAAATTTCACTGAGTACATTCTCGACAAAAAATGTTAAAGTCTTATGTTTATATTAAATTTTGTTTATGACTCGTGTCGCCATTATAGTTTTACTAAATAGGTGACCTTGTTTAATTAATAAACTCTTCAAAATTAAAAGAGGATCATCTTATACCCCAATCTCTTATTGTTTCGTAAACTGAACCACAATATCTTTAATCCTCTCTTTACGTACATTATTAAAAATTTTATATAGTTATTATTTATTTTTTCTATTACTATTTATAGTCAGTATTAATCACTAACAGTACTATAAAGTTACCAGAAATTTATCATTTTACATTTTTAATGATCATTTGTCTAAACAAATTTGCCCTTTTTTTCGTATTTTTCAATGTTGAATTTTTACTGTTTATAATTATATCAGTAAAAATCAATAAACACGGTAAGTTACTTTTTTTTTATTATTTTTTTAGTGCTTCTGAAAATATTACTGCTTTATTTTCCCTCGTACTACGTCTATACAAAAAACCATTAGGTTTAAGGCAAACTTTCTGTCAATATTATGAGTATTTTTAACATTTATATTTATTTATAGGCCGTTTGTGGGCACGGCACTCATTTTAGCGCTTTTATTTTATCAAATTCCCCCTAAATTATTTATTATTCTTAACTTTTATGAAAATTAATAAAAATATGTGTCAGTTTTGAAGCATTTCGCTGGAAAAATTATAAATAAATACTGAAACAAAAAAAAAAATTGCGTCTAAATAATAATTTTCATGGCTAGAAAGTGTATAAAGACGGAAAACTTTCTTAGTACAGTATAGTACAAAAAAAAATGGTCCTTTTTGGTATTTACCACTTATTTCCTCTTTAAGGTTATGCCATCATTCAAAACAAAAATTCTTTGTGGAAATAAAAATATTAGAACTTCTAGAAAATTAAACTCAATGAAGGAATTTTTTTTGCATAGTTTCAAAAATCGAAAATATGCAGATAATGAAAATTAGTACAGAATCATTTTTTTTTTTAAAGGAAATATTCTATTATTATTTACACTTTATTTATAGCCATGTCGGTCATTTTAGATTTAAATGCATTAAAGTATTTATTACTCTAAAGATCAATGTTATTCTAATAATATATTTTATATCGTATAAAACATTAAAATGAATGTAAAAAAAAGAAAAAAAAATTGGTTAATTGCCTTGAAGATAGTCGCATATAGTGTTCGCTTGAAATTATCAGTTTTTTCAATAAAGAAAATAAAGAAGAAAAGTGCGATCAGGATCAGCACATATACATTAAACGATGGTTGACTTACCCCTTCGCCGCTGACCGGATCGCATGACCTCACAACATTCGATACAATAACAAACATAACGTAGAATCCCTTGAAATCACAATAGACGTAATTTCATCCGCTTACGTTCAAGTAATCAGCGAGAAGGAAAAAGTCAACTTCTTCACGTACATTTTACTGCACTTGCTTACAAAAAAAAGTATATATATATATATATATGTGTGTGTGTGTAGACTTCTATTATTTTTTGCAATCTAATTGACGTTTTACGAAAAAAAAATATATATAACAAAATTGACTTTCTTTTTTAATAATAAAAGCTATTGACGTAGAGAATAAATATATGTTAAGAATATGCAAAAAGTAATGGGTATAACTAATTGATAAATCTTGAAATTTAAGACGAGATCTTAATCAGCTCCTCATGGGATGCTTTACGTTACTGAAAGATTCCAGGTGGCGCCACGTGAGCGAGCCGGCTCTGGATGCTTCTTCCCTAGGTGGGGTGACGGTGGATGTGGTTACTAGGCAACGAATTGCTGGAGATCGACCGAGAATCACCCTCAACTCACTATAATGAAGGGTGCGTCCTTGCGTAGGTGTTGGATGAAGCTGTCAATGTATTTTCTACACTCGGCGAGCTCGCTGTGAGGAGGGTACAACTGTCCTTATTTTCATGTATAATAAGCGACTTGCAAACGCAAGTTATTAATCTTTATAACATAAGAAAATGACACAACATTTATGGAATTCTTTATATATATATATATATATATATTTATTTAAAAACAATGTTTCGCAGATTTGCTGTTAATTATTATTGTGATTAAATTAACACCAAAAGAATTTAAATTCTTCATATTTATGTTATTACTGACTTAAAACTTACTTTATGCAACTTACTGACTTAATTTAGTTACTAACTTACTGGCTCAACTTAGTTACTATAACTTACTGGCTTAACTTAGTAATTAACTTACTACATAACATACTAATATACTTAGTAACTATAGCTAACTATCTTACTAATTAGTAACTATACAGCTAACTATCTTACTAATTAGCAGGGACCGTCTCCAAAGTTTAGTTTCGTTTCAGTTTCGTGTCAATACGAAACTAAAATAATATATGAAATATTTCGTATCAACTAAAATTTCATAAATTTTTATACACAACAACAATCTGACTAAATTCGGTGCAAATTCGACACGTCTTCTACAGGGAATTTTACATACACTCGGAAATTGGAATTTTGATTGGAATTCCTAAAAGAATTCTGTTGGATTTCTAATCGGAATTTTGATTGGCATGCCAAAAAGAATTCTGTTGGAATTCGTATCAAAATTTCGATTGGAATTCCTGTAAGAATTCAGTCAGAATTCCGATCTGGATTCTGAAAATTCCGATGGGATCGGAATTTTGATTGGAATTCCTATAAAAATTCTGTCAGCATTTCGATCTGGATTCTGAAAATTGCGATGGGATCAGAATTTGTCAGAATTTGAAATTTTTATAGGAATTCCTAAAAGAATTCTGTCGGAATTCCGATTTGAATTTTTATTAGAATTCCTATAAGAATTCTCTCAGAATTCTAATGAAATATGAATTCCTTCAGAAATAGGAATTTCGATTGGAATTTCGATCTGGATTCTGAAAATTCCGATGGAATCGGAATTCCATCCGTAATCGGAATTTTCATTGGAATTCCTAAAAGAATTCCGATCTGAATTTTGATTGGAATTCCTATAAGAATTCTGTCAGAATTCCGATCTGGATTCTGTCAGAATTCCAATCTGAATTTTAATTGTAATTCCTATAAGAATTCTGTCAGAATTCCGATCTGGATTCTGAATTTCAAAAAGAATTCCAATCGGAATTTTGATTGAAATTCCTAAAAGAATTCGATCGGAATTTTGATTGGAATTCCTAAAAAAAATTCGATCGGAACTTTAATTGGAATTCCTATAAGAATTCTGTCAGAATTCCGATCAGTATTCTGGAAACCCTGATGGGAACGGAGTTCCATCAGAAATCAGAATTTTGGTTAACTAGCTATCCTACTACCTAGATTACTGACTAACTAGCTAAGTAACTCACAAACTTAGTTACTAAATTAGTTGGTAACTAAGTAAATTAATCATTAAACCAGTAATTTAGTCAGTAACTAAGTTATAAGTTAGTAAGTTATGTAGAAACTAAATTAGTTGGTAACTTAGTTAGTCAGTTTCAAAGTTAATTAGTAACCAAATTAGTTACTTTCTAAGTTAGTAACTAAGTTAATTAGTGACTACTCTCTAAATCTGAATTAGTAGAATTCTACTAAGAATTCGTAAAATTTTACTAATTTTTAGTAGTTTTCATGAACGACTTTTCACCTTTTTAATTAGTAGAATATTACTAATTTTTAGTAAAATTTTACTAATGTTTTAGTAGACTTCTACTAATTAAAAGTCACTTCTTCACTAAATGAATTAGTGAAACTGTTTTATCGACTATTAATAAAACAGTTCTACTAATTGTTAGTACAATTCTACTAATCAATTAGTAACGCTCTACTAACAATTAGTAAAATTTTACTAATTGTTAGTAGAATTATTACTAAATCATTTAGTGGACGACTTTTCACCATTTCATTAGTAACTTTCTGGTAATTCAGATTTAGAGAGTAGGTTGGTTAGTTATTAAGTTAGTAACAAAGTTAATTAGTAACTAATTTAGGAACCCAGTTAATTAGTAGCTAATTTAGTTCGTTAGTAACAAAGTTAAGTGGTAAGTAAATAAATTACCTAGTTAGTTAACAAGTTAGTAAGCAAGTTAATATGTTAGTTATCTAGTGAGATTGTTGGAAAATTAGTTAATAACTAATTTAGTTAAATAGGAATATAGTTAGTAATTATTTCATAAGTCAGTTCGAAACTAAGTCAATAAGTTAGTTAGTAAATTAGTAAGTTACTTAGTTTTCAGTTTATAGAATTTAGATAATTATAAATAATAAATAAAAATATAATACTGAATATAAATAGCAATATAATATAAATATAAATAGCAATATAATATAAATATAAATAATAATACATAATAAGAAAAATATAAAATAATAATATATTATAAATAATAAAATAATAATTTAGTTTATTTTGTGTTTCCCACTCCGACCCCGTTCTCATTATAAATTAAGCCCCTCGACCCTATAGCTGCAACTGCGTGCAACTGCATTCATATAGAATTTAGAGGCTCTATTTATTACTTACTTTTATTCAATTTAATACAAAATTTTTTATAAAGTCTAATATTGCAAATTTACTTTAAAAAAAAATATAAGTTTTAATGTCTGTGAACTTTATTGGGTTTATTATTTTAGTAGATATATATTTAATATAGTTAATACTCTAAGTGATAGAAAATTTTAAACTCAAAAATTCTGTTCTTCAACTTTTAGATATCATGAAATCACAATGAAAAAAAAATTCGCGCTCTTTATCGCGCGCACCATTTATGCTAGTTGTTTATTAAAAAAAAAATTATAAAATGTACAGCGAACAAAAATTTATCTCTTACAGAGATTATCTCATATAACGTGAGATATAGTATATAATATATATATATATAATATATTATCATAGTGAGTAATCGAATTTTCATTCTTACTATCAAATGACTCAACTTACATCCTTCTTCTGTACATGTCTTGAAATAAATACTGTTGCATACTCTTGAAAGACACATTTTTCCCACTCAATATTTTCAATAGAATTTAAATTTTTTATTTTAATATTTAATTTTATTGAATTAAAAATAATTTAGTATTCAATTTTATTAAATTTTAAATATTCAATTTTACATATTTTAAATATTTAAATTTTATTAAATTTTAAATATTTTAATATTAAATTTTATTAAATTTTAAATATTTTTATGTTCAATTTTATTAAATTTTAAATATTTTAACATTCAATTTTATTAAATTTTAAATATTTGAATTTTATTAAATTTTAAATATTTTAATATTAAATTTTAAATATTTTTATGTTCAATTTTATTAAATTTTAAATATTCAATTTTACATATTTTAAATATTTAAATTTTATTAAATTTTAAATATTTTTATGTTCAATTTTATTAAATTTTAAATATTTTAACATTCAATTTTATTAAATTTTAAATATTTAAATTTTATTAAATTTTAAATATTTTATTTATTTATTTATTTATTTGAAGTTTTATTTTATTTTTTATTTAATATTAAATTTTAAATATTTTTATGTTCAATTTTATTAAATTTTAAATATTCAATTTTATTAAATTCTAAATATTTAAATTTTATTAAAATTTAAATATTTTTATGTTCAATTTTATTAAATTTTAAATATTCAATTTTACATATTTTAAATATTTAAATTTTATTAAATTTTAAATATTTTTATGTTCAATTTTATTAAATTTCAAATATTTTAACATTCAATTTTATTAAATTTTAATTATTTGAATTTTATTAAATTTTAAATATTTTAATATTAAATTTTAAATATTTTTATGTTCAATTTTATTAAATTTTAAATATTTTTATGTTCAATTTTATTAAATTTTAAATATTTTAACATTCAATCTTATTAAATTTTAAATATTTAAATTTTATTAAATTTTAAATATTTTAATATTAAATTTTAAATATTTTTATTTTCAATTTTATTAAATTTTAAATATTCAATTTTATTAAATTCTAAATATTTAAATTTTATTAAATTTTAAATATTTTAATATTCAATTTTATTCAATTTTATTAAGGACATTTGAACCATTACGACGTCACTATTAGTGCAAAGCATGTGTTTTACAAATGTGACGTCATAATGGTTCAAATGCCCTTAAATTTAAAAAATTTTTATGTTCAATTTTATTAAATTTTAAATATTTAAAGTTTATTAAATTTTAAATATTTTAATATTTAACAGAATGAGAAAACAGTCTGAAAATATTTTATCTCTTTTTGAATATGTTTATCTTTGTTTTCAAATTAATAGATTTTAAAATCCATCATTCGTAATTTTGTCAAAAATTTGTTTTTGTATGCAAAATTAAAAAAATTGATTTTTACTATTTTTTAAAAGGACAAAAATATTGTCATTATTACACGTCGAAATAAAAAAACATATTTTTAAGATTTTTTTAATGTTTAAGGTTTAAGATTTTTTTAAAATAATTTTCCAAGTAAATAAAATATTTTTAATTTACAAAAGAGATTTTTATTGTTCTCGCGTTATTCAATGCGGAGAGTTTAATTGAACGGATGCTTAAAATATTATCCTAAATTGACAGAATGTAGGTACTTAATTATCATTGTCAGTAGAATTATTTAAAACCCATATAAAGTAAAATATTTGTTAATCTGCATTCCAGGAAAAAAATTTATTTTTTTTTATTTTAGAAAATAGGAATTTAATTATAACACTTTTAATAAATAAAAATGTTTTATCACGTTTAATATTATAATGTGTACGTTAAAATTTCAAATAATTTTGAAAAAAAACGCGAAAATATTTATAAGAACAGAACAATAATACCTACATATATATACGATCTTTTCTCTCACTTGAATTTTCAAGAATCAATCAACATGAATATCAAACTGTTGTTGATACGAAACATTGAAATTAAGCGGACTCTTCTCGTCAGTAAATGGCGAATTAGAGAATAAACTGCGAACTGGTGAAGAGGTTTGGGGAAGTGCACGATGTGTACTACGTGTATATATAAAAGGGTTAGAGCAGTAAAGCTCCGCAATCTCTACAGCTTCCTTCCTTGCACAACGATGAAATAGCTATAATTTACAATCAACTTTTACAAACGCTATATATAAATTACTGTATTAAAAAAAAAAAAGAAGGAAACTTTCAAATATTTCTCTAAATATACACAAAACGGAATATTTTCATTTCAAGAAATATTTCCCAAAATATAAAACAATTAGTATAATGCTAATTTTTGAAAATTTTGATCCCGTCACATCCCCTAAGTAACGCAACGTTGATACTATAATAAAAGAGGATTAAAAGTAGATTTTGCCATTAAATTGGTGGTTCAAAAATTATCTTACATTTTTCAAAATAAATGTAAAAAGAAAATATAAACATTATATTACACTGTCCGACAAGAATTAATTTTTTTCTACCCCTTCAATAATTATGATCACTTTCGATATAGATTTTTTTTCCCGCTGATTAAGAATCTAAAAAGAAAAATGCTTCAAAACGTTGAGTTTCTGAGAAAATTAATGTTAAAAATTTTGTTATTAATCAAATTTTATTAGCACCATATGCAAAACCTCAGCATTGTGAAACAAGTGATAAACAAATGAATTTTTTAGCATTTAAATTCATAACATTTTATATTATTTTCAGGTTACTTAGATTTTATTAAAAAAAATGTTACTTTAATTTATTTAAAATTAAAATATAAAAACTGTTAAATACAATGAACGTTTAAATAAAATTTTAATTAAAAACTTTTGTAGCGATTTCTAAAAATTAGAATTGCTGAACATTTTTTTTTTAATAATATATAAGTAACATTACATATTTCGAAGAAGTTATTTCAAAATTGTATTCAAAATAATTGAAATCCTGTAAAGAATTTTATATCTAGGATTCATAAATTGATGTCTAAACAAATTTTTATTTGATTTTTTTTTAATAATCGAATTCTTTTAAAAAATTTTATGAATAATGTTATAATTACAGAAGTACGTAAATAAATGTAAAATATAACATTTTGTTTTTGAATATACACGCGATCTGAAGAAAGGGACCTTAGAAGCAAAAAATTAGAGGTTATGTTTGCAATGTTTTAAATGAAAATACAAAAAAAGAATCATCTAACAATGTAAATCATTAATGTCTAAGTCTTCATTATAACCAAAATATTTTATAAAAACGGCTTTTAATTTGCAATTAGTAAAAAAAAACTTTTAAACAAGAAAAAAGCAATGCTAACATAACCTTGAAGTGATTTTTAAGTTCCCTTTCATCAGATCGCGTCACATATCTATATAATAATAGAGTGAATCGCAGAATATTCTTCAGCAAGAGGAAAAAGATCAAAATTTCGTCTGGAAATCAGAGAAAAAGAAATTAATTTTTCGTGACAACAATGATGATGATGATGATGTAAAAAACTTTTCAACTTACCTCAATCTCGCCGCAATGACAAGACAAAAAAATAGTGGAATATAATTTTAACACCAAACTGAATATGTAGCGTATTAAAAAAATTCATCGAAGGATTTCATCTCAAAATCTATGGCTCCTAATCAGAGCAAGGCCTGACGAGGACCGGTTATATTTTCAATCCAGGCCCCGACCAGGCTTCCTCTTTCACTCAGACTTGGTGCCAAATTATAGTCAATTTTCGCGCGGGAATTTGTTTTCTTTTTTAATTATTCTTCTCCTAACCTGCACTGTACAGAAGTGGAGTTACATCTATACAAGAAGAACCACTACATTACATCACCACACTTAGATTCTGAGCTGACATTATGTATTGGTGCCTCCAGAATAGAAAATATTTATAGAAATCTGCATTCTATTGGATAATATAATCACTTTAGTATTATTTTTAAAATTCTTTACCTTATACAATATGTGACGCGATCTGAAGAAAGGGACCTTAAAAATCACTTTAAAGGTTATGTTAGCGTTACTTTTTTCTTCTTTGAAACATTCTTTTCACTTATTGCAAATTAAAATTAGTCTTTATTAGATATTTGAATTGCAAAGAAGATTTAAATGTTAAGGATTTATATTGTGAGTTTATTCTCTTTTTTGTATTTTTCTTTCAAAGATTGCAAACATAACCGTGTCTATGAAACAGGGAAATAACAGGGAATTTTTTCACCAAATTTAAAAAAGTTTTATTACTTTAATTTATTTTTAAAAAATCACTTTTTATTTCAATTTTTTATAGATATTTATACTGTTCTCTAAATTTGAATTAGTTAAAAATAATTAATTTGGTAGTAAAAAATCAGTCACCAATTTAAACGTTTTATGTAAAAAAAATTTTTTTAATTATTGAGTTGAAGGGAATATTTTAAATTAACACTGAAAAAATGTAATTATTAGTTTTTTTAAAGAATTTATTAGAAACTTTTTAACGAATAGAATTTTTAAAGTATTTTAATTTAATAACTGATTAATAATTGAATTTTATAAAAAGTCATATTCTAATGTATTCGTATTTCTAACGGCGAAGATTAATAATTCAAATGTTTATTAGTTGATTTTAAAAAATACCCCTTAAATTTTTTAACAAAATTGAAATCTGAAAAATAAGATTTGTAATTTTTCAATTATATTTTTTCAAGATAATTGAATTTTCATAAGAAAATAATTGTATAATTAGTTGATTTTAAAAAATACCCCTTAAATTTTTTTAACAAAATTGAAATCTGAAAAATAAGATTTGTAATTTTTCAATTATATTTTTTCAAGATAATTGAATTTTCATAAGAAAATAATTGTATAATTAGTTGATTTTAAAAAATACCCCTTAATTTTTTTTAACAAAATTGAAATCTGAAAAATAAGATTTGTAATTTTTCAATTATATTTTTTCAAGATAATTGAATTTTCATAAGAAAATAATTGTAAATTTTTCAAGTAATTGAAATTTCTTCACATTTTTTGAAAAATGAATTCTTTTCTCGAATTTTATTTAACTTTTTCGAAAATAATGTTAGTGACCGTAATTATAATTTTATTTTTTAAACTTAAAGTCCCTCTTACAGTTTTAAATGAATTTTTTGCTTATAAAAATTATATTATTCTATTCAATACATAATTATAATTATTGAACTTTCCTTAAATTTTTATAATTTCAAATTTCTGAATGTTTTTATAAATTATATTTATTTATTTCTTGAACAAATTAAATGTTTATTACTTCTTAAATAAATAATTAATTATTACCATTTTATTATTTTAAAAAATTTTAATAAAATTCATCACAAGAATTAAATTATTTTAATAAATAACAGGATTAGTTTGGAAGAATTGAATTACTTTTATAAATAGTAAAATTCTTTGCAGAAATTCAATTATTATAATTTTAATAGAATTGAAAAATCAAATTTTCAATTATAATTATAAAGAAACAAGTTTATTTTCAACAAATTTGGAAAATGCTTTGTTTAATTCAATTATTTTCCAAATTATCATTTAAAATTATTAAAAAAAACATTATTTTCAAAAAATTTAAAGATTTATATTTATTCGTGTTCGAAATCAAAAATAAATTTAAATTTGATGAGAAAAATTGTACTTTAGTATAAAACACCTAAAGATTAGAGAAGTTTATTTAAAACATTTTTTTCACTAATGTCAATAGAATGAATTATAGCATTTTGCACGTTGTCGCATTGTGTCACTAACTTAAAGTCATAGCCGCGGAGAATTAAAAAAAAAAATCTCAAATAGAAATTTTTTAATATTCGAATGTGGTACTGTAACGTCTACTCTCGGGCATAATCTCAAGGGAACTGATATTTGCACGACATTACTACTGAAAATCAACGTGAAACCTAATGTTCAAGAGAGAACTTCTTTGTAGGCTTATGCTGACAACATTAGTTTCAATGTCTCAAGTATCATACGTATAGGATTTCGAGTATTTTTTAAGGACTTCATAAACATCACTTTAGACTGATAATAAAAGAATTAAATCTTTGCCTTAGATATACCAAAACTCATATCCGCTTAGGTTTTAAAAGACATTACAAATATTTAAATTTAATAATTTCAGCATATAACAATTAAAAAACGTTTATGTCGACAAATTGAAAATGAAAAAAGCCTTAAATTTCCAGTTCCTTTAAATTTTCCTATTTACTCTGATTTGATTAAAAGTCTAGGGTACATCTACATACATTCAAACTATATGAAGAAAATATTTTAAATATTCAAAAACAAATTATTTTTCCAGTAATTTTTTGAAGAATTCAAAGGTCATAAAAAGAATTAATCAGAAAATATTTCCCCCCTTTTTGAATTTTTAGAAAAAATAAAATTTCCAAAAAGGGTGAAAATATTTTGTGATCAATGAATTTCTCTCAAAAAATTACTATAGAAATAATTGTAAAGAATAGAAAGCAGGAAAAAATTGTTTTGTAAATGTGAGAAAAAACATTTTATTTACAATACTGAAAATAGCAATTTTTTCAGTCCGCATGTGAAAAACATATTTTTTTCCTTTTCCATAGCATAAATATATTAGAAAATAATAATTCAAATAGTATAATTATTATAAAATAATAACTTAAACTCGTGAATTTTCTTTAGCAAAGTCAAGATTATTCTACAAATCCCATATTTATAATTGACTTTCTCATTTCTTTTCGCTGTGTAAATCGAATAGACCACATATTCTATTTGCTGGAACAGCTGTGTCTGAAATATTCCAAAAAAAAATATCCATAAATGATTCGAAATTTTAATATATTGATCATTTAATTATTGTCGAAAGTCTTTTTTTTGTGTGCAACAATTTAATCCAATTTTTCAAAAGAAACTAAAAATTTTTATAAACAAAGAATATCATTGAAAAAAATCAACGTTATATAAAAATATTAAAAAATTATTATTTTTATTTAAAGTAATGAAGACATAGTACTTTACCAATCATTTTTGGAGGTGGCAAGTTCAAATTGTTCATTATTTTTGTAAACTCATCAAGCGACTTAGTCAATCTTGGATTAAATTTTTTCTCTTCAGCAACTGTAGTCACTGTTCTTCCAGTATAGTCATGAGCTGGGTAAAGTTTAAAATTGTCCGGAAGCTTAAATATGACTGAGTGCACCGAATTGTACAGCGCTTCAGAGCAACCTTCCTAAAGAAACAAAAAGAAAATAAATATGAATAACGGTTAACAGTATTTTGATAGAAAAAAAACAATAGTGATAATGTAAACATTACGAATTCATATTTTGAAAAACGTCCGAAATTATCCTACGGTTTAGCTCAGTTGGATAGAAGCTCGTCTGCTCCGAAAGCAGTAGGTCAAGAGTTACTTGGTTCGCGCCCGATAGTCTGGGATTTTTTTCCACCGTGTAAGGCGGGATTTTCAAATAAAAGCATCAATTTTTGCATAATTTAATTTAATTAAAACCTTTTAATAAAATTATTCCATTAAATTAAATAATTAAAAAAATTTTTAATTAAATTCTATCAAAATATTTAATTATTTCAAAAAAAATTTGACAATAATAATACATGATTATTTTAACAACTTAAAAGAAATTCTTCACAAAATTCAATTACTTTTAAAATTTTCAATAAGAATTATTTTTAAAAAACTCAAATATTTAAAAATAAAAATTCCAAACAAATTCTTCAAAAGTTTTAAATTATTTTTACTATTATGCAAATTACAAAATTTTTAATTTACAAATACGAATTTTTCAATGATTTCAACCAAGTTGAAGTCCACAACGTTGATCGACGAAAAAAAATTGTTTACTAAGTAAATTATTTAAAAATAATGCATCAATTTTAACACAAAAATATTCAAACAAAGAGATTGATGTTTATGTTTTGATGATAATTGTCGTATAATTAAAAATTCAATTTAAAATAATATTTTATTAACATTAAAGAAATTTTTTTCGTTGATAAACGTTGAGGACTTCAACTTCGTTGATTTTAGGTTCAAAGATTAGAAAAATTTAATTATTAACTAATTTACTAATCAATTAATATTGTTTATTATCTTCGAAAATTTTAATAAAATTATCAAGTATTCAATTATTTTCTAAAATTAGAAATATAATTCAATAATTAAATGTTCAATTTCAATTATTAAGAAACATGATTATTATAAAAACTTTAATGAAATTGTTCGTAAAATTCAAGTATTTTCTAAACTTAATAAATAATAATGTGTTAATAATAAGGATAATATTAAAAAGTTGTAATAATAATAAGTTGCATAATGATTATTAATAAAAATTATTAAAGAAACTATTATTTAAGAAAAATTCAATGAACTTCTTCAAAAAGAATAATTTAATTAATATTTTCAAAACTTTTAACAAAATTCTTTACGAGAATTCAATGAATAAAAATCTTCGTCGGAATTCTATTATCAAATTTTTAAAAAAATTCTTTGCAACATAACATATAAGAGTAATGCAGTAAATTTTGTTTTTCAACAATTTATTTTAAATATAAAAAATCATCATTAACAATAGAATTATTTAAACATATTTTTTTTTATTTCTGCAATAATTATTTTTAACTTAAAAATACATTTCACTTTATTCACTTATAATATAATTTTCATTCTCTGAAAATGACTTATCGTTATCAGATTTTAACCAGTTAATGATTTTCCCTGAATTTTGTTGATACATTTTAAAGTCTTGTTTCACAAATTCCAGTTGCTTCTTTAATGAAAGTATCACTGGTTGAAAATCAATATAATGTGCTTGAATAATTGATTCAAATTTATCGATTAATGTTTGTGTTGATAAATATTCAGACACTTGTAATAAAATTGTTGAAATTTTTTCCACATTATTTCCATTGCTAAAAAAAAGAAATTTTTATCAATTAGAAGAAAAATATAGTATAATGGAAATTTAATTTAATTAAAGTAATCAGTAGATCATGAAATACTTACAATTTTAATATTTCCTGATAATTTTTGTCGATAAAGTCCATTAAAAATTCAGTTCCAAATGAACTGCATGACAATATGGAGTTGAAAAAGTCTTTTGAATTTCGTTGATACATTCGATGGTTACTGGACTTGAATAAAAATGAACGAACATGTCTGGAAAATATATTTTTCAATATTCATTAAAAGTTTTAAAGTAATATTATAATAATATTAAAATAATAATAATAATAAAATAATAATAAATAATAATAAAATAAAATAATAATATTAAAATTAATATTAAAATTAAATATTATAGTAATATTATAATAGGGATAATATTAAAAAGTTATAGTGACAATAATAAATTGACAACTAATAATTATTAATGAAGAATTGCAAAAATTAATTGATAATAATAAATAATAACTGAATTATAATAACAAAATAATAATAAATAATAATAAATTCTAACAATAATAACCAAAATGTAACCAGTTCAAATTTTTATGTACTTTGAAATTTTAAGCAAATAAAAAGCAATAATTAGTTAAATATTTATTTTACAAAAGTTACTAAAATTTAACAAATTTAATTTGGAAATTTATTAAAAATTAGGTTTTTGAAAAATACTAATTAACATTTTTTTAAAGAAAAAAGTACTTGAATTCACTATAATAATTTTAACAAATTGAAACAATTGGAAATTCTGTAAAATTTTATATTTTAAAGAATTTTATTTTTTTCTCTTTAAAAATTGTCTATAAATATAATTATATTTTTGAAATTATATAATTTTATGAATTTACAAAAATTATTCTATTTAAATAATTCAATTCTCGTATAGTTGAATTCTTATAGGAATTGATTTAAGAAAAATTTCAGTTTTCAATTTAAAAAATAATTAAATATTTAAACCGTTATAACAGGATGTTTAGAAATTAATTAAATTTTAAAAGATTTTTATATTAAATTCCTTAAAAATTTAAGGGAAGCAAAAGTAAAAATCATTAAATTTTTGTTTTAAAAAATTATTCATAACATTATTTTTCTTTAAAAATTATTAAACTTTTTCAATAATTTTATTCTGAAATTCTAAAAAAATAATTGAATTTTGGATGAATTACTGTTGCAAATTTTAGAAATAATTATATTTCATGAGGTTTCTCTCAATTATTTGAAATTTTAATTCCTCGGGAAAAATAAATATGAATAAGTTTCAAAACTTTTATTTAACAAAAAGTATTAAATTTTTGAAAAATTTTATTCAGCAATTTCGTAACAATTATTTCTTGGAAAAATAAAACAAAATTTTTTTTGTAAAATACCACTATTTCCGAAAATAATTTTAAAAAATTGAAAATTTTTCCAACTTTTATTGAAATAAATTTTAAATTTTAATTCAAGTTGTTAGAAATATTTTGACATTTACTATACGAGTTGTGCAAATAATTAAATTTAATGAAAAACCGTAAGAAAAATGATATTTTTTAAGAAATTAAGAATTTTCATTGAATTTTGAAAGTAAAAATGGAAAAGAAAAATTCACGCGCGTTTAATTTTGCTAGTTATAAATAATTAAATTGTAAAAGCAAATTATTATTAAATAATTATGAATTTCTTCGCGATAATTTCATTATTTTTAATAAATTATTATAAAATAAATTATTTTTAATTATTTTTATAAAATAAATTATTTTTAATTATTTTTATTACAATTTTAATAGAATTCCTCGAAAAATGAAATTATTTTGAAGAAATTTAGTAAAATTTGTCAATGAAATTTAATTATTTTAAAAAGCTTTGTTTCAATTTATTTCTTAAAATTTATGCATTACTTTCAATACAATTTCTATTAAGTTTCGTTAAGGAATTAAATTGTTTTCAAAAATTTTAATGAAAATTTTTGTAATAATTCAATATTTTCGAAATAAGTTCAATAAAATTCTTCGTAAGAAAAATGATATTTTTTAAGAAATTAAGAATTTTCATTGAATTTGGAGAAGCAAATTTTGAAAGTAAAAATGGAAAAGAAAATTTCACGCGCGTTTAATTTTGCTAGTTATAAATAATTAAATTGTAAAATGCAAATTATTATTAAATAATTATAAAGAATTCTATTTATTAAAAAAAAAAAAATTAAACTGAAAATTGCTTACTTTTCCAATATTGTAGAATTTTGGGTGCACGAGAGAGCATTGAATATTTCCATTTGTTCAGAAACAATGTTTGTCTTATTGTATTTGTCCCACAAAAAGTGCCAATTATCTGCACTACCTTTTTTAATTGCCATTGCATAAACGACTGTTTTCAAATTTCTAAGAACCCTAAAATAAATGAATAGAAAAAGAATAGTTTTTATTGAGAAAAGAAATTTAAATTTAAACATACCTAGCGTTTACGCCATTCTTCCATTTATCAAAAGAGTTTAACGATTTCTGGACACAATCTTCCTGATCCAAGGTACATAACATCCAATTCAATTCCCTACGTAATAACATTTGGCTCATGTCATCGTCCCTTTTATCATTGAATCCAACTTTTAGGTGAATATTTTTTAAGAGTCTAGTCAAATATTTCTAAAAATCATTAATGGTATACATAATTAATCATTATGGTATACAAATAGTAAACCTTATTTAAAAAAATAAGGAAATATATACTTACTGTATAAAGGAAAAATTCTTGATGACCTGACAACTTTTTAGTGAGATGATCCAGTGCATTGAACGCAGTTTTAAATGGTAAATAATTTGTTTCTTGCTTCAAGTAATTGAGTCCCTCAAATGCCAGAGCATAATCAACCAAATTTGCCCTGGCAAGGTTGAATAAATCGTCAATAATCGCTGCTCTATTTATTGTCGGAACATTCGAAAAATCAGGACCATTTAATGCTTGAATTATTTTTTGCCATGAACGTGTGTCGTAATTGACGCGATAGAAACCTTTAATATTATTAATATTAATAGCTTTTTGTTTAAATTTCTTTTAAACAATACAAACTGTAGCAATCCTGTAATTACTTCTTACCTGCAGCTTGAACATTAAAAATAACCCAGTCATCTTCTTGTTCATCTAATAAGACACTTTCATCAGCATTCATCCACCTATCGATGGTAACAACAGACGATAATGTTGACTTTGTGATCCAACTGATTGGAAGCCACCATTTTTTATTGAATTCAAAATTTTTATTTTCCCCTCCAAGGAAAAATGGTTGTTGACTCAATTTTGCACGATTTTGATGAACACTAACAGACAGAACTGGATAACCAGATTGTTCGGTCCATGAATTCATTATTGTCTCTACCGAAGCACGATGAGGATTAACTTTCAATTGAATACTTGCGAATAAATCCTCTGGCTTACTGGTCTTGTTTCTCCTGTAAATTTCAAAGGTTTAACACGATTTCCCCCTTTAGCAACGAGCTTTCATTACTCACTTCGATTCGAGATACAACAGTAAAGCGGAATCAAGATTTTCGGTTCCAAACGAAAAATCCATCATGCGAACAATACTCAATCCTTTCTGATAACTAATTTTATCAAACATGTCCATTACTTCTGCAGGACTGTTAACATTTCGACTCATTGGCTTCGTTGATGGCAGAGAATCAACAACCAATGCATTCTGATGATTGAGTAAAATTTGTTCCTTCATCCTCCACGTTGGTTCAATCTGCAAATAAAATTACATTCCTTTTTGAATTAGATAGACAAATGCCAATGAAATTAACTAATTTAATTACCAAATCAACAGCTCTGGACTGATAGTAACCAGCGAAAGCCTCCTTCAGCCATAAGTAGCCCCACCAATCGGGAGTTACTAAATTTCCAAACCACATGTGAGTACATTCGTGTGCTATGGTTTCAGCAACGGTTTTTTGCACCTCAACAGAGGAATCTTTTTTACTGTAGAGAAGAGCCGATTCTCTAAAAGTAATCAAGCCCCAATTTTCCATTGCGGTAAAATACATTTGCGGCAATGCAACCATGTCCAATTTACTAATTTGAAATGACTGCTTGAATAGCAATTCTAAAGTTTCTAAAATACTTTCGGATACATTTTGGGCATATTGTGTTTGATCTTTCACGTCATCTCTGGTCCAAACTTTAATCTTGTCTTCGCCTGTTACATTCAAATCGCCAATCACAAAACCAACCAAGTATGTTGACATTTTAACACTTTCTTCGAAAATGTCTATTTTAGTTGATGCCCTAAAATTTATGATAAATCTTTCAACATTACAGTGATAAATTGAATTTTTAAATATTGTACAAAACCAAAAATCAGAGATTGTGAATTTATACTCTAATTTCAGGGTTGCCACGCAAAGTGGAAATCTGAAAAATCTGGAAATGGTAGGGAATTTTATAAATCTTGAAAAAACTTTGAAAACTCTGGGAAATTAGATCGAAAACCTGGAAAATTGTTCTTTTAAAAAGTTGTTGAGGGTTTATTCTTAAAATCTAATTTTTACACAAATATTTCAAAATTAATTCAATTTTAAAAGAATTGCATTTACAACTTTTATAAGTAGATGAACTTGAAAAGATTTTTATTTAAAATTTTGTAAAATTTAACAAAATTCTACACAAAAAAGTTAAATTACTTTC
This sequence comes from Leptopilina myrica (nomen nudum), assembly GCA_032872475.1. Lineage (NCBI taxonomy): Eukaryota > Metazoa > Arthropoda > Insecta > Hymenoptera > Figitidae > Leptopilina > Leptopilina myrica (nomen nudum). The sequence goes on along the minus strand of CM065458.1, from coordinate 63,683,080 downwards.
AAAAATAAGATATTCACAGGAATTCAAATATTTACAAATTTTTTTTATGAATTTCTTCGCGATAATTTCATTATTTTTAATAAATTATTATAAAATAAATTATTTTTAATTATTTTTATTACAATTTTAATAGAATTCCTCGAAAAATGAAATTATTTTTAAGAAATTTAGTAAAATTTGTGAATGAAATTTAATTATTTTAAAAAACTTTGTTTCAATTTATTTCTTAAAAATTAAACATTACTTTCAATACAATTTCTATTAAGTTTCGTCAAGGAATTAAATTGTTTTAAAAAATATTAATGAAAATTTTTGTAATAATTCAATATTTTCGAAATAAGTTCAATAAAATTCTTCGTAGAAATTTAATTAATATCAAAAATTGATCAAAATTCAATTATTTTTAATGTCTAGTATTTGAATAAAATTTCACAAAAGAATACAATTATTTAGAATGTAATTCTAATAAAATTCGTCTCAGGAATTCAATTATTTTTAAAAGTTAATAAAATTCTTTGCAGAAATTCTATTGTATTGAATTTTTTTCTTCTAAATTATCGTCAAAAAGTCAATTATTTTTATAAATAATAATAATTGAATTTTTAGAAGGTTTTAAATTAAAATATTTGAAAAATTGAATTTTCATTCTTTTAACAAACAACTTTGTAGAATTAATTATTTCGAAAAAGTTTAATTGAATTTTATTTAAAAAAAAATAAAATTCAATTAATTTCAATTTCTAGTATTTAAAACAAAATTTACAAGAAATTCAATTATTTAAGAAGAAATTTTAATAAAATTTGTCTCAAAAATTAATTTTGTATTCAAAATTAATTAAATAATTAGCAAAAATTCTATTATGTTGAAAAATTAAACGAAAATTCCAGTCAAAAATTCAATTATCTTTATAAATAATAAATTTTTCTCCGAAATTCAATTATTTAGAAAAATTTTAATAATAATTATTCTTGGCAGCATTTCAATTATTTTTATTACAATTTTAATAGAATTCCTCGAAAAATGAAAATATTCATAGAAAATTTATTAAAGAAATTCAATTACTTTAAAAATTATTTCTACAATTTATTTATTAAAATTTATGCATTATTTTCAATACATTTTTAATTAAATTATTTTAAAAACGTTAAATGAAAGTATTTGTAAGAATTCAATGTTTTTCAAACTAATTTTAATGAAATTTAATTAATTTCAAACATTTCTCAAAATTTAATTATTTTCAAAATCATTTTTAAGAAATTCTTCGCAGAAATTTAATTAATTTCAAATATTTCTCAAAACTCAATGGTTTTCAAAAATTTTAATAATATTAATTCTTGGCAGCATTTTAATTTTTTTTAATACAATTTTCATCAAATTTTTCGAAAAATGAAATTATTCTTAAAAAGTTTTATTAAAATTTTGTCACGAGATTTCAATTATTTAATGAATTATGTATTTATTTTGTTAAAATAATTAAATCCTCGTAGATTTTTTCTAATAAATATTAATTTAAAAATAAATTCTAGTTAAAATTTTATATTAAAAGCATTAAAGTCGTTAATTTTTTAAATAATTTAATTTTCAAAAGGTTTCGAATTAAAATCTTTGAAAATTTGAATTTTTCAAACTCTTCCCAAAAACAAGTTTGTAGAATTAATTTTTTAAAAACTTGTTTAATTGAATTTTTTAAAAAGTATTTCTAATTTTTTATTTTTTAATATTGGTGAATTTTCGAATCGATGCAATTTCGCGTATAATTGAATTGAAAACAAATGGATTTTAAAAAATATTTAAAGAACTTTTTGAAAAATTATTAAAAATTATTTATTTTAAAGAAGAAGAATGTTAGTTAAAAATTTTAGAAAAAAAAAATAATCGTAATAATGAAAATAATTTTCGAATAAGTTACAGCAGTTACAGTAACAAGTAGAACAGATTTAAAAAAAATTTTTTTAATATTAAATTGCAATTTTTAATTAAATGAATTTTAATTTATTGAAAATATTAATTTCTATATGAAAAAGTAATAAAGATTAAATGTGACGCGATCTGATGAAAGGGAACTTAAAAATCACTTTAAGGTTATGTTAGAGCTACTTTTTTGTTGATTAAAAGTTTATTTTTATTTTTTTCAAATTAAAATTAGTGTTTATTAAATATTTTAGTTGTAATAAAGACTTAAAGATGAATAATTTATATCGACAGTTGGTTCTTTCCTTGAATTATCATTTTAAAAATTGCAAACATAACCTATAATTTTTTGCTTCTAAGGTCTTTTTCTTCAGATCGCGTCACAAATGTTTATTTAAAAATGAAGTCATTGATGTTTACGAATAATTTTCCATTTAATGGAAAAGCTAAAATGTGCCTAGTTTAAATTTAGTTTTAAAAACCTGGAAGAATTCTGTTTTTTAACCTCGAAAACCCGGAAAAAATTCGGGAAATTTGAAATCAGAGCAGAAGCGTGGCAACTCTGATTAGTAATTCTTGAACCTACATTGTTTTTGTTCTTCTTAGTGGCATATTGCTTAGAGCAACATAATTATCTGGCCTTTTGATGCGAATCTTGAAAAGTGCCTTAAAAGCTGGCTCGTCGAAACAGGGAAAGGCGTGTCTTGCAAAAATTGGACTAAATTGAGTCGCTGCCATTTGTCTAGGAAAAAGAAAAAAAGACGCCCCAACTTTATAACTATTTTAATAATTGAAATTTAAAAAAGAAATTGTAAAAATCTTACTTTTTCTCTCCATTCTTATTAGAGTACGTCATTTTATAAAATCCTCTAAGATCGTCGTCTTTAGCTTTACCGCTGTACACGATAGCTATCAAAATTTCCGTTTCTTTCGCAAGAACATTTTCCAGTAAAATTGTATATTTTTCAGTTACAGCATTATAGTCCGTACTTCGTATTTGTAAAAGCTTTTTTCTTTGTAAAACCGAAACACCAATTATTTGTAATTTTCCATAGTGTAAGACAATTTTGTTCGTCTTCTCTTGAACCGTGGCTTTAATTTTCACTGAACCACGAAAAGACAGTTCCGGTGAAAAGTTCAACGTAATTTCATAATTAAATGGTGTTATTGATCTGGGCAAACGATAATCTACAAATTTAATTCTATCAAGCGTAGTTCCATTGCTTTCAAAGTTAATACTGTTTCCCTCTACGACAAATATTGTCAAAATTATCAGAAAAAATATTTTTATCCATTCGTTCAACATTTTCCTGTAATATCAAAATAATTATTTCAATTTTAACAAACATTTTTATTACTACTATTATTATAATTAATAATTACTTAAAAGTTAATAATTATTTAACAATTAATTAATAATTAATTAATAATTAATTCGTAAATTAAAATTATCAATTACCTTGGTCTTCAATTCGTCTCTAAAGAGTACACACTAACTTTTTTTCAAGAAACTATATTAAAGAATGAATATCAAGTTTAAAAACAAAATTATTTATAAAATAATCAATTTGTAGTGTGCATTTTATTGTATCTTATCGCTTATCAAAATTATCACAATGTAAAGAAAAAAATTAGCAAAACTAGAATTAAGGAGTAACAGATAAAATACATTGTTGAAAGAGTTTTTTTTCGGTATAGATTAACCAAATCTAAATTGAGAGCTCTTTTGCACACGAATTCGTGTGCGTCTTCTTCTATTCCTCAACAAAATAAAAATTAAAAAAAAAATATACCGTATGTTACATTAAACAATTAACATTAAATAGATATGGAGAAAAATATTATAAAAATTGCTCGGTTTATTTTTATCAAAGTCTAAAGGTCATACATGATAAATAAATATCTATTTTTTAAAAACTAGAATGTAAAGAACATTTAGAAATATTTTCTCTTAATTTTTTACACTGAAAAAAACGTACATTAAATTTTACAATTAAATACTTTACAATTTAGGGGAAAAGTGCCACAAATCGAAATTTTTGACATAAAAAATACTAAACATTAAAAAAAATTAAGTGGAATTTAGTAAAATTGTATCAAGTGTCAAGAATTTTAATTCAATTTTAATATAACTACTAAATTCTTTTTTATATATTACTATTACTAGCAAATGTTACGCTCGCAAGCACGTGGAACGTATTATTCAATTTGTTGTTTTTATGCAAATTACAAAATTTTTTATTTTCAAATATAAATTTTTTAAAATAATTTCATAGTCAAAACTTAGAAAATTCACTTATTTAATATAAAATTAATTATTACTGTTCGTATGTTCAAAATTTTAATTAAAATTTTACGAAAGAATTCAATAATTTTCTAAAATTTTAACAAATCCTTCTAAACAATTCAACTATTTTTTTAAATATTAAAATCTTTACAAAAATTTAATTTTTTTTCTAAAACAATTCTAATTGAATTCCTCGGAAGAGATCAATTTTTAAAAATATTTTTAAAACACTTGGAAAAAATTCATTTTTTTTCTAAAATTTTAAGAAATCCTTCGAAATAATAATTAAACTCTTCTTATAAATAAAATAACATTTTTCGAAAGAATTCAATTAATTTTATAAAATTCTATTTCAATAACAAGAATTTTTAATTCTTTAAAAATGATTTAATTATTAAAAAAAAATTTATAAAAAGGAAAAAAATTTAATTATTTTCAATTATTTCTATAAAATTCTTCATACCAATTTAATTTTTTTTAACCAATTTAAATTTTTTTTTAAACTTCTAAAAATCAACGTCTATAATGCTTTCAATATAAAATTTTAACTAAAATTTATTTTTAAATTAATATTTATTAGAAAAAACTGCGAGAATTTAATTATTTTAACAATATAAATACATAATTTATTAAATAATTGAATTTTTTAATAATTGAAATCTCGTGACAAAATTTTAATAAAAATTTTTAAGAATAATTTCATTTTTCGAAAAATTTGATGAAAATTGTATTAAAAATAATTAAAATGCTGTCGAGAACTAATATTTTTCGAATTTTTGTAAATAATTTGAATTTTGGAGAAAATTTTTTTTATTATTTACTAAGATAATTGAGACGAATTTTAATTAAATTTTTTTCTGAATAATTAAATTCTTTAGTGAATTTTTTTTTAATATTAGACATTGAAAATAATTGAATTTTGAGAAATATTTAAAATTAATTAAATTTTTACGAAGAATTTCATTAAAATTATTTTGATAATAATTAAATTTTGAGAAATGTTTGAACTTAATTACATTTCTACGAGGAATTTCATTAAAATTATTTTGAAAAAAATTGAATTCTTACAAATAGTTTCATTTAACGTTTTTAAAATAATTTAATAAAAAATATATTGAAAATAATGCATAAATTTTAATAAATAAATTGTAGAAATTGGTTTTAAAGTAATTGAATTTCTTTAATAAATTTTCTATGAATAATTTCATTGTTTGAGGAATTCTATTAAAATTGTAATGAAAATAATTAAAATGCTGCCAAGAATAATTATTATTAAAATTTTTCTAAATAATTAAATTTGAAGAAAAATTTATTATATTTATAAAGATAATTTAATTCTTGACGAGAATTTTCGTTTAATTTTTCAACATAATTGAATTTTTGCGAATTATTTCATTACTTTTCAATACAAAATGAGTTTTTGAGACAAATTTTATTAAAATTTCTTCTTAAATAATTGAATTTCTTGTAAATTTTGTTTTAAATACTAGAAATTGAAATTAATTGAATTTTAATTTTTTAAAATAAAATTCAATTAAACTTTTTCGAAATAATTAATTACACAAAAGTTGTTTGTTAAAAGAATGAAAATTCAACTTTTATTATTTATAAAAATAATTGACTTTTTGACGATAATTTAAAAGAAAAATAATTCAATACAATAGAATTTCTGCAAAGAATTTTATTAACTTTTAAAAATAATTGAATTCCTGAGACGAATTTTATTAAAATTTCATTCTAAATAATTGAATTCTTTTGTGAAATTTTATTCAAATACTAGACATTAAAAATAATTGAATTTTGATCAATTTTTGAAATTAATTCAACTTTTACGAAGAATTTTATTAAAATTTTCGAAAATAATTGAATTATTACAAAAATTTTCATTAAAATTTTTGAAAATAATTTAATTCCTTGACGAAACTTATTAGAAATTGTATTGAAAGTAATGCATAAATTTTAAGAAATAAATTGAAACAAAGCTTTTTAAAATAATTGAATTTCTTTGACAAATAAAGTCAAACTTAAATTAAAGATTTCTAATGCTTAGTAATTAATACTAATAATTACCGTATTCGATCTTGGAAAAACACTTAACTCTGAAGTTTATCCTCACTTTTTTTTGTCTTTTAGAAGTCATCATTGAATTTGAAAACTGACAGGAATCACCGAATCACTGAATCACTCAAAGTCGCACATAATCAGAATGAGTGAAAATGGCAAAAAAAAACGGTAATTCAAATATGAATAAAGTTAGTGATTTTGTATGGCAACTTCAAAACAGCAATACAGTATGGTTAGTTAAACAATAATAATTAGGGTCAGAATTCGTGAAATTTTCACAGAAAACAAAAAGTTTTTTTTAGATCAAAATGATGAGAAAACATTTCTATTTGGTCTCAGGAATGTGTCCAACAAAGAACAGAACAAAAATTATTTGTTATAAAAGTTATTGCAAAATTAATTGATTTGCAACTTTTTATACAAAATGCTATTTCTCCTCAATGAATAAACCGATTTAAGTGAACCAAGCGGGAATATAAAGGGGGTAAAATATACTTTCGTTTAGAATTAGAAAATTTTTAAAAAGTTTAATTTTTAATAATTATTTAATAAATTTTTAAAAAATTTTCTAATTCTAAACGAAAGTATATTTTATCCCCTTTATATTCCCGCTTGGTTCACTTAAATCGGTTCATTCATTGAAGAGAAATCGCATTTTGTTTAAAAAGTTGCAAAACAATTAATTTTACAATAACTTTTATAAAAAAAAATTTTTATTTCTGTTCTTTAGTGGACACATTCCTGAGACCAAATAGAAATATTTTTTCAACATTTAGATTTAAAAAAAGGCCCCTTTTTGTTTTTTGGGAAAATTTCACGAATTCTGACCCAATATAATAATAAATACCTGAAAGTCAGTTCTTCCACATCCTCGAATTAAAAGTGTGTCCCCAGTGAAAGCGATTCCTTGTTCCTGACATACGAATGTCATGCAACCTGTTAATTAGAAGAATTTATATTAATATAAAGATTTATTTAACAATCAGATAAGAATTTAATTTGCAATCAGATAACCGAAAAGAAAAAATTCAAAAAAGGTCAAATTTTCGTTTTTCTTATATGTTCAACCTTGAGTATGTCCTGGAGTAGGATGACAAACTAAACGATGTCTTCCGAATTTAATTTCTTCCATTGGACTCAAGCAAATATCTGCCTGTGCTCCACTCTTGATAGATATCATTGAGAGACATGACGGTAAAAGAGTTTTTAATTTCCCCGATCCAGTTATGTGATCTGCGTGCATGTGAGTGTTGACTAAAATTTAAAAAAAAATTAATTACAAATGAGGGAAGTTTTTCTACCATCTCCAATCATTAATAACGAAAAATATACTATATTAATGATTAGAGATGGTTAAAACAAACGAGGGACCGTCACGGAAATGAAATTTTGATTTCGTTACGATATTTGAAAACAAAACGAAATTATTAATGTATTTTGATTTTGATTCTGTAACGAAACAAAATTTACTTCCTATTTTGATTCTGATACTGTAAAGAAACAAAATTTACTTTCTATTTTGATTCCAATACTGTAACGAAACAAAATTTACTTTCTATTTTGATTCCGATACTGTAACGAAACAAAATTCACTCTCTATTTTGATTCTGATTCTGTAACGAAACAAAATTTACTTCCTATTTTGATTCTGATACTGTAATACTGCAATTCGATTTTTTTATAGAAACAGAAGTCGATTCGAATTCTATTTCAGATTTCGTAAGTAAAAACGATATTATCTTCTGATATATATTTTGACATTTGCAACAAAATTTAGGTTCGCAATGAGACACTTCTACATGCGCAGTATTATTTTATCAAAATTAAAACAAGAAAGAATTTTGATTTGGATATTAGAACCAAAACGAAATAGAGTGGAATTTTGATTTTGATATTGGAACCAAAACGAAACACACAGTTGAATTTTGATTTTCTTATTGGGACCAAAACACAGTTGAATTTTGATTTTGGAATCAGAACCAAATAGAGTGGAATTTTGATTCTGATACCCATATCCGAATCAAAAACAAAAGTATTTTTTATAATTTTGTTTTTTGATTCCGTGACGGTCCCTGAAACAAACGCATATTAGGAAAAGCACTTCTCACAAATAACGTTGTAAACTTATTTGAAAACACTTACCCGCATATTTTAAGGACAGGCCCAATTCCTTAATTATATTGAAATCTCTTTCGACCCATTCTAAAACTGGGTCAATAATAATTGCTTCCTTGCTGTTAGAATCAGCTAGTAAGTACGTGTAAGTGCTGGAGTATGGATCAAAGTGCTGCAAAAATATTGAATAACTTTCAAAATTTAATCAATGCGTTCAATTATTATTATTATTATTATTATATTACGCCTATGATATTAAAGGAGCTGAATTGAAAAAAAATAGAAGTTGACATCATTCAATTCCGAAACTTTTCAATTCAAATTAATCTTGTTTTTCAATTTTTAAGTTATTTCACTCGTTTCATAAGAGAATTCATCTGCTCTCATTTACATTCGTTTTAATTCTTCGGCCAACATTTTACACAACTTAATTCAACTTATTCAACTCTAATAATAATTTCACTTTTTAAATTAACTATTAGTTAATTTCAATTAATATTATATTAAATATTATATTATATAATATTATATTATAAAATATTATATTATATAATATTATATTATAAAATATAATATTATATAATATTATATAATATTAAATATTAATTTCTATTAGTAAAATTAGTACTAGTTAGAATTTTGCCAAATAATAGCCTTAAACATTAATTGAGGAGTAAGTTTTCAAAACCTGATAAATCCAAATTTTGTCATTTCGAGAAATTTAAACAAATGACAATTCTCACGTAACCATTAAAATTATCTTTACTGTAGAAAAATTGTTAAAATTATTCATTTTTAAATATTTTTTCTATTTAAAATGCTATGTTTGTAATTAAATTCTATTGTAATAGGGAATTTAAAGGTTTTAATAATTTTTTCTAAATAAAAAGATAGAAATTAAAAATCAGCAAGGTTAGGCCAAAATATTTTTTAAACTCAAAATTCTTTATTAATAAATTTTTTTTCTTAAATTAAACAGTGATAAATGGATTTCTAAAGATTTTAATATTTTAAATGTTTATCTCAATTTTTTTTTTAAAATGGATTTATCAACTTTTGAAAAATTGCTCCTCAATTAATTCTCATAGGTTGGTTTTGAATTATTGAAATCAATTTAATCCGGATGTTTACACTGAAAAAAAAATTTTAATTGATTCAAATAACCGATTAATTGACCATTATCAATTAAATATTTAATTGAATCAAATAATAAACCGATTAATTGACCATTATCAATTAAATATTTAATTGAATCAAATAATATTTATTAGAGTCAATTAAATGGTTCAGTTCATATATTTTCTTCAAATACTGAATGTTATTGATCCAAATACCATTTAATTGACTCCATTATAGATCAGAGAGAAAATTAGATATTATTTGAATCAAGTAAATATTTAATTGATAATAGTCATAATTAATCGATTATTTGAATCAATTAAATTTTTTTTCAGTGCAATATCATTAGAGTTGGAACAAATTGGTTTTCTCTTCTACAACTTAAATATTAAAATAAAGAAATATTAAAAAGTGTTTCTATGATCGCCGTCATATTACGTCCAACATGAGAGCCGTTCCTTTTAATATCCACCATATTATTAAGGACATTTTCATATAAGAGCTGTTACGTTAGGTCAAAATTTAAGTCAAATTTATGACTTATTTTTTTTATCTTTAAGTGAATTATTACCTCAATGTTACGTCGAAATTAGGATCAAAATCATTCTAAAAAAATAATAATCAAGCAATAATGTTTGAAAATATAATAATCAATTTTGCCAAAAAATTCGTTGATAATGTGGATTTGATCCGTTTTTTAATTTCTCTTTCAAAAGTTTTCTCTAACATTTAAAAATTATAATTATAAAATTAGCAAAAGTATTTTTTTCTTTAATTTTATTTAAGTAATAAAATTTTTAACATCTTGGGTTAAAATGTGTCTCTATTAACGAAACAAATTATAGGTTATGTTTGCATTGGATATATTTAATTTATTTGAAGTAAAAAGGTTTAAAAGTTCATTTTCAATTATCAATTATGTAAATTTAAAATCAATTTCAAGTGGATAGAATTTGATTGACATTCGATAAGAATTTTTTTATGAATAAATTTTTCAACTATAAAATTTGATAGAAAAATATTAAACATACGAAAGAATTAAGAATTCCGAGTGAATATGATTTGACAGACCTTTAATCTATTTATTAGAATTCTATTCTAATAGACTTTGAATGTATTTCAATTGGTTCTCGATAATAAATTATTTAAATTTCTTGTATATTGAATTTAATTCTAATTTCAAGCAATGCTTGATTTAGTTCAGTTTTGATTAAAATTCGCACAAAGTATTCAAAATGATTGAAATTTTTCTATTTGCATAATTTTGTTTACCATTTCAATTCTTCTCTTTATTGAAATGTTATCCATACCTATGTACATTTTGATCATTTTTCAAGCACCGGATGTTAGATTTAATAAAGAATTGAATATCAATAATTTATAATAGTAATTGATTCTCTTTCTACAATTTTTAATCGCAAAAAATTGTAAACATAACCTAAAAGTTTTGGCTTCTTTATTGCTATACCTTTCTTAGCGTTTATTTCCGGTGTTTTCAATGACTATAATTATATTTTCACTAATTTTCACGTGTGTAAAATGTAAATAAAGTTGGAACTAACTTCAGGGTGCTATTTGGGGCAAATTACGTTACCCGTTTCGTCAAAAAAAAATTTTCTTCATTTCTCCAAATTGCGTACAATTTTGTTTGGTTGTCAATAATTTGATTGTTGTCAACCAATCAATTTTAGGAATTGAAGAAAATTCGGAGAAAAATCCGTTTTGACAGAAAGTGTAAACGCTCCATTATGGGACATTCTTTTCTTTTTTTTTTATTTTTTACCATATGGGGAACAAGTGTGCAATAAGGGATCCCTCTAGTGGTAGCCCTGCTAAAACCCGGCTCTCTAGAATTAAGACTTCCGAAATTTTTCTACAATGCAAGTAGATCTCGAGTTTATTGTTAAATATTGTTTTTTGTCATATAAAAAATTTACCTGTCTGAAAAGAAAGTCCTTTGTGAATGGAATGGATTGTTCCATTGATTGCGATAAGTAACGTCTGGAAAATAATGAATGCTGTTTATGGAAAAATGGTGATAACTTTCTTTGCTCTTTACAAAATTGTTTGAAAAATGTTAGAAACATTATACATCCATTTATTAGTTTTTAACATAAGACTATGCGAAACGCAATTTTTCTTGCCAAAAAAAACGTCAGACTTATGATTATGTTTTAAGGTAAGTCCAGAATGCGACTGTCCGAAGGTCGACACGTTCGAAATTACGTGTCGCAAAACATTACAAGACATTGATAAAGATAAACGTGTTGACGTTGTCGTTCCACTCGGTTTTAAGTTGAATCCACAATAGAAAATTTCAACTTCAGAGTGCAAAGATGAATAGAAGGAGATTCTTCAATTTATGATAAAAATTTAATGTCATTTATTTATAAAATAATGCATAACTTAGTACGAATAAAGGTTTAGATACTTTCGAATATAGACGTAAATAAAAAAAAATTAACTGCTAAAAAAACGACGCAAGATTGTCGCATTTACCAAAGTGACAACGTGCCAATGTCTAGAGAGAAAAGTAAGGTTATGTTACATTCTCATAAATTTTCGGAGAATTGACGGTTATATTCTCGGTAATATAATCTTCAATGCTTTGCGTTAATTGGACAAACCTTTAGGCCTTTACGTATAGCTGTTGTGGCCGTACCATTAAGGCAATTAAGGTGCATTCCCACACTGAACAGACCTGTCGATAAAGAAATATTCTTGTAGAAAGACCCTTCAACTCCCACTTGTCAAAAACCCTCTCGCTCTCGGAGAGAAAGCAGTAAATAAAGCAGTTCTTCATTTCTCTATAGTATGTCACAATGGTTCGTTCTCACGTCTGTTGCAATGAAAACAATGAACACGAATATATGTAATGTTGACAACCAGACCCCCGTTGACAACAGTGAATATTTTAATTACATATTGAAGCAACTCAAATGTGATTTCTGTTATTATTCGTCAAACAAATGATACGATGAAAGAATACGAAGACAACAATAATATTTTATTTAAATACCCAATTATGGATAGAGAACTATTTTACTAAAAAAAATAGAAATTGGTAATATTCATTTAACTTCAATAAATTCTTTCTTTACCTCCAAAAGTTGAAGAATGCAACTAATGCTGAAATATTAATTTCATTTACCTTCAAAGAAAGAAACGTTAACGTTTCCGCTACTATATTTTCGCACTTTAATTTATCTTATTCCTTTATAGCGACAATTTATATACCCTATGGAAAATTACTGAATATTTTAACTATTTGATTGAAAAATCTCAGAATTATAACATTTCGAGTAAAGTAAGTGGAAGTAGATTCTTTAAATAATAATTTTGTTCTTCGTAACATTAAGTAGAAAATAATATTTTTTGTGCAACAGGAAGTGAGTTTTTAAAAAAGTGACTGAAACAGTAAAGGAGAAATATTAAAAATATACAACTATGAATGGAATAATTCCAGAAATGGAGCAAATTATTAGTCAACTAGAACGGGGAACTATAGTTACAACTTTCTTTAAGAGATTGGAAAAGAAGACTTTAATGATACGTCGAGAGACTAGACAAATTGTTTGGTCACAAAGTGCAACTGTTAGGCCTTTCGATGGAACTGGTGAGTTTAAAGAAATATTTTTCATTATCAACAAAATTCGAAACAAAAATTTTTTTGCAATACATTTTCTAAGAAATAAACATTTAAAACAAAAATTTAAAGATTTATATAAAAAATTGTTTGTCTTAATTCGTTTTTAATAAATAAGAAACATTTTTTATTTAATTTCCTAATGCTGGGAAATATTTGAGAGAAGTTTTCTTAACTAATATTGTTAGTTCAAAATTATTTCAATTTTAAAAGAATTGCAATTACAATTTTTATAAGTAGATGAACTTGAAAATATTTTCATTTAAAATTTTGAAAAATTTCAATTTTAAATGAATTTCATAAAAAAAATTTAATAACCTAGATCTTTAAAAAACCTTAACAACTAAAATTGTTCTAAAATTATTAGAATTTTTTAATATATATTTAATTGATTATTTAAAAATAACGGATTTATAGAAGAATTTTAGTTAAAACACTAAAACAAAATTGAATTTTGAAGCAAATAGATATTATTGGAGAAATTCAATTATTTTCAAAAATTTCAAAATACTCGTCAAACTTTAAATTTTCTTTATAAATAATAACATTTTTCTCTGAAATTTAATTATTTTCTCAAATATTCCATATTTTATAGTTAAATAATTAATTTCTTGTAGAATTTTCTAATAAATTCAATGCAATTTAATTATTTGACTCTAAAAATAAATATTTGATTAAATAATTAAACTTTATCAACAAATTTTTTAAATAATAATTGAATGCTTTTGAAAAAGTTTTTTAAATAATTACATTTTTTGAAAAATATGATGAAAATTTTGTATATTACAAGTAATTGAAATTCTGCCAAGAATATTATAAATATTTGTGAAAATAATTGAATTGCAAAGAATTTAATTATTTTCAAACGTAATATAATTCTTCACAAAAATCTGATTATGTTTGAAAATTTACAAAAATTCTCGTCAAACTTTAAATTCTCTTTATAAATAATAACATTTTTCTCCGAAATTCAATTTTTTTCTCAAGTATTATTAATATTTTTGGCAGAATTTCGATTATTTTTAATATTCAAGATTTTAATCATATTTCTCGAAAAATGAAATTATTGTTAAATTTTTTTTAAATTTGTCTCTTGACAATAAATAATAATAATAAACGTAATAATTAAATTCTGATAAAATTTGTTATAAAAATTCAATGTTCAATTCAATTATTTAATAAATAATTTATTTTTATGTTTAAAAAATTGATTTCTTGTAGAATTTTTTAATAAATATTGATTTAAAAATAAATTTCAGTAAAAATTTTGCATTGCAATTGAATATCATATTAAAAAATATTTATTTATTTGAAAATTCTACGAGAATTTATTTATTTCACTCTAAAAATGAACATTTTAATAAATATCTGAACTTTTTTTAAAATTGAATTTTCATGAATCAATGAATTTTTAAATAATTGAATTCTTCTAAAACATTTTAATAAAATTTTTTTAATTAATTGCTTTTTTCGAGAAATTTGTTAAAAATTTTGTATATTAAAAACTATGGAAATTTTGAGAAGAATTTTTTTAAAATTTTCGAAAATAATTGAATTTCGAAGAAAAATTTTATTTTTTATAAAGATAATTGAATTTTTAACGGGAATTATGGTTTAATTTTTCAACACAATTGAATTTTTGCCAATTATTTCATTACTTTTGAATACAAAATGAATTTTTGAAACAAATTTTATTAAAATTTCTTCATAAATAATTGAATTGCTTGTAAATTTTTTTTTTAAATACTAGAAATTGAAATTAATTGAACTTTAATTTTTTTAAATAAAATTCAATTAAACTTTTTCGAAATAATTAATTACACAAAGTTGTTTGTTAAAAGAATGAAAATTCAATTTTTCAAATATTTTAATTTAAAACCTTCTGAAAATTTAATTATTATTATTTATAAAAATAATTGACTTTTTGACGATAATTTAGAAGAAAAAAATTCAACACAATAGAATTTCTGAAAAGAATTTTATTAACTTTTAAATATAATTGAATTCCTGTGACGAATTTTATTAGAATTTCATTCTAAATAATTGAATTCTTTTGTGAGATTTTATCAAATACTAGACATTAAAAATAATTGAATTTTGATCAATTTTTGAAATTAATTCAACTTTTACGAAGAATTTTATTAAAATTTTCGAAAATAATTGAATTTCGAAGAAAAATTTTATTATTTATAAAAATTTTTTAAATTTTGACGGGAATTTTTGACAATTTTGAAACATAATTGGATTTTTGTGAAGAATTATGTTCCTTATGAAAATAATCAAATTCTTGAGGTTTCCAATAATTTTCTTATTAATAATAAACGTAGTTTTAAAAACCTGGAAAAATTCCGTTTTTTAACCTGGAAATCGTGGAAAAATCAGGGAATTTGTAAAGCGTAAATTTCTACAAAATTGCAGATGAATCTTAAAATCTAATAATTTTTAACAATTTATAGTAATTATTACTATAATTTTTTCGTATAAAAACAACTATTCTGTATTTTTCTTAATATTTTCCTCTTTTATTATTATTTTTTTTTAAGAAACTTTAGTTTTACTTTCAGGCAATCACGCTTTATGCATAATACTTTTGAAAAAATATTTAACGAGATTTCTAATTCTTTATTTACAGTTGAAATTAGAGAAATTAAGGAAATTAGAGTTGGCAGTAACACTAAAGATTTTGAGAAACTATCAGAAGATACAAGAAGAAAGGAGAATTTAAAATGTTTTAGCATTTACTATGGTTCTGAATTCCGATTAAAAACTCTTTCGTTAATGGGTAAGTGACTGAATAAAATTAATTTATTCGATATAATATTAGTTTTTTGCAATTTGATTCAAATGTAGATGATTATTTTATTGTTTAGCGCTAAGTGAAAAGGAATGCGAATTGTGGGTGAAAGGTTTAACACATTTGGTGCAGGACTCAATAAATGCACCTTATCCTCTACAAGTCGAAAGATGGCTTAGACGAGAGTTTTATACGATGGAGAATACTCGTGAAATGTAAGTCTCTCAAAAGTATTCTTTAAAAAATAGGTACTCTTTATTTTTTAATAATGAAGTAATATTCTTCAAAAATACGATTCTGTTTTGAAATCATTTTTGAATGTATAAACAAATAAAATTCATTAAAATATAAAATTTATTTCAATGTAAATTAACAAAATTTTCATGTTTTTAAAATTATTTCCAAAAATAGGATTATTTAAAAAAAAATTTAATTACATAAGAAAACAAATTTTTCTGAAATTTCAAAATTAAATTATTCAAAACTTTAATACTTTTTGTTAAACAAAATTTTTAGAACTTATTCTTATTTATTTTGCCACGGAAATTATAATTTCAATTAATAACATTTTTGAAATTTAATTATCTCTAGAAAATTGCAACTGTAATTAATTTAAAATTCAATTATTTTTTAATTTTTTAATATAATTATTCAAAACTTTAAGAACTTCTAAAAAAAAAATAATGTAATTAGTAATTTTTTTTTACATAAATTTAAATATTTTCATCCTTTTGCTTCCCTTTTAAATTTTCGAAGAGTTTAATTTAAATACTTTTAATAAATTCTTAAAATTTGAAATTTAATTTATTCCTAAAATTAATTTTGTAACAAATACATTCAAATTTTAAATAAAATTTTTTAAAATCAATTCTTATCAAAATGTAACTATGAGAATTTAAATAGAATAATTTTTGTCAATACGTACAATAATGTCTTTTCGAAAATTCCATTATATTTTTAGATAATTTTTAAAGATATTATGAAAAAACAAAATATTAGAATAAAAGATTTCTTTTAGTAAAATTTGTATTGTTTTATTATTTATTTTTAGGGTAACGCTAAAAGATTTAAAGGCATTTTTACCAAAAGTCCACTGTAAAATTGCAACAAACAAGCTGAGAGAGCTTTTTCAAGAAGTCGATATAAAAAAGAGATCTGAATTGGGTTTCGATGATTTTGTCAGTCTTTACCAGAAACTCATGTTTAATGATCAAGTAAGTAATATTTTATTTAAAAAAAAATTGTCTCTAAAAATAGTCAAAGTAACTCTGGGATAAACAATTTTGAATATTAAATTTTACTATTTTTGAAGGAAATTTTCCCATCTTCCAAAAGTTAATTTTTATTTTTTTATTACCAATTCAAAATCTATTAATAATGTTTATATTTCTCACCTAAAATGTTTATTTATTAAAATAATGACTAAAATGTAAAATTTCCTCTTTTAGAGTGTCACAGAATGGAGTCCTCTATTAAGTAATTTGAAAAAGGAGAAAATTATAACATTAGAAGAATTTCAAAATTTTCTAATCACAGAGCAAGAGAATCCAATGGGCAAAAAGAAACAAGAGGTGTCGAAATTTATTAGAGATTACCTACAAGATCCCCAACGTGATGTACAGGAACCATACTTTACCATTTCGGAATTCATAAGTTTTCTATTCTCAAAACAAAATGATATTTGGGATAGTAAAAATAATAGTATATTTCAAGACATGACGAAGCCTCTGTCGCATTATTGGATTGCCTCTTCTCATAATACGTAAGTATAAAATATGGTTCGAAATTCCTCAACTGCCCAGGTCAACAAATTTATTCTTGAATTTTCTCGAAACTCTGACAAAATGTTACTATTAGAAGAAGTGTATGTTTAATTTTATTTTTAATTTGATAAAATATTTTTTGAGTTACGCAGATTTAAAGTTTTGATTTTTTTTGAAAATATATTTTTTTCTATTTCATAAATTGATAATTACAATTAATCAAAAAAAAGTGTAAATAGTAATATATTTAAAGGGATGAAAAAACAATTGTTTTTCTTCAAGTTGACTTTGAAATTTAAGGTCAAATTGGAGAAAAAAAGATTTTTTTTTCATCACTAGCTTGTAGCTGCTGGATAATCCTTTAAAAAACACTATTTACCCAATTTATTTGATTAATTTTAATTATTGATATATTAAATGGAAAAAAGAATTTTTAAAAAAAATCAATATTTGAAATTCCGTAAATCAAAAAATATTTTATCAAATTCAAAATAATTGATAAGTGCATTTCTACTAATAATACTAAAATTTTAACAAACTTTCGAAAAAATTCATATTTGACCTAGACAGTTGAGGAATTTTGCCCCATATTCGCAATTTATTAAATTCAGTAAAAAAAAGTCTTAATTTTTTTATTTTGTTTATTTTCATAAATTTATCGTTAATTAAAGTGTTAATTTTATTGTTTAAATGTTAGAAAAGTAAAAAATATCTATCCTCATTAATAAAGTTCATGATCCGGTAATTTTCTTAACTTTTTTTATAACTTTTCTTTTTAAATATTTTCAATTTACAAATTAATGTATTTAAAATCATCGAATCATTGCAACGAATTTTATCAAAAAATTTGATAATATTAGAATTCGTTCTAAAAATGGTATTAAATTCCCGTGAAGAATTGTATTTAAAATTTTTTAAATCGTAATTAAATTCTTTTGAAGAATTTCTTCGACTTTTTTTCAAATTAATGGAGTTTTTTAAAAAATTTTAATTGAAAATTTTTAAAGCAATTTGATTTTATGAAGAAGAATTTTATTAAAATTGTATTAAAAATAATTGAATTCTTGCAAAGAATTTTATTACTATTTATAAAAATAATAGAATCGTCTCGACGAATTTATTAAAATTTTAGAAAATAAATGAATTTTATGTTAATATTTGAAGATTAAAATTCTTTTGAGAAATTCTATTGAAATTTTTTTGATAATAATTAAATTTCTGTAAAGGATTTTACTATTTATAAACATAATTGAGTTATTACGAAGAATTTTATACTATTTATAAAAATAATTGAAATGTTTCGAAGAATTTATTTAAATTTTCAAAAATAATTAAATTGGTATGAAGACTTTTACAGAAATAATTGGAAATAATGAAATTTTTTTTTCTTTCTTATAAATATTTTGACAAGAATTGAATTATTTTTAAAGAATTAAAAATTCTTGTTCAAATTGAACTTTATGGCAGTTTTTGAAAGCAATTAAATTCTTTCGTGTAATTTTATTTAAATTGGAGTACAAATAATTTAATTCCTTCAAAGAATTTTAGTATTTGGAAAAATAATTGAAATGTTTCGAAGAATTTATTAAAATTTTAGAAAATAAATTAAAATATTTGCATTCAACCGAGGAATTTAATTAGTATTTTTTTTTTTTGAAAATAATTGAATTCCTGCAAATAATTTTACTATTTATAAAATTAATTAAATTCTTGCGAACAATTTTACTATATTTATAAGAATAATTAAATTATTGCCAAGGATTTATTAAAATTTTAGAAAAAAATTGAATATTTTCGAAGTGTGTTAAAAATATTTTTTAAAATTAATCTCTTCGGAGGAATTCAATTAGAATTGTTTCAAAAATAATTAAATTTTTGTAAAGATTTTACTACTTAAAAAAAAATTGAATTGTTTAGAAGGATTTATTAAAGTTTTTTTAAAATTATTGAATTCTTTCGTGAAATTTTATTAAAATTTTAAAAATATGAACAGTAACAAATAATTTTGTACCTAATAAGTGATTTTTTTAAAAGTTTGAACACGTTCCGCACGTGTAACATTTTCTGGTATTGAATATAATTATTGCTCCTCTTTTTATTTTACAACTATTAGAATTATCTTTTAATAACTAAAAAATTAATTAAATAGTCTTTAACGTCCGAGATACTTAATAAATAAGTCAAATTAATGAAAACGAAAACATTCGGACAAAGTAACAAATTTTAATTACTTATTCAATTAGAATTTAATTTTTTTTAATATGGACACAAAATCTTACTTATTTTTAATTCTAAAAGCAAATAACTTCTAATTTGTACCCTAAAGGGTTTGTCAAATTTATGATCATTTTTTAATGAATAGATGAATAAATTCTGTAATTCCTTTTGTGTTCATTTCATGAACACTTTGCTACCTCATAGAAATATCAATAATTGAAATTTTTGCACAAAATGCTCCGAAGTAAAATGTTTTCATTTGCTAAAACTGAAATTTAATTTTGTAATGTTTAGATATTTGATGGGTGATCAGATAAGTAGCATAAGCAGTTGTCAAGCATATGTGAGAGCACTGAGAAATGGTTGTAGATGCATTGAATTGGATTGTTGGGATGGCCCAGACGGAATGCCTTTTATTTTTCATGGACATACATTGACATCGAAAATAAAATTTTTAGATGTCATCAAAACAATCAAGGAGCATGCGTTCGCAACATCGGAGTAAGTGAAATGATTTATTGTTATTATGTGCATGATAACTTGTGGTTTATTCTTTTTCAAAAAAAAAAGGTTTTAATTAAATATATCCAGTTATCCAGTGATACTTTCTATAGAAGATAATTGTACCTTACCACAACAACGTAAAATGGCAGCTGCAATGCAAGAGGTGTTTGGTGACATGTTACTCACGCAATCTATCGACAAGAACGAATCATCATTACCCTCGCCAGAGATATTGCGCAAAAAGATTATAATTAAACACAAAAAATTGCCAGATGGCGTGGACGAAGATTCGTTTGTCGTGCGAAATGATGATAGCAAGCAAGAAGTGGACCTGAGGAATAGCATAAAAAATGGTATTCTCTACTTGGAGGATCACGTTGACAGACTGTGGTATCCGCATTTTTTCGTTTTAACAAATCAAAACTTATTTTACACCGACACTTTTTCCAAATCTCAAGAATCGGAAATGGACGACGAGGAAAATAATACTGTTCGAAAATCGAGTGATGTAAGCTGACTAATTTATTATTTCACAAAGATCTCAGATAATTAAGAATAAGAGTTTGCTTATTTCTTGATTCTCGTCTTCTTTATCTGGGAATTACAGGGCTCGAATTTTTCTTCAGGTCCGTAAAAGTCACTTTAAAAAAAAAATCTGTATTTTATTTGAAAAAGTACAAAAAAGGTTGTAGATTGTAACGACACAATTAGCTGTAATTTTTAATTTTCGTCCTTAAAGTCCATATTATTTTTAAATACTTTCCCTAGTTCGGGCCCTGGAATTATTAACGAAAACTGAAGAGGTTGAGGAATAATTTGTTTCTTTTCAAATTAAAAGGGAGTGCCTAATGATGAACTGCACTTTGGTGAAATGTGGTTTCATGGAAAATTAGCAAATGGCAGGGAAGAAGCTGAGAACTTGCTGAAGCAATACTCTCATCTTGGAGATGGTACTTTTTTAGTTCGTCAATGTGTAACATTCGTCGGTGATTATTGCCTTTCATTTTGGAGGAGGAACAAGGTCAATCATTGTCGAATAAAATTGAAACAAGACATGGGTCAAACTCAATATTATCTGATCGACACCAATTGCTTCGACAGTTTGTATAGTCTCATCACGCACTATAGAACCCATCCATTGAGAAGCCAGGTAAGAAATGTGACAATCTCCCAAGAAAACTTCCTAAGAAGAAAGACACCAAACGAATTATAAATTAGATTTATCCGATTCGTCTTGATTAAAAGGTTTGAATTTAAAACCAATTTTCATTGAATTGAAGACTATTCGAAGACTTGAAGATAAATAATTTTTTATTAATAATTGATTTTCTTTCTGTATTTTTGCTTAAAAAATTAAAAACCAAAAGCTCAAATTTTTTCTTCGGAGCGTGGAACAATAACAGAGTTGCCACAGGTCAAGGAATTCAGAGAAAAGTCAGGGAAAGTAAAATTGGTCAGGAGGGAAGTCAGGGATTTTTACTAAAAGTACTGGAAAAAATTGAATTCTTAAAATTCCTGAGAAAACCGAATTTTTTTCTTTTTGCCTCGTAAACTATGAAATTACCACAAATTTTAATACAAAACCTTCAATTTTTTATATTTCAGCCAATAATTTCTTTTTCAATAACTATCATAAAATTAATAATTAATAATAAATAATAAATAAATAATAATGAAATAAAATTAAGAATAACTATCATAAATAATGACTTATAAATTATTTTATGAATAATCTTTACAATTTTCATAAATACTAGATTGATAAAAGAAGTTTAGTTAAAAATACTAAAAAAAAAAGATTTTGGAAAAGTTACAAAAAATGATTTCAGAAATTAAATTATTTTCAAAAGTTACAAAAATTCTTCGCAGAATTTCAATTATGTTCAAAAATTTAAAAACAATTCTCGTCAAAATTACAATTATTTTAATAAATAATAAATTAGTTCATTAAAGTTCAATTATTTTAAAAAGTTGTAATAAAATTCTTGACAAAATTCCACAAGAATTCAATTATTCAATTTTTAATAAATTTCTTCAAAATAATTCAATTATTTTCATAAGTAGTAATCAAATTTTTTACGGGAATTCAATTATTTAAAATACAAAATTTTATAAAATTTTTCGAAAAATATAAATTAATTGAAAATTTCTTCACCGAAATTTAATTATTTTTATAAACTGGAATAAAATTCTTCGCAAGAATTCAATTATTTATATAACAAAATTCTTCACATAAATACAGTTATTTTTATAAATTTAAATAAAATTCGTTGGAAGAATTAAATTATTTTTAAAATGTAATAAAATTCTTCGCAGAAATCCAATTGTCTTCGAAAATTTAAAAAAAAAATCCTTGTTAAAATTCCAAGTAACTTTATATGAATAATAAAATTCTTCTCAAAAATTCAATTATTTTATGGAAATTTTAAGAAAATTGAAATTATTTTCATAAGTAATAAAACTCATCGCAGAATTTTAATGATTTTTTATACAATATATATTTTAATCAAATTCCTCGAAAAATGTAATTATTCTTTAAAATTTTATTAAAATTTGTCAAATTAAATTCATATATCTAAAAATGTATTGATAAAATTCTTTATGAGAATTAAATTTTAACTTTTTATTGTTGACACGAATTTTATTACATTTTTTAAAAATAATTTAATTTTTTTGTGAAATTTTACTGCTTGTAAAAATAATTGAATTCTTGCGAAGGAGTTTTTTAGGATTTTTGTAAATTTGAATGTTTTTAAGAATTTGAATTCCTACAGAAAAATAATAATGATTAAATATTTCTTTAAAAAAGAAGTTATTGATGTTTTTGAATAATTTTACAATTAATGAAATTTGTAAATAAATGTAAATAGAACATTTTTTCTTGATTATCTAATAATTTTTAGAGTGAATCAGAATATTCTTTGGCGTCAGGGAAAAAGGGAAAATTTTGTCTGAAAATCAGGGAAAAATAAAATTAAATATTTGTGGCAACCCTGAATAATAATCATCAAAAAAAGGAGTTGACAAAAATTCCATTAATATAATCAAACTATTCTTGCAAAAGTGACTGAATTTTCTTAATTCTAGGAGTTTATAATAACATTACGAGATCCCGTACCACAACCAAGTAAACATGAAGAAAGAGAATGGTGGCATTCTGAATGTTCACGAACCGAAGCTGAAGAAATGTTGAAAAAAATTCCTGCTGATGGGGCATTTTTAGTGCGGCCCAGTGAAAAAGAGTACAATTCTTATGCTATATCATTTAGGTGGGTAAATTATTATTACTTTAACAGACTTCGGATATTTTAACTTTATTCTTTTTTAGAGAGAATAAGAACATTTTTTAATTTTGTGAAATTATAATGTTTTGATTATTAATTAACAAAAATTTCCAGAGCTGATAAACAAATCAAACACTGCAGAATTATGTTGGAAGGGCGATTGTATACTATTGGATCAATACAGTTTGAGAGTTTGGTGGAACTAGTTAATTATTATGAACGACATCCACTGTACAAAAAAATTAAATTATCTTATCCAGTTAGCAAGGAAGTGACGAGTTGGAAGGGAACGGTAAAATATTTTAATTCAACTTAATTTGTTGAGCCTACTTCACTGTCACTTGTCTTTTACTTTCACTCTTACTTCACTTTTACGACACATTTAAACAAGAATGAAGTGAGAGTGAAAGTGAAATGAGAGGAGAATAAAAGTGAAGTACATTTATTCAAATAAATATTCATCCTCATAATTAAAATATTTATCTGAATAATATAATTGCGACTCTCTAATTTACAGAACATGGACGATGATTCTGTTCGCGGCATTCCAGGCTACATGGATCCCACGACATTTGTTTCAAAAGTGAGTTTTTTACGTTTAATAGAAACAACTTGTTCCCGAAATAAGCATCACAAAGTAAGAAAAATCCTTTAAAATAAATTATCTATGATAAGAGTATGGATAAAATTTTGCTCGTGAGCTAAAAGCTTAAAGTTTCTGCAAATTAAAGTTTATTATTTTTTTTTGACATTTCAGGTGACTGTAAGGGCTTTATATGATTATAAATCGAGAAGTGATAGCGAACTATCATTTGGCAAACACGCTATAATAACGAACGTAAATCGGCAAAGCGGAGGTTGGTGGAGAGGTGACTATGGAGGTAAAAAGCAACACTGGTTTCCCGCCAGTTATGTCGAGGAACTAGATTCTCAAGAATCTCAAAGTGATGTAAGTAATTAAATTATTTCTGAGTTGCCACGCAAACTTGAAAATCTCGAAAACCTGGAAATGTCAGGGAATTTTAAAAAAATTGAAAAAAACCTGGAAAAGTCGGGGAATTTTCATCGAAACCCTGGAAAATTTATTTCTGAAATCTAATTTTACTTAAATATTTCAGAATTAATTCAATTTTAAAAGATTTGCAATTACAATTTTTTATAAGTAGATGATCTTGAAAACATTTTCATTAAAAATTTTGTAAAACTTCAATTTTAAATGAATTTCATTAAAAAATTTAAAAACCTCGATCTTTATAAAACCTTAACAACTAAAATTGTTCTAAAATTATTAAAATTTTTTAATATATATTTAATTGATTATTTAAAAATAACGGATTTATAGAAGAATTTTAGTTAAAACACTAAAACAAAATTGAATTTTGAAGCAAAAACATATTTTTGGAGAAATTCAATTATTTTTAGAAAAAGTAAAATTCTTCTCAGAAATTAAATTCTTTTTTTTATCTTTTATTATTTATTCTTCAAGGAATTAAATTATTTTCAAAAATTTCAAAATTGTAAATGAAATTTTCTTTGTAAATAATAACATTTTTCTCAATTTAATTATTTTCTCAAATATTCCATATTTTATAGTTAAATAATTAATTTCTTGTAGAATTTTCTAATAAATTCAATGCAATTTAATTATTTGACTCTAAAAATAAATATTTGATTAAATAATTAAACTTTATCAACCGAAATTTTAATAAAATTAGTCTGAAGAATTCAATTATTTTCAAACATAATTAAATTCTTCTTCACACAAATCTGATTATGTTGGAAGATTTACAAAAATTCTCGTCAAACTTTAAATTGTCTTTAATAATAAAATTTTTCTCAGAAATTCAATTATTTTCTCAAATATTATTAATATTTTTAGCAGAATTTCGATTATTTTTAATATTCAAGATTTTAATCATATTTCTCGAAAAATTAAATTATTGTTAAATTTTTTTTTAATTTGTCTCTTGACAATAAATAATAATAATAATAAACGTAATAATTAAATTCTGATAAAATTTGTTATAAAAATTCAATGTTCAATTCAATTATTTAATAAATTATTTATTTTTACAGTTAAATAATTGATTTCTTGTAGAATTTTCTGAAAAATATTGATTTAAAAATAAATTTCAGTAAAAATTTTTGATTGTAATTGAAAATCATATTAAAAAATATTTATTTATTTGAAAATTCTACGAGAATTTATTTATTTCACTCTAAAAATAATGAATCTTTTTATTAAATATCTGAACTCTTTTTAAAATTGAATTTTCATGAAGAATCAAGAAATTTTTAAATAATAATTGAATTCTTCTGAAACATTTTAATAAAATTTTTGTTAAGTAATTGCATTTTTTGAGAAATTTGTTTGAAATTTTGTATATTAAAAACTATTGAAATTCTGATAAGAATTTTATTAAAATTTTCGAAAATAATTGAATTTCGAAGAAAAATTTTATTATTTATAAAGATAATTGAATTTTTAACGGGAATTATGGTTTAATTTTTCAACATAATTGAATTTTTGCTAATTATTTCATTACTTTTGAATACAAAATGAATTTTTGAGACAAATTTTATTAAAATTTCTTCATAAATAATTGAATTGCTTGTAAATTTTTTTTTAAATACTAGAAATTGAAATTAATTGAACTTTAATTTTTTAAAACAAAATTCAATTAAACTTTTTCGAAATAATTAATTATACAAAGTTGTTTGTTAAAAGAATGAAAAATTCAATTTTTCAAATATTTTAATTTAAAACCTTCTGAAAATTCAATTTTTATTATTTATAAAAATAATTGACTTTTTGACGATAATTTAAAAGAAAAAAATTCAACACAATTGAATTTCTGCGAAGAATTTTATTAACTTTTAAAAATAATTGAATTCTTGAGAAGAATTTTATTATAATTTCATTCTAAATAATTGGATTCTGTTGTAAAATTTTATTGATATAGTAGACATTGAAAATAATTGAATTTTGATCAATTTTTGAAATTAGTTCAACTTTTACGAAGAATTTTATTGAAATTTTCGAAAATAATTGAATTTCGAAGAAAAATTTTATTATTTATAAAAATTTTTTAAATTTTGACGGGAATTTTTGACAATTTTGAAACATAATTGGATTTTTATGAAGAATTATGTTATTTTTGAAAATAATCGAATTCTTGAGGTTTCGAAAAATTTTCTTATTAATAATAAACGTAGTTTTAAAAACCTGGAAAAATTCTGTTTTTTAACCTGGAAAAGTCAGGGAATTTGAAAAGGGTAAAAGCGTGGCAACCCTGAATTTATTACTCCGAATAATAAATGTCTTATTTTTTTATGAATAATCTCCCAAAGTAAAAATAAGAATATTCACAAATTTGCATTTTATCGTTTTTCAGTCGTCAGATTCAATGATGCTTGGAAATTTACACAAAGGATCACTAGACCTGATGGGAGCGGTAGTTGAATTGTCCGTGGGAGAAAATCCTGGCTTAGAATGGATTTTAAGAATACAAAATTCTAATTTATATTCTGTCTTTGAAGCTGCTTCTCCTTCGAAGGAATCTGCTCTAGAATGGATGACGAAAATTCAAGAGGCTGTTCAAAGTGCAAGTCTTAGGGTAAAAATATTGTTTGCTTCAAATTTAATTATATACACGAAAATAGATTTTTTTCTGGCTAAACAATTTCGTTTTTGTATTCTAGAAAAATCAACATAAACAAATGGAAAGAGCCTGGAGAATAGCAAAGGAAATGTCAAATCTTATTGTTTACTGTCGATCAGTAGCATTTAATATTGATAGGCTTAAAGCCAAGGGTCTTGTTTTCCATGAAATGAGCAGTTTTCCAGAAACAAAGGCTGAAAAACTTATTTGCCAACAAGAAATTAGGTTTTTTATTAAATATCATCAGGTGAGAAATTTTTCTATTATAAATATCTGTTCGCAGTTTGAAGTTAATTTTTTGAATTATTAAGTATTGTTCTCTCTTAATTATTGTAAAGAAATTGATTTAAAAATTTAATAATAATATAGAATTTCTTCGAAGAATTATGTTATAATTTTTGAAAAATATAATTGAATTTTATGAACAATTTCTTTTAAGTTTTTTAAAAAAATCGTGTTTGTTAAAAATTTTGTTAAAATTATTATAAATATTTATTATTAAATTTTATTCAAATTTTAGAAGAAAATCGAATTATTTTGAAAAGTTTTATAACGATTTAAGAAAAAAATTGAATTCTTTCGTAAAATTATTTGAAAAATAATTGATTTTTTTAAAGAATTTTACTAGTTATAAATAGATAATTGAATTGTAACCAAGGATTTATTATAATTCTAGAAAGTAATTGAATTTTTTCAAAAGAAAATATTAAATTTTTTATTCGAGGAAAATTTGATTAATTTAAGGAACAATAAAAAATTTGTCTTTTAGACGCAGTTGAGTAGAATTTATCCCAAAGGATCACGATTTGATTCCTCAAACTACAATCCCATTCCCATGTGGAATACTGGCTCTCAAATGGTGGCGTTAAATTATCAAACTGGCGACAAGCCAATGCAACTGAATCACGCAAAATTCAGAATGAATGGAAATTGCGGTTATATTTTAAAGCCAGAATTTATGTTTAAAGAGGATTATAATCCTTATGAGAAAAGCAACGAATTTCATTCGGACTCACTGAGAGTGAATTTGAGAATAATTGGTGCCAGACATTTAAGTAAACCTAGACGTGGTACAGTAAGTCCATTTGTAGAGGTGGAAGTTATTGGTGCTGAATATGACACGGAAATGAAGCTAACAACAAAAACAGTTGGTAAGTGAAGAAAAAACTAAATAGATTATTTTTTTTCTGTTACCTACTTGAATAGAAAATTGATTAAATACGGAAAATTTATTTTCAGTTGATAATGGATTTAATCCGATATGGAATGAATCGTGTGAATTTGAAATAACGAACCCATGTATTGCCTTATTAAGATTCGTCATTCAAGACGAAGATATGTTTGGAGATAGTAATTTTATTGCTCAAGCTACATATCCTGTAAGTAGAGTCCAATAATTAATGCATTTTAAAATTTATTATAAAATTAATAATAATTTCATTTCTCTGAAAATGGATGGTCTTTTAATTTTGATCTTTTCAATTTTGCAGGTGACGTGCCTAAGAACAGGATATAGAAGTGTTCCACTAAAAAATAATTTTAGTGAAGATCTAGAACTCGCCTCTCTCTTAGTGCATATAAAAGTTGCAAAGTTTTCTGTAAGTCTGCCTCCTTTTTATAGAATATAATTCAAATTTTGTTTGTTTTTCTTTTCCTTAGATTTTAGACACTAAAAACTACTAATTCTGTTTTTTTATATTCACTATTTTAAATTTACTAATACTAGAATTCAAAAAAAGTATTCTCAAAAATTATAATTAAATTCTTAAAGTTGATTAAATTATTTTCAAAAAATATTCCGAATTCAATTATTTCCACTAATAAAAATTTCGCAAACAGAATTAAATTATTTTCAAAAAATTGATAAAATTCATCCAAAATTCAATTATTTTCAAATAAATAATAAAATTTCCACAGGAATTCAATTAATTTTTAAAATATCAATTTCGAAAAAATCACTTATTTAACAAAATTTTTATGCAATTCTTCACAATAATTGAGGAGCAATTTTTCAAAAGTTAATAAATTCATTTTTTTTTAATTTCAGATAAACACAAATTTAAAATATTATAATCTTTAGAAATCCATATATCACTGTTCAATTTTAAAAACAAATTTATTAATAAAAAATTTTCAGTTTAAAAAATATTTTGGCCTAACCTTGACGATTTTTAATTTCTATCTTTTTATTAGAAAAAATTATTAAACCTTTAAATTCCCCATTATAATAGAATTTAATTACAAACATAGCATTTTAAATAGAAGAAATATTAAAAAATGAATAATTTATTACAACTTTTCTACATTAAAGATAATTTTAATGGTTACGTGAGAATTGTCATTTGTTTAAATTTCTCGAAATGACAAAATTTGGATTTATCAGGTTTTGAAAACTTACTTCTAAATTCAATAACTGTCAATAATAATATTTTTCAAGCAAATTCAATTATTTAATAAAATTTCTTTTAATAAGATTCTAAAGAAGATTCAATTACTTTCATAAATAATAAAACTCATCAAAGAATTCAAATTATTTTTAATACTGCATTAAATTAATTTATCGAAAAATTCAATTATTTTTACAAATACATTTTTCTACTCAAATTCAATTATTTTAAAAAAAAATTCATAATATTTATTATATTTGGAAAAAAATCATTATTTTTAAACAATATTAACAAAATTCTTATAAAGAATTCAATTATTTTCAATAAAAGTAACAACATTTTTTGCACAAATTCAATTCTTTTTAAACATTTTAATGAAATTTTACGCAGTAAATTAATTATTTTCTTATATTAAAAATCTTCTCAGAAATTTAATTAATTTAGAATAGCATTTTCCAAAAACATTTCGAAATTTTGCAATAATTCAATTTCTTTCACTGATAATAACATTTTTCTTGGAAATTCAATTATTTGAAAAACATTATTGATAAAATTCTCTGCAAAAATTCAATTAGTTTCAAAAAAAATTATAAAACTCAACGAAAAAATTTAATTATTTTTAATAATGTTTTAAATGAATGAATTGAAAAATTCGACTATTTAAAATAAAATTTTCATAATGTTTTTAAAATTCTTATGACGAATTCAATTATTTTTAAAAATAACAAAAATTTTCACAGAGATTCAATTCTTTTTAAACATTTTAATAACA
Organism: Leptopilina myrica (nomen nudum); assembly: GCA_032872475.1. Lineage (NCBI taxonomy): Eukaryota > Metazoa > Arthropoda > Insecta > Hymenoptera > Figitidae > Leptopilina > Leptopilina myrica (nomen nudum). Next base: position 63,652,555 of record CM065458.1, on the reverse strand, counting down.
TTTTTCTCAATAATTCAATTATTTTAATAAATAATAAAACTTTTGTCAGAAAATCGATTGTTTTCATTAAAACATAAAATTCATCGAAGAATTTCAATTATTTTTAATACAATTTTACACATAAATTGCTCGAAAAATGTAATTTCAACTCCTCGAAGAAATTAATTATTTAGAAAAATGTTTTTTTTAAATTCTTTCAAGAAATTTAATTATTTACAAAAATATTAAATTTTTTCACAGGAATTCTATTATTTTCAAGTAATTAAATGAAATTGTTCCAAAGAATAATCAATTATTTTAAATACAATTGTAATTAGAGATAATTAAGAGAGTTATTCCTGAAAATTCAATTATTTTGAGGAATTTTAATTTAAATTCTGTGCAAAATTCTATTATTTTCATAAAAAAAACAATATTTATCACAAAAAATTAATTATTTTTAAAATGAAAGAGAGTTATTCCTGAAAATTCAATTATTTTGAAAAATTCTAATAAAATCGTTCCCAGGAATTGAATTATTTTCCTAAATAATAAAATGCTTTTTAGAAATTGATATATTTTCAAAAAAAAATTTTTAATAAAATGCCACACAGACAAAAATTTAAATAGAATTTTGGTGAAATTTAATTATTTTAGAAACTTTTTGAAATTCTATGATTTTCACTATCTACTATTTTTTTAAACATTTTAAACAGAACTCAATTTCATGAGTAATAAAATTTTCTCAGGAATTCAATTATTTTTATGAGAATATATAGCAATAATTAACTTCTTAATTTATTCATAAAAAGAAAATTATGAGATAAACGTGTCAGGGGACTTTCTTAGTAAAAATTTTCATAGTATTTTAAATTGAATTTGTAAATGATTTTTTAATGTCTTAATAACTTAATGTTCTAAATGTCTTTTAATGACTATCGTTTCAGGAAATGAGAACACAACGTTAAGGAAATTATCCGAACTTTTACCGTTGAAGGAAACTTAAAATTGAAAATGTTTATCCATCTGTATATACATTGAAAAGAAAGAAAAATTGTCATAAATTTAATCGGTCTTCCAGAAGAGACATGAAATTTTTAAATGTGCATTCATGTGTATTCTTATTTATATCATGTTGCCTAGGATTATAAAATAATTTCGTTCGTTGTTCACAAATCATATCAACTAATTATTATTTTTTTAAATCATATAAATGTATCTCAGTATTTTTTGTATCAAAAAGTGCCCAGATATAGAAAGAATTTGAGTAAATACATTTTATAGCATGGTTTATAAGAATTACTAACTTTAAACATTTCTCATATTTTGCAAACTGTGTCATTCCTTTCCTTTCAATTTAAGTGGTAATAACATTTTTAAATACTCTAGGGGGCAAAAAATAGTTTGTTTTTTTTGCAACTATGAAACCAATCGAAATTATAATATGCGGTCTTAAAATGTGACGCGATCTGAAGAAAGGGACCTTTGAAATCACTTTAAGGTTATGTTAGTGTTACTGTTTTGTTGCTTGAAAGTTTCTTATCACTTATTGCAAATTAAAATCATTGTCTATCAAATATTTTAGTTGTAATGAAGATTTAAACATTAATTATTCATATTTACAGTTGGTCTTTTTTTAGTTTTTTCATTTTCAATATTTGCGAGCATAACCTAAAATTTTTTGCTTCTAAGGTTCCTCTCCTTCAGATCGCGTCGATCGCGTCACAAATAAGGTGTAAAAGCTGTTTAAAACAAAGTATATTATTTTATTATATGTCTAGACGAACATTTACATTTTAGCATTCATATACTTTTTTTATAAATAATAAAACATTAACAAAATAGATTTCAGTTCTTTTCTTGCATGTTAATATTGCGGTATAAGATTCCATTTAACAGTTAACTCTTGTTGTCCACTCGCTTTTCTGTTTTGTGCAGAATACTATCACCAGAAAAATGATATTCTACTTCTAAATGGTATAAACATAAGGCAAGATGTTGCGATAGTGTCAACTGATGATTCTTGTAATTATTGTATCGATGACGAACGAATTCTAAAGTCTTATCTATTCTGAATCTAAAATTAAAAAATTTATGTATAATTATAGAAGGAAATAAGACTTTCTCTCAAGAATAGAAAGTGTGAAGAAATATTTAGGGATGAATTCACTAATGAAAGGAAAATTTTACAAAATTAAGAATTTAAGATTCTAGATCTACATGCGACATATAAAAAAAATTAAAAACATAATTTTATCAGAAGTAGTGGAAAGATATTCAATTTCTAAAATTTATAAAAATATTTCGAATTTTATTTCATCTAATGCAACAATTTAGAAATATTTAAGTCTTAAGTGAACTTTTCTTTAAATAATGGATTTTTTAAAGGAATTTTCTGAAAAGATATTTTTAAAAATTCAAAAAGGCAACAAAGTCGTATTATTTAATTTAGTGTTATCACAAAAATTTTATTTTCTATTTCTCTGACTTTTTATTTCGAAATTCAATTATTAAAAATTTGAATAAATATTTAAATACTTATTTGTTTTTCCAGATGAAATAAAACTTTTATTAATTTCAATTTAAAACCTTCTGAATACTTTTTAAAAATTACAACTATAGTTCTTATAAAATTCAATTATTTTCTACAATTTTCAACTAAATATCAACTTTAAATCATTTATTTAAGAACTAAAATTCATTTTTTTATAATTGTTTATTTTAAAAACTTATTGAGGTATATTTTTTCAAAAAACATTCTAATAATGAAATGTTTAAAAAATTATTTCCCAAAAAATTGAAATATAATAAAATCTAATAATAATGATAACAATTTGATAAAATCTATGAAAAGCAATTGAAATTTTATAGTTTTTGAAATAAAAGAATTTTTGAAAAATACAAAAAAACTAATAAAATTTTTTAAATAATATGAACGAAAGGGCACTGCCCGTAAATTTATGAAATAATTAAATAAATAAATAAAGATGTTTTTTCCAAAAGTTTCTTTGGTCTGAAAAATTAATTTTTTAAGAATTTCAGTTTATTTAGTTCGAAAATATTTGATTGTTAAAAAGTATAGTAAAACATTTCTAAAAATTAGTTTCGTAAAAATATTGTAATGTCATTTTTTGAAAAATAATTGAATTTCTTAAAAGAATTTCTGTAAGTTATAGAAAACTAATAAATTTTTTTGAAGAATTTTAATTAAAAACTTTGAACATAATTGCTAAAAATGTTAAAAACAATTCTAAAAAATTCTAATGTGTGTAATTGAATCTTTTGAAATATTTAAATTTGCACAAAAAAAATTCTAATAATTTCAGTTTTCAAGTATATTTTATTTTTTTCAGTTTTCAACAATTTTTTAAATTTATTAAGTTTATTAAATTTTAATTTAATTTTTTTCTAATATACTTTTGAGACGAAAACTTTTATCAACGTTCATTTTAAAATTGACTTTTAAAGATTTTTCATTAAATTTTTTGAGAATTTAATTATTTTTAAAGTTTACCATTTAAAATTCTTCAAAATTTGTAATGAAATACATAGAAAAAAAAAACTTTTGTCGATTAAATTTTACGAAATTTCAATTATTCTGAAATTTTTTAATTATATGTATATTTCAAAAAATTATATTATCTTAAAAAAAATCTATTTAAAAAAAAAATTTGAAATTATTTTGTAAAATTTGTCTACAGTTATTATTCACACTTTAAAAATCGAAATAAGTTGCATTTTGTACTAAAAAATTTGGTATTTGAGAAAAAAATCTAAAAGTCCCAATTTCTGAAAATAAGTCGAAAAAAGTTGCATTTTGTACTAAAAAATTTGGTATTTTGTTGCAGTATTTGAGAAAAACAAATCTAAAAGTCGCATTTTCTGAAAATAAGTCGAAAAAAGTGGTATTATTTGAAAATAAAAAAAATGTCATAATGTCGGAGGCCTGGAAATAAAAATAAATTACCTGTCGTACAAAATGATGTGAATATTACTGCGAATAGCGTCAAGGGAAAAATGTTCCTTTAAATACTGAAGAGATTCAAACATTTGAAATAAATCGACGCGATGCCAATTTGGATTTTTCCTAAGCTCTAGAAATAAAGCTGCTCCTTGATTTGGAAATTCAATATTCAAGAATTCCTTGGAATTCGTCATTTTCATTAGAAAAGATTTTTTATTAGACCTGAATAATGAAAAAAAAACGTTAGCGTTGAATACATTTTTTTTAAAAGAGGAATTAAAGGGTTCACACTAAGTTAATTTTTTTACTTGTTCAGTTCGCTGAATGGTAAGATGATATTCTTCCAACTTTTGACCATGTTCTGTGATTCCAAATAAGCTATTCTATTTGTTAAACTATGATTCACAAATAGTAAACTCAAAAATCTTGGATGATTTTGAAAGGACGCGAGAGCTGGGTTCTTTAATATCTTTTCCATATTCCTTATAGCTTTATCAGCTTTTAATGAAAATACTTTTAAATTGTTCAATATTAAATGCTCCTTTAATCGATTACGTCGATACCAAGTTAAAAATCCCTTAATACTGTCCGTTGACTGAAGTAATATTTGCGGACACTTATTAATAACCCCTTGCATAGGTGTATGATCAATATTCTTTATTTCCTGGCACATTCTTTTAACATTTTTTAAATCACATTTTACAGCATACATATTGTTTAATTTCTGAAATTATCAAAAAATTAAAAAATTACATTTCACCCAAACAGCGAAACTTTTGGGCAACATTTAAAAATCAAAATCAAACGAAATGGAAAGATTTCTGACTGCTGATTACGAATTTCAAGTCACTATGTGTAGAAATTTTTAATGACGGACAAGTTTTGTAAAAACTTTGTAAAATTTTTTAAAAAATCTAACAACGGATTTGTAAGCAGCAATCAGAAATCTAAAAGGAACCAATTCGATTGATTTTTTCGAATATTATAAACTTTCGACTAGATATTAAATTTTAAAAAAATATCAAAAAGTAACTTTCAGATTAGAAAAAGTAATAAAAAAAGTAGCGTGAAAAAATGAAACTCGACGACCAAAAAAACTTGTTTTAGAAATTTCACAAAATTGACGAAACTTATATTCTATATTTTTTTACTTTCCTGCGACTTTTTCCTAATTTTCATCACATAAATATTTACTTCCTTCTTATCCTATTGCTATTAAATTGAATCCCTGCAATAAATTTTAATATCCATGGAAGAATTGAAATATTTTTTGTACAAATAATTTAATTTTTGCGAAGAATTTCATTGAAATATTGAAATAATTTAAGTAATTGAATTCCAGACAAATTTTTATTATTCGTGAAAGGAATTGAATTCTTACGAAGATTTCCACTAACAATTTTTTTTCTAAATAATTAAATTCTGTTTCGAAATTTTATAAAAATAGTAAATATTGAAAATCATAGAATTGCAAAAAGTTTTTTTTTTAAATAATTAAATTTTACAAAGAATTCTATTTGAAATGCATTACAGTAATTGAATTTTTGAAAATAATGTTGTTAATTGTCGACATAATTTATTTCATTCCAAGGGTTATTTATGTAAATAATTGAATTCATAGGAAGAATTTTATTTAAATCTAAAAGAATAATTTAATTATTTCAAAAAAATATAATTTAGAGTAGAATTTAATTTAGAGTAAAATTTAATGTAGAATAATTGATTATTTTTTCTAACAATTTTATTAAAATACTTGAAAATAATTGAATTCGGTGAAAAATTCTAATAGTTTTGTAAATAATTGAATTCTTACAAAGAATTTCAACCAAAAAAAACTATTTTTCTAAATAAATTATTTCTTCAAGAAATTGAAAATAAATTTTCAAGAATATTTAAATTTTTTGAGCAATTTCTGTGAAATCGTATTAAAAATAATTGAAATCCTGCGATTAATTTTATTATTTATGAAAATAATTGAATTATTGCGAAAATTGTTTTTAAATGTTTAAAGAAATTTAATTTTTGTTTTTTTCTATTTTTTAGAAAATAATTGCATTCTTAATAAGAATTTTATAAACATTGTTTTAAATAATTAAGTTTTTCCAAATATAATAATATTATAAAATTTTTTTTCAATATTTGAATTATTTTAAAAAAAAAGGAATTAAAATTTCATTATTTCTGAAAATAATTGAATTATTACGAAAAATTTAATTAAAATGTTTAAAAAGAATCGAATTTCTGTGCAAATTTTTGTTATTTTTAAAAATAATTGAATTGTTTCTAAGATTTTTTTAACATTGTGTTAAACAATTAATTTTTTTCAAATATAATAATATTATGAAATTTTTATTTTCAATAATTGAATTATTTAAAAAAAAAGTCATTAAAATTTCATTATTTCTGAAAATAATTGAATTATTACGAAAAATTTTATTAAAATGTTTAAAAAGAATTGAATTTCTGTGAAAATTTTTGTTATTTTTAAAAATAATTGAATTGTTTTCAAGATTTTTTTAATTTTGTGTTAAACAATTAATTTTTTCCAAATATAATAATATTATGAAAATTTTATTTTCAATAATTGAATTATTTTTTAAAAAAGTCATTAAAATTTCATTATTTCTGAAAATAATTGAATTATTGCGAAAAATTTTATTAAAATGTTTAAAAAGAATTGAATTTCTGTGAAAATTTTTGTTATTTTTGAAAATAATTGAATTGCCTCGAAGACTTTTATAAACATTGAGTTAAGTAATTTTTTTTTTCCAAATATAATAAATATTATGAAAATTTAATTTTAAATACTTTATTTATGGAAATAATAGAATTTTTTCGATCAATTTATTGTAAATAGTATTAAAAATATATTCGAAATTCGCCTAAGAGTTTTATTGTTTATGAAAATAATTTATTTTTTATTTTGAATACTATTTAAAAATTTTTTTTAATAATTGAATTTTCACGAAAACTGTTATTATTAGTGAAAGTAGTTGAATTACTGTGAGGAATTTTGTATAAAAATTTTGTAAGCTTAAGGAATCTAATCTTCTCCATTTGGAGCATTTTAAAGGTATATTTGAATAAAAATGATAATTGTTTGCGAATAATAAATGATTAAAAACCTAAAATTTGAATGTTTCTTATCGACCGAAAATTGTAATTTTTATTCAAATGGAACTTTCAATCGTTTTTAAATATTCAAAAATTAAATTCTTCCCCTTTCCACCAAGTCGAATTTAAAATTTAATTTCACCTTTTCTTTAAAATTACAAAACTTTTGATTTGACTGTTCGTCAAATGCCTTCTTAAATAATTCATTTTTTCAAATAAGTTTTTCATAACATTTCCTAAAAACTTTTTGAATTTTGTAATGCAAACCTACTAAACTATTAAAAATAAAATTTACAAGCCTGGGGAAGAAAAAATTATCTTCTAATCGAAAAATTATACTTTTCTTCCAGACATTACTTGTTTGAAAAGTACTTACAGTATTAAACTTGAATCCAATATTGTTTTTTAGAAAGTCAATATTCTTGTTAATCAAGTGCCAGCTTTTGAAGAAAAATGTTCTCCTCATTGTTGCGTTTTGGTTGCTTATACAAATGTTAAACTTCCATGATACATAGTGTGGTATTAATAAAGAACGTAATTCAAAAAATGTCATATTTTCATTTAGCTTTTCAAAAACTGTCGAGTTGTAAGAATTCAAAAATACGTTTTTGTCAATTTCCTCCACTACATTCACTTCTTGCGGAATGTTTGCAATATTTTTAAATGTTTCGATTTGCAGCTTCATCAGCTTTGGTAATCTATTGAAAGAATTTATCATTAAATTTCTAATGGAAAAGTTTTATAATGTTTAACTATAGCGCAAATATTCGGAAAAAAAATTATTTCCAAAAATTTACCTTGATACATTGTAATCAGTGAGTCTAATAGATCCACATTCTTTGAGAATGCCAATATTGTGGCGCATTCTTGATGACGGAAGTGATAATAACGTCGCAGTATTTAATGGCGACATGAATGTTACACTATTTTCCTGAAAAATACAATTTCTTTAAATAAAAATATAAAATACAACAAAAAAACTCTGAATTGTCCTTAAACCTTCAATGCATTTTTTTTTATTTTCGAGAAAAATGTGTATAAAAAATTGTAAAACATTAAAAAAAAATACTAATATGATTTCATCACTCGTTCGTATTCGTTATTATAAAAATTAAAAAAAAATAGTTTTTGAGGTTTGTTGTCTAGAAAAAAATTGTGTTTTGTTACCAATTTTTCGCCAGAAAGTCCTCATAATAATCGAAAGAAACTACAAATTAAAAAAATAATTAAAAATTAAAGAAAAACAATAAAAACAAATTAAAAAATGTCAACTTAGTTTTTTTTTAAATATAGCTCATTAAACACGATCTAAATTCTTTAATTATCTTACCTTTTTCTTTATAAATAAAATTGTTTAAAAAACATTATTAAATTTTTAATCAGCAATGCAGAATATTTAATAATTCGAAAATTTGTTAGTCAGACAATTTAAAAAAAGAAATTTTTGCGATCACCCCCTTTATTTATTATAAGTTTTACAATTTTTAATATTAATAAAAGAATCTACTGAAAAATAAATATTTAAAAAATACTATCAAAAAATTGATTTTAATGAAAAAATCATGACTTTTATCAGTCTTGATAAATTCAAGTAAGGTGCTTGTTTACAAAATGTAATACACCGTCAAACTTTGTAGTTTCAAAGAGTTTTGCAATAACGTCAGGAGATAAAATTCTGCACATTGTAAAATAACTTTAATAAGGTTTCTTCTTTTTCATTAACTTTTAAATAAAGTCATATTTTAATTTAGACTTTATAAATTTATAATTATATGAATTATATACAATGTCGTATTCTAACCTCAAAACAATTATTCTAAACATCAGTATTGTATACTGATTTACATCACTTGAGAACAACTTTAAAGAAAAAATTCCACTTACCTTACATAAAGCATAATTTTCTTGCAAAACATTTATCGGTGTTTTCAAAAGTATTCTGTACTTCAATACAGTTTCAAATGAAAAACTATTTGTTTGAAATTCTTTAATAAAAGAACGATAATCCATAACATTTTCAGACGTAAAATAATTATATTTCTCTTTCTTCTGTAGGTGAATATTTTGTTTTCTCATTACACCCCTACATTTTGGTAGTTTTAATTTTTTTAAACAAAATGTAAACATTATACAATATGCATCACGTGTATATATCCATGTTTTTCTCCGGTTCGATATTCGATTGGTTCCTTTTCCACTTTCCACCGATGGACGGAGAGACGAAGCGGTAATCTTTAGCCCTAAGGTAGAGTTCACAATGGAGAACAAAAAAATGACAATAGAAAGAAAAGGATGGAGATATCCATTTATTCTTTATTTACAAATATGAAATTAGGAATTATTGACAAAAATACACCTAGATGCTTTAATGCTCTTTCTGGTTTTTACATCTTTTGTAGAAAAAAAGTTCAGAACGCAAATTTGCATTGGAGTAAGAGAGATAAACTGTGGTATTTGTCTCTCTTACTCTAATGCAAATTTTTCGATCTGGACTTATCCCTGAAAATGTACTCTCAAAATGAAAAGAGCATAATTCTTGTTTGTATCCGAACAAAAAATCCAAAAAAGTAAAAAATAGTTTCACTGTGAACTTATTTTTTTAATTTTCTCGTCTTATGGTGAAAAAGTTCAAAGAAATTAGAAATCCAATGAAAAATTAAGATTAATTAAAAATTTACATCACTGCCTTGAATGAAATTGTCTTTTTTTAAGAGTTATGATCATTTCGACGACGTAATTTAATTGAAATTATACTGAAAATAATAATTGAATTTTTGGAAAAGAATTTTTATCAAAATTGTTGAAAATAATTTCATTTCATAAAATAATAAAACTGTTTTAGAAATTTTTTAAAATACTTGTTGAAATTTTTTTGTATTCATATGAAAATAAATGAACTTTTGTGGAAAAATTTTATATGTAAATAATTAAACAGGGTGTCTACTATTTTTCTTCAACAAAATTCCCGATTTTTTCCGGTTTCGTCCTAAATTTTTCCCGGTTTTTTTTCTCATCAAATTTAAATTTATTTTTGATTTCGAACATGAATAAATCTTTAAATTTTTTGAAACTAATGTTTTTTTTAACAATTTAAATTGATAATTTGGAAAATAATTGAATTAAACAAAGCATTTTCTCAATTTGGTGAAAATAAAATTGTCTCTTTATAATTATAATTAAAAATTTTATTTTCCAATTCTATTAAAATCATATTGATAATTGAATTTCTGCAAAGAATTTTACTATTTATAAAAGTAATTCAATTCTTCCAAACAATTCCTGTTGTTTATTAAAATAATTTAATTCTTGTGCTGATTTTATTAACATTTTTGAAAATAATAAAACAGTAATAATTAATTATTTATTTAATAAGTATTAAACATTTAATTTGTTCAGGAAATAAATAAATATAATTTATACAAAAATTCAGAAATATGAAATTATAAAAATTTAAGGAAAGTTCAATAATTATAATTATGTATTGAGTGGAATAATATAATTTTTATAAGCAAAAAATTCATTTAAAAGTGTAAGAGGGACTTTAAGTTTAAAAAATAAAATTATAATTACGGTCACTAACATTATTTTCAAAAAAGTTGAAATAAAATTCGAAAAAAGAATTCATTTTTCAAAAAATGTGAAGAAATTTCAATTACTTGAAAAATTTTCAATTATTTCCTTATAAAAATTCAATTATCTTGAAACAATATAATTGAAAAATTACAAATCTTATTTTTCAGATTTAAAAAAAAATTTGCGAAAGTTCAATTTTATTAAATAATTTCAAGTATGTTTATTTTTTTAAATTAACTAATAAAAATTTAATTTAACAATCTTCGCCGTTAGAAATATGAAAACATTAGAATATGACTTTTTATAAAATTCAATTATTAATCAGTTATTAAATTAAAATACTTTAAAAATTCTATTTGTTAAAAAGTTTCTAATGAAATTCTTTAAAAAAAATTAATAATTACATTTTTTCAGTGGAAATTAAAAATATTCCCATCAACACAATAATTTTTTTAAATTTATATACATAAAACGTTTGAATTGGTGACTGATTTTTTACTATAAAATTAATTATTTTTACCAAATTCAAATTTACAGAACATTATATATAAATATCTATAAAAATTGAAATAAAAAGTGACTTTTTAAAATAAAACTAGTAGACACCCTGTTAAAATCCTTCGATTTCAACATTAACATTATTAAGATTTTAACATTAACATCATTAAGATTTTAAACTCCGATTTTATAAAGTAAAAAGTAAAATATAAATAAAATACTCATCCTCAATAAAACTTAATAATTCTTGTATATTTAAAAAAATTTATTAAAACAAGAAATCTGTTGTTAAAAAAGCATCAGAAGAATATATAAAGAATTTTATAAAGATCGTAATATAGATATTTCAAACTATACATAAATTTGAATCTTGTGAGTAGCGTTGTTGAATCATATATATATATAACTAATTATATATCAACACATGAAGAAAATTACAATAGGTTCATAATTCATTCAATAATGGACATTCATAATGGTTTTGTTTATAATATTTTGTGCAATATTGACAGAATATCTTTATACAATGTCACCTTTAAAAAAAAAAATTAGATTCAAAAAATATTGAGTATACAGGGAAAAAAATTTGTTCTATACTTAATATATTATAGACAAACAGTAACACTAGTCAAAAAATACTCATTTTTATTCTGATTTGTAAACAGGAATATGATAATTTTTGATAGATTTCTTAAAAACCGTCTGACATTAATTTTCTATCAATATTGAATAAGATAAGTGTCAGTAATGAATTTAAAAATAGGGGGGGTTTTTTTTTTATTTAAACTTACACTTTGAATTTAAAAACTAATTGTCAGAGCACCAGATATTTTCTAAATTATTATTTTTTTAATTCTTCTATTAAAACGACTGTCGAATATTAAAATTTTAAATACTAGAAAAGTACGTAGTATACATTAAAAATTTGAAGTTTTTTCACTTTTTTTTTTTTTAGAAATAATTTACAGAATTTATCAACATAGTTTTTTCACTTCGATATTTATGAAAAATTTCAAATGACAGTTTTTAGAAAATATTTGACGCTTTGTAGATTTCTTTCGTCAACCATCAGAGTGTGACTTATAGAACAATTTTTTCTGCCATAAAATTTTTTTTCAGTGAGTATATATTTTTTTTTTATATAAACTGTACACATCGCACTATTATTATCTTAAAAGTAAGGATGTTCGAATTGCAATAATGAATATTAATATTGCGCAAACAATTTGATTACAATAGTATCATTTAAGAGAAACGTCAACTTTTCCTCAGCGCGATGAATTCAAAGTAAGAATTGACTTCTCTTTTTTATGAAAAAAAAAGGAACATGAACTAAAATTCAAAAATTGTTTTGGCAAAATATGTAGAAAAAAAAAGTTGTTTACATTTCCCTCAATTGACATCAACAATCAATGGTTTGAAACCAAGTTACACGCTATATTATTTAAGATACTCTTATAATTTGAGATTTTATTTTTTTTTTTTACATTTTTTTTTTACTTGTCACATGAGACATTTTAATTGAACGAAGTTCCCTTATGACTAGATTATCGTGCTGGCAACACTGATCGTAGATATAATGATTGTGACTGCTAAAAAATATATACATTTTTTTTTTTTAGAGAGCACATGTACAAAAAATACATTTTTTCTGTATAACAAAAATTCATAAATTGTTTCGCAAATATTGGATGTCGATCAATTTGCAGACGGGAAACACACACTGAAAAAACATTATACTTAACTTAAATAGAAAAATAATTTTAAATGATTTTGTTTGATTGAAATTAGTTTGTAAGTTTAATGAAAATATATAGAAAGTATCTACTACTTTGATTCAAAAATATTATTTGTTTGAATAATTATATTTAATTCAAACATATTTTCTGTTTTGATTTAAACAAAGAATATGTTTAAAAATTTTTTGTTTGATTCAAACTTAAAAATCAATCACAACTTATGTTTGAATTAAATATATTATTTCTTTAAATAAACGAAAAAATATCTTTCAATTAAACTTAAATATGTTTGACTGTATATAGCAAAGATATTTTATGTTTGATTTAAACAAAATTTGTTTGAATCAAATAATTTTTTTTCTCAGTGCAATGTTTTACATGTAAGCAACAAAAATGCAAAGTTTATTCTTTGTACATGTGTTATGCATGAAATAAAATGTATGTATATATGTACCACAATTTGGAAGACTTTTTTGTCAAAAGGTTGTTTGCCTCCTCAACTATACATGGTCTGCGTTGACAAAAAAGTAGTAACACTTTACCACCTAGGTGCATTACACAATACTTTATCAATTGCACTTGATAACACAGACCTGCAAATCTAGAATTTATCATATATTATATTCTGATGAATGAATCTGACATGTTTCCAAAAACGTAAATAAACAATTTCTTTTCTTCTTTTTAATATTTATCAAAACAATTTATGCTTTCCAAAACATATCAAAACTGGAGTTTAAAATTTTACAATTTTTACATTTCCTTTAAAATATAATACCAGGGTTGCCACGCTTTTGATCTTTTCAAATCTTTTCCAGGTTTTCCAGAGTTGAAAAACGGAATTTTTCCAGATTTTAAAAACAACATCTTTTATTCATTAGAAAACATAAATAGCTTCATTTTTCAACAAATATTTAATCATTATTTATTTATATTTATATACAGAAATAAGGTTTTTAAAAATGTAGTTATTTTATTAATTTTTTTATTTATTCCTCAAAGAATAGAATTATTTTCAAAAATTTCAATAATATTCTTTTGTGACAATTCATTTTTTTAAAAAATAATTTCAATAAATTCTTCGTAGGAATTTAGTTAATTTCAAAAATTTATCAAACTTCAATTCAATGATTTTCAAAATCTACTATTTCAATAAAATTTCACAAAATAATTGAATTATTTAAAAAGAAACTTTAATAAAATTAGTTTCAAGAATTCAATTATTTTTAAAGGTAACGTAATTCTTCGCAAAAATCCAATTACGTTCTAAAATTACCAAAAAAAAATTTCCGTCAAAATTTAAATTATCTTTATATAATAAAATTTTTCTCCAAAATTCAAATATTTCTGAAAAATTTTTAATAAAATTCTTGTCAGAATTTCAAATATTTTCAATATACAAAACTTTCATCAAATTTCTCAAAAAAATACAATTATTTTAAAAAAATGTTTAAAAGCATTAAATTATTATTTAAAAATTTGTTAATAAAGTTAAATTATTTAATTAAATGTTTATTTTTAGAGTGAAATAAATGAATTCTCGTAGAATTTTTTAATAAATAAATATTTTGTAATATGATATTCAATTATAATTCAAACTTTTAACTGAAATTTAGTTTTAAATTCACATTTATTAGAAAATTCTACAAGAAATTAATTATTTAACTATAAAAATAAAGAATTAATTAAATAATAATGGGATGTTTTTTAAAATTGAATTTTCATAAAGAATTTTATTAAAATTTAAATATTTCGTTTTTTATTATTAAACATAACTATTATTATTATTATTATTATTATTATTATTATTATTATTATTAATTGTCAAGAGACAAAATTAAAAAAAAAATTAACAATAATTTCATTTTTCGAGAAATTTGATGAAAATTTTGTAAGAAATTAAAAATACTTGAAATTCTGCCAAGAATTTTATTAAAATTTTTGAAACTAATTGAATTTCGGAGAAAATTTTTACTATTTATAAAGACAATTTAAAATTAAAATGAAAAATTTTTAATTTTAACAAGAAGTTTTGTAAATTTTCAAACAAATGGATTTTTGCGAAGAATTCTATTACTTTAGAAAAATAATTGATACTGAAATACTGAAATATTTGATTCAAATACAATTTATTTGATTCAAATAAAAATTATTTGATTCAAGTAAATATTTATTTGATAATAATCAAATAATCGGTTATTTGAATCAAATAAATTTTCTTTTCAGTGTATTTTAATAAAATTTCACAAAACACTTTAATTATTTAAAAAGAAATTTTAATGAAATTCGTCACAAAAATTCAATTATTGTCAAAAGGAAATATAATACGTCGCAAAAATTCAATTATGTCAAACAAAATTGTCAAAAATTCCCGTCAAAATTTAAATTATATATCAATGAAATTTATAATAAAATTTTTCCTTTAAATTCAATAAGGTATTTTCGAAAATATTATGTAGAATAAATTTTTTTAAAAATGTTTATTTGATTTTTTATTTGGAAACTATTTGAAATTTTTATTTTCAATTATTCTATAATTGAAGAATCTTCGGATATTCGACGAAATTTCATAAAATTGAGTTGAAAACAATTCAATTTGAAAATTGTCAAAGAACTTTTTGGAGAATTATTTTAAAAAAATGGATTTAAAGAAGAATTTTAGTTAAAAATTCTAGAAAATAAATAATCGTACCGCGATGAAAATAATTTGTAAATATCCTATTCAATTATAATCAAAAATTTTAACTGTAAAATTAATTTTTAAATCAATATTTATTAAAAAAAATTCTACAAGAAATCAATTATTTAATGATAAAAATAAACAAATAAATAATAAAAAAGATTTTTAACAATAATTTCATTTTTCGAGAAATTTGATGAAAATTTTATATATACTAATTAAATAATTGAAATTCTGTCAAGAATTTTTTGAATTTTTGAAAAAAATTGAATTTTAGATAAAAATTTTTTTATTAACAAAGATAATAATTGAAACTTTGACGAGAATTTATGGAAATTTTCAAACATAATTGGTTCATAATTAATTAATTAATTATAAAATAATAATTTTATTAAAATAGCAAACATTGAAAATAATTGAATTTTGACAAATTTAAAAAAAAGAAAAAAATTGCTACTTATTTATCAAAATTAATTCAAGTTTTGAATAATAATTTATTTTTTTCGTATCTCGTTTATTTTTTAACTTTTATTTTAATTTCCAATTTTTAATTTTTAATTTTTAATTTTTAATTTTTAATTTTTAATTTTTAATTTTTAATCTTTAATTTTTAATCTTTAATTTTTAATTTTTAATTAATTAAATAGTCTTTAACGTCCGAGATACTTAATAAATAAGTCAAATTAATAAAAACAGTTTTAAATTTGACTTCGCAGTTTGCAATACATTTTATTTTATTATTTTGTGATTTTTATTTATTTATTTTTTTTTGTATTGTGATTTATTATTATTTATTTATTTATTATTATTTATGTGTTTCTAAGACGGATTATTTATTTATTATGACTCTACTTCATCGTCAGGGTTTAAATTTTAAGTCTTCGTTTATTTAATTATTATTTTTTTGACTCCCTGAAGAGGAAATCGATTTGATTTCGAAACGTTGGAGTTAATAAAATTTGTTCCTTTGTCCGAATGTTTTCGTTTTCATTAATTTGACTTATTTTTTAATTTTTAATCTTTAATTTTTAATTTTTAATTTTTAATTTTTAATTTTTAATTTTTAATTTTTAATTTTATTTAACTAAAAATACTTTTTTCTATAAGGGAATATCAAAGTAGACATGATTTTTCCATTGAAGTTCAATGTAAACATTCAATCGACCATGGGACCCCTGGGTAAAATTTTCGACTAATTGTAAGAATTCATATGTTGAGTCACAATTCATTCATCAAGATTGATGCAGGTTTATGTAATTGGTCTACTTAATAGTAGTTAACACTTTGAAAAAACTAAAATTTATTTACAAGCAATTGAAAATTTATGACTTTTATCATATTCTTGTTTTACTTTCTTTAATGTGCTGTTTTGCTTATTTTTTTTTTATTATTATTTATGTAAATAACTAATTATTATTAAACAATGTATAGGATATACCAGCACTATCATATATATATTTTTTTTTATTCACAATTATTCTCATAAAAAGGTCATTTAACTTCTCAAATAACTGCTTCGAATATTAATCATCCTGACATCCTTACCAATCATGCTATTCGTAAAAAAAAAATTGGTATAATCTATAAATAATTCCCTAGTTGTAAATTTTTTTTTTCCATTACTGGAAGATGAATTTAGGCTGAAGTTCCATTAAGGAACGATTATGCCTAACTTGTTGGATACGGATTCTTCCTTAAATTGTTGTATTTAATCCCCAGACCTAAGTATAGTAGTAAAATTCTATCTAAATATTAAAACAAGTATAGTGAGTCATTCATCTTCCAATATAGGAGAAAAAGAAAATTGCAAATACAAATTTTTAAAATTATAGTAAAAATCCTCTAACTCTTTAGTCAATTCTTATAATATAGTCTAACGCACATGTTTACTGACAATAAAACCAACTGTCATCCTTCCACTAATATATATATTCAATTTGACGTTTATAACTATTTACAAAATTTTTCATGTTGTAAAAAATATAACATATATTTTGAATACACAATTTTTTTATGCAGATAGTACTGAAAGGCCGATATATATGTTTCTAAAACTTGGTGTGTTTTCCAAATTCTAATTTAATTATAAAAACGCTTTGATCCCCTGACTTTGCGTGTCACTACATAGAAAATGTATTATAAGAAAAACTCACAGCAGTTTCAAACACTTAAGAAAACAGAACACAAAGTTTTATTTTATACAAATTGTGTGAGTGTGTGTTTGTGTTTGTGTATGATATCAATATTGCGATAAGGATCTTAACCATCTAATATAATTGATTAAAAAAATGGGGGGAGCTCTCAAATTTTTATATTGTAGAAGAATATTTTTTTAAACAAAAATCCTAATGTAAAAATATAGCCTTTTTATTTAATACAAAAATTTCTCTTGAGAGAAATTAATTTAACAATAAAACTAGTTTAGTTGATCTGGTCCATTCACTGATATGATAGTTGCAGTAAACTTAATATTCTTTCTTTCTTTTCAATCTTTTCTTATTCCTTGTTTTACATTTCTCGTGTTAATTTTATTTTGCGGTAATATTTCTAAAATAAGGTAAGGTACACTGGTTATACGGAAAACGTTGGCGCTGAAACTACCTAGAAAGTAAAACAAAATTGTACGACAAGTTTGTAATTTTCGAAAACAAAATACTTAAAGAAGATCTAAAAAAGTTTGGTAAAAATAAAATAACGCTGCGAATCGTTACTTAAAGATACTTACTACATGACACTATACTTACCCTCTTATGGATACTTAATATCCAATCGTGGTACCTTTCGACAATGAGCGCAAAAAACTTTCTTTCCAAACTGTTGCTTCGATATAAAACATTTTTTTTTTAATGAATTGGTTTAATTTTTTAGTTTCTCAAAATAGAGATGTGAAAAAGCGGATCTTTGAGAACCTCATGCTTTTCGTGTTTTATACCAAATCTCTGGTTCAAGGAGTAGAAAACATTTCTTCATTTTCAAAAAAATGTTGGCTAACTATAGAAATAAAATGTTATTAGGCAGTTAAACATGAAAACAGGCAACATTGCACAAGAGTACTTTAAAGGCAGGCTAATTAGTAGAACCAGAGTTATAACGAGTTGGTTAGAGCAATCTGCAAGTATGACAAGTGTTAAATTTTCCAGACATCATCATTGCAGTGTTATCATTTCAATACAAAAGTTATCTTTAACATTGAGTCAGTTTTATTGTTTTCAACGCCTTACGAATTTCGGCAAACATTTGTAACATTTCATTTGAAGTGTTAGTTTTCCAAAATTTCTAATAATAGTCAGGGCTGCAATGATTTAAATCAACTTGATTTAAATCATGATTCTAATCTTGATTTAAATCTTGCTATTTAAATCAAGATTTTAATCAAACTGTGAACCATAAAAACTGCAAAATTAGTATTTTCGTTTAAACTTTTGAATTAAAAAAAATGAAAAATATTCAGAGTAGCCTCGCTTGCGCTCTTTTCAAATTTCCTGATTTTTTCATGTTTTCCAGATTTTTAAAACCACCAATTTTTTATTAATTAGAAACTTACTCGAAAACATCAATAACTTCATTTTTAAATAAATATTTAATCATTATTATTTTTTCATACAGAAATTGGTATTTTAAAAAGTTCAATTATTTTTTTTAAATATATTCTTAAAAGAATTACATTTTTTTTCAAAATAATTTGTCCAAATTCAATTATATTCAATGTCTACTTTTTAAAAAATTTGTAACAAAAGAATCCAAATATTTAATAAGAAATGTTAATAAAATTCCACTCAAGAATTCAATTACTTTCAATAGAAATATAAATCTTTTAAAAAATTCAAATGCGATAAAAAATTTACAAAAAAATCTCGCCAATTTTCAATTACTTTTATAAATAATAAAATTTTTCTTCGACATTCAAACATTTCTAAAAAATTTTAATAAAATTCTTAGCAGATGTTCAATTCTTTTAAATATATTTTATAAAATTCGTTTCATCAAATTTCTCGAAAAATGAAATTATTCATAAAAATTTTATTAAAATTCATCAAGAGAATTCAATTATTTAAAATTTTTTGATAAAATTGTTTGTATTTAAATAATAATAATTAAACATTTAAAAAAAAATTAATTCTACAGAATTGTTCGTTAAAAGTATAAAACTTCAAATTTACAAAGATTTTAATTTAAAACCTTTTAAAAATTTAATTAGTTCTAAAAATTTAAATAAAAATTGAATTCTCTTAACAAATTATAATAAAATTTTTTTAAATAATTTCAGTTTTCGAGAAATTTGATGAAACGAATTTTATAAAATATATTAAAATTAATTGAAATTCTGCCAAGAATTTTATTAAAATTTTTCAAAATAATTCCATTTCGAAACAAAATTAAATTATTTATAAAGATAATTGAAATTTTGAGTAAAATTTCTTTAAAATTTTTGAACATAATTTAATTTTGGCGAAGAATTTATTACTTTTGAAAATAATTCAATTCTTGAGATTAATTTTATTAAAATTCGTTTTCAATAATTGAATTTTTTTTATGAAATTTTCTTTAAAAATTTTTTAATCAGTGAAAATAAAAAATTAGTCAAGAAAAATCAGGAAATTCTCGAAATGAAATTTTGCAGTCCTTTTATTATTATTATTATCATTAACTTTATTTATTAAAAAAACTATCTACCTACTTAAAAATAGGTATTTAAAAAATAGTTTAAAAATTGATTTAAATCAAAAAATCCGATTTAAATCAAATAAATCTGATTATTTTGATTTTTTTAAAAGAATCATGATTTTTATCAGCCCTGATAATAATAGATGAAAGGAAAAAGAATGAAATATGTTTTTAGGTTCTTCTTCTTCTTTTGTAGAAGAAAAGCCATTCATATTATGATACTTGACTATTGCATATTTTAAAAATCTATCAGGCAGTATTGACACTCCAATTATCACTTCTTGAAAAATTCCCCTAGTAAACTGTTTCTATAAAATTTGCTCAACACAAAAAAGTTTTTTTTTCTAATGTCAAACAGTGATTATGTCAACAAAAAATTTTTTCTTTTTTCAAGGAATCAAGACTCTGAATGTGTCTAATAATAAAAACACAATAATTAAAACATACTTTTTACATTTACTGCATTAATAATGTACATAAAAATGAGAGTAACATCTCAAACGTGCAAAATAAGATAATACCATGCCATTCCAAATATATATATATATATATTTTTTAATAAACAATTATAAACCGCGTCTTCTTCTCTTCTACTATTTGAATTTGAGAACACGTGCCCTGATAAATATATTTACAAAAATTTTCGAGCTACTTGCATTGAAAAAATAAGAAGTGGAAATCTCCACAATGTAAATTTATCAACTTGTTTCTATTTTTGTCTCAAATTTTTTTATTGTTCTGCTTTCTAAAAAAAAAAAAATTTTGTGTTTTCCTTATTCACATTATCTTCATTTACACGCACAGGCACACACATTACAGTCACACCTCATAATAACATTTTTACACAAGTATTAATAATCTTCAATAAAAATGAAATCTTTGTCGCATGTTCGAATTTCTATAAGGTATATTATAAATTTATAAATGCAGACAAAAAGTGTATCTGCAGAAATATTTTTTTTTTATATATTTATATATATAAGGAAGAGAGTGTATATAAACAAACGAAATTTATTTAAGACCTACATATTTCTAAATTTAACAAACATTTTAAACTCCTTTTCAAAGTTAAAAAGGTTTAATTTCAAAGTATTCTCTCTCTCTCTCTCTCTCTTCTTTATTAAAACTCTATATCGCATTCGGCCTTCCAATACATTTACATAGAAAACGGTATTTAATATTTTCATATTATTGCACAAGATTGACTGAAAGGTTACATGCAATAATAGAACTTTATATTATTGTCTCCTAAAATCTTCCTCAATAGCAAATTTGGTATGATAAAAATTAATTTGGTTCTGTACATAATTTATCATTCAACGATTTTCTTTTTTCTATCGTGATGCTGATTTCTAAATTGTTCTAAACATTGTATGTATTTTCAGTCGGTTAGGCGTATTACTCTTCTTCTTTTTTTTTTTTTAGTATTTTTAATTTGTGCTTTAATTACAGTTTTACATTAATATAATTTCATTAAAAAATCGATATAAAAGCATGTAATCAATTCTGATTATATAAAACATTTTTTTTTGTCTCGCGGGTGAAAATTTCAAGAATTAAATTTAAATATCTGAATTAAAATTAAAAAAAAAAATGAAAGAATCAAAGACTCGGATAGATAAAAACATTTTTCTGATGTATTTAAATATCCAAACAAGATCGGATTAATCAGAATAAAAGTGGAATATTCTTGGAAACTAAATTTTCTTACGAATGTAAAGTAAAAATCTAATCCATATGGAGTTTGGTTTAGCCATTACCAGTGAATCACACCAGTAACGCAGGACTTTGTTTGCTTTTGTAACCCTCTACAAAAAAATCCACGTCCCCCTCCTCCATGCATTGGTCCTGTTCCGCAGATTTAGCTTACCATTTATTCGTCTACTTTTTATTGCTATATATTACAATAATATTACACATAATACTATCTATGTATATTAAAATATGTTCACGATTAGTGTCGTTTCTTCGATAGAAAATGAAAACTCACGAGTCTCTCTCTTATAATAGTCATTTTTTTTGTTGAGCTTTCTTTATAAATTATTTTCTTAAAAGATTTGCGAGAGTTCACAGCACGACCCCGTTTAGCCCTGAAGGAGGAAGCGGGGAAGATGAAAGAAATAGAAGTTCATAGAAGACAAACTATGATGTTGCGCTTCTATTTACCTATAGTGTCATTCAGTCTGCCCGATGTGAAATTTTGATTAAGTATTAAAGAACACTGCAACAGCAGTAACTCTTCTTCTCTTTCTCAGGACTGAAGTTCATTTCCCTGACAATTTCAGCGAACATCTCATTGACGTTAGTGCGATTTTTAGCAGAGGCCTCAACGAATGGACAACCCCAAATTTGTGCCAATGCTGTACCCTCAGCAGAATCCACTTCACGTTGATGCTCTAGATCGAGTTTGTTGGCGACCAGAAGAACTGGCACTCTCTCTGTTCCTTTCACGCGGGTTATCAACTCTTTCATTGCTTTAATATCCTGAAAAATAGACAAAGTCGTCAAGTTACTATGTATTTCCCATCAATATTTGTTTCATTAAAAAAAATATCAAGTAGCTTCCTCCTTTATATATACAAATCCCAGAAAAATTTCCTAATTTTAGATTCCTAAACGTATTTTCCCAACACTAATAATTTAAAAAGTGTCAAATGCCAACGAATTGATACCGAAAACTTTATCAAAAAGAATTTTATTACTGATTTAAAAATTTATTTGATAAAATTCTTCATGAAAATTCAATTTTTAGAAATATTTAAATTATTTAGTAAAATATTTATTTTTATAGTTAAAATAATTGAATTTTCTCGTAGAATTTTCTAATAAATATTGATTTAAAAATGAATTTCGGTGAAAATTCGAGATTATAATTCAATTCTTGAAATCATTATAGCTGTGGATTTTAAGTAATAATTGACTTTTGAAAAGATTTTATACTATTTTCCTAAAGTATTTTTTTCCGAATAATATAATTTTTTCTAAACAACAATGTGAAAAAATGAAGATCCTAAAGTTCTGAACGTTCAAATGAACGAAATATATTTATTTCTTCTAAAAATTAAATTTTTATACGTTAGTGAAGTTCACAACGTTTATAGTCAACGAATTCATAAGAAAAATATTTTTTTAGTAAATTTTTATAAATATCTGTAAAGAAAATAGTACGATTAATTCTTTGAATAGTAATTAACCAACAAAATTATTTGTGAACAAAAAATGTTATTTTTTTGGTAGGAAAATAATTTCTTTTCTTTTAATCGTTGATCATAAACGTTGCAAACTTCACCTAAGTATTTTTATTGCAATTATTTTGCTTCACTATATAAAAAAAATTAATTACTCAGTTTGTAAAAGTAACAATTTAGTTTTTAAATATTTTTATGATTAGTAATTTATTAAAATATCTTCAATACAAAATATTTCGTTCATTTGAACGTTCAAAACTTGAGGATCATGAAAAATGCGAAAAAACACAATTGTTAACTTTGTGAAAAAAGAAAACAATTAAAAGTTCAAAAATCAATTTCAAGAGATTTCATAAAAATTTTATCCCCTTTCATTAAAGACCAAGAACTGTTGAAAATAATTCCATTTCATAAAAAAAGTAAAAAATAGTTTCACTTTGAACTTATTTTCTTTTATTTTTCTCGTCTTATGGTGAAAAAGTTCAAAGAAATTAAAAATCCAATGAAAAATTAAGATTAATTAAAAATTTACATCACTGCCTTGAATGAAATTGTCCTTTTTTTTAGAGTTATGATCATTTCGACGACGCAATTTAATTGAAATTATACTGAAAATAATAATTGAATTTTTGGAAAAGAATTTTTATCAAAATTGTTGAAAATAATTCCATTTCATGGAATAATAAAACTGTTTTAGAAATTTTTTAAAATACTTGTTGAAATTTTTTGTATTCATATGAAAATAAATGAACTTTTGTGGAAAAATTTTATTTGTAAATAATTAAACAGGGTGTTTACTATTTTTCTTCAACAAAATTCCCGATTTTTTCCGGTTACGTCCTAAATTTTTCCCGGTTTTTTTCTCATCAAATTTAAATTTATATTTGATTTCGAACATGAATAAATCTTTAAATTTTTTGAAAATAATGTTTTTTTTAATAATTTTAATTGATAATTTGGAAAATAATTGAATTAAACAAAGCATTTTCTCAATTTGTTGAAAATAAACTTGTCTCTTTATAATTATAATTAAAAATTTTATTTTCCAATTCTATTAAAATTATATTGATAATTGAATTTCTGCAAAGAATTTTACTATTTATAAAAGTAATTCAATTCTTCCAAACAATTCCTGTTGTTTATTAAAATAATTTAATTCTTGTGATGAATTTTATTACAATTTTTGAAAATAATAAAACAGTAATAATTAATTATTTATTTAATAAGTAATAAACATTTAATTTATTCAAGAAATAAATAAATATAATTTATACAAAAATTCAGAAATTTGAAATTATTAAAATTTAAGGGAAGTTTAATAATTATAATTATGTATTAAATAGTATAATATAATTTTTATAAGCAAAAAATACATTTAAAACTATGAGGGACTTTAAATTTAAAAAATAAAATTATAATTATGATCACTAACATTATTTTCGAAAAATTGAAATAAAATTCAATAATATAATTTATTTTTCAAAAAATGTAAAGAAATTCTTATTAAGATTCACTTCAATTATTGATTAAATAATAATAATAATAATTAATAATATTTTTAATAATATTTTTTAATAATAATAATAATAATAGTAATTTGATTGACTTCAAATTATTTAGAAGAAATTAAATCAAACTTAAAAAAAAATAATTCTTTAAAATTGCCTTTTAAAAAAATAGAAAATTCAAATTTTCAAATATGCGTATTTTCATTGGAAACCATTTTAAAATAAATTATTCAATTATTTCAATACAACAATACAACTCTTCTGAAGAATTAAATGTTTCGTAAAATTGAATTCTCATGAAGAATTTTTGCAAACAAAATTTTTTTTATAAATAATTGCATTCTTTTGACGAATTTAAAAAAAAATTGTTAAGAATCATTAAATTTTTCGAGGAATTTGTATAAAATTCTATTATTTAAATACAAAAGTTAATAATTTATTAAATAATTAAATGAGTTTTAAAATTTTATTAATTTAATTTCTTGTAAAGAATTTTATCAACAAATTTTTAAATAATTGAAATCTTTTGACGAATTTTAATAAAATTTTTAAGAATAATTACATTTTTTAAAGAACTCGAATAAAACTGTATACTAAAAAGAATTAAAATTCTGCGATGAGCTTTATAAATTTATGAAAATAATTGAATTCCTAAAAAATGCATTATTTATCAAATTAATTGAATTATTACCATGTAATTTATTAAAAAATATTTTATTAATAAATTGAATTCCTTTGCAATTTTTATTTTATTCATGAAAATAATTAAATGTTTGAGTTCAATTTTATTGATTTTTTTTTTCAAATAATTGAATTTGGAAATTTATTGAAATTTTAAATAGTAGATATTGAAAATAAAATGAGGATAATTAATTTAATTTTTTTTTAAATGCATGAAGTTAATTGTTGCTGGTTATGTAAAGGTACCCAAATGTTTTTTTTTTTTTTTTTTGCTTATAACTTAAGTAAATAAATTATTTGTGATACATTTTATGTGCGACAAAATATTGTTTAATTTAATTATATAGAAAATAAGATTTCTAACTTAAAAACATTGTCGAGTCACTTTTTCCACTTCTTATTAATATAGAAAGGATTCAAAAAAATGTATATCTATTTTTAACTGAAAATATTGAAAAGAATTTATCTCCATTGAAATTACTATTATGTAGTCACCCATCCATTGGTAACTTGCATAAAGGCGCCTGTCTCATATCTCATGAGATAGGGGTCACCTATAAAATTACTCATAGGATCCTCTAAAATGTGGGTGATTCTCCGCTTAGATCACACTATGTTCCTATATAGAGTGTTTACAAAAATCACACCTAACAAAATAAAATCTCAAAGTGAGTGGAAAATTCCACTCAAATAATTACTATATTTTATTTTATTTTCAGATGCAAAAAATAATCTCCAAAAAACAGGTTATTTTTAAAAATTAACCTTTGCAAAATAAGTTAATTATCGCATGTATACAACTATATTTTTACTAAATACCACAAAAGGAAACCATAAAACAATTTTTAATTAATAAAATAAATAGTAAATTAATTCTTATTTTATACACTTTCTAATAGAAATATTTTAAATATTTTTTTATAAAAAATAAAAATTGTTTATAATTTCTTTAAAAAATACAGTACCTGTTAGGGTTTTCCCTCCATCTAGAATTAATTTCACAGAAGGAAATGTAAATTTACAAAAATTTGTAAAAATTAAAATTTTTCAAAATACTTGAATAAAAATTAATTTATTCGTTTGACGATTTTTACATTTGTTTTTGTCTACTTTGAGTAACAAATTAATTATTTTCAGTCCTGTAAAAATTCTTTTTACAGGAAAATATAATACTTTACGGAACATGAGAAAAATTTATAAAATTACAATTAAATTCTTTCTGAATTCAATTATTTTCTACAATTTTTAACAAAACCACAACTCAAAAAATTTAATATTTTAAATAATTTTCAAAAAGTTGTTTTAGAATTCAATTATTTAAATACAAAATCTCAATTTTTCAAAATGATTTTAACTGTCCATGTTTTTTCAAAAGTTCTTAAGGTAAAATATTTTCAAAAAATTATTATAAAGAAATTTTTACAATTAATTTTTTTAAAATGTTTAAATAATTTAAAAACTTTAAAAAATTTCTAATTAATTTTTAAAAGATAATAGTTTTCTAATTATACAAAATTGAAAAATTCCTAAAGAATTGAAATTTGGTAAAATCTTTTAAAAATAATAATTGAACATTTTTTTTTAATATGAATAAAAATAATGAAATTTTTGAAAAATTTTAAGTGTAAATATGTCGAAGATTTTTCCGAAATTTTGATAAGTCTAAAAAAGTAAAATTTTTTTAAATTTTTTATTTGATTCTTATCCAAGATAATTAAATTTTAAAATTAAAATAATTCTAAGAATATAAGAAGTTTTAAAAAATTTTTTAATGTAATTTTTTTAAAAATAATTGAATTTTAATATAATTTGAAAAAAAGACGATTAATTTTTTTGATGAATTTTAAATGAAAAATTTTGAATATATTTTTTTTCTCCAAAATTTAAAAAATATTATTAAAATATTTCTTTTTGTATACCATATTTAAATTATTTGGAAATATGTAATTAATAAAAATACTTGAGTACAATTATTTTTTTACTAAAATAATTTTTTTTATTATAACAATTAAAATACTCATCCTGTGTATTTATGTTGAAAAACGATTTTTTCTAAATGAACAAGGCATAATTTTTATATTTTTCAAAAAAAAAT
Organism: Leptopilina myrica (nomen nudum); assembly: GCA_032872475.1. Classification (NCBI taxonomy): domain Eukaryota; kingdom Metazoa; phylum Arthropoda; class Insecta; order Hymenoptera; family Figitidae; genus Leptopilina; species Leptopilina myrica (nomen nudum). The sequence goes on along the minus strand of CM065458.1, from coordinate 63,624,871 downwards.
TCGGTTACAAATTTTTAATCAATTTAGATCTGCACTGTCGATAAGTTGACAGAAAAGTTATTTTCGAAAGTAGCCAGTAACGTATCTTAATTACCACTGCAATAGTTTACTCATTACTTTATACCATGTCCTTAGTTACTTTTTCCACACTTCCAGTTTTCATTGTTTGAAAAAACATGAGACTGAAGTCCGTAGTGTTTTCTTTTTACAAAACAAAAAAATAAGAAACTTAATGAGCTTCAAATTTAATGTCGTAACTATTCTCTAAAAAAGTTTATTTCTTAGAAAAAAAGTTTACAATATCAAAATTTAAGACAAATTAACTGAAAAATATTCTGTATCATTTTTCATTTTTTTAAAAAGTTTGCCGATAAAACATCACAATACATTTTCGCATATCTAAAATGGCGCTCGAAGTGATAGCGAAATTACTGCACAATAAGAATAAAAAAAAACAATAAAAAAAATTATGATAGTTATATAAAGTCAAACTGTAGAAATAAGTACTTGTTACATTTTTCTGATTTTTTAAAATTTATCCTTAAAATCGAATAGGACATAAAAATGGTAAAATACGTAAAAAAAATGATAAATTTTATTTTCCAAATTAAGGGATTTGTACTGGTTTAGATTTTTTTAATAAAACGAAATAAAGGGAAAAAAATAGCCAATGGGTTTGCTTTTGTTTTGTAGTATAATTTTCATTTGTAGGTTATTTCTTTTAACGAATCGAAATCGTAGTGCAATGTTTTTGTACTTTTAGAGTGTAATATTATTCAATTAAATTTATATCAGAATTAAGAGAGATATTTCGAAAAGTGTTTTACAGTAACTTTAGGAGTAACGTGTGCTTAACTGTAACTTTTACTTTTCGAGTGTTACTTTTAAAAAAAAGTAACTGTAAGTGATTTACTTAACTAATGAGTGACTCAACAGTGGCGAGATACTGAGAATAATGACTTATTAGTGACGAGAGATAGAACGAAAAGAAAATCGTATGACAAATATAGAGTAGGGTTTTAGAAGAAAAAAAAATGAGGCGAAATATTTATTTTTGTACTTGCTGATTAATTGTTGGGGGAAGGGAGAGGGGAATGAGTAATAATTGCAAAAGAGTACCTGAAAAGTTTGATGATTAGTGAGACTATAGACAACAACGAAGCCCTGGCCGTTTTTGATGTAGAGGTCGCGCATACTGGCGAATTGCTCCGTGCCGGCGGTGTCCAGGATCTCGAGAACGCACGGCGAGTTATCAACCTCGATCTCCTTCCTGTAGAAATCCTCAATGGTCGGATCGTATTTCTCCATGAAACATCCTGACACGAATTGTACCGTCAGAGCACTTTTGCCCACCCCGCCCGATCCCAGTACCACGACCTTGAACTCTCTCATTTCTCAGGCCGAGGCTCTCAGAGACCCTCCACCAGACTCAAATCTCAAGAGCAATGAGTCAGATTGATTCAACTGATCACGGGAACGACCGCGATCACTGCCACTTACTCAACTATCTAGACACTTTGACACTTTGTTGTTGTTCAGGTCCTTTGGCTTCCTGTGATTCTTGAAATTCTTGCCTTGACAAGGACAGACGGCTTGTCCATTTAACACAATAAATCTCGAACACAAACCATACAGGTTCAACCACACGAACAAAGGCATCAATGGAAAAATAAATCTTACTAAATTTACACCACACAAAGAGGATTCTTGCACCGATGAGGAGACATGACACCACCGATAACACACTGCACAAGCACAATTCCATTGATACCCCACTCACTGCTATTCACTAATTTTCTATTCTCTTCTCTTTCATTACACATTTCTAGCAACTATTTCTCTCTCATTTCCTCTTGTAATATGTGTCTATGTAATGTGCATCGATCAATTCTAATAGACTGCTCACTCGAATGAAATATGCCTTTCAGCGCTGGGCAGGTGGGAGAAGAAATAGGCGTGTTGACGAGTGTACTCTGTTTAATGCTGAGTTCAGATTGTGGATGTAAAGGTGCTTTTACACCTTGGGTAGGAATATTCTCGATCTGAATCTGTTTTGTCTCTATTTTGTGAGCATTTAACTGAATTTAAAATAATCATGTTAAAGGTACCGTCTCATGACGGCGTAAAGCAGAAACTATGCGATAGAAAGAGACGAACAGATATCACGTTCTCACTCACTCACATGGTTTACGCTTTAAGGCCAACGCAGAATAGAATCTTTAACCGGAACCGCAATCGTAAGCGTAACCGTAAGAATGAGTTAAAGTACGATAGGTATATTGTTTATCCTTCTTTAACTCATTCTTGCGGTTACGCTTACGATTGCGGTTCCGGTTAAAGATTCTATTCTGCGTTGGCCTTTACGCCGACGCTTTCACTACCTTTAAGGCCAACGCAGAATAAAATCTTTAAGCAGAACCGCAATCCTAAGCGTAACCGTAAGAACGAGTTAAAGAAGGATAAACAATATACCTATCCTTCTTTAACCCATTCTTACGGTTACGCTTAAGGTGCCGTCCCATGACGGCGTAAAAGCGTCGGCGTAAAGCGTAAACCATGTGAGTGAGTGAGAACGTGATATCTGTTCATCTCTTTCTATCGCATGGTTTCTGCTTTACGCCGATGCTTTTACGCCGTCATGGGACGGTACCTTTAGGATTGCGGTTCTGCTTAAAGATTCTGGTTCTATTTTGCGTGGCCTATAAACGCATGTCACGAACTAAAGAATATTTTATAGAAACGACACGACTTCTACTTTAGGGAGCGTTCAGACCTTCTCATGTAAAACTTATGCATGCAGGTTGCCATAGTAGCGTTCAAGAGTGAGAGAGATAGAATAATTCCCTATCTCTCTCACTCTTGAACGCTACCATGGCAACCTGCATGCATAAGTTTTGCATGAGATCGTGTGACTGTACCCTTACTTTTCTATTCTGCTTTGAGGGAAAATAGTCTGGATAATTTGCATTGGAGAAAGACAGACAGATTCACACTACTGTGGAAACCCCTTAAATTTGACTGTAGATTTAGGTAATTTATGTTGAATATTCTGTTTTTGTCTCTAGTTGTCTACTTCTATGGATATACATACATATATGTATATTACTAGATTGAAAGTGTAAACTATCTAAACTTAATATTTTTGTTATTTGATTGACATGTTTGCTGTATTTTTATCCTTAAAAAATGACAGACGTTATGATTTATAAATATTTACTTCTTCCTGCATATTTCAATTGTTCGTACAAGTGATTTTTATAAATTGGAGCAAAATTCTTGTTTTGCAGTCTCATTATATGAGTGAGTGTTTTTTAAAAGTTTAGTCATACATATTTAATGACAGCTGTACTTTTTAATTATGTAATGAAGAACGAAATGCTATTTAATTATTCTTGTTTTGTAATCTCTCATTTACTTCGTAGAAATAGTGTTTTCTGAAAATTTCCTTTGTCACTTGTTTTCTTTTCTTTTTTTTTTAAATATGTGACGTTTATTTGTTGTATTAAAATGTATGCGTTTATGTATTATTTTTTGTTGGTAACATTTTTTTAATCTGAAGAAAATGTGACTTAAATTTCCAGGCTGTCCCGATGGATGGCCAATAAATGAAAGTCATCTTGGGGAACAGTCGTCAATTCCAAATTTGGTGTCGCCAGTGCGCCAGTATAAAAACAAATGTATAAACATAACCACAAACTTTATTGATTTATTTATTTTGCCTTTGCAAATAAAAAAGTAGCTAATATTTGAGGGGAATTTTATTAAAGGCAGTGGGTGAAATAGGAAAAGAAATTTTATTCGTACTTGTTTGCTTGAAAGAAATTATTTTTTTAAGAGCTTACTGACAATGGGAAGTTCAAGAAGTCAATTACGTCTTAACGCAATAATTTTCCTGTTCGGAAAACAAAACAAGAACTTGAAAAAAGAGCAGAAAATAACTTTGTAGAATTAAAAATCAAGAGCATAACAATATTTATCATAAAAATTCCATTATCTCTATAAATAATGCACTTCTTCACCAGAATTCAATTATTTAAAATCAATAAAAAAATCAATTATTTAAAAATAATTAATAAAATTCTTCACAATAAACTAATTATTTTCATAAATATTAACATTTTTTAGAATGCTTCACGTATTTTTATAATTAATAACATTATCCTTAGGAGTTCAATTATTTTTATAAATAATGAAACTCATCGCAGAATTACAATTATTTTTAACACAATTTTAATCGAATTTCTCGAAAAATGCAATTATTCTAAAAATATTTCTTAAAAATTGTGGAAAGAATTCAATTATTTAAAAACTTGTTGATAAAATTCTTTACAAAAATCCAATCTTAAGATATGTTTAATTATTCAATAAATTATTATTAGGAATTAAATACTTTATATAATTTTTTAAAAAAATTCAATTAAACCAAAAAAAATTTTATTTCCATAGAATTATTAATTAAGGAGAAATTTGACGGAGGCAAATCAAAAATTAGTCGAGTGTCATAAGTTTGCAATTTATAAGAAAAAACACAAATTAAATTTGAAATTCTTCTTGGTAGAAGGGCGAAGAATTTAATTTTGAATATTCTATCGATTAAAAGTTGCATTTGAATAAAAATTACAATTTGTGTCAATAAAAAACATATTCAAATTTTAGGTTTGGAATAATTTATTATTGACAATAATCTATCATTTTTATTCAAATATAACTTTAAAGTGTTAAAAATGTAGAAAATTAAATTCCTCACGCTTCTACTAAAGGGAATGTAAAATTTAATAAAGCTATAGATATACTGTAATACAAATATGACTTATTCTAGAAAAAATATAAGGAAATAATCTAACAAAATTATTGAATATAATAAAAATAAATTAAAATATAAATAATAAAATATTTATTTTATTAAAATTAAATAAAGAAATCTTAACTTCATCTATAACTCCTTAACTAATTTCCATAAAACATGATATTTACTTGAAGTAATTCAATAAACTTGAGGAATAAATAAACTTAAAATTAATATACTTAAATAAGTCAAATTGATGAAAACGAAAACATTCAAAGTGAAAAATTTTATTTACTCCAACGTTTCGAAATCCAAATCGATTTCCTCTTCAGGGAGTCTATTCAAAAAATATATAAAAAATAAAAAAAATAATAAAAACTGTTTTAAAAATAAATAACAATAAATAAAGTACATATTAAAAAAATTATCCTACCAAATAATAATAATTAAATAAACGAAGACTTGAAATTTAAACCCTGACGATGGAGTAGAGTCTGGAGTCAGAAAATTATAAAAATTGAATTAGAAAAAATCAAAAATAAAAGTGGAAATAAATACAAATTAGAAATAAAATAAGAAAATAATAAATAAAATAAGAAAATAATAAATAAACTCAACGAGGAAACAATATATAAATAAATAAATTTTGAAAAATCAATAAAAATTTCTTATATAAAGAATAATATAAATAAAACTCAATGAAATTACAATATATAAATAAATAATTTTTTGAAAAATCAAATAAAAATGTTTATTCTTATCTTTATTCTTATTCTTTATCTAAAAATTTTTATTTGATTTTTCAAAAATTTATTTATTTATATATTGCAACTTTATTGAGTTTTATTTATTATTCTATATATAAGAAATTTTGTATTGATTTTTTAAAATTTATTTATTTATATATTGTTTCTTCGTTAAGTTTATTTATTATTTTCTCATTTTATTTCTAATTTGTATTTATTTCTATTTTTATTTTTGATTTTTTCTAATTTTCCGACTTCAGACTCTACTCCATCGTCAGGGTTTGAATTTTAAGTCTTCGTTTATTTAATTATTATTTTTTGGCAAAATAATTTTTTGAATATGTACTTTATTTATTTTTATTTATTGTTAAAATCATTTTTAATATTTTTTTTATTTTGTTTGTATTTTTTGAATAGACTCCCTGAAGAGGAAATCGATTTGGATTTCGAAACGTTGGAGTGAATAAAATTTTTCACTTTGTCCGAATGTTTTCGTTTTCATCAATTTTACTTATTTACGAAATATTTCGGGCGTTGAAGATTATTTAATTAATATACTTATTAATTTAAAAAAATATCAAATTTAAAAAAAAAATTATCCCATTGGAGTAACTTTTGTTCCGATTGTCTGTCGAATTCTTCCTTAAATGTATGAAAAATTCAGATTTTCAAAGATTTTAATTTGAAGCTCCTTGAAAAGTTGGAGCATCTGAAAAATAAAATGTTCTGATAGATCTTGACGACTAGTCAGCAAAAGTAGTGTTTTTGGTTGTGAAAGTAACTTTACCTGTTGTAATTTGTCAAGATTCTTTTTCAAAACGAAAAAGAACTTATGTCCGATTTGATGTAATTTAGTTTGTTGTCGATGAACAGTGAAGAACACTTGAGAAAATTTTTCCCTCAATATAATTTTGAAACTTTTTTTTGTTTGTTTGCAAGGTTGTTGTTATGGTTATTAAACACAAGTGTCTGCTGAAAAAATACGTGTAGTGCTTTTTTTCTGGAATAATTATTATGCCATTCTTCAGACTTTGTTAATATAGAGAAACCACTATAATTCACCAAAAGTCAGCAATTTTGTTGTTAATTTACAAATCGGAATTTCGGCTTGGTGAAAATTTTGCTTTTAAACTTGGCCAAAATCAGTTCCATCAGGAAAGCAATAAAGGAAAGAGAGTAACCAAAGATTAATACAAAAAGTAGTATCGGTAATAGTTTCTCTTTTTCAATTACTTCGGGTTTATATCTGCTACTTTGAAACTGTAGTTTCTCATTGTACATTTCTTCAAGTAATCCAAATTCTGTGGCCTTTAAAATTATTTCATTAAAGCGATCAAGATATGATGAATTAGCTTTTGCTCGATATGTAATAAAGCCAGATGCAATACTTTCGGGTAGTACTTTTACATTAATACTATCTTGAAAGGTTTGATATTCATTAATTGTATCAGCAACTTCATGCATAAGACAAGTGACATTCCGATATTTGTCCAATGTTTTCAAACAATGAACTTTGTAATTTTTTTCTCGCACAATTGATTTTTCTATCCATTGTCGAATATCAGAACTTTCACTTTTTCTTAATAAATCGCGTACATTGCCCTGAACCATTGGTGTTATTGATGATTGCATAAGTTCCGTAAGAGATGAAATTTCTCCAGGTTTTCGTAAACCAATGTCGAGAATTACTGAATAGAAATAACTTGAATAGACAATACATGCAATTAATAGTGAGCCAAAGACTATTCTTTCTATTAAACTATCAGGTACTTCGGGACTAAACATTCCGATTACAATTTGACTAATGTTCAACGTTTGCCATGTACTTCTTCGAAATTTCAATAAGTACGCCATCATTCGTATGAGGCAAATCGTACAAATTGTTGCCAAGATCATATACCAAAATTCTGTTGAAACTACAATAACATTGTCGTGTTTTCCTTCCTTGGGAATAGCAGCTTGAATATTGACAAATTTTATAATTCTAGTGTGCAACGTTTCATAACAATCATTACATTTAACATTTTTCGAATGTATTAACGAAATCTCTGAGTCTGTTTGTGTTTTGTTATAATCTGAGGTCTCTATTAAATTGGGTGTAAAATTCATGTGTTTTAAAATATTTAGAAATTTCAAGGAATATTTCAAATTGCATACTATTGGAGTGCAGTAAAACTTCAATTTGTAACCATTCATGTCAAGAAGCATATTTGGAAACCATTTAAAGTCTGCTGATACCAATCCGCTGTGTACTCTCCGGAAAAATGGATTTCCTTGATACCTCACTGGTAAATTTGGAGAACTGGTTTCGATTCTTGTTTGTAATTGTCGATTGTTGTATGACAATAAAGAAACGTCCAAATACTTTGTTTGCCAAAAAGACCTCAAAACGTTGTGTATGCTTTGTTTAGTCACAGGAAAAGAAGTTAATATTACACATTTTGGTTTTGATAATTGTGTCACAAATTTGTTAGACTTCAAAAATTTGTTAAATTTAGAAAGAGTAGTATTATCTTTCCATTGTAAAATAAAGAGTGTAGTACATCTTGGTTGTTTAAGTAATTTCTTGTGCAATTTGTCAAGATTATTGTTTATCATGTCATTGTATCCGATACTAAAAGATGGGAAATTCGAATTTACTTTTGTCATGAGAGAATTCTTTATTCGATCCGTAATGTTCACTGAGTCGTCCAAGATGAACACAACCTGATGCAATTTAGATTCTTCCTTCAGATACTTTATCAATCCATCAAAGTGATCACTTATCGAGGACAATGTTAATACTTCTTTCCAAAAAATGAAGCATAAAAAGTGAATGCCAGTAAACTTCATCGTGAAGAAACACACTTTATTTCACATTTAGAAATGAACTGAAACTATTGGTATTAAAATATATTTTCATTCTTATTTTAGTTTTGGTAAAGAACTTATGTTTGACGGAAAGTTTGTTTTCGAGGTAAATAAATATGAGTGTGATGCATACTTGAGGATAATTTTCGAACTTGTTGACATTGTTTGTAGGGTGATTGTTGTTTGTTGAATTTGGCAAAAAAATGTTATTAACAACGAATGATGATCAGAAATCAGGCCCTGGTTTAATACTTCCTCACAAATGTTGCCAAATGATAAAAATATAATCAATCATACGGGATCATTGATGAATAACAGAGGCTCGATGCAGACTTAAAATTTGTTTTTCATTTTTTATTCCAGTGATGATGACGACTGTTAATTAGGAATTAAAAATGCACGAATTTTACAACGGACATGGGAGCAGAAAACAAAGTTTCGTTAATTACAGGTAAGGTCCCCTCACTCTATATTTTATGGTGTTTATTTAGAATTTTATTCCACTCGCGAATACGCAAATGAATTTTCTTTTACAGGTTATATCAGTTCCTGATGTCGAATTAAAAAAAGATTGAGAATAAAATAGATTGTTCAGAAGAGAAATTTTCATTTAAGACAGTAAAAATGTCTCGAATAGATGTAGCCGCTGTACCGTTGCCAAACAACCAGAATGATGCACCTGCAGATAACCATAATTTAGCAAATGCAGTTGGTGCATCATTTAATAACAATAATAATAATAATAATCATAATCATAACAATAATAATAATAATAATAATAATAATGCGAATGTTACGAGAACCAATAACAATCAAAATCCTCTATTTCGTATGCGTGACAGACTGTTTCATGCACTATTTATCAAAGCTTCCTTAACGTATGCAAGAACCTTTCCAAGACCTGTGAGACGTTTCATTGAATTTTTAATCTTAATGAAGGTAAATATTTTCTTTACAGTATTTGACAAGATCGTAAAATTATTCTAAAATCATTAATTGAGTGGCTGGATGCTAAAAGGTGTTCTCACCTTCTAGTTTCCAGGACCACAATTAATTAAAAATTTAGTGTAATATAACCCTTTGCCTACTTATCTTCTACAGGGCTGATAAAAATCATGATTCTTTTAAAAAAATCAAAATAATCAGATTTATTTGATTGTAATCGGACTTTTTTGATTTAAATCAATTTTTAAACTATTTTTTAAATACCTATTTTTAAGTAGGTAGTTAGTTTTTTTAATAAATAAAGTTAATAATAATAATAAAAAGACTGCAAAAGTTCATTTCCAGAATTTCCTGACTTTTCTTGACTAATTTTTTATTTTCACTGATTAAAAAATTTTTAAATAAAATTTCATAAAAAAATTCAATTATTTAAAACGAATTTTAATAAAATTAATCTCAAGAATTGAATTATTTTCAAAAGTAATAAATTCTTCGCCAAAATTAAATTATGTTCAAAAATTTTAAAGAAATTTTACTCAAAATTTCAATTATCTTTATAAATAATTTAATTTTGTTTCGAAATTGAATTATTTTGAAAAATTTTAATAAAATTCTTGGCAGAATTTCAATTAATTTTAATATATTTTATAAAATTCGTTTCATCAAATTTCTCGAAAAATGAAATTATTCCTAAAAATTTTATTAAAATTTATCAAGAGAATTCAATTTTTATTTAAATTTTTAGAACTAATTAAATTTTTAAAAGGTTTTAAATTAAAATCTTTGTAAATTTGAATTTTTATACTTTTAACGAACAATTCTGTAGAATTAATTTTTTTTTTAAATGTTTAATTATTATTATTTAAATACAAACAATTTTATCAAAAATTTTTAAATAATTGAATTCTCTTGATAAATTTTAATAAAATTTTTAGGAATAATTTCATTTTTCGAGAAATTTGATGAAACGAATTTTATAAAATATATTTAAAAGAATTGAACATCTGCTAAGAATTTTATTAAAATTTTTTAGAAATGTTTGAATGTCGAAGAAAAATTTTATTATTTATAAAAGTAATTGAAAAATGGCGAGATTTTTTGTAAATTTTTTATCGCATTCGAATTTTTTAAAAGATTTATATTTCTTTTGAAAGTAATTGAATTCTTGAGTGGAATTTTATTAACATTTCTTATTAAATATTTGGATTCTTTTGTTACAAATTTTTTTAAAAGTAGACATTGAATATAATTGAATTTGGACAAATTATTTTGAAAAAAATGTAATTCTTTTAAGAATATATTTTAAAAATATAATTGAACTTTTTAAAATACCAATTTCTGTATGAAAAAATAATAATGATTAAATATTTATTTAAAAATGAAGTTATTGATGTTTTCGAGAAAGTTTCTAATTAATAAAAAATTGGTGGTTTTAAAAACCTGGAAAACATGAAAAAATCAGGAAATTTGAAAAGAGCGCAAGCGAGGCTACTCTGAATATTTTTCATTTTTTTTAATTCAAAAGTTTAAACGAAAATACTAATTTTGCAGTTTTTATGGTTCACAGTTTGATTAAAATCATGATTTAAATAGCAAGATTTAAATCAAGATTAAAATCATGATTTAAATCAAGTTGATTTAAATCATTGCAGCCCTGATCTTCTAAAATTATATCCAAGAGCACTGGAGTGGCTATAAGTTAGCATAGGCAGAGGGTTAATGATCACCTTTAAGAATAAATAAACATAATCATTGATTTTAAAATGCATCTGTTTTGAAACTTTGTTGCAGGCCATAATGGCATTTTTTGTACTAGCTTATATTCATATAGTTTTCTCAAGAACACCCACAACTTGCTTAGAACACGTGAAAGATGGCTGGCCACGAGATGGAATTCTAAGAGTCGAAATCTTGAGGAATGCCGCCGATGATTATAGTATAGAAAAGAGTTACGCTAAGGAAGAAAAGCTGCGACAAGTTAAAGTAGATGATCTAACCAATGTACTTGGAATATTGTCCAGAGATGGGTAAGTTTAAAATAAATCATTTAAAAATTAGTCCTTCATCATCAAATAGTATCGTCTATTTAAAAATAAAAATTAGTTAAGTAACAATTCTTCAATAATAACAGTTACCTTTTGATAATTTTTTTTTTTCTAGTTTCATAAATATTGAACCATCAGCAGCCGATGAGGAACGTGAAAGTCTAAAAGTTGTTAATAAAAGAAATTCTCGACATTTAAATGTGATTGATAGTAGAGTGGTAGGAATTCAAAGTACGCAACTTCTGAGTCAGGATGAAATTACTAATTACAATTTAACTAGTAGCACGCTTAGTTCGATTTCTTCTACAAAACTTTTGTCCGAACTGAACATGGAAAATAGTACGGTGTGTATAATATTGGTTTTTTAATAACAAGTCTACAAATTTTAGACCCAAAAACATCAGCAGTACTTAGTAATTTCTATAATGCAATTTTTTATGCCGAATCGGAAAATTATCTTTAAATTCTCCCATTGTGTCAAGATTTGAAAAATAATCTAAGAGACCGTCTATAAACTGTAACAATTTTTCCATCTTCTTCTATTGGCAAATTTGAACCATTTTTGGGATCATTTTCAGATTCAGTCTAAAAAAAATTGCAGAAATGTTTATTTGCACTTTTAAAATTGAGAAAAAGAAAAAATTTTATAGACGTATGTAAGTTTATTTTTTATTTTACTTTTAACATTTTATTTGTTGTAAACTCTTCTTACTTTATAAGCATTTAATTTATTCTAATTAAAATATTGTTTATAGCCAATGCAAAGTGAAATACGTTCAAACATTCCTCTGGATAATATGTCGAATGAAGATGCAAATAATATAATTTCTGAAAACTCTGTTTATCAGTTGAAAAGTTCTGTACCTGAATTGGAAAAAGTCGTGAAAGCAGGTAAGAGTTTTGTCGTTAGAAATTTTACTTTACTTTACTTTTGCGAAATATCATTTTTACTAATTGTCATTATGCTTTCTGTAGAATATTTATATTTTTATTTAGAATTATTAAACAGTTTTGGAGTTAATTTTTGTTTATCACTTCCAGATGACGAGTATATCGTGGAATATTCTTTGGAATATGGATTTTTACGATTGTCACCTGCAGCCCGACAAAGACTGAACATTCCAGTGAAGATAGTTACATTAGATCCTTTAAACGATGAATGCTTTGGCGACACGTTTTCACGATTTATTCTCGATGAATTCTTAGGTTACGATGATTTATTAATGGCTAGCGTTAAAACTTTGGCGGAACAAGAAGATAACAAAGGCTTTTTGAGGTAAATATTTTTTAAAAAGTTTTAGAACCTTCTTTCTGGAAAGTATTCCAAAAAAAGGAATCTATAGACTTAGTGTTTTTTTTTCTTCCAGAAACGTTGTAACTGGAGAGCATTATCGGTTTGTAAGCATGTGGATGGCAAAAACTTCTTACTTGGCGGCATTTTTTATCATGATTGTATTTGTGAGTATATTATTTCCTTTTTTCAAACAGGGTTGCCACAGGTCAGGGAATTCAGGGAAAAGTCAGGGATTTTTACTAAAAGTACTGGAAAAAATTGAATTTTTAAAATTCACGAGAAAACGTAATTTTTTTTCTTTTTGCCTCGTAAACTATGAAATTACAACAAATTTTAATGAAAAAACCTTCAATTTTTTCTATTTCTGACAATAATTTTTTTTTAAATAACTTAAATCCTTAAAAACTATTGTAAAATTAATAATTAATAATAAATAATAAATAAATAAAATTAATAATAATAAATAATAATTTTAAAAAATTAATAATAACTATCATAACTATCAATTATTTTCAAAAGTTACAAAAATTCTTCGCAGAATTTCAATTATATTCAAAAATTTAAAAACAATTCTCGTCAAAATTACAATTATTTTTATAAATAATAAAATACTTCATTAAAATTCAATTATTTTTAAAAGTTTTAATAAAGTTTTTCACAAAATTCCACAAGAATTCAATTATTCAATTTTTAATGAATTTCTTCAAAATAATTCAATTATTTTCATAAGTAGTAATAAAATTTTTTACAGGAATTCAATTATTTAAAAAACAAAATTTAATAAAATTTTTCGAAAAATATCAATTATAGAAAAATATTTTTATAAATAATAAAATTCTTCACCGAAATTCAATTACTTTTATAAACTTGAATAAAATTCGCTGTAAGAATTCAATTATTTATATAAACTTGAATAAAATTCATTGGAAGAATTAAATTATTTTCAAAATTAATAAAATTATTCGCAAAAATTCTATTATTCTCAAAAATTAAACAAAAATATTTTCAAAATTTCAATTATATTTATAAATAAGAAAATTCTTCATCTTAATTCAATTATATTTAAAAATTTTAATAATATTATTGGCAAAATTTTGTAGGAATTCAATTTTAATGAATTAATTCAAAATAATTCCATTATTTTCATAAGTAATAAAATTTTCACTGGAATTCAATTATTTAAAATACAAAATTTCATAAAATTTTTCGAAAAATATAAATTATTTAAAAAATTCTTCACCGAAATTCAATTATTTTTATAAACTGGAATAAAATTCTTTGTAAGAATTCAATTATTTATATGAATAATAAAAATCTTCACAAAAATACGGTTATTTTTATAAATTTAAATAAGATTCGTTGGAAGAATTAAATTATTTTTAAAATGTTATAAAATTTTTCGCAGAAATCCAATTGTGTTCGAAAATTAAAAAAAAATGCTTGTTAAAATTCCAAGTAACTTTATAAATAATAAAATTCTTCTCCAAAATTCAATCATTTTATGGAAATTTTAAGAAAATTTAAATTATTTTCATAAGTAATAAAACTCATCGCAGAATTTTAATGATTTTTTATACAATATATATTTTAATCAAATTCCTCGAAAAATGTAATTATTCTTTAAAATTTTATTAAAATTTGTCAAATTAAATTCATAAATTTAAAAATTTATTGATAAAATTCTTTATAAGAATTAAATTTTAACAAAGAACATTCTATTATTGAATACATTATTTATTTTTTAATTTAAATAATTGTATATTTCTAGAATTTTCTAATAAAAATTGATTTAAAAATGAATTAACGGATAATCGATTTATTATTATTTATGAAACTAATTGAATTATTGACACGAATTTTATTACATTTTTTAAAAATAATTTAATTTTTTTGAGAAATTTTACTGCTTGTAAAAATAATTGAATTCTTGCGAAGGAGTTTTTTAGGATTTTTGTAACTTTGAATGTTTTGAAGAATTTGAATTCCTACAGAAAAATAATAATGATTAAATATTTCTTTAAAAAAGAAGTTATTCATGTTTTTGAATAATTTTACAATTAATGAAATTTGTAAATAAATGTAATAGAACATTGTTTCTTGATTATCTAATAATTTTTAGAGTAAATCAAAATATTCTTTAGGGTCAGGGAAAAAATGAAAATTTTGTCTGAAAATCAGGGAAAAATAAAATTAAATATTTGTGGCAACCCTGTTCAAATATATTACAAGCGATATTAAATTAAGAGCATAATATAAAAATTTATAAACATGTAACTTTGTCAAATATTGAAACTCTTACATCATTTTGTAGACGGTGTCCGTTTCAATGCTTCTGAGGTACTCTCATCATCAAATTTTCATATTTATTGGTAAGTTAAAAAAAACACACAGCGTTTTTGTTTACATTTATTGAAAAGGGGTGTGTTACCTTTTAAAACTTTTTGTTGCATTAATTTTTCCCTTGATAATAAATTTTATACTTTTAAATTTGCAGTAGATCTGCTACAAATGCTGGAATTCAATGTGACAGTATCTTTTCCTGCTGCGTCACTTCTGACCGTTATTTTAGCTCTTGTTGGTAAGTAAACTAAATAACTCAATTTTTAGGATTCTAGAAAAGAATTTCCATTTTGATGGATAATTTTTCTAAAAGTTGATAATTTACAATTAGAAATAACGATAGTGGTCAGAATATGAAGTTAAATAGAAACAATTTTGATAGAAACGCAGAAGGAACAGTGAAATCACTTTCGATAGTTTGAAAAAGAATTTTATCTTCATTTGGTATTCGGATTTTTGTTCAATAATGTAAGCAGGGAAATAAAGTTGGTTCTTGCAGTAACATTAATGTTTGCTTTCAGGAATGGAGGCCATAATGTCAGAATTCTTTAACGACACTACTACAGCTTTTTACATTATCGTCATTGTTTGGATATGCGACCAGTACGATGCTATTTGTTGCCACACTCCTATTACAAAAAGGCATTGGCTAAGGTAAAGTATTCTAAATAAATCCGGTGACAAAAAGTACACCAATTTCAATTTAAAAAAATTACTCTAAGTAAAATTATACTATTAATATAGTTTTTCAAAACATTACAATCAGATTAACAAGATAATTATTTTTTGTGTTTCAGATTCTTTTACCTTTATCACTTTTCGTTCTACGCATATCACTACAGGTTTAATGGTCAGTACAGCAGTTTGGCATTAGTTACTTCCTGGCTATTTATACAGGTGGGTTTTTTTTAAAACTAGATTAATTTATTTAAACAATTGTCGCGGAAATTAAAAAAAAGAATCGTCAAGAATGGAAAAGTTATGACATGTGAAGATTGCATTGATTTGTTGATATGAAAAAGCGTGGAATGAAACAAAGAATGGAAGAGTGAAAGAGAGCTAAAATTGTTATAAATGATTAATTTACTTAATTATCAATTAATTGTACATTAATTATTTTTCAGCATTCCATGTTGTATTTCTTCCATCACTATGAATTGCCTGTTATTTTGGAGCAAGCTCAATTGCAACATTTATTTTATGGGAATCATGCACAACCAACACAGCCACCAACAGCTAATAATAATTCACGCTCTTCAAGAATAACGCCAACTATTTCATCGGTTAATCTTGATAGAACTTCAGCGAGTGTTGAACAAACCCAACAGAATTACATAACTGAACTTTCATTACTGGATTCTGATTCAAACAATTTTGAAGACAGTCACACACCAGAAGGAGAAAGTACTCCACCTTCAACAAGTATTGAAAGTAGTTCCAGCGAAGGTACGAATCATGTCCTATAACAATAGACCAGTAGTTGCATTCAGATTTGGCACGAAACCTGAAAACCTGGATAACTGTCAAGGAGTTTTATAAAAATTGAAAAAACCTGTAAAAGTCAGGGAATTTTCATCGAAATCCTGGGAAATTTATTTTTTAAATCTAATTTCACTTAAATATTTCAAAAGTAATTCAATTTTAAAAGGATTGCAATTACAATTTTTATAAATAGATGAACATGAAAATATTTTTATTTAAAATTTTGTAAAATTTCAATTTTAAATGAATTTCATTAAAAAATTTAAAAACCAAGATTTTCAACAAAAAAAAACTTAATAACTAAAATTCTTCTAAAATTATAAAAAAAATTTAATATACATTTAATTGATTATTTAAAAATAATGTATTTATAGAAGAATTTTAGTTAAAACACCAAAACAAAATTGAATTTTAAACCAAATAGATATTATTGAAGAAATTCCATTTTTTGCAGAAAAAATAAAATTCTTCTCAAAAATTCAAATATTTTTTTTTATCTTTAATTATTTATTCTTCAAGGAATTAAATTATTTTCAAAAATTTCAATGACATTCTTTTGTGACAATTTAATTTTTTTCAAAATAATGTTAATAAAACTCTTTGTAGAAATTTAATTGATTTCAAAAACTTTTTTAAATTCAATTACTTTTAAATGTTTGCTTTTTGAATAAAATTTCACGAAACAATTCAGTTATTTAACTGAAATTTTAATAAAATTAGTATGAAAAATTCAATTATTTTCAAACGTAATATAATTCTTCACAAAAAACCAATTATGTTTGAAAATTTACAAAAAATCCTTGTAAAAACTTTAAATTGTCTTTATAAATAAAAACATTTTTTTTGCGAAATTCAATTATTTTCTCAAATATTATTAATATTGTTGGCAGAATTTCAATTCTTTTTAATATTTAAGATTTTCATCAAATTTCTCGAAAAATGAAATTATTGTCAAATTTTTTTAAAAGTTTGTCTCTTGACAATAAATAATATTAGTTATGTTTAATAATAGTAAACAAAATAATTAAATTTTGATAAAATTTTTTATGAAAATTCAATTTTAAGAAACATTCCATTATTATTCAATAAATTCTTTATTTTCATAGTTAAATAATAAATTTCTTGTAGAATTTTCTAATAAATTCAATGCAACTTAATTATTTGACTCTAAAAATAAATATTTGATTAAATAATTAAACTTTATCAACAAATTTTTTAAAAAAATAATTGAATGCTTTTGAAAAAGTTTTTTAAATAATTGCATTTTTTGAAAAATATGATGAAAATTTTGTAAATATGAAGAGTAATTGAAATTCTGTCAACAATATTATAAATATTTGTGAAAATAATTGAATTGCAAAGAATTCAATTATTTTCAAACGTAATGAAATTCTTCACAAAAATCGAATTATGTTTGAAAATTTACAAAAATTGTTGTCAAACTTTAAATTGTCTTTATAAATAAAAACATTTTTTTTGCGAAATTCAATTATTTTCTCAAATATTATTAATATTGTTGGCAGAATTTCAATTATTTTTATATTCAAAATTTAATCGAATTTCTCGAAAAATTAAATTATTGTTAAATTTTTTTTTAATTTGTCTTTTGACAATAAATAATAATATAAACATAATAATCAAATTTTGATAAAATTTGTTATAAAAATTCAATGTCCAATTCAATTATTTAATAAATTATTTATTTCTATAATTAAATAATTGATTTCTTGTAGAATTTTCTAATAAATATTGATTTAACAATAAATTTCATTAAAAATTTTCAATTGTTATTGAATATCATATTCAAAAATATCTATTTATTTGAAAATTCTACGAGAATTCATTTATTTTACTCTAAAAATGAATATTTTATTAAATAATTTAATTTTTTTCAAAATTGAAATTTCATGAAGAATCAAGAAATTTTGAAATAATAATTGAATTCTTCTAAAACATTTTAATACAATTTTTTTAAGTAATTGCATGTTTTGAGAAATTTGATAAAAATTTTCTATATTAAAAACTATTGAAATTCTGATAAGAATTATATTATAATTTTTCTGAAAAAAATTGAATTTCGAAGAAAAATTTTATTATTTATAAAGATTATTTAAATTTTGACGGGAATTTTTGACAATTTTGAAACATAATTGGATTTTTATGAAGAATTATGTTTCCTTTGAAAATAATTGAATTCTTCAAAAACATTTTAATAAAATTTGTTTAAGTAATTGCATTTTTCAAGAAATTTGATAAAAATTTTGTATATTAAAAACTATTGAAATTCTGATAAGAATTATATTAAAATTTTTCTGAAAATAATCGAATTTCGAAGAAAAATTTTATTATTTATAAAGCTTATTTAAATTTTGACGGAAATTTTTGACAGTTTTGAAACATAATTGGATTTTTATGAAGAATTATGTTTCCATTGAAAATAATCGAATTCTCGAGGTTTCCAATAATTTTCTTATTAATAATAAACGTACTTCTAAAAACCTGGAAAAATTCCTTTTTTTAACCTGGAAAAGTCAGGGATTTTGAAAAGGGTAGAAGCGTGGCAACCCTGAATACATAAAAAAACTGAATTTTCCTAAATCACACATTTTAAAAATCGCACATTTTTTTTTATTCCAGTGTTGGAATCCCAAGTACTTGAAACACAAGAATCCATATCAACAGAAAAATTTAGTGAAACGCATAATGAAGACAATAATATTCAGATATCATCGCCGCAAGAAATGTCTTTGTCTGATGGATTTGAAATTATAGACTCTTCTGCAAGTACACAAGCTGAGGAAGCGCCTTATTCTTTTAATGAAAATTCGTAGTTATTTTATTAAAATTGTTATATTTGTTATTGCTCTAAAAGAAACAACAACAAAAAAAAAATAAAGCTATGTATTGATTATTTATTGATATAAAGTTTTTAATAGCATATTAAGTCAATAAGAATAGTGATTTTATTGAAGTGTAAAATAATTTTAAATTATAAAAATGATGTTTATTGTGTATATAATGTCAATATAATGTCTAAAGTTTTGGATTAACATTCAATTACAATTGTGTAATGTATTTTCCCCAAAGTATTTTGAAGCTTTTTCCAAAACAGTCATTTTTTATAAAAATATAATAGAAGAATTTCTCCACAAGTTATTCTTAATTTTTGAAATAAAATTTCAAATAAGCAAATTTGAAAGAAGAGATACTTTTTCAAAAGTGGAACAATAATTTTGACTAAAATATTAAGAAAATTGTTGTAAATTCAGTTTTGGCATAATTAAATTAGGAATAAAAAATAGAAATAAGGTAAAAAGAATTTATGTTCTCTTGGAAATGTTAATTCGCGTAGATTTTTTAGAATTCGTTTTATATTAAACAACAACAACAACTAATGGAATGTGAATCCTAAACTTTTTTTTAACAATATTTTTCTCTTTAATTTAATAAAGATTTTTGTTCCGTAAATATACATATAGATAATGTTTTAATTGGCTGGGAATAAATGTTTGTGAAATTGAACTTTATAAAATTTTAATTGAAAATGAATCTTTAAAAATAAAAATTCATTTGCTTTTCGGCATTTTCTATTTGAAATGTAAAATAAATGAATATTTAACTACATACATAATATTCTTTAGTTGTACATCATGTTTATAATAATCCTAGTGTATAAATACACTTTTTTTTACTAATATTATTTATCAATCGAAATACAAGTGTGGAAGAATTTTAAAAAAATTAATATTTAATAATATTATTTAGAAGGAAAAACCAAATTTACAGCTGATTGTTATTTTATAACAAAAAAAACATGAGATCTTTTGCATATTTCTTGAAAAATATTTTGGAACGGAAATTTTTTGTTGTCACTATAATTGTAATTCAATTTTTATAAATTCGTTTATTTTCAAAAAGAGAAATTTAATTTTCTACATTTTGAACTTATTTTATCTATATTTGAATAAAAATTCTAATTTTCTGTCAATAATGAATAATTCATTACCTAAAAATTGAATGTTTCTTGTTAACCGAAAATTGTAATTTTTATTCGAATTCAACTTTCAATCGTTTTTAAATGTTCAGAATTGAATTCTTCATGAATTAAAAATTTAATTTGTGTTTTTTCTGTATAAATAACGAAATTATGACAAGAGTAAAATTTCAGACTTTAATTTTGCTGAGATTTATTTTTTTTTTATCCATTTTGATTAATATTAAATAAAATGTTTTGGCTTAGAGCGATTTGCTTCTGTTAATATCGATTTTAGAAGTAAGAAATAATTTTTCTTGATTTGTATGATTTGTAATAATTATTTCTAAAGTACAGAAGTGTTCCCACTATTGAATTTTTTGAAAAGCAGTCTAATGCATATCCGCACATTAACATTAAAGAGTGATAAACTTGTAGAAGAAACCGTAGAAGCGTAGATATTCGAGCATCGGAGGTTCCCTGTCGCTTTGCACAATTACATCCAATTCAACCAATTTAGATCAATTAGTGTTAACTAGCTCAATTGGCAGATCAACTAGTAGGACTTGCTGAGGCGAAGTCGACATATACTTCCCAGGCAGTAATGACGACGATGCTTTTATATACATTTGTACTTTTAAACTACTCTTCTGTAGTTTTTAATATTGTTTTACTTTTTTTTTTATTGACTCCTGCTTTTTTTTGAATATTTTCTTAAAATATGAAATTACCCCCAATTAGTTTTTTTTAACAACTAGTGGAAAAATTTCCGAATCGAATTCGAAATCATTGCATACACAAATATGAAATGCTATTAATTTTCAAATGGAACTTTCAATCGTAAAAATTTATTATATTTTACTGTGTAAAATTGTAAACTTACATTTATTCCATTTTATTATTTTCCCCAAGTAAATATTCAAACTGTTAGAAAAAATATGATTTTTTTTTCAATTTTACCTGAATTATATAAAATTTAATAGGTATATTTTCAAATTTTTATTTTTCGATAAATTCATAATCAAAATCTGAAAAAATCACTTATATTCAGTAAATATTTAATTTTTGTGTTTATATTTTCAAAAAAAAAAAATAAATAAATAACTCTTCACAAGATTCAATAAATAACATTCTTTGGAAGAAGACATAATCATTTTAATAAATAGTAAAATTCTTCGCAAAAATTAAATTATTTTCAGTACAATTTGAATCGAATTTTACTAAAGAATTCAATTATTTTCAGAAATTTGCATAAATCCACAGAAACAATTCAAATATTTAGTAAAACCTTTGTAAACATTCATCAAAAAAAATTCTAAACTTTGATTTAATGTCAAAAATGCAATTATTTCGAAGATTTTCTCTAAAATTTAATTTAAAAAATTTCAATAATTTTCCAAATTTTTAAGAAAATTTTTGTAAAGTGCTAAATTATTTTCTTTAAAAATTTTAAAAATGACAGAATTTGTTTATAAAAATTTGTAAATGTCTATTTTTTAATAAAATTTCCCTGTGAAGGAATTTTTAATAAAAAATTTTAATAATTTAATTTTAATAATATTTTCAATTTTTAATAAAATTTTTCGAAAACATTCATTTATTTTTCAAACATCGAATAAATTTTTGCAAAAGAATTCAATTATTTTCTAAAAACAGTAAAATTATTTGCAAGAAATCAAATTATTTCTATAAATAGTAAAATTTTTCACTCGAAGTCAATTATATTGAAAAGAATTTTAATAAACTTCAACAATAGATAATTAAATTCCTTGAAAATTTTAGAGAAGCCAAAGTTTAAAAATATTAGAATTTTTATTTTATTAATAACATTTTTTAAGAAGAATACTTCTTTAAAAATTATTATAAAGATTTTCAATATATTTATTTAAAATATTAATAACATTATTAATAATATTCTTCTTCTTTAAAAATTATTAAAGTTTTTCAATAATTTTCTTTTAAAATATTAATAACATTATTAATAATATTCTTCTTCTTTAAAAATTTTTAAAGTTTTTCAATAATTTTCTTTTAAAATATTAATAACATTATTAATAATATTCTTCTTCTTTAAAAATCATTAAAGTTTTTCAATAATTTTCTTTTAAAATCCCAAAGAAATAATTGAATTTTGGATGAATTACAGTTGCAAATTTTAGAAATAATTATATTTCATGAGGTTTCTCATTGAAATTATTTGAAATTTTAATTCCTCGGGAAAAATATAAATATGAATAAGTTTGAAAACTTTTATTTAACAAAAAGTATTAAATTTTTGAAAAAATTTTATTCAGAAATTTCGTAAAATTATTTCTTGGAAAAATAAAACAAAATTTTTTTTAAAATACCACTATTTCCGAAAATAATTTTAAAAAATTGAAAATATTGAAAATTTTGCCAACTTTTATTGAAATAAATTTTGAATTTTATTTCAAGTTGCTGTTAGAAATATTTTGACAACAGTTTTGCTAGTTTAATTATAATTTTTGACATAAGCGATTATTTTAAAAAAACATGAAAGAAATTCTTCGTAAAATTTAATTATACTTTCAACATTTTTGCAATCAAAATTATTAAACAAAATAGATTATTTAAAAAAAAAATCCAAAGAAATTCTTCAAAAGAATTTAATCAGGATTTTGAAAATTTTTCGTAAGAATTCAATTATTTTCATTAATAATAAAATTCTTCAAAGGAATGCAATTATTTTTAATTTAATTGTAGTAAAATTTCTCGGAAGAATAGAATTCTTTTTTAAAATATTAATGAGTTTTATTATTTATGAAAATAATTTAATTACTAAAAAGAATTTTGTTATTAATGAAAATAATTGAATCCCTGTGAAAAAATTGATAATTTATCAAAATAGTGGAATTATTACAAAGAAATGTTTAATAATATTTATTTATAGTTTTCCCGAAATTTTGATATTTAACTGAATTTATTTATTTAACTGAATTTATTTATTTAATTGAATTTATTTATTTAACTGAATTTATTTATTTAACTGAATTTATTTATTTAATTGAATTTATTTATTTAACTGAATTTATTTATTTAACTGAATTTATTTATTTAACTGAATTTATTTATTTAATTGAATTTATTTATTTAACTGAATTTATTTAATTAATTGTAAACTTATTAAGGCAGAACAGGTTTTTATTCATTTCAATAATTGTTTAAACAAATAATTGTTGTTGAATTAATAACTTTTATTGACACAAAAACATACCTATAGAAACATTGAGTTTTTTTTATTAGTTTTTCAATTAACTAATACGAACCACATGAGATAAAGATAATTTACAGTTTTTAAAATTCAAAAATTATTTAAACAAATATTTGTCGTTATTTACTATAACTTTTGACACAAACCACCTCTCAAAACATTAAAAATTTGCTTACGCAATACTTGAATAGTCCCTATATCAATTTATTAATTTAAGATCAACTGGAAGAAAAACTGTTCAAGAGACAAGAGGTTAAAAAAACGCTCTACAATCTACAACTATTACTATATATATTATTTTGTCCATTTATAACAATATAACCGATTTTAGATGCTTTTTGCCTATAAAATTTATAATAATAATAATAATAATAATAAAAGAAATTTTTTAAATAATTAATTAAAAGTTACTGGCAATGGGAGTAAATAAATTCAAATTCATCTCTGAAGCCTCGTTTTCGGTTTTCGGTTCAATATAAAAAAATGTATATTACTTATTTTTGAAAAGATAAAATAGTTGTAAATAAATTATTCAATACACAATTCATTAAATTATAAATGAATAATGTTAAAAGTTTGATAAATTAAAGAAATTAAATTTAAAAGGAATTTTTTTTCACAAAAATCCCAATATTACTTTTAATAATTATAAAATTTTCCATGTAAATTCCATTTTTTCAACAAAAAAATTTGATTAAATTCTAAGCATGAATTTAATTATTTTCAAAATCGTAAAATTTGAGTTACTTTCACAAATAAAGTTTTTGACAAGAATTCAATTATTTAAACTAATAAAATTTTCATAACATTTAAAAATTAATTATTTAAAACAATGTTCATAAAATTCTTATGAAGATTGCAATTCCTTTCAAAATTAATAAAATTTTCAACAGAAATTCAATTCTTTTTAAACATTTTAATAAACTGTTTCGCAATAATACAATTATTTTCAAAAATTTAATAAAATTTCCCGCCGACATTCAATTAATGCCAAATTTTTAAATAGAATTCTTTGTAAAATTTAATTATCTTTAAAAACTTTTTACATTTCAATGATTTTTAATATCTACTATTTTTATAAAATAACCAAACGGAATTCAATTATTCAAAAAAATTTATGATAAAATTCTAGGAAAAAATTCAATTATTTTCATCAATTTTAATAATATTCGCCGCAAGAATTTAATCATTTACCTAATTAATAAAATTCTTTAAAATAATTAAATTATATTTATAAATAATAAAATTCTTCAAAAGTAATTAAATTATTTTGTCAACAATTATTAATAAAATTTCTTGAAAGAATTCAATTATTCTCATAAATTACAAAATCCTTAAAAAAAATGTAATTGCTCAAAAAATTAAATTTTTCTCAAAAATTATAAAATTTTTCAGAAATCTTCACAAGAATTCAATTATTTTTATAAAAAAAGAAAAATATTACAAAAAAATTTAACTATATTCATAAATTGTGAAATTCTTTTAAAAAAATTCAATTATTTCTTTAAATAATAACATTTTTCATTGAAAATTCAATTATTTTCAAATTTTTTTTTTAAATTCTTCGCAAGAATTAAATTATTTTAATAAATAATAAAATATTTCAAGAAAATTCAATTATTTTCATAAATAACAAAATTTGCCTAAAGAAATCAATTATTTTTGTAAATAATAAAATTCTTCTGAAAAATTCAATTATTTTTATAAATAATAACATTTTTCATTGAAAATTCAATTATTTTTATAAATAATAACATTTTTCATTGAAAATTCAATTATTTTCAAATATTGTTTTTTAATTTTTTGCAAGAATTAAATTATTTTAATAAATAATAAAATATTTCAAGAAAATTCAATTATTTTCATAAATAACAAAATTTGCCTAAAGAAATCAATTATTTTTGTAAATAATAAAATTCTTCTGAAAAATTCAATTATTTTTATAAATAATAACATTTTTCATTGAAAATTCAATTATTTTCAAATATTTTTTTTAAAATTCTTCGCAAGAATTTAATTATTTTAATAAATAATAAAATATTTCAAGAAAATTCAATTATTTTCATAAATAATAAAATTCTTCTGAAAAATTCAATTACTTTTATAAATAGTAACATTTTTCATTGAAAATTCAATTATTTTCAAATATTGTTTTTTAATTTTTTGCAAGAATTAAATTATTTTAATAAATAATAAAATATTTCAAGAAAATTCAATTATTTTCATAAATAACAAAATTTGCCTAAAGAAATCAATTATTTTTGTAAATAATAAAATTCTTCTGAAAAATTCAATTATTTTAATAAATAATAAAATATTTCAAAAAAATTCAATTATTTTCATAAATAACAAAATTTGCCTAAAGAAATCAATTATTTTTGTAAATAGTAACATTTTTCATTGAAAATTCAATTATTTTCAAAGATTGTTTTTTAATTCTTTGCAAGAATTAAATTATTTTAATAAATAATAAAATATTTCAAGAAAATTCAATTATTTTCATAAATAACAAAATTTGCCTAAAGAAATAAATTATTTTTGTAAATAATAAAATTCTTCTGAAGAATTCAATTATTTTCAAATATTTTTTTTTTAAATTCTTCGCAAGAATTAAATTATTTTAAATTCTTTCATGAATAATAAAATTCGTAGTATAAATTCAATTTATTAGCAGGATAAGAAAGAAGTAAATATTTTTGATGAAAATTAGGAAAAAGTCAGGAAAATAAAAATTATGGAATGGAATGTTTGTCAATTTTGTGAAGTGAATAAAACGAGTTTTTTTTTGTTTCTTTTTGACATTAAAAAAATGACAATAACCCACAAAAATGAATTTTCAAAAAAAAAAAAAAAACTAATGAATACAGATAATTTGCTAACGGAAAGGAAACTCACGATTATTATAATGTTATAAATTATAATTATAATTATGTTATAATTATAATGTATATTTCTATTTTCTATCAAAACGTATAAAAAACAAAAGAATAACTATAACTAACTTCAAGAGTGGACAGATATCCTGAATCACGACGATTATTATATAATAATAATAATAATAATAATAATAATAATAATAATAATAATAGTAATAATAGTAATAATAATAATAATAATGCCGAAAGGCTTATTTTTGAAAATTAATTTTCCGCAACTCAGATTTTTATCTTTAAATGTATTTAAAACCTTCCCATGACAAAAAAATCAGAAAAATGTAATTTTTTTTTGAATAGGTTCGCAACTGTGGTCTTTACATTAGAGGGACGACGAAAGAATGTGCTAATTTTTCGGCCCATCACTGTACATGAAATTTCACCCACATGAAAGTGAGTAATACCTGTATACGTATTTAATAATATGAGTCAAACGGAGTAATGGAACTTTAATCAAAAACCAGCCACCCGCAGCTTTGGAGCAAATCTTCTATATATATGCGGGACGAAATGACTTCTCTGCGCCTACGATTCAGTTTCCCCTTTTGAGTGCGTATACATGCCTCTCTTATATATATATATATACTCTTTATCCTAATTTTTCTCCCCTTTTTTAATATCTCCAAAATATTGTGGGAAACTTAAACTCATGATTTTTTTTTCTCACAAAATATGTGGGTTTGGACATTTGACAAAAACTAGAATAATAAGCTTCTTTTCAGTTCTGCGCACTTTGTCACGCACGAATTTAAGGTTATGTTATTCAGTGGTCACGTGTCCCATATTCTTTACTATGGAAAAACGTCACACTGAATAACATGACCTTAAGACGCGGTGCGGTAAAAGAGGTAATTAGTGTCTTATACAAAATGTACTCATTTTCGAACAACAATTTATATAATAGTTGGTATTCTTTACGATACATTTCGAAGATGATGATAATAATAGTTTATTTCAAGGGGGTAAAGAAATGAAATTTCGCTAAGTAGCAAATAGGGTTCCGTATAGTATTCCTAAAATTGCGGAACTCTTCAAATTACATCCATAAGTCCCAACCGAATTTATTTTTAAAACGATCGACTAAATTTATAAAAAAACTTATTTTTCCAGATTAATTATTAATTAATTAATTACTCTTAAAAATAAAATCTTATTTTCCAATGTTTACAATTAGGTCAAACTGTCTATTGTCTAAAAAGGTTAAAAAAAAAATAAACAAATCAGTAACTATATACTTATGGCACAAGTTATAATTGTTTCTTTTCTTTAACCTTTTTTAGACAGTCTGACCTAATTATAAACAATGAAAAAAATTTTATTCTTGAATAAATTTTATTAAATCGAATTCTTTTTGTAAATATTCAATTGTCAAAATTTCAATTATTTTGATACATAATAAAATTCTTCTTCAAAATTAAATTATTTTCAAAAAATTTAATAAGATTTTTTTGCAAAATTAAATTATTTTCCAAATTTTTCAATTTAAAAAAAAACATTTGATTATTTTAATGAATAATAAAAATTTTATAGAATGTCAATTAACATTTTTTTTTACAATTTTCTTCAGAATAATTAAATTATTTTCATAAATAATACAACTTTTTTTTACACGGATTGAAGAATATATCAATTATTATTTTCATACTATTTTCAATTAATTAATCGAAAAATTCAGCTATTTTTACAAATAAAGTTTTCCACAAGATTTCAATTATTTAAACTAATAAAATATTCATTATTTCGAAGAAATGAATTATTTAAACACTGTTCATAAAATTCTTACGATGAATTCAATTACTTTTAAAAATAACAGAATTTTTCACAGAAATTAAATTCTTTTTAAACCTTTTAATAAACTTTTCCGCAATAAATCAATTACTTTCAAAAATAATAACATTTCTCGAAGGAATTAAATTACTTTTGAAAATTTTAATATTCTCAGCAACTGTTCAAATATAATTGAATAGTTGTTTTGCGAAAAGTTTTTAAAAATAATTAAATTTCTCAAAGAATTTTATTGAAATTTTTTCAATAATTAAATGTCTTGAAAATTTCATTAAACTTATTGAAAATAATTGATTTCTTGCGAACGATTTATTAGAATTGTTTTTGAAAATAATTGAATTTATTTTGAAGAATTATTTATAATAATAATTATTAAATTATAAATAATTTTTCAAAAGATTTCAATTATCTCGATAAATCAGAAGATTATTCCCGAAAGTTAATTTATTTTGAGGTATTTTAATAAAATTCTTTGCAAAATTCAATTATTTCCATAAATAACAATATTCATCACAATAATTCAATTATTTTTAGAAGTAATAAATTTCTTCCTGGAAATTCCGTTATTTAAAAAAAAAATTCTTTGCAAAAATTCAATTATTTTCATAAATAATAAAATATTTTTTAGGAATTCAATTATTTTGAAAAATTTTTGTAAAGATTTTTGTAAGAATTCAATTATTTTCATGAATAATAATAAAAACTTTTAAAAATAAAAAATGACAATAATCCACGAAAATTAATTTTCAAAACAAATAATTGAATGCAGAAAATTTGCTAACGAAAAGGAAACTTACGATTATTATAATAATAATGTATATATTATATTATTTGAACCGCAATAATTTCAGTATCTGAAGCAAATACCGTTTAATCTCAGCAAAAATTCTCTATAATTAATTTTTTTGAAAAATTTCAATTGATTTTTAAAAAATTATTATTTAAAATTTTTACTTTACAATATATATTTAAATGAAGAATTTCTGAATCAAAATATCGGAAAATTGAATTTTAAACAAATTAATTTGAAAATTCTCAAAGAACTGTTTGATAAATTAATAAAAATAATTGATTTAATGAAGAAGTTTAGTTTAAAATGGTAGAAATTAATAATAATTCAATTATGATGAAAATAATATTGAAGAAGTTACAGTCACAATATTCTAATAGATTAATAATAAAATTATGATTTTATCACTTGGGTCATCTTTATAGTTATTTTATAAGTTGTTGAATTTCCAAAAGGTTTGAATTTGAAATTTTTAAAAATCTCCATTCCTGTAGAAAAATGATGATTGAATATTTATTCTAAGTAAAATCATTGATGTTTTCGAATAATTTTACAATTAAAGAAATTCGTTAATAACACAGTTTTCTTGAAAGTATGAAATTGACACTAAAGTGAATCAAATTGATGCCTAAAATCTGGATCAATTTTTTATTTAATCCGAATTTTTGGTATCAATTCGTTGCCTTTTGATACTTTTATGTTAACAGTGTAAGTATAATAGAACATTTTTTTGAGTCAAAATTTTGTCTAAAAATTATGGAAAAAGAGCATTTAATATTTGTTCCAACTCCATTCATTATGAAAAATAATTTTAGATGATTTTGTTTAATCAAATCAATAAATAAGATGTTTTATTTTGCCACAGATAATTTTGGTGCGAGTTTTATCAAGAATATTGGAAATGAAATAAGCTAAGTATATTATCGTTGCAGTAATACCCGCATGGCACCTGACCATTTACTGCGTTTGAGCATAAATTCTGAATACAAGAAGTGACCCTGCATCACTCCTGTTGGACTATATAGGGAAAATAATTTACCCGAATAATAACCTCGCCACTAACACTGTTGAATTAGGGCCAATGTGGGTGTTTTCTAAACAAAATAGAGCACATATTTTATTCAAGTAGAGTGCAGGATAATTGTGAAAATAACATTTTTTGTATTTTATACAAAATTATTGAACCGTTTTATCAGATATTTAAGTTCACTTATCTACATGCAACTAATGATTCACTTTTTTGCTTTTATTGTCAGAAATAGAAAAACTGGGGGTTTTGTGTATTATAGAATTCGTGTACGTGGTAATTTCATATTTTACGAGGCAAAAACAAAAAAGACACCGAAATTCAGAATTTTCTGAATTAAACAAAAGCTGTCTTCAAAATGTTGCATATTAATTTAAGGTATCTTTCACGGCTGAAAATAAGACTTTCTTTTTACTGTAAAAAATATTCAATTACTTTTTTTTTTATTTATTCTTCAAAGAATTAAATTATTTTCAAAAATTATAAATTTTTTTCATGTTTTTTCAAAAGAATTTGTCGACATTCAATTATTTTCAATGTCTACTATTTCAAGCAAAAACAAAATAATTCAACAAAAGAATTCAATTATTTAAAAAGAAATTTTAATAAAATTCGACTCAAAAATTCTATATTATATTTTCAAAAGTACTATAATTCTTTGCAAAAATCCAATTTAGTTCGAAAATTTACAAAAATTTACAAAAATTCTCGTCAATGTTCAATTACTTTTATAAATAATAAATTTTTTCTCCGACATTCAAACATTTCTGAAAAATTTTAATAAAATTCTTGGCAAAATTTTAAATATTTCTAAAATATGTACAATTTTTAACAAATTTCTCGAATAATGAAATTATTCATAAAAATTTTATTGAAATTTGTCAAGAGAATTTAATTATTTAAAAATTTGGTGATAAAATTCTTTATGAAAATTCAATTTTTAGAAACATTTGATTATTTAATAAAATATGTATTTTTATAGTTGAAAATTTCAATTATTAAACAAAATTTTTTATAATATTCTACACGAATATTCAATTATTTTTCTAAAAAATAAAAATATCAAAATTTCAGTGAAAAATTTTCACTATTTTCAGTATAATTTTAATCGAATTTCTCAAAAATGTAATTATTCTTGAGAATTTTATTAAAATTTGTCAAGAGAATTCAATTATTTAAAAATTTGTTGATTAAATTCTTTACCAGAATTGAATTTTAAAAAAAATTGAATTATTCAATAAATTATCTTGGTTTGTAATTAAATAATTGAATTCTCTTAAGGAATTTTAATACAATTTTGAAGAATTATTTTCAGTTTTCGAGAAATTTGATGAATCAAAATTTTATAAAATATTTTTAAAATAATTGAAATTCTGTCAAAAAGTTTATTAAAATTTTTTGAACATAATTGAATTTCAAAGAAAAATTGTATTATTTATAAAGATAATTGAAATTATGATTGGAATTTTTGTAATTTTTTGAACATAATTTGATTTTTGCAAAGAATTTTTCACTTTTGAAAATAATTGAATTGTTGTGACTAATTTTATTAAAATTCGTTTTAAATAATTGAATCCTTTTATGAAATTTTCTTCAAATAGTAAACATTGAAAATAATTGAATTTTGACAAAATTTTTAAACTAATTATTCAATTTCTACGAAGAATTTTACTAAAATTATTTTGAAAGAAATTTATTTCGTACAAAAGAATTTCATTACGCAATTTTTGAAAATATTTAGATTCTTTGAAAAATAAATAAAAAAAAATGGAAATATTTGAATTTCTGAAAAGAATGTGACTGCTTTTAAAACTAATTGAATTTCTGCAAAAATTAGATATTACTGCAGAAATTCAATTTGTTTTCGTGCGTTTTTAACTAAAATTCTTCTATATAAATTCATTATTTTGAAAAATCAGTTAAATGTAAAGGTATTTCAAAATGTAACTAATTTCAGAGCAATTTTAGTTATTAAATTTTTTTTTAAATATCTAAGTTTTTTAAAATTTCCAATAAAATTCATTTAAAATTGAAATTTTACAAAATTTCAATAGAAAATCGTTTCAAGTTTATTTAATTATGAAAATCGTAAGCGCAACTCTTTTAAAATGGAATTATTTTTGAAATCTTGAAGTAAAATTATATTTCAAGAATATTTTTTTTTTTAAATCTAAGTTTTTTAAAATTTCCAATAAAATTCATTTAAAATTGAAATTTTACAAAATTTCAATAGAAAATCGTTTCAAGTTTATTTAATTATGAAAATCGTAAGCGCAACTCTTTTCAAATGGAATTAATTTTGAAATCTTGAAGTAAAATTATATTTCAAGAATAAATTTTTTTAGAATCTAATTTTTTTTAAATTTCCTATCAAATTCATTTAAAATTGAAATTTTACAAAATTTCAATAGAAAATCGTTTCAAGTTTATTTAATTATGAAAATCGTAAGCGCAACTCTTTTAAAAAGGATTTAATTTTAAAATATTTAAATAAAATTATATTTCAAGAATAAATTTTTTTTTTAATCTAAGTTGTTAAAAATTTCCAATCAAATTCATTTAAAATTGAAATTTTACAAAATTTCAATAGAAAATCGTTTCAAGTTTATTTAATTATGAAAATCGTAAGCGCAACTCTTTTAAAATGGAATTATTTTTGAAATCTTGAAGTAAAATTATATTTCAAGAATAAATTTTTATTTAAATTTAAGATTTTTAAAATTTCCAATCAAATTCATTTAAAATTGAAATTTTACACAATTTCAAATGAAAATCATTTCAAGTTTATTTAATTATGAAAATCGTAAGCGCAACTCTTTTAAAAAGGATTTAATTTTAAAATATTTAAATAAAATTATATTTCAAGAATAAATTTTTATTTAAATTTAAGATTTTTAAAATTTCCAATCAAATTCATTTAAAATTGAAATTTTACAAAATTTCAAATACAATTAATAATTATAATAATATAATTTTTTTTTTCTGTTAATTTTAACAATTTGAAAAGAACAATTTTCCAGGATTTCGATCAAAATTCCCGCAATAGAACATTGTATACCCTAAATCTTATAATCATAATCTGTAGAGTAAATAACTGTAGAAATTTACAAAAAAAAATTGAAATAAATGAAACACTTACGAAACACTAATACCTTTTTTGAAAAGTGAAGACTTTTTTTTTTTTGCTTTTGTCTCAATGGATTAATTATATTAGACTCAATAATAATAAAACCCCCTACTGACACGCGATGAACGGAACTCGGACGAGCTGGAAACTGAGTACATAGGGGTAACCGCATGGATTCTTTGCACCAAAAGACTCGTCAGACAATAATATACTCTCGTATACAAAAGTCGAACACTGTGTAAGAAATCATTTTTTCTCACCCTTCGTTTCCTTTTTAGCTCCCACACTATCTGAAAATTAAACATTTCCCAAAAAAAAGACCTCTCTGAAGATTAATTTTCACTTTCGTGTACTGACAATACCATATATATAATAACGAAAATTAAAAACCATTTTTTTATTATTTGCGAGAAAATGAAATTAAAAACATCCCTTATATGTATAGATGAACTCATCTCCCGCCAAGGATGGGTTTTTTTTCACAGGGACCGTCACGGAAATGAAATTTTGATTTCGTTATACGATATTCCAAAACAAAACGAAATTATTAATGTACTTTGATTTTGATTCTGTGACGAAACAAAATTTACTTCCTATTTTGATTCTGTAACGAAACAAAATTTACTTCCTATTTTGATTCTGTAACGAAACAAAATTTACTTCCTATTTTGATTCTGTAACGAAACAAAATTTACTTCCTATTTTGATTCCGATACTGTAACGAAACAAAATTTACTTTCTATTTTGATTCCGATACTGTAACGAAACAAAATTTACTTTCTATTTTGATTCCGATACTGTAACGAAACAAAATTTACTTTCTATTTTGATTCCGATACTGTAACGAAACAAAATTCACATCCTATTTTGATTCTAATTCTGTAATAAGTACTGCAATTCGGTTTTTTTATAGAAACAGAAGTCGATTCGAATTCTATTTCAGATTTCGTGTATGTAAAAACGATATTACCTTCTGATATATTTGACATTTGCAACAAAATTTAGGTTCGCAATGAGACACTTCTACATGCTCAGTATTATTTTATCAAAATTAAAACAAGAAAGAATTTTGATTTTGACATTAGAACCGAAACGAAAAAGAGTGGAATTTTGATTTTGATATTGGAACCAAAACGAAACACATAGTTGAATTTTGATTTTGATATTGGGACCAAAACACAGTTGAATTTTGATTTTGGAATCAGAACCAAATAGAGTGGATGTTTGATTCTAATACCCATATCCGAATCAAAACAAAAGTATTTTTTATAATTTTCTTTTGATTCCGTGACGGTCCCTGGCTTTTTTCGAAAGTTCTCCTCGTGCTCGCTCTTCGCTATAGATACTTGTTGCACCACTTTTCCAAATTTTACAGCAATCTTTTGTCACTAATTGTAAATTTATCATTATCATTCCATTTGGCTAGGTTTGTGATTATTTTCAAAATTTTAATTTTTGATGACTTATTGCTATAGTTGCTTTAAATATTTGCGATAAGAATTCTGTTTTTTTGGGGGGGAGGGGAATTTTCCTATGTACCTGTTTGAACGTTTGCCTTTTTAGGTACAAAAGGGGATATAATTGATGAAGCCTGGGAATAAGAGAAGGAAAATAATATAGCATATAAGCGACGACGCGACGGGCGCAACGAAATCAACGTTTATACTACATAGTCCGCGTTAATTAGTTACAATGAAAATTAACAGTTAATACACGCGCGTACGCAAGGAATGGGGGTAGTTTGATTGGGCCAATTCGAGGCAATTCTTGGTGATTGTTGGTTTCATTGAGTCTGTTTAAAGAGCTCAGTGCCATGTTGCCGGTCAACGAACATAGTTCTGTTCAAAATAACTTACATATCTTTGGAAACATTTTTTAATAACAATTTTATGTGCTTTTTCATTGTTTTTGCTGCAGGGGGGGAAAAAAAATTAGTGTCTGGCGAGATTTTCCTATCTATATACCTTTATGGAAGATGGAATTGTGTTGTGTAGGTGATTGTGTTGTAGGAGTGTATGTGTGAGATGCGTGATGATGATGATAATGAAGAAGATGATGAAGAAGAAGAAGAAGAAGAAGAAGAAGAAGAAGAAGAAGAAGAAGAAGAAGAAGAAGAAGAAGAAGAAGAAGTAGAACAAAGGTACAAGGATAGTTGGAAAGCATTTGACGAAGGTCGAGTATGTTGACCTACAAATTGGTCACATTGGAGAACACAAAAATCATTTCTTTATTCGCAGATAGTTCTTTGCAGAAAATTAACTATTAACATAAGGATAGTTAACTTTCTCTTTTGTCTTAACTTCCTAGAAATTTTACATGTTCACCAAGAACTATATACACTGGTAAAAAGAAGACATCTTATTTTAAGATACTTTGGTAGTCATCACTTTTAAGTTGTTTCCAATCACTGTTAACTGAAAAGTATCAAATAGCAACGAATTATTATCAAAGAATGTGGATCAAATAAAAAATGGATCCAGATTTTTGCCATCAATTTGATCCACTTTAGTATCAATTTGATACATTCAGGAAAACTTTTTAAAAAGTTATCCAAAGCATCTTAAGATGCATTAGTTTCTAAGATAGAAGATGGAAAAAAAAAGTTGTTTTAATCTTTTTAGAAGTGATTATAATTTATTTTAAGATGCTTGTGTTTGCAGTGTATTTGACATAAATATCATTTGATTAAAATTCATTTGATCGAATTTAGCATAAAACTCACTTCAATGGACCCAATTTTTTTTAAACTCATTGTAAGGAATGTATTAATAGCAAAAATTCCTCAAACAATTTCTTTGAGGAAGAATTCGAAGGCATTTCCGATAAGAGAATTAAAAATTATTTTTTCTTTTGCATTAAATTTTGTTATTAATCAAATTTTATTAGCACCATATGCAAAACCTCAGCATTGTAAAACATGTGATAAACAAATGCATTCTTTAGCATTTAAATTCATAACATTTTATATTATTTTCAGGTTACTTAGATTTTATTAAAAAAAATGTTCAGCAATCTTTACTTACATACTATAAATAAATAATTTAAACATGTAATTGATGTCTTTGAAATAAACTATTCCTGTAAATTTAACGTTATGTTCTTCCAAAATTAAAACTGATTTCAGTAATTCTTTTTATCCATTAGAATAAAAGCAGACAATATTAAAAATTAAATAACAAATTCCAACATCTAACAAGGAGAAAATAATTTTTATAATAAAAAATTAAATTATTATTAATTTTATGAATTAATTAAGTGTTTAAATATAACAAAAAAACTTAATTTGTATGATCACTGAATATCAAATTTAATACACTTTTTTTTCTTCTACTAGTTAGGCATTTAATTTCTATTAGAAGAATTGATTAATTTAATTTATTCAAAATTAAAATATAAAAACTGTAAAATACAATGAACGTTTAAATAAAATTTTAATTAAAAACTTCTGTATAGCGATTTCTAAAAATTAGATTGCTGAACATTTTTTTTTTAAATAATATATAAGTAATACCTGAAAATAATATAAAATATGTTATGAATTTAAATTATTATTTTGAAAACAATCAATTTTCCCATTTGAGATAAATTTTATTTCGTAACGAAAATATTGTTATTATTAAAACTTGTTCAAAGTTATTTTCACCATTTCAATTCAATTATTTTTTTTTTAATAATTTTTTTTTTTTGAAAATTTCCAAACCACTTTGGTTTACATTTTATAATTAAATTTTACGAAATTTCGACAATTATTCTAAAATTGCTGCGAATTAGATACAAATTAAATTATACAATAAACTATTAATAATTTTTTTTTAAATTCAAATTTTCAAAGATTTTAATTTAAAAACATTTTTTTAAGTATTTCTAAAAATTCAAGATATAATGCTATTAATATTTGATTATTGTAGAAACTTTTACGTATATAATTCATTTTTAAATCAAATTTCCTTTAGAAAATTGCACGAGAATTCAGTTTTAAAAATTTTTAATTCGAAAATTAAATAATTAAATGTTTCTCAAAATTCAATTATCATCGGAAATTTTATTGACAAATTAATAGATAAATAACTAGGTTTTTTAAAATTTTTATTATTTATGAAAGTAATTGAATTTTTGCGTGTAGATTTTTTTTGTAAAAAATTGTTTTGTAATAATTGAATGTTTCTCTAAAATTTTATTAAAATAGTAGATATTGAAAATGATTGAATAAAGGGATAGTTTTTTTTAATAGGTTTAATTTTACCAAGAATTTAATATAATTTTGAAAATTTTTGAATTTTGGCGAACGATTTTATTACTTTTTGAAAAAGAAATTAAACTTTTACAAAGAATCTTATTACTTTTAAAAATAATTGGATTCTGCAAAGAATTTTTATTAAAATTTCTAAAAAAATATATTCTGTAAAGGAATTTCGATATTTATCAAGATAAAATTGAAAGCTTTCAAAAAATTGCTTTAATGTTTTTAAAAATGATAAAATTTCTCGAGAAATTCGTTAAAAAATTTATTTAAAAATCATTAAAATTTTGGGTTAAAATTTTTCTAAAAATAATTTTATTATTCATGAAAATAGTTGAATCTCTGTAAAAAGATGTTGTTATTTATAAAAATAATTGAATTATTGTGAAAAAATTTATGGAAAATTCATAAATAATTGAATTCCTTAGGAATTTTTATTATATTTTAGAAAATAATTAAATGTTTCCGTAGAATTTTATAGTTAAACTTTTTTAAATAATTGAATTCTTTTGAAAAAATTTTTATTAAATTAGTAAATATAATTACAGAAAATAATTAAATTTTGCCAAAAATTTTATTAAAATATATGGAAAATCATTGAATTGAGGAAAAATTTTGAAAATAATGGAAGTTTGCCAAAAATTTTCTTAAAATTGTTCAAAATAATTGAATTTCAGAAACGAATTATTTGTTTTAATATTTTTTAACGATAATTGAAATTTTGACGAAATTAAAAAATTTTTTAAAACGTAATTGAATTTTTGCGAAGAATTTTATTTTGTGAAAATAATGGAATTTCTGCAAATATTTGTAACTTATCGAAAATTAAATTTTTTTTTATAGTGTTTCGTAACTAAAATTCTTCTAAAAATCCGTTGTTTCTTTTTTAAATTAATTAAACATTTATTAAAAAATTTAACTATTTTCAGTTGAAATATTAATATTTTTCAAAAATCGAAATTCTTTATATTTTCTAATCATAATTATGCTTAAAAAATTGAAAATTTTTGCAAATTAAAATCTTTTGAGAATCATGTATTTATATAAAAACTGTGAACGCAACTCTTTCAAAATCCGTGGAGAAAATTTAGGAGCGATAATTATTTAAAAATTGCAATAACTTTAATAAAAAATAAATTTTTTTCCTCTTCTTTGGTGGACACATTCCTGAGACCAAATAGAAATATTTTTTCAACATTTAGATTAAAAAAAAAAAATACTTTTTGTTTTTTGGGAAAATTTCATGAATTTTGACCCCAATTAAATTGAATTTGATAAACCGGTTATTCTAAAATTAAGTATTTTTTTTTTTAAACAATTGCTGAAACAGAGTGAATATTCTTTCTGTGGAAATATTTTGCCATGTTTATAAGGGAACGCGAATAAACGCAGTGGGTATGAGTCCAAAATGTCCGACCCTCGCAGATATGACTCACCGCGTTTCCGTTCTTTAACCATGTCCGACAATCTAAGCAGATTTCAGTTCAAAAAGAAAAAAATTAATTGAAACAAATTTTATTTTCTTCTTTTACTAACATTTATTTATACTTAAAGGGTACAGATATTTATTATTATTATTATTATTATTATTATTATTATTATTATTATTATTATTATTATTATTACTATTATTATTAGTATTTTTTGAATTTTTGTTATTATTATATAATACAGTTTGGAAATCAACATAAGTTTCAATTATCATGAAAAGGAAGAGTCATCAGTAAAAAATGGAATTAAATTTTTTTGACGAATTTCAATAAAGTTTTTAAAAATAATTACATTTTTCAAGGAATTCGATTAAAATTTTATTATTAAAATAATTAAAATTCTGGGACATAAATAATTTTGTTATTTTTTGGGAAAATAATTGAATCCCTATAAAAGATTTTATTTTCCTATATAACAATAATAAAATTATTGCGATGAATTTTAAAGATTTTTTTGAAAAATTTTTGCTAATTCTTTTTTAAATAATTGAATTTCTTTATCAAGTTTGAATTATTTATGAAAATAATTATGACTCTTCACGTGGCATTTTATTAACATTTTTGAAAATAATTGAATTTCTGCGATTAATTCTATATACGCTACTAGGTTTTTAATATTCTATTATTATCTAAACTTTTAATTAAAATTTATTTTTGATAATCAATTTTTACTAGAAAATTCTACGCGAGAATTCAATTATTTAAATGCAGAAATAAATAATTTATTCAATAATAATTTAATGTTGCTTAAAAATTTTCACTTTCATTTGTGCGGGAAAAAATGTTTACCTTTGAAAGTAATTGAATTTTTTTTCAATTATTCCTAACTTTTCCAAAATTCAATTTTTTTTTTTGGTATTTTTTAAATCTAAAATTCCTTCATAATTCCGAGATCTTTAATAATTAATTACATTTGTGTGAAAATAAAATGTTTTAAAAAATTTAATTTAATTAGAAATTACTATTTATGTAATATATAATTGAATTTTGGAAAAGGAATTTATTATTTTTAGAGACAATTAATATTTCCGAATTAAATTTATTCAAAATTGTTATTTTATAGGTGATATTAAATTAGTAATTTCTTTACAGTGTATCTACGATGCCTTTAAGTATGTAATTAAATTTTTTTACATTTCTTTTAGGTAAATAAGTTCGCTGCAGAAGGTTAATTTTTCTACAAGAGACGGATAATAATTTTGAGGCCCAACTTCAATAGGCTGGTAATAAAATTTTTTAAAAATTAGAAAAATTATTAAATTTATTTTCATATAAATATTTTTCTAACATGTATCACTATGCACTTACTATATGGTAAATATATACTTTTATATCTAAAAATTCCGCCTCAGGGTGACCTCCGAATTTTGAAAACTAAATCTATAAAGCATTTGCACAATTTTTTTTTAAATTTCTAAAAAAAATTCAAACATTTCGAATCAAATTCCAATCAAATAAAATTTTTACTAAAAAAAAATTAAATTGAGTTTAATAATTGAATTAAAAAATAGTCACGTTTATTCAGAATCATCTGAATTTGACAAACAATCGCGGATCAAAAGTTAGTCCAATGTCATTTCTTTTTCTTTTAAATTCAAAATATAAATTTTTAATTCTTTTACGGTAGAAGCTTAAGAAATTTAATTTTCTACATTTTAAACAATTTTAAAGTTAAAATTATATTTGTCAATTGATTTTTTCAATAATAACTGAATTAAGTATAACACAACCTAAGTTTTAAGAATTATGTTTTTTTTTATTGACAAAATTGTATAATTTTTATTCAAATGCAACTTTCAATCGTTTTTAAATGTTGAGATTTGAGAATTAAATTCTTCACTTTTCCACCAAGACGAATTGAAATTGTCCTTTTCTTTCAAATTACAAAACCATGACATTGGATTTTTGACTTGACTGTACGTTAAATTTGTCCGTAATTTTTTTTTTTAAATTCTATTGAAAATAGCTTAACCCCTTAAAGCCCGATTTTTCTTTTTAGAAAAGTGCAGTTTTCGTTATTTTTATTTTGAAAAACTGACTTTGGATTTGAATATAATCAGCGACCTCAAAAAGTATATGTGGACAAAAATACGGTTCACTATTTCATCTGTTTAGTTAATTTTTATTTTACTTCTTAATTTAACAAATTTTTTTAATATTCATTTTTATTCAATAAATAATGTCAAGTAGGGTGTACATAAAAATTTTAAGATATTTAATTTTTTTGATGAAAGATATCAAAATCTGTAGTGCGAAAGATCTGGAGTGTCCCTTTGACAATATTAAGTTTGTCATCAATTTGGTAAATTTTCGAATTTTGATCATTTCGGTAACAATTTTTTGATGCAATAATGTTTCAAATGCGATAAAAAAAATGTATTTACGTCTTTTACCCGCGGTTTTCAAGATTCGGTTGATCACCCTGGTGTTTTTTTTTTTTAATTGCAACCACATCTCCCATATTCCTTGCGTATAGACGTAAAATTAAAAAAAAAAGAAGGTATGAAAATTTCCCAGTTTGAGAATCACAGTGATAACGATAGGAAATAGCGAAAGAAGAAGAAGAACTAGTGTTTTGAAAAGTCATCTTGACCATCAGGGGAGTTTGGAGGCTGAACAAAGCCCGCATGTAACTGCCCTCTGAAATATTAGTTTTGAAGAAGAGCAGCTCCCGATTGGTCGCTCCTCATATGTAGGGGGCGTTTCTCCGGGTGATTGTTAAATTATATAAACGTGTGTGAGTGTGGAGTGATTAACTCAGTCTTTGGATCATCAGACAAGTACTCATCGTGAGATTCGTATGGGGATCAGTCTCCATCGGTCGCGCTGCAAGGTCCAGTACAACTAGTTTACTTCGTTAACTCAGCTTAAAACTAATCAAAATTAATCATAACTGCTAACAATTGATCGCAATTGGTTCAGATTCCATTACACACGTGGTCCGCACGGGTAATCATCCAAGTTTTTTGCATAATTGTTTAAGTGACACACGCGCAATCATCGAAACAAATTTTTTTTTTAATTTCCAAATAAAAACATTTTGAGGACACACAAGTCGCGAGGAATTAATTTAACCACATCATCATCATCATAGCCTTTGGAATTTTGATTATTAAATCAACGATACCATCAGGACAACTCTTTTTTTTCGGTGGGAGCAATGGACGGTGGTCCTTTCGATGATCAGATATTTTCGGAATTCGGCAATCGAACTGCTAGCGGTGTTCACAGTATTCAAGTAATGTTGGGTTTGCACAATTCCCATCATGGAAGTGACATAATGCCGAATAGTGGACATCTTCATAAATTAGATACGTCGAATAGTCCGCCGCCGCATCATCAACATCTTCAGCAGCAGCAGCAGCAGAAAGAATTGAAGGAATTGGAATTAGTGGGAATGTACGCTCCTATTCCTCAGACGCAGGACATTACGACTTCTAGTTCGACGACTGGCACCTCGACCTCAACAACTCTTCAGCAGAGTTTGCAACTTGGAAATTCGTTGAAGAGGAAACCCGAGGATCCATTGGTTAATCTCTCGTCGGGTAAGAATTCATTCTTTTCCGTTAAAGTTAGGATCCAAATCCAGAAAAGAGTTGACTATAGTCAATAAGTTCCTTCCGAATCTTTAGTTATTGCAAAGCATGTGAAACTTGAACTCTTTAAATACCCTTGAAAACTCTTTAAATAAAGTTCATTCAAACTTTATTGATCTTAAAGTAACGAATTGCATGGGAGAAGAAACTTTCAACTTTCATTCAATGTTCAGTCAACTTTCGTTTCATTTGAAAAACAGTCGAAATACTTAAGGAACCCCAACAGCACCGAAACTAAAAATTTAGCGTAAAACATTCCTCTTTTTTCTAATTTCGCCATGTGAAGTTTGAAAATGTTAAGGAATGTTTTACACTAAACATTTATTGAAGTGGGACATTTTAATCTTTACAAAATTTGCCAGTAAATCGTTGATGAATTTTTAGGAGAGTTTCGGTGCTATGTGGGGTATACTTTAATGACTCCCAAGATAGTGAAGCAAAAAAAATTTAAATCCTTTAGAAAAGTTTCGATGCTGTGTGGGAATATTTGCGTCGAATTGACTACCTTCGGAATCTTTAGTTGAAAAGCTCAAAAATTTAGAAATATTTCTTCAAATTTCAACCATTTTTCAATGTTTCTTACAAAAGTATGTTGTATTTGACTATAAACATTGCATGAAAGTATTTAAAATGTTCGCGATCAATTTTTACACCTAAACATTGAGTATATTATAAATAAAAAATATC
Source organism: Leptopilina myrica (nomen nudum) (assembly GCA_032872475.1). Classification (NCBI taxonomy): domain Eukaryota; kingdom Metazoa; phylum Arthropoda; class Insecta; order Hymenoptera; family Figitidae; genus Leptopilina; species Leptopilina myrica (nomen nudum). Next base: position 63,581,503 of record CM065458.1, on the reverse strand, counting down.
CCCTTTTAAGGGGATAGTTTTGATGAACTACTTCAAGTTTTTAATGCCTCGCAACTTAAGATTCTAAAGCAGTCAAGTTATTAATTTAAACTTCAAAGAAATTTTTTGGTACATAAACAGAGTCGATGAGATTTCTATACATAAAGCTTCTTAATTACAAATTTACCAAAACGTTCATCATTTATTAAAGATTTACTATTGGACCCTTGGAAGTATTTACTTAAAACTTTTAGTAAAAATTGTTTAAAGATTTAAAGTTTCCCACTTCAAATCAATGCATTCGTTTAGCATGAAACTTTTTTTTCTAATTCAAAAAACATTTAATTTCAATTTTCAGCAAATTCTCGCTTCTAATAGAGGAGCCGAAGATGTGATTTAAATGTTTAGAAAAATTTGATGATAAACATTTATTGAAGAAGAGGGACCCAATTTTCACTAATCTTTAAAATATATATAGCACATCTTCGAAGTAAATTCTTCAACAAGTAAATATTTAATAAATTTTTGGCAAAGTTTCGGTGATATTTGGATCTTTCTCTATTAAAAAATAATGGGCAAATCGCTGCAATTTACAAGCACACATTTCATTTATAGACAATTAAATTAAGATCAGCTAAATTTTTAATTGTGCTTAACGAATGAAAATTTATTTCTTATTACATGCATGTACTGAAAGTTTTTTTTGACTTTTAGAAAATACAGAAGTAAAGTTTTAATGAAAAATATATTCTTTTACATTTATTTATCGAGTTTATTTAATATTCTAATATAACAAGCAAAAATTACTTTTATTTAATATTATATATGTTATATAAAAATATTGTTACTGGAACTTCTTCAAAATTATTTTCATTATTGTTTCTATATATGCAATTATTATTTTCTAGAATTTTTAACTGAAATTCTTCTTTAAATCAATTATTCTATTACTATAATTTTTCAAAATAATTCTTTGAGAATTTTTAAATCCATTTGTTTACAATTCAATTTTACGAGATTTCGATTATTATTCGGATAGTCTACAATTTAACATGTTTTAGAAAATAAAAACTTGAAATAATTTCAAAAAATATTCAATTTAACCTTAAAAAAATTTATTCTACAGAATTCTTAGTTAAAAAATGTAAAAAAAAAATTAAATTTTCAAACATTTTAATTTGAAACCTATTTAAAATTCAATTATTTAAAAAAAACACGATCTAGATGCTCTTTATATTCAATTATTATCTAAAATTTTTTAACTGCAATTCATTATTATTAAATGAATTCCAATTAAAAATTATACACGAAAGTTAAAAATAACAGAATTTTGATAAATTTTTTAATGTAATTAAATTTTCACGAAGAATTTTATTGAACTTATTTTGAAAAAATTGAATTGTTATCAAAAATTTCATTAAACTTCTTGAAAGTAATTCAATTCTTTGAAGAAATTTAATTAAAAATGTATTGAAAATAATACTTAAATTGTATAATAAATAAATTCTAGCACAGAGTTTTAAATTAATTAAAATCTTTTATGACGAACTTTAATAAAATTTTTATAAGGAATTATACTTTTTTTGAGGAATTCCATTAAAATTGTATTAAAATAATTGAAATTTAGGCAAATAATTGGAATCTTTGTAAAAAATGTTATTTATAAAAATAATTGTAAAGAAATTTATTTAAAAATAAATGTGTAACGAATTGAATTCATGCGAAATTTCCATTATTTATAAAAATAATTCAGTGTTTTGATAAAATTTTTGCAGAATTTTGTTAAAAAATTGAATTTCTTAGGAACATTTTATTATATTGAAAATCATAAAAATGAGGAAAATATTTGAAAATATTTGCAAACAAATTAAAATTTTGACAAGAAGTTTATTAAATATTTGTGAAAATAATTAAATTCAGGGAAGAATTTTATTATTTTTTAAGATATAATTGAGTTTTTTAATAGAATTATTTTAACATAATTGAATTTTTGGGTAACATTTTATTGACTTTCGAAAATAATTGTATTTTTGCAATTATTTCTAACTTTTCCAAAATTAAATTTTTTTTAGTGTTTTTAACTAAAATTCATCTATAAATCCATTATTTTTTATTTTTTTTATAAATATTGTTTAAATATCATAAGTTTTTTTATTAATTAATACAAAATTTAACTTTTGGAATTATTAAATTTTTTCAAAAATCTAAATTCTCTTAAAATTTTTAAATTAAATTCTATATTAAATCTATATTGTAATGTATGTCAAGCAGAAATATTCCCTTTTTTTCCCCCTTCTTTCATAAAAACAAGTGAAATGAAACTATAAAATTCAATTACTTAATTGGTATTTTAACGACATTCTCGACAATTGAACCATGTGCAGAAATTATCGGCTTGATAGTAAAAAAAAGAGCGTGTGAAGAAATATTGAACCTAATGCAACGATTTATTTTATTTTGGGCCTTAAATTCATATTAATATCTTAGCAATTTTTTTAACTCTTAATTTTTTTTTAAATTTCCTCTCATTAAAATTTTCAATAAATTTTACTTAAAACAATTGTTTTTTTGTTTTTAAATACTTTGCGGACTCATATAAAAGTATTATGTGAATGGTAAATTTTCTTATATAGAAATTTTGTTTTTGTCCCTGTTTTAGTTAATAATGAGGTGCAACCTGCCAAAAAGGATTCTAAAAAGAAGACTGATAACAATGGAATTAAGAAGAAGAAAACAAGGTATGTACTTACGAACTCTTGTGCCTATTTATTTATTTTTTCATTTTTTTTAATTTTTAAATCAAAAATTTTTTAATTTTTATCAAAAATTCCATTATGTATATAGAGATAAGTTGAGATTTTGTTATACACACAAAAAATCGAAATTGCGTAAATTTTTCCTTATAAAAATTCAATAATTTGATGGAAAAATTTGGTGTTTATGTTTTACAATCGTAAGAGAAAAAAAAGGAAGGGAGAGAGGGAAATAATTGCCCAAATAACTTTTGTGAAAATATTGAAGGAAATTCAGGCCCGAATGTATAACTATATAAGGGTCCCCTATCTACCCATATACGGTAGATGCAGTATTTTTTTTCTAAAGCATAGGGCATGAAACACTATGACTAAATCTATCAAAACCCTCCTCCTACCTTTAAACAGTGATCTAACTTCAATATAAAAAACGAAAAATTAAACAAAAAATTTCCATAAAGTTTTGTGCTATACTTATATTTTAACGACAAAGTACTTCTTAAAATCAAGAACATTTTACTGAAATATTTTTAAATTAATTAAATTTTAAAACAGTTGCAAAAAGTACAATTTTCATAAGTTAATGAACTTGAAATAAGATTTTGATTTGTAATTTTATAAAACTTCAATTTTAAATTAATGTTATTGAAAAATTTTAAAAAACGTAGATTTAAAAGAAATTTGATAACTAAAATTCTTCTGAAAATAGTTTAATTTTTTAAACTGTATTTAATTGATAATTAAAAATAAGAGATTTATAGAAGAATTTTAGTTAAAAACGCCCTAAAAAATGGAATTTCTATAAAGTTACAAATGGTTGCAGAAATACAGTTTGTCAAGAGAATTAAATAATTTTAAAAAATTTTATTCAAATTTGTCAGGAAAATTAAATTATTATTTAAACATTTATTGAAAAAATTCTTTACGAAAATAAAATTTCAAGAAACATTGAATTATTTAATAATATATTTATTTTTGTCATTAAAATAATTGAATTCTCGCAGAATTTTTTTATTAAATATTTGATTTAAAAATGAATTTCAGTTAAAAGATTAAATTATATAATTAAATATTGAAAGCATTATAGCGTGGAATTTTAGAAATAATTGAATTTCCAAAAAGTTTGAAAAAATATTTTATATACAGAAAATTTGTTATAGAAAAATACTTTTCTATTTTATTTAGCAGTTTTAAAATTTAAATCAGTAAAGAATAATTAACCATATATCATATACCATAGTACTAACCATAAACGTTAACTTAAACATTGACTTAAACGTTAACATTAGAGTTGAGTTAAACGTTAAAGTTAACATTAACATAACATTAAGGTTGCATTTAACGTTAACTTCAACGTTGACTTTAACGTTATCTAAAACGTTAACTTCAACGTTGCCTTTAACGTTAACTATAACGTTAACTTTAACGTTAACTATAACGTTAACTTCATCGTTGACATTAACGTTAACTATAACGTTAACTTCAACGTTGACATTAACGTTAACTATAACGTTAACTTCAACGTTGACTTTAACGTTAACTATAACGTTAGAATAGGGTTACTCAAGTGATGTCACTTTGGTAAATCTTTTACATTCTCATCACATGAGAAAGTATTATTATTTACAGTATTATTATTATTGTTAAATATAATTTTTAAAAAAATACAATTTTTAAACATTGTTATCATTTTTTGTTAATCTTAGAACAACGTTCACGGCCTATCAATTAGAAGAATTGGAAAGAGCTTTTGAAAGAGCTCCCTATCCGGATGTATTTGCACGAGAGGAACTCGCCTTGAAATTGGCACTTTCGGAATCACGGGTTCAAGTTTGGTTCCAAAATCGACGGGCCAAATGGAGGAAGCGGGAGCCGCCCAGGAAGACAGGCTACATGGCAACAGGGTCTGGCAGTCCTGGATTGACAGGTAACATTTTTTTTTTAAATACATCCACTATTTTTGGTTCATTAAGTGATTAATTGTTATTTGACAAATCGTTGTTTGATTTAAAGTAAAATTTCATTCATAGTAAAAAAATCACCAAAATAGGTTTTTTTTGATACGTTAACGTTAAATATAACGTTAAATATGTCGTTAACTTTAACGTTAAATATAACGTTAACTTTAACGTTAAATATAACGTTAACTTTAACGTTAAATATAACGTTAACTTTAACGATAAATATAACGTTAACTTTAACGTTAAATATAACGTTAAATATAACGTTAACTTGAACCTTAACCCAGCAACAACGGCTCTGCCTACTCCTATGATATTTAACTTGATATAAATATAAATAAGCCCCTAGAATAACGTTAACTTGAACGTTAGAATGACGTTATCTTTAACGCTAAAATGACGTTATATTTAACGTTAGAATGACGTTAACTTTAACGTTAACTAACATAAGACTATCCTACTTAAGGATTAAATTAAGTGGAGGATTAGATGAAACGTGCATATTATTTTAATCCATTGTGGTGTTGTTTTTCAACCTGAACACAGAAGGTTTGATAAAATTAAAGATCCTGGTAATATGCTTAGGACACCATTAAACAATGTACAGTTAAAAGATAAATATTTATCTATTTCATCAAATAAATGTATTAAACAACATTATCTTTTGTTTCCAGGTTCATTCACTTCAATAAACAACAGTATAAATCCATTCGGAACATCGACAACAACTGCAGGACCACCAGACGCTTGGTCCTACACGCCAACGGCTTACGACCTCGCGCCCCATTTAAATCTCCTGAGTTCAACAGGTTCGCCATACTCCACGTCCTTCGGCGGACCCAGCAACAATGGCTCTGCCTATTCCTATGCAACCATGCTGCCCCAACACGATCCATCCCTATTCTCCACGCCATCAGCCAACACAATGCGAGTCCATCAGGACTACATGAATGCCAACAACAGTCCACCACCCTCGCTGAGTCGCGACTATCAAACCATGGTCACACACTCGTCGCCCCAGCATCTCGCCAGTTCAATTTCAGAGGACGAACATCAGAATAAGCAATTGGACTACGTGAGTGGCCTCAGTCCAACTGAAAAGTATCAACACGATCAGGCAGAGTACTCCCATCAGCACGATCAGAAGCAGGACTATGGAATGCATTCGCCTTCCAGTCGACAGAGCCTCAAGGATCAGGTGCTCATTAAAAGCGAGCCCGGTGGTCAGCAGAGTTACGTTCAATTACCTCCTTTTTTAAACTAACCAGAACACTCAAAACGAAATCTAGATGCTTCATCCCAAGATGATTCATTTCAGCTGTTGTTTTTTAAATTCTTCCAAAACTATTTCATCCCAGGTAAAAAAGTTAAAGTTACAATAACGTGAACTTTAACGTTGACTTAAAACTTAACTATAACGTTGATATTAACTTTGAAGTCGACATAAACGTTAACTTAAACGTTGACAAAAACATTAACTTAAACGTTGACATAAACGTTAACTTAAACGTTGACATAAACGTTAACTTAAACGTTGACATAAACATTAACATATAAGGTTGAGTCCACAATAACATCTTGAATGGAACGTAATCGTAACGAAACAATATACTTAACATTGTTTCGTTTCGTTTACGTTTCGTTCAAGGTGTTATTGTGAACACAACTTAAATATTAACTTAAACGTTGACGTTAATTTTAACTTTGACTTTAACGCTATCATTAGCGTTGAGTTAAACGTTAAATTTAACGTTAACATTAGCATTTAACGTTAATTTCAACGTTGACTTTAACGTGAACTAACGTTAGAATAGGTTAACATTATCGTTGCATTTAACGTTAACTTCAATGTTGACTTTAAAGTTAACTAACGTTAGAATAGGTTAACATTAACATTAGTTAACTTTAAAATATAGTTAACTTCAACGTTAGACTAACGTTAAAATAGAGTTAACTTTCCGGAAAAACTGGATTTTCAAAAGTAGATATTAAAAAAATGTATTAAACCTTAACAGAAAAGTAATGAGCTTTAATATCTAAATACTCATATCAGGTGCTATGCTAGATACTAACGCTATTAACATCCAGATATTTACTTTTAATATCTAGATATAGCTGTGCCTATGTTAAAGAATAAAAACATTTAACGTTAACGTTAATCTAACGTTAGTTTAATGACAGTTTACTTTAATTTAACGTTATTCTAATAGTAGTTAACGTTATTCTTTCGTTAAAATTATTTATTATTATTTGAAAATAGTTTAAACCTTTAAACGTTATAAGTGACGTTAACTAACGTTAGTCTAACATTGAAAAACGTTAGAATAGGGTTAACATTTACATTAGTTTTAACGTTAACTAATGTTAATTTTATCGTTAAGAAACGATAATTTTAATGTTAACTTACGTTGCTTTTAAAGTTAACTAACGTACATTTTTACGTTTACTTTAACGTTAGAATAACTTTAAGTAAACTAAGACTCACGTTATATTAACGTTATGTAACGTGAGAATAGCGTTCAATTTAATGTTTGTTAACGTTGATTAACATTTGACAGACGTTAGATTAACGTGAAGTAAAATTGGACTGATGTTAGACTGACGTTAGTTAACGTAAAAATTATTTTTTTTCTAACGTTAAAGTTAGGAATTTAATGTTAAATTTAAACGTTAAAATATCGTTAAGGGGGTGTCAAAGTCGATTGGATTTTTGCATTGAGCTCTAATGGGAAAATCGCATCGACTTTGACATACCCTTAAGGTTAAGGATTTAATGTCAAAGTTAACGTTAGAATGGCGTTAAATATTCTAACGTTTGAATAACGTTAAATATTCTAACGTTAGATTAACGTCGAATATTCTAACGTTAAATATTCCAACGCTAAAGTTAACGTGTTCGAACAACGTTAAAAATAACGTTAGAACAACGCTAAAGTTAACGTGTTCGAACAACGTTAAATATAACTTTAGAACAACGTTAAATATAACTTTTAGAACAACGTTAAATATAACTTTAGAACAACGTTAAAAGTAACGTTAGAACAACTTTAAAAGGAACGTTAGAACAACGTTAAAAGTAACATTAGAACAACGATAAAAATAACGTTAAAGTTAGCCCTATTCTAACGTTACTTAACTTTAATCTAACCTTGAAATGTTACATTAGTGACCAAAAAATGTCGTTGGCCTAACGTTATTTTAACCTTAGTTAACAGTATCTAACGTTAACTTTTCCACCTGGGATACTATTTGTTAACTTATAAAATAAAATTTTAAATCGTTCATAAGAAGACGGAGATTAGGAACAATGTATGTACCAAGCCAAAATTCTCCAAATACTCGATTATTTTGTAGCCACTATTGGAAAAGAAAACTATTTTTAAGGATAATAAAGTAATAATTTATATATTAATAATAATAGTATATAAATTTTGAATTATTCTTTCCTATAATCAAAGTGAAATGTGCACAGCCCTATCAGAGTACATACGTCCATTAAAATTCACTTTGGTCGCGTATTGGACACATTGTCCTCGATTAAATCACATTTTAACAAAAGTTAAACATGCATTGTATTATTTTTTTTGTGTTTTGTATTAAGATTAACCATTATTGTTACGTATTTCAAAAAAAATATATATATTTATCAATTTTACTATTTCGTCGATTTACTCTATTTTCAAATTTTCAAATTTTTCTACTATATATATATATAGCATAGATTACTGAAAAAAATTATTTTGAAAGTATTAAAAAGTAAAAGAACTTCTTTATTGAAGAAATCACTTTCTGCTAAATAAAATGTTGAATTTAGAACTTTAAATGAAATAAAAAATTTTTCTTATGAATTTAAAAAATCATATGAAAAATGAAGAAAATGATGAGATGATTGAAAATAAAAGAAATTCGTATATAGAAAATATTTTTGTTTCTTAAAACATATTCATCGATTTATTAATTTTTTTTGGAAATTCAAGGAAACTTATTTTGATAAGCAAAGTGTATTTTTTAAGTCTATGAAAAATATAAAAGGTTGCCTTTTATTCTCGAACAATAAAAAGAAAATATTGCTAAGATTATATTGCAATTAAAATAAAGAAATTATTTAAAAAACTGTTTTTTGAAAATTATGTATATTTCTTCAAGTTTATAATGTGAAAATTTAAGTTTTTGTTTGAACTATATTTTTGTTTAGAAAATGAGAAAAATTTTTTGTAATATTTCTTATATGAAGTGCATTCAATATTGTAATATTCTAATTTATTACAATTATTACAAATATGTGCCTTAAAGAAATTTGTACACAATATTTATATGTATTTTCAATCTATGCTACAATATTAAGAATATATAACGAAATATAATATTTTTTATTAAAATATAGTATATATATATATTCAGATTTGTACATTTACTGATCTCATTTATTGTGTCTTTTTATCATCGCATCGTTATGTATGTCTAACTTTAAGAAAGTTTGAAAAACATGATTTTTAACGGATTTATCGGCACTATAAATTTACTATATCCAAAGAAACTAGATGACCTAAGAAACTTGATTGGAAAAAAATCAATTTTTTTTTGAAAAATAAAAAAAGGAACTATTAAAAAGTGCTAAAATCTGTTTTCTCGCTTGTAAGTTTATGAAAAAAAATACCAAAATACAATAAAAATTTTTAAAAGTAAAAATACATTGTTGAATTTATATTTTATTATTCTCAAGGGAAATGGGGTCGAGAAAGGTACGAGGATCAAAGTTTCTGAACTAATTTTTCAATAAAAAGATTCCCCCCCCCCCAGCACCGAAATTTTCCTAAATATTTATTAAATATACTTCTTTACTGCTTTATTTATTTTGAAACAAAATTTTCTCAAATAAATTACAACTTTTTTTATTAAATTTAATTCAAAATTTTGTTACTACAGAATGAGATTTAAAAAAAGAATATTTACTAAAGGTCAAAATTATATAATATTAGTTAATTGATTTATATCAATTTTTACTAGAAAATTCGATGAGAATTCAATTATTTTAATTGTAAAAAAAATATTTTATTAAATAATTAAATGTTTCTTAAAATTGAATTTTCAGAAAGAATTTATCAAACAAAGTTTGAAATAAGTGAATTCTCTTCACTTTGACAAAATTTTAATAAAATTTTACAGAATATTTTCTTTTTTCATTAAATTCGATGAAAATTGTAATAAAAATAAAATTGAAATACTGCCAAGAATTAATTATATTAAAATGTTTGTAAACAAATAATTCAATTTCGCAAAATATTTTATTATTTAACGAGACAATTGAATTTTTGTAAATTTTTCAACATAATTAAATTTTTGCGAAGAATTTTATTGACTTTTGAAAATAATTGAATTCTTGAGACGAATTATATTTTATTTTTCTTTAAATTGAATTCATAAGTAAGTCAATAAATAATTGAATTCGTTTATAAAATTCTATTTAAAATAGTAAACATTGAAAATAATTGAAGTTTTTTTTGAAATTATATTTTTAAAAAATTGTTTTTTTACAAAAAAATGTATTAAAATTTTTGAAAATAATTTAACTATTTGAAGAAATTTAATTGCAGATTCATTTGAAAATAATAAATTTTAATAAATAAATTGTAGCAAAGGTTTTCAAGATAATTTAATTTCTTTTTGATAAATTTTAATACATTTTTTTTAACAATAATTATTACATTTTTCGAGAAAATCGATTAAAATTGTATTAAAAAAAATTGAACGTCTGCGATGAGTTTTATTATTTATGAAAATAATTAAATTACTGTAAAAATATTATTATTTATGAAATTAATGAAATGTTTGCGTAGAATTTTATTAAAAAAATTTTTAACTATATAAATGAATTTTTTGGAAAATTTTTATTATAGTAATAGCTTTTAAAAATTATTCAATTGAGGTAAGTTTTTAAAAGTAATTAAAAATTTTGCCCAGAATTTTATAACATTTTTTTGAAATTAATTGAATTTCTGCAATCGTTTTGCAATTGTTTCAAAATTCAATTAGTTCTAGTGCTTTGCTTTTTTAAAATTTCAAATTCTTCTTTAAAATTCATTATTTTTATTAGTCAATTCAAAATGTAGTAAATATATTTAAACAAATTTCAGAAGAATTTTAATTATTATTTGTAAAAATCAAGGTTTTTTAAAATTTCAAATTCAATTCATTTTCAGGTTTCTAATAAATAGAAAATGATATGATTGAATTTAGAAATTTAATTTCAGTTTGAAAATTTAAAAAAATATTCTAAGTATTTAGAACCGTTTCTTTTTTAATTTAAACCATTTTTTTAGTTATAAAATTTTATTACACAAAAAACACGTGAAGCAGAAATGATAAAGAACGAACTGTTCAAAGTCTATTTACTGCTTTATTCTTCAAATTTTTTTTTTCAAAAATAAACTATTACTTAACTGAAAAAAAATTTGATTTTTTTTCAAATTTCTGTTTAATCGATTTTAAATTAACCTGAATATTTACTTATAAGAATTATAAATTTTACTCGAATTTTTATTTACAGTATTTTTATTCAACACAATTTATGGTACTTTCTGTTAAAGTGAATTCTTAGCTATATTCGAATTTTTATTGACAAGAATTCTTGTTTTACTTATTTCCACTTGGTCTAATTTTGAAAAGACAGAATTTTCATTTCAGTGAATCTTCATTTGTCCGCAAATGTTTATTTTCATGATTATTATCATTAGACAGAATTCTTCAAATATCCTTCTTGATATAAAGGAAAAGAAATAATTTGCAATTTTCGATTCACAAGCTTAATATTTTTAACAATTATAAATATATAAAAAAATAGGAACTGTTTGGCCACTAAACATGTTATGAAATTATCTAAAAATATTCGTATTAAAGTTATGCTCAGAGTAGATATTGGAAATATTTCATGATCTCCAAGTTTTGAACGTTCAAATGAACGAAATATTTTCTATTGAAGATATTTTAATAAATTACTAATCATAAAAATATTTAAAAACTAAATTGTTACTTTTACAAACTGAGTAATTAATTTTTTTTATATAGTGAAGCAAAATAATTGCAATAAAAATTTAATTTTTAGAAGAAATAAATAAATTTCGTTCATTTGAACGTTTAGAACTTTAGGATGTTAATATTTCAAATTTTTATAATAACTGAACGTCGCCACTTTTCACAAACTTTGAAATTACTCCATACTGTACAATATGCTGTGAGCCTGCTTCAAAAGTAATGGGATCTTCCATTGTTTCTGGAATGATAATTCCATCAATTTCTCTGTTCGCAGTGAGAAAGACTTGACTTTGTAAATTGGGATTAACGGACAACGTATCGTAATCGAATGCACGAAATTTATCTGGCATATGCTGTAGAGCGACTGTTTGAAAAAGTGTTTCGAAATTTCGAAAATAATCTTTCGCAAAATTCAATTCAGATTCAGTTAGACAGAAATTCTCCGAGTTGCTGGCAATTAAATTGCTGTGCTCTTTGAGTATGTGTATCACGTGATTTTCAATTTTCCTAAGACGAGTCCGCAGGTAACTTGAAATAAGAAATCTTATTCTATTCAGTTCCATGGTGTGAATCGTTATTCTAATGTCATCTTTATCTAAACTCTCCAATTTCTCCTCCATGTCTGATAAACATTGCATCATAAAGCGTACGAGATTCTCCTTATGTGGAAGCAATTCAGGAGCGAATTTCTCATTTAGCCAAGCACTTTTCAGAACCTTTAGCGGCTCTTGTAAAAATTCCTGCAAAACATGTTTAATTTTGAACAAATATTTTTCATTCTTTTCCATTTTTGCCACATACAGTAGGATTTTTTACAGACCTCAAATTCAATTGATTTTAAATAATTTAGTGAATATTGTATTAAAAATTTTTTTATCGAAAAAATATGCAAGAATTTAATTTATTTATTCAAGTAGTAATTACAAAAATTAAATTATTTTCAATATACAATTTAAATTCAATTATAAAGTTCTGAACGTTCAAATGAACGAAATTCATTTATTTTTTATAAAAATTAAATTTTTATTGCAATTATTTTACTTCACAACAAAAAAGAAATAAATTACTAAGTTTGTAAACGTAAAAATTTATTTTTTTCATGATTTAAAATTCATTAAAATATCTACAATAAAAAATGTTTCGTTCATTTGAACGTTCAAAACTTGGGGATCATTCGAATCCACGAAATTCATTTTTAAAAATTTTTCAAAAAATTCTAAACAAAAATTAAATTATTTCAGATTCAATATTGAAGACCCCAAAATTCTGAACGTTCAATATGAACGAAAATTATTTATTTCTTTTAAAAATTAAATTTTTATTGCAATTACTTGGCTTCAATACCTAAAAAATTAATTACTAAGTTTGTAAAAGTAAAATGTAAGTTTTTAAATTTTTGTATGATTAGTAATTCATTAAAATATCTTGAATAAAAAATATTTCGTTCATTTGAACGTTCAAAACTTGGGAATCATCAAAATTGCAAAAAAACCACAAAAATTACCAAAACATAAAAATTAAAAGAAAAATATTTTTAAAATAGGAAAATTTTTACATACATAAAATAGATACTGGAAAATAAATTAATTTTAAAAAATGTTTTCAATATATTAATAGGATCACAAAAGTTTTTTTTTTAAATTTGAATTAATAAAAATGTGAACAAAAATTGTACGAAATTTTTAAAAACCTAGTTTTTAAATAGAAATCGAACGGGTTATTAAAATAAATAAAATTGTTTTCTTAGAAAATAAGTATTTAAAAAACCGTATTTTTCATTAATATCAATTCGTCTTTCTACAAAATCAAATTAAATTTATAGAAAAAAATGAGAATTATTATTACAGCCTCAATTACTTTAGAACCTTATTTTACAATAAGTATATTAAAAATATTTAAAATTTTCTTTTTGTTCAGTGATTTTAATACCTTTAAAATCATTCCTATAAATTTGTATAATTTTTTCAAATTACTTAGTCGTCAACGACTTGAGTAAAAATAAATAATGAAATAAACTCTGTAATATAAAAAAAATTGTAAACACCTTTTTCTTGAAATCCACTGCTTTTTATTCTGTAAAATATTTTTCTCGGGAAACTAGTGAATCGATTCTGAAGAAAATTTTACTCTCTTTAGTGTCTAATTTTTTTTTCAACTATTTTTTGTATCGATAAACCGTAAAAAACTTGTTTTTCAAACAACTTTTGTATAAAATATTACTTAATTAAAAACGTTTACTATGCCGGTGTTTAAAGGTAAACAATACTGTTTATATGTATAAAACTAACCTCTTGTGTTTCAACATTGCTTGCATCAAATTCATTGTCATCTATAGTTTCATCAGACATAATTTAAAATAATACTGCTACTATTGCAGTTGACTTGAACTGTTTTTTTAAATTGTGTAATTTTTCCCTTTAAAAATGTCTCTTTAATAAACAAATAAAAAGTAGGTCAACTTTTTGGCAATTTTCCTTTTAAAAAAGTTTCAAATAACTGGTACATGCTAAAGTCCTGTGCACAATAGCGCCGAAACGCAATCTTGTTAAGGCCGACGCACAATAGTTCGCACGAAACTCGTTCGCAAAATCGCAAACGAGATGCATGAAATAGAAAAGGACAGAAGTAGGTTTGTCCTTTTCTATCGCATGCTTACGTTCACGTTACTTTTTTATTCTGAGTTGGGCTTTATGTATGCAGGTTGCCATGGTAGCGTTCAAGAGTGAGAGAGATAGGAATTTATTCTATCTCTCTCTCACTCTTGACCGCTACTATGGCAACCCGCATGCAAAAATTTTGAATGCGGAGGTCTGAAACGCTCCTTTTCTATCCTTAGAACTCGAATTGAAATAGTCGATAGCTCGGCTGCCTGTAGGTCGTCATAGCAACACATAAGAGTGAGAGAGTCAGACAATTCAAATTATTTGTTTCCTCTCTCTTACTCCTGTGACCTCGGCTGTTTCACTACATCGAGATATTTCGAGTTCGAGTATTATGCGCCAAAGCAGAATATTTTCTATTTCTGTGCGCAAATGGAAAAACAAACATTCATTGATATCTGCGGTATTTTTTCCGATTTTGCAAAAACTGTCAAAATTCGGAGAAGTACAGATATTATACTGTCATCAGTTGTATAATTTCAGACTTTATTTCAAAAATCTTTCGTTTCGCTAGACATTTTTAAATTCTTAACAATAGTTTCAAATTTAGGTTATGTTGACAAACCATTAAAGGCCAACGCAGAATAGATTCGCGAAGATCGTTCGCGAACGAGACGCATGAGATAGAAAAGGACACAAATATATTGCTGTCCTTTTCTAACCCATGCTTTGCGTTCGCGAACGACGTTCGCGAAGCAGTTGTGCTTAGGCCTTAACATGAGAGTAAAAAAACGTTAAGGTTATGTTATTCAGTGGTCACGTGCCCCATTTACTTTACTATGGAAAAACCTGAATAACATGACCTTAACAAAATTTTCATAGAAATTTCCGTTAAATTTTAAACTTATATTGCAACCCCTCTGTTTGAACAAAATAGACCCAAAAGCTATTTTGTTGCATGAATAAATAATAATTTTATGGCTTGAAAAATTTACCATGGAAATAATTTAGTTATAAAAATAAAAAATTTGATATAATGGTTTGCGATATATCGGCGAGTATAATTTTATATTTTGTTCTTTTTAATTAAAAAAATATATGTGACCTACTGTGCAAAAATTGCATGACAAAAAAAAACGAAGCAATTTTTTAGTCATGTGAGAAAAAGTATGGGAAACAATAAGTAAAATAAGTTGTCGAAGGCAGTCGTTTACTAGCTTTTACCGTCGCGTCGACCGGTGTTTATTTTAGTATAATATATATAGAGATAAAATAAGACAAGTGCTTCATAACCCTGCAGAGAAATGTTGATTTTCTTTTTTTTTTTACTTTAAAAATCTAATACAATGAGCTCGCTATTTAGCATTCGGACAATATTACAAAAAACGTAATTAGACAAAATTAATTTTTCCTTTTGTATTTATAGGTTATTTTCAAAACATCATTCAATAAAGTGAATAAAATATAAGTAGAATTTAGTTCGGAATTCCACTCGTTTTTTACATTGGTGCCATATTATGAGTGAGGTCAGGTCACACATTCTGGGTTGGGGGGGAGAGATGTCCAAGCGATATGTGACAATTGGTGAAAAAAAAATGGCGCTAATGTATATAATAGTGTCTGAGGTTGAGTCCACACAGTCAATGCATCACTAATACGGAAACATTTATCGAAAAAAATTTTACTGATTCATGGAAGCCGCCAAGGGGCCGAACATAGAATACGTTACAAATTTACCCCCTCCTCACGTCACCATTGAGTTAAATGCAGTTTTATACATTTTTATCCTCCCCCCACCTCTAAATTAGTTTATGGATGATGGCCCCTAATTATCAATTTACTCCAGGAATGGGGAGGGGACCTAAGGTGCGCCGTTCGTGAAAATTATTCTTTTTAATCAATCATTTTCTTTAACAATCGAATATTTATGGGAATTGTATTTTAGACCGTAATGTTTTTAATCAGCTCCTCAAATTTGTGACTCCTAGGCAAATATATTATTAAAGTTTGTTGTAATAAAAAATAGATGACCTCACCACACTGGATTGATGTGTTATATACCTCACACAATACTTCCTGTGGCAGGAAAAAGCTATATACCACGAATTATGTAACTTTATTTTTGTGTGCTATTTTTTTTTTTTCCTCTATCAAGAATAAATTCGGCAAAAAGATTTTATTTTTTTTTATAGATTTACTTTTTTCTAATTTTCTCATTGCAATGTAAGTCGGTTTTTGTCCAAAAGGGAATGAATTCTATTGTCTCTCTCTCTCTAAATTAATGACCTATCCACTAGAATATGTTTATAGATATGTATAGGACAATAATGTTATAAAAATAATTCTCTATAAATGTAGTTTTGGTGAGCGAGATCTGCGATATAGCAAATATAGTTGGAGGGCAGGGGGGGGGGATAACCTTGGAGCTAAGGGATCTTCAATAGTATTTATGTGTATGTACCAATTTGGTTGGTGGGCAGGAGACTCTCATTGCCAGCTGAGCTGACTCTGAATGTATGTGTGTGCGTGTGTGTAACAGAGAGGGGTTAGCTTGCGCCTCTCTCTCTCTCTCTCTTTCTCTCTCTATATGTGTGAGAAGGTTCACAATCTCGAGCGAAATTTCAGCCCAGTTGTGCTGGTTGAGTTCTGCGTTTGACTGTACACTCTTGCTCCTCACTTCTAGACTTGTAGTCCACTTTCTTCCTGGTCCGCGTATTTGTCTGACGTTCAATCTCACACAAAGCAGTCGAGAGCATCGTTACCTGCATTATTTCTCTCTTCAAACTCAACGAAGGTATGATAATTAAAATTATTAACTGAAATTTCCTAAAAAC
Organism: Leptopilina myrica (nomen nudum); assembly: GCA_032872475.1. Lineage (NCBI taxonomy): Eukaryota > Metazoa > Arthropoda > Insecta > Hymenoptera > Figitidae > Leptopilina > Leptopilina myrica (nomen nudum). Next base: position 63,564,344 of record CM065458.1, on the reverse strand, counting down.
TATTAACCATCATTATTTCGATTTCTGTCAATATTTTCGAGTTTCACCAATTTTTTCATTGATGAACATTGGAAAAACTTTTTAAGGGCAATTTGCAAGTTTGATCCTGTCTATTCCTGCATTACGTGTCTTTTTTTTGTGCATACAGTTTATATATGTAAAAATCTAATATCGAAAAAGCAGTGAATTGGAATTATTTTCAAAAACGAAATTCTTTGAGGAAAAAAAATATTTTTTCTCTTTCCCCCTAAAATCCGTGATGCACGTTGTTTTTTTTCTCGTGAAAAATTGACAAAAAATAAATAGATTTTTTTAATTCTTTATATCTTAAAACAGTTTGATGAATATTTTAATTGAAATGATAGCAGGTGTGGTCTTGTAAGATTATACTTTGTTTATGGTTGACTACTCGCATATCAAACACTGAAAGTATTAAATTTAAAACGAATTGCTTGCATACCTGAGATGTTCTTTATATCTATTATATCACGTTAGAATAATTTCTCATTCACAGTTAATATTTCTAATTATTTCTATGTATAATCGTGTTTCTTTTTAGGAAACATAACCATAATTTAATGTTTTCGGTGATTATTTTCTCATTTTTTTTTTTAATAAAAATAATTTTCAATGTCGATGTGATTTTTAGTTTAAAAAAATAAAAAAAATTCGGTACAAGTACGTCATTACATATATTTACTTATCTAGTGGGCGCAGCTCTTATATAAGCTAAAAGATTTCAACCATCAGGATGACAATGAATCTGTTTATTTTTAAGTTGCCAAAAATTTAAATTAATTTCATTTATAAACACGAGAAATTCTATTGTGTACTTCATTACATCGAATTGCACTGTTAATTTTATTTTTAGAGACAAATAAATTTTCCTTTTTTTTAATCTAATAAATTCTTAAACTTATTTTTTCATTACTAAAAACTTTCTTCAGTTCGAATGTAAATTAGAAATATTTCTGCAATCAATTTTTCTTCTTTATTCGTTTTGAATTTTAAATTTATTTTCCATTTTTGTTTGAAACCTCTATTGCTGTTACTAAGTCATAAATACACCGTTTGTCAGAAATCAATAAGAACTTTTTTTGCTCAAATAGAAGAATTTCTATTCATTTCTGTTTCATATTTTAGCCACAATGATAGAATTTTATATTTAATATTTTTATTTTCAATATTTATTATATTTCAATATTATTTTTTTTATTCATGGAATTTTATCAAATTTCTTTCCATAAATAATAGAAAATTAAATTAAAATTAAACAATATTTTTAACAATTAGTTTCTTTTAATTTTTTTTCTTTTGCCTTTAGACAAAATGTATTTCTTTAAATCGGTCAATTGGAACTTTTAGAAAAAAGTTTTTACAAAATTTCCATCATGGAAATTTTTGGCAAACTTTATTTTATTATTTTTAATTATATTAAATTTTAATTAATTAAACTAATTTAATTATTAAACAAAATTATTATTATTATTAAACAAAAAGCTTTTAGTTTTATTATTTTTTTCAATAATAAAAAAAGTGAATCCTTGAAAAATAAAATTTTTGAAATTCAGCCAATCTGAAATTTTTTTTATTTCAATTTAAAGGAATAAAATTTTTAATATTCAAAATATTCCCTGAATTTGACTTAATAATTATTGTTAATAGAAGTAAAAATTTTATTATAAACTAAATTAATGGAAAATTGAATTCAATTTAATCAAATTTTTGACTAAATTTTGTAAATGTTTTCTAATTTTCAGTAAAATTTGCTACGGTTTTTTATAAAAAAATTTACTCTGGAGGTGACGATTTTTAATGTCGAAATGAACCATTTTGAACGGAAGTTTTTGATAAAAATTATTTAAATTTTCCTTAAACTTGATCAACTATTCAATATTTTTTATTTCTAGAGTAAATTCCAATAAAAATTAAAATAAATTAAAACTAATTTTACTTTATTTTTTTTTTATTTTACTTTAGAATTAATTTTTTTTTATAGAGAAAAATGATCAAGTTTTTAACGTTGAAATGAACGAAATATTTTTTATTGAAGATATTTTAATAAATTACTAATCATAAAAATATTTAAAAACTAAATTGTTACTTTTACAAACTGAGTAATTAATTTTTTTTTATAGTGAAGCAAAATGATTGCAATAAAAATTTAATTTTTAGAAGAAATAAATATATTTCGTTCATTTAAACGTTCAGAACTTTAGGATCTTAGAGAAAAAATATTATTTCAATGGAAATTTAGTTTGAAAAAGAAATTTTTATTTTAACGTTTAGAATTTGGGGGCAATTTTTATTCACTGAAGAAAATTTGTTTCTCTAAATGCCAACGTCTTGTTTCTCGAAAAAAAAATTTTTACGACAATTCCAATTATCTAATTGTCGAGTCATTTGAGTACTTTCTGGCATATTTAATTCAAGACGATAAATTGAGGACATTGTAAAATTAAATTTTTAAATTTACCGTCCGTTTTAGCAAAGGAACTTTTTTCGTACGTATTTGAAACTTTATAATTAATTTTTTTACTTCTTGTAATTTTATTTTTTCACGGTAAACGAAGACTATTGCCCTTAATTTATAAATAAATATAATATAATATGAATTAAAACAAACAATTGGAAAGTGTATTAAACCGTAAAATTTCTTTCGTGACTATGAACATTCAACCTTGGGAGGAAAGTTTCGAAGCGGAAAAGTAAATTTTAGGAAAAAGGAACTTTTTCTATTTGTACAAATATTTGTAATTTAAATTAAAAGTAATGAAGGAAAAATTTTTTGTTTACTAAAATGCAAAAATTTGGTTAATTTTCTCTCGTCTCGTTTGAGTTGACCCGTTATACATATATTGGTACCTCCTAGCTCGCTTTTTCCGATCTATAGTTTCATTTGTCAAGGTTACAAAGTCAAGGTTTTTGTATTCAAGGTTAGCTGAAGCGCTTACCACTAATCGATCACTAGCTTTAAATTACTTGTCACGACAAGGATTTTTCTGTTTTAACAAAAAAAAAAAAAAAAAATGAAAAAAGAAAAAGAAAAATTATTTGCAATAATCTATTTGACTTTCATTTTTTTTACGAGAGTTGTTGAAATAAATTTTCAATTATAGTTAATACACTGTTTGGTACATTTATACATAGAAAAATCCATATCCACCCATTTTCTATTAATGGATAAAAAAAAGAACTTTTTACAATAAAAACAAAATGAAAAAATTACACATACGACATAATTTAAAACATAAAAAAAAAATAAAATCTTTTATAAATAATTTATCTTTAATATGTAAAATACGTGTTATTGAGTATTTTTTTATTTTCTGATTTCGCTAAACTTTTTGAGAAAAAAAAATGCGACACCTCTTGGTTGGTTAATAAGAGTTATCAAATTGCTACTGTAAACATTAAAGAGGTCAGTTTTTTTCACATACACAAACTTTCGTTATTTGTTTCCAATTGTTTTCTAAATTTAGGTAATAATTCTCAATTCATTGATAACTATAACAAACTCTTGCTTAGAATTTTATAAAAAGAATTCTAAAAAATTTCCATAAAAAGTTTTATTATTAAAGTATTTGAATTATTGTGAAGAATTATAAGTTTTAAAAGAATTTATCACTTGGTAAAAATTATACAATTCGAAAATAAAATGATTCTAAAGTTTTGAACGTTCAAATGGAGGAAATATATATTTTAATAAATTACTAATCATGAAAAAATTTAAAAACTATAATTTTACATTTACAAACTGAGTAATTAATTTTTTTGTCAGTGACACAAAATAATTGCGATAAAAATTTAATTTTTAGAAGAAATAAATAAATTCCGATCAGAAGTTCAGGATCTTAAAATAAAAGGAATCTATCAATCTTCCAAGTCCAAAAGAAAGTCAATTGTAAAGAATTGTATTTAAAAATATTGTAACATTATTTTCGAAAATAATAAAATTGTTCTTTTAAAAGAATTATTGTATAATCTTTCAAAAAAAAGTTTTTAATTTTGAACATGATTTGTTTTTTCCAAAATATTCAAAAAATTATTATTCAAACTTTTAATGTTATTTTTTTCATTGAATTTTCGTAAAATATAATTGAAAATATTAAAAATAATTAAATTCCTAAAAAAATTAGAATTAAAAAATTCTAATTTTCCTTTTTTTCAGAAATATATTTTTAAGTAATTATTTCAAGCTATTTTTCGATTAATTTTTATTTTTTCCTTCACACTTGAAGTTATTTCATTAAAACTTGTGAATTTACTCTTTTTCAAAAATATTTTGAAGATATTTTTCGATTAATTTTTATTTTTTCCTTCACACTTGAAGTCATTTCATTAAAACTTGTGAATTTACTCTTTTTCAAAAATATTTTGAAGCTATTTTTCGATTATATTTTATTTTTTCCTTCACACTTGAAGTTATTTCATTAAAACTTGTGAATTTACTTGTTTTTCAAAAGTTTGCAATTAAAATTCTTCAAAAATTTATTTTTCAGAAACACATAATGAAATGAAGTATAGTTGAAAAAAAAATTATTTAACAGGACTTCAATTCTTTAAAATCTTTTTATTTCTACATTTCGGAAATTCAATCAGAAAAATTATAAATAATTTTTTAATGTTTTGTCTACAGTTATTTTCTGCACTAATAAAAATCTGAAGTTGAATTTTTTTTAACTCAAAATAAGACAATTTAGTTTAAATATTCGTAAGAAAAGACGAAATTTTTTTTGGAAAATAAGTCGTAAATAACTGCATTTTAGAAAAAAAGTCACATTTCATGAAAGTAGTGTCATTATAGAAAAAAAAATTTGAATGATTTCAATTGTTTTCCATTCTAATTTTTTTTTTCCTGTCGTAAAAGTGTTCTCAAGTGATTTCAAAATTATTTAATCTGTAAGAAAAAGATTGAGGTTGAATTGTGGTTTGGTGTTTCCGAATCTTACGCAACATCATGATATGAAAAAGTGACAAAAATCATTTTTTAAAATTCTAACGGAAAAATAATTTTGTACAAAGTTTGTGTATAAAGTTGCTTTTAATAGATTTTCTATGAAAATTAAAAAAAAAAAATTGTAAACGTAGTTATTAATTTCTAAAATTTAGCAAAAAAAAAAATAATAATAATTAAAATATCTCATGTGAGATTTTTCTCAAATCACCGTGAAAAGTGTTGCGCGAGCACATCGCAAACTCCTAATAATAATTCTGTCTGCACTCCATTTTATGAATTAAGCAATTTGAAAATCATTTACGATACTATTGTATAATGTCGATTGCATAATTCACACACATTTTTAGCCATCTTTTCAGAAACTTTTATTAAATTTTATTTTCATTTTATAAATTCTCTCTAAATTTAAATTACCTTATTATTAAAAATTTAGCATCTGAACGGTGAAACAATTTTTAGTCAACAATAACTGATTATTACTAATTTACTGAAATACAACTAATTTTTGTTAAAATGTAGAAAAAATTCATAAAAATCGTAACCATAACCTTTTCGAAAATCAATTATTTTCAGCATCTTTAAATATAAATTATTGTTAATAAAATCCAAAGGTTCTTTGAGAATTCAATTATTTAAATAGAAAAATTCAATTTTTTATAATTGTAGAACTTTATTTTTTTTAATATTAGTAATTTTAATACAGAAATAATTGAATTTCTAAAAGAATTTTTTATGTAATTTAGTAATTTTAATAGAACTGTGTCAAAATTTTTTGAAAAATTTTAATAGAAAATTTTAAACAGAGATTATTTCCTTCTAAATTATTCAAGAAAATTTTAATGTTATTTTGTTGTATGTTTTGAATTTTCAGAAAAATCTAAATAAAAAATATTGAAAAAAAATTCTAACAATGACTTATTTTTAAATTTAATTTAAATTTAAATTTTTTAAATATTTAAAAAATATTTTAACATCATTTTCAGAAGTTAAGTTTCAATTCTTGACTTATTTTGAAATTCACGCTTGAAGTGCTTTCATAAAAATTTTTTAGAATTTAATTTATTTTTATGTTTGTAATTAAAATGCTTTAAAAGTTTTTTTTTTAAATTCTAATAAATTATTTGAAAAAATAAATTATTTTCAATTAAATTTAATAAAAATGTAATTAAAATGCTTTAAAAGTTTTTTTTTGAAAATTCTAATAAATTACTTGAAAAAATAAATTATTTTCAATTAAATTTTATGAAATTTCAATTACTGAAAAAACTTTTTAATTGATTGCTCTATATTTTGAAAATTTAAATTGGAAAAGTTGTTCAAAAATAAGAAAAAATAAGTTCAAAAAGATTTGTCTAGGTTTTTAATTAATTTATCAAAAAATTCAATGATTTTCGAAAAATTACATTATAATATTTTGAAAAAACTAATTCTTAGAATTGTTTCTCGAGGAACTTTGGAAAATATGTTTTAACAAAAATTTATTTACACAAGAAGTAAAATTAAAAATTGTATAGAAAATAATTAATTTTCGGATGAGTTATAATTTTAATTAACAAAAATGACAAGTTTTAATTAAAATCATTCGAAATTTAATTATTTTCTACAATTTTTGAAGGTGGAATTTTTAAAAAATTTAAATTTGAACAAAATTTAACTTTCAATTTTATCTTCTGTAAAATTTAAAACTTAGCTTCAAGTATCTCAATATTTTCGCACGGTAAACAATTGTTCTGAAATTTTTATTACACACATAAAGCTTGTTTAAAGAAACATTTCAAAATTTCAAGACTATTTAATTATAAAATCAATTTTTTTCCTTGTTTAACAAATGAAAGATGAGATGAAAAATAAAATAAGACATGGAATTATTGTTTTCTTTCAAATTTTTCCACAAAATATTAATTGTCATTATTTTTAATATGATTGCAGGTTTTTAATTGACATTTTTTTTTTCTAATGAGTGTGAATGTGGTTTGTAATTACATATCCGTCAAGTGTAACTTACGGTCGCGAGTTGTGAGCTTCTTTGTTTTAGAAACCATATAAGATATCGTTTTAAGAATTTCTTTTTTTTATAGTTGCAGAAAAAATTTTTATGATGAAAACATGGAATATTTAAAAGCTTCAAAATATTGGGTCGAATAATTAAAAATTAACAACTAAAATACTTTTTTTTACGAATTTTTATTAATATTTATATGCCGGGCGAAAGCTAATGTAGAAAAGAGAAATAAATAAGTGGATTTTAAAACAAAAAACAAACATCATATACTAAATTTAATTAATCCAAAAAACATTTACATCTTGTTTTTTAATTAATAATACTTAAGGGCATTTGAACCATTATGACGTCACAATTGATGCAAAACATATATTTTAATGCTATGCCGTCATAAAGGTTCAAATGCCCTTAATATAAAAATATTGTTTTTTAATTAATATTTTTCCGAATACTTTTGGCAAAAATGTTATCAAAATCGAACATAAAATTGTTTAACAATTGCAAAGATTATTACTATAAATGATATTAGCCTAACCCCATTAGATAATTGGATAATTCCATGTATACTCGAAAAATGGGGAGTGAAAGTAATTATCCAGGGTCAAAAATACTTTATTGGAGGGTAAATACACTATTTACTGTTATTTATATTTAATTACATTGTCCTGAAGGGGAAATCAAACATCATTGAGGGGAAACATTTTCACTAAAGATTTAGGAGGGATAATCAGAAAATACTTGATCAATCTGGTTAATATAACTCAATCAAATATTTTCGAATTGTTTCAATAGTTATATTTTCACACTGTTGTTAAGTTCGTATTTTATCATTTCGAAAATGTGAAATAAATCCCATTTCTCCCATAACTGTGATTTTAAAATAATTGAATTGAAAATTTTCAAATTTAAACCAAATGGAATTTTTGCTTTATAGTTAAAGTTTTGGTGGACAAACATCAAATTTTTCTTCATCAGAGAATTGAAAATTCCACGAATTAGTAGTTTCCTTAAAATGATAATTAGAGCAAATATAGAAATTCGTACTAAATTAAATTTCGATTAGATTAAACCAAAAGTAGGTTAATGAAAAATTTCGTCAATTAGAAATTCAGTGATCTAATATTTCGTTGAGTAAAATTTAGATCTTACAGGACACTCGAGATTTTACGTTAATTTGTTTCGAAAATAAATTTGCTGACATTTATTTTAATAATTTTTTTTGTTATTGTTGTAGAACAGTGAAAATGAGGAAAAATTAGAGTAATTTTCAAATTACAAACAGTTGATGAAAAGATGGTGATAAATTTTGATAAAAATTTTGAGAAGTGAAGAAGAATAAATTACTCGGTGTCAACCGGTTGAGTAAACAATATTCTACTTGTACCCAAGAAAGTTTTATGCTCACTTTTCACGCCCACATTTTGTCCCTCTAGAATTGTTGGGCAGAATTATCCAAGGAGAGTACACTCTTCGCTTATTATATGAAACTAAAAATAATTTTAGAAGGTTAATTGAACTTGACAAGAGAATAAAGTGGAACGTCTTCATTTTTTCACCCTTTATGTTTGACAATCCAGTGGTTTTTGGTTCTATTCGAAAGAATTCGGAAACTCGCTGAAATGTTGACAATTTCTTTAGGTTTTTATTATACAATTATTTACAGTTCTTAAAAAAAGAATAAAGTTGAAGTTGGCACTTGATTAATTTTGGTAATTTTAAACTTACATACTATTTTTAAAAAGATGCAACTCTCACGTACTTAATTTTTTACAAAGACTTTGGTTTTAAACAAAGAAAATATTTAACTTTATTTCGTTCATTTGATCGTTCAGAACTTTGGGATCTTAAAAATTCTAAAAAGGGTCAAACATTTTGAACAAATTAACTTAATTTCATGGAATACCGAAAACAACCGGGAAGAGTTTTGTTGAACAAAAATAGTAGACACCGTGAATAATTTTTGTATAAAATTTTCATTTTCAGTGTGATAAGTAAGAGTTGAGATGTTTTTAAACTTAAAGATTTTGGTAATTTAAAAAAAACAAAGATCATCAGTCATTTTGGTTATGTCGAAGATTTTTAAATTCAAAATTCTTAGTTAATAATTTTTTTTTTTAAGTTGACGGGTCGATTTGTAAAGTCTTTCTTTTTCATTTTTTTTCCTTTTTATTCAATTAGAAAACAACAAATGTAATATTTGTTAGCATTTATATATAAATAAATCGTTACGAGTCAGAAATTTGAAGATGAAAATGATTTATTGTTGTCAGATTCGAAAATTAATAGCAGAAGGACAAAATCTTTTGGCATTTCCACGTCCTGAGGTTGAAAACGCAATAAATTATTTATAGCGAACGTTCGGAAATTACTTAACACCACATAACTTGTCAAGAAGCTCACATTTCATTTTTTTTTCAGTAAAATGTAAAAATATCGAACACACGCCACTTATTATTTTTTAAAAATATTTTTTCTTTTCCTAGAAGGAATAATGTGACAGAAATATAAAAAAGAACTAAAACGAACTTAAAAATAAATATCAAATAATTTAGTCAATTATTAAAAACATTTTTTGCTAATTTAAACAAATCTTTGTTAAATGTTAAACTGAATTTTTCGTTCACAATGTAAAACTAAGACCAAAAATCATTTTAAAAAATTGTTTCTTTCATTTAAGTCTTACATTTTTTATTCGTGAAAAATTAAAATTCGCACATTATTACAATTTTTACAAATTTAAGACAGAATTTAATCATTATGCCAAAATGTTTATTCGAGTAAAAGAAGTTTAGATTATGTAAACATTCGCATAAATAACATTCATGTGAAATAAAATTTTGAAAAACGAAATTTATCACCCACAATACTTGGAAGAATAGTGAAATATTTAAAATTACTTTTATGGCAAACAAAACAACAATTTGCCAATAGGAGAATTTCAATGCAACGGATATTATAAATGTAACAATAAGAATTGTTAAAAAAAAAGTTATAATATACATTTGACGTGATTTATAAAAAAAAAGTCATTTTTAGATTATTCGCAATGATAAGAGAATAAATATAGCAAGATTGAGATAACTGGATTTATTTTCAACTAAAATTGTGATTGATGGTTTAATTATTATTTATCAAAATAATTCAAATGTACATCATTTACTTTATGAAGAAATGGATGAAAACTTTTGGGGTGTGTTGGGAAAAATTTCTTTTCACTTTAAATTCACGCATGGGGAATATAGTTATTTAAAAATATTTTTAGTTTCTTATTATTTTAATCAAAAGTAGGCTATGTCTAAAAAAAACTAGGAAATTGGAGGAGGGATAAAAAATTAAATTGTTATTAAAAGAAAAAATTTTCTGAGTATTTTTAGCTCGCATTTTCACAGCTGTGGGTGAAATGACGTCTTTTTAAAGGTGACTTTTATTCAGGGAGACAGTATTATAAAAAAATTAGTAGAAGAAAAATGATTCAAAGTATATTTATAGTATATAAGAAAATTTTGCGTTTTCATGCGTTTGTTTTTATATACCCATTTACAGAAGTATTTTAAGTAAGTCAATATTTCACCTATAACCTCCAAAGCAGGTTGCACGCTTATACACAATTAGGTTCAAATAATTTATCACGTGTCAAAGCTTTATTTATAAACTCAAACAAATTTTACAATGTTTCAATTATATTCCTTTTCAATTTATTGTCCAAAACTTAAATCACTCAGTTTGGACTTATTTACAAAAATTTATTCATCGAAGGTACAAAAATTAATTTAGAATCGTTTTTTTTTAATGCAATTCTTTTTTAACAATTCAATTTTTTTTCTAAACAAATAGTTTTTATAAAATTCTTCGTAGAAATTCAATTAATTGCAAAAATTTGTCGAAATTCAATTATTTTTAATGTTTACTATTTTAATAAAAATTTCACAACAGAATTGAATTATTTAAAACGAATTTTAATAAATTACAGTCTCAAAAATTCAATTATTTTCAAAAGTAATAAATTCTTAGCAGAAGTCAAATTATGTTCAAAAAATTACAAAAATTTCAATCAAAATTTCAATTATCTTTATAAATAATACAATTTTTCTCCGAAATTTAAACATTTAGAAAATTTTTAACAAAATTCTTGTCGGAATTTCAATTATTTTGAATATATTTTATAAAATTCGTTTCATCAAATTTCTCGAAAACTGAAATTAGTCTTAAAATTTTTATTAAAATTTGTTAAAAGAATTCAATTATTATTTAAATTTTTTGAAATAATTAAATTTTCAAAAGGTTTTAAATTAAAATCATTGAAAATTTGAAATTTTTATACTTTTAATGAACAATTTTGAAGAAATAATTTTTTTTAAAAAGTCCCCTTGCTACTATTTTACTGTAACTTTGTCAAAAATTATTTTCATCGTGACAATTATTATTTTTAGAATTTTCAACTAAAATTCTTCTTTAAATGAATAAATTTTAATAATTTTCGGAAAAGTTATTTGACAATTTTCAAATCCATTCGTCTACAATATTCAATTTTACAAAATTTCAATTATTCATAAATTCTTCAATTAAATATATATGTCAGGGAATAAAAACTTCAAATTTTATCTAAAATTTTAACTGAAATTCATTTTAAAAATCAATTATTATCAGAAAATTCTACGAGAATTCAATTATTTAAATACAAACCAAAATAATTTATTGAATAATTCAATTTTACTGAAAATTAAATTCTGGTAATGAATTTTAACAAATTTTTTAAATAATAGAATTCTTACGACGAATTTTAAAAAAATTCTACAAAATAATTACATTTTTTGAGAAATTCAATTAAAATTGTATTAAAACTAATTGATATTCTGCAATGATTTTTTGAAATTTTTATTATTTGGAAAAATTATTGAATGTTTGTGTAAAATATAAATTTTTTGTTCAATAATTGAATTTTTTACTATGAAAATAAATACTTTTTTTAATAATTGAATGTTTCTTAAAATTAAATTTTCATAAAGAATTTTATCAACAAATTTTTAAATAATTGAATTCTCTTGACAAATATAAAAATTGTACATATATATCAAAAATATTTGAAATTTCGCCAAGAATTTTATTCAAATTTTTCAGAAAACGTTTGAATGTCGGAGAAAAATTTTATTATTTATAAAAGTAATTGAAAATTAACGAGAATTTTTGTAAATTTTTTAACATAATTGGATTTTTGCAAAGAATTATTACTTTTGAAAATAATTGAATTCTTAAGACGAATTTCATTAAAATTTCTTTTTAAATTGAATATTGACAAATTATTTTTGAATTAAAATTAAAAAAAATGTAAAAAATATAAAAATAATTGAATTCTTTGAAGAATAAATAAAAAAAAAAGTAATTGGAGTTTTTAAAATCCTAATTTCTATGTGAAAAAATAATAATTAAATATTTATTGAAAAATGAAGTTGTTGATGCTTTTTTATTAAGTTTCTAATTAATAATAAATGTTGTTTTAAAAACTTGGAAAAATTCCATTTTTTAACCCGGATATCCTGGAAGAGTCAGGGAATTTGAGAATCTTACTTAGAAGCGTTAAATCCGTAAAATTTAGTTAGTTTTACGAAACAAATAATTCTACGTGTGTATATTTATACTTTCTTCACCGGATAAGACTCATTTTTCCATAACATTAGACGTGCTTATATGTGCCTATTAATTTAATAACTACATTTTTTTTTTATTAAATTTAATGTAAACCTAACATGCAACAAGGTTATTAAAACTCAAGATATCTAGATCTTAGGTTTATAATATACGATCAAAAGTTCAATTCACCAAAACAGTTAAAACAGTTCATTAAGAATAAAAAAAGATTCGGCAAAATCGTTTATTTAATTTTAGGATTGTCGCAAAAATTGTATTTCCTATTTTCCTAAATTTTCAAAATTTATGTAATTAAAATTCTTGAAAAGTTGATTTTTAAAAATTGTAACAAAATACTGGGAAAAAAATTGATTATTTTAAATTAAATAATAATAATGATAATAATAATATTTAATAAAAATAGCAATAATTACATTGTAAGTTAGATTACGGAAGAGGATTAATGTCGAATGGCTTACTAGCAATAAAAATTGTAACCATTGGGACTTGATTTTTATAATCTAGCCAAATAAGATAACTGTGTCTACAAGTAGAACCTAAAAAAGACTTTTTCAATAATAATTAAAAAAAATTTTTAGTTAATATCAATTTTTTTTTTGATGAAGAGAAAAACATTTTGAATTTTTGATGTTTCGAGATCGGCACCGATCTTCTTATTGGAATTTATTAATCGTCAATTCTGACCAATTAGTGAACAATTGAGATGCAAATGTCGAATAGAAATATTCCGTGTACCATTATGAAGAGATATTTTCAATCTATTTCTTTATATATGAAGATTAATAATTAAAAACTGCAACTTTTGAAAATGTTTTAGGTTAAAAAATTACTTTTATCATTTTTTTTTTATCTTTTAGGCGAAAAATATTTAAACCAAAATGACAATTTATTGACAAAAAGCATAAAAAGGACTTTTTCAAGATTTCTAATTTTGAAAATAACTTTTCAATTTCTAGGTATAAAGTTGAAAACTTCGATGCGTTTCTGGAGCGCGAGCGTCTTTACAATAACTAGAAAATATTTAAACTTAAATGTCAATATAATACCAAAATATTACAGAAGGTAACTTTTTTCAAATATGTCAATAATTTATTAATTCTAGGTTGTTTATAGTTCAAATGTATAGTCTTTTAATGCGTTTTAAATGTTTCAAAATTAATTGATTTTTAAGAGTTGCGTTTACAATTTTTACAAAAAATTATCAACTTCGAAAAGTTTTATAATTCGAAATTTTAGAAAATTTAGATCAGAGATTGTAAAGAACTTAGATTCTTGAAAAATTTCAAAAAATAAAAAATTTTTCTAAAAATATAGTCAATTTTTTAAAATATATATATGAATGTTTAACTGATTATTATAAATGATGGATTTATAGAAGTATTTTAGTAAAAACAGTAAAAAAAAATTAATTTTAAAGTAGTAACAATAATGGTCGCAAAAATTCAATTATGTTAAAAAAAATTTTTTTAAATCTTAAAAATTTCAATTCTCTTTATTTATAAAATTCTTCTCGAGCTTAAATTATTCTTAAAAATTTTAATATAATTCGTATTCAATAAAATTTTTGATAATTCAATTATTTTGAAATATGGCAATAAAAGTTCTTCACAAGTCCATTATTCAAAAATTCTAACAAAATAGTTGAAAAAAATTGAATTATCAAAAATTTTAATAAAAAAATGTCTTTAAATGTAAATTTATAAAGATGAAAATAAACTTGAATTTTTTTTTAAATACCTATTTTTCAATAAAATATTTTCAACAATAATTTAAATACATTCAAAAATAATATTTTGGAGAAAAAAATAATGTTCAAAAATTAATTTACTAAAATTCCTCAAAAACTTATGCGAATGCAAATCAAAAAATTAATTTTTTTAAATTATACGAAAATTCTTTTGAGAAATTCAATTTTTTTTAGAAAAAATACGTTAGAATATTTTCAAACAACTAATTCTTGAGATTAAATTTAAAAACGGTTTTTTTTAAACTTATTAAAATTTTGGAGAAATCATTAAATAGCATTCTTTGAAGAATTTCCTTCATTTTTTAATAGTTATTGAAAAATTCAATCGTTATTAAAAAATTTGAGGAAAAATTTTATTTTTTGCAAATTTTACTTGTGTTTAATTTAAAAACTATATTATCTCTCAAAAATTATTTTTAAATATTTAAAAAAAATCGTTTTAAGAATTTATTATAATTTATTGAAAAAAACGACTTAATAACTTTAAAAAAACAGTCACATTTACAATTATTATAAAAAATTGAATTTTTGTCTTGAAATAATTGAATTTTCTAAAAACATTCGAAAATTTTTTTAAACTAATCGAGACTCAGAGATTAACTTTTGTTAAAAATGATAGAAAATAATTTAATTTTGAAAGTATTATAGTTGTAATTTTTAGAAATTATTAAATTTCAGAAAGAGAAATTTCTCATCAAATCGAATTTTCAAAGTATTTTAATTTAATAATTGATAAATAATTGAACTTTACAAAGTCGCATTCTGTATTCATGTTTCTTTGAGCAAAGATTTAAAATTCAATTTTTTATCAGTTAATTAAAAAAAAACAGTTCACACTTTTTAATAAAATTGAATTTTTCTAAACAAATAATTTAATTTTCTTTACATTTTTTCAAAAATCACTGAATTCTTTTCTTGAATTTTATTTAAATTTTTTGAAAATAATGTTAGTGACCGAAATAATAATTTTATTTTTAAAATATATAAAGTTGCTCTTTAATTTTTAAATCAATTTTTTTGTTCTAAAAATTATATTATTATTATTATTATTATTATTATTATTATTATTATTATTATTCAAAAATTATTATTGAACTTCTCTTAAATTTTTATAATTTTAAATTTCTGAATGTTGAAATAAATGATATTTATTTATTTCTTGAACAAATTAAATTTTTATTACTTATTAAGTAAATAATTATTTATTACTGATTATTATAGTGAGATAATTCTTCGCAGAAATTCAATTTTTATTGCAATATAATTTTAATAAATTTGAAAAATCAAATTTTCAATTATAATTATAAACAATCAAGATTATTTTTTAAAGAATTGAAAAATTCTTTGTTTAATTCAATTAATTTACAAATTTTCAAATAAAGTTGTCAAAAAAAGCTTTACTTTCGAAAATAATTTAAATGAACTCGACAAAAGAATTTCCAGTGTGGCCGCAAGTCAGGGAATTTTTTTTTTAAGATTCTTTCAAAGTTAGGGAATTTTGATCGTAAGAACTCTAAAATTATTATTTTGAAAGCAAACACAAAAAAAAATCTCCACCCGGAACACCTACAAAATTCACTATATTAGCGAAATTTTTAGTTGTTGCAACAAATACTTTCGTTAATTCAGCGAAAGTAATCGCTGTTTCAGTTTCAAGGGTCTTTTCCGTTAAACAATTTTTAATTATCCTATTTTTTCCTTTATAAATAAAATTGTAACTTAAAAAGCATTATAAACATTTAAATCAACAATATGCACAACATTGAATAATTCAAAAATTTGTTAATCAGGGCGATCCTAAAGTTTTGAACGTTCAAATGAACGAAATTTTCTTTTCTACTTGAATATTTTTAAAAAATTTGGATATAAAAAAGAAGAAAAAGTTAAAATTTAATATTTTCTTAGTTAAGACATTAATCTTTTTTTAACAAATAAAATAATTTTTATTATGAAATAAACAAATAAAAAAAATAGAAAAACTTCGTCGTTCATTTGAACGTTCAAAACATTAGGTTCCTTAATCAGGGAAAAGTTAGGAAAATTTTGAAAACGCAATTTTGCGGCCACCCTGATTAAAATATTCATAAAAATGTTTGACGCCATTTGTAGATTTATTTATGTTCGAAATCAATTATTAAAATGTGATGAGAAAAAAAAGAAAAATTATGACAAATTTAAATAATTTCTAAAAATTACAATTATAACCCTTCCTGAATTCAATTATTTTTTACAATTTTCAACTAAACTTCATCTCTGAATCAATTGATTTAAATAATTTCCCAAAATTTCTTCTAGAATTCAATTATTTAAATACAAAAATTAAATTTTTTATAATAATTGTAATTATATAAATATAATAGTTTTTCAATTTTGAATAAATTCCAAACAATTAAAATTTGGTTAAATCTTTTAGAAATAATTGAACTTTTGAAATAAATATAAATAAAAATTATGAAATTTTTGAAGAATTTTAATTATAAACAGGACCATGATTTGTCAAAAATTTTAATAACTCCAAAAAGTAAATTTTATTTACATTGTTCGAAGATAAATGAATCTTAAAAAAAGATTTTAAAACAGTTTTTAAAAATATTTTAATTTAATTTTTCGAAAATAATTGAATTCCTTAAAAAAAAATTTGTATAATTTAAAAAACTAATTAATTTTTTTTTAATTTTAATTAAAAATTTTTGAACTTGTTTATATATTCTCGAAAATGTTAAAAAGAATTCCAAAATATTATTTTTGTATGTATATGTATTTGAATTTTTTGAATTATGATAATTAAAAATACTGAAAACATTGAATTATAAAAAATTAGAAGCTAATTTTCATTAATTTTTATTTTTAAATTTACCTTTAAAGATTTTTCATTAAAAATTTTTGATATTTCAATTATTTTCAAAATTTGCAATTAAAATTCTTCAAAAATTGAGCCGCTGGATTGTAGAAGGGCACGTAAATTTTTTTTTTGACCGAAATCAAAGCTCTCCTATAGACACTCAAAATTCAACTTTTGAGTTTAAATATTTTGAATGCATATCCTTGAAGGAAAAAACATTACGTATATATAAAATATTTAAAGTTAAAAGTAAAGTTTTGAGTGACCTGAAGGATTTTGATTTTAGTGACAAAAAATTAACGTGCCCTTCTACGATCCTCAATTGTAAATAAATACTTGAAATGTTTGGAAGAAAAGTCGAAAAAGTCGCAATTTTTGAAAATAAGTCGAAAAAATTCTCAATTTTCCAGAGTGTCTAGCGACCTGGAATTCCATGAAAACCTGGAAAAGTCCTTGAATTTTTTTTTACCTGCAAAACCTGGAAAAGTTCTTGAATTTTTTAATCGGTCCTGGAATTTTTCGAATACTTAAATAAGAATTTTTTTTCTCTACCACTTTTGGAAACAAAAAATTAGATGAAATAGTTCGTAAACATTCCACCTAAACATAATTTAATAATGTTGTCAAAATTTAAGATAAACTTAGTAAATAAACACCCGTAACCTTAAAATTTTTAATTTATTATTAAAAAGTGTTTATGTATTATTGAAAATTTATGGATTTTAATGAAATATTTTAAACACAATTTTTGTCTGCAAAATGTTAAAAATCATTTTAAAATATTATTTTTTGTATGTATTTGAATTTTTGGAAATACGTAATTAAAAGTAGTGAAAATAGTAAATTTTAAAAAAATCAGAAGCTAATTTGAAATTAATTTTCATTTTTAAATTTACGTTTAAAGATTTTAATTATTTCGAAAATTTGCAATTAAAATTCTTCAAAAGGTAATTTAAAAAAATGTTAACAAAATAATCTAAAAAATTAATTTTCAATTAAATTTTACAAAATTTAAATTATTCAAAATATTTTTGATAAATTGTTTATTTTGAAAATTTAAATAGAAAAATGATTTGAAAATAATTAAAAGATTTATTTACAGTTATTTTTCGCACTATAAAAATCGAAATGAGTTACATTTAATACTAAAAAATATGATATTTTGTTGCAATATTTGGATGAAAAATTTTATGTATTTTTTATATTAAAATTTTTTAAAATAGTATCCGGGAAAAATATATTTTGAACCTGGAAAAGTCCTGGAATTTGTATTTGACAATAATACTAGACACCCTGATTTTCTTTATTTTCCGTGACAAAAAATTTTTTCACGACTTTACGGACAAAAAATTTTTTTCCTGACTTTACTGACAAAAAATTTTGTTTCACTGACATTTCCCTGACTCTTTACTGACATGTGGCCACTCTGAATACCCTAAGGGTGTGAATTTTTGATTTAATGTTTAAAAGAATAAATATTGAATAATAATGTTTGAAATTTTTGGAAATTGAAATAATAATTTTTTTGCCTATAGGTGAATTATTTGAATATATATTATATGAAAATTGGGAATGTATGGAGAGTGCGGGTTTTATGGTATAGGTGCGTGTTATCGACCGTTTATCCCATGCTGGACGGCGTTGTGCCCCACCCTGAAAAGTAGGGAGAAAGAGAGAGAAGGACTGATCACGGTGTACTGAATACCCACTGCTTGCTGCCTCCCTGCTTAGTGATAGCGTAGATACTGTAGTGCTCACATCATCACGAAATATACATATATATATATATATATATATAAAATTATTAAATCACATCCCTATATATATATATATTTAATAATTTTACAACACCCGTTGTTTCCACCAACCATATACATCACATGTTACACTTATAGTCTATATCTTACATTAACTTTTAAATATTAAGATACCCAATGCTCGGAGAATTGAATTAGACTCTATATGCTCCAGTTACTGATAATCCACGTACTTTGAAAAAATTATACCTTCAATTCGTGTATAACCTCGTGCAGAAAGCAACACCCTGGCATTTTTTTTTTTAAATCAAAATTACTGTAATATAAATTTTTAAAGAATACATTTTTTAAAGAGATTTGAAAAGAGTTTGAAGAAGGTTTAAAAAAAGTTTGAAGAAGGTTTTAAAACAAGTTTGAAGAAGGTTTTAAAAAGAATTTGAAAAGGTTCTAAAAAGAATTTGAAAAGGTTCTAAAACGGATTACAAACGAAGAGGAATTATTTTCAATCATTTGTTGATAAAGTGTTGTAAGAATTTTGAAAAGAGAGACAGACTTGTGTTTTTTTTCCAGTCGGGCTTCTTGTTCGGACAATTTTTTTTTAAGTAGAAGAAGAAAAGTGCAAATGAACTGAATGAACACTGGTTTTTGGTGGAATTTCTTGCAACAACCGTTCTTTCAGGTTGTGCCATATAGTGTTTGCGTAGACAATTGTTTTTGTACGTTTTGTAAATTTTGCAATCTTTAAAAAAGAAAAAAAATAGAAAAAAGAAGGGAAAAGAGCGAGTCTTCGGCAATGGGCGGATGTACTTCCAAGGATACAGCTTCGGCTGATGAGTACGTATTTAAAAACGATGTCTAGGTGTCAGTTTTTGTCAGTCGATTCAAGATTTTCGAGCACGCACTTCATTTTCAATTAATTTTCACAATTTTGGATGTGTCTGAATTTGCCGATCATGTACGTATATACATGTATCAAATTTTTATTCCTTAATTGATTTTTTTTTTTAACAGCAAATAATAATTCCAATTTTTCTTTTTTTTAACAATAAATATACCGAAATGCAGTATTATTTTTATTTAAAGAAAAAGGTCAAAGTCGTTTCGATTTTCATGTGGAGCTTTGAATGGAAAAAGTGCCACGACTTTGACCTGCCCTTAAGCTAAAAATTTACCGGGTCATCGTGCAAGGTTCCCTCTCTCTCTCTCTCTCTCTCTCTCCTGCAAGTTGGCACTTTGGGGAAATTTGATTTTCGAAAATTTCAAAATGGCGGATGTGCAAATGAAAGTGCATTATAATTTATGCATTTTTCCGATATTGAATATTCAAGGAAAAGTTGGATATTGAAGTTTCCGGGACGCGGTATAATTGAGAATTGGGTGTTAAATTAATTTTACACGGGAGAAATTGTTTGCATTTAATTTTTGAAAATTGTGGAAGCTGACAAATATATACTTAAAAGTTTGCATGAAGTTTTTAAAAAAAAAATGTATTCACTCCCCTCTTGAATAATTTTAAATAACTGCCAACAATTTGAAATTTCCGAAAAATAAAAATTTTGGAATCTAATTTTTACTATAAGCAAGCCTCGGATATTGTGACTTTTTATTTTTTACCATTATTTTAAAAATGCCACTTTTTTCAATTTATTTTCAAAATTTGCGACTTTTTCGACTTTTTTTACAAGATTTTCCAAAATTTGCGCCTTTTTCGATTTTTTTTCAAAACATTGAAACGATGTTTCACAATTTCAGACTAGATTGCAATTTATTTCAATTTTCATAGAAAAAAATATTGAATAATTTTTCTAATCGAATTTTTCAAACATGCGAATAAAAAGATGTTGAATATTTGAAATTTTTGAAAATTTAATTTAACTTATTTTTTTCCAACTACTTTATTACATTTACAATTTTTGAAAATCAACTTTTGAAGAATTTTAATTTTGTAAATATTTGAAAATAATTCAATTCTTAAAAAGATTTAATAAAAAAATACTTCACGTGAAAAATTTAATAATTAAATTTATTGAAAATTAGGTAAAAATATTTTTGAAAAAAGTAATTCTTATGGAAACTTTTTTTTAAAATTAACTTCGAAGAATTATACTTTAGAATATTTTAAAAAAAAAAAGTGATTCTAAGAAACTTTTTTATTCTACTTTTTTAGAATTCAATTATTTTCACTATTTGCAATTATAAATTTTGAATTTTTTTGAAAAATCAAATACATTTACATAAAGTAATAGCATTAAATATTTTTAGAATTTTTAAATAAAATTTTGGAAAAAATTGTCGTGTTTAAAATTTTTTATTAAATTTTTTCGAAAAATTAATTAGTTTTTTTAAAACTCAATTATCTTCGAATAAAGTAAATTGCAATTTTTAAAAATTTAATTTTTCCTAGTTATTAAAATTTCGAACAAATCATCCTTGCATAAAATTATTGAAAAATTAAAATTCTTCAAAAATATATATTTTTTATATTTTCCAAAAATTCAATTATTTTTGAAAAATTTTTTTTTTTTTCTAGTTTGAAAAGTTTTTAATTGTACTTATATAATTGAAAAGCTATTATCTTTCAAAAATTATTCTAAAATTTAATTTTAAGAATTTTTTGTCACAATTTTTTAAAAATATCAAAAAATTTCATTTTTACAATATAATTTAACGAAGAATTGGATTTAGAAATTAGCGAAAGGGGAAAATCAGAAAAATACAAAATAAAATTTTTTTTCTTAACACTGAATTAAATCAACTTTTTTCGACTTTTTTTGTATTACATTTTATACTAAGTAATAATTATTTTTTTTTATTTATTCATTTATAATTTCTGAAAATAGGGAAAAGTTTCAAATTTACTTTAAAATGATGGAGAAAAATTTTCGAGTCCGTCATGTAAGTTGCTTTTTTTATTTCGTATTCTAATTTTATTATTCGCTTGTTTTAATTTTTTAAAATTAAAATTTGTTTTTTTAAGGTAGGATTTAAAAATCGTTTTTTTTAAATAGCATCAAAAAAGGAAGCGGCAGTTATAAATTTTTTTAAAAGCTTTAAAAAAGTATTTTTTTCTAAACTTTAACAAATATTCGTTTGAAAAATTAGCCTAAAACTGAATAGTTGTTAAGTTAGTTTTGAGGTTATGTCGTACAATTTTATAAAATTTTAATTATTTTCAATTTTTTTGAAACGAAAAAGTAAAGCATTAGTTTAAAAATAAAATAGTACTCAACTTATTTATTATATAATCAATTCTTATCTTCTTTTTTTTCTAATTGATTAAGTTTTTCGTAAGTCGTGCAGATGACGCTATTGAATTATAAAAAGTTAAAAAACTACAAAAATATATTTTTTAATTATTTGTTTTAATGAATTTTAATTAATTACTCATTAAAACATGTTGGATTCAAAAAGTTACGTGAAAGTTTAAGTTATGTTAACTATTGGAACAATTTGTTCACTTGGCGTGAATGTTATTAAAAAGGATTATACCTTGAAACATCATAATGACTGGAATTCTAATTAGGTACCTACGTAATGAACAAATTTAATTGAAAATAAACATTTGCTTTCTATAAACTTTAGGAACATTCGTTTTGTAAATAAATAATAATAATAAATCAATTTTTCTTAATTATAAATTCAACCCTTTTAGGGTCAATTTCTCAAAAAGTTGGTATACTTTTATTTAATTATTTACTTGTATTTATTATTATTTATTTATTTATATTTTTTGAATATTTTTTTCAAGTGAAGTATTTTTTTAATAAATCATTTTGAGAATTGAATTATTTTCAAATATAAAAAAATATTATTTATTTGTACTTTTATTTTAAAAATTATATGAGAAGAATTTTGTAGAATTTTTTTTAGTTCAAAGAACAAGTGATTCATTTTTTATTTAAAAAATTTTAATTACATAAAATGTATAGTAGTTTTGTATATTTTTATGGGTAAATTAAAATAAAACTAAAACAAAAGATTTTGGAACAATAAAAAAATTTTTAAATGGAAAAAAAATCATGACTTACTTTTTGCTTCTGTAAGTGAAAAAATGACTAATTACTAAAAATAGATTAGAAAATATTTTTAAACTTTAGTTATCATTATAACTAAACATAAATTTAGTGTGAGATATAAATTTAGTTAAATATATTTATATTTATATTTATATTTATATTTATATTTATATTTACATTTATATATTTATATTTATATTTATATTTATATTTAATAAAATAAAATTTACCGAATTAGAACTTTTTTTGAAACAGTTGCAAATAGTTTTGCTTCTAACCCAGCTATTTTTAACCGATTCAAATTTAGTCTGCGAATCTTTTTCGATTCAACTGTAGGAAATTATTATTAGCTTTAAAAAAAAATTAACTCGGGTTAATTGGTATGTAAAACAGTCGGTTAAACAGCAAAATAGAAAATTTTATGACCTCTATGAGGAAGCACTGCGCTCATGACATGAATACAAATGCATTACGCATCCCGAATGAATGTTAAGATATAGGTACAGCTTGACTGCAATTTTCATTCAGAAAAATCACTATATCAAGTTATTTTAGTCTTATTCAAAAAATTTTTACAACCAATTTTAGTGAAATATTTATATTAACAGAAGCTTATTAGCTCAGGTCTTGGGTATTATGATTTTTTTCGACTATTTTCAAATAATGAAATTTTTTTTCCCTTTAATTTCAAAATTTGAGACTTTTTCGATATTTTTCCCCCAAAAATTGTGCAATAAAATACCACTTTTTTTGTAGTATAACTTATTTCGATTTTTATTAAAGTGAAAAAAATATAATAATAATAATAATATAGACAAGTCTTTGAAAAAGTATTTTTTAATATTTTTGAATAATTTTTTCTATAATTAAACATTTCGAAATATACGAAGTACGAACAAAAAGATTTCCAATTTTTTGAAATTTTGTAGAACTTAAGTTTTGTTTTCATATATTTTATTAAATTTTTTTTTCAAAATCAACTTTTGAATAGAATTTCAATTGTATTTTTTGAAAAATGATCGAATTGTCAAAAATTTTAATGAAAAATCTTCGAGTGTGAATTTTAAAAATGAAAAGTATCGAAATTGTTTTTGAAAAAATATATCAAAATATTTTCACATCTCTGATTTTTCCGGCTATTTCTAAAAAAAATGACACTTTTTTACAGTTATTTTCAAAATTTACCACTTTTTCGAATTTTCTTCCAAATATGATAACAAAATACCAAATTTTTATCTTGATTTTTTTACTGTAAAAAAAGTAATTGTAACGAAATCTTTCAAAATGTATTTTTTTATATTTTTGAATAATTTTTTTAAATTAAATTTTCGAAATATACAATTAAAAATATTTTTAATAATTGAAATTTTGTTAAATTAAATTGAAAGTTTATTTTCTTCAAGTATTTTATTAAAATTTTTTTGGGAAATCAACTTCTGAAGAATTTTAATTGCAAATATTTTAAAATTAATTAAAGTAAATTTAAAAATGAAAATTAGCTTCTAAAAATTATATTCAACAATTTTTTGAAAAAAGTATAATTTTTAGAATTTTTGAAAAATCAATTATTATTTTGAATATTTTTTTAATTACATATTTCTGAAAATTCAAATGCAGTTAAATATTAATAAATTTTAATAATTTTCAATATTTTTGTTTAATATTTTCATTTATTAAGAAAACAATTAGTTTTAAAGGTTTTAATTAAATTTCATCAAAAAATGAATTCGTTTCTGTTTTAAATTATAAAAAAAATTCTTTTAAAGACATTAAGTTATTTTCGAAAAATTTTCATTTCAATATTAAAAAAAAACTAATTTTTAAAACTCTTGTATTACAATTTTTTGTAAATTTAATTATTTTTGAACAAAGAAAATTAAAATTTTTTAAATCTTACTTTTTTACATTTAATAAAATTTCGAAGAATAAGAATAATTTTATTATTAAAATAATAATATATTATTATAAAATATAATTCTTCAAAAATTTTCATTTTATTTTTATATTTATCAAAAATTAGATTATTTTAAAAACACTTTACAAATTACAGTTAAAGTTATTATAAAAAAATCGAATTTTTGTATTTAAATAATTGAATTCCCAAAGAACTTTTGGAAAATTATCAAAAAAAATTTGATTTTGAGTTCAAGTTTGATTTAAAAATGTAGAAAATAATTGAATATTGAAAGAAGTATAATTGCAAATTTAAGAAATTATTAAATTTCAGTCAGAAAGTTTTAAATTGAAATATTCTAATTTTTATTTTCTATGTAAAGAGAAATAAGAAGTATTTAAATATTTATTCAACAAAATTATTCAAGTCTCGAATATTTATATTTGGAAATTAGTGAAATGTCAGAAAAAGAACAAAATAAATTTTTTTGTGAAAACACGATTTAACTGAACGAGTTTTTCAATTTTTTTTTTGCATTTTTAATCGATTCAATTATTATCAATTACATAGTTCCGAAAATTCAAACACATAAAAACTAATAGAATCGAAATTTTTTAGAATTATTTTTCACATTTAAAAAATTTGTTCAAAATATTTTATTAACATTTTTTCAAAATTGTATTAGTTTCTTTTTTAAATTAGACAAGAATTGTTTTGGGAAATTAAATTATTTTCTAACAATTTCATTCAAATATTTTTGAAAATTTGCTTTTTTTGGCTTATTAAAATTTAGGAGAATTATTATTTTTATAAATATTTATATTTATTTTTATAATTATTTATATTTATTATTATAAATTACATAATTTATATTATATAATTATATAATTTATTCTTATTATAAAATATATAATAAACAAAAAAATAAAATATATAATAATAAAAACATTTATAAGATTTAAAATAAAAAATTGTTATTATTTTGAAACAATTTACTAAGTTTTAATTATTTGTGACTTTTGCGTTTTTCACTTTTGTATGTAATCAAACAATTATTGTCTTTCGAAAGTTCTTTACAAATATTTTGGAAAAAATCAGTTTTAAAGATTTCTTTATTACAATTTTTCGAAAGTAAATTGAAAATTGTGAAAATCTTATTAAACTTTTTTAAAGAATAAACCGTTACAGTATATAACAATTATTATGAGAAATTAAATTTGTGTATTGAAGTAATTAAATTTTTTTGTTTATTCATTTTTCAGGGAACATTATTATAAGTTAACATAACAAGAACATATGTTTAACCGGATATAAAAATGGAATAAAATCGAGTTTGCGCAAATGTATATTAAGTTTGTCGTTATTTCTCTTTCGAGTGAAAAGAAAATTTTCTCATATTGAAAAATGAAAAAAAAATTCCGTCATGTCCTTATCTTATCACTGGTCTTGTTATATATTTGTACTCTATTACTCGCTTGATTCACATATGTAGTGAGATCAGAGCATATTCAGGATCCGCAGCGTGTTCACCTGACAATTTCGACAAGAATTTATTATACAGAATGCTTTTCTCTCAATTTATGTTAGATAAAGGGATTAGGTTACCTTATCTGCAAGCTGTTGTTAAATTACTCATCCCCTTTTAGAAGCTTTTATAGCTTCGCAAATGAAAGCAGTTTATATTCATTGAAATGTAATGCTGTCTTTATGTAACTACATAAAGTCAATTTTTCATTTACGAAAAAAATAAAACAATAAATAAATAAATAAATGAAAATACAAATAAAAAAAACTCGAAGTAAATGTAAAGTAAGGTATTGAGGAAAGTAAACGAAAAATTCGGACAAATAGTTTTTTGCAACGTTTCATTTTTTTGGTAATTTACTGTTGTACTTTTATTTACGTATTTATTTCAGTATTTAATTATTTATTTTATTATTTGATTATTTATTGTAATATTTATTTTATTTTATTATTTATGAATAATATGTGACGCGATCTGAAGAAAAGGACCTAAGAAGCAAAAAATTATAGGTTATGTTTGCAATTTATTAAACGAAAATACAAAAAAATTATCAACTGTCAATGTGAATCATTAATGTTTAAGTTGTCATTACGACTGAAATATTTAATAAACACTGCTTTTAATTCGTAAAAAGTGAAAAAGAACTTTTAATCAACAAAAAAGTAACACTAACATAACCTTATAAAGTGATTTGGTCCCTTTCTTCAGATCGTGTCACATGTAAACTGTTTTTATTTGAAAATATATAGTTTCCGTATTGTATAATTTACATTTCGTTACTTATAATAATTCACGAATGTTAAAGAAAAGAAACATTTTTTTGTTAATTATTTTACCGAATGTTTTTTTTTTTTTTTTAAATACAAATTGACTGGGAATTAAATTTTATGACAAATAAAAGACAATCGTTGTAGCTGGTTTTTTTTTTTTTAATTAGTATATAGTCAGGATGTGAACAGTGCTAATCAGTGACTGTTAATAAGTCAAGAAACTACGTCAATTGAAGTCAATGTAAGGAATTGATTGTTTTGGAACTTGAAATAGTAGCAAAAAGAAATTTGTTTGCACATTCCACGCACTGAATCTACATATGTAGTTTCTTGTCTCATCAACTGTCACGAAGCACTGCTCACGTCCCGAGGTTTAATTTAAGACCAAACAGCTACGACGATTATACTTGCCTGTCGCAAAATCAATTTTAAAGTCAAAAATTCAACAGGAAAAAATAATAGTTTGGATTTTATTAAAAATTAAATTACAACTGAAATTAAAAAACAATAAAAAAAAACAATACCGCCAATACTTCAAAAATTCCATTCAAAAGTTTAAAAAAAAATTTACACCTTAATTGCAAATTCAATTGCTTAAAATAATTAATAAATATTTATTACATTTGAAAAAAAACTATTAATAGTTAAATTAATACTTAATTATTTTTTATATTAAAATTGTCATTGTTACTTTAAAAGATTTTCTTTTTGGAATTTAATGCAAATTCTGCATTTTTTTTAAAAGCATTTTTCTAAAGCAATTATTTTAAAGTTTGAAAAAAATCAAAAATATTTTTCATTAAATAATTGAACTTTAATAATCCTGCGGTATATCAAGTTTAATTCTAATTTTCTTTAAAATTCAATTATTTTCCTAATTTTGAATAAGAATTTAAACAAAAGGATTATATTTCAAAATAATTTTTGAAAAAATAATAGAAGAAGGAAATTTAAAAAAAAATGGCTTAAATAGTAAACTTTCAAAAAATAAAAATATAGTACAATTCAGTGAAATACAAAATTTAAATTTATTTTCAATGAACGTTGATAAAATTGTTGAAATTTTAATTAATTAAATAATTAATTTAATAATAATTTAAATTATTAATTATTTTAAATTTAAATTATTTTAAATTATTTTAAATTTAAATTTAAATTATTTAATAATAATAATTAATTTTAAATAATTAATTTCCAACTGTTTCAATTTTTTGAAATTATTTTCGGAAACGTAATTATTAGACATAAATTATTTACTTTTTTTTTAAACTAAATTATTTTCGAATTTTTAAATTAATTTATATATTCAAAACTTGGAACACTTTTTGTTAAACAAAAATTTAGAAACATCGTATATTTAATTTTCGAAAAAAATTAAAATTTCAAGTAATTTCAATGAAAAACCTTTTGAACATTAATTATTTCGAAAAATTGCAAATGTATTCATCTGAAGAATTCAATTTATTATGTCGATAAATATCAAAAAATTTTCCCGAAAATTTAAATATTTTAGATGCATTTAAATGAATATTTTTACAAAACTCAATTATTTTTCATAAATAATAAAATTTCTTGTCATAAATTCAATTATTTTTGAAAATTTAAATAAAATTCTTATCATAAATTCAATTATTTTTGAAAATTTAAATAAAATTCTTATCATAAATTCAATTATTTTTGAAAATTTAAATAAAATTCTTAGCAATTATTTAATTTCCATAAAAAAAATAAAATTCATTGCAGAATTTCAATTATTTTTAATACAATTTTACAGGAATTGCTCATAATAAACAATATTCATATAAAAATTTAATTTCAAATCTTTGAAAAAGTCAATTATTCAAAAAACTGTATTTTTTCAATTTCTTTAGAGGAATTCAATTATTTACAAAAATATAAGAATTTTTTACAGAGATTTAATTATTTTCATATATTTAAAAAAAAATCGTTCAAAGAATCCAATTATTTAAAAAAAAAATTATTTAACTAAAATTTAATTTATTTTTAATTATTTTAATAAAATTCTCAGCAACTGTTCAATTATTTTCACAAATAATGAAAAATTTATGATAGTATTTTAATTATTTTTAATACAATTTCACATAATTTTTAAAAATTATTGCGTAGAATTCAATTATTTAGAAAAATATCAGAATATTTCTGAGGAATTTAATTATTTTCAAAGATTTTAATAAAATTTTTTCCAATTTTCAATTATTTACAATTTACATAAATAATTCTTTAAAAAAATTCCATTGTTTCGATAAATAAGAAAATTATTCCTGAAAAAAATAAATTATTTTTAAGGCGTTTTAATACAATTTTTTGCAAAATTCAAAATAGTTTTATAAATAACAGTATTTATTGCAAAAATGCAATTATTTTTAAATTATTTTCAAACAATTGAATAAAATCGTTTGATGGAATTCAATTTTTTTCATAAATTTTCCAAAAATGTGTGAGGAATTTCATTAATTAAATTAGAATTTGCCTAAAATTAGTCGAAAGAAATGAATTATTCAAAAATTTTTTTTACAAAAATCTTCGCAAGAGTGAATTTATATTTCTAAATATTTATATTCTTTAAAATAAAATTTGTCGCAGGAATTAATTTTATTAGCTTGATAAGAAAGAAGTAAATATTTTTGATAGAAATTAGGAAAAAGTCGCAGGAATATAAAATATAGAATGAAATTTTTGTCCGTTTTGTAAAGTTTCGAAAATGATTTTTTTTATCGACAAGATTAAATTTCCTTTTTTACTACTTTTCAAGTTTGAAAAATACTTTTTGTTTTTTTTAAATTAATTATTATATTTAATAATTATAGTAATAATTGATAATAATTAAATATTGAGTGCGAAGTCTGAAATCTTAATTCCTGTAGAAAAATAATAATGGTTAAATATTTATTTAAAGAAATGGAGGTAATTTATGTTTTCGAATAATTTTTCCAATTAAAGAAATTCGTAATAAAATATGATACAACATTTTTTTGAGTATCTAACAATTTTTAGAGTGAATCAAAATATTCTTTAGTGTCTAGGAAAAAAATGTAAAAATTAAATTAAAACTAATTAAAAGTAGACTCCTTCGCAATAAGTTATAGATTATTTTTTTTTAAAGTGAATTGCTTCAAATTTCGTTTGTTAATTAAAATTTGGAATTTCTCTTGTATTTTGCAGTAAAAAAAGCAACATGGTGGATCAAGCAGTGCTCGATAAATTGGAAGCTGGGTTTTCCAAGGTTGCTGCTTCGGACAGCAAATCATTGCTGAAAAAGTATCTGACGAAGGAGGTGTTCGATCAATTGAAAACGAAGAAAACTTCATTTGGTTCTTCTTTGTTGGACGTGATTCAATCTGGCGTTGAAAATCCCGACTCAGGAGTTGGCATCTATGCACCTGACGCTGAATCCTACACTCTCTTCGCCGATCTCTTTGACCCAATCATCGAGGATTATCATGGTGGATTCAAGAAAACCGACAAGCATCCACCCAAAGATTTTGGCGATGTTGATACTCTTGGAAATCTCGACCCAACTGTTAGTAAACTTTGTGAATTTTACTTTTTTTTAAATTATTTGTCACGCGATCTGAAAAAAAGGGACCTTAGAAGCAAAAAATTTTAGGTTATGTTTGCAATCTTTGAAATTAAAATACAAAAAATGGATCGACCAACAATGGGAATAATTAATGTTTAAATCTTCATTACGACTGAAATATTTAATAAACAATGATTTTAATTTGAAAAAAGTAAAAAGAAATTTTTAATTAACAAAAAAACGATGCTAAGATAACCTTAAAGTGCTTTGCTTCTAAAGCCCCTTTTTAGATTCCGTCACATTTATATTTATTTATTTACTTATTTATTTACTTATTTATATACTTATTTATTTATATACTTATTTATTTATTTTCTTATTTATTTACTTATTTATTTACTTTTTTATTTACTTTTTTATTTACTTATTTATTTATTCACTTATTTACTTATTTATTTATTCACTTATTTACTTATTTATTTATTCACTTATTTACTTATTTATTTATTTACTTATTTTCAGATCTTTCTTCAGCCATAAATTTTTCATTTCTTCTCAGTTTTCTTCAACTAAAGACGAATTTTTGTATTATTTCTATTATTTAAAAAGTCGAATTTTTGCACTATCGGATTTTTATTAAACAGAATTTTTATGCAATCGAATTACAATTCAAACGAATTCCAAATGAAACCAAATTTTCATTTAATCGTATTTTGCAATTAAAAAAGTATGTCGAGAAGAGCTACCTTGAATTCTATTTTTATCTTGAAAATCTTAAAATCACCTTGAATTTTTGATAACAAAAGATTGAATAATTTTTTAATTCTACTAAAAGATTAAAAGAAAGACATCCGTTAAATTTTTAGCAAAAATATTCTCCACCCAACAATTAAAATATAATTTACAAAATTTTGAACGTTTAACTAAAGGAAATATTTTTTTTTTATTAAAAATAATTTCTCATATTACTGAGAGTTTTAAAACTTCTGAGGACTTAAAAATTTTTAACTTGTTTTGGGGGGAAATTTTGATAAATAATTTTCTCTACTAAAACGTAATTATTGGAATAGAAATTTAATTTGAGGAAAAAATACATTTGACTGAAGTAAAAGTTTTTTTCTTAACTTTTTAAGAAAAACAGATTTGTTTAAAGATTATCGTTTGTGATACAAGGACGATTTAATTTAAAGATAGTAAATCGGCAATGA
This sequence comes from Leptopilina myrica (nomen nudum), assembly GCA_032872475.1. Taxonomy (NCBI): domain Eukaryota; kingdom Metazoa; phylum Arthropoda; class Insecta; order Hymenoptera; family Figitidae; genus Leptopilina; species Leptopilina myrica (nomen nudum). The sequence goes on along the minus strand of CM065458.1, from coordinate 63,532,436 downwards.
AATGACAAATTTTTTAAACAAATTGGTGAAAAATATTGTTATGTAATTAGAATAAATAATATATATTCTTATTTTCTGTAATTTTTGAATTTTAACTATTAAAAGGGAGAATATTTTGCTATCGTTTTTTTTTTTATGAAAACGTAAAAGTGAAAAAGAATTATAGGAGTATTTTTCTTACTCGTTTAATAATCTTTGAGAAATTACAGTAGCAATTTTGTTAAATTATTGACTTCACTTAAAAGAGAGAAAATTTTAATTCTTATAGAAAAAAAAAATTATTATTATTAAATATTTATTTGAAAAATAGCTATTGATTATAAAGAGAATTTTAAATTTATCCACAAATTCATCTCTGAAAAGTTGACTTTGATTTAAGTTTCAAAAATTAAAAAAAAAATTGAGATTTTTAAGATAAACTTTTGTAAGGTTTAGATTTTTTCAGAAATACTTTTAGTTTGTACGATTGGTGAAACATATGGCACGAAAAGCCAAAAGTTTCTGCATTTTCGCTCAAAACTTGTGAAGCGACACTAAAATCTACTTGATGGGCAGTAAAATTTTTATCTCTATGCCATTGGACGCAGAATTTTATAACCTTTTGTATGATTTTCGTTTGAACTTCTCAACTTATTGTTTGAGTTAATTTGCTTTAAAGAGAGTTGTCCATTTGGGAGTAGTAATTTCAATTTCATAACTTTGGAAGGAAAATTATTATTTTTTTTGCAATTTTAAATCTGTTAGATTATTTTTGAATTTTAATATTAAAATAAGATTTAAGCTCTCGAAAAATGAGGTAAAGAAAATTGATTAAAATCATCAAAAGTTCAAGTACTTAAAAGAAATAAATCAATTTTTTATGATTATTTTTGATTTTTGAATTATTTTTTTCGCAATAATTCAATAATTCTTTAAACAATTTTACCGGAATTGTTAATCATTATTCTTAAAAATTTAATTTTAATTTCTCAAAAAAATCAATTATTTAAATGTTTTGTTTTTAATTTCTTTGAAGAATTCAATTATTTACAAAGATATTCGAATTTTTCACAGGAATTCAATTATTATTTTCAAATATTTTAGTAAAATTGTTCGAAGGAAATCAATTATTTTAAATACAATGTGAAAAATTTTTTGTTGAAATAATTCAATTATTCTTTTTGATTTTAATAAAAAAATTTTGAAGTAATTCAATTATTCTTTTGGATTTTAATAAAATTCTTCGCAAAAGTTAAATTACTTTTATAAATATTTAAATTCTTTAATGAATAATAAAATTTGTTGCGGGAATTTAATTTATTAGAATCAGAATAAGAAAGTAGTAAATATTTTTTATGAAAATTGGGAAAAAATCAGGAAAATAAAATATAGAATGAAAATTTTGTTTTGTAAAGTTTCTAAAACAATATTTTTTATTGTCAAGTTTATCTTTTCGTTGGCTACTTTTTTACTACTTCTTTAATTTAAAAGCTACTTTTGACGCTTTTTTAAAATTAATTATCAAGTGGGAAGTCTACTATTGTATAATCCTGCAAATCGAAGAAAGAGAGAAGTTTTTAAAAATATTTTAATATACATGGAAGTAAATTTGCCTTGAAATATTTTTTTTTAATTATAACACAAGATCGAATGTTAATTGACTAAATGAAACCTAAGTTTGTATTTAAATATTTATAAGAAATAATTTAGAAACTGAATTGAAATGAAAAATGTAATTATTATTTATTCTTTTTACATTGTGATTATTAATATTATTTTAACTGGTATTAATTTTTTTTTTTTTAAATTGCAGTATTTATAATAGAGTTTAAAAATATTTTTTCCAGGGCGAGTTTATTGTGTCCACACGTGTGAGATGCGGTCGCTCATTGGAAGGCTATCCCTTCAATCCATGCTTGACTGAGGCTCAATACAAAGAGATGGAGGAGAAGGTCTCCAGCACTCTTTCCGGACTTGAGAATGAATTGAAGGGAACATTCTATCCATTGACAGGAATGAGCAAAGACGTTCAACAAAAATTAATCGACGATCATTTCTTGTTCAAAGAAGGCGATCGCTTCCTTCAGGCCGCCAATGCTTGCAGATTTTGGCCATCTGGACGTGGTATCTACCACAATGATGCCAAAACATTCCTCGTTTGGTGCAACGAAGAAGATCATCTTAGAATTATCTCAATGCAAATGGGAGGCGATCTTGGACAGGTAATAAAAAATTTTAAAAAAGAAAAAAAACAGGGCTCGAACTAGTAAATCGCGTAAAAGTCCGTAACTTTGCTTAAAGTCCGTAAAAGTCCGTTTTTTTAAAAAAAGGTCCGTAAAGTTCGTAATTCGGTTGAAAAAGATCCGTAAAGTACGTAAATTATACGATATAATTTGTATAATTTTAGAGAAATTACAAATGTTTGAAGGAATTCAATTATTTTCAAAAGTAATAAAATTCTTCGCAAAAATTCAATTATGTTCAAAATTTTTTTAAAATTCTCTTCAACATTTCAATTATCTTTAGAAATAATTAAAATTCTTCTTCGAAATATCAATTATTTTCAAAAATTTTAATAAAATACTTGGAAAAATTTCAATTATTTTCCAAATTTTTCTTCAATTCAATGATTTTTAATAGGTTTCTATACTATACTAATAAAATTTTCCAAAAGAATTCAATTATTTAAAAAAAAATCTACTAAAATTCTACACAAACCTTTAATTATTTTCAAAAAATAATAACAATTTTACAGGAATTTCATTATTTACAAAATTTTTTTAAATAAATTTCTTCGCAATATTCAATTATTTTCATAAATAATAAAATTTTTACAGGTATTTAATTTTTTTGGCAAATAATAAAATTCTTATTAGGAATTCAATTATTTTGATGAATAATAAAGCTAATTGCAGAATTTCAATTATTTTTAATACAATTTTAATCGAATTCCTCGAAAAATGTAATTATTCTTAAAAATTTTATTAAAATTTATCAAAGAAATTTAATTATTTTAATAACCTTTACTACAATTTATTTATTAGAATTTAAATATTATTTTTAATAAATTTTTGATTAAATTTCTTTAAAGAATAAAATTATTGCATTCAAAATTTTTAATGCAATTTTTTGCGTAAATTATCAATTATCTTTATAAATTATAAAATTCTTCTCTAAAATTGAATTATTTTCAAAAAATTTAATAAATTTTTTGGCAAAATTTCAATTATTTTCAAAAATTTTCCCTAATTTAATTATTTTTAATATCTATTTTAATAAAATTTTGCAAAAGAATTCAAATTATTTGAAAATTGATTGATACGATTCTTTAAAAGAATTCAATTTTAAGAAACATATGTAATTATTCAATAAATTGTTTTTTTTGTATTTAAATAATGAAATTCTCGTAGAATTTTCTCATAAAAATTGATTTAAAAATGGATTTCAGTTAAAATTTTAGGTTATAATTGAATATTAAAAATATTACATTAAATTATTCAATCCTGTGGCAAAATAAATAAGAATAAGTTTTTTAATTTTTCGTCTAACGGAATGTATTCAGGTTTTGAGTAATTTAACCTTTTTGAATCAACTAATCGGGAAATCTTTGAAAACCAGGAAATAATCGGGAAAAAGCGAGAATTTTATACGAAACCGGGAATTTTTTCAACGAAATTAAAAAAAGTTTTATTACTTTACTTTGTTTTTAAAAAATCACTTTTTATTCTAATTTTTATAGATATTTATATAATGTTCTCTAAATTTGAATTAGTTCAAAATAATTAATTTGATAGTAAAAAATCAGCCACCAATTCAAACGTATATGTAACTAAATTTAAAAAAATTATGGAGTTAATAGAAATATTTTTAAATTCCACTGAAAATTGTAATTAAATTTGTTAAAGAATTTCATTAGAAACTTTTTAACAAATAGAATTTTTAAAGTATTTTAATTTAATCACCGATTAATAATTGAATTTTATAAAAAGTCATATTCTAATGTAATTCATATTTCTAACAGCGAAGATTAATAATTACAATTTTTATTAGTCAATTTAAAAAAATATACAATCTTAAAATTGTTTAATAAAATTGAACTTTCGCAAATTTTTTTTTAAATCTGAAAAATAAGATTTGTAATTTTTCAATTATATTGTTTCAAGATAATTGAATTTTTATAAGGAAATAATTGAAAATTTTTCAAGTAATTGAAATTTCTTCACAGTTTTTGAAAAATGAATTCTTTTCTCGAATTTTATTTAAATTTTTTGAAAATAATGTTAGTGACCGTAATTATAATTTTATTTTTTAAACATAAAGTCCCTCTTACACTTTTAAATTAATTTTTTGCTTATTAAAATTATATTATTCTATTCAATACATAATTATAATTATTGAACTTCATTTAAATTTTTATAATTTCAAATTTCTGAATGTTTATATAAATTATATTTATATTTCTTGAACAAATTAAATTTCTATAACTTATTAAATAAATAATTAATTATTACTGTTTTATTATTTTCAAAAATTTTAATAAAATTCATCACAAGAATTAAATTATTTTAATAAACAACAGGAATTATTTGGAAGAATTGAATTACTTTTATAAAAAGTAAAATTCTTTGCAGAAATTCAATTATTATAATTTTAATAGAATTGAAAAATCAAATTTTCAATTATAATTATAAAGAGACAATTTTATTTTCAACAAATTGAGAAAATTCTTTGTTTAATTGAATTATTTTTCAAATTATCAATTAAAATTATTTTAAAAAAACATTATTTTCAAAAAATTTAAAGAATTTCGAAATTCGAAATTAATATAAATTCAAATTTGATGAGAAATAAATGGAAAAAAAATTAGGACATAACCGGAAAAAACCGGGAATTTTGTTGAACAAAAATAGTAGACACCCTGATTTAATTTTGAAATTCCGGCAAAATTAGTTTCATGAATGGAAAAAAAATTTGTTTTATGCAATTACATTTTTTCTAGATATTTGCATTTATTCTGTAGGTTAATATTATTTCTTTAATTATTAATTTATTTATTTATTTACAGTTGATGTACTGTTTCGCTGCTTTTCTATTTTTTGCCGTTAAATCTTGTTATTTTATTTGTTTTCCCTCAACCTTCTCGCGGCAGACTTAAAACAAGTTCAATTGACACGGAGGGGGATTACATCCTTCCGAAGATTCTTTTATTTGATACGAGGGCTTCTCTTGTGCCAAGTAGGGTAACCTACCCGGATAAGTCGATTATCGCCGACTTTATAGCATTCTAGCTCGATTACCAAGCACACTTTACAATACTCACACCCACGTGAGCACTTTTCGTCACTTATTCTTGTTTTTCATCCAAACCTAATGAAGCTGAATAAATGCCGGGTTGACAAGAATTACAGACATTTTTGGTTTTCATTGTTTCGCTTTCAAAACATTGGAGTACAAATTAAAGTATTTTTAGAAACAATAATAATAATAATAATAATAATAATAATAATAATAATAATAAAATTTCCACTTTTTCTACTTCTCTTTCAAATATTTCATTAAAATGCCACATTTTTACTATAAAATGCAACTTATCTCGATTTTTGTTAGTGTGTGAAAAATAACTACAGATAAATCTTTCAAAAATTATGTTTGCATATTTTTGAATAATTTCTTCAGTTTAAATTTCGAAATACACGAATAAAAAAAGATTTGGAATAATTTAAATTTTGTAAAACTTAGGGAAAAAATTTAATTATTCATAAATACTCTAAAAAAAATTTTTTTTGAAGCCATTTGTAAATTTATTTATGTTCGAAATCAAACAATTGTAAATGTTGTCGTTGATGAGGAAACAAAACCAGGATCACAAGGAAGAGAACAATAATCATGACTTTTATTTAACGAAAATAGTAGACACCCTGCAAATTATTTTCAAGTCTTGAGTTAATGAAGTTTATAATCCCGGATAAGTAGTCAGTAAAATTGGTTCTGTTGGGATATAATAGTTTGTCTCTAAAGTTTAGAACATTGTTGCGATTATATTATACTGTCAATTAGAAGTAAATTCTTGCGCATAAAGAAGAAAGAAAAGCATTTTGGCATAATGCCCACGAGAAACACTTTAAATTTTATGTCTCTGTCTGGCACATAATATATATAAACTCTTAACAGGTGGAGCTTTTGCATTTTATTAATAGATGTATAATTTTTACGGCAAAAATATCAACAGACGCAGCCGTAGAAAATAACAAATTAAAAGCAAAAGCAAGCATTGCGCATGTCTTCTGACATTGGAAGGTTTGCGCATGCTCTAAAATTTTCTTTACGCTTGCGCGTTTTTTTTTTATTTCTGCACGCTGCCTGGGAAAAATCAGGTTTTCTTAGGTTTTCCTTCGAATGGCGTTCACACACAAGTTTAACAAATTGTAGAAAATAATTTGAATTTCCAAAGAATTAAAATATTGAAAAATAAGAAAAAAATTCTATTTTTGAAATAATTGTTGTTAATTATGAAATAAAAAAATCTCTCCTTTTCCAGGTGTACCGCCGCTTGGTGACTGCTGTGAACGATATTGAGAAACGATTGCCATTCTCTCACAACGATCGCCTAGGCTTCTTAACTTTCTGCCCAACCAATTTGGGAACGACAGTTCGCGCGTCTGTGCACATCAAGGTACCGAAATTGGCGGCGAACAAGGCAAAGTTGGAGGAGGTTGCAGCCAAGTTCAATCTCCAAGTTCGTGGAACACGCGGCGAGCACACTGAGGCTGAAGGTGGCATTTATGACATCTCCAACAAGCGGCGACTCGGCCTCACTGAATATCAGGCCGTCAAGGAAATGCACGACGGCATTGCTGAGCTTATCAAAATAGAAAAAGAATTATAAAAAATCAGAACCTATCTATTTTACGTTACTATTAATACTCTTCGTTAATTTAGTATTAATGCAACTCCCAAAGCAAAACACACTTACTGTTATAATTACTGAATTTATTTTTAACATATTATTTTTCAGCTGGATCAAAAAAGAAAAGAAAGAAAAGAAATTGATAGTTAATAAAATCGAATAGTAAAATAAGTGCTGGTTTTGTTATTTAGTCATCTACCATTCTTCCATTACCGTTCACTTGGCTTTTTGAGGAACTAAACTCTAATTTTTAATTCATAATAATTTAATTATTTTCAAACATTTCGATAAAATTCTTTTCCAACATTCAATTATTTACAAAAAATAATTCTTTAAAAGAATTTAATTTGTTTCGAAAAATAACAAAATTATTCATGAAAAATCAATTATTATGAGGTGTTTTAATACAATTTTACACAAAAATTCAATTTTCTTTTATGTAAATAACAATATTCATTACAAAAATTCAATTATTATAAAAAATTCTAATATTATTGTTCGAAGGAATTCAATTATTTTCATATATAATAAAATATTTTTTAGGAATGCAATTATTTTCAAAAAAATTTAATTATTGTTAAAATTTTTTAAAAGAATTCTTTGTAAAATTTAATTACTTTTAAAAACTTTTCGCAATTCAATGATTCTCGATATTTACTATTTTGATAAAATTTCCAAACAGACGTCAAGTAATTAAAAATGTTTTTTTTTTTTTGTAAAAATCTTCGTAAGAATTTAATTTCTTTTTATTAATAACAAGCATAAAATACGCGCGCTAAAGCGCGCGTTCACATTCTATTTCAATAGTTAAAATAATACAATTACATCTAGCAGTAAAAACTGATAAAAAACAATTATTTAAGTATTAAATGTAATATTTACAAAATAGGTTAGTTCAGAAAAAATCCGCTAATATGAGACAAGTGGCGCCAAAATTAGACTCAATTTTTGGCGCCACTTGTCTCATATTAGCGGATTTTTCATGAACTAATGGCTTAATTAAATTAATTGTTTTCTCTTTTTATTTGTATTTTTTTAATAAAAAAACGGATTGTTTACTCTTTTTATTAGTTAATAAGCATCATACGTCTATAAACAACATTAAAAAACATTTGTTTAATCAATTTATTTTATTATTTATAAAATAGGTTAGTTCCATAAAAATCCGCTAATATGAGACAAGTGGCGCCAAAATTAGACTCAATTTTTGGCGCCACTTGTCTTATATAAGCGGATTTTTCAGGAACTAATGGCTAAATTAAATTAATTGTTTTCTCTTTTTATTTGTATTTTTTTAATAAAAAAACGGATTGTTTACTCTTTCTATTAGTTAATAAGCATCATACATCTATAAACAACATTAAAAAACATTTGTTTAATCAATTTATTTTATTATTTCTTAAATACGTTAGTTCCATAAAAATCCGCTAATATGAGACAAGTGGCGCCAAAATTAGACTCAATTTTTGGCGCCACTTGTCTCATATAAGCGGATTTTTTCGGAACTAATGCCTAAATTAAATTAATTGTTTTCTCTTTTTATTTGTATTTTTTTAATAAATAAACGGATTGTTTACTCTTTTCATTAGTTAATAAGCATCATACATCTATAAACAACATTAAAAAACATTTGTTTAATCAATTTATTTTATTATTTATATAATAGGTTAGTTCAGAAAAAATCCGCTAATATGAGACAAGTGGCGCCAAAATTAGACTCAATTTTTGGCGCCACTTGTCTCATATTAGCGGATTTTTTCGGAACTAATGGCTAAATTAAATTAATTGTTTTCTCTTTTTATTTGTATTTTTTTAATAAAAAAACGGATTGTTTACTCTTTTTATTAGTTAATAAGCATCATACATCTATAAACAACATTAAAAAACATTTGTTTAATCAATTTATTTTATTATTTATTAAATACGTTAGTTCCATAAAAATCCGCTAATATGAGACAAGCGGCGCCAAAATTAGACTCAATTTTTGGCGCCACTTGTCTCATATTAGCGGATTTTTCAGGAACTAATGGCTAAATTAAATTAATTGTTTTCTCTTTTTATTTGTATTTTTTTAATAAAAAAACGGATTGTTTACTCTTTTTATTAGTTAATAAGCATCATACATCTATAAACAACATTAAAAAACATTTGTTTAATCAATTTATTTTATTATTTATAAAATAGGTTAGTTCCGTAAAAATCCGCTTATATGAGACAAGTGGCGCCAAAATTAGACTCAATTTTTGGCGCCACTTGTCTCATATAAGCGGATTTTTTCGGAACTAATGCCTAAATTAAATTAATTGTTTTCTCTTTTTATTTGTATTTTTTTAATAAAATAACGGATTGTTTACTCTTTTTATTAGTTAATAAGCATCATACATCTATAAACAACATTAAAAAACATTTGTTTAATCAATTTATTTTATTATTTATAAAATAGGTTAGTTCCGTAAAAATCCGCTTATATGAGACAAGTGGCGCCAAAATTAGACTCAATTTTTGGCGCCACTTGTCTCATATTAGCGGATTTTTCAGAAACTAATGGCTAAATTAAATTAATTGTTTTCTCTTTTTATTTGTATTTTTTTAATAAAAAAACGGATTGTTTACTCTTTTTATTAGTTAATAAGCATCATACGTCTATAAACAACATTAAAAAACAATTGTTTAATAAATTTATTTTATTATTTATAAAATACGTTAGTTCCATAAAAATCCGCTAATATGAGACAAGTGGCGCCAAAATTAGACTCAATTTTTGGCGCCACTTGTCTCATATAAGCGGATTTTTTCGGAACTAATGCCTAAATTAAATTAATTGTTTTCTCTTTTTATTTGTATTTTTTTAATAAATAAACGGATTGTTTACTCTTTTTATTAGTTAATAAGCATCATACATCTATAAACAACATTAAAAAACAATTGTTTAATAAATTTATTTTATTATTTATAAAATACGTTAGTTCCATAAAAATCCGCTAATATGAGACAAGTGGCGCCAAAATTAGACTCAATTTTTGGCGCCACTTGTCTCATATAAGCGGATTTTTCAGAAACTAATGGCTAAATTAAATTAATTGTTTTCTCTTTTTATTTGTATTTTTTTAATAAATAAACGGATTGTTTACTCTTTTTATTAGTTAATAAGCATCATACATCTATAAACAACATTAAAAAAGATTTGTTTAATGAATTTATTTTATTATTTATAAAATAGGTTAGTTCCGTGAAAATCCGTTAATATGAGACAAGTGGCGCCAAAAATTGAGTCTAATTTTGGCGCCACTTGTCTCATATTAGCGGATTTTTCAGGAACTAAACAACATTTTATAATAAATAATTTTTTTCGTTGTTTATATTTTTTTGTAAAAATGTTCGTTTATTTATTTTATAAAAACAACATTTTTTAACTTTATTTCTTCTTAAACAATAAAAATTTTAATATTGACAAATCGAAGAACTATAATTTCGATCTGTCAAGCAAAGTGTTTTAAAAAAGAAAAAAAAACAAAAGCATTTACAAAAAGTAACTTCAAACTGCGGACAGAATGAATGAAAGAATACCAAGATTTTTAGTATTAATTAATAATTAATAATTAATCAATAATTAATAATTAATTTGAATTTTTGTGACAGCACTGAATTAAGTAATCGATTTTTTCGACTTTTTTCTAAAGCGACTTTTTTGTTCGTTAAAGTCGATCTGAGGCCTAAAATAAGAATTTGCAGAAAAATTAGTCGAAAGTAGTAAATTATTTAAAAAACCTTATATAAAATTATGTGCAAAAATTGAATTATGTTAGTAAATATTTAGTTTGAAAGCTACTTTTTAAAAATTAATTATTTAGTAGGAAATGCGTATGTGGGGATAGTATTTTGTGGATTGAGGTAAAAATAATTGCCACTAAAAAATACTTACGATCCGATGAATTTATTTTCAAATTTATACATGGTGCCTTACATGAAATCATATTAAATCTGAACTACGCTTATTTAAGAAGTGATATTAAAAAATAATATATAGAAAAAAAACATAAATTATGTATCTTTAGCAGCGTTATTAAATTAAAAAGGTTTAAATAGTCCCTTTTAACTCTGATCCATAACATTCGTTTCGTTAATATTATTACCCGAACAATCTTTTTGAATCATATCGAACAATGGTTGAAGTTCAACTGTTGCCTTGATTTGAGACACAAATTCATTTAGTGCTGGATTCTTGTCTGAAATAAGAATTAATTAATTAAAATTGTTCTCCAAAAATTTGTTGGAATAATTACTTTTTTAACACATAAAATAAATATTTAAAAAAATAAAATAAAATCTTGCACGAAAATTGTAATTCTTACCAGCATCGGAAATTGTGAGCAAAGCAGCAACGGCTCGTAATGCAGAACGCTTTAATTCGTCTTGTTTTTCATATTCCTGCTTCACGGAGTTGGCCTTCACTTTCATGGTGCAAGTACTCTTTAAGGGTTCTACAAGTCTTTCTAATCCTACAAAAAAGTAACAAAAATCAAGACAAATTAATTTCAAAATTTCGGCAAAAATGAAAGAAAAAACCTGTTCATTCATCGAATGAAGATTTAATCGACTTTTTCCGCAAGAATAATAAATTAAATGGTAGAAAATTATTTCTTACTTTGCAGTACGGCTGTGGGACACAGTTGAGCTAAGCGCGCTGTCATGAGATAAGTCAACATTTTGATATCGTAATGGTCTCTCAAACCATTCTCCACGTAGTTCAAAAATTCGAAAACATCGATTCGATCGAGACAGGAATCCAATAATGTATACATACATTCGAACGCTGCTTTTCTCAGATCCAAACCATCATCCACTGTATGTTTGAACGGTCCCATTTCAACTTCTCTAATTAATTCTTTCTGTAAACGAAGAGAAACAAAATTAGCAACTCAGATGCAAATTACTTTTACTCAGGATATATTTTAACAGGGCAAAATTTACGATTTTTAATATCAATTTTTTTCTTGTAAAAAATAATTCAAATCTTCCTCGAACTTTACAATTAGCTATTATTAAATATTCTTATTTTTAGAGGAAATTTTACTATTTTTGAAATAGATTTTTCTAATTTAAAAAAAAAATTCTTTCTGCAAACAGTAAAAGTCATTCTTGAAAAAATAATTTTTATTCTTAAATTTGATATGTTTTTAAGAAAATTTTTCTAAATCCCAAGTTAGTTTTACTAACTTTTTTTCTGAAATTTACTTCGTACATCGTAAAATTCATATAATTTTAAAACAAAAGTAGCGTTGCAATCAAAATTTTGATCAAAGATTTAAAGAAAGTTACGGACTACAAAAAAAAAAGAAATATCTTCTATATTAATAAAGTTCGTGATCCGGTAATCTGTTCGCAGTTTGAAGTTAGTTGTTCGCTTTTTTGTTTCTTAACTTTTTTTTTATAATTTTTCTTTTCAAATATTTTCAATTTTAAAATTAATGTATTGAAAATCATCGAATTATTGCAAAGAATTTTATCGAAAAATTTGATAATAATAGAATTCCTTCTAAAAATGTTATTAAATTCCGGTGAAGAATTGTATTAAAATTTTTTAAAATCGTAATTAAATTCTTTTGAAGAATTTCTTTGCATTTTTTTTTAACTAATGGACTTTCTTTAAAAATTTTAATTGAAAATTTCGAAAACAATTGAATTTTATGAAGAAGAATTTTATTAAAATTGTATTAAAAATAATTGAATTCTTCCGAAGAATTTATTAAAATTTTAGAAAATAAATGAATTTTACGTTAATATTTGATGATTAAAATTCTTACGAGAAATTCTATTAAAATTCTTTTGAAAATAATTAAATTTCTGCAAAGGATTTTACTATTTATAAAAATAAATGAATTATTGCAAAGAATTTTACTATTTATAAAAATAATTGAAATGTTTCGAAGAATTTATTAAAATTTTGAGAAATAATTAAATTTTTAAAAAAAGAATTTTATACAAATAATTGAAAATAATACATTTTTTTTCTTTTTTATAAATATTTAATAATTGAATTCTTTGTAAAATTTAATTATTTTTAAAAACTTTTCGCAATTCAATGATTCTCGATATCTACTATTTTGATAAAATTTCCAAACAGACGTCAATTATTTAAAAATGTTTTTTTTGTAAATCATCTTTTCAAGTGTTTTATTCCAACTTTTGTAAATTAACTTTTAAAGAATTTTTAATTGAAAATTTTTCAAATAACATTAAATATTTGAATTAATATTTGAAGATTAAAATTCTTACGAGAAATTCTATTAAAATTCTTTTGAAAATAATTAAATTTCTGCAAAAAATTTTACTACTTACATAAATAATTGAAATGTTTTGAAGAATTTTTTTTTCTTTTTTATAAATATTTAATAATTGAATAAGAATTAATTAATTTAATAATTTAATAATTGAATTATTGTTAAAGAATTTTAAATTCTTGTTGAAATTGAATTTTATGGAAATTTTTGAAAATAATTAAATTCTTTTGTGTAATTTTATTTAAATTGAATTAAAAATAACTTAATTCCTTCAAAGAATTGTAGTATTTATAAAAATAATTCAACTGTTTCGAAGAATTTGTTAAAATTTTAGGAAATAAATAAAATTTATGAAAATATTTTAAAATATTTGAATTCATCCGAGGAATTCAATTGAAATTGTTTTTAAAATAACTGAATTCTTGTAAAGATTTTACTACTTAAAAAAATAATTGAATTGTTTAGAAGGATTTATTAAAATTTTAGAAAATTATTGAATTTTTTCTTGCGCGCGTAACATTATCTAGTTATCAATAATTAATAGAGAATTTTTTATGAAAAACATAATTTAATCGTATCAAAACGATTTTGTTATAATTTTATGAATCCTTTCTAAGAATTTTATTAAAATTTTAGAAAAAAAAATTTTTTGTATCAACTAATATAGTAAATTTAATGTTTTGCAAATTAAAAAAAAACAAAAATATTACCTTTATCATTGTTTCAGTGTAGAGCTTAGGTAGAACTGTGTCGAGAAGATCACGTATCAACATCGGCTTATTATGAGCCGCTGAATTGAAAGCGACCAATGAAACTCTCCTAACATTGAGATCGGGATCTTCCAATGACGCCAAGAAATTACCCATGCACTGCTTCAACATCGGATCAATTGGCTGTGGCTGCGCAAAAAAAATTATTTCCAATTAAAGTCCAAAAAAAATTAACTTTACTTTTTAGATGTTTTTTTTAAACAATTTTATTAATTTAACGGGATATAAAAGGGGAAGAGAGGGAAAAAAATTTATTTCAAATAATTGAATTCTTGTGGAAAACTTTATTTGTGAAAATAATTGTATTTTACGATTGATTAATTAAAAATAATTGAAATTCTTCGATGAGTTTTATTAATTATGCAAATAATTGAATTCTTGCTTAGAATTAAAATTAAAAATTTAGAATTTATGATTATTTTTCAAAAAAATTGAATTTACATGACAAATGTTATTATTAGTGAAAGTAATTGAATTATTGTCACTAATATGTATAACAATTTTGTTAAATAATTGATTTTCTTGAATTTTTATTGAAAATACTATTCTATATGAATTAAATTTCTGTGTAAATTTTATTATTTAGAAAAATAATTGAATTTGGATGAATTTTATCAATCTTTTTTAAATAATTGAATTCTTTTGGAAAATTTACTCAAAATACTAGACATTGAAAATAATTGAATTAAAAATATTTTTTTTTTGGAAATAATAGAATCGTTGTTAAAGAATTTGATTATTATTTTTTGTGAATAATTTTTTGATTCCTAGTATAGACGAATTTAAGCTAGAGGATTATTTAGCAAAATACCTGGTCAGATATGGTGAATTTAATGGCAGTAACGACAGTCGTGCGCATTAATGCTGATGTTGAATTCAGAGATTCTTGCAACTTTGGAAGCAATGATGACGGATCGATTAAAGTTAATTTACCAAGGCATTCGGCAACGACATTTCGAGTACCTTCCTCTGTACATTCACAGTGCCTATACAATAATAACCAAATTGAAGGCACAAAGTTCTGTAAATGCGAGACTCCCAATGGACTTGCTGATTGGCACGTAATTATCTAAAAACAGATTCAAAAAAAAATAAATTAAACACTAAATGTAGAGAAAAAGAAAAGAAACGTAAAAAAAATAATTACCTCTTTCAATGAATGGAGCAGCAAATATTGTTTTTTTGGTTGAGCCTCAATTTTTTTAAGGATAAAAGGCAAATATTCGGGAAGATTGCCAACAGCGATATTTCCGAGTGTATAACTTGCTGCTTGCTTCACTTCTTCCGATTGTGTTGAGAATGAATTTAAAATAATCACTTTCAATGAACTGATATTGCTTAAGTCTCTGTAAAAAATGGAAATGTTTAAAAAAAATTTTTAATTCTAAAAATTCTAAAAATTCTAAAAAGAAAAAATCGAAATAAGAAATTGAAGATTCAACTTACACGTGTCTACCAATTTCTCCAATGACTAACAATGCAAATATATGCCTGGCATCGCTCTGTGGATTTTGAACGTCCTTTAAAAATTGTCCAACCACACCAATTGCTTCTTGGGGCCACATAATCGTCAGGGCGGCAGCGCATTTCGCCAACGAGTGATAAGCCTGTTTGTGAAGTTGTGGAATGTTCACTGGGGCTACGAGCATTGATAGCAGTTCACGGTAGCTGAGACCAGGAACTCCTGCCTGAACCAAAGCTTGAAAGAACTCCAACATTGAGTTTAGTGCAGCACCTGTTTTAATAAACAAAAAACAAAAATTTTTTTCTTTGTTTTGTTTAAACTTTACGGATCAAAAATTAAAAATTACGGTCCATTTACAGACCAACTGAGAAAAATAGAATCAGGCCGAATCAAATATTAGAGAACATTTTACTTAAAACTAGAAATTTAATTTTTCATAACTATAAAACATGAAGGAACCGATAATCGATTTCTTAATGTTTTATAATAATTAAAATTACTTATTAATAAAAATAATTTATAATAATTAAAATCATTATCAATTCAATTATTATTTTTCAGAATTTTTATCTAAAATTCTTCTTTATATCGATTATTTTTCAGAATTTTCGAAAAAGTTCTTTGACAATTTTCAAATTCATTTCTTTACAATATTTAATTTTACGAAATTTCAATTATTAGTTAAATTCTTTTATTAAATAAATATTAGAAAATAGAAACTGAAAATAGTATTAAAAAAACTCAATTAAACTTTTTCAAAAAAATTAATTACAAAATTCAATTATTTTTTAAAATTCACGCTATATTGCTTTTAATATTCAATGATTATCTAAAATTTTAACTGAAATTCATTTTTATGAAATAAAATTCAATTTTTATTAGAATATTCTACTAGAATTCAATTATTTAAATAAAAATAAAACGCAATTAAATAATTTATTGAAGAATTGAACGTTTCCCAAAATTCAATTCCCATAAAAAATTGTTATCAACAAATTATCAAATACTTGAATTCTATTAACGAATTTTAATAAAATTTTTAAGAACAATAACATTTTTAGGAAAATCCGATTAAAATTGTATTAAAATTGAAATTCTGCATTGAATTTTATTATTTATGAAAATAATTGAATTCTTGCGAAGAATTTTATTAAAATTTTCAAAAATAATTAAATTCTTGTAAAAAATTAACAGAAATTCAATTATTTTCAAAAAATTTAATAAAATTCTTGCCAAAAATTAAAAATATCAAAATTCTTAGCAGATCTTTACTTACTTTCAGAAATTTTAATAAAAAATTATTCGCAAGAATTTAAATATTTTCGTGAAATAATAAAAATCTTTGCAGGGAATCAATTATTTTCAATATTCTTAATAAAATTCTTCGCAAGAATTCAATTATTTTTAAAAATATTAGAATTTTAGCAGAAATTCAAACATTTTAAAAAGTTTTGATAAAACTTTTTTTTGGTAGAAATTCAATTCTTTTTCAGACAATTTTCAAAAAATTTCCCAAATTCAATTATTTTTAAAATTTTATTGACATTCTTCGAAAGAATTTAATTATTATAATCTAAGATTTTAACTGAAATCTATTTTTAAATCAATGTTTATCAGAGAATTCTACCAGAATTAAATTATTTAAATAGAAAAATAAATAATTTATTGAATAATTGAATATTTCTTGGAATTCAATTCCTATTAAAAATGTTATCAACAAATTTTTAGACAATTAAATTCTTTGGACGAATTTTAATAAAATTTATAAGAATTTTTTCAAGGAATTCGATTAAAATTAAATTTAAAAAAATTGAATTCCTAAAAAGAATTTTATTATTTACGAAAATAAGTGAATCCCGGTAAAATTTTATTAATTATGAAAATGGTTGAATGTTAACGAAGGAATTTATAAAAAAAATTTGTTATTAATGAAATTCTTGTGAAATTTTTATTATTTTTTGATAAAAATTAAAAGTTTTTGTAGAATTTAATTAATTTTTTTTTTTTAATAATTAAATTCTTTTAATAAATTTTTTAAAAAATAGTAGATATTGAACAATATATAATTTTTACGAAGAATATTATTAATTTTGAAAATAATTCAAATTTTGCATTGGATTTTATTAAAATTTTTGAAAATAATTGAATTTTATTACTTTAGAAAATAATTGAATTCGTGTGATAAATATTGTTAATTATGAAAATAATTGAAATTTTTTAATGAATTTTAATAAAATTTTTGAAAATAATTGAATTTTGTTGAAGAATTTTGCTATTTTATACAGATAATTTAAATGTTGACAATGTTTTTTAGTTTTTTTTTTTTGAAAATATACGAATTTCGGTGAAGAATTTTAATATTTCTAAAGATAATTGAAATTTTGATGAGAATTTTTGAAAATTTTTGAACATAATTGAACTTTTGAGAAGAATTTTATTACTTTTAAAAATAGTTGAATTTCTGCAATCATTTGTAATTTCTCTAAAATTCTCCAAATTATATTGTATAATTCACGTACTTTTCATCCTTTTTGAATGAAATTACGGACTTTACGGACCTTTTTTTAAAAAAAAACGAACCTTTACGGACTTGAAGCAAAGTTACGGACTTTTGCAGGATTTACGGACCTACTTCGAGCCCTGTAATCCTTAAGTAAAAAATTCTTTTCTTTGCAGATTTTGAAAAAGGACTAAAAAATGCACAAAAAATATGTTTTTAATGAACTAAAAAACAGAGAAAAAATTGCACTTACCTTGAAGAAGTGGTGATTTGACCAAAACGAGTATTTCCGGTAAAATATTTTCAGAAACCCTTGTTAATGCAACAGGATGCAATTTTGCAATAGTCGTAAGCAGTGTAAGAGTCAGTTGGGCAATGTGTAAATCAGATTCGTTTAATAATGCTGGAAGCTCGACTGTAACCTGTAAATTAAATATTTTTTAAAATAGTAAATAATTACCAACGAATACAAACATTTAAAAAGTCAATCCATCTAAATTCCCTTACCTTATCAAGTAGATCAGAATTTAGAGCAGAACTGTAATTCTGTACTAAAGTATCTAAAAGTGTTAAAGAACACAATTTTAAAGCTCTTTGGTTTTTTCTCAAAAATGATCCTAAAACAGGAATTGCGTCAGCCTGGAAATTATTAAAGTTTACGTTAAACATTTTGCACCGTGTGAAAAAAAAAGTTGATGAAATTAAGAAACAAAAATCAATAAAAAATAATACCATGATAGACTTAAGGTCAACTCTTAACGGTGAGGCTGCAATGTAAGTGAGAGATTTAACAGTCGTAAGGCGGGTAATTTCATTTCTGAGCCTATCGAGGAAAATCGGAAGGCATACAACAAGCTCGTCATGAAGAGTGTCTCCAAAATGAGCCAAAATCTGACCCATACAAGCAATTGCTCGTTCTTTCACTTCCTGATCAATGTCGGCCGTTCTCAATCTCAAAAGTGTGCAACGATAAATATCAGTTGACAGAGACGTGAAATCGTGATTGTAAACTTTATCTAGAAAAAGAATAATTACAACAATGATAGTAAAAACAAGTTTTGAAGAAATCGAAATTCACACACGATAATTAATCATTCTGTTAAAATATCAAAAAGTAGCTTTAATACTGAAAAAAGTAGTAAAAAAAAAATTAGCTATCGAAAATTAATTTTAACGAATAAAAAAAATTATGTTTCAGTCGATTCACAAAATTTCCTGATTGTTTCCTAATTTCAAACAAAAATATTTATTCTTATTCTAATTCTATTTCTAAATTTTTGAAAAATTCAATTATTTTCTAAATTTTTATCCTAAAAAATAGAATTATATTGAAATTTAATTTTTAAAAGTAAAAAAACAAAATTACTTAATTAAATTTAATTTAAATGTTTCACAGGAATTAAGAATATAAATGAATCATTTTTCTATGTAAAAATTTAAACGTTGTTACAATTTTGCAACAATTAAAATTGTCAACGATTTCGATTAAATAATTATTTAACATTTAATTATTTCTAAAAACATCTTACTGTGAAGCTTTAAATATTCAATTATTAGCTAAAGTTGTAAAATTACAACTGAAATGAGTTTCTAAATAAATTCTTATTAGAAAGTTCAACTATTTCAATACAAAAATAAATAAAATATTGAATAATTAAATATTTCTCAAAATTCAATTATTGTAAAGAATTTATCAATGTTATTAAAAAGTAATTCAATTTCTGAAACGATGTTTATTATTTATGAAAAATAATTAAATTCTAGGGAAAAATTTATTTATTTGGAAAAATAATTGAATTCTTGGGAAAAGTTTATTTATTTGGAAAAATAATTGAATTCTTGGAAAAAGTTTATTTATTTGGAAAAATAATTGAATAATTGTAAAGCATTAAAAAAGAAATTTATTTATTTGGAAAAATAATTGAATTCTTGGGAAAAGTTTATTTATTTGGAAAAATAATTGAATTCTTGGGAAAAGTTTATTTATTTGGAAAAATAATTGAATAATTGTAAAGCATTAAAAAAGAAATTCTCAATTTTTTTAAAAATAATAAAATTTTTGAGAACAATTTTATTTCTTATTAAAATAATTGATTTTTGGGAAGAATTGTATTTAATTTGTTTTCAAATAATTGAATTCTCGTGAAAAATTGTATTATTTGTGAAAATAATTGAATTCTTGTGAAAAAATCTATTTAATTTTTTCTTAAATAATTGAATTAATGTAAGAAATTTTATAATTTGGAAATATAATTGAATAATTGTAAAAAAATTTTAAAAAGAATTCAAGAATTTATCTATTTAAAAAAAAATAATGGAATTTTTGCAAAGAATTTAATTTAATTTTTCTTTTAAGTAGGTATTTGGATTTTCGTAAAAAATTTATTTTTTCGAAAATAATTGAGTTCTTGCGAAATATTTAATTCAATTTTTTTTATTATACTTGAATTCTTGTCGAAAACTTTATTATTTGGAAACCTATTTAGATAAATAATCGAACAAATGAGAAAAATTAAAAAAAAAGAATTCATAAATTTAATAATTTTTTAAAAAATAATTTTCTTTTGAGATGAATTTTATTATTTACAACAATATTCGAATTTCTGAGATGAATTTTATTATTTATGAAAATAATTGAATTTTAGCGAAGAATTTTATTTAATTTGATTTTAAAGAATTGAATTTTCGTGAAAAATTGAATTACTTTTAAAAATAATTGAATAAATGTGAAAAATTAAAAAATAATAATTCATGCATTTAATAATTCTTAATAAAATAATTTACTTTTTTAAATGGACTCTATTATTTACGAAAATAATTGAAATCTCGTCAAAATATTTTATTATTTGAAAAAATAATTGAATAATTGTGTAGAATTTAATTAAAAATTTTTAAAAGCTGGTAATTGAATTCTTAAGAATAATTCTATTCTTGCCTGGAATTTTATTTAAATCTTTACAAATAATTGAATGTTTTCAAAAAATGTTGTTGCTTGTGAAAATAATTGAATTCTTGCCGTAGAATTCTATAAAAAGTTTTTTAATTGATTATCTTGGAAATTTTTTTAAAAAATATTTTAAATAATTCAATTCCTGTGAAAATTTTATTCTTTTTAAAAAAATTGAATATTTTTGAAGTATTTTATCAAATTTTATTAAATTATTATTGTAATGCTATTGAAAATCATTGATTTTCGAAACATTTTTGGGAATAGTTGAATCGTTTTAAGGAAGAATCTGACGAACAATCGGAACAAAAGTTAGTCCAATGTTATAATTTCGTATTTTAAAAGAGAAGGTCACATTAAATTTTAAATTCCTTTCGTTCAAAGCTGAAGGAATTTAATTTTGTACATTTTAACCATTTTATAGTCATATTTGAATAAAAACTATAATTTTTGTTCAACAATAAATGATTAATAACTTAAAATTAAATTAATGTTTCTTATTGACAGAAAATTGGGATTTTTATTCAATTGCGAGAATTTAAAATTTAATTTATGTTTTTCATCGTAAATAACGAAATTATGACATTGGAGTAACTTTTGCTTTGACTGTCCGTCTGATTATTCCTTAAAGAATTTTACAACAATTTTTTAGAATTGTTGTAATTCCGCATTATCGAATTTAAAGTGGTGTAAATTTTGCTGAAAAATAAAGAAAAAGGTGGCTTTTAGTGATACAAATGTAAAAAAATAAGTAAAGACTAAACTGAACTAAGAAATAAACTAGACTAAAACTAAAAATAAACTAAACTAGTAAATAGTATGTTTTTAGTAGTCGTGTGCAAAGCCTGCAATAGGTATAACTTACCATGGGGTCTAATAACTTGCACCAGCTCTTGCAACACTAAAAGCGCCTCAGCGGTAATTTTGTAGAACGGATCACCAACGGCGACAATTATTGGCGGAGCCAAAACAGACATTTGCTCATGGAAGTCTTCAGGTTTATGGGTAATTAGAAGAATATGAATGAAAGCAAGTGTGTCAATCTTCATGTTGGACGAGGAATTCTTCTCTCCAAGGCAATACTGAATTCCAGGAATTAGAGCTGGTATATGATTTGTCAACGCTCCAGGCAAGACCAACACCAATTCCTTGAGCAACAGTAAACAATCTTGTCTCGTTTTGATGCTCTTCTCCTTCATTTGTCTGTACACTGCCTTCACGATTAGGGGCACTTGCAGTTGAAGCAATGAAATTGGTCCCTCTTCATCTTCCATTGAATCAGGATCGAGAGAAACTCCAGTTGCTGGCTTCGTTTGCCTCAACATTGTAATGTACGCATGAAAAATGTCCGACTTCACGTTTTCTTCTCTTTCTATAAAAATTCAATGAAAAAGAGACATTTTTTGATTTCTTTATACAATTCTTCCATTATTTGCGACACTAGAATATTGTTCCAAAAAATAGCAAAACTTTATAAAAATTAGATTTTTTCAATTTTCAAAATCAAGTTGTGGAAATTTTTACTTTTCAAAATTGCTCATATTCGCTTGAAACAAATTTTATTTTACAGCACGAAAGGGTTAAAATTAAGCTTCATTAATTACATCTCCTTCTGAAATCTAACACTAGTAAAAAAAATTCATGGATAAAATCATTATCAATTTAATTATTATTTTCAAGAATTGCTAACTTAAATTCTTCTTAAAATCGATTATTTTTTAATAATTTTCGAAAAAGTTCTTTGACAATTTTCAAATCCATTTCTTCACAATATTCGATTTTTCAATTATTTCTAAATTCTTCAATTAAATATACGTATTAGAAAATAAAAACTTTAAATAATATAAAAAAAAATTCGCAATTAAAATTTCTCAAAAAAAATTTATTCTACAGAATTGTTACTTAGCTAAAAATATGAAAAATTCAAATTTTCAAAGATTTGAATCTGAAACCTTTTCAAAATTTAATTATTTCTAAAACTTTACGCTCTAATACTTTTAATATTCAATTATAATCAAAAATTTTAATTGAAATCCATTTTTAAATCAATTTTTATGAAAAAATTCTACGAGAATTTCATTATTTAAATACAAAAAAACAATTTATTGAATAATTACATATGTTTCTTAAAATTGAATTCTTTTAAAGAATTGTATCAATCAATTTTCAAATAATTTGAATTCTTTTACAAAATTTTATTAAAATAGATATTAGAAATAATTAAATTAGGGGAAAATTTTTTTTTATTATTTATAAAGATAATTGATAATTTACGCAAAGAATTGCATTAAAAATTTTGAATGCAATAATTTTATTCTTTAAAGAAATTTAATCAAAAATTTATTAAAAATAATATTTAAATTCTAATAAATAAATTGTAGCAAAGGTTATTAAAATAATTAAATTTCTTTGATAAATTTTAATAAAATTTTTAAGAATAATTACATTTTTCGAGGAATTCGATTAAAATTTTATTAAAAATAATTGAAATTCTGCAATTAGCTTTATTATTCACCAAAATAATTTAATTCCTAATAAGAATTTTTATTATTTGCTAAAAAAATTAAATACCTGTAAAAATTTTATTTATGAAAATAATTGAATATTGCGAAGAAATTTATAAAAAAAAATTTGTAAATAATGAAATTCCTGTAAAATTGTGATTATTTTTTGAAAATAATTAAAGGTTTGTGTAGAATTTCAGTAGATTTTTTTTTTAAATAATTGAATTATTTTTGAAAATTTTATTAGAATAGTATAGATATCTATTAAAAGTCATAGAATTGAGGAAAATTTTTCAAAATAATTGAAATTTTTCCAAGTATTTCATTACAATTTTTGAAAATAATTGATATTTCGAAGAAGAATTTAATTATTTCTAAAGATAATGAAAATGTTGACGAGAATTTAAAAAAAATTTTGAACATAATTGAATTTTTGCGAAGAATTTTATTACTTTTGAAAATAATTGAATAATTGTAAAAAATTAAAAAAAGAATTCAAGAATTAATCAATTTAAAAAAAAAATAATTGAATAATTGTGAAAAAATAAAGAAAGAATTTTCTCATTTTTTTTAAATAATAGAATTTTTTCTCAGAATGTAATTTAATTTTTTTTATGTAAATAACAGAATTTTCCTGAAAAGTATTATTTGGGAAAATAATTGAATAATTGCAAAAAATTAAGAGAAAAATAATTTACTTTTTGAGATGAATTTTATTATTTACTATAATAATTGAATTCTCGTGAAATATCACGTTAAAATAAAAGACAGATTTAATTATTTAAAAAAAAATAATTAAATTTCTGAAAAGTATTTTATTATTTGTAACAATAATTAAATTTAAGCGAACAATTTTACATAATTCTTTTCAAGCAGTTGAATTGTCGTGAATAAGTTTATTTTATTTAGAAAAATAACTAAGATTCTTGAGAAAAATTTTATATAATTTTTTTTAAATAATTAAATTTATGTCAAAAATGATATAACTTTGGAAAATAATGGAATTTTTGCATAAAGTTAAATTTTACTATTTTTATCAATAATTGAATTTTAGTGAAAAAATTCATTAATTGGGAAAATTTAATAATTCTGAAGACTTAAATAAAGAATTTATCAATTTAAAAAAAATAATTGAATTATTTTGAATTTGAACTACTTTCGCCATTTTGAATTTTTGAACTTTGACCTTATATTCTCCATTTTGAATTTTTTTTTCATTCAAACCATAGATTTGTATTTAACTTTTAAGTTATTTGAAAATAATAATAATAATAATAGACCTTTAAAAAATAGTTAAACAAAATTATTTTTTACTTTTACAGAAAAACGTTTGTATATTCATTATTTTCTCATTTTTGTTTTATTTTTAATTTTCATTCAATTAATGGTAAAAATTGATTTTCATCTATTATTTTCATTTAATATAATTCTGGTAAATGGCAACATTTTTGGAAACAAATCAACACTATTTATGATCACTTTTAGAATTATTTTTAAAACATTTTTAAATGTTTGCAAAAACTTTACTAAATAGTTGAATTGTTTCAATGGATTTATGCAAATTTCAAAAAAAAAAAAATTGAATTCTTTCAAGAAAGTTTTTATTAAAATGTCATTAAAATTGTATTGAAAATATTTTCATTTCTGCGAAAAATTTTACTATTTGTGAAAATAATTGAATTCTTCCGAAGAATGTTTATTATCTATTTAAATAATTGAATTCTTGCGAAGAGTTATTTTAAAATGTTTGAAAATATAAACAATAATAATTAAAGTGGATTTTTCAGATTTTGATTATGAATTTAACCTAAAATTAAAATTTGAAAAAAAAACATTTTATAATGTTTTCAAGATAAATTATAACATGAATCACGTGAATTAAAGTTGTAAATTTAAATAAGACTAACCTTTGAATCGAGCAATCAGTGCGGGAGAAATGACTTTATAAAATTCAGGCAAAAGTTCCCTTCTACTCGACACAACGGCCTCTAAACACTTGGCTGAAGCTCTTCGTACTTTCCAACTCATATCATCGTCGTCTGAGTACTCATCCTCGACATCTTCCTCTCCGTCCTCCTCTGTCTCCATCACAATTCCATCTCCATCTGCTGCGTCATTCTCATCGTCATCGTAATTGTAATTTGGATCGTATGTAATGTACATCAGGCAGATGCTTATTATCTGAATATTTCAAATCTCAAATTAGAAAATTGTTCAACCATGTGTTTATATAGAAATAAATATTTAACCGCAAGTGTCACGTTGCGAACTGTTTCCCATTTACAATCCTAGTCTCGAATCATAAATTCAAAAAAACAATTACCTTATTAATGTGAGGTGTAATTTCTTTCGGACACCTGTAGACAAAGGCTTCAAATGCTTGCAGACAATATTCTCTCAGTTCATCATCATCCTCAGTGCTGAACTGAACAATTAAAGGCATAATCCTCTCTATGTGTTCTCCAAATCGATGACCGGCTTGACGACTAAAAAAGCAAAATTTGCATTAACAAACTAGAAAAAAGTAGAAAAGAATAGATTAGAATCACACTCACCAAATGGAGGCGATACATTGAATGTAGGTACGAATAACATTTCTGGCCTTATTGCTTGAAAGTACTTTTATCAGATGATCGAGAATTTTGTTGTACAATTGACTGTTGCTGGAAGTCAAAAGATGACTGAGGGCAACAATCGTACGCTTTCGAACAGCTTGTCGCGGTGATGAAAGTTGTGGCAGTAAAGCATCCAAAATGACTGAGTGAAATGTCACCATTAGAGAGCCAAATCGAGAAAGTAGATCAGCTACTATGTCAAGAGCTTCGAGTTGTACTGGTACATCTTCTTGCTGTAGAATAAAGAAAATTTAGATAAACAGCAAATCAAGAAAATTATATATTAATAGTTGTATAATGTATGAAAATGTGGCACAATAACCTTCTCTATGGCGGTGCTCAATCGACCGGTGATTCTTTTACAAACATTTGCAGCAAGAGCACTCGAGCCAAGGGGCAATTCCGAAATAACAGTCTTCAATCCAATGCTTGAAATATCTCTCAATTGTTCCTTATCCGAAACCATATTAGTGCAGAGAGCATCCACGATTGTCTCGACTTGGTACTCTTTTACTTTATTGACCAAAGGACCCAAACTGAAAAGAATTTTTCCAAATTCAACAGTATTTCCTTTATTCAGGGTTGCCACGCTCTTACCGTTTTCAAATTAAATTAAATTTTTTAAATTAATTTTAATTTTAAATTAAATTAAATTAATTATTATTAAATTAAATTAAATTAAATTAATTAAATTAATTAAATTTAATTTTTTTAATTAATTTTAATTTTCCAGGTTAAAAAAGGGAATTTTTGCATATTTTTAAAACTACATTTATTATTAATTAGAAAATTATTGTAAAACATCAATAACTTCAATTTTTCAATAAATATTCAATTATTATTATTTTTTCACCTTCAAATTAAGATTTTTAAAATATTCAATGACTTTTTTTTTATCATTTATTACTTATTTCTCGAAGCATTGAATTATTTTCAAAAATCCCAATGAAATTCTTATGTGAAAATCCAACTTCTTTAAAAATAATTTTAATAAATTCTTCGCAGAAATTTAGTTAATTTCAAAAAATTTCTCAAACTTCATAATTCAATTGATTAAAAAGAAATTTTAATAAAATAAGTTTCAAGAATTCAATTATTTTCAAAGGTAACGTAATTCTTCGTAAAAATCCAATTATGTTCTAAAATTGCCAAAAACTCCCATCAAAATTCAAATTGTCTTTATAAATAATAAAATTTTTCTCCGAAATTCAATTTTATTTTTAAAAATTTCAACAAAATTCTTGGCAGAATTTCAATTATTTTTATTATACAAAATTTTTATTAAATTTCTCAAAAAAAATGCAATTATTTGAAAAAAAAAATTTTAAAGCATTCAATTATTTAATAAAATGTTTATTTTTAGAATTAAATAAATGAATTCTCGTAGAATTTTCTAATTAATAAATATTTTTAAATATGACATTCAATTATAATTCAAAATTTTAACTGAAAATTATTTTGAAATCAACATTTATTTGAAAATTCTACAAGAAATTAATTACTTAACTTTAAAAATAACGAATTTATTAAATAATAATGGAATGTTTCTTAAAATTGAGTTTTCATAAAGAATTTTATTAAAATTTAATTATTTCGTTTTTATCGTTTCATTATTATATCATTATTTCATTTATTATTATTATTATTATTATTATTATTTATTGACAAGAGACAAATTTAACAATAATTTCATTTTTCGAGAAATTTGATGAAAATATTGTATTTTAAAAATAATTGAAATTCTGCCAAGAATTTTATTGAAATTTTTGAAAGTAATTTGGAAGTTATTTAACAATATTCCAAGTAATTAAATAAATAAATTTAATTTTCCACTCACTATTTTTTAAGAAAATTCTGATTATTTAGAAATAAATGAAATAAATTGTGGGATTTTTATTTAATAATCAAAACGTTTATTTTACTATGTTTGCAAATCGTTTAGACCATAAGTCTTATTTTCTTTTGAAAAATTGAAAATACTATGAAAATAATTGTTTTCATACAAATATCAATTTTCTTTTTAAATATTTGATTTACATTTACTAATAAAAAATTATTTCTATGTACATATTCAAAAAAATGTTGAATTTCATTTATTTATACATTTTTTTTAATTGCAAAATTATTTGAAATCAACAATAGCTTTTATTAAAAATAAATAAATATTTAATCCTTATTATTTTTCCACGGGAATTAAAATTCTTCAAAATATTGAAATTCAAGCGTTTTTTTAAATTTAACAACTTATAATAATTAAAGATGACCGAGTGATAAAATACTTATTTTATATCACAAAAATATAGTTACTGTAACTTCTTGAAAATTATTTTCATCATAAAAATTCAATTATTATTATTTTCTAGAATTTTCCACTAAAATTCTTCTTTAAATCAATTATCAATTATTTTAAATAATTTTCAAAAATATTCTTTGACAATTTTCAAATCAACTTATTTTCAATGCAATTTTACGAAATTCAGATTATTTTTCAATTAAATATAATATATTAGAAAATAAAAACTTTAAATAATTAAAAAAAAATGAAATTTAACTCTTGAAAAAAACTTGATTCAACAGAATTTTTTTGTTAAAAGTATGTAAATTTTCAGATTTTCAAAGATTTTAATTTGAAAACTTAACAAATTATTGAATTATTTCTAAAAATTTACGCTATAATGCTTTTAATACTCAATTATTATTTATTATCTAAAATTTCTTTTTAAATTCGATCAAAATTGTATTAAATAATTAAAATTCTGCGATAAGTTGTATTATTTATGAAAATAATTGAATTACTAAAAATATTTTTAAAATATTTATAAAATTGAATTTTGAAGAAGAATTTTATTATTTTTAAAGACAATTGACATTTTGAGGAGAAATTGTTAATAATTTCTAAACATAATTAAAATTTCAGCAAAGAATTTTAATACTTTTGAAAACAATTGAATTTCTGCAATCATTTGTAACTTCTCCAAAAATCAATTTTTTTATTGTTTGTAACTAAAATTCATGTAAAAAAACATTAATTTCAATAATTGATTAATTATATATTGAAATATTTAGTTTTTAATTTCAGAAGAATTTGAATTGTTAAAATGTTCTAAAAATCTAAGTTCTTTATAATTTGTTATTAAATTAATTGAAAATTGAAATTTTCAAAAAGTTCAAATTAAAATTTTACACTAAAAGAAAATGTATATTAAATTTTGTAAAAGTATTTTGCAATTTACGGAAAAAGTGCAACAAACCGAAATTTTAATATAAAAATTACTAAAAAATTTATGTGAAATTTAATAAAGTTATATAAAAATTGTTGATATTTGATGTAATTATACCAAATACCACAAAATTTTTCTTAAACTTTAGTATTTTTTATATCAAAATTTCGGTTTGTTGCCTAAATTTTTCCCTAAATTACAAAATACTTTTACAAAATTTAATATAAATTTTATTTCAGTGTAAGTAATGCAAATTATTGATGAAAATTGTAAACGCAACTCTTTTAAAATTCCAATCATTTTAAAATATTTAAGTAAAATTCTGAAAAAATTATGTATTAAATAATTTTAGGCTAAAAAATTTTTGCTAGTTCTTCAAGAATTTAGATATTTAAAAAGAATCTGTCAAAAAAAGAACAGAAAAACAAACGTCTTGTATTATTTTTGATAATTTCCTAGTTTACGACGAAAGACAAAAGAGAGACAAAAATTTAGTTCTCATATAAAAATGAATTTCTCACCATTTAACAGCGAGATTTTGAACTTCGCCATTTTTATCCTCAAGTAACTTTAACAGCATTTTAACCACTTTTCTTTCGGAATCGTCATCTAATTTTATGCTGTCTTTTTGCAATTCTGTCATCAAATCATTAGTCGCCATAAACCTAAAATCTTTATCGCTGGATGTCATCTGCAATATTCAAGAAAATTTCCACTTAAAGATTACAATATAAAAAACGAATATTTAAATCACAAAAGAGAAATAAAACAAAACATTTTTTTTTATTACATTCAAATTGATTCTAAATTCTAAATAGTGGATTTTTACTTTTTTCCAAATGAATTTTTTACACAGCAAAAACTTTATGTAGAACAGCGAAAATTGCATATTAACATATCGTCACGGAATATTAACATTCGAAAAATTTCCAAAAATAAGCAATCAAATGAAACTGAACGATTCTTTTATACTTTTAAGCAAAAAAAAAATATAAATAAAAAATGTCACTGGACTTTTCCAACTGCAATGTAAAAGCATTTAAATTACAAAAACAAAATCCTGGAAGAAAGCATGGTGTATTTTTCGAAAGGGGAAAATTAATGAAAACACATCTGACATAAGGCTAACCTTAAATGCGAGGCGTATTGCCAATTTTACATATTGTGGAAAGGAAAATTGATCGAGAAAAGAAAAACAAATTTAATGTATATAAGTAAGATTTTGTGTACCTTTTCCAGCAGATTTGATATTTGATACGAAACAGTAGCCATTTCAAATTTCGTTTTACTACTGATTAGAATTGTATTTTTCACCTATTCACCACTTTTCAACTGTGACAAATAATAAATTTCGAATCAAGATTATAAACAGAAAAAATAAAGTCGGATACTTTTAAGTATTTCAATACAACAAAATGCTTTTGCTTGTTATGCCGGTGCTTATCACGTCAAAGAGTATTGAGTATCTACAACTGACTCTTTGCTCTACTAAAAACATCGACATATAAGCCTGTTTTTACAATAAAAATAGTTTTCAAACTTAAGGGTGTTGTCACAAGGCGGCGTTCGACGATGAGTCGCAGAGTCGGGTTCTTGCGTTGCATACATTTGTATCAGAATGAAAAGAGCATAATGACTATTATGTCGAATTCACAAACGTAGAATCTGTAACCTTATGGAGAGTTCACAATAGGTGCACAAGGCATGAAGTGCAAGTGCGAATGCGAACCAGATAGAATGTGTGGTATGTGAGTAACTTCACTGCAGGTGGGAGAAAATGTGGTTTCGGTGATCACGCTCTCATTTAAAAAGAAATGAATATTTTGATTCGGGATTTTTTTGGTAAATATAGATAAACGTTCTGGGATTGGTGCTCATCTCGGAATTTTGCAATAATTATTGAAAAAATTGTTTAAACTTTGGAGAAACTGTGTTTTTAACGGTTTGGTATCGCGCTCTCATTTTGAGAGGATAAAATATTTCCGGTTGATATTTGGAGAGGTGATAGAAGAAGACTCACTGAGGAGCGGTCCTCTCCGTTTTTGCAATAATTTCGCGAGGAAATTATTATATTTACGATTGAAAATGAAGTAATTTGAGGTTGGAAACACTTTCGTAGTTCCGAGAATTGACAAGCAACACAGATCCACTTGTCTGTGTGCTCGCCGCCATATTGTCCCCCACTTTAGCCAAAAATGCAACTTTTATAATTACGTTTTTCAATGTTTATTTCAAAAATTACTTGCAAATTTCGAGAACAATCTTTATCAGTTCGAATTCTCCTAATTAACCTAATAAATCAGAACAAGATATCTCCAACTACTTAGAAGTGAGACAAGAGGCGGGAAAACACTTTTTTCATGCAATTTCTCCCTCAAAAGAAAATATGTAAGATAATTTTTAAATTTTTCTTATAGATAAAAAGTTTTTAATACTAAAATTAGAGACTAAAATTAAATAAAAAAAAAGAAAAAATACTACAAATACTAAAATGAACTAGAAAAAAACATGTATTAAATTTTCAATATTTTATGAAAAAGTAGTATTATTTACAGATTCTCACAGTGTATAAAAATAAACACCTCTCTGAGGGTTAAGACAAGAGGAAAAGAATTTTTGTTTTAAAATATCACATGGATAAAAATACTTAGAATAAACTGTTTAAATAAGCGATTAGTTTTGTCAATAATAATGTGTCGACATTCAAAGCTCAAAGCATAATTAACAGTGGAACCGTAATTTATGCGTTCATAAATTTGAACTCAATGAGCAACTTAAAAATAATTATTATTAACGTTTAAATTAAATTAAAAATACTTTTGATTACATTCTTGGAAACAAAACATTGAACTTCTTTTGAATCGTGGAATCAAAAACGCTTTAACATTTGCGTTACTTCGAAAAGAGAAATTACATTTTAGGAACAAACAACAGAAAATTTTCGTAAATCAATAATAGAGAGATACTGAAAAATAAGTCCAATATCGGCTCGAGAAATTCGAATTTTGTGACATTTTTTAACCAAACGAATCATTAGGGTAGTACATTCGTTGATGAAATTTCTTCTTCTTTCTGCAACTTCGACGCTTGTCTTCAAAAAATCAGCGTAGTGAGGAAATTTTGCATCTGAAGATTCGATGGCTTTTAAAAACACGCCGTTACTCGCGTACATTGCGACTTCATTTACTGACTTCGTTAATACATCATAGAAAGTGAAGTTCAGATTTTCGTTGATTTTCGTCTTCTGCATGTCCATTTTTTCTTTCAAGCATTTCTCTCGCAAATCATTAACATCATTGTCCAGAGAATATTTTAAAACACCGGGATGACTGTCTTCGGTCAACAATATTAAACGCGCTACAATCAACTTGACCAATTCTGTTCTATCCTCTTGCACGCAGTTGTCATCAGTATCAAATATTGAATTTTCAACTTTATTGATACTCAAAAGATTATCGATATTTCTCGAGTAACCAATCATAAGTAATTTGCATTTGTAACTTAAATCATCCATGCCTATTTCGATATCAAAACATGATTTTGAATCATTATAATCCATCATAAGTTGCATCAATTCAGGTGTAAAACTTGAATCCGAGTCATTAAGGACCGTTTCGGTATTAATTTTCATTGATTCATCGGTTAGATAACTAGCCATCCAGTTGATAATGTCGGGACGAAATTCAGAATAATCGGTCCACTTCACTTTACTTGCGTCTGGATTTAAATTACTGTTTAACACTCTTATTGTAACTGCCGCTATATATAATCTATCGATTTCTTTAACATCCATAGAAGGTGTTAGCAGTTTCGTTATTTTTGTCAGTCTCTCGAACATGACAGCAGGAATGTTTCTAGTTGGTAAATTTGTGTCGAACATGGATACAGCTGATCCAAATGGTTGTTCTTTATTGTAATTGCAAGTTTTACGAGCATCAGCACCATTTTCCAGGAGGAACTTGACGACCGCTGGTTGTAGGGAAATTGCCGCGAAATGCAGTGGAGTGAAACCATCTTCAGTTTGAGAATTAACATCAGCTCCTGCTTGCAGGAGTAGCTTTACCAATCTCGGGTGCTCGTGTGTTGCTGCAACGTGTAACGGGCTTATGAATTTAAACAGACTGTCAACGGGGGCACCATCATTTAGAAGAATTTCTAATATTTCTTCGTTGCCAGTTTCGGCAGCAATGTAAACGGCTAATTTTCTATTGAAGGGGATCAATCGATAGACTATTTTATTATCCTTTAATGTTGCTTTAATAGTTTCGACTTTGTTCATTCGCACTGAGAAATGAAGTTGCTTCTCTAGAAAATACGTCTTTGCATTAATCTTTGAGAAGGATTTTAATAAATACTCCCAACACTCGTAGCGTCTATTCTTGATTATGTGGAAGAAGGTGTTGTCCGGTGTTTCGGTCTTCAAACCTACTTCTACTAGATATTTCAAAATATCCAAGTGCTTCGTGTTTATACTGCTTTCAAACAGGTGGAGTTCGTCTTTATTAATCGTGGCACTGCTTTTCTCGCCATTCTTCATGAGATATTGTAAAATGTCCAAACGACCGGAGGTTACTGCAAGTTTCAGAGCGGAACCATTGAAGTTTGGAATATCGACTTTGTTACATCCATTCGCCATGAGTAGCTTGACCATTTCAAAATTCCCTTTCCTAACTGCTAGACGAAGAGGTCCCATGTATGTCAGGTCGTTGTCATTCAAAACTGCACCGTGTTTGAAAAGAATTTCAGCCATTTGAACGTTTCCCAACGCCAGTGCAACATAAAGAGGCGTTTTTCCCTCTTTATCTTTCACCTCAACAGTGACGTTATTATCTATCAGAGTCTTTGCTAATTCGGGACGATCATAGAAAGTCGCATAGTGAAGAGGACTTTCCTCCTTCAAATTTTTTGCATTCAAGTTCGTCTCCCCTAAAAGAAGATTGAATACCTGAGGTTGGTTCCTCATTATCGCCAAATGCAGAGGTGTGTTCCCTGTTTCGTCCCGTTTGGTCGTGAACAATTCAGCTAATTCCGTATGTCCTCTCGCTGTCGCCACGTGCAGCAATGTTCTGCCTCGAATTGTTTCCGTAGTCGAATGTTTCCCTAGCAGGGAATTAACTAGATTCACGTCACCATTGTGGACTGCGAGGAACAATTCATTGTAGTCCGTAGTATCGTCATAATCATTTGAACTCTCCATGGTAACAAACTCAAGAATTAGCACCGAATCTAGTCCGCTGTCGCTTTGTCGGTGATTCCCAATTTCATGAAGAAAGCATAAATCCAATTCTGTAACAAGAAGTAGTTAAAATTTTTGAAAAATCATTTTCGTGGAATGAGGAAAACAAGTAAACTGACCCATTCAGAAGAATTTAACTATTCTGAAAACTTTTCTATTTTCCAAATCTTAGGTCTGAGAATAACGAAATTTTACAAATACCGAATGAAAAATTTCTTTTCTCTAATTAACCCTCCATCACACATTCCCTTTCCGATTTCAGTATTTTTTAAATAACTTTTGTTCTTCTCATTGTAAAATAAAATCAGTTTCTATACTCTTTCGACGGTTTTCTTCTTCAACACATTTCTAAATAAGCATTTAGTTTAAACACAATTAATCATTAATTATGAGTCTTCAAAGACAGAAAAAACATGATCCCCAAGTTTTGAACGTTCGAATGAACGAAATCTTTTTTATTGAAAATATTTTAATAATTTACTAATCATACTAAAATTTTACGCTTACAAAGTCAGTAATTAATTTTTTGGATAGTGAAGAAAAATAATGGCAATAAAAATTTAATTTTTAGAAAAAGTAAATAAATTTTGTTCCTTTGAACATTCAGAACTTTAGGATCTTGAAAAACGCGAAAAAATGATGAAAAAAAACAAGTTTTCAAAATATTTTTTGTTCCACTGTTGGCTATCTTCTTTAAAAATTAAATTTTGAATAATATTATTCAAAAATTCTAGAAAATTAATTGAATTTTGGAAGACTTGCAGTTCAAATTTTTAAGTATTTAAATTTTTTTAACCAATAAAGCACAATAATTAAGTAAATATTTTCTTTTTACAAAAGATTTGAAAAATTTAATTTGGAAATTTTTTTAAAATTAGGTTTCTGAAAAATAGTAATTAAAATTGAAAAAGTAATTAAAATTTTTAAGAAAAAGGTACTTGAATTCACAAAAACAATTTAAACAAATTGAAATAATTGGAAATTCTGTAAAATTTTATATTTTAAAGAATTTTATTTTTTGCTTTTTAAAAATTGTCTCTCAATATAATTATAATTTAGAAAATTTCGGTTAAAATTTAAAAAAATAATTAAATTTTTAAAACGTTATAACAGGAATTTTAGGAATTAATTACATTTAAAGGGTTTTTAAATTAAATTCCTTGAAAATTTTAGAGAAGCAAAAGTTTAAAAATATTAGAATTTTTATTTTCCAAAAATTATTAATAACATTATTTTTCTTTAAAAATTATTAGTTTTTCAATCATTTTATTCAAAAATTCTAAAAAATAATTGAATTTTGGATGAATTACAGTTGCAAATTTTAGAAATAATTATATTTCATGAGGTTTTGCATTGAAATTATTTGAAATTTTAATTCTTCGGGAAAAATAAATATAAATAAGTTTCAAAACTTTTATTTAACAGAAAGTATTAAAGTTGTGAAAGATTTAATTCACAAATTTCGTAAAATTGTTTCATGAAAAAATGAAACTAAATTTTTTTAAAAATACTTCTATTTCCGAAAATATTTTTAAAAAATTGAAACAATTGAAAATTTTGCCAACTTTTATTGAAATAAATTTTCAATTTTAATTCAAGTTGTTGTTAGAAATATTTTGGAATTTACTATACGAGTTGTTTAAATAATTAAATTTAATGAAAAACCGTAAGAAAAATTATATTTTATAAGAAATTAAGAATTTAGTCACTAAAATAAGATCATTTTTGGAACATAGCAGGGTTGGGAAGAACTAATTGAGAGTTTAATCACATTTATTTTACGAAATCAGTTTTATTCCGTAATATTACATGAAAAGTACAATTTTACATATGTTTCGATAACACAAGAAACAATCTTACTGAGAATTATATAAGAAAAAAAACAGTAGAGTACTGAACATAAACAGTACCATAGAGTATTTGTTATTTTTTTTAATTTTAAATTTTACTTTAAATTTTATTTTTTATTTTAAATATCACATGTACCTAACATTTTAAATGTTTAGTGTTTCATTTAGTAATCCAAGGAAATATTCTAATAACAATAAACTTAAGTTCATTTTCATAAAATGCAAAAAATAATTTCTCATTATTTAAAATATTATGTAGGTAGCTAAATTTATATCGACATTTCAGAATACTTTCTTTTAAAGCATCAAGCTTCGTTGAACGGTTGAAAATCTAATAATTATGTAGTAATACATTTCTATATTTCAAGTCAAACATTTGTTTAATATTAATGTCTAATATTATTAAATGTTAAATTTTTAATTTAACATTAAAGACAATTTTTGTGAAGAAGCTGCTGAAAATCTTCTCAAATCTATAATCGAGAGATATTTAAAAATTAGATTGATTTCAACTTTGGAAATTCGTATTCTATGTTGTTTTCGAACCAAACTGGTCATTAGACTAATGCATTCGTTGATGAAATTTTTTCTTCTTTCCGCTATTTCGATATTCGTTTTTATAAACTCGGCATACGCTGGAAATTTATCTTCGCAAAATTCGATTTCTTTGAGAAAGCTCCTGTTGCTTGTGTACACTGCGAGTTTATCAGCTGATTCGATTAAGGCATCATGGAAAGTGATACTTGAATCTTTACAAACTTTTGTCTTTCGCATTCTAACTCTCTCCTTCATACACTTCTTTCTCCAATCGTCGAGCTCGTTGTTACGGCAAAATTTCAACAAACAAGCATGACGATTTTTTATCAACAACACCAGACGAGCTATTATCAATCGTAAAACGTTTTTTTCATCCACTGTGTTGTCCTTATTGTCAGAAACTGTCGAATTATTCCCAATTTTATAACTCAGAAGATCGGCATAGTTTTTTGAATAATGAATCGAGAGTAATTTGTAGTTGTAACTTTTGTCACGTAGACTCAATTCGATATCGCAACATGTTTTCGAATCATCGTATTCCATCAGGAAATGTTGTAGTTCTGTGGTACGCTCAACGATGTAACAATCGTTTAACGTTGCTTCTGCGAAGTGTTGGATTCTCTTATCGGACAGATAATTGAATATACATCGGAGGATTTCGGGACGAAAGGAAGAATTATTTTCTTCTACGTTGTTAGATGCAACCTTTATTTGAGTTGCGGTTCTTATTAACATTTTTATCGCCGACTCAGCCATTTCATTGGCCGAATAACGAATTAATAGCTCTGTGATTTTTGTCAATCTCTCGAAGATGAGAAGAGAAGTGGGTTTGTGAAGAGACATAAATGAGAACATGAGCATGGACATTTCTAATGGTGATTCTCTGGTACGATAGTCTTCAATGGGGTCTGCGCCGTTTTTTAGGAGAAATTCAACTACTGCCGGCTGCGTTGCAATTGCGGCGAAGTGTAAAGGAGTGAGACTCTGCTTGGTTCGCAAATTGACATCAACTTTTGCTTTTAGGAAAAGTTTCACTAATCCAGGATGTTTGTGTGTAGCTGCAACGTGAATCGGAGTTATTACCTTGAATAAACTTTCGACAGGATAACGGGCGTTTAGTAGTGTTTCCAGTATTTCTTCATTGCCAGTTTCGGCAGCGATGTGGACGGCTAACATTTTAGCTAGAGGGTCCGATATATAATCGTTTGCCGGATCGTTGACGATTGCTTTAACAGACTCCACTTGGCCCATTCGAATTGAAAAATGAAGCTGCTTCTCTTTGAAATGCGTAGTCGCACAGATTTTCGATAAGACTTTTACTAAATACTGCCACATAGCATAACGTTTCAAACGAATTGTCTCAAACATTAAATCCTCTACTGCCTCTGTTTTGACACCAATGTCCACTAAATACTTTAAACTATTCATTCGATTCATTTTTATGCTCACTTTCAACAAATTGTGACTGTCCTTATTGATTGTTTTACTATTTTTCAAACCGTTTTTCATGAGATATTTTAAAATATCCATTGTTTCGTATATTACTGCAAGTCTGAGAGGAGAATAATATCTATTTGGAACGTCGATAGTGTTAAATCCGTTCGCCATGAGTAGCTTGACCATTTCAAAATTCCTTTTCGCAACTGCATCACAAAGAGGTTCGATATTTGTTAAATCCTCTTTAGTCAAAACTGCACCGTGTTTAAAAAGAACTTCGGTTACTTGAACGTGTCCCTTCGTCAGTGCAACATAAAGAGGCGTTTTTCCCTCTTTATTTTTCACCTCAACAGTTGCGTCATTGGCTAGAAGAGTCTTTGCAAATTCGGGGCGATCATAGAAAGCCGCATAGTGAAGAGGACTTTCCTCCTTCAAATTTTTTGCATTCAAGTTCGTCTCTCCTAGAAGAAGATTGAATACCTGAGATTGATTCTCCATTATCGTCAGGTGTAGAGGTGTGTTCCCTGTTTCGTCCCGCTTGGTCATGAACAATTTAGCTAATTCCGTATGTCCTCTCGCTGTTGCCACGTGCAGCAATGTTCTGCCTCGAATTGTTGTCGTAGTCGAATGTTTCCCTAGCAGGGAATTAACTAGTTTCACGTCTCCATTGTGGACTGCGAGAAACAACTCATTATAGTCCGTAGTGTCATTGTAATCATTCGCAAGATCCATGACGACAAATAGAAGAATGTGAATCAAATGTAGTCTATACTCTTCCTCTAACGATGGTGTTTACAATCTCAAATATAGGAAGTCTTTTATGCTCCACTTACATATTCTACAACAAAAATTAAAGAAATGTGTCAGGGCTGCAATGATTTATATCAACTTGATGTAAATCATGACTTTAATCTTGATTTCAATCTCGATTTCAATCCTGACATTGAAATCAAACTGCGAAGGAACCGCAAAAAGTCTTCAAGTATTTCAGACCTCGGATCGACTTTAACAAGCAAAAAAAACATTGCTTCAGTCTATTAAAAATAGAAAAATAGTCAAAATTGTATTAAATAATTAAATTTTTCCAATGCTGCTTTGTATAAAAAAATTCAACTTTGTATTTTCCTGATTTCTAAATACAATTATAATTAACACTTGAATAATTTTGCTAAATAAATAGTTAAAAAAAAATTTATTTTTCACAAAACAAAATCTTCACTTGGAACAACGACAAATTTCACTATATTAACGAAAGTTATCGCTGTTCCAGTTAAAGGTTTTTTCATTCACTGAGAAAATAATGTACAAATTGAAATTCTGAAATTTAATAATTTTTAAAAATTACAACTATATAACCATTCCCTTTAACTATATGCTTTCATCTCCCAATCAATTGTCTCTAATAATTTTTCATAATTTTCCGAATGTTCTTTAAATAATTCGATTATTGAAGTACAAAAAATCCAATTTTCTATCATTGAAACTTTCCGTTTTTATTTTTAAAGATATTAAAGTAGAATATTTTTAAAAAAATTTTTCATCAAAAATGTCTTTTAATATATAAATTTTTAAAAAATATAAGATAATTTTTAAAAATCTTTACAATTGTACACACAATTAAAAAATGTAAAATTGAAATTATAAAAAAAAGAAACACAAAAAAATAAATTATAATATATCTTCCAGAGGAATTAAAATTTCAAATAATTTCAATGAAAAACCTCATGAAATATAATTTTTTCTAAACTTTACAACTGTAATTCATCCAAAATTCAATTATTTCTTTAAAATTGTTAAATAAAATTATTGAAAACCTTCAGAAATTTAAAAAAAAAATAATGTTATTAATAATTTTTTAAAACAAAAATTTATAGATTTTTAAACTTTTGCTTCCCTAAAATTTTCAAGAAATTTAATTTAAAAACCATTTAAAACTTAATTAATTCCTAAAATTCCTGTTATAACGGTTTAAATATTCAATTATTTTTTTTTAAATTAAAACCGAAATTTTTGTTCAATCAATTCCTATCAGAATTCAACTTCGAGAATTGAATTATTTAAATAAAATAATTTTTGTAAATTCATAAAATTATATAATTTTAAAAATATAATTATATTTATAGACAATTTTTAAAGAGAAAAAAATAAAATTCTTTAAAATATAAAATTTTAGAAAATTTCCAATTGTTTCAATTTGTTAAAATTATTATAGGAAATTTAAATACCTTTTTCTTTAAAGAATTTTAATTACTATTTTTCAAAAGCCTCATTTTTTTAGAAATTTCCAAACAAAATTTTTCAAATTTTCATAACTTTTGTAAAATAAGTATTTAATCACATTTCTGTATTCTTCTTTTAAATAAAATTTAAGATCCTAAAGTTCTGAACGTTCAAATGAACGAAATATATTTATTTCTTCTAAAAATTAAATTTTTATTGCAATTATTTTGCTTCACTATAAAAAAAAATTAATTACTCAGTTTTTAAAAGTAACAATTTAGTTTTTAAATATTTTTCTGATTAGTAATTTATTAAAATTTCTTCAATAAAAAATATTTCGTTCATTTGAACGTTCAAAACTTGAGGATCATTAAAATTTGTATTTCCATAGTATATTTCTGTTTTTTCAAAGAATTAGGATTCCGGTATTTGGGTTTTGGTTTCTCAAAAATTTCTGTTTTTTTTTGAGTTATTAATATATTGCAGCAAACAATTTATTTAGTAATTTTTCGAAAAATACGTTTTTAGAGATGAAGTTACATTTTTCGATTTTTTGGATTAAAATTTTAATTATTAAAAAAAAATGTAAATTTTCATGTCGAAGCAAATCATTCATGACGTGAACACAAAACATCGACTATTTATATAGTTTTTCAAATAAAATTATCTTAGAATCAAAATGCCAGTAACGGTGTAATTCTGGTTTAGACGTCTATTTAAAATGAAAAATTTGACAATTTCGATAAAAGTAACTTTTCGGCTTATTACAGTAAATAAAAGCTTCTGTCACTTAAATAATGAAACATTAATAACAACTTTATAATAATTAAACAAAATAAAGAAAAAAAAATGATATCAAAAGCGTCAATAACAGCGTTGAAAAATTTGAAAATAATGTGTATTTGGAGGTTATGTAGCGCGCCGTATACATATATGCCTCTTTTTTTGTGTAATTTATTATTATTATTTCACGTGATATATTAACTTTACTTATTATCGATAAATATTTTTAAAAAATTGAGAAAAAATTAACAAAATAAATTTCTATTAAACATACTAACCATGCTTAATACAATATCAACATATCGCTTTTGTAAACTCGACTCGGTTTTCCATGACGAAACATTAAACTGATGATGGTATTTTACAATACTTTGATTATAGAAAACAATATTTTCTAACTTGTATTTATTTTATACAACTAAGAATAAGAACACTAAGAACAATTTATAGAACTTGATTAGTAAATCAAGAGACTCAAGCAGTGCAGTAATTGACATTTATAACCATAAATGTAGTATCTACAGTAGAGTGGAAACAGGAAACTTTAGTTGCGGGGTCATATGAACTGTTAAGTACAATTCACATTTCACAATTGCCAAATTGCAACAAATGAATTATGCTGCGGTTACACCTGTGCAGGCAGTCTGCCTTTATGCACTGTAAAAAATCCTAAGAATATTACCCACATAAAATGTGGCTATTTTACAGACAAGGGGAAAAGTGCCGCATTCAATGTGGCAACATAACCTTATTTAAAGCGTCACTTTCCCCCTGGTCTGGGTAATATCCTTAGGATTTTTTACAGTGTGGTTTATGGTCTACAAAAAAAATAAATAAAAAAAATAAATAATACAAAAAAAAAACAAAAATATAATTTGAAAATACGAACACATTAAATACTAATTTATAAACACTAAACAATAAATAAAATAACACAAAAAAAGGAATACACGAAGACTTAAAATGATAATTAAACAGAACAGTAATAAATAAAACAAAAACAAAAATAAATAAATAAAACAATAAATAAAAATAAAATATGAATAATATAAAAATGATGAGAATCATCATTGATACAATATTAGAGTGAATTTTAAAATAGAAGACAAAAGTGACTATAAAAAACGCAATAAAGAAAAAGAAAACAATAAAAATATCCGAATGTCCGAATATATTCGTGTAAAAAGTTATTTTACCAGATTAATTTATTAAAACTGGTTTTATAATAAAATATTATTTATTCTGCATACTGAGTGTAACTCGTTCAAAGTATTTTCGTTTTTACAAATTAATTTAATTATTAATTATCAAGCTACATTTTAGCATTTTTAAATATAAAATTTACTTATAGTTTAGATAAATTATTCTATTTGTAAAAATGTTAAATTCTACTCCGTTCTATTTGTTAAATACTTTGCAATCAGAGAACGAATCGTATTTTTCAATTTACTAATAAAATTAATGAGAAAAGAAAATTGATAATAAAAAATAATAAATGACAAAATTAAAAATTTTCTCCTAAAAATTCAATTATTTGAAAAAATTGTAATAAAATTCGTTGCAATAATTCAATTATTTTCATAAACAATAAATCGATTATTCGGTAATTTCATTTTTTAATCAATTTTTATTAGAAAATTCTAGAAAAATTCAATTATTTAAATTGAAAAATAAATAATTTATTGAATAATTGAATGTTTGTTAAAATTGAATTCTCATAAAGAATTTTATCAACAAATTTTTAAATAATTAAATTCTTTTGATAAATTTTAATAAAATTTTTAAGAATAATTACATTTTTAGGAAAATCCGATTAAAATTGTATAAAAATAAAAATTCTGCATTGAGTTTTATTATTTATGCAAATAATTGAATTATTTCATAGAAATTTATTAAAAATTTCATAAATAATTGAATTTCTGTAAAATTTTAACAAGAATTTTATTTAAGTTTTTAAATGTATTTAAATTTTGACAAGAATTAAAAAATTTTTTTTAAATACATATATGAATATTGAGGAATTTTATTATTTATAAAGATAATTAAAATTTTGACAAAAATTTTTGAACATATTTGAATTTCTGCAAAGAATTTTATTACTTTTGAAAATAATTTAATTCTTTCAACGACTTTTATTCAAGTTTATGAAAATAATTGAATTTCGGTGAAGAATTTTACTATTTCTAAAAATAATTGAATTCTTGAAAAGAACTTTGTTAAATTTTTTTCAATAACTGAACTCTTGCGACAAATTTTTTAAAATACTTTTTAAATAATTGATATTTTTCGAAAAATTATTTGAAATGTTTTATATTAAATAATTGAATTCCTGTGAAAATTTTATTATTTATAAAAATAATTGGTTTATCTTTATTTAGAAGAAATTCAACAAAGATTTTGTGAATTATTGAATTCCTGTGAAATTTTTCCAAAAATTTGATTAGTTTTTAAAAATAATTGAATTTCGAAGAAGAATTGTATTATTTATAAAGAAAATTGAAATTTTGACGAGAATTTAAAAAAATTTTTTGAACATAATTGATTTTTGGAGAAGAATTTTTTTATTTTTAAAGATATAATTGAAATGACCAGAATTTTTTTAAATTTAGGAATATTAATTGAATTTCT
The DNA here is from genome assembly GCA_032872475.1 of Leptopilina myrica (nomen nudum). NCBI lineage: Eukaryota > Metazoa > Arthropoda > Insecta > Hymenoptera > Figitidae > Leptopilina > Leptopilina myrica (nomen nudum). Next base: position 63,488,556 of record CM065458.1, on the reverse strand, counting down.
GCGAAAAATTTTATTACTTTTGAAAATAATTGAATTTCTGCAATTATTTGTAACTTTTCCAAAATTAATTTTTTTTTAGTATTTTTAACTAAAATTCTTTTATAAATCTAGTATTTATGAAAATTGTATAAAAATTACTAATTACATAATTTATAAGTCATAATTTAATGATAGTTTAGTAATTAAGTTCTTTAAAAATAAATTATTGTCTGAAATAGAAAAAATTCAAGGTTTTGTATTCAAAATTCGTGGTTATTTCTATAGTTTACAAGGCAAACAAAAAAAGCATCAAAACTTAGAGTTTTTTCATGAATTTTTGAAATTTGATTTTTTCCAGTACTTTTACTAAAAAATTCCTTAATTTTTCCTAACTTTCCTGAAATTCCCTGACCTGTGGCAACCCTGAATACTCTTTATAATCTATTATTATCCTTTTATTGTGTTAGGATTATTTCCGGTATTCACAATGGATTATACATTATATAAATTTAATAATACAAAAAAGTATAATCCATTTTTCTCAAATTTTTTTCAAATTTTTCTCATTTTCCGACTATAGTCGGATATTGGAAAATACATGAAGAGAAGTTTGTGAAAAATAGAAGAGAACAATTTTAAACAAACATATATTTTATTAAACGTCTTATCAATTTGAGATTTTTACAGTGTATAAAAATAAAGGCCTCACAGAGGTTAAAAAAGAAAAAAAGCGTATTTTTTTAATGCAATGTCAAATTATTAAAATATTTTAAACAAAAAATTTCAATAAGCGTTTAATTTCTTAATGTTAATGTGCCGACGAACAAAACATTGGTTTAAAGCGCTTAGTTAACGATGTAATCGCACTAAGTCCATAAATTTAAACTTAATATTAATATTAATAATATTAATAACTATTTTTGAATACAATAATGGAAACGAATCCTTATATATCACAATTTCTTTATAAAGCACACAGAATTATACAAATCAAAATATTTGCGCTAATTCAGTATTAAAAATCTTAGGAGCAAGCTGTCGAGAACCTTCGTAAATCCACAATTGTGAGATATTGAAATATGTGCACCATATCGGCTCGAGAAATTCGAATTTTATGGGACTTTTTAATCAAATTGAACATTAGACTAATGCATTCGTTGATGCAATTTTTTCTTCTTTCTGCAATTTCGACGCTTGTCTTCAAAAAATCGGCGTAAATTGGAAATTTCGCGTCGGAAGATTCGATGACTTTTAAAAAGTCGCCATTGCTCGCGTACCTTGCGACTTCATTGATCGATTTCGTTAATACATCATAGAAAGTAACGATCATATTTCCATTAATTTTCATCTTCTGCATGTCCAATTTTTCATCGACGCATTTTTCTCGCCAATCCTTGAGATCATTGTTTACACAATAGTCCAGCACACCCTGATGATTGTCTTCGGTCAACAAAACTAATCGCGCGACAATTAATTTGAAAAATTCTATTTTCACCTCCAAATCATCGTCATCATCATCATCATCATCAAAATCATAATTTTGAATACAAAGGAGATCACTAACATTTTCAGAGAAGCAAATCACGATTAATTTGCATTTGTGACTTGCGTCCGAGTCGTAAATTTCCACAGTGCTTCGTGACTCTGAATTGTTATAATCGATCATAAGTTGTAGCAATTCTGGTGTATGACCAAATGAACAGGGCTCACTTAGGACTTTCTCGGAAGAAATTTTCAATGTTTCGTCACTGAGATAGCTGGACATGCATTTAACAAGTTCAGGACGAAAGTGAGAATTTTCGTCATTACAGATGAGACCGTTCGGCTCTGAATTATCGATATTTAGGACTTTAATTCCAACCGCGAGCAAGTAGAGGCTCTCAATGGCTTCGGTGTCTAGGTAACGAATCAACAACTCGGTTACTTTGGTCAATCTTTCGAATCTGGGGAGGGGAATGCTTGTGGGGAAGAAGCTTGATGAGAACATGATTATGGCCATTGCTAATGGTGATTCGCTGCAAGAACAGTTGATGGTGGGATCGGCGCCCTTTTCTAGGAGATATTTCACAACCTCTGGTTTTCCCAAGGTTGCCGCGAAATGTAGAGGAGTGAGTCCGTGTTCAGTTTGGGAATTGACATCGGCTCCGGCTTTTAGGAGAAGCTTTACTAATCCCGTATGATGGAAAGTTGCTGCAATGTGAATCGGAGTTATTACGTTCAATAAACTATCGACGGGATAAGAGGCTTTTAGGAGGAGTTTTAATATTTCCTCGTTGCCAGTTTCGACAGCAATGTAGACGGCTAATTTCTTAGCGAATGTGTTTGATTGGTACTGATTTTTTGGCTCCTTGATGATTGCTTTGATAGTTTCGATTTGGTTCATTCGGATCGAGAAGTGAAGCTGCTTCTCTCGGAAGTGCGTTTTTGCGAAGATACTCGACAGCCGGGTTAATATGTACTCGAAAAGATCGTAGTGTTTGTAGGTAATCGAATCGTATAGTATGTCAGCGGGTCTTTCTGTTTTCAAACCCACGTTCACTAGGTATTTGAAAATATTCATTTGCTTATTCTTTATACTTGCTTGAAACAAGTGGAGTTTGTCTTTATTAATTGTTTCACTGCTTTTAACGCCGTATTTCATGAGGTATTCGAAAATTTCCAAGTGACCGTACGAAATTGCAAGTTTCAGAGCGGAACCATCGAATGTTGGAATATCGACTTTGTCACATCCGTTCGCCATGAGTAGCTTGACCATTTCGAAATTCCCTTTCCCAACTGCTAGACGAAGAGGTCCCATAAATGTCAGGTCGTTCTCATTCAAAACTGCACCGTGTTTAAAAAGAATTTCAGCCATTTGAACGTTTCCCTTCGTCAGTGCAACATAAAGAGGCGTTTTTCCCTCTTTATCTTTCACCTCAACAGTGACGTTATTATCTATCAGAGTCTTTGCAAATTCGGGGCGATCATAGAAAGCCGCATAGTGAAGAGGACTTTCCTCCTTGAGATTTTTTGCATTCAAGTTCGTCTCTCCTAGAAGAAGATTGAATATCCGAGGTCGGTTCTCCATTATCGCCAAATGCAGAGGCGTGTTCCCAGCTCCATCTCGCTTAATGGTGAACAGTTTTACTATTTCCGAATGACCTCTTCCAGCCGCTACGTGCAGCAATGTTCTTCCTCGTATCGTATCCAACGTCGAATATTTCTCCATCAGAGAAAGAACAAGATTTACGTCTCCATTGTGGACTGCAAGAAACAGTTCATTATAATCAGAAGTATCTTCGTAATGATTCTCAAAATCCATGGTAAAAAAAAATTGAAAAACTAGATCCGAATGAACTTCACTCAAGCCTAAATGTTAGTGATGATCGAAAGTCTCGAATAGGCAGAATTGCTCCAAATAAACATTCTGTAACAAATATTAGAAAATTTGTATAATTAATTCCTACTATCCTCGTACTCTCACATATCTCACAATTTTTTTCCCCCTTGTCTATTATAACATTTTTTTTTTAAATCATTTAGAAGTACGACTTATTTTGAATTTTGAAAAACTGACATCGAATTCATTATAGCTAAGATTTTAATTTTTAATTTTCTACTTTTGCTGTAAATTCTGCCGCATAAGCATTCTTTTTTTTTGTTATAAGAAAAAAAGAATATTGTTACAATTAAAAACTAAAAAATTGTTAATTCTTCATTACAGTAGAACCTCGATTATCCGAGGTAATGTGGGGAAGAGGTACCTCGGATAATCGAAAACTCGGATAACACGGAACCAATGAAAATTTCAAAATATTAAATTATTTTTCAAGTGTTTAAAGTGTTAGAATAATATTAAATGACAAAAATGGACGAAATTTTAAATGGAATGATCACAAACAGTGGTTTTGTAAAATTTACTTTTCAAATTTAGTCGCTCGATCCGTTTTATCCGAGTTATTCCGCATTATCTGAGCATGTTTAGTGCCTCGGATAATCCGGAATCTCGGATAATCAAGGCTCGGATAACCGAGGTTCTACTGTACCTCAGAAGCAAACGAATTCTAGGTTAATAACTTCGTGTCAGATTTATCTTGAAAAAATTTTATTCTTAATTATTTGAATTCGAAATCAATTTTCATTGAATATTTTAGAAATAATGAACACTTGAAGACCAATAAATTTTAAATTAATAATTGATTCTCTTTCTGTATTTTTATTCAAAAAAAATTAAAAACATAACCTCAAATTTTTTGCTTCTACACCTTTATTCTTTGATGAATTAAAATTTTTATTCTTTTTTTTTCCAAAATGTTTTAAAAATAATTGTAAAGCATTATTAAATTTACCTTTAAAAAGATTTCGTTAAAATTTTTATTCATAAATATATCAATTATTTTCAATTAAAATTCTTCAAAAGTTGACTTTCAAAAATGCAACAAATTACTTGAAATAAATCAATCATTTTCAATAAAGTTTTACAAAAATTCAACATGATTTTAATTATTCGGATACATCTGAAAATTTTAATTATGATAAAAAAATGATTCAAAAACAATTTTTCAACGATTTGTTTATATTATAAAAATAAAAATAAGTTGCAATTTTTTTTTTACTAAAAGTTGTAGTACATTCTTATTGCAATGTTTAGAAGAAAAGTTGAAAATAGTTTTAATTTTCTGACATTTCTCTTACTATATATAGATATACTGACAAAAATGTTGTACTCAGACTCAGAGTACAACTGTCAAAAAAATATAGTGTATCACTTTTTTGCGACAATATTGTAATTCTTTATTTTTTTTGTGAAATATTCACGTTACTTATTACCGATATATGTTTATAAGAAAATTGAAAAACATTTGTTAAAAACAAAAATAATTTTTATTAAAAAAATATACTTACCATAATATAATGTTAATAACATATCAGTTTTGTAAACATGACAATTTTCCGCGAGTAAACGTCAAACTAATGAAAACATTTTGCTATGTTTGTATATATTATAGAATCTACAAGATTTTTTTAACTTGTATTTATTTTATTTTATATAATAAATATATAATAATTTATAGACTTTGATTTAAAAAAACAAGAGGTAATTGAGAAAATCTCTGCGAGCAAGCAAGTAAGCAACAACTATTAAGTAGAATTCACAATAGCCAAATTTGCAACGGACAACAAAAAGTCTAAAGGTTCGTTCACTCTACCTCCGTCGAATTTTCCTTCTGAACAATTTTTACTGAAGGTGTAAATGCTCAATGTCAATGGAAAAAAGTTATTGTAGATAGAACGTTAGAATGTCACTGTAGAGTGGGGGTAGGTAGATGTTGTCGCAGATTTTGATTTGTTGCCAACAAAGAAGGAAATGCAGAAAATACAATGCTGTTCTTATTGAGAAATAAATTATAAACGTTGTCTTTTGTGAAATATGAAGATTTGAAGCGTTCGAAATTCTAATTTCGACTATAACTGTGATTACAAATACGTGTAAAGTTGTCTTTTCAGATGCTGAGAAATCGCTGTGTATCTTTGAGGTTAGGACTATTTGTTTACAACTTTATATATATTTTTTATTTTTATATATCTTGAAAATACTTAATTTCGTTAAAGTCTAATTAAAAACAGAACGTCTTAAATATATATGCTTTCTGCTGACGGAGGTGTAAATGCACCTTTAGGTATTATTTACATGCCGCAGTAAAAATAGCCTTATTTTTAGGCTTTGTTCCCACAACTGAAGTTTCCATTCTATTGCGATTTTTACTTTTCTGGTTATAATTGTTTTCAACTGTCTCTTTGTTTACAAATCAAAAAAATCTATCAATTGTAAATGTAATTAGATACTGTAATGTAAAATGAATACAAGTAAAAAAATTTTCATTTCCGTAATCGAAAAATTGTAACATGCCAAATCATTAGTTTAATGGTTTAATGTTTCGTCACGGAAAATAATCGCGTTTAAAAAAGCAATATAGATATTGCATTATATTCATGGTTAGTATTATTTTTAATAAAAGTTCATTTAATAATTATGTACTTATTTATTATTTTAATTGTTTCTCGATTTTTTTAAAAGTGTATATCGACAATAAGTAAAGTTGACAATATCACAAAGGCTTGACATACGTTATATTTATATTTTTTTTCTCATTCTTACACACTACACATTTTGAATGTGCATAAAGTGACAATATAAGTAATTATTATTTTATAAAATGACTATTAGAGTTATAATCGTTATAGTATATATGTACAGGTTGATTTTTTTAAATATAAAACAACAAAGTACGAAGTTTTTTGCACGAAAGTCATCTGAGAAAAAGAAATGAGTCGTATAAGCGATCACAGTGATGAAATAGTGAATCTTTATTGGTATATGTGTTGATTGGATTTGCGATAAAAAGAGATTTAATTTTTAAGTCATTAAAATGATTCTACAAAATTTTAAAAAATGACATTTATGTAAGTTTAAAAAATCATGAAATTCAAATTGAATTGATGTCATTTTAATGACCTTTAAATCCCTTTTAAAAGAATGAAGTGTGTTAATAATATTTACGTCGTAAAAGGAATTAAAGTCCCATCTCTAATTAATAATTTATTTTTAATTATTAAATTAAAGTTTTCCCAAGCATTTTATACATTTTATTTTATTATATTTGAAAGACAAAATTTTATATGTTTATTTTATCCAAATAGGTAAGTTTTAAAATCAATTTTTTAACTTTTATTTTGGATATGTTTACATAATAATTTATTTATACAAGTAAATCACTTCAATTTGAACAAATATCAAGCAAGAAATTTGCATTATTTACAATTGCTTTGATAAAATTAAAAGTTTTTAGAAAATAGAGGAAAAAATGTTTATAAATTCTATTTGTCAATTGCAAATTTTAATTAAAATTGAAAATTTTTTAATTTTTAGAAAATAAAGGAAAAAATTTTACTCAAAGACATGTTTTGATACTTTTTTTTAACGAATTTCTCTAATCGTAAAATTATTCGAAAACATTAACAAACCGAATTTTTAAAATAAATATTTAATTATTATTTTTCCACGGGATTTAAGATTTTTCAAAACATTCAAATTCAAACCTCTTTGAAATTAAACAACTTTTAAAGATTTTATCCATTTTATATTTAGAATATAGTCACTGTAATTTTCTTAAAAATTATTTCCATCAATTCAATTATTATTTTCTAGAATTTTTATTTTTTTATTTTTTTTATTTTTTTTTTATTTTTTAAAAAATATTTTCTGAAAAAGTTCTTTGAGAATTTACAATTTAAAAAGTTACTATGAATTTAGAAACATTCCTGCATGAAATAATGTATAGAAAAATATTAAAAGTTTGGAAAAATTCTCTTAAAGCGTTTAGAAAAATTTCCTTATGCAAATATAGGAAAATTTCGGAGAATTTGGAGAATTACCATAGTTGAAATAATTTGTGACTTAAAATTATTTAAAAGAAATTGAATTAAGCTTTTTAAAAATATTAATTCTTCAAAATTGACAGTTAAAAGTACTAGGAAAATAAATTTTTTAAAATATTTTAATGTGAAATCTTTTCAAAATAACCAAATTATTATTTAAATACAGAAGAAAAAAGATTTATTGAATAACTGTCTGTTTTTTAAAAATTAATTCTTGTAAAGCATTTTATCAACAAATTTTTAAATAATTAAATTCTTTTGACGAATTTAAAAAGGTAAAATTTTGAATTTCTTGAGATTGTTAAAATTTTACTTTAAAATAATTACTATTCAATAAATGATTGAAAAGTTGGTGTATATTATATTCAGTAAGTTAAATGTTTGTGGAATGAACAACTTGTTTAAGAATAATTACAATTTTCGAGGATTTCGATTGAAATTGTACTAAAAAGAAAAAAAATTATGTGATGAACATCATTATTTATGGAAATAATTCAATGTTTAAGTACAATTTTATTAAATTTTTTTCCAAATAATTGAAGTCTTTTGGAAAATGTATTAAATTGCAGATATTGAAAATCATCGAAATAGGGAAAATTTTTGAAAATAATGGATTTTTGGAAAATAATGATTAATTGTAATTTTGACGAGAATTTTTCTTTAAATTTTGAACGTAATGGAACTTTTGTAAGAAGAATTTTTATACGAATTTGAAAATAATTGAATTTCTGCAATCATTTGTAACTTCACATAAATGCAAGTTTTTAAAAATGTTTTTACTAAAATTTTCTATACTTTCATTATTATTAAAAAAATTAATTAAATTGACCAATTTAACAATAAATTTCAAGAAGAATTGGAATTATTAACATTTTGCAATAATCCAAGTTTTTTAAAAGTTCAAATTAAATTCATGAAAAATTGAAATTCCATAAAATTTCAAATCAAAACCTTTTGGAGTTGATTTATTCATGAATAATATAAACGCAATTCTTTAAAAATTAAAGGAATTTTGAAGTATTTAAGTAAAATTTTCATTAAATAATTTTTAAGTACAATTTTATGATTGTTGTTCAAGAATAAAATTGGTTATTAAATTTTTTTAGAGAATTAAAGTTTTTTAACATAAAGTTATTTAAAATGAAATTCTTGTCAGAAATAGAAGAATTTTATGGTTTTGTATTAGATTTCGGGATGATTTTATAGTTTGTGATGATGACAAAAGAGACACAAAAAATCATAATTTTCTTATGAATTCTAAATATTTAATTTTTTTGCAGTATTTTTTCTGACCTTTCCTCGAATCCCCTTGTCTCTGAATATATGATTATTTTGGTTATAATAGTAATAATCTGCATTGAAATTTATATTTTATACACGGAAGAAAATCTTCACCTGGAACAACTGCAAAGTTCACTATATTAGCGAAATTTTTAGTTATTGCAACGAATACATTCGCTACTTTAGCGAAAGTTGTCGTTGTATCAGTTAAAGGTTTTTTCCATGTATATTTATGAAAAAAATTTGAAATAAATTTCTTAAATTCTATCTTTTTAACCTTCGGAGAACACATCTCTTTTTGAGGTCATTTTTCAATGCTCAACCAATTTTGAACTGTTCATCTGCTTAACCTACGGATTTTTTGAAAATATAGTTTAAACTCTATAAAATAAGACTGTGTACTTTAAAATCCTTATTAAAAATATTAAACAATAGATAAAAAGCTTTTCGCCAAAAATCGTGGGGTCAAAATGACCCCATGTGTTCTCCGAGGGTTAAATTTGCTAATTTTATTCTAAAAAGGTTTGTAAGAAGTTATAGTCGTGCGTCGCGAATTGTTTGCTGGTTAATAATAATAATAATAATGCATTATAACAATTATGTTTTAAAGGTGCAAAGAATATAAAAATTAATTTTTTTTTGCCTGTATTTCATACTAAAGTGGGCTCATACGTACGTGCATTAAAAAGTGATGCACATTTTCTAATTTTTGTTATAGAATATATAAGTGGAGTAATGCTTCCAATTTGAGATTGAAAATCATCGCGAAATCGACGGTTAACAACCTTTGAATCGAAATCTTCTATTTGTTGCCATGGATCCTGCGAATGATTACGAAGATACTTCTGGTTACAATGAATTGTTTCTCGCAGTCCACAATGGAGACTTGGATCTTGTTCAGTCTCTGTTAAAAAAATATTCCGAGACGGAAACAATACGTGGCAGAACATTGCTGCATGTTGCGACTGTAAGAGGACATACAGAAATAGCAAAAAAACTTTTAGATAATGGCGCTACTATTAAGGTCGAAGATATTAAGGGCAATACACCGCTTGATGTTTCATTAGCGACGGGAAACGTTCCAATAGCCGAAATTCTTTTCAACAATGGTGCAGTTTTGAGTGAAAAGGATTTATCAAATATGGTACCTCTTTGTAAAGCAGTTAAAGAAGGAAATTTTGAAATGGTAAAACTGCTCATGAAGAACGGATGTAACGCAATCGAAATTTCGAAATGTGATTGTTCTGCTCCTAAACTTGCATTATTATCCGGTCGTTTGGACATTTTTGAATATCTCTTAATGAATGGTGTGAAAAGCATCACAACAGTTAAGGAAGATAAACTAGGCTTATTCAGATCAGTTATTTCAAGAGGCGGTTTGGATGATTTAAAATATTTAGTCGATATTGGTATTAAAGTGCAAAATTTAGAAGAGCTCTTTCAAGTCACATTTATTTCGGGTCGTCATGACATGTGGAAGTATTTAGTGACAAGGTTGTCGAAAATCAATGCGAAAACGTACTTTAACGAAAAGCAGCTTCATTCTTCTATTCGAATGGGCCAACTGGAAAGTGTTAAGAAAATTGTAAATGAACCATCAAATGGATATGAATCGGACACTTTCGCTAAAAAATTAGCCGTTCACATTGCTGTTGAAAGTGGCAGTGAGGAAATGTTAAAAACTCTTCTAGACGCTGGTTATCCTTTTAGAAGTCTTTTTAAATTTATAAGTCCTCTTCACGTTGCAGCAACATTCGAGCACCCACGACTAGTCAAACTGCTATTGAATGCTGGAGCTGATATTAATTTACAAACTGAAGATCCTGGCCGTACACCGTTACATTTCGCAGCAACTGCAGCACAACCAGCTGTAGTTAACTTTCTTCTCAAAAATGGCGCTGATCCCTTTAAAACCTGCAAATTTGGGGAATCACCGATAAGAACAGCTTTGGAGATTCATTCAGGCCTTTATCATGAATTCTTTCCTCTCACTCCTGTAGTATTTGAGAGATTACTGAAAGTAACGGAAATGTTAATGCGGTATTCGGATAGTATAACTAACGAGCAATTATTTGAATATGCAGTTAAAATAAGAGTTTCAAGTATCGAGAATTCAAAGCCTATATCAAGAAGACTAATGACTGTAGGTGATTCTGTATTTCGTCCTGAAATTGTTAGATGCATATGTAATTATCTGCAAGAAGATGAAGTTAAATATTTTTTCGAGACAGTTTTTGAAGATTCATCCTATTATCCACCAGAGTTGTTACAACTTATAATGGATTATAGGAATAACTCGATATCATGTTTTGATATAAAAATAAACCCTTGGTTTGAAAATGTCATGTGCCAATCGCTGTTAATTGGTTACTCAAAAAATGTTGACAATCTTTTAGGTTCAATTTCAGATATTATTAGTGATTACGATCCAGATTGCTACAATGACGAAGAGGAAAGTAATGTATTAGATTTATTAAAATTATTAGTAAGTCGTTTGGTACTGTTGAACACAAATTGTGATCTTACTCAGTTTAAAGGAAAATATAAATTAATTGATGATCTTATTGAATGGCAAGAGAATTGTGTACAAGAGAAAATTGTCATGCAAACTACGAAAGTTAATGAAAAATTTAATTTCACATTCTACGATGTGTTAACGAAATCAATTGATAAAGTTGCAGGGCACGCAAGTAACGAAGATTTTTTCATTGCAATGAAATCTTCAGAAATAAAATTTCCTATATATGCTAATTTTTTGAAGGCAAATGTCGAAGTAGCAGAAAGAAAAAGAGATTGCATCGATGAGTGTACGACATTAATGAATCGTATGGTTGAAAAATGTTACAAAATTAAAATTTCTAATTCTGATATTCGTCACATTCTCCAGTATCTCTCTCTTGTAGATTTGCGAAGACTTTCAGCCGCTTGTTCCTAAAATGTAATTTTAATTACAAATAATCTAAGGTCTACGATGAAGATTTTGTAATTTAAGGATTTTTTTTTCATAAATGTACTTATTTTTTAAAATAATAACATACAGTTTATAAAAAATTCAAAACCTTCAAATTGTTTTTATCCAGGGTAAATGCGTCTATTACTGGGATTTTTATAATACTATTATTTACTATTTTGGAATAATATAATATTTGGAAAAATTATTTTCGACCTCACTCAATACAATTGTGCGTAAAGAAACACATTTAAAGTATTATTAATTTAATTATTTAAGAACAAAAATTACTTATCCCTTATCGCAGTAATTGACACATTTCCATTGAATATGCTTGTGCTCCAATTACTGGGAGCAACATAACCTCTAAATGCACGTATTTTTATCGCCGTAATTCGCTCACGTTGGCTCAAGGTGCCGTCCCATGTCAGCGTGAAACGGGAAACGGAAAACGTTTAACCAATAATAATTTTCTTTTAAAATGATTTCCATTGAATCGGAAGTTGTTATTGGCTAAACGTTATCCGTTTTCCGTTTCACGCTCACATGGGACTGGCCCTTTAATCTCCCAGTAATTCACGCATTTGATATCATTTGTTTATAGATTTAATTTGTTTAAATAATGAATTTCTATAAAGTTTTTATTAATGTTTTATTATCTAAATGATAAGAGCTTTCAATTTAATTAGCTTTAACTTTACTTCTTGCATTATAATTCTCGAATTTTTTATTCCAAGCCGGAATCGTGTATTTCCCTATTGGGAATTGGGATGAATGGCGAACACGAAAACGACATTCGCAATATGAACAAATTTTGTAATGCAAAAAGGAAAAGAAATTTATCCCCAGCGGCAAGGTAGAGTAAAAAAATATATGTTCTCACTCACAAATAATACAAATATGATTTAATGAAAATGAAAATTTGACTTGAAGAGGGAATATCTGATGTTTATTAGTCGAGGTGATCGCAATACGGAATCACGTACTGTATGCTTGGCATCCTATTGCAGAAATTCCTTTATCCTTGCCTCTTGCACAATGCCAACACCGACAGTTGTGCGAGCACCTTTATTGTCAAAGACTTTAAATCGACCAACCTTGCTTTTATACGTTTTGTGGAAAGTATTTTGGTTTGTGTTGATTGTGTACTGAAATCATAGAATTATTTTAATTTTAAATCACTAAATCAACTTCTTTATTAATTGAGTCTGCCCGAATAATCGAAATAGATTGAAATGAACTAAAAGGAGATAAATTGGTTTATCGTAAGGCACTCCGTTTCAATGTTTTGGACACTGTCATTATTAAGGTTAGGAAAAACAATTGCATGCCTATTTTATGTTTAATAACAATAAATAATACAATATAAAGAAAAAAAACATTAGCAAAGAAAAAAGAAATTTTCTATTTCGCTCGTGAATATTAACCTTTACATATAAATAAGACGATTTTGTTTTATATTTGATTCCGATAAATTTTACATTATCCCAGATTGTTTATAATATAAATTTTCTTATGTAAAATAATTATTTTCTACAATTTGCATAATTTATACCAAAATGTAACTCATTTCGATTTATGCGAAAAATAACCTATAAACAAATCTTTCAAAAATTATTTATTTTAAATTCAATATTTGTGACGCGATCTGAAGAAAGCGACCTTAGAAGCAAGTCACTTTAAGGTTATGTTAGAGCTACTTTCGCTACTTTTTTGTTGATTAAAAGTTTCTTTTTATTTTTTTCAAATTAAAATTAGTGTTTATTAAATATCTTAGTTGTATAATAAAAACTTAAATATTAATGATTTTCATTGACAGTTGATCATTTTTTTGTATTTTTTATTTAAAAAATTGCAAACCTAACCTATAATTTTCTGCTATTAAGGTCCATTTCATCAGATCGCGTCATATTTTTAGTATTTTTAATTACACATTTCGAAAAATTCAGATACAAACATAAAAAAATAATAACTTTTTAGAATTAAGGCCATGAGGGAGAAATTGCATGAAAAAAGTGTTTTCCCGCCTCTCGTCTCACTTCTAAGTAGTTGGAGATATCTTGTTCTGATTTATTAGGTTAATTAGGAGAATTCGAGCTGATAAAGATTGTTCTCGAAATTTGCAAGTAATTTTTGAAATAAATATAGAAAAACGTAATTAAAAAAGTTGCATTTTTGGCTAAAGTGAGGGACAATAAGGCGGCGAGCAAACAGACAAGTGGATCTATGTGTCAGTGGTCAAGGAGGTGGCGCCAATTCTCAGTAGTGACCGCGACTTGAACTACGAAAGTGTTTCCAACCTCAAATTACTTCATTTTCAATCGTAAATAAAATAATTTCCTCGCAAAATTATTGCAAAAACGGAGAGGACCGCTCCTCAGTGAGTCTTCTTCTAGCACCTCTCCAAATATGAACCGGAAATATTTTATCCTCTCAAAATGAGAGCGCGATACCAAACCGTTAAAAACCCAGTTTCTCCAAAGTTTAAACAATTTTTTCAATAATTATTTATCAAAATTTTGCAAAATTCCGAGATGAGCACCAATCCCAGAAGGTTTATCTATATTTACCAAAAATTCCCGACTCAAAATATTCTTTTCTTTTTAAATGAGAGCGTGATCACGAAACCACATTTTCTCCCACCTGCCCTTAATTTCAAAATTTTGAATTGAAGTTCATCGAAAAATTAATTGGTTTTTTACCATTCTTTGTACGCCTTGAATGAGAGTTGTTCGTCCCTAGGCGATTATGTTATAAATACAAAAGAAGTGATAAAAACTTTCTCATTTTTGTTACAGAATATTTCATTGGTGCTGTTTTTCTTATTCGGGATTGTAGATTACTAGCAAAAGCTTCAGTAAAGTGTACTTGGATCCAATATTCTTGTATTCGTTACCATGGATCCTGCGAATGATTACGAAGATACTTCTGGTTACAGTGAATTGTTTCTCGCAGTCCACAATGGAGACTTGGATCTTGTTCAGTCTCTGCTAAAAAAATATTCGGAGACGGAAACGATACGTGGAAGGACGTTGCTGCACGTGGCGACAGCGAGAGGACATACGGAGATTGCTAAACTATTCATCCCCAAGCGAGACGGCATTATAGATACACCTTTGCATTTAGCGATAAGGGAAAATCTGCCTGAGTTATTCAATCTTCTTTTAGAAGATAGTAATTTGAACGCTAGAAATCAAAAGGATGAAACTCCACTTCACTATGCAGCTTTGTATAATCGTCCTGAATTCGCACAGACTCTTCTAGACAATGGCGCTTCGATTGAGGTGAAAGATATTAAGGATACAACGCCACTTGATGTTGCATTGAATAATGATAACGTTGAAATAGCTAAAATTTTGTTTAAACATGGTGCAGTTTTGAGTGATAACGATTTAACAAATATGGAATCTCTTCGTTTCGCAGTTAGGAAAGAGAATTTTGAAATGGTAAAACTGCTCATGGCGAACGGATGTAACAAAGCCGATGTTACAATTAATTTTTCTTCTCCTCTGTCACAAGCTGTAATATGTGGTCGCTTAGACATTCTAGAATATCTCATAAAGAATGGTGTAAAAAACAGGGAAACAGTTAACAAAGATAGACTAGGGTTATTTGAAAAACTTATTTCGCTAGGTGGTAGTATAGATACTTTCAAATTTTTAGTCGATATTGGTATTAAAGTGCAAAATTTAGATGAATTGCTCAATAGTACATTTACTTCGGGTCGTCATGACATGTGGCAATGTTTAGTAACAAGGTTTTCGAAAATGAATGCAAATACCTACTTTAAAGAAAAGCAGCTTCATTCTTTTATTCGAATGGGCCAAGTGAAAACTATTAAGGCAATGGTTAATGAACCATCGAATGAATATGAATCAGACACTTGGTCTAAAAAATTGGCCGTTCAGATTGCCGTTGAAAGTGGCAGTGAAGAAATATTAGAAATTCTTCTAAACGCTGGTTACCCCGTTAATGACAGTGCGTTTAAATTTATAAGTCCTCTTCACCTTGCAGCAACATTCGAGCACCCGCGACTAGTGAAACTGCTCTTGAAAGCTGGAGCTGATGTTAATCTACAAACTGAAGATTGTGCCCGTACACCATTACATTTCGCAGCAACTGCAGCTCAGCTAGCTGTAGTAAAGTTTCTTCTCAAAAATGGTGCTGATCCCTCTAAAATCTCTAAATTCGGTGATTCACCGTTGAAAGAGGCTTTGGAGATTCATTCAAACTCGCTTAATCGCACACCTGTAACTCCTTTACTGTTTGAGGTATTGTTAAAATTAACAAAAATGTTAATTCCGAATTCGATTAGTAAAACGAATGACTTATTTTTACATGCAGTTGAAATAAGAGTATCATCAAGTATCAATGATTTTACTTCAGAGTCAGAAGGACTATGGTCTAACGAACGCGGTTATGTCTTTCGTCCTGAAATTGTTAGATGCATATGTAATTATCTAAGTAATAGCCAAGTTGAGAGTTGTTCTGAGTCAATTTTAGCTGACGAAGTTGCTACATCTTATCCACCAGATTTATTAAAACTTATGATGGAATACAATGATTCAAAATCATGTTTTGATTTAGAAATGAGCGTTTGGTATCCTAATGAGAACTGTCAATTGCTCATGATTGGTTACTCGAAAAATGTTGATGATCTTTTAGTTTCAATTTCAGGAACTATTAAAGATTACAATAAGGATGACAACACTGATGTAGAAAGAAAGAATGAAACAGAATTATTAAAATTATTAGTGTGTCGTTTAGTATTGTTGAATACAAATTGTGATCCATCCCAGTTTCAAGAATATGAATTGATTGATGATATTATTGAATGGCAAGAGAATTGTGTACAAGAGAAAATTATCATGCAAACTACGAAAGTTAATGAAAATATAAATTTCACTTTTTATGATGTATTAACGAAATCAATGGATAAAGTTGCTGGGTACACAAATAACGAAGATTTTCTCACTGCTATGAAATCTTCAGATGAAAAATTTCCGATATATGCTGATTTCTTGAAGGCAACTGTCGAAATGGCAGAAAGAAGAAGAAATTACATCAATGAGAGCACGGCGTTAATGTATTGTGTGGTTAAAAAATGTTACAAAATTCGACTTTCTACTTTTGATATTCGTCACATTTTCCAGTATCTCTCGATTGTAGATTGGCAAAGATTTTTAGCTGCTTGTTCATAAAATATTATTTCTTTGCAAACAAAACGCAAATATCAGTTATTTGTTGAATTATACATCGCTTCTTTCTACGATGAAGATTTTGTAATTTAAGGATTTTTTTTCATAAATGTACTTATTTTTTTAAATAATAACATACAGTTTATAAAAAATTCAAAACCTTCAAATTGTTTTTATCCAGGGTAAATGCGTCTATTACTGGGATTTTCATAATACTATTATTTACTATTTTGGAATAATATAATATTTGAAACAATTATTTTCAACATTACTCAATACAATTGTGCGTAAAGAAACACATTTAAAGTATTATTAATTTAATTATTTATGAACAAAAATTACTTATCGCTTATCGCAGTAATTGACACATTTCCATTGAATATGCTTGTGCTCCAATTACTGGGAGCAACATAACCTCTAAATGCACGTATTTTTATCGCCGTAATTCGCTCACGTTGGCTCAAGGTGCCGTCCCATGTCAGCGTGAAACGGGAAACGTTTAACCAATAATAATTTTCTTTTAAAATGATTTCCATTGAATCGGAAGTTGTTATTGGCTAAACGTTTTCCGTTTCCCGTTTCACGCTCACATGGGACTGGCCCTTTAATCTCCCAGTAATTCACGCATTTGATATCATTTGTTTATTGATTTAATTTGTTTAAATAATGAATTTCTATAAAGTTTTTATTAATGTTTTATTATCTAAATGATAAGAGCTTTCGATTTAATTAGCTTTAACTTTACTTCTTGCATTTTGATTCTCGAATTTTTTATTCCAAGCCGGAATCGTGTATTCCCCTATTGGAAATTGGGATGAATGGCGAACACGAAAACGACATTCGCAATATGAACAAATTGTGTAATGCAAAAAGGAAAAGAAATTTATCTCCAGCGGCAAGGTAGAGTAAAAAAAATATATGTTCTCACTCACAAATAATACAAATATGATTTAATTAAAAAGATAATTTGACTTGAAGAGAGAATATGTGATGTTTATTAGTCGAGGTGATCGCAAACGGAATCACGCACTGCATGGTATGGTTTTTGGCATCCTATTGCAGAAAGTCCTTTATCCTTGCCTCTTGCACAATGCCAACACCGACAGTTGTGCGAGCACCTTTATTGTCAAAGACTTAAATCGACCAACCTTGCTTTTATACATTTTGTGGAAAGTATTTTGGTTTGTGTTGATTGTGTACTGAAATCATATAGAATTATTTTAATTTTAAATCACTAAATCAACTTCTTTATTAATTGAGTCTGCCCGAATAATCGAAATAGATTGAAATGAACTAAAAGGAGATAAATTGGTTTATCGTAAGGCACTCCGTTTCAATGTTTTGGACACTGTCATTATTAAGGTTAGGAAAAACAATTGCATGCGTATTTTATGTTTAATAACAATAAATAATACAATATAAAGAGAAAAAAACATTAGCAAAGAAAAAAGAAATTCTCTATTTCGCTCGTGAATATTAACCTTTACATATAAATAAGACGATTTTGTTTTATATTTGATTCCGATTAGAGGGCTAATGGAAGTTTTTTTTATGTAAACACAATTTTTTTAGAACAAAAAAAAAACAATCAAACTTTACAACTCGACATTACAATCGTTTTTGTTTACAAAATGCGAGGAGTTTTAAGAAATAATATTTAATAATTGAATTTTTATACTATTTGATAATAATATTTTCAGTAAAACATTGATAATACTGAATGTTATAAATTTGGGAAGTAGAAAAAAAATAATTTTTTTCTTCGACTGCAAAATTTAATGTTTATTAAAAATTGTTATGAAAAAGTATTTTTAATTATACATTTATGATTATTTAAAACATGTGTAGAACTTTTTATTTACTTTTCTTACAAAAATTTAAACTTTTTTGTTACGATTTGCACTGTTTTTAAACATGAATTTAATAACAAAGTATTTTTTAGTTATTAATTAATTATTTTTCAATGTAACAAACAAAATGTTTATTTTAATAAAAGTTAGAATAGATAATTTCTTTTAATCAATGTACGAAATTTTCTAAATTAAATTTTTCAAAACTTTAATATTTTTTGTTAAATATAAGTTTTAGAACTTATTCCCATGAATTAAAATTTCAAATAATTTTAATGAAAAACCTCCTAAAATATAATTATTTCTAAAATTTGCAACTTATAATTCATCAAAAATTCAATTATTTCTTTAAAATTGTTAAATAAAATTATTGAAAACCTTTAATAATTTTTAAAGAAAAATAATTTTATTAATTTTTTAAAACAAAAATTTAAAGATTTTTAAACTTTTGCTTCTCTTAAATTTTCAAGGAGTTTAATTTAAAAACCTTTTAAAATTTAATTAATTCCAAAAATTCCTGTTTTAAATATTCAATTATTTTTTTAAGTTTTAACTAAAATTTTTCTTAAATCAATTCCCCTGAAAATTCAACTACGAGAATTGAATTATTTAAATAGAATAATTCTTGTAAATTCATAAAATGATATAATTTTGAAAAATATAATTATATTTATAGACAATTTTTAAGGAGGAAAAAATAAAATTTTACAGAATTATTTCCAATTGTTTCAATTTGTTAAAATTTTTCAGAATTCAAGTACCTTTTTCTTTAAAAAATTTTAATTACTATTTTTCAAAGACCTAATGTTTTAAAAAATTACCAAATTAAATTTTTTAAATTTTAATAACTTTTGTAAAATTAAATATTGAATTAACTATTGTTCTTTATTTGCTTAAAATTTCGAAATACTTGAAAATTTGAACTGCAAGTCTTTCAAAATTCAATTAATTTTCTAGAATTTTTGAATAATATTATTGAAAATTTTCAATTTTTATGTAAACTAACAAATTAAAACACTACACATTTAAGACAATTTTTTACACATTTTTTTACACACAGTTTACAAATTAATTTTCCATTTTTTGATATATTAATTGAAACTAGAAAAAAAAATATCGTAACTTTAGGCGAGGACAGATTATGTCGATTATTATAATATTATAATTATACAATAATAGTGTTTAATTGTTGATAAAAATTTGACCAGGGATTCAAATTTTAAAAAAACTGACCACGCTGAAGTTTATGTTAAATAAATTAAAACTTCTTGATACATACAGTGGAAATGAAGAATATTTTCCGAATGCGAACGTATCGAATGGTATTAGTAATAGACTTTTTTTTTGAAAGAAAAAATGATAAATATTTTATTGCAGTTGTAAGTAAAAACTCAACAATGGCTCTTATGAGTGGTCCACAAAAAAGAAAGGAAATTTACAAGTACGAGGCGCCATGGCCTTTATACAGTATGAATTGGTCGGTTCGTCCGGACAAAAGATTCCGTTTGGCACTTGGTAGTTTCGTCGAAGAATATAACAATAAAGTTCAAATTGTTTCCCTCGATGAAGAAACGGCGGAGTTCAGTGCAAAGAGCACTTTTGATCATCCTTATCCCACCACAAAAATTATGTGGATCCCAGACAGTAAAGGTGAGAAAAAAAAATAAAAAAATCAAAATAATCAGATTTATTTGATTTAAATCGGACTTTTTTGATTTAAATCAATTTTTAAACTATTTTTTAAATACTTATTTTTAAGTAGGTAGTTAGTTTTTTTTAATAAATAAAGTTAATAATAATAATAATAATAATAAAAGGACTGCAAAATTTCATTTCCAGAATTTCCTGACTTTTCTTGACTAATTTTTTATTTTCACTGATTAAAAAATTTTTAAATAAAATTTCATAAAAAAATTCAATTATTTAAAACGAATTTTAATAAAATTAATCTCAAGAATTGAATTATTTTCAAAAGTAATAAATTCTTCGCCAAAATTAAATTATGTTCAAAAATTTTCAAGAAATTTTACTCAAAATTTCAATTATCTTTATAAATAATTTAATTTTGTTTCGAAATTGAATTATTTTGAAAAATTTCAATAAAATTCTTGGCAGAATTTCAATTAATTTTAATATATTTTATAAAATTCGTTTCATCAAATTTCTCGAAAACTGAAATTATTTTTAAAAATTTTATTATAATTTGTTAAGAGAATTCAATTTTTATTTAAATTTTTAGAACTAATTAAATTTTTAAAAGGTTTTAAATTAAAATCTTTGTAAATTTGAATTTTTATACTTTTAACGAACAATTCTGTAGAATTAATTTTTTTTAAAAATGTTTAATTATTATTATTTAAATACAAACAATTTTATCAAAAAAATTTAAATAATTGAATTCTCTTGATAAATTTTAATAAAATTTTTAGGAATAATTTCATTTTTCGAGAAATTTGATGAAACGAATTTTATAAAATATATTTAAAAGAATTGAACATCTGCTAAGAATTTTATTTTAAATTTTTTAGAAATGTTTGAATGTCGAAGAAAAATTTTATTATTTATAAAACTAATTGAAAATTGGCGAGATTTTTTGTAAATTTTTTATCGCATTTGAATTTTTTAAAAGATTTATATTTCTTTTGAAAGTAATTGAATTCTTGAGTGGAATTTTATTAACATTTCTTATTAAATATTTGGATTCTTTTGTTAAGATTTTTTGAAATAGTAGACATTGAATATAATTGAATTTGGACAAATTATTTTGAAAAAAATGTAATTCTTTTAAGAATATATTTAAAAAAAATAATTGAACTTTTTAAAATACCAATTTCTGTATGAGAAAATAATAATGATTAAATATTTATTTAAAAATGAAGTTATTGATGTTTTCGAGTAAGTATCTAATTAATAAAAAATTGGTGGTTTTAAAAACCTGGAAAACATGAAAAAATCAGGAAATTTGAAAAGAGCGCAAGCGAGGCTACTCTGAATATTTTTCATTTTTTTAATTCAAAAGTTTAAACGAAAATACTAATTTTGCAGTTTTTATGGTTCACAGTTTGATTAAAATCATGATTTAAATAGCAAGATTTAAATCAAGATTAAAATCATGATTTAAATCAAGTTGATTTAAATCATTGCAGCCCTGATTAAAAGAAATTTGTTTTAGGTTCATATCCTGACCTTTTGGCGACTTCAGGCGACTACTTGAGGATATGGCTTGCTGGTGAACCTGAAACTAGATTAGAATGTGTCTTAAATAACAATAAGAATTCTGACTTTTGTGCTCCACTCACTTCTTTTGATTGGAACGAAATAGATCCCAATATTATAGGGACATCGAGTATAGACACAACGTGTACTATTTGGTCTATTGAAACGGGACAAGTTTTAGGACGTGTGACTGGATGTGTGAAGACACAGTTGATTGCTCACGACAAAGAGGTGTACGACATTGCATTCAGTCTTGCTGCCGGTGGACGTGATATGTTCGCTTCTGTGGGAGCTGATGGATCAGTGAGAGTTTTTGATCTGCGCCACTTAGAACATTCAACAATAATTTACGAAGACCAACATCGCACTCCATTGTTGAGGCTTGCTTGGAATAAGCAAGACAGTAATTTTATCGCTACAGTTGCTATGGACGCATGCGAAGTTATAATACTCGACATTCGAGTTCCCTGCACGCCAGTTGCGAGATTAAATAATCACAGGTAATTTATTCTCCCAATATTGCTCTTGAACGGATTCATATTTTTTTTTCTATATTTTTCTGTATTTTCCTAATTTATTCAATCGACTAGGAAAATTATCCGGAATGTTTTTTGTAAACAATTTCAAGTCATTGTAATTTAAGCAATTTTTAAAGAAATACAATTATTATGACACATAACTGAAAAACTAATTAGAATTAATATAGAACTTTTGATTTTATCACTCAGTCGAATTAATAATATATAAGATGTTGCAAGCTATCGATCACTCCGAGTCAAATTCAAAATATATTATATTTTTCAACTTTAAAGTATATAACAAAAACTTTAACAAATTTCCATACTAATTTCAAATTTGGCATCAGATTTTCAAAATTGCAAAATAACTAAACTTTCTTCTACGAGGAAAATTGAATTTCACAAAAATTGTTATCTGATACCTAAATTAAAAAAAAAACTTCATTACGAAAATTTTAATTATTCTAAAGAATAGAGAAGGTAAAAAAATTATTAGCTATATATAAGTATTTAACTTACCGAACAGAGAATATAAACAATATTTTTTTAGAGAATTTCCACTACTTTTAATTCGCTAATATTGAAAAAAATCAATTTTATTTAACAAAATTTTATGCAATTTATTTTTCCCAATAATTCAATTACTTTTAATAATTATAAAATTTTTCATATAAATTCCATTTTTTTGAAAAAAATTTTTGAATAAATTCTAAGCATGAATTTAATTATTTTCGTAATCGTAAAATTCAGTTACTTTCACAAATAAAGTTTTTTGACAAGAATTCAATTATTTAAACTAATAAGATTTTCATAAAATTTAAAAATTCATTATTTAAAACAATGTTCATAAAATTCTTAGGAAGATTTCAGTTCCTTTCAAAGGAAATAAAATTTTCAACAGAAATTCAATTCTTTTTAAACATTTTAATAAACTTTTCCGCAATAATTCAATTATTTTCAAAAATTTAATAAAATTATTCCAAAGAAATGAATTGTTTTAAATATAAATTTAATAAAAAATTTTTTTTTAAAATAAAAAATTACTCCCGAAAATTCAATTATTTTGAGGTATTTCAATAAAATTCTTTTCAAAATTCAATTATTTTCATAAATAACAATATTCATCACAATAATTCAATTATTATTAAAAGTAATAAATTTCTTCATGGAAATTCCATTATTTAAAAAAATTCTAATAAATCGTTCGCAAGAATTCAATTATTTTCAAAAATAATAAAATGTTTTTTTGAAAAATCCAATTATTTAAAAAAAAAATTTAATAAATTTTCCCTTCGACATTCAATTATTGCCAAATTTTTTAATAGAATTCTTTGTAAGATTTAATTATCTTTAAAAACTTTTCACATTTCAATGATTTTTAATATCTACTATTTTTTATACAATAACCAAACAGAATTCAATTATTCAAAAAAATTTATGATAAAATTCTAAGAAAAAATGCAATTATTTTCATCAATTTTAATAAAATTCGCCGCAAGAATTTAATCATTTACCTAATTAATAAAATTCTTTGAAAGAATTAAATTATTTTTTATAAAGAATAAAATTCTTCGAAAGTAATTAAATTATTTTTTCAACAATTATTAATAAAATTTCTCGAAAGAATTCAATTATTTTTATAAATTACAAAATCCTTAGAAAAAATGTAATTCTTCAAAAAAATTCAATTTTTCTCAAAATTTATAAAAATTTTTCAGAAAAATTCAATTATTTTTCAAATTTTTTTAAAAAATTCTTCCCAAGAATTCAATTATTTTCTAAATTAAAAAAAAAAATTCTTCGCAAGAATTCATTTATTTTTATGAAAATAGAAAAATATTTCAAAAACATTTAACTATTTTCTTAAATTATGAAATTCTTCCAAAAAAGTCATTTTTCCTAAAATTGACTTTCTAAATTGATTTAAAAATTCTTTCCGAAAATTTAATTATTTTCCAGATTTAAAAAAAAATTCTTCGCAAGAATTCAATTATTTTTATAAAAATAGAAAAATATTCCAAAAAAGTTTAACTATTTTAATAAATTATGAAATTCTTCAAAAAAAATTCAATTTTTCTTAAAATTTATAAAATTCTTCAGAAAATTTCAATTATTTTCAAAAATTTTTTTAAAAATTCTTCGCAAGAATTTAATTATTTTATAATAAATAATAAAATATTTCAAGAAAATTCAATTATTTTCAAAAATTTTTTTTTAATTCTTCGCAAGAATTTAATTATTTTAATAAATAATAAAATATCTCAAGAAAATTCAATTATTTTCGTAAATATCAAAATTTGCCTAAAGAAATCAATTATTTTTGTAAATAATAAAATTCTTCTGAAAAATTCAATTATTTTCAAATAATTTTTTTAAAAATTCTTCGCAAGAATTTAATTATTTTAATAAATAATAAAATATTTCAAGAATATTCAATTATTTTCATAAATAACAAAATTTGCCTAAAGAAATCAATTATTTTTGTAAATAATAAAATTCGTCTGAAAAATTCATTTATTGTCAAATAATTTTTTTAAAAATTCTTCGCAAGAATTAAATTATTTTAAATTCTTTCATGAATAATAAAATTCGTAGCATAAATTCAATTTATTAGCAGGATAAGAAAAAAGTAAATATTTTTGATGAAAATTAGGAAAAAAGTCAGGAAAATAAAAAATATGGAATTGAATTTTTGTCAATTTTGTGAAGTGAATAAAACGAGTTTTTTTGTTCCTTCTTGACATTAAAAAAATGACAATAACCCACAAAAATGAATTTTCCGAAAAAAACAAATGAATACAGATAATTTGCTAACGGAAATGGAAACTTACGATTATTATAATGTATATATGTATATATTTCTATTTTTTTATCAAAACGTATAAAAATAAAAAGAATAACTTTAACCAAGTTCAAGTGTGGACAGAGATCTGGAATCACGACGATTATTATATATAATAATAATAATAATAATAATATTAATAATTGCTCTTGAAAGGATTAATATTTTTTTCTATATTTTTCTATTTTTCTAATTTATTAAATAAATGACTATTTTCAAGGGCAAGCGTCAATGGAATAGCTTGGGCACCACACTCTTCATGTCACATCTGCACAGCAGGAGACGATCATCAGGCATTAATTTGGGACATCCAACAAATGCCAAGAGCCATTGAAGATCCAATATTGGCATACACTGCAGCAGAGGGCGAAGTGAATCAAATCCAGTGGGGCGCAACACAGCCAGACTGGATTGCAATTTGTTATAATAAAGCAGCTGAAATTTTACGAGTATAATTTTCCAGCATTCTTTGTTATAGTGCATTATTTCACAATGCAAAAATTGAATATACAAGTATTACTTTTGTTGATAAAGGCTAAAATTTATAAACGTGTCAACAGCGATTAATTCATCATTAATAATGATTCATATAACAGATCCTACAAAAAACAATGCATTCTATTCCTAAAGAATTGTCAAAGTTATAATTCATGTACTCTCTTGTGTAGTGCAATTCCCACGTGTACGTATAGTCATTTTTTTCAACTATTTTGATAAGAAATATTCAATTTTTTTTTCCATTTATCAAAGTTTTGTAGTAAAAGATTCAAATTTCTTGTAAAAAAAAATATGTACTTTCGATCTTTTTCTTTTAGAAAAAATGCTCTTTATTTGAAAATAAGCAATTTACAACAATTATGTTATTTACTTAGGATCTAAGTTTGTAGACAATTTTTTTTCAAAACATTATGTAATGTACAATGTACATACTTCAAGTGAACATGTTTTTTTTTTATTTGTAAAAGTTTATTTAATTAAATGTCATTTTATACGTTTTTTGACTGAAAAATAAAGGCTTTAAAGTCATGTGATGAAAATAAATACACACAACTTTAAAAAAAAAAATTATCCACTTGAGTAGACACTTTCAATTGAATTCGATTTTTTAAATAATTTTACTAGCCATATTGGATCGGGCATTTTGTATTTTCAAAAATTGACATCTGATTCGTAAGCAGTAACCCAAAAATTTGGGGTGTCTACTAACTGGGAAATCCGGGAATTCACCAGAATTAAAAAAAATTTTATTATTTTAATTTTGTTTTTAAAAAAATTACTTTTTATTTCAATTTTTATAGATATTTATACTCTTCTCTAATTTTGAATTAGTTAAAAATAATTAATTTGATAGAAAAAGTCAGGCACTAATTCAAACAGATTATGTAAATAAATTTAAAAAAATTAAGGAGTTGATGGAACTATTTTAAAATTCCACTGAAAATATGTAATTATAAATTTGTTAAAAAATTTCATTAGAAACTTTTTAACAAATACAATTTTCAAAGTATTTTAATTTAATAATTAATAATTGGATTTTATAGTCACATTTTAATAAATTCATGTTTCTTAGTGCGAAGATTAATAATTAAAATTTTTATTAGTCAAGTTAAAAAAAACGATATGCACTTCAAATTTTTTTATTAAAATTGAATTCTCGGAAAATTTTTTTTTCAATTCTGAAAAATAAAATTGTTGAAATTTTTCAATTCCATTGTTGCAAGATAATTTAATTTTTCTAAACAAATAATTGACCATTTTTAAAATAATTGAAATTTTTTTACATTTTTTTTGAAAAATAATTTAATTCTTTGAAAGAATTTTATTTAAATTTTTCGAAAATAATGTTAGTGACCGTAATTATAATTTTATTTTAAAAATATAAAGTCTCTCTTAAAGTTTTAAATCAATTGTTTGCTTCTAAAAATTATATTATTCTATTATTATTATTCAATAGTTATAATTATTGAACTTTTCTTAAATTTTTATAATTTCAAATTTCTGAATGTTCAAATAAATGATATTTATCATTTCTTGAGCAAATTTAATGTTTTTTACTTATTAAGTAAATAATTAATTATCACTGCTTTTTTTTTAATTGTAATAAAATTCTTCACAGGAATTAAATTATTTTCTATAAATAATATCATTCTTTGGAAGGATTTCAATTATTTTTGTAAATAGTAAAATTCTTTGCAGAAATTCAATTATTATCAATAGAATTTGTGATAAACTTGAAAAAGAAAATTTTCAATTATAATTATAAAAAAATAAGACTATTTTTAAAAAATTGAAAAAATTATTTTCCAAATTTTCAATTTAAATTATTATTTATTTATGTTTGAAATCAAATTAAAATTAAAATTTTATGAGAAAAGAAAACTGGGAATTTTGTGGAATGAAAATAGTAGACACCCTGAATATACCTTTAAGTGAAATCACAAGAAATATAGTTATCAAAAATAATGATAAATTGTATTTTGCAATTTATTCTTTCTTTCGTATGCGCAGTGTTTTTTATTCTTTCACAGAAAATCGTGTGATTTTCTTATAGGCTAACTGAACATAAAAAAAACAAATTTAAAGCATATTTCAATTCGTAAGTGACACGTTGCATTGCAGTGCAAGAAAATAATCCAGAGAATAAAGTTTATTCATTAATTGTTTTCCGAAACAACTGGAAATATTACATCAAAGAGTGTGAAAGTCTACTAAACTGTAACTATACATTGAATTTTTAAGTTTTTTTTTAAATTACTACTACACTTTTGGGTCAATCCATTTTATTTCAACTAAAGTGGTCGCCGAGTAATTTTAAAAAAACTGAAATATTCTGATGTTACTAAAAACACAAAATAAAAATATTTATAAAAGATAATTTTATATCTTTACCAATAATTTGTTTTACATTTTTGTACTCAATTTTTGAATTACTTTCTACTGTGTGAGAAAACAGACAATTTTCAGCATTTCTAATATTTAAAATTCATTATATTTTACAAAAGATATCAAATTATTTTTTATAAAAATCTTTTTATTTTGTGTTTTTACTAACATCAGTATCATTCCTGCAGAATAGTTCAGTTTTTTTTAAAATTAGTCGGCGACCACTTCATACTTGAAATAAAATGAATTGACCCTTTTTTAAAAATTTTTATCAACAAAAATTCACAAAAAGTTTCAATCTTATAAAACTCCTCAATTTAAGGGCATTTGAACCTTTATGACGTAACAGCATTAAAATATATGCTTTGCATCAATTGTGACGTCATAGTGGTTCAAATGCCCTTAAGAATATTAATTTATTATTTTTACTTCATTAAAGAATATAAATATAAGTAAATTACGTATTTATTTGGAATGTAAGTTTTTTTGTTTTAATACAATAAAATCACAGTGAGTGATAAGAAAACTTTAGAGTTGGCGAATGAAGTTGCTTATATGGCATGTTCGCACGCGGTAACAATATTGTTTTTATTTTTTATTTTATTTATTTTTATCTAACGGGTCAGTCCATTATATTTCACCTAAAGCCGTTGCGGCCTATTTTTAAAAAAATCTCATAATTTGTAAAAATGATGTTTAATATCCGTAGATTTTATTTTTGAGAATTATTTTATAAAATTTTTTGATTTAAACATAGAATTTGAATTTTTAAGTTGAGTTGCACAGAAAAAAGGTTAGATTGACAGTTATGAAAATTTAATAAAGAAGCATGGAAATAATTTAGATCATACAAATTTCTTGATTGATATTTGTTAAAAATGAGCTAATTTACTTGTATAAATAGATTATTATGTAAACAAACCCAAATTAGTAGATAAAAATTGATTTCAAAACTTAACTATAAAATGTCAAAAGTCACTACATTTTATTTACACTTTTCTAAAAAGTATATAAATACTTAAAAATTTATTACTATTTAATGTAAAGTATTTTTAATGTACTTTTATAATATGTGCTAACTTTTTAATTTTATAATATAGAAATATAAAAAATTTTACCTTTAATATTGAGTGTTTCATGATTTTCAGTGATTTTAATCACTTATTTCTTCTCAGGCGGTTAATCAAAAAATCCAATTTTTGTCTTAATATTTAAGTTTGGCCTTCTTTTTCATTCTATTAAATTTTCGTGATGGAGAACGAACTATTTTTCAGTTTAAATTTAGTTTAAAAAATCTGCTGAAAAACGCATTTTTTTGGTTAAATACAAGTAGATTTTTGCAAGACTATTAAGATAGCCAACTTCAGTGTTATAAAAATACTTGCATTTTAACCAAAAAAATGCGTTTTTTCAGCAGATTTTTTAAACTAAATTTAAACTTAAAAGTAGTTCGTTCTCCATCACGAAAATTTAATAGAATGAAAAAGAAGGCCAAACTTAAATATTAAGACAAAAATTGGATTTTTTGATTAACCGCCTGAGAAGAAATAAGTGATTAAAATCACTGAAAATCATGAAACACTCAATATTAAAGGTAAAATTTTTTATATTTCTATATTATAAAATTAAAAAGTTAGCACATATTATAAAAGTACATTAAAAATACTTTACATTAAATAGTAATAAATTTTTAAATATTTATATACTTTTTAGAAAAGTGTAAATAAAATGTAGTGACTTTTGACATTTTATAGTTAAGTTTTGAAATCAATTTTTATCTACTAATTTGGGTTTGTTTACATAATAATCTATTTATACAAGTAAATTAGCTCATTTTTAACAAATATCAATCAAGAAATTTGTATGATCTAAATTATTTCCATGCTTCTTTATTAAATTTTCATAACTGTCAATCTAACCTTTTTTCTGTGCAACTCAACTTAAAAATTCAAATTCTATGTTTAAATCAAAAAATTTTATAAAATAATTCTCAAAAATAAAATCTACGGATATTAAACATCATTTTTACAAATTATGAGATTTTTTTAAAAATAGGCTGCAACGGCTTTAGGTGAAATATAATGGACTGACCCTAACACAAAAGTGTTAGATAAAAAAAAATAAGTATATTATGCACCATTTCAGTTCAGCGTCCAACAATTTTTGATAAACACAATCCAATTAAAGATGAAATTCAACATGAAGGCACTGTACTTTCTTTTGCTTTTTGTAAACATAAACAATTTCTCCTTATCAGAAAGTATCAATTATGTCTATGACACTGGACTTGACGAAAGAGATGTTTATAAAAATAGATTTAAAATGCAGGTAGGATTGGAAAACATAAAATTACTATTCTTTACAGTAAAATCTCGCGTCATTCAAAACTTAATGAAACCATTTTTTTTGCAGCAAAACATTCTTGATGTGCACCAATTAAATCTTTTTAGCGACAAATTTCTTGAGAATTTATCAATGACCAAACTATTTGTCATAATAGCAGATGATATGCAAGATGGGATAGCGTTAGCTGATTCCTTGAGTGACGGAAATAGAGTGAAATTTAATATCGAAGAACTTTCTGAGTTTGAAGTAATACTACAAAATGATGTAATGCGAAATTTTTATTTATTTTATTCTAGTTCGAAAGAGGCACACATATTCGTCTATCCTAGAAACGCACCGAATCAACTACTAGCAGAATATTTAACGAACTTGATTATAGAATTGACAAAGGACTTAAAATTTGCACTTACATGTGAAATTAATGATAATGGAAGAACAGTGGATTCCACGTTTTCGCTAGCATTAGATCTTTTGAAATTTGACATTCGAAAACGTCGTTGCGAATTGGAGTACAACATTATTTTTCTCCCCATAAATAGAAACGTTTCTTCAGTATGTAGACAAAAACTTGGTAATTTAATAAAATACTTTAACCAGGAAATTTCACATTATGAAAAAAATTATCAAGGTAATTATGATTATTTTGAAAACAGAGTTTATGTGGAACGTTTAAGTAAAATAAATCTACTACAAGCACTCGTCATAAAACCATTTATTGATGATGAAGATCATGTTCGTAATGTGTGTTCAAAAACTCTGAGTATTTTAGAGAATGATTATCTATTTCTAGACGAAAAAGAATTAATTAATGTTAGCGTTCCCCTATTATCTCAGAGTAATAAGACTCAAGTTTATAACATTCCAAATTTATTGAATGTTAGAAGATATTTTTTAAAACAGGCTTTTGATTCTGATCCAACTAAATACATAAATTCATTCAAAGAATTGAATAGTCCGGAAATTGTAAAAATGTTCGATCCAATTAACATTGCTGAAGAATTTTTAATTTTGGAGAAATATTACTCTAATGCTTCAGATAAATCTGTTTTAAATTTCTTTTATACAGAAATAAAAGAGAATCTTGCGTTGCTTCAAAATGAGAAAGGTGAAAACAATGACAACCATCTACTTACATCGACAATAAATGAATTAATATTCAAAAGATCATCTCAAAGTGAATCAATTGTTAAAATAGACGATTCCTTAGATCAGTGTATAGTAAAATTGGAAATGATAAATGAAACGAAACAAGAAGATTTTAAGAAATTTGCAAGAAAGTATTTCGTAAATGAAATAGTGATCGCTGAAAAATCGTTAAACAATATGAAGCTTGAAGTCGAGAATGCAACAATCAATTTAAACACCAACATTACTAGTCTACTAGACGAACTTTGTCCTGAGGAAGACGATGACCTAATAAGTGATCTTAAACAAAAAATTGTAAAGTTGCGTTCCTTGAAATTCAGCAAATTTATTCTATTATTACTGACAATAATAACATCCATTCATACATTAGTTGACTATGAAATCCATGAAAATTTGATTGACAATGTTTCATCTACTGATAAAGTAAATTATTATGAAATAAAACCACCATTCGCAATAACTAAACTTGTTGAAACTTCATTAAAAACCTTTAATGATGAAATTGCCGAATATCTCAAATTTACTGAAACAGAATTAAATATTGTGAAAGTGGCAGAAAATCAAAGCAATGTAATCGAAAATGTTGCCAACTTATATCAAAACGTGTATCAACAATGCAGTTTAAAGTCTAATCAACCATTTCATACAAAACATTGCATGATCACAGACTTAAAAAATCGAGAAAGTACATATGAGAAAGGTAATAAAGATATTCTTTTCCAAGAATTATTCGATATTGTAAAAAAAACAAGACAAGTATTGGAATTTTCCAGTCATGGCATTATGAATTTTTACAGTAAAATTTATGAAAATAAATTTCTATTATATGAACTTGAAAAAATGCAAGTCGAAAAAAGTAATTTCTTTAAAATTGAAGATTATGAAACAATCATGCACGATATATTACAAGAAATAACTGACAATAATGGAAGTAGATTAATTTTAAACGGATTTGCAAACACTTTTGAAAACAATTTTGAAAGTAAGAAACTACTAATGAATAAATTTGTACAACTTATTCAATCAAAAGTTAAATATGCAGAAAAAAAATTTAATGATGACACAGAAATTAAAAGTATAATCCATATAATCAAAGAGGGACTTTATAAAGGTATGTATTTGAGGCAATTGCCTACAACGTTTGACTCCCAAATTACAGATGAACATTATCAGAAATTTGTCAAAATTATGTTGCAATCAAATATGACTATACAGGATGAAAAAATGTTAACAATTGTCACTGATATAGAAGAGCAGGCATATTATAACGACGCTGTAGACTACTTCAAAATATTTGTGCTTACTTTGAAGTGTTACATATATCCGCTATCGGAAAACATTTTTTTCCCCGATTCATCGAAATCACTGAATAAGAGTTCAGTGGTTGAATTAATTAATGACTTAAGAAAATTAAAGACAAAGTTACAAACAAATAAAAAACTTTTTGAAAAAGTCAAGTATAATGATTTTGGAAATAATGGATTGAAGCCAGCATTTTATACATGGGAAAACAGTTTTCATCATCAAGAGATTGTAGATCTTCTTGATGGTAAACAAGTTAGGCTCTTCTCCAATATTTCGCATGCACAACATTTGAATGCCCTTAAGTTTCGTAATATAGATGTTTTGCTTACTTATGATGATTATGATGAGAATTATGGTGATGATGATGAGGAAGTAAATTTTCGTGTAAATTATGTAATGAATAGATCTAGAATTCTTCTAATTCACAACGGAGATTCTTACTACAGATGTCTGGA
This sequence comes from Leptopilina myrica (nomen nudum), assembly GCA_032872475.1. Lineage (NCBI taxonomy): Eukaryota > Metazoa > Arthropoda > Insecta > Hymenoptera > Figitidae > Leptopilina > Leptopilina myrica (nomen nudum). The sequence continues at coordinate 63,455,168 of CM065458.1, read as the reverse complement.
TAAAGTGCAAGTTATTAGGACCAATACAACGAGCATATTCTACAGTGAAAAAGATTCGAGCTATAATGATTATATCCTAAGTCCCTTTGCTACATGGACATTGCAATTTTATGGAATCTCGGGTGATAAAGATTTTAAAAGTTTAAAAAAATTTGCAAATAAATTGAATATACAATTGGTTGGAGAAGGACAGTATATTGATGATGATGGTGTCAGAAATCATTGTCAAACGATTGACAAAAAATAAATTTTTAATAAACTTTTTCAATTCAAAATTTAGATGATAATGGAAATTTTAAGTCAAAACTTGGAGGATTGTGAAATCAGTCAAACGACTTGACGGATTATGTGTTTATTATTCTGACTTAGATCGCAGTCACTTTAAGAAATACACTTGTTTTTTTCAGATATAGAATTATTAAAAATAAATCAATTTTAATAATGAAACCTACCTATCAATAAAAATCATTAATCACTTTAACCACAATAATTAATTTGAACAATACAATTTTGAACCGGTATAATTTAACAAAAAGTAAATAATGATTTTGATAATGAAAATAACTTATTTAATTAATTAAAGGGTATAACACCACTCGCAAGGAAGAAATAAAAAGCAAATTTTAATTATTTGTTTTCGGAAAATGAAAATAGGAGTAGTATTTACTTTTATAGGGTTTGTTAAATACACTTAGATTCCTTCCGATTTAAAGGAATTTTGAAAAGTCGTGTCATTTCTATCAAATATTCTTAGTTCGTGGCATATACGAATGTTCTGATATAGCATGAACTAAAAACATTTTGATAGAAATCATACGACTTTGCAAAATACCGTCAAACCGGAAGGACAGCATTATAATGTTTGTTATATATTTATTGACAATTTCCTTATAATTTACTATTTATTTAACATTTTATTTGAAATATTAATTAAAAGGAGAATCAACGTGATAGCTCAATAATTAAGAAATGCAATGTGCTGATGATGCTCCTGCGGGCGCCCTCGTTGATGTCACTTCGATAAGGGGTCTTTCTGAATTGCCTATGCATAAACGCCACTCATATACTATAAGTGCAATCCATATATGATCCAATTTTTTTTTTATACGGAAAGTATTAAATTATAATTTTACATATACTCATCATATAAGAATAAGTATTATAAACGGGGTGTCTATTAATTTTCAATCTTCGAATTTCCCTTTTTCTCTCGGTTCGAATTTGTTTTCAGTTGTTCACTAACGTTCACTACTGAGAAAAATGTTTAGTCTCAGGTGACAATTCCCGGTTTTCCAGACGTGTGGCAACCCTGTTATATATATAATATAAATATGAGTCAAATATGGAATCTGGAATATGTAGACGCCGGAATGTGGTTTTTGAAATTCTTAACGTGGAATTTTAAATCGTGGAATACGGAATTAGTCCGGAAAAAGAATGCGTGAAATACACGAAATCTGGAATGTAGACGGCGGAATATGGATTTTGAAATTTCGAACGTGAAATATGAAATTTGAAATGCGTAGAAAGCAAATGTATTCCAAAAAGTGAAATATAAACATTAGTGGAATGTGGAACGTGGAATACGAAAAGTGGAATATGTGAATTTAAAAATCTGGAATGTGGAATGTGAAATCTATTTTTTTTCAATTTTTATTTTCTAATTATGACCCAGGGACAACTTTATATTGTGGTTCAAGTCTTGAAAATGAAGTTTTGTCCGTATACGATAATTTTTCTATTTTTTCTTCTCTTTACGTCAATATTGAAAACACTATCTAAATTTTTATGTATTTTCAACAATATATTAAAATAGGAAAAATTTTACCCGGTAGTTTAAATTTGTAATAATTTTTTTACAGCATTAAATAACATATTGCTGTACATTTTTTTTTTTACAAATTCCTTATATATATTGTAACATGTTACAAACTGTATTGCATAAGCAAAAATACACCTGTCGACTTTAGATTTTTTTATATAAAGTAAATTAAAAATGAAAAACTATTTGGGATGTTTCAATGTTAGTGGAGGGATAACAAGAATTGTTGATAAAAGTGGGGGAGGAAAAAAGAATGATTTTTCGCTAGGAAAATTGAAGAATTAAATAAATGAATAAAAGTGAGTGATAAAAAGCAGTTAGCAGCATCGCATAGTTACGTCCCTGTCTTTAAGAGGATGGGAGGGCAAAGGAAACCGGTGCTTGACTGAGCGAACAAGAGAGAGACTAGTGCTGTCGAGCGCTAGTGTTTGTTACAAGATGGCAGACGTGCCATCCACAGGAGACGCGGCCATCAACCTGAGGGACGACAATCGCCGCGTATCTCGGGAGCGGCATAAACGCCTCTTGGAATCAGCGTTAGATTCCTCAAAAGTTTTTTGTTTCCCCAAGGATACGTCGACAGTGGACGAATTTTATCAGTGTTTGAATGTGCTTGACAATGTGACTAGTGCTGGGCAGATCAAGAGTTGTAACAAAAGCAGCAATAACCAAAAAGTAATAGTGCTTGTGGAGGAGGAGGAGGATTCTCTAAGTTTCACGCCATCGAGCGATAATGATGATTGTCAAGACGTCGCGACAAACGATGACAACGATAGTAACTTGCAGCTCGACAACAAAGAGGACGGCGAGGACGGCGACGACGTTGTTGTGAATAATAGACACGCGAATGGTGTCGAATCGACAACATTGCTGACATCATGGACATTGACGAGTGATTCGAAAAATGTGGACGGCTCGCGTGTGACATTAGGCTTAGGCGAGTCTAAAGTGAGAAGTGAGCGAGTGAGAGAACGAAGTGCGGTGAAAAGTATGGGCAAGAGTGTTTGCATCAAGAGCAATAAGAAGAAAATAGAAAAAATGATTTCCGCAATAGTGCGCAGTGAGTCGCGTGAAGTTGCTAAAGAGAAGCAAGAAGATGTAGCTAAGGACAAGAAAGGCTTGTCTCAAGGTCGAGTTGTAACAACCCGTTTACAGGATACATCCTTTAAGAAACAAATCAAATCCTCGGAAGACACACTCGTCGGGCCTTGCGGCAAGAAACGGTGCGCCGATCGATACGATAGCTCCGAGAGCTCCGACAGGTGAGGCTTCACTATACTAAACAATAGCGCAAGGTTCTAAACAATTTAATAAGCATAACATTCAAACCAAATCTGCATATCCTCTATGCAACACTTTTTCTTCACTTCCACCTACTTTTTTTATTCTTTCTACTTCCATCAACTCTTTTTATTTTTCAACTGCACATTTTTTTTTTCTCTCCCCGACTTTTTTTTCTTCCGAGAATTTTTTTCCAGTATCTGTAAGAAAATCGTATGTATTTTCCTTTTCAACTTATGTGAAAGTTAGCCAAAAAAAAAAACAATTTTTAAAATTGAAAATAATCTCTTTGCAAAAATTAATATTTCCTTTTTTTTAATTAATTTGTTTGTGGTTAGTTTTCACAGTGCCACGTGAAAATTTCTTCATTTTAAATAATTTTTTTCCAGTTGCATAAAAAAAACGTTCTTTTTTTATTTTATTATTGAATAAAAATTGCGGAAGTTGTGAAATTTCGTTTTTTTGGTCAAGAAGCGTTTTCTTTGTTAGCCGATCAAATGGATCACACGAACTTTGTTCCATTTTTCTTTAAATTCAAGAGTATTTTTTATTTTCAATTTTCTCAAATTGAATGAAATTAATCTGCATTTTTTTTCGCAATGAAAAGATTATTGAAATAAAACATTATTTCTTTGTCGCGAAAATTATAGTATTTTTAACTGAATTTTATCGAAATTTCCCCAATTGGCAATTGATTTTCTAAAATTATTATAAAAATAGAAAATAATAATGAAAAACAATACATTATGAAACGGAAACATTCGGACAATGATTAAAACATTTTTTAAATTCTGATAATTATAAAATTGAAACTTCTTTTTAAAATTTCTTTTATTTTCCATCTAAAATATTATACTTTTAGGTTGTTTATGGTTCTGAACAATTATTAGTCTTATGGATTTTGAAATATTGCAATTTTTACGAGAAATAAAATTTTCAGGCTTTCGCACTCATATCTATACTAAAAGCCACTGTTTACTACTTTTTTTTACGGTTTGCTACTATTTGGAAATTTTTTTTTTTTAGTTTTATGCCACTAAAAGCTACTTTTTTCATTCGCGCACCACTTTAAATCCCGCTAATAAATAAAATGAAAATATTTATTTTCTTTACGCAATAAATTTAGAAATCATCTATTCTGATTGGTTGGAAAATAAAAAATTTTTCTTTTAACTAAATTTATCTTTTTTGACCAAATTTAAAGACAACTAGACTCAGAATTGCTAAAAAAAATACATTTCTTGAAAGTTGTGCCATGAAATTTAAAAATTCATTTTTATACTAAAAACTAGCGTGTAAAATATATAAAGGTATTGTTTTTAAAGAAGAATGCCGGAAGCTCGTTCTCATAAGCATTCGAAAGGCACGAACTACGTATAATAAATAATATAAATGTATTGTTTGGATTTTCCAAGAAAAATTGCGTAAAAAACGTTTTTTTATTTTGCAAACATTTTGTCTTTCCATTGCAGAGAAAATGATTTACAAATATGTATTTTTTAAATATATAATTTAGGAATCGTTTAAATTTTCTAATTTTTATTCATCAAACTTCAATTTTTTGTGACACGTTTTTCAGTCTTAAAAATAAATTTTTTTTCTGTAATTGTTGATTATGTCATTAAATAGAAATTAATTAAATTAAATAGTCAATATTTGAATTTTTAGGTTTCATTATACGACAAATTAAGTAAATATTGAATCATTTGACAGCTGTGAACAATTTAATTTGCAAATAAAATTAGACAAAGCAAAAAAGACGTGCTATTTAAATTATAAATTAAATTATATTTTTAATATATTTATAATTATTAATAAATTTCATGTATAGACAGAAGTGATTAAAATTTTAATAAATTAAACTTTTGCTAGCACAAATTTCGAAATAAATGAAAAATAAATATGATCCCCAAGTTTTGAACGTTCAAATATGAACGAAATACTTTTTTTTATTGAAAATATATTAATGAATTACAAATGATAAAAAAAACTAAAATTGTACTTTTACAAACTCAGTAATTAATTTTTTTTTTGATAGTGAAGCAAAATAACTGCAATAAAAATTTAATTTTCGGATGAAATAAATAAATTTCGTTCATATTTTGAACGTTCAGTTAGGATTCTAAATAAATTCAAAAATTTATTCTTTATTAAAATTTTCATCAACTTTATATAAAGAAAAAACAATATCCTAATAAATTGAAATAAATGAACTAAATTTAAGATTTGTTAAAATTAAAATAAAGTAAAATTTACATTCACGAGAGTTTGGATAAATTGAATTATATACACTTGAAAGATTTGGTAATTAAAAATTAATTCATTAAAGTAAAAGAAAATTTTTATAAACTTTAAAGTATTGAATTAAAAACTGCAAACTATTAAATAAAAGACTAAAACTAATAAAACTTATTAAATAGTTGGCGCATGTAAATTAAAAACTTTGTTTAGATTTTATTCTCTAAATTTGCAATTCGGCAAGTTTATTAAAAAAAAGAACTTACAAGTTTGCAAAATTTTTTATTGTTGAAATTGATAATGAAAAAAAATGTGAATATTTATGAAATGTTTAAGTTAATTTTTTTTTGCGTAATAAAATTCCATTTCTAACATTTTTCTTAAAGTTAAAAGAGATAAAGAATATTTCAATTGTAACAATTATTCTTAATGAATTGTTATTACATTAACAGTGTGTATAGTTTCTTCTGAAAATTCAACTTAAAATTCTACAATTTTTGCACGACATGAAAATTTTTTTTTTTAATTCACAACGAAGTTGAAATCCTCAACGTTGATCAATGAAAAAAAATTTGTTTAATTTATTCCAAAATTATTTTTAATTAACTATTTATTTATATATAACAATTTTTATCATAACATAAATATCATAATCTTTTTTTTCCTAAAATTATTTTTATGACAATATTGCTGCTTTGTTTTTTTTTTTTTTTTTTAATTTATTAAGTGAATAATTTTTTTTTTCGTTGATAAACGTTGTGGACTTGAACGTCGTTTTTAAAAAACACGGTCCAAACCCCAATAAATAGAAATATCATTGATATGCGAATAACTGTCAATCGATGACTTGAATATCAACATTTTATTTGATTAGCGCAATATTTGAGCGTAATTACAAAATTACTGAAAATATATATAAAACCCGAATATTAAAAATTTATGAACAGAAGTCGAAACACTAAAACGTAAATTTTTATTAATAATTGATAATAATTTATTTAAAAAAAAAAAATAATAATAATAATATTAATAATAATAATAATATGAATAATAATAATAAAAATAGTAATATTAATAATAATAATATGAATAATAATAACAATATAAATAGTAATATTAATAACATTAATATGAATAATAATAATAATAATGTAATAAATACTTTTTAAACTGAAAAACGATTTGCTATTAGTCAAACGATTAAAATTATTTAAATAAAAAAAATTTTTAATTAAAAAAAAAATTCATGCATTTAGTATGTGTTATAGATTTTTCTGATTGAAGCAATTCAAATATGTTTTGTAATAATGACTTTTGTTATACAAATTGTATTGAGTAAATGTGATCTGATTTGTAGAGCTTAACAATTTTTGTCTCTAGTTGAAACAATTATTGAAAGAAGTAAAATCAAATTGTTATTATTGCTTGTAATCGGATAACCTAATCTAACCGCGCACGCTTACTGCGATGGTTTGCATGAAACTTGAAGACATTCTTGTCATGAATATATAGTCAAACTGACAAACTAAACCTACAATTAAATTGACAGTGTAAAATTGAGTTATTTTTAAAATATTTTCGATTTTTTCTTAAATTTCTAATTCGAAATTTAAAAAAAAAGTTATTTTTAACCAAAAAAAAATACAATTTTAATACTTAAATAATTGTCTAAACAGTGTTAAAAAGTTAGGGGTTTAATTTTTAATTTTTTTTTAAATCGCTTTTTATTCCGATTTTTGTAAATATTTATAATATTCTCTAAATTTTAATTAATTAAAAATTATTAACTTAATAGTAAAAAATCAGTCACTGATTCAAATATATACAGTATGTAAATAAATTTAAAAAAAAAAATTCTCGAATTAATAGAAATTTTGTGAATTTCAACTGAAAATAATTAAATTTTCTAAAAAGAATTGAATTAGAAACTTTTTAACAAATAGAATTTTGAAAGTACATAATTATTTTAATTAAATAAATGTTAAATAATTGAATTTTATGGAGTCGCATTTTCTATTCACGTTTCTTAGTGCGAAGATTAATAATTAAAATTGTTATTTATTAATTTAAAAAAAATACGCAGTTCTAATTTTTTAATAAAATTGAATTTTCGCAAAGATTTTTTCAAACTTCTGGAAAATGAGATTTTTCCAAAATTTTTCAATTCTATTGTTTCAAAATAAATAAATAAAATAATAAGCTTGAACATTCTTTTTCTTAAATGTAAAGAAAACTTTTTTCAACTCAAGCAAATTTTATCTTCAATTCAAAAAATCCTTGAAAATTGTTTTTCTTGAACGTAAAGAAAACTTTTTTCAACTCAAACAAATTTTATCTTCAATTCAAAAAACCTTGAAAATTGTTTTTCTTGAACGTAAAGAAAACTTTTTTCAACTCAAACAAATTTTATCTTCATAATTCAAAAAACCTTGAAAATTGTTTTTGTTAAATGTAAAGAAAACTTTTTTCAACTCAAACAAATTTTATCTTCATAATTCAAAAAACCTTGAAAATTGTTTTTCTTAAACGTAAAGAAAACTTTTTTTAACTCAAATTTTATCTTAATTTCAAAAAGTGAGTATGAAAAGAAAAAACAATTTTTTTGTTTCAAAGAAATCCTTTTTCTGGGTGTACCGATTTTATGGACATTGATTCATTCAATGAAACTATATGTTTTTAGTGTAATTCTGCTAATTAGTATTCATTGATAGTTTTAATTTCACTGATAAAAAAAAAGAAAAGTCGTCGACAGATAATCTTGCATATACATTTCATTCATAAAATCATAAAAATTCAATCATAATTATTTAAATTTTCAGTGTTTACAAACATAAAATGAAAAAAAAAAATTTATTTGATTGAAATAACTGATTATTTGACTATATTCAAATAAATATTTACTTGAATCAAATAATTTTTATTTGAATCAATTAAATAGTATTTGCGCTTCAAATACTGAAATATTTTATTCAAATACAATTTATTTTATTCAAATACCAGGGTGTCTACTAATCGGGAAAACCGGGAAATAACCGGGAATTTAATTTAACCGGGAATTAACCGGGATTTTTATACAAATCCGGGAATTTTTTCACCAAAATTAAAAAAGTTTTATTATTTTAACTTCTTTTTAAAAAAATTACTTTTTATTTTACTTTTTATAGATATTTATACTCTTCTCTAACTTTGAATTAGTTAAAAAAAATTAATTTGATAGTAAAAATCAAGCACTAATTCAAACATATTATGTAAACAAATTTAAAAACATTATAGAGTTAATAGAAATATTATGAAATTCGACTGAAAATATGTAATTGAATTTCTTAAAGAATTTCTTTAGAAACTTTTTAACAAATAAAATTTTCAAAGTATTTTAATTTAATAATTGGATTTTATAGTCACATTTTAATGAATTCATGTTTCTTAGTGCGAAGATTAATAATTAAAATTTTTATTAGTTAATTAAAAAAAAAACGATTTGCACTTCAAATTTTTTTATTAAAATTGAATTCTCGCAAATTTTTTTTCAAAATTCTGAAAAATAAAATTGGTAAAATTTTTCAATTCCATTGTTTCAAGATAATTTAATTTTTCTAAACAAATAATTGAAAAGTTTTGAAATAATTGAAATTTCTTTAAATTTTTTTTGAAAAATAATTTAATTCTTTGAAAGAATTTTATTTAAATTTTTCGAAAATAATGTTAGTGACCGTAATTATAATTTTATTTTTAAAATATAAAGTTCTTCTTAAAGTTTTAAATCAATTTTTTGCTTCTAAAAATTATATTATCTATTATTATTTAATAGTTATAATTATTTAACTTCTCCTAAATTTTTATAATTTCAAAATTCTGAATGTTCAAATAAATGATATTTATCATTTCTTGAGCAAATTTAGAGTTTATTACTTATTAAGTAAATAGTTAATTATCACTGCTTTTTTTAAATTGTAATAAAATTCTTCACAGGAATTAAATTATTTTCATAAATAATATCATTCTTTGGAAGGATTTCAATTATTTTTGTAAATAGTACAATTCTTTGCAGAAATTCAATTATTATCAATAGAATTGTAATAAACTTGAAAAAGAAAATATCCAATTATAATTATAAACAGACAAGATTATTTTTAAAAAATTGAAAAAATTATTTTCCAAATTTTCAATTAAAATTATTATTTATTTATGTTCGAAATCAAAATTTAAATTTTATGAGAATAGAAAACCGGGAAAAAATTAGGCCATAACCGGAAAAAACCGGGAATTTTGTTGAATGAAAATAGTAGACACCCTGAATAGAATTTATTTTATTCAAATAAAAATTATTTGATTCAAGTAAATATTTATTTGATAATAGTCGATTATAATCGGTTTATTTGAATCAAATAAATTTTTTTTTCAGTGTAAATTTGTTCCCGTATATATTATAAATTAGAAAAAATTACCCATCTCCAAACGACTTTTCTTTTTTTTTGCGAAATCTAATAAAAATGATGACCCTGTTTGTAAATTATATTGTCACGTGTATTTTCTTTTGTTTAACTATATATAACAAATATTGCGAATATACCTTGAGATATATAAACATATGCTTTGTTCTACGTGCGTTTCTTTTACAAGGCAAACTGGTGAATCTATAGCAATTGCAATAATAATCTAAGGCCTCTAAACTTGTGTGCACTTAGATTGTATATTTGAATTACATTAATCGACGGAGTATTATCCTTGGGCTAATCGAAAACCTGTTTGAATGGGACTTTCGTTCTTGTGAAAAAATTGGAAGAAAATATTGCAAGTAAGAGAGAGAGAGAGAGAGAGAGAGTGAGTGGGGGGAAGGGGAGTTAGGCAAGAGAGACGAGAAAAAACCTGTTTCGCGAGTATAGGTAAATGTAACATTGCAAAGCTATACACTAAAACTTGGAATACAACAATGTTACATTGTGCATTTAATAGGTCGTTAACCCAGGTCAGAATTTACCATTCGCACTTTTCCACTTATAACGCAATATATCAGAATGTTTCAAAACAAAACTTTTATTCTAAATAATTCACTCGTTATAGTTCACTGGAAAAAAAAGACTTTGATTATTTTACGTTATTTATTCAATTCTTTGTGTGGAACAAAAATTGTCAAACTTTTTTATGTTTCGAAAGATGTATTAAAATTTGTTCCTTCTGGTTCTAGAAAATAAAAGTTAAATTTCTATTCGTTCGTATATAATTCTTCTTGAACTCCAGTCTCCAGTTCCTCCAGTTCAAGAAGAATGGTCGGTATAGTAGAATACCGTCGGTAATTTCTGAAATAGAATACGTACAATAGATTACGTTAATTTTAATTCAATTTTCTTGAAAAATTTTTATTATTTTTTCTATTAACTTCTATTAATTTGAAGAGGAACATGTTTTTCTTTTCTCACAACTTTCTTCTCTTTTCAAAGTATTTTATTTTGAGTATTTTTTTGCAAGTTTTAGTAAAAAAAAAAAAATTTCTCTCTTTCCTAAACGCGCAAAATCACCTGACTATTTACATTTTCAATATATAATAATTTATAACAGCTCTCGGAAATTTTTGAAACCCAAAGGGGGAAGAATTTTTTCACCAAACTTAAAAAAGTTTTATTATAAAAATTTTTTTTAGTTGTAAAAAAATCACTTTTTATTTTTAAAATTATTCAAATTCTGATTTCTTCAATGATTTTTTGAAAATAATGTATTTTTTAAAAATAATTTTAATTGATGCGGAAAATAATTGAATGTTTTCAATTTTTTAAAAATAATCTTATCTCTTTAAAGTGATAATTTTTTGAACATTTGATATTCTAAATTTTTCTAAAATAATAATTAATGAATTTCTGCAAAGAATTTTTTTATTTATAAAAATAATTAAATCCGAAGATATTTTTATGAAAAATTTTTAAATAATAGCAATTCAATTATTTTAAAATATTACATAAATAATTAAAATTTCACAGCAATTCAATATTATTAAAAAAATTTTCATAAAAATTTCTTCGGATTTAATTATTTTTATAAATAGAAAAATTCTTTGCAGAAATTCAATAATTATTATTTTAGAAAAATTTAGAATATCAAATGTTCAATAAATTATCATTTTAAAGAGACAAGATTATTTTTAAAAAAATTGAAAACATTCAATTAATTTCCAAATTTTCAATTAAAATTATTAAAAAAAACATTTTCAAGAAAATTTAAAGATTTAATTATTTTTATAAATAGTAAAAATCTTTGCAGAAATTCAATAATTATTATTTTTAGAAAAATTTAGAATATCAAATGTTCAATAAATTATCATTTTAAAGAGACAAGATTATTTTTAAAAAAATGAAAACATTTAATTATTTTTCAAATTTTCAATTAAAATTATTTAAAAAAACATTATTTTCAAAAAAAATTTAAAGATTTATTCATGTTCGAAATCAAAAGTAAATATAATTTTAATAAAAAACGAAGACACAACCGGGAAAAACTGGGAAATAACCTGGAATTTCGTTAAACGAAAATGGTTTTACAAAGTTAATAAAATTTTTCGCCAAAAATTAAAATTAAAATTTTGAACAGTTTAAAAGTTTTTCGCTGAAATTATTTTCAAACTATTTTCAAAAATTTCAATAAAATTCTTGGCAGAATGTTGATTATTTGCAAAAAAAATTTCTTCAATTCAATGATTTTCAATATCTTTTATTTTATTAAACTTTTCCAAAAGAATTCGTTTATTTTGAAATTTTTTTTAATAATATTCTACGCAAACATTTCATTATTTTCATAAATAATTAACATTTCACAGCAATTGAATAATTTAAAAATATTCCTTAAAAATTTTTTCGCATTGAACGTTCCATTATTTTAAAAATTAAACTGATTACGAAACATCACTTAAATTCTTAATAAAATTTAAATTTAATTCCACGAAAAATATTGTTTTTACAAATTTTATTAAAATTCTACGAAAGAATTTAACTGATTCTGAAATTTTGTTAATAAAATTCTTTATTACAATTCAGGTTTAAGAAACATTTTATTATTCAACAAATTATTTATATTTTTACTTTAATAACTGAATTCTCCTATAATTTTCTAGAAATAATTGATTTAAATACTAAATTTCAATTTATATTTTTGTTAAAATATCAATATTATCTTTATAAATAATAAAATTTTTCTTCAAAGTGCAATTTATTTTCAAATATTTCTTAGTTGAACAATTTTTAATATCTACTGTATATAAAAATTTTATTAAACAATTTAATTATTTCAAAAATTGATGAATTTTTACTAAAAAAAAGTTAATTAGTTTCAAAAAAATACAAATTTCATAGAAATTCAATTATTTTCATAAATAATAAAATTCTTTATAGAAATTGAATAACTTTTATAAATAACAGAAATCATCTCAGGTTTTTATTTATATTTAATACAATTTTAATCAAAGTCTTTTGACAAATTTTATTATTTCTTCAAAATTTTGTTAGAGTTTGTCAAAAGAATATTCAATTATTTAAAAATTTTGTTGATAAAATTCTTAATGAGAATTCAATTTGAAGAAATATTCAAGTATTCCATAAATTGTTTATTTTTGTATTATTTAAACAATTGAAGAGAATTTTGTAATAAAAATTGATTTAAAAATGAATTTCAGTAAAAATTTTTGTTAATAATAAAAAATTAAATTTTTATTATAGTCTAGTGCGTTTATATAAATAATTGAATTTTGTAAAAGTTTTAAATAAAAATTTTTGAAAATCTCAATTTTCATGCTAAGAATTTTGCAGAATTAATTTTTTTTGAAAAAAGTATGATTGATGTTATTTTTAAATATTATTTCAAGTTTTTATTTTCCAATGTATTTATTTAATAAGAATATTTCCGAATAATCGAAATTTGGTAAAATTTAATTTTCGAACAATAATGGACTTAAAAATTCTCAAAGAACTTGTTAAAAATAATTGAATGAAAGAATTTTAGTTGAAAATTACAGAAAAAATAATAATGGAATTTATGCAAATAATTTTTGAATATAAGTTGTTTGATTTTAAAAGAAAAAAGTTTGAATCTGTAATTTTTTAAAATGTTATATTATAGTTATATTTAATTTGGTGAAAAATTAATGTTGACTTAAAAACCTGGAAGGTTTTCTATTTTTTTTAAACTGGAAAACCTGGAAATGTCAGGGAAATTAAACAAAGGAACAGCGCGACAATAACCCTGCTGCTTTACGAATCAACAGTTTTTATATAACGTCTAAACTATATTCAAATTTAATGCTTGAATAAATGAATACAAAAGAAACTATAAGACAAAGTTTTAGAGGAAAAAGTTGTCTTTAGTATATATTCGTTTGTATTGAATTTGAATAATTTTGGTTTTAAATTTTGGGTATTCCAAGGAAGAATAAATTATTTTCACGCTTTGTCATTTATTGAGGATCCATTAATTATGGACAATGATCACAGAAAGTTGTATATTTTTGAAAAATATTTATAGTGCGAGAAAATGTTTTATAATGCAAAGTTATGTAGAAAACAAAATGTTATATGTAAAAAAAAACAAGATCGTTTGTAGGATTTTTAAAAAGACGAAAATTAATTTTTCTGATGGTAATTTCTTAAAATGATTTTCTATTTAGAAATTTTACTAACAAGCTACCTAGGACTTTTTTTGGAAAATAATGTATCGCGAAAATATATTTTAAATATATAAAAATTGTGTTTATTTCATGTGATATTATGTGGGGGAAAAAATGTATAGAATAGTGTCCTTAGCATTTACCTGAGCGTGCAGCTTGCGTGACAGCGTCATGAGAACCTTCAATAATGAGAGATAACAGATTCTTAAGTAATATACCGAAACAATAAGTTATTTTTTTTTTGCATAAATTAAACCCTATGAAGTTTATTTTTAATTGAGTAAATGACCTTGGGTTGTTTAATACAAATACTCTTGAGAAGAAATATTTTACATGAATGTGAAATGTTTGGATAAAGTACTTCGGAATTAATGTAGAATTTTAACACCGCACTGGAGCAAATTTAGGATAATTTTTTACTTCAATAAACTTTGTAGGTTTTAAGTGATTCGAAAAGTTTCAGGATACTTAATCTACATGAAGGTGCTTCTTATATTTTTATAGAAACTAAAAGGTGCTTCATAAGATATTACTTCATAATGCTTCAAGATATAATTAGGATTGTTGCAAATTATTTCAGAATGAAGGTTGTTCTTTAGGTCATTTTTACATACATCAATTAAACTCAACATCTTCAAAACCAATTAATTATTATTTTAATCAAATTGTATCAACTTGTTTTAAATATTTCATTGGACAACATTATGCACGTAGTTCACTGCAAAAAGAGGCATCTTATTTTAAAGATACTTTGGTAGTCACTTTTGAGTTGTTTCCAAAAAGTTATCAAAAGCATCTTAAAATGCATTTGTTTCTAAGATAGAAGATTGAAAAATAAGATGTTTTAATCGTTTCAGAAGTGATTATAATGTATTTAAAGATACTTGTTTTTGCAGTGTTCTTACAGTGTTGTAAATTATGAATTCTATTTTAGTATACTTTACCTAATTCTGTACATAGAATGATAATTCTGACAATTGATGTAAAAATCACCGCACGTTGAAGTCTTGAACGTTTATCAACGAAAAAAAAATGGTTAAATTAAAGATAATACAGCAATAATGCTATACAAAAAGTATATTTAAAATAAACCGACAGATGATTACAATCCGTTAATAATTGTTATACAATTAAATATTCAATTACAAATAAGGAATAGATTAAACAAATGTTTTTCGTTGATCAACATTGTGGACTTCAACTTCGTGTAAAAATCAGTATCTTTATCATCAAGGTCGATATTTTCCGAATTGTGTAGCATAGATGGAAAACTGAATTCAAAATGAGTAGGAAAAGTTAGTGTTAATCCACCAATAGTGATAATTTAAGTTTAATTTAATTTAATTTAATTTAATGTTAATTATCAATTTTAATCACTAACTAAATTCTTTTAATCACAGTTGGTGAAATGGGGCCTTAATCTGTCAAAAAATTTAGACATCCTGATCCGTATATGGACTTTCGGTTCGTTAGTACTTACTTCCATTACTTCTTTGTTACTAATAACAATATTCCATTGTTGTCAACATATACCACTCTTGAAATCTTGAGTTTCAATAGAAATCATCACGGACCGACTCCTGTGCGTTATATTAGGGTGCACTCTCATGTGAGCAGAAAGCGTAAATTGAAGAGCAGAAATTCATGATTAGAAGGGTATAGTCAGATGGTAGTTATAGTTATAGTTTTTAGTATATCGGTTAAATTCATTAATGTAATAATTAATAAATAACAAATATTTGTCGGTTAAGAACATTTCAGAATTTAGAACTTCAATTTCTAGATTTTTGTTTGTGGCATTAATATTATAAATATTTGAATAATATTTTAAAGAAACCTCTACTGAAAGTTTAAAACTTTTAACCCTCGGAGAAGACATGGGGTCATTTTGACCCCACGATTTTTTACGAAAAGCTTTTTATCTATTTAATATTTTTTATATAAGGATTTTAAAGTACACATACTTATTTTACAGAGTTTAAACTATATATTTTAAAAAAAAATTCCGTAGGTTAAGCAGAAGAACAGTTCAAAATTGGTTGAACATTGAAGAATGACCTAAAAAAGAGGTTCTACGAAGGTTAATAGCATATATATTTTTAAGAATAAAAAATATATTTTTGTTATCTAACCTAACAGTTTAAAGTTATTTTAATCCATTTTTTCTTCTAGTGTTTAATTTTTTAAGTAATCTCCCCTTTCCCAGAAACTTTTTTATGATCTTAAGGAACCGCATTTTTTGCTGTTTTCCCGGATACTCTCTTCTCTTATCATTTTTTCGTTTCTGTAGATCATAAAATTTAAGTATTATCAAATCTTAATGATATGATATATTTAATTTAATAATAATAATAATAAGTGTCCGTTTACATGAAAAGTGGCAAACAGAGGAAACGAATGTTTTTTCACTCGTACCTCTACTTTTTCCTCTAAAGGTTTTCTATCATCTCCTTTATTTTATTCACATATTCTGAGGGATTTGAGTAATTTCTTTTGATGTTGAAAGTTGATGAAAATGTTATTTGCTTTTGGTTCTAAATTTAAATTCCAAATGTCCTTGACTTCTACCTAAAAAAAAAGCCTATCAATATGGGCAATAAAATGTTTTTCTTTGGCCAAAAATTTAGTTGAAATGTCCTGTACGACTGTATACTTTCTTTTTCACAGTTAAACATTTTATTTGGCCTATAGAATCCTGCTTCCTGCTGTTGTAAATCCGGTAACAATCGCACTGTATCACATTTTTCTCCGAACATCTTTCGAAATATTTTAACGCATTTTTTTTTCTTTTCGATTCTCTATGGTTTTGTTTGTCTGTTAATTGGTTTTCAAAATCTACACACACACTCACAGCAGTCTTGACCTTTACGTGAGACTTCGGTCTTATCTTCACCTTATCTAGTAATGTTAATCTTTTTGTTAGTCACGTTTCCAGATTCATCGCCAACTTCATAGTCTCCATATGACTCTCTTTTTTCTGACCTTTCTTTTTTGATTGCTTTTCTTGATACCTTAAATATATATTTAAAAAGGTTTATATTTAATATTGAAGTTTATTTTTTGCATTAAATGATAATGGATAATAATTCATTATGAAAATATGTAAACTTCATGTAATTTTGATAAATTTTTGTAAGTATATTTTTACTTTTATCTTTAAAAGAAGACTTTAAGGGTATTTGAACCATTATGACGTAACAATAATAAAATACATGCTTTGGCCAAATTGTGACGTCATAATGGTTCAAATGCCCTTAAAAAAAAATTAAATTTAAAAATTCTAGAAATATTTGACTACATAGTATTAAATTACAAAGCTGTAAGTTCGCAAAAGATTTAAACTAACAAAAAGCCCTTTATTGATTGTAATAAATGATGACCTTTTTCTAAAATACTTTCTGGGTAATAATTTCCAGTTTTATGGGTCCTTCTTAATATATTGCACCCTAAGAGTTTTCTTAAACTTCACGGATACAACACTTGTTGTATTTTAAGAATGATATATTGAAAATTGCTTATTTCTAAGTTCTTTTCTCAGTTGTCACATTACTTTTAACTTTGCAGTTTTTTATAAAATTTATAAAATTTATAAAAATAAATAAAATTTTTTTTTTTTTTTTAAATTACGTCAAAATTTTAATCATTTTCCAAATGTTTAGTGGAATATTACAGCCGAAAATTTCAATTATTATTAAAAAAAATTTTTCTCAATTCAATGCGAGTTTCAATATCTGTTATATCATTAAAATTATCAAAAATTATTTAATTATTTAAAAAAAAAAAATTCATAAAATTAAAAACCATCATTGAATCATTTTCCTAAATAATAAAAATTTTACATAAATTCAATGATTTTTCAAAATTTTCCATGAATTTCTTTGCAATAATTCAATTCTTTTCAAAAATATATTAAAACTCGGTTGTGTTAAAAAATTTTCTTTTTAATTTCGTCAAAATGTCAATTATTTTTAAAAATAATAAAATTCTTCTACGAAATTCCATTATTTTCAAAAAGTTTAATAGAATATTCTTGTCAAAATTTCAGATATTATCAAAAAGTTTTAATTCAATGACTTTCAATATCTATTATTTCATTAAAATTGTTCAAAAGATTTTTAAATATTTCAAAAAAAAAAACTTTGATAAAATTCTACGCAAACATTTAATTATTTTTATAAAATAATTCAAATTACACAAGTATTTAATAATTTGCAAATTTTTTTTTATTCACTTTCTTCGCAATCATAAATAATAAAACTCTCATTGTAGAATTTCAATTATTTTTCATGTAATTTTAATCCAATTCTTGGAAAGAAGAAATATTTTAAGTATTTTATTAAAATTTTTGAAAATTAACTTTAATAGAATTTTAATTTAAAAATTTTTTTTAAATTATACGAGAATTCTTCAATATTATTTCCGAAAAATTATATTACAATATTTATAAAAAACTATAATTCTTTGAATTGTTTCATTATAATTTTTTAAGATTCAGTTACTTTCGAATAAAGAAAATTAAAATTTTTTTAAATTTACTGTTTTAGAATTTTTCAGAAATCATTTATTTATAATTAAAATTCTTGGATAAATTTGATTAACTTTTTTAGATTTCAGAAAAAAACTCTATTATTTTAAAAAGATTTTCTCAAATTTTGAATTATTTTTCGAACGTTTTACTAAATTTGAATTATTTTTTAAAAGATTTTACCAAATTTCAATTTTTTGACATTTTTAAATTGTATTTAATTGTAAAATTATGATTTATATTATACGAATTTAGAAATATTTTGAAATAGTTAATTTTAAGAATTTCTTTATTATACAATTCTGAAAAATTAACTTTAAAAGAATTTTAATTGAAAATTTTCGAAACAATATTAAACTCTCAAGAATTTTAGTGAATAATTTTCAAGTGTAAATTCAGTAAAAATAAGAATTAATGAAAAAATAGAATTTAAAAATAATATTAAAATAGTTTTAATAAAAATAATTGTCTGAATTAATTACGAGTTCTAATTTTTTTAAATTCAATATTTTCAATATTTCCGAAAATTCAAATTCATACACTAAATAATAAAATAAAAATTTTTGAATATTATTTTTTTCATTCTGGAGAAAATAATCATATATTCAAAATTTTCAATTAAAAATCTTTAAAAAAAAATTCTTTTTTAAATTATACTTAAATTTTTCAATATTATTGTCGAAGAATACTTTACAATATTTATAAAAAAAACTATAATTCTTAGGATTGTTTTCTCACAATTTTCACACTGAAAAAAAAAAAATTTATTTGATTCAAATAACCGATTATTTGACTATTATCAAATAAATATTTACTTAAATCAAATAATTTTTATATGAATCAATTAAATATTATTTGCTTCAAATACTGAAATATTTGATTGAAATAAAAATTATTTGAAAATTTTTTTTTCAGTGTGAATCTTAAAAATTGTGAGAAAACAATTCTAAGAATTATAGTTTTTTTTTAATAAATATTGTAAAGTATTCTTTCGACAATAATATTGAAGAATTTATGTATAATTTAAAAAAGCATTTTTTTTGAAGATTTTTAATTGAAAATTTGGAATATATGATTATTTTCTCCAAAATGAAAAGAATAATATTGAAAAATTTTTATTTTATTATTTTTGAATTTTCGGAAATATTGAAAATATTGAATTTAAAAAAATTAGAACACGTAATTAATTCAGACAATTATTTTTATTAAAACTATTTTAATATTATTTTTAAAACCTATTTTTCATTAATTCTTATTTTTATTGAATTTACACTTGAAAAATTAGTCATTAAAATTTTTTGAGAGTATTTTTAATATTAATTTTTAAAAATTATTCAATTTCGCAGAAGTTGAAATTTAAAAAATTTTCTTTCCTGCGAATAAAGAAATAAGAAGTATTAAAATATTATTTGTTTAGCAAAAAATACAAGTTTTGATTAATTTTAATTTTGCGTGACAACACTGAATTTATTTTCTATTTTTAATCGAAATTTTTTTACTCCTTATAAAATCAATTCGAGGCCTGCTTTTTTTTTTTTTTTTAAATTCGCGACTCGCAATTATATTTTAAAAAGAAACTTTTTCGCCGGACAATAGGCGAGGAAAAATTTGTTTTTCTCAAATTTGTGATGCCAACTTCCTAGACATGTTTAGTTGAGGTTTTTTGGAATGTCAAAATAAATTGCCCCTCGCAACATATAAAGATGTTCTGCCTTCAGCAGGAGGTAAGAAGCAGGCGACATATGGATGAAGCGATGCAGTGAAAAGCTATGTACTTTTAGATATATATATGTACAGTGAACGTGAATAATATTTCCACGTGTACTGCAAGAAATTATTTGTTTACCTAAAAGCACGATTGCACACACATTCCTATGTTAATAGACAGAGAAAAGTGTTGCAAATAAAAAATTTTAAATTTTTAAATTTTTACTTGACAAAAATGATTGAAAAGTATGTTTTTTTTCGGGAGAATTATATATATATATATATATAGTTAAGTGAAGCTAGTGTATAGCTAGAAGAATGTTAGAAGCAGCTAGATGCTAGCCAATGGAAACGACGCTCTATCCTGCAGGACATAAAGTGGTTTGGATAAACAGAACCCGACCCTCGTAGTCATCGGCACCCCTCTTCACGTGCCTTGCCCCTCGATTCTTACTCAAAGGGGGCCCCAAAGTTCAATTTGGTTTCTTTCAGTTCCAGTCGTCCCTGTACCCTCACTGTTCTCGGTAGCCCCAAAAAAAAAAAAATTTCGTCCCCAAAAACGCGCGCTTAGAGAATCATCATTCTCACGATGACGCTTCTTTATTATTGAATAATAATGAATTTGCCATTCCGCTAATTATGAGTTCGCTTTCATTCAAAAAGCATCAACTACCAGAAGTGCGAATTCACATTGTGAGGATTTATAACTACGGGTAATTTACAAAAATCATCTATTATTTACTTTGCAGAAAAGAACAAAATTTCTAAGGATCCTAAAGTTTTGAACTGTTCAAATGAACGAAATTTATTTATTTCTTCTAAATATTAAAATTTTTTTGCAATTATTTTGTCTCACTAACGGAAAAATTAATTACTGAGTTATTGTGAATGTAAAATTTTTGTTTTCAAATTTTTTTTAAGATTCGTAATTTATTAAAATATATTCAATAAAAAATATTTCGTTCATTTGAACGTTCAAAACTTTAAGATAATAATTTCTAGCAAAAAAATGATTTTCTAGACATCTTCAACCATTTGTGAATGTTTAATTAAATTTATCCAAGTCTGAAATTTAAATTCATCAACAAATGTCATCATTTTCAAGTGTCAATCATTGTTTTATACATGACTAATTTTTTTCTTTTTTAAGCAAAATAGTATTTTCGTTTTCAAAACAAACAACTTTGAATAAGGAGCATTTCTTGAAAAAATTAAATCGCAATGATTTGAAAAATTAAGAAGAGTATTTTTACAATTATTGTTAATCGTGATCGAAGTAATGTAAGTAATTCACTGAATTTGCTCTCTAAAAATACGAAGTTGATGTCCGCAACGTTTTTAAAAACGAAAAATAAAAAGGGTTTTTTTTCAAATAAAATTCATCGCTAATTTTCATGTGCCTTAATTTTTTATGAAATAAGATGTTACTAAGGATTCAATTATCAAAAAATAACATTATTTACAATCAAAAATAAAAGTATCATTAGTTACTAAGGATTCAGTTCTCAAAAAATAACATTATTTACAATCAAAAATAAAAGTATCATTAGTTGTTACTAAGGATTCAATTATCAAAAAATAACAATATTTCCAATCAAAAATAAAAGTATGATCCCATTATTTTTTTGTTTTGGTTTTTAAAAACCGTTGTGGACTTCAGCCTCATCTCTAAATTTGAATTTGTAAAAATGTTTCCCAGTTTTAGTGACTGACTTTTTGCCTCTGAATTAGTGAAAGTTACTAAAAAAACTAGCAGGGTTGATGTTTGTTTGTTTCAAATTGTACTTATTCTTAAAATTTAATTTTTACTGAAATATTTAAAAATTAATTCAATTTTAAAAAAAGTTGCGCTTTCGATTTTCATAATTAAAAATTAAATGAACTTGAAAAGATTTTCATTTCTGTAAAATTTCAATTTTAGATGAATTTGATTAAAAATATTTTAAAAGACAAGATTTTTACAAACAATTTAATTATCAAAATTGTTTTGAAAGTATAGTTAAGTTCTTTAATATAAATTTATAATAGACTTTTTAAAATAGTGGATTTATAGAAGAATTTTAGTTAAAAACACTAAAAAAAAATTGAATTTCTGCCGTAATTAGATATTAAGGATTAAATTGAATTATTTTTAAAAATATTATAATAAAATTTATCTCGGAAATTCAATTATTTTCTTTTTGTTTCTTCTTCAAAGAATTAAATTACTTTCAATAATTTTAATGAAATTCTTTTATAAGAATTCAATTTTTTTCAAAATAATTTTAATAAAATTCTTCGTACAAAATTTGATTAATTTCAAGAATTTGAAAATCAATTATTTATTTATTTTCAATTTTTACTATTTTAATAAAATTTCACAAACGAATTGAATTGTGGAAAACGAATTTTAACAAAATATTAGTCTCGGGAATTCAATTATTTTCAAAAGTGAAAAATTCTCTTCGCAAAAATCAAAAATTTACAAAAATTTTAGTCAAAATTTCAATTATCTTTATAAAAAATACAATTTTCTTCCGAAATTCAATAATTTAGAAAAAATGTTAATAAAATTCTTGGCAGAATTTCAATTATTTTAAAAATATTTTATAACATTCGTTTCATCAAATTTCTCGAAAACTGAAACTAGTTTTGAAAATTTTATTTAAATTTCTTAAGACTTTAAGAGAATTCAATTATTATTTAAATTTGAAGAAATAATTAAATTTTTAAAAAGTTTTCTATTAAAACTTTTGAAAAATTAAATTTTTTATACTTTTAATGAACAATTCTGTAGAATTAATTTGTTTTTAAAGTTCACTTGCTACTTTTTTTACTGCAACTTCGTCAAAAATTATTTTCATCATTATTTATTTATAGAATTTTTAACAAAAATTCTTCTTTAAATGAATTAATTTTAATAATTTTCGAAAAAGTTCCTTGACAATTTTCAAATCCATTTGTTTAGAATATTCAATTTTACGAAATTTTAATTATTCATAAATTCTTCAATAATTAAATATATGTAAGAAAATAAAAACTTGAAATTTTATCTAAAATTTTAACTGAAAGTCATTTTAAGAATCAATTTGTTATCAGAAAATTCTACGAGAATTCAATTTATTTAACAAACATAATTTATTGAATAATTCAATTTTCTTAAAATTCAATTCTGATAAAGAATTTAACCAACAATTTTTTTGACGATTTTTAATTAAATTCTACAGAATAATTAAATTTTTTGAGAAACTCGATTTAAAATTGTATTAAAAATAATTTTAATTTTGCAATGATTTTTGGAAATTTTCATTTTTTGGAAAAATAATTGAATGTTTGTGTAGAGTATTTAAAAAAAAATTTATTTTATGAATTTTTTGACTTTAAAAATAAATATTTTAATAAATATTTGAATGTTTCTTAAAATTGAATTTTTATAAAGAATTGTATCAATGAATTTTTTAATAATCGAATTCTCATGGTAAATTTAATAAAATTTTTACGAATAGTTTCAGTTTTTTATTATATTATATTATTACTTTTGAAAATAATTGAATTCTTGAGGTGAACTTTATTAAAATTTGTTTTTAAATAATTGAATTATTTTGTTAAACTTTGTTGAAATAGTAGACATTGAAAAATAATTTTGATAAATTTGATAATAATTGTACATATATTAAAAGTAATTTAACTTTTGATAAAAAGAGAAAAATTTTATTATTTATAAAAGTAATTGAAAATTGACGAGAATTTTTGTAAATTTTTTAACAAAATTGAATTTTTGCAAAGAATTATATTATTACTTTTGAAAATAATTGAATTCTTGAGGCGAACTTTATTAAAATTTCTTTTTAAATAATTGAATTATTTTGCGAAATTTCATTAAAATAGTAAACATTGAAAATAATTGAATTTTGACAAATTATTTTGAAAAAAATGAAAAAATTAACAATTTTCGAAAATAATTTTATTCTTTGGAGAGTAAATAAAAAATATTGTCTTTTTGAAAATCCTAATTTCTATATATGAAAAAATAATAATGATTAAATATTAATTTAAAAATGATGTTATTGATGTTTTGGAATAAGTTTCTAATTAATAATAAATTTAATTTTAAAAACCTGGAAAAATTCCATTTTTTAACCTGGATAACCTGGAAAAATCAGGAAATTTGAAAAGAGCAAAAGCGTGGCAACCCTGAATAATAATTTAGCTCCTAATTTATTAGTGAAATTTACTAATTAAAAAGCAAAAATTCAGTCACTAATTCAAATTAATAAACATTTTGACTAAAGTCGGATTTAGAGTTTTTTTTATTTCCCATATAATTCGAAATGAAATGCTTCGTGAATGTTTGTGAATTTTTTTTTAAAGTGAAGATGCCTAATATTCGTTAGGTCGGAAAAATTTATAATTTTTAATCTTGAGTGATTGATATAATGATGTTTATAAGAATTCAGTTGAATTAAATGACAAGTGAAAATAAGTTTGTGTTTGTGTGATTCATGTGACATTAATTTATTGAATATTTAAATAATTACACACATTATCTTGCTTTGAGGACTGATTAAGAGTTTTCTTATAAATACATAAAAAATATTTGAATTAACTTGATTATTGCAGATGTTGTCGGGTTAGTATTGTATTGCATTGACGTTTGATAAAGTGTTCTATATATATTAAAAGGGGGAGGCGTCGTCATATATTTATGGGGGATTTCATGGGAACTGATTCCAGGTCAAAAAATTGTGCGCGATTAGGGTCAAATTTTTGCGATAAAAATTGTTTAATCATCAAACAATAAAATTTATTTATTTTTATATTTTTAAAGTGATTTTCATACAATTTGATTCGATTTTATGAGAAAAGAATATTTATTTTCAAACTTATTAATTATATTTCTTTAAAAAAGATTGAGTGTTCTGTAAAAATTATTTATTTTGTAAAAAATATTTAAAAAATCACATTCATAGTTGTCACAGATCAGAAAAATCAAGGAAAGTTCAAGAAATTTTACAAACTTTTGTCTTTTGGTAAATTTTTCCATTTATAACGGAAATGCGTCAGAATTTGCATATCCCGTGAATTTTCATTTAACTAAATTTACTATTAATTATTCATTTTACTACATATATATAAAATCTTACGAATTTTTTATGGAAAAGTTTTGGTTCTTCTGCATCATACTTTTTTTTTCTCATATTTTTTTTTTTTACTTAAAAATGTGCATATACTTTTAAAACATTACATAAAAACTTATTGTTCTGAAAGAGCTGACAGGTTGGTTTGTGTTGACAAACAAAAGACGACAAGGTCAACAGAGAATGAAGACAAAAAATATATACAAATCTGTAATTTAAAAAAAAGTAATTCGCAGGAAATTAAAAATGTTTCGACATTGTGTTTATATACATAAAAGTTTACATTTAAATCATTTTTTTAAAAAGGAAATTATACATAACAGGACTTTTGTAAGTCACAAAAGATAAATAATTGTAAGAAAAAAAAAAGAGTTTTAGTTAAAAATTTAGAAAGTTGTTAAAGTGTTAAAAAATATTAATACGTCGGTGAAGTTTGCAACGTTTATGATCAACGATTGAAAGAAAAAAATTATTTGTCTACCCAAAAAATAACACTTTTTGTTCACAAATATTTTTGTCATCAATCATTATTAAAAAAAATTAATCATACTTACAAAAATTTTCTTCTGAAATCGTTGACTATAAACGTTGTGAACTTCACCAACGTAAAAATATTGAATTCTTTATGGAAATGATTAAATTTCCAAAAAATTTATAAATTTAAATCTTTGAAAATACAAGTATTGAATTTGATTTTATTTGAAAATTCTATAATTGAATTTTGGAAAACTTGTAGTTCAAATTTTTATAAAAAAAATTTTTAAATGATTTTAGAGTGAAAATATTTTGAAATTTTAAGCAAATAAAGAAAAACAAGTAAATACTTATTTTATTTAAATATATATTTATTTTTATTAATTTTTAAAAATACATTATTTTAAGAATTTACAAAAATTATTCCATTTAAATAATTTACTTCTCGTCGTTAAATTCTAATAGAAATTGATTTTAAAAACTTTCAGTTAAAATTTTTAGAAAATAATTTAATATCTACAGCATTGTAACAGGAATATTGTAGAAATTAATGAAAATTGAAAAGATTTTTAAATTAAACTTTTTTGAAAATTTAAGAGAAGAAAAAGCATATATAAAAATATTAAAAAGCAAAATAATCTTTTTCTTCTTGTTGATTAAAAATATTATAACTATCATTTTAATTAATTTATTGCCATTGGATTATGATAGATTTAGTAAGATTAAAAGTTCCCTTTTAAAGAAGGAACGGTTTTATTGAATTATATTCCGTAGGTAATTATGCCTTTAACATTAATAGTTTGAACAGATGGCTCATCATCCTCTTTCTCTATTATTTTCACTCGAAACTCGACTCCACTAAAAATCAGCTTACCTTTTTTCAGATAACATTAAAAACTTAAATACATCTTTTTAAACCCATCAATATTTTCTTGTACACCGAGAAAAAAAGAAATTACTTATTACATTTTTTTCTCATTTTCTTTCTTCGACGTGAATTTTTTAATATCGAACACACAAGTTTGGTTTGTTGTTGTTACAAATTTTTGTCAAAAATATCAGACTTTTTTCACTCTTTTTTGAATTCAATTTCAAACCAAATTTTTGTTTTTTTTTTTTGCTTTTGAATTAGTAAATTTCACTAATAAATAGTAATTTATTAGCAAACTTTACTGTAATTAAAATTTAGAGAGGAAATCAATTTTTTATGAAAAAGGAATAAATTATTGTAAGAAATTTGATTATTATTTATTATACTTTTGTTACTATTAATGTAACGATCGAAATGTTTGATTTGAGAAATGGGAGAATTTAAAAATAATACTTTGCTTAATATTGTTGTGAGCATGGAAATGTGGCGATGATAAGCATTAAATTTTCTAAATCGCTAGATGTGGTTGCTCAAGCGTATAACATTCACCCTTTCAGTTCCAATATATATATTCTACCAAGTTTATTATTTGACCATTGCCAGTAATATAAATATCCGCCCAACGCTTTTTTGTTGTACGAATAACTTGTAAGTTTGTTATTATTATTATTGTATTCACTTAAATTTGAAATTTTAGTTTTAGAATAATGTTCACTAAACCGGGAAAAAAACTTGTTAAAAGAAGTAATAGAACATTTTTTTGGGTATCGAATAATTTTAGGAATAATACTTATTTCAAAAAGAAGTTATTGACGTTTTTTGAATGATGTTTTGCTTAAGGAAACTTGTTAAAAGTTGTAATGGAACATTTTTTTGGGTATCTAATAATTTTAGGAATAATATTTATTTCAAAAAGAAGTTATTGACGTTTTTTGAATGATGTTTTGATTAAGGGAACTTGTTAAAAGATGTAATGGAACATTTTTTTGGGTATCTAATAATTTTTAGCTTAGGTCAAACTATTCTTTAGGATCAGTGTGCATAAAATTGAGTGTAGATGAAAAGGTTAATTATCAAAAATCTATTTGTTTTATGAGGAACATTTAAGATGCAATTATTCACGCGCGAAGAGTTTGGATGTTGTTAGCACTGCAAATAGTGATGACATTGACAATGTTTTAATTTTTGAACAAAAATTGTCTTTTCCAGTGGTGTGACGGTATCGTATGGTGAGAGTAGCAGCAGTGGAACGAGCGACATCACAGAACCAGGGTCACCTTGCAGTACAAGCAGCGACGAAGGACTAGGAATCCGCGGGGCCTCCGCGAGGCTCACACTTCCATCCTTGGGGTGCAAAATGCCACCATCTGTACCAGTTCTGAATAACGATTCCAGGCCTCAATGGCCATGGACCCCGTCACTTGCCAAAGCAGCATGCACGACGTTTAAGCGACTAAAGGTGGAACCAGAGATTGTCACTTCATCTCGCGTCGAATCGTCCCCGAGACAAGTAACCAAAACCACCGGCAAAGGTCTTCTGCACCAACAAGAATCTCAAGGCAAAATCACCGAATACTTCAAAACACAAGTGAAGCCCCAACAGCAGAAGGTTTGTTCCCAAACATCCGTAAATTTCTACACGCACCAATCCTGACTTTCATTCTTCATTTTCTTCTTCTTCTTCTTTTCAGACCAAGAAAGCCTCAGAAATGTCTGTTCACGTATCGAAAAATTCAACCGAATTCCGTCATCCTTCTACAGTACAAAGAAACAATAAAGGTGGCCTATCAAAATATTTATCGAATAAAAGAACAACAAATGTGAAAGACTGGAACGTGAGATCCCTGTCGATGCAATCGTCATCGACCTCAACAACAACAACAACAACAAAGAAATCACCTCTCGTTCTTTTACCACGAAGTATTGTCAAGTTAGAGCGAAAACTGCCAAAATCAATAATACCAACACTGCCTGTTTCAAATGATATACTAACAACACTGCCAAATAGTAAAATTTCGTCCCTCAGGTTAACTACGGATACGAGTTCCGTAATTGAAAAGGCAAACACCGCGTCTCTAAAATCCTCAGAAGACACTTCTGAATCAACTAGTTTTAAGAGCAACATTATGTGCATAAATGAAAATAATAATGTGAGCAATAATTTATTAACTTCGACAACAACAATAACTTCGCTGATAACGCAGAGCGATCATCATTTTGGGAGGAATTCACTGTCGAATTTGAATAAAAAGGAGGAGGACGTTCTGCCTGATGAGGAGGAGGACGACGAGGAGGAGGATTCATCGAGAGATGGAATTGAAACGAAACCTCCGCTGTCGCCGATACTCTCGGCGCCGACCACCATTCGATTCCCAGCGCAAACGCCCGACAAGGACAGATCACCGTCGGGAGGTAGTGGATTTTGTCGATGGGACAAGTGTGAAGCGAGCTTTGAATCAAGTGGTTGTTTGCTCGAGCACTTACAAGTAAGAATCTTGTTTTATTCCTTAAACATTAACTTAGTGACTTGCATTTAAGCGACATTAAGTGACAAGGAATTGAAATTGCCAATTTCTTGAGAATATGCTACTGCAGGGCTCGAAGTAGGTCCGTAAATTCTTAGAAATTCCGTAACATTGCTTCAAGTACGAAAAAGTTCGTTTTTTTTTAAAAAAGGTTCGTAAAGTTCGTAATTTTATTCAAACAAGGATGAAAAACTCGTAAATTGTACGATAAAATTTGAAGAATTTTAGAGAAATTACAAATTATTGCAGAAAATCAATTATTTAAAACAAAAACAAAAATTCTTCGCAAAAATTCAATTATATTCAAAAAAATTTATTAAATTCTCATCAAAATTTCAATTATCTTCAGAAATATTAAAATTCTTCTCTGAAATTCATATATTTAAAAGAACTAAAAAACTAAAAAACATTGTCAACATTTCAATTATCTGCATAAAATAGCAAAATTCTTCAACAAAATTCAATTATTTTCAAAAAATTGTATTAAAATTCATTTTAAAATTTCAATTATTTTCATAATTAACAATGTTTATCACATGAATTCAATTATTTTCTAAAGTAATAAAATTCAATTATTTTCAAAAATTTTTAATAAAATCCATTGCAAAATTTAAATTATTTTCAATAATATTTTTCGCTAAAATTAAATATTATTCAATATATACTATTTTCATAAAATATACCAAAAGAATTTAATTATTTAAAAAAAAAATTTAATAAAATTATACAAAAAATTTTATTTATTTTCAAAAAATAATAAAAATTTCAAAAGAATTTCATTTAGCAAATTTTTTTTTATAAATTTCTTCGCAATCATTCAACTATTTTCATAATTAATAAAATTTTACCGAGATTAAAAAAAAAATTCTTCGCAAAAATTCAATTATGTTCAAACAATTTTTTTAATTCTCATCAAAATTTCAATTATCTTTAGAAATATTAAAATTCTTTTCTGAAATTCATATATTTAAAAAAAAAACTAAAAAACATTGTCAACGTTTCAATTATCTGTATAAATAAATAGCAAAATTCTTCAACAAAATTCATTAATATATTCAAAAAATTTTATTAAAATTCATTAAAAAATTTCAATTATTTTAATAATTAACAATATTTATCACACGAATTCAATTATTTTCTAAAGTAATAAAATTCAATTATTTTCAAAAATTTTAATAAAATCCAATGCAAAATTTGAATTCTTTTCAATAATATTTTACGCTAAAATTAAATATTATTCAATATCTACTATTTTTTTTTTAAATTTACGAAAAGAATATAATTATTAAAAAAAAAAAATTTAATAAAATTCTACGAAAACTTTTAATTTTTTTCAAAAAATAATAAAATTTTCACAAGAATTTCATAAATAACAATTTTTTTTTATTTTCTTCGCAATCATTCAACTATTTTCATAATTAATAAAATTTTACCGGGATTCAATTATTTTCGTAAATAATAAAATTCTTTTTAGGAATTCAATTATTTTTAATAGAATTTTAATCGAATTCGTCGAAAAAATTGTTGAAAATTTTACTAAAATTTGTCCAAAGAATTTAATTGTTTAAAAATTTGTTGATAAAATTTTTAATAGCAATTGAATTCCAAGAAATATTCAATTATTCAATAAATTTTTTTTGTTTTTCTATTTAAATAATTTAATTCTGGTAGAATTTTCTGATAAACATTGATTTAAAAATAGATTTCAGTTAAAATCTTAGATTATAATAATTGAATTCTTTCGAAGAATTTCATTAAAATTTTTAAAATAATTGAATTTGGGAAATTTTTTAAAAATTGTCTTAAAAATAATTGAATTTCTACCAAAAAAAAGTTTTATCAAAACTTTTTAAAATGTTTGGATTGCTGCTAAAATTCTAATATTTTTAAAAATAATTGAATTCTTGCGAAGAATTTTATTTAGAATATTGAAAATAATTGATTCCCTGCAAATATTTTTATTATTTTACCAAAATATTTAAATTCTTGTGAAAAATTTTATTAAAATTTCTAAAAGTAAGTAAAGATCTGCTAAGAATTTTGATATTTTTAATTTTTGTCAAGAATTTTGTTAAAATTTTTAAAAATTGAATTTCTGTTAATTTTTTACAAGAATTTAATTTTTTTTGAAAATTTTAATAAAATTTTTCGCAAGAATTCAATTATTTTCATAAATAATAAAATTCAATGCAGAATTTCAATTATTTTTAATACAATTTTAATCGAATTTCTCTAAAAATGTTATTATTCTTAAAAAATTTTTTTAAATTAATTAATTTAATTAAAATTCAATGCAGAATTTCAATTATTTTTAATACAATTTTAATCGAATTTCTCTAAAAATGTAATTATTCTTAAAAATTTTATTAAAATTTATTAATAGAATTCAAGTATTTGATAATTTGTTGATAACAATTTTTAATGGGAATTGAATTTTAAGAAACGTTCAATTCTTCAATAAATTATTTAATTGCGTTTTATTTTTATTTAAATAATTGAATTCTAGTAGAATATTTTAACAAAAATTGAATTTTATTTCATAAAAATGAATTTCAGTTAAAATTTTAGATAATCATTGAATATTAAAAGCAATATAGCGTGAATTTTAAAAAATAATTGAATTTCGTAATTAATTTTTTTGAAAAAGTTTAATTGAGTTTTTTTAATACTATTTTCTAATATCTATTTAATAAAAGAATTTGACTAATATGTAGTTGAAATTTCTTAAAATTAAATATTGTAAAGAAATGAATTTGAAAATTGTCAAAAAAATTTTTCGAAAATTATTAAAAATAATCGATATAAAAAAGAATTTTGAATTTAAATTCTGAATTTTTAAATACTTTCACTGCTTCGAGCCCTGTATTGCGATCATGCAGCACGAACGAATCAATTAATTTCGTTCTGTCTCGCCGAAACTTTTTGAATTGTGGGCATCAAACATGTTTGTTACTTTCTGGAGCGACAACAAATTGTTTCTCGCATTTTGATTTTTTATGCCTCAGCCATCCAGGCCTCAGATAGTTCGACTTTTTTTCGACTATTTTCAAAAAGACGATTTTTTTCGTTTTATTTTACAAAAGTACAACTTTCTTCGACTTATTTTTAAAAATACGACTTTTTCCACATTTCTTCTCAATATTGCAACAAAATAGAAACTACTTTTTTTTTAGCATAAAAGTAAATTGTGTAATTCTTTGTTTTTAAATTCACTAATATTAAAAATACAAAAAAAAATATTCTCAACAAATTCTTTTAAACAATGGAATTATTTTCCAAAAAATACAAGAAATTCCATTATTTTCAATATTTCAAATATTATCTGAGAAATGAAGAAAAAAATTCAATTCTTTCGTGAAATTTTTTTTTTTTGAAAATAATTGAATGTTTGCAAAGATTTTGTTATGTAAAAGATGAAAATTGACTTTATAAAATTTTTGATAGTAATTGAATTGTTTCGGGAAATTTTATGAAAATTTTGTTCAAAGTAATTAAATTTTTGGCGAAACCAAATTGAATGTTTTGAAGTGAAATTGAATTTCTTCCGAAGAATGTTTTCTATTCATGAAAATAAATAAATTCTTACGAAGAATTATAATAAAGTTTTTGGAAAATATGAACAATAATAATTAATTAATTAAGAATATCAGAATACAATTAGAGAAGGAAAGAAATGGAAAAGTCGCTGTCGCATTTTAAATTATATTTTCTAATAATAATCAACCGATACACATATTCATTGATTGTTGAACTCTATAGAAAACAATTTCGTAACATAGCTTGGGTAAATTATTAAATTTACAACTCATGCTCAAAATGGGTTATTGAAAATAGTAATAATAATAAAATAGAATTACGATTGATGTAAATTTTCTCATTGCTCTTTATTGCCTCACGAGTAGAGATTGCGTTTTTGTGGTGCAATAAGTTTATAACTGCAAAATTTTTCGCTCACTTCCCTTTAAAGTAGTTTACATATATTAGCCGCTGTAACGCTGTCTCTGCTTGTGACAGTGGCGCAGATCATTAAAAAATACTTTTAATCCCTTTGAATAATGCCTCTTTTGTCGCTACAAATCATGCGTTCCCTGGGCGTGTGTGAGGTCTCCTTAATCTTCTTCGTGGGAATGGCCATCGCTCACTTATTACAAAAAAAAAATTATATTTTTTCTAATTACTAAGTGGAGAGTTTTGCTAATTTGGTTAGTTAACGGAGAAATCAATTCGTTGATACCGTTTTCTTTTTTTCACTAATTAGTCTCTGAACTAACTCATAAAGGCCTACTTTCCACACAGATGTTTGAAAAATAGATTATTTTTCATATTCAAGAGGAGCTGTTTTGAAAAATCATTTTTATTGTTATTTCGTCAATTTGTCAATTATTTTTTTTTAGAAACAATCGGCAAGAGTTGAAACAGACTATTTTTTTTCCTATAGAGATCATCCCTTTAATTTAATTATTTTTTTGTTATTAAAGATCTTGGAAATTATTTCAAATTTTGTAAAATGTAAAACGGAAAATAATTAAATTTGGTAAAGAATTTTATTGTTGTCGATATTAGTTCCGCCATATTTTGTAAAATGTAAAACGGAAAATAATTAAATTTGGTAAAGAATTTTATTGTTGTCGATATTAGTTCCGCTATTTTTAATTTTCAAATTCAGACCTAAAAATAAAGATTCAGACTTCTAAGTTCTTATCAAATCTGTATTAATAATTAATATACAACTTAAAACAATATATTTTCAAACGTGTTTGAAGCAAAAGAAATTATTTTCCAAACTACGAAAGAGTTAAATAATAATTAAAATGAATTATGAAACATGTTCTTGTGTATGAAAAATTAATACAACCATTTTCGAATTCCTGTAAGTATACCATTTTTCGTAAAATATATTTTTTCCATTCCTAGACTTAAGAAATGTAGTAACAAAAATAAATAGAAAAAATTAGAAATTAAATTAGGAATATTTACAGAAAAATTACTTTTCTGCATTTATAGAAAATGCTATTTTCTTTTTTAATTCTACAAATAATATTATACTTGACAATCGTAAATTGAATAAGAGTTACCCAATATTATATCAGAAATTTATTCTTATGAAGTACAAGAATGTTTCAATATATGTAACTATTGTATTTATGAAGTATTTATTAGTCCTAGGAATTTGGATTTTCATAAATAAATAGATAATAATATACAATAATACTGTATTTAAAGAAATGAACTGGATAACAAAAAATCGTTAAGAATTGTTTCTATTAACTCTAGAGCGGAAATATTTTTCTATACCTTCTAAAGAAAAACTGGGATAATTTGTCACATTCGTTGGAATACTTAATAGAAAATGGCGTCCTTTTTTGTATTTTAATATTTTAAAAATTGCAATTGTTTTTTTTTTTAATTTTATGGAAATTTTTGAAAATTCACACAAATTCTTGTGAGGAATATTTTTCAAAAATAATATGCAAAAAGAATTTAGTAAATCGGAAAAATTTTGCTATTTATGAAAATAATTGAAATAATTGAATTCTTTAGGGAAAATTTAATAAAATTTTCAAAAATAATTGCATTTTTCGACGAATTTGATTAAAATTGTATTAAACATAATTCCATTTCTGCAATGAGTTTAATTATTTATAAAAGTAATTGAATTATTGCGAGGATTTTAGAAAAAAAAGTTTTAAATAATTGATTTTTTTTTAAAAATAGATAAACTTTATTTTTATAATAATTCAATTCCTATGAAATGTTCATTCTTTTAGAAAATAATTGAATACTTTTTTGGAAATTTTATTAAAAAAGTAGACATACTAATTATCGAATTAAGAAAATTTTTTTTGAAAATAATTGAATTCTTGTGAGGAATATTTTTCAAAAATAATATGCAAAAAGAATTTAGTAAATCGGAAAAATTTTGCTACTTATGAAAATAATTGAAATAATTGAATTCCTTAGAGAAAATTTAATAAAAATTTTTTAAATAATTGCATTTTTCGACGAATTTGATTAAAATTGTACATAATTCCATTTTTGCAATGAGTTTTATTATTTATGAAAGTAATTGAATTATTGCGAGGATTTTAGAAAAAAAAGTTTTAAATAATTGATTTTTTTTTAAAATTAGATAAACTTTATTTTTAATAATTCAATTCCTATGAAATGTTCATTCTTTTAGAAAATAATTGAATACTTTTTTGGAAATTTTATTAAAATAGTAGACATACTAATTATCGAATTAAGAAAATTTTTTTTGAAAATAATTGAATTCTTGTGGTGAATATAAATGAATTTTTGTTATTTAGAGAAATAATTGAACTTTTACAATGAATTTTAATAAAATTCCTAAAAGTAATTTAATTTTGTCGAATAAATTTTTAAAAATAAAATTATAATTATTCGGTGACTAACTTCCCTTGAAGTAATAATATTTTTCTCCGAAATTCAATTATTTTCCCAAATCTTAATAATATTCTTGGCAGAATTTCAATTATTTTTAATATACAAGATTTTCATCGAATTTCTCGAAAAATGAATAATAATTGTTAAAGTTTTTTTTTAAATTTGTCTCTTGACAATAAATAATAATAATAATAAACAATAATTAAATTCTGCTAAAATTTGTTATAAAAAGTAATTATTTATTTGAAAATTCTACGAGAATTCAATTATTTTCTCAAATCTAATTAATATTCTTGGCAGAATTTCAATTATTTTTAATATACAAGATTTTCATCGAATTTTTGGAAAATTAAATAATTGTTAAAGTTTTTTTTAAATTTGTCTCTTGACAATAAAAAATAATAATAATAAACATGATAATTAAATTCTGATAAAATTTGTTATAAAAAGTAATTATTTATTTGAAAATTCTACGAGAATTCAATTATTTTCTCAAATCTAATTAATATTCTTGGCAGAATTTCAATTTTTTTTAATATACAAGATTTTCATCGAATTTTTGGAAAATTAAATAATTGTTAAAGTTTTTTTCAAATTTGTCTCTTGACAATAAAAAATAATAATAATAAACATAATAATTAAATTCTGATAAAATTTGTTATAAAAAAATAATTATTTATTTGAAAATTCTACGAGCATTCATTTATTTTACTCTAAAAATAAACATTTTATTAAATAATTATTGAACTACTTTTAAAATTGAATTTTCATGAAAAATCAATAAATTTTTTAATTCTGATAAGAATTTTATTCAAATTTTTTAAAGTATATTGAAAATTTCGAAGAAAAATTTTATTATTCAGGATTATTTAAATTTTGACAATTTTGAAACATAATAGGATCTTTGTGTCATAATGTTACTTTTGAAAATAATCGAATTCTTGAGATATCCAATAATTTTCTTATTAATAATAAACGTAGTTTTAAAAACTTGGAAAAATTCCTTTTTCTAACCTGGAAAACCTGAAAAAGTCAGGAAATTTGAAAAGGGTGAAAAGAGTGGCAACCCTGAAACGACATAATTAATAAAATTGTCCTTGATTAAAAAATAGTAAAATGAATAATAAAAAGGAAAACAAACCCACTCTTCCGTTCTAGGGTTAAATTCATCAAATATTTTTGCATTTATGATTTAATTGAAGAACGTATAGTCATTGAAAAAAAGATGAATTTTTTCCCCATTCCCTTAGACTAGGGAAAAAGTTATTGATTTTTTTCATGGATAAATGTTGTTTGATATGAGCTTTCTAGAATGTTCTATATTTTGCTATTTTTTGCAAATAGTTTAATAAACAGAAAAATTGAAGTAAAATTTCATGAAATGAATAAATTTAATAAAAAACAAAAAACTGTTATTATCTGTCATAAGTTACGATTTACATAGCCGCCATCATTACTACACCCTCTCCTGCTAGGCGAGATTCGAGGAATACCACTCGAGACAGTGTGCCGAAGTCTAAATCACCAAAACAAAAATGAATAATCGCGCGTTGGGAAAAACTCTCACTTAAAACTATTAAAAACGGTCTATGATAATCGATTATTAATCTTCTGATTTTGAAATTGGAATATTTTTGGTCTATAGAAATACTGATGATGTATGAATTATAATTGCAAAGTGAGTGGGACTTTTTCTCTCAGCGCGAGCGGTAATAGATTAATGTTAGTATAACATAATTTTTTTTTTGATCTTCCTAGGTCGCGCACATCAACACGCAAACTGGGGGTGATAATTTCGTGTGTCACTGGCAAGGTTGCAAGGTAAAAGGAAGAACATCCTGCTCACGAAGATGGTTGGAGAGACATGTGATGTCACATGGAGGCAACAAACCATTCCGATGTATAGTTGATGGCTGCGGAAGTAGATTCAGTTCTCAGGTATGGTTTTCTGTTTTTTTTAACTAAAAAAAAAAACCGTTGTTCGCTTTCTCGATTAAAATGTTTGGTATTATAATGTAGAATTTCTCACTTCCAGATTGCATTGGAAAGACACGTGAATGGTCATTTCAATCAACCGGAAACAAGTAACAGCAGCAGTAGGCGCAGCATTGACAACAGTGGCAAGATGATGAGAAGAAATGGCAAGCGACTCAGATATAGAAGACAGCCTTGGTCTGGTAAGTTCAATTTCTGTCGCATTGCTGAACCTCAACTCTACTTGTTGTCCTATGCCGAAAATTAATTTAGATCGTCGATGATATTTAGTTTTCGTCACAAATATCCTACTACTTGAATATATGACGAATTTACATAATAATTATGAATTCACTAAAAGAATTTTAGTTTGTACTTAAGAAGTACAAACGCAAGAAGTTTCGCAAGAAGTACAAACGAAGAATGTACAACTTTTCCAAATGATCTAGAAATGAAAAGAGCCTCAAATATTTCTGATGACAATAACTCAGACCTAAGTGATTCTGACACGCAAAGTGATATCAAATACGAAAAAACTAACTTCTTCTCTTAATGTTCTTTTTTTTTTACTATAAATCAGTTTTTTATTTCACTCAATCAGCCTCGACTTCCAATTTTTGCTTTCATCAAACAGAGGATTATGTAGGAATTGTAATTTTTTTCAAACTTTGATTATACAATAAAAGTTAGTATAACGATTTGTCACTGTCTTATCAGTGTATAATGTACACAGGATTATACGAGAATATCGACTTGAAACTTTATAAATTTCCAATCCACGTTCCTCGAAGATTATGGTTATCGATTTCGACGACATCAAATGGAATGGCTGTTTCGTTTTCGATAAATCGGTATTCTTTAAATCCTTAATTCCTTTAAAGTGCATCAGGAATACGTCTAATATCTGATTTGTAAATAATTCTAAACAATTAGCACTAGATGTACAATAATGTTGGGAAAAAAAATAATTTTAGATTTTCAGGAAGAAATTTTTCTCATTCGAAATTATTTATCATAATATAGTTAAAACTTCTATTCATAAGAAACTTTTAGTTTTGCAGAAACTGTAATATCAAGTTAAAGACTATTTACAAATGCTTTGATGAATTTCTTTGCAATATTTCAATTATACATACGTTCAAAAATAATATGTAAAGTTTACGGGGATTTAATTATTTTGCATAAATAATAAAATTCTTTTTAGGAATTCAATTATTTTTACTAATAATATAAAACTCATTGCAGAATTTTTATTATTCATACAATTTTAATTGAATTTCGCGAAAAGTTTTAATTATTATTAATTATTATTTTTAATTATTATTCTTAAAAATTTTATTAAACATGAAGAATTTTTAGAAATTAAAAAAAAATTTAATTCGAGCAAAAGCATAAAAATATTTAGATTTTTGTTTTGGAAAATTATTAATTACATTATTTTTCTTTAAAAATAAAGGTATTAAGTAAAAAAAATTTTTGGATAACAATGTAAGTTATAAAAAATTTAGAATTAAACTTATTCAGGGTGTGTACTTTTTTTACTATTTTTTTTAATTCTTAAAGTTTTGAATATAATATTATTTAGAAATTCTAAAAAAAAATAATTGTGTTTTAGAAGAAAATCTTTAGATGTAATTAAATTTTTAAAGGTATTATTTGAAATTTTAATTCTTGCAAAAAGTAAATAATAAGTTATTAAATTATTTTTAAAAAAAGTATTTAGGTATTGAATAATTTGATTTAAAAATTCTGAAAAAATTTGTTTTTAGAATAAATATAATTAAAAGTTTTTTTAAATGTATTTGTGAAAATAATTTTTAAATATTGAAGATTTTGTCACATTTCATTTGACAAAATTTGATATTTTAATGAATTTTGTTTACTCACTTTTGAACATTATTTAGAAAAGTAATCGTACTTTTTGAGAAATTTAATTAAAAATTTAGATAACAATGAAAGTTATAAAAAATTTAGAATTAAACTTATTCAGGGTGTCTATTATTTTTGTTTAACAAAATTCCCGGTTTTTTTCCGGTTATGTCCTCATTTTTTTTGGTTTTTTTCTCATCAAATTTAAATTTATTTTTGTATTCGAAAATGAATAAATCTTTAAATTTTTTGAAAATAAGTTTTTTTAAATAATTTTAATTGATAATTTGGAAAATAATTGAATTAAACAAAGCATTTTCTCAATTTGTTGAAAATAAACTTGTCTCTTTATAATTATAATTGAAAATTTGATTTTTCAATTCTATTAAAATTATAATAATTGAATTTCTGCAAAGAATTTTACTTTTTATAAAAGTAATTCAATTCTTCCAAACTATTTCTGTTATTTATTAAAATAATTTAATTCTTGTGATGAATTTTATTAAAATTTTTGAAAATAATAAAACAGTAATAATTTAATTATTTACTTAATAAGTACTAAACATTTAATTTGTTCAGGAAATAAATAAAAGTAATTTATAAAAATATTCTGAAATTTGAAATTATAAAAATTTAAGGGATGTTTAATAATTATAATTATGTATTAAATAGAATAATATAATTTTTATGAGCAAAAAATTCATTTAAAACTGTAAGAGAGACTTACAAAAAATAAAATTATAATCACGGTCACTAACATTATTTTCGAAAAATTTAAATAAAATTCGAGAAAAGAATTCATTTTTCAAAAAATGTGAAGAAATTTCAATTACTTGAAAAATTTTCAATTATTTCCTTAGAAAAATTCAATTATCTTGAAACAATATAATTGAAAAATTACAAATCTTATTTTTCAGATTTAAAAAAAATTTGCGAAAGTTCAATTTTGTTAAACAATTTTATGTATATTTTTTAAAATTAACTAATAAAAATTTGAATTATTAATCTTCGCCGTTAGAAATATGAATACATTAGAATATGACTTTTTATAAAATTCAATTATTAATCAGTTATTAAATTAAAATACTTTAAAAATTCTATTTGTTAAAAAGTTTCTAATAAAATTCTTTAACAAATTTAATTACATATTTTCAGTGGAATTTAAAAATATTTCTATTAACTCCATAATTTTTAAAAATTTATTAACATAATACGTTTGAATTGGAGACTGATTTTTTACCAACAAATAAATTATTTTTAACTAAATCAAATTTAGAGAACAGTATAAATATCTATAGAAATTGTTTAATTGAAAATTCTGTTTAAATGTCCAGATGGTTAAATATCAATAATCAAATGTTAGGTAGTCGATGTTCTAAAATTTAGTTTTTTGTCTTAAATAATTTGCGTTATGACTATATTCTTCTAAATTTCAATTCTGAATTATATAATGTTCCGTTAAAGGTTAATTTCACTTAATTATCAGCTGAAGAGAATGGACGTTTCTATTCTGCTTTGGCCTTCAGCCATGTAAACACAGCCTCAAAACAAACTAAACCGACAAAGTGCGATAATAAAGGCAATTTTACACCTCTCCGTTTTCGTATATATATATGAAGAAATTTCATTGGCTATATTCAGAGAAAATTTACGAAAAATTTTATGTTTTGGAAGTTTTCTTTTGGGAAAGCCAATCAAAATAAAAGAAAAACTGTTCCTCTGGATGAATACAATAGCTTTAATATTTTAATAGAAACACTTTCATGAACGTGTCCCTTTTTTGGAAACAGTCTTTCCTGAAAGCAATCGCAGACAATTATTAAAAGTATAAGTTGTGAGCATCTTTTCTTAATTTCTCAGAGTACAGATTACGAATATCGGAAAAATATCGAAAATATATTCAAGTGTTTCAAAAAATTCTGAAACGAACATAACGCGAAAATTTTACAAAATTTCTAAGAATTAGGTTTGTGGAACATTATTCTACGAATATAAAAGAAGTTTAATTTTCGCGATCGTAAAAATTCCTCTGATTCCTTCTCGTTGAATTTCTCTATAATCGTATCATTGACATTAACCTACAATCATTAATAAATAATAGTAAATATTGTAAAATATTTGATGATGATTTTTAATTTTTCCCAAACTCTAAAATCGTGTAATTTCGAAAAAGATGAAACAATTAATAACTCTAATTTCTTTTTCTATTGCAGCAAGACTATTCGATTATTTTGATACCGGCATAATGGAAGGGCTTCAGCATCGTCTACTGGAGTTGGCAAAATCCAGAACTCAAGGGAAACTTGCTGAAACTCCAGGAAACTCTATGACTTTAACAAGTCAGGTAAGTAAATAACTTTACTCTCGATAATAAATGACTTTTCCTATACTCTTTATTCGTGAAAATAAAAATTTCCTGATGTGAGAACATTAGAATTAAAAATTTCAGAGAAAACTTCCTCCTTTCACACTAATTTCAGATTATAATTTTTGTACACAAAAAATAAAAAAATATAAAATAACATTATGGACTGAAATTAGTTTGAAAAATTAAATAAATTGATTTTAAAATAAAAAAAATTGAATAATATTGTTTAGCATTTTCATTAAAGTAAAATTCAAAAAGGGTCAAAATATTTTATTTTTTTTTACCATTGAATTCCTCATGAAAAATTACATTGAAAATAATAAAAATAATTTTCAATACGATGAGGTTTAAAATGAAACATTTTATTTTGCAGATTTTAGCCAGAAGAGTTGAGAAAGATGGAAAGATGAAATTTCTCTTACGGTGGTACCCTCATGGCATGTAAGTATTAAAAAAGTTTCTAATTTATTATTATTCAACTTTTTACCACTTATTTTTTAAAAATGAGCCTTTTTCTACTTTTTTCAAATATTGAAACAAAAAACCACATTTTTAGTATAAAATGCAATAAATTTCGAATTTTTCTTGTATGAAAAATGGCTATAGACAAATTATTCTTTAACAATTTTGAATCGATTTTCTAATTAAATTTTTAAAAATAATCCTACAATTAAAAAGATTTTTAATAATTTCAATTTTGTTAACATATTCAACTGGAAATAATTTATTTCTATAACTTATTAGAATTTTTGAAAATCAGCTTTTCAAGAATTTTAATTGTAAATTTTGAAAATAATTTAATTCTCAACTTTAAGCATGTTTTAAAAATGAGCTTTTAAAAATTATGTAAACATTTTTTTTCAAAACAACTTTTAGAATGTTTTTCATTCTAATTTTTTTCGGAATTCAATTATTTTGAATATTTTTAAAAACATATTTCCGAAAATTCAAGTACATAAAAAAAATAAGAACATAAACAGTTTTTAGAATCATTTTTCATAATAAAAGTTTTTGATAATAATAAAAAGTATAAAAATTGTAAAAGTTACAAATTACAAGTCATAAATTTTAAATTGAATAGTATTTCCAAACAGTATTTCTAATCGATTTTTGTTTTAATTTGCGCATTTATGTACCCAGCTGTGTCCAAATTGATAAACACTTCTCAATATTGGGTTTATTTACCTATAACCGAATTATTTTTTACTTTTTTACACACTTCGCACTTATCTATTAAAATCTACTATTTAATACTTTTCTATTTTTGACAATTAGCTATTTGGACGGTTTTGTTAAATTTGTAACAATAAAAGTTACAGTTTTTTATTTTTGAAAATTTGCACTACTTTGTTGAAATAAAAAAAATAAAAAATTATTCTCAAAAATTTTAATAACATTTTTCTGGGAAGGAATTTTCAATTTTCTTATAAAACTCTTTGAAACAATTCAAATATTTTCAAAAATTTATAGAAAATTTTTTTACAAGACTTAAATTATTTTCACAAATAATGAAGTTTTTTTTATAAAATTCAAATATTTTTATAATCTACTTATTTTAATAATGTTGTTCAAAGGAATCTAATTATTAAAAAAAAAAAAAAATTTTGAGTTCTTTAACAAAAATTCAAT
Organism: Leptopilina myrica (nomen nudum); assembly: GCA_032872475.1. Taxonomy (NCBI): domain Eukaryota; kingdom Metazoa; phylum Arthropoda; class Insecta; order Hymenoptera; family Figitidae; genus Leptopilina; species Leptopilina myrica (nomen nudum). The sequence goes on along the minus strand of CM065458.1, from coordinate 63,411,719 downwards.
TAATATCAAGAATAATACAATTTTTGGCAAGAATTTAATTATTTGAAATGCAATTTGCAAGAAAATTTTTTCTAAAGAAATCAATTAAATTTAGAATATTTTAATAATAAAATACTTTCAAGGAAATTAATTATTTACTAAAATTTTAAGTAACATTTTTTTGAGAATTAAATTATTTTTTTAAACAATAAAATTATTTGCAGGAATCCAATTATTTTAAATACATTTTTAATTAAATTGTTCGAAATAATTGAATTATTCCTTTAGATTTTCTTAAATTAAATAATAAAATTTTAATAATATTCTAATTGCAAGAATTCAATTATTTTTACAAATAATAAAAAGTATTCATACAGGAATTCAATTCTTTAAAATATTGCATAAAATTCGTTGAAAGAATTGAATTGTTATCATTAATAATAAAATTCTAAAAAAAAACCTTCTAAGTGACAGTTTTTTATCAAATTTGATTGTTTTCTAATTTTTTGGTCGGCCATATTGAATTCGCATTTCTGATTTTGGATCCGAAATTAACAAACCTTAGGACAAAAAATACTCATTTTTTACAAAATATTTAATTTCATTTGAAGAATTTCTTTAATAAGATTTAGTTTTTTAACCTTCTAAAAATGAATTTATTTTAAGTTTTATTTAGAAATTAATGAAAAAATTTGCATAATTTCTTTTTCTTCATTTAAAATCGAAAAGAAAATAAAGTAATTAGAACTATTTATACTTCTCCATCAACATTTTTTTTTAAACTTCCATTTTGTAATTAATTTTGACAATCATATTGTTTTTAGAAAATTTGTAGTATTTTTTTTACATAATTTCTATTTATTTATCACAATTTTTTTTAACAAAATCAAAATATTATTTTTTTAATAAGTATTGATTAATAAATAATAAGAATTAATTATTTAGTCTTTTTTTTAATAATATGTATACCCAGAATTCTTATTTATTTTTCAATAATTCTAAAAAATAATTATTAAATTAAAGATCTATTGATTTTATTTAGTTTTTTTCTTTGCAATTAACTGTTTTTTCCGTAATTTCTTTTTTAAACTTAATACTGAAAATAAATAAGAATAAAAATTGTATAGCTTTAATTAACTGTCAATTTGTATTCTTTTAATAGTTGACAAAGATTAATTAATTATTTTTCTCTATTTTTAATGAAAAATTTGAATATTTTCAAAATAATTGTCATTGAGAAAGAGAAATTATGCAATTTTCTTTTCTTCTTTCAAAAAAAAAATTATTTTGGTACAATTAACTATTTAAATTTTTTAAAAAATCAGTTTTTCTTCAGTATCTTGAAAACTTGAAAGAGAACTTGAATTAAATAAAGGTTCATTATAAAATTTCCCAGAAGGATCTGCACGCAAAATTTGTCAAAATTTAAAAGTTGAATTTTTAGAAGCACATTTCAAGATAACTAATTATTGACGAAATAATATTTTTGCTTACAGAATAACTGATGAATGGGTATCCGAATCAGAAGTGAAAGGAACAAAATACGTTGAAATTCGCAAAATGGCTACAGTGTGTCCCGATGAAATTAATCATGCTCTATATCCTGCTATTAATAGTGAAAAAGCACCACAAACAAGGCGAAAGCATGGACGAAAACCAATGAAAAACTCGTGATGTCACTTCATCAAAGCAGAAACAAACTGTTATCTAATTGCAAGAGAAGAAAAATATTTTGCCGATGTTTTCTAGTCCTCAACCGACGAATGAATGTCAGAACAAAAAAAAAGAAGAAGAAGAAGAAGACAAAATTTGCAAAGAAAACTAAAGGACAAACAAAATAGAGGCAACAAAGAAAAAATTCAAAAATCGGGAAGAACCTAAACAACTATATTGCGTAATTTCATGAAAAACAAAAAAAAGAATGAAGACTTATTTAGTACTCTATCGAACAAACAACAAAAGTACTGCTTATTTATATATATATATAAAATAGTGAACCTAAAGCTGACTGCATAAAAAAAAAGACAATTTCATCAAATCAAGATAACCTAATGCAAACCAGCAAATTCATGAAATTCGAGCTCCACTTCGCAAGTGCCTCATCATCATAAAACAACAAAAAGAAGAAGAAGAAAAAACTGAGAGTAGCGGAAGTAGAAAAGAAAATATAGAAAATAATCGATTTGGAAAAAAAAACAAGTATCGATTATTACCAGGAGATAATCACTTCAGTGGCCTTAGGAATTCATTAATATCTAAAACTGGTTCCTTGTCATTTCCGAATTTTCCCTTTGCTTCTGATTTGCAAATCGAAAGGGAAAATTCGTCGAACACTGAACCAACGAGCTTTAACCTTTGGCCTCTAACTATTATCAATCTTTTCTTAATTAAAACCGCCTTCCAACGAGACATAAGAACATTGTGAATCTAATATATTGAGTGCGAAAATATTACAAAAAAAAATAATACATGTAGTCATGTTACATTTTGCTCAATGGGGATTCACAGTCAGGAAAAGTTTTATTTGCCACTTTCGAAAAAAGAGCCGAAGCAGGACCTGTAAATACAAGTATAATATCAATTATTCAATTTCAATCAATTCTTCTTAACTTCTTTACATTAAGAAATGTTTTTACTTCCAAAAATTGTAAGTTTAAATCAATTTGTCCAGAAGTTTGATTTTTTTTTAAATATTTTGTAAATTTGTGACTAGGAAAATATTTTGTTTTATACTTTTTTTTTTTAAATAACTGATCGAATGTGTTTATTTAGTAATTTTTTTTTTAATCAAATGTGAGATAATTTCAACATAAATAAATTGGTACGGCAAATTCGTTGAGAAATGAAAAATTTCGTTATTTTAAATAGTAAATTTTGAGTGTGTATTTTTCTTGCAGTAAAGGAACTCGTAAATTTACTATCATGGAAGAAAGATACGAAATTAATTTTTTTTTATACGTGTGACAATTCCGATAGATTTAATTAAAAGCCGATTTTTTACTTTTACAGTTTTAGGTAATAAAGAAAAAAAAAGCTTTAAATCGTAAAATATACACGAGATAGAAAAGGACCGACAGTTATCTCTGTCCTTTTCTCACTCATGTTTTAATGAGTTGTACAATTTAAAGATGTTTTATTCTATTTTAGAAATTAAATTTTAAATTCCTTTCGGTAGAAGCGTGAGGAACTTAATTTTGTACATTTTGGTTATTTTAAAGTTAAATTTGAATAGAAATTATAATTTTCTGTCAATAATAAATGATTCATAACCTAAAACTTGAATGTTTCTTATTGACCGAAAATTGTAATTTTTATTTAAATGCAACTTTAAAATAGCCAAAGTGTACAAAATTAAGTTCTTCACGCTTCTACCGAAAGGAATTAAAAAATTTATTTGTCTTTTTCTTTTAAATTACGAAATTATGACATTGGACTAACTATTCTTATTTTATATAATTAATTAATTACAGATATGTTAAAAAAATTTAACGTATTTCAGAAGAATTTGAATTATCAAAATTTTTCAAAAATCGAACTTCTTTCCTATTTTTAATTTGATTGAAAATTGAAATTTACTTTGACATTTCAAACTAATAATTTTTATTCCAATATAACTTTAAAATGTTCAAAGTGTAGAAAATTAAATTCCTTACGCTTCTAATAAAAAAATTAAAAATTTACTTTGACTTTGAAAGAAAAACGAAATTTACGATGAAAACAAAACTAATTTTCCAATGAGTGCTAAAAATTTAATTTTTTCTAGTTTGCTCCCAATTAAAATCCCTGACATTCACGAATCGGAAGTTTGTAAAATTCATTAAGAGTCTAAGAAAAGTATGGAATACGTAAGAAAGGAAATGAATTTTAATACCGAAAAGGACAATGTGTATTTTTATCTCAAACGCGAAACGACAAACAATCGGAACAAAATCATAATTTCGTTTTATTTTAAAAAGATAAATTTCAAATTCCTTTCGGTAGAAGCGTGAGGAACTCAATTTTGTACATTTTTACCATTTTAAAGTTACATTTGAATAGAAATTATAATTTTCTGTCAATAATAAATGATTCATAACCTAAAACTTGAATGTTTCTTATTGACCGAAAATTGTAGTTTTTATTCAATTGAGACTTTTAATCGTTTTAAATGTTCATAATTAAGTTTTGATTTTGATAAAAAAAAATTTTGTCACTTTAGTCAGGGAACAAAGAGTTTTGTCAGTAAAGTGAAAAAAAATCTTTTATGCCAGGAAAATTGAGACTTTTTTCGACTTATTTTGAAAAATTACGACTTTCCTCCAAACATTATAACCAAATATAACAATTTTTAGTTAATTTAGTTAATTTTTCCCTATAAAAAGAATTTTGTACATAGTAACATGTAAGAGTAACAAAGATAGTGAATTCTTTTATTTCTCTTACTCTTTCGCGTTACCATGACGACCGTACAAATCTAAATTGTGTTTTAAATGTGCTACAACCATTTTTCGAAAAATGTAAAATATGACCGATGAAAGGAAACTCATTTTCTATCACAAATACATAGGATGAATATTTGTTCTAACGATAAAAAATACTATAACAAAAAAAAATTATTCCAAAATTAAATATGAGTAGTTTTTCAACAGCCAAAACTGACAGGACTTTTTTATTGAAAACAATTTTTTCATTACGGATACTTGATTTTAATAAAGAAAATAAATAAATACACAAACTAAGGGTTCATTAGGATATGAAAAGAACAATAAAAATACTTGTTTTTTGGTATAAAAATTAGCAAGAAAACTTTGAAGTGGTAGGTTATTTTGCAAATATTACCGGAAGGTGGCGCCGAATGTACCAAAAATGGCTGTCACCCCTGTCACGTAAATATGAAACGAGAGTGTCAAAATTCTTTTGGAAATTATATTTAAAAACAATAACAGACAAATAAAATACTCATTCTGTGTATTTATGTCGTCAGCTTGGTGGAAAACTGTACCTTTTCAAGAATTCGTTATAAACTATACCATTTCAAAAGTTTGTTATAAAACATACCATTTCGTTGCACTAAAAAATTTCTAACTAACAAGCAATTTGAATTATTAGAAATTTTGAATTAATACATTGAAAAGGTGAACAAGAGCATATTTAAGATAACGTTTTTTAAAAATACATAACCTTATTTTATTGCTAGCAGCAGTGTTGACAAACTTGGAAAAAAGGCAAAAAACTTTTTTTTCTCGAAATGTAAAAAGTGTGTCTGAAATCTACACATTGATGTGTAACCTATTTTTCGCATTTAGCAGCCTTTGAAATAATAAACACGGGAATTATAATGCAAGAAGTAAAGTTAAAGCTAATTAAATTGAAAGCTCTTGTCATGTAGATAATAAAACATTAATAAAAACTTTATAGAAATTGATCATTTAAGCAAATTATATCAAATGAATTTATTACTACAGGAGATTGATAAAAATACGTGTATTTAGAGGTTATGTTGCTCCCAGTAATTGCGGATCATATATTCAATGGAAATGTCCCAACTAAACGATAAGCAATTGTTCTTAAATAATTAAATTATTAATACATTAAATGTGTTTCTTTACGCACAATGGTATTGAGTGAGGTCGAAAATAATTTTTCCTAACATTTTCAAATATTGTATTCTATAATATAGTAAAATAATTGTATTATACAAAAATCCCAGTAATTGGTGCATTTTCCCTATTTTAATTTTATTTGGAAAAAGGATATTATTCTAATTTAAACATAAATATCATTAACTTTATTATAAAAAAAAGTATTTATTTTTATAACTTGAATACTTTTTCAATAATTATCTAAAAAAAAAAATTAATAGATATAAACGTGCAAGAAAAAAAAGTGAATAAATTAAATTTTAAGGTTATGTTGAGCAGATCGTTTTCTGTTTGAATTTTCAATAAGAATTTCTTACACTGCGTGGTTACAGTTTATAACGATTTTCTGAAATGATACAGACGATGTTAAAAACAAATCCGTTTCCTATAATGATAAATAAAATTAAAAAAAAGAAAACTGTTAATCCCAAATGAAGTAAAATGCAGAGACTACAATAATATATTTCTGATACTACGCATTGTGGTCTGATGATATTGAAAAAAGGAAAAGAAAGTTATAAAATCACTATTTCAAAAAGCACGACGAATTCTCTTACTCCAGAGTGAATGTAATGTCATTTACTTAATAAGCGCGTTAATTTTTCGTCGGTATTTGACATTGTGATAAAGTATGTGTATACATTTTAGCTTATAAGTATATTTGTACATTAAGAGAATCGAGTTTTCTTTTCAAATATGTATATAAAAGGTCCAATTTGGTAAAAAAAAAATGAAGAAAAGAAAGAAAAAAGTAGAGCTTGAGAGTCGTTGAAATTCTCAGACATAAAACATATTATATATATATATTATGCATATACACATACCCGCTAAGGATCACTGCCAGTATATGAATGTAATTGAAAAAAAAACCTTTTTTTTATGATTAACTATTAATATTAATTTTTATTTCCATATTTTATCGCTATTAATACTAATTAACTGCTATTAAAAAATAACTCCTATAGTTTAACTATGTAAATTCTAGTATTTTTAGCGTGTGTGTATCGACTCTTCGTTAATATAAAAAAAAGAAGAAGAAGAAGTGCGCGGTTCACATTTCATTCTGTAAATAATTAGAGAAATTTTTCCAACTTTGTCAATTTACGTGTGTATAATGTAATTGCGTCATAAGTTACCAGGTTCTATAGTAAAAAAAAAAAAATACCTGTACATCCAAGTTCGACGGTAATTTAAAAAAAAATATATTCTGAAAAATGTTTTAAATTTCGTTCAGACGGTTCATTGTCAAAAATGGATGTACAAGTAAAAAAAAATGTGTATTGTCAGGTGTTTCTCAAATTTTGTAAAAAGAAAATTCTCCGTTTCTCTTTTTTTTCTATTTTTTTATTTTGAAAGAAAGAAAGAAGAAAAAAAGTATATGAAGTGTAAAAAAGTACATTTCCGCGAAAGTGTCTCAATATCAAGTGACATATGAAATTTTTTGCTAAAAAGAATACTATAACTTGTTACTGCCTAAATTACACTGCCAAATGTTATCTTTTTTTTTTGACGATAGCGCGGTTAGTTTTCATATTGTGTTCAAATATGTGAAATTTAATTCACTGCTATTCTCCTTTTGTGAATTACTTTTCTTCTATTTTCTATATTATTTTAGCAATTTTTATTCCTTTTTTTTGTTTTTGAAAAAAGAGGATATACTAGTAAATAATTTCGAAAAAAAATTAGCCACTTTTTTTTTTAATTTAGATACAATGTAAAGTTAATTTAAAGTTATCACAATAGTTTGCAGAAATTTAGTTGCAATTTTTATTTAATGTTTTGAAAGAAAAAGCAAAGTTCGACGACCTGAAAATGAAATTGTCTTTCTGGGACAAGATTAGAGATGCTGAGGAAATATTTAGCAGAAAGTTTTTAATTTTGGGGTTCAAGTCAGAGATAATTGAGAACTGATTATTAATCGTATAATTAATTGTATAGTGCGAATATTTGTTGAAGTTGAGGTTTTCAAACTTTTAACGAAAAATTGTAATATAAAAATTTGATGCGCTCCGTAGAAAAGTGCAAAAAAATTTTAAGGTTATGTTTGTATTTTTAAAGTAAAAAATACAGAAACTGGGTCTATTTTCAATATTAACTAGTTTTCTCCAACTCTTTATTACTTATCAAATAATTGATGGAAATTGATTTTAGTCTTGAATTAAGCACCGAACAATTTCCATTCAAGTAAAACGACCACAAACATAACCTTAAAGTATGATTAAAGCTACCTTTCGTCAGAGGGTGTCGGAAATAAAATTGAAGATAATAAATACATCAATGAATCGAGAAGGAAAACATGATTTTAAATCCGTAACGACAAAAAAATACTCAACTATCTGGCATTTTACCTTTTTAATGGATTCTTATTGTTTATTATTTTCAATTTATTTCCATGCTTTAGTTTATACATTTCTTTTTGATCGTTTATTAGAAAAATTAATTTTTTTTAAAGTAAAATATTATATAAAATTAGGTATATAGTAATCGAAAGATATGCCATCTAATTTTTTTTAAATTTGGAGACTTAGAAAAATTTTGCTTTTAATTAGATAAATTTAAGTATATAAAAAATTTTTAGTTTAAAACTTTTAGGTATTTAACAAGTCATTTAACATTAAATTTTGAAGTCCCTGTGAAAAGATTTCGTGAAAGTTGTCGAAGTAGTCGTTTTTAATAATTTACCGGAAATCCTTTCACATAGGTGTTTTTTTTTGACTTATTTATAAAAAAAAATAAACTTACGCTGTGTTATTTTAGTTAGAAAATTTCAAGTAAATCTGCCATTAAAAAATTTTTTAAAAACTAAATTCTCCATCTCAGTAGTATTATGATAATAATAATTTTCGGAAAAATCCAAGTCTGCAAGGAAGAAAAAAAAGAGACTGATGAAGCCTAAAAATATTTTTAGTTTTTAAGAATTATTAGTGAATTCCATTTTAAAATGACTCGTAAACTTTTTTTTTTTAATTTTAAGGCTACAAAAAGAACATGTTGTAAAAATACTCCCGACATTGTGAGTATTTTTATAGCCAGCCTAAATTTTATAAATATGTAAATTTTCATTTTTCTATCTAAAAAAAAAAAAAAATGAGTAAAAACCCAAAGTGATAATTTTGCTGATATTCAATTTTCTGCTAAAGAAATTCTAAAGAAGGTATCAACTTTGCTGTAAAAATCAAACATTTTCAATTTCACTGCAAATTATTGTGATATTCTAGAAAATAATTACTAAATATTAATTTAGAAACGTGAAATTTAATTTTTAAAGATTCTTTTTATTTTTAAATTAAAAAAAAATTTTTTTTTACTTTCTATTAAGTAGCCTATGATTTTTCAAGCTTTTGGCATTGATTTTAGAAAATGATTTCCTATTTCACGATATATACATATAGAAATGACTTAAAATGAATATGTAGTCGAATTTACTATCTTAAGTAACATTTTTCCGTACATAATTAAGAATTTATGTGTGCGGATTTCAAATTAACTCAAGCTATTATAGTTGATTTGAAATATTATTAAAAAAAAAGTGTAATAGGACTATTTAGAATTTTTTTTTTTTTTTGTAAATTTTTGTAAACTTATTTTATTAGTTTTTATTGACATTATTTAAGCGTTTAGTTTGTACAAGCAGAGACATTTATTAATATGTCTCTTAAAAATTAGAATTCCGAGACTATAAGCAAAATAAGTTTTTCGCTAACATTATCAAATGAAATTGTGAAAAAATTACAAAATTTTTACGTTTTGACGATTTTTGAAATTTTTTTAAATCATAAAATACAGATTTTTAGAAAAAACACGGAATTCTAGGATTTGTCATTTCTACGGAGTTGCCATAAGTCAGGGAATTTTATTAAAAGCACCGGAAAAAGAATTAAATTTTTTGAATTCATGAGCAAATTCTGAATTTTGGTCTTTTTTTAACTCAATTTAGAAGAAAGTTTTTTTTTGAAGCACATAAAATTATTTTATGAATAATTTTAAGGAAAATTATTATAACTGATGAGGTTTTTACAATTTTTATTTTAATATTTAATTTTTAATATATGTATTTAATTAGTTTTAAAAAATAATGAATTCGTGGGTGAATTTTAATTAAAAATCCCTCCAAAAAATTGATTTTCGGAGAAATAATGAAATTTCCATGGCAACTCTGTTCTACCTTTACTTATCAGTTTGAACTGTTTTTACAAAAGTTTCGATTTGAATGAGGTTTTTATTCACAAAAGCAAGTTCGTAAACTGCAAGTAAAGCATTATAAAGTCAATAGTGTAATAACAATATTCTAGTTGCAATACTTTATATTTCTTATTATTATTTTCAGCGTTGATTATTGTAATTTTCAGTAAAGAAATGTAAATTGAAAATTTTCCAAAAGCATATAAGTTGTTGAACAAAATTTTTTATCATTTAAAGTGTATAAATTTCTTCGAACAAACTTGATGAAACTGAAATCTCGACTTCAATTTTCTTTCTACTTTTGAATAATTAAAAAGTACATGTAATCTCTAAATTACCAATGTTTCACGAGGGACCAATGTTCCATAAAAAAAAATATATGATTTGATGCGATGTACACAAATTTAAAAAAAAAAGAACCATTGAAACATTGACAGGATGAGCGTTCATTCATTTTGTCATTGCTTGATCTCGTGAGGAAAGTTATGCATAATTTAATATATTTACATTTCTTCGACGTACTAGACGTGTAAATGACATTTTAAAATAATAATAATTTTTGCGATGAAAAGCCAATTTTTGTATAGAAGAAAAAAAAATATCACGATGTTTTTGTGAACGTAGACTGAGAGAAAAAAAAATTAAACAATTTAGTTGGCAAAAAAATGTGATTTATTTAAAAGCGAAAATATACAACACAGTTATTTAAAAAAAACAACTGCGAAATTAAATTTTATACGCCTTAATGTATTTCAATAATTGTAAAAAGTTAAATTATTGTTTATTATTTAAACAAAAATACCTTTTTATTTGCTATCATCCATAAGTAGATCCTGGATATTTTTTTTTATTAATAGAGTTTTTCCAAACTTTTTGTTTTCTCTTTTGAATATAATATATAGTTGTGAAAAAGAAAATTATTTTTTTTATAAAATATAATCTATAAAAATGTAGACTAACCCCGTAAACTGAAATCGTATTTTTTTCTACGTCCGATTTTTAATAAAAAATTTAAAATTTTTACTTTTTCTTTACGGTAATAGTCAAATAAATGTAATCCACTATTTTGAACCCCCGAGTAATTTTTGAGATAAAGTATCTTAAATTTTTAAATCTAAATTCACCATATTGATTCCGACATTTTGAATTTTTTAAATCTGACTGCAGATTCGTAATCAGGGACCTCAAAAACCTCAAGGCTCCAAGTTTCATCGAAATCCATCAACTTTTAAAAAAATCATCAATTTCCATATTATTTTGTCCGCCATTTTGAATTTTGAAAATCTGACTGCGGATTCGTAATCAGTGACCTCAAAAACCCCCAGATATTAGGTTTCATCGAAATCCATCAACTTTTAAGAAAATTTCTAAAAAATTAATTAATAATAATAATCTTGGTATTCTTTCATTCATTCTGTCCGCAGTTTAAAGTTAGTTTTTGTAAATGCTTTTGTTTTTTTTTTCTTTTTCAAAACACTTTGCTTGACAGATCGAATTAATAGTTCTTCGATTTGTCAATATCAAAATTTTTATTGTTTAAGAAGAAAGAAGGTTAAAAGATATTGTTTTTATAAAATAAATAATCGAACATTTTTACAAAAAAAGAAAAAAATTATTTATTATAAAATGTTGTTTAGTTCCAGAAAATTCCGCTAATATGAGACAAGTGGCGCCAAAAATTGAGCCTAATTTTTTGTTAAAAACCAAGCCTAAATTTTGGCGCCACTTGTCTCATATTAGCGGATTTTTACGGAACTAACGTATTTAATAAATAATAAAATAAATTGATTAAACAATTGTTTTTAATGTTGTTTATAGACGTATGATGTTTATTAACTAATAAAAAGAGTAAACAATCCGTTTTTTTATTAAAAAAATACAAATAAAAAGAGAAAACAATTAATTTAATTTAGCCATTAGTTCTTGAAAAATCCGCTAATATGAGACAAGTGGCGCCAAAAATTGAGTCTAATTTTGGCGCCACTTGTCTCATATTAGCGGATTTTTATGGAACTAACGTATTTTATAAATAATAAAATAAATTGATTAAACAATTGTTTTTTAATGTTGTTTATAGACGTATGATGCTTATTAACTAATAAAAAGAGTAAACAATCCGTTTTTTTATTAAAAAAATACAAATAAAAAGAGAAAACAATTAATTTAATTTAGCCATTAGTTCTTGAAAAATCCGCTAATATGAGACAAGTGGCGCCAAAAATTGAGTCTAATTTTGGCGCCACTTGTCTCATATAAGCGGATTTTTACGGAACTAACCAATTTTATAAATAATAAAATAAATTGATTAAACAATTGTTTTTAATGTTGTTTACAGATGTACGGTGCTGATTAACTAATAAAAAGAGTAAACAATCCGTTTTTTTATTAAAAAAATACAAATAAAAAGAGAAAACAATTAATTTAATTTAGCCATTAGTTCCTGAAAAATCCGCTAATATGAGACAAGTGGCGCCAAAAATTGAGCCTAATTTTTTGTTAAAAACCAAGCCTAAATTTTGGCGCCACTTGTCTCATATTAGCGGATTTTTATGGAACTAACGTATTTAATAAATATTAGAATCAATTGATTAAACAAATGTTTTTTAATGTTGTTTATAGATGTATGATGCTTATTAACTAAAAAAAGAGTAAACAATACGTTTTTTTTAAAAAAAAATACAAATAAAAAGAGAAAACAATAAATTTAATTTAGCCATTAGTTCCGAAAAAATCCGCTTATATGAGACAAGTGGCGCCAAAAATTGAGTCTAATTTTGGCGCCACTTGTCTCATATAAGCGGATTTTTACGGAACTAACCTATTTTATAAATAATAAAATAAACAGTTTAAACAATTGTTTTTTTATGTTGTTTATAGATGTATGATGCTTATTAAGTCATAAAAAGAGTAAACAATGCGTTCTTTTATTAAAAAAATACAAATAAAAAGAGAAAACAATTAATTTAATTTAGCCATTAGTTCCTGAAAAATCCGCTAATATGAGACAAGTGGCGCCAAAAATTGAGTCTAATTTTGGCGCCACTTGTCTCATATTAGCGGATTTTTACGGAACTAACCTATTTTATAAATAATAAAATAAACAGTTTAAACAATTGTTTTTTAATGTTGTTTATAGATGTATGATGCTTATTAAGTCATAAAAAGAGTAAACAATGCGTTCTTTTATTAAAAAAATACAAATAAAAAGAGAAAACAATAAATTTAATTTAGCCATTAGTTCCTGAAAAATCCGCTTATATGAGACAAGTGGCGCCAAAAATTGAGTCTAATTTTGGCGCCACTTGTCTCATATTAGCGGATTTTTATGGAACTATTGTATTTTATAAATAATAAAATAAATTGATTAAACAATTGTTTTTTAATGTTGTTTATAGACGTATGATGCTTATTAACTAATAAAAAGAGTAAACAAAACGTTATTTTATTAAAAAAAAACAAATGAAAAGAGAAAACAATTAATTTAATTTAGCCATTAGTTCCTGAAAAATCCGCTAATATGAGACAAGTGGCGTCAAAAATTGAGCCTAACCCTAATTTTTTGTTAAAAACCAAGCCTAAATTTTTTGAGGTTAGAAAAAAATGCTGACGTGATGGAACAAAAATTTAATTTAAAAAATAAACAATTTCTGCTTTTGTAACATATAGGATTAAACTATATAAGTTAAAAAATAATTCATATTTCTTATTTATTTTTATAAAGTTTATTTTCGTTTCTTTATGTCCATATTAAAATGATAATTTTTGTTTTCTTTATTGAGGATGAAATTATTTAAAAATACTTTTTAAAAAATTTATGCCTATTACAGAGGTTATTCTTAAAAATACTATAAAATCATTTAACTATTATAATAGAAATAAAATGCTTTTAATTTACAGGTAAATACAATAGTTTTTTCTTTTTAAATGTACATATAATAAAGAATTTCTTTCACAAAGTAAAAAATATTCAAAAATTCTTAGTACAAATTCAATCCCATAAGATTGCATATAGCGCAAAGGCATTATTAAGATTTTCTATAAAAGGAAACATAACCTAAAATAAAGTGAGCATAAAGCAAGTAGATAGGTTTTTTTTTTAAAGATCGGATTGCAAAGTAATTGTAGTAATTTCAATTAATTCTTCCCGACGTCACAAGGGCTTGGAAAATTCTCCACACTCGCAAAGTGCTGAATGTAATTCTTTACGATCCACCTGATTACTTATCGAGTGCTCACTGTAACAGAAAATTCATTTTTCTTTATAGCATTTAATAACAATGACGATCAATAGACTGCAAAAACTGGTGTCTCAACTCTCAAAATGTTTTAATAAGTGTTTAAATTATTCAGATACAAAATATGTTTATTTGATTTTATCTCGTGTGTCAATTTAAAACGAACACAGTAAAATTTCTTTTTAGAATCGAATGTAAAAGTATAGGTTTCTAATTATTTATTATTACATGTAACAAAATTTGACACTTTTAGGTTATGTACTTTGTTCTGTTTTTTATTGACAGCAGTGACAGCAGTGCTGCACTCGCACTCTGCGTACGGTCGGTATAATGTGTAAAAAATGTATTTTCCAATTTCTACAATTTGTCTTAATGAATAATCAAGTTAATTGATAAATGTTTATTTATTCAAATATAATAAATATGTGGAACTATTTAAACTAATAAATTATATTCAAACTTTTATTTTGTTTGTCACATACCTAATGTCGATAAAAAAGATTCAATATTTAGATGTTTCTGAAAATGACCACATTTCATTGACGTTTATCAACAACTAAAGCAGAAGAACTAACCTAAAACTGTCAGTTTTCTTCAAGACACTTGTTTTTGCAGTGTAAAACCATCAATTCAAAATACATTTAAAAACTAAAAGATTCAGTTTTGTTCGCACTGAAAATTTAGTTTTTAAATATCATATATACATTCACATAGAGAAACAAAATTACCTTAAATCATTAAGCTTATGTTTCCTGACATCTCTTGGAGGCTGTCTTGGAGAAGGTACGGAGCATCTGCAGTCACAATGCATAACACAGAGCGCCACACTTGTTGCCAAAGTCACAACGAATGGTGCAGCGAAGAAATGCATAATCGTCGCAACTTGCGTTTCACGACTGTAGTCTGCCATTACTATACTTAAGTTAACTCGACTATAATAACAAGGAAATTTTATACCCTCAAAACCCAGTTCTCGAGTGAAATTTTCACAATCAACTGACGGTGGATATCCACAACCTTTGATGTTCACCATAAGAACGGCTTCTATTCCAAAAGTGTTTGCTGCGAAATTTTAATATTTTCATTAACACAGTTTCCGAAAAAAAATCATACTCTACGCGTCATTCTTTCAAATTAGAAAATATTTATTTCAATTTCCAACATAAGATGGAAAACATGCATTGAAAAAACGTATAATATCTTTATTATTGAAAAATTATTTGTGTTTTGTTCTTATGTACAGAGTACAGGGGGAAAATTTGTTCCTACATGAGATTTTACTGAATTTAGTTCGTTAAAACTGCGGATACACTTCAAGTGCTAAATTAAAATTACAACTAACTTAATATTACCAGAAGCCGAATGTTCCACAATAATATATTCTTTGTTCCAAAAACCAAAAAGTTCAATATTTCTCATTTCTAAAATACCATATTATAAGGTCCAAACATTTTTGTTTCAAATTTAACTTCAACATTCTGAAACTTTTTTGTACTGCGTATTCTGTCATTTCTGAGAATTATCTGAAACAAAATGGCGGCGGACAAATAAAACAGCTGATCCACTTGAAATTTTTGAATTTGTCTAAATTCCAAATTAAACCGAATGAAATGACGATATTTGTTTAAAATAATTTTTTCTAATGGCAAGAAAGTGAAAATTGTAATAATTAATATTTTTTATATAGGAACATATATTTATTTTAAAACTTTTTTATAATTTATTGAAACATTCTCATTTCAAAATTTTATGTTAAAACTTCAAGGTGTCTACTAACCGGGAAATCCTTGAAAACAGGGAATTTAATTTGACCGGAAAAAACCGGGAATTTTTTCACTAAAATTAAAAAAGTTTTATTATGTTAATTTGTTTTTAAAAAATCACTTTTATTTACTATTTATTTTTTTATAGATATTTATACTGTTCTCTAAATTTAAATTAGTTAAAAATAATTAATTTGATGGTAAAAAATCAATCACCAATTCAAACATATTATGTAAATCAATTTTTAAAAATTATGAAGTTGATGGAAATATTTTTAAATTCCACTAAAAATATGTAATTAAATTTGTTAAAGAATTTTATTAGAAACTTTTTAAGAAATAAAATTTGCAAAGTATTTTAATTTAATCACTGCGATTAATAATTGAATTTTATGAAAAGTCATATTCTAATATATTCATATTTCTAACGGCGAAGATTAATAACTAAAATTTTTATTAGTTAATTTTAAAAAATATACATAAAATAGTTTAATAAAATTGAACTTTCGAAATTTTTTTTAAATCTGAAAAATAAGATTTGTAATTTTTCAATTATATTGTTTCAAGATAATTGAATTTTTCTAAGGAAATAATTGAAAATTTGTCAAGTAATTGAAATTTCTTCACATTTTTTGAAAAATGAATTCTTTTCTCGAATTTTATTTAAATTTTTCGAAAATAATGTTAGTGACCGTAATTATAATTTTATTTTTTAAACATAAAGTCCCTCTTACACTTTTAAATGAATTTTTTGCTTATAAAAATTATATTATTCCACTCAATACATAATTATAATTATTAAACTTCCCTTAAATTTTTATAATTTCAAATTTCTGAATATTTTTATAAATTACTTTTATTTATTTCCTGAACAAATTAAATGTTTAGTACTTATTAAGTAAATAATTAAATTATTACTGTTTTATTATTTTCAAAAATTTTAATAAAATTCATCACAAGAATTAAATTATTTTAATAAACAACAGGAATTGTTTGGAAGAATTGAATTACTTTTATAAATAGTAAAATTCTTTGAAGAAATTCAATTATTATAATTTTAATAGAATTGAAAAATCAAATTTTCAATTACAATTATAAAGAGACAAGTTTATTTTCAACAAATTGAGAAAATGCTTTGTTTAATTCAATTATTTTCCAAATTATCAATTAAAATTGTTAAAAAAAACGTTATTTTCAAAAAATTTAAAGATTTATTCATGTTCGAAATCAAATATAACTTTAAAAATGAGAAAAAAACCGGTAAAAATTTAGGACATAATCGGGAATTTTGTTGAACAAAAATAGTATAGACACCCTGAATTTTAAAATATTATAACAAAATTGACGCGATTTAAAATTATTAAATTAATTAATAAATAGTAATTTTGTTCTAAAATTGTAAATAATAGTATTTTATATTTTCTTTTTATATGATTTAAAAACATTTAATTTGTATTTGAGAATTAATAAGTGTTTTAGATAATTAATTATTTAAATTCTAATAAAGGAATTTTTTAAGAATAGTGCGCCGCTCTTTAATATAAGTATTTAAATCCTGAAAAGCAATAAACTTCAGGCAAGTTAAGAAAGTTTTACCGAACTGAAAACGTTAGTGCCTTATCAAGGAGATATTAAAAAAAACCGTTAAATTCTATTTAATTCCTAATATAATGCTTTCATTTTGAATTGTTCTCAAATTTTTATGGGAAAACTAATTTTTAAAATAATAATACAATTATACAATTATACATTTTAATAATTTTAGAAATTATTTATATGATCCACTGTATCCCAAGTTTATTGAAAAATTCGGTAAAAATATAAGGAATAAATTTTCTCCGTGTAAGTATTAAGAAACATGCCAAGTGATGACTTGTACAGTGGAGAATACTAATGATTGTGCATATACCTATTACATATAAAAGAGAATGTAGTGTTCGAGTACAGCGGAAGAAGAAAACACAGAAAAGTGCAGGATGTGAGTCCAAGGGTAAAAGAAATATCCCTCCCCTATACAGAATTTGTTGCGAAATAGTTGCCAGCATGCATTAGAGGAAGAAAAGAGATGCGGACGAACGGAAGCAACAGTTTATAACGTGTTGCTATAGCATCGTAATTTAATTGAGTAGTCTGTTGTTTTTTGAGAGAGAGAAAAAGAGAAATCTATTAATGATAATTGGATCTAATCCACAGGTAGCAAAATAACTTTAAACATCATTGATCTTTTGAGAAAGTTTGCAGAAATTTGTCACTAGGGGAACTGCATCTTTACCAACCAAAAATGGTTCAAGATTAGGTGCCAAATGGTTCAAGATTAGGTGCCAAATGGTTCAAGATTAGGTACCAAATGGTTCAAGATTAGGTACCAAATAGTTGAATGATTCAACATTTGGGTTGTACCTAATTACCTAATGGTGAACTGTTCCCCTAGTAACAATGTTGTCCTTTCTGCTGTTTCTGGCTACTAACTTATTTCTGCAAGCATAAACTGAAATTTGGATTTTGGCCTTGCGAACCTTCTGTATTTGGCTACCCGTGTTCCTAAATCGAATTCCATAAATGCATGCAGAGAAAAGCATGCTCACAAAAACACAGCCACTCTTGGAAACCGTGTTCTACATACTCATCATTGAGCTAGTGGATAGAGTTGAAATTAATGATGTCGCATTTGCCATTGTCTCGTTTGTGACACTTGAATTTGACCATGGATCATAAGTCACGTATATATGAGTACACTTGTACACATCACTGGTGCAACCCTCTCTACATGAACTCCAGGTACAATTGAATAAACCAGCGAGATCCTCTCTTCGAATTGTGGTGCATGTGACTGGTTCGGGTGAGAAATCGGCAGCCAATGTACTTATTGCCGGATCAACGTACAATGGCACCAAGAAGAGTAATGCAGCACCACCCGATGTTGCAACCAAAGCCAATGCAGAGGTGGCATAAAAATTGAAACGCTGCCGAAATGTACGCAGCGGTGGACTTCGACTTGATTTATTGAATCCAAATTCTAATAGTTTATGACGTCGTTGTTCTTGGTCCTTTAAATTGCAATTATCTAATGTATTTTGGCACTGGCTACAACTAGCATCCAATAGAAGTTCAGAACTACTCCCGTGCATTCTTACTGGCAGACTGGATACAATTTGCTTTTTTTTATATATATATAATATATTGCAGCAAAAATTCAAAATTTATCGATTAAATGCTTTTAACGTGTAACATTGTTTGTAAAACGGCACTATATCTCAAAAGAACATTGTTATCATCTCCCATTACTTGAATCGTTCATTGAATTAAATTCTCCGTTCGATAAAATCACCATGGCATTGGAAAATATTTCGTGTATAGATAAATTCTTCATATTTTATATGCTTTTCTTTTAAATGCTATTACTACATACTTTTATGTGTATATTTTTGATGGACGAGCATTAGAAGGCAGTGAATACTTAATTTTCTTTTTTTTATTTGTATTGTCTTTCGATTACTGCAAACTAGTTTCTAAGCATACTCTTCAATTCATAAACATTTTCGTCAATATCTTTTAATATCTTTAATATTTTTAATTTCTTTAGTATCTTTAATTTCTTTAGTATCTTTAGTATCTTTAGTATCTTTAGTATCTTTAGTATCTTTAGTATCTTTAGTATCTTTAATATCTTTAGTATCTTTAATTTCTTTAAATTCTTTAATATAAAGGTGTAAAAAACTCGTAGAATTATAGAAACGAATTCCTTTGATTTATATTGTTCTAAAACATATTAATTCCTCTCGTCTCACAATTCTTTGTTTTTGATTATAAAGCATTTAAGCATTAAAAAATGGTTACAAATTACAGAGGTATAATGTACCTCGTTTGATGATGAAATTGTCACTAATAATTTACATAGTGTTTACTAATAGACGGCTCCAAGGGATAACTAGATTCACACCACTTCTTTTTCGAAACGAACATTCTCGCTGTCAATACTTTAGCAGTAACACCAAGACACTTGAGTTCTGTTATCAAGTAATCTACTTTATATTTGTGAGTCCCTAGTTGTCCAGTTCTGAGATCATTTACTAAGTACATCAAATACATGAAATCGATTGAATTTGCCTTTAATTTGAGAAATATTGATTGAATCACCAAGTTTTCTCTAATATCGTATTATATAATAATATACGTGATGTCAAAATTAATTGTAAATGGAATTTTCTTCAAATTTTCCCGACTAGTCGACTTGCCTTCTTTTCAATGTTTCGAATTTAAAGTTACATTGTGAAAATAAATTTGAACATTAGTGCCACTTAGAATTGGTGCTTGAGAAATTGATTATTTTCGATAATAATGAAAAGCATTGCGGTGTAAATATTATTAGACCGCTTTTGGAAAATTGAAAAGCATGAAAAATAAAGCCTTTCCACACGATACCCGAGTTAAAATGCGACTGTCCTCCACTGATTTTACCTTTCTTGGCATATTACTCGGATAGGGCGGGGTTGCTGCAACGCGTGCGCCACCCTACTCACCCAGATATTTCCTTGTTTACAATTCTCAATATAATAAGTAAATTCAATAGACTTTATAATCAATTTAAACTTGTAACTATCTCAAAACTCATTTTCCATTAGTCAACAATCACGAATATCAAAGGGGAATCCTAAAAAACATTTGAGATAAATGTTTACATTTTAATTATAAGAATCCGTAGATTCTTCACTGAGAACAAAAAAAAACAAACAAAAAGGGTTTCAAATTATTGTAATTTTTAATATGAACTTTTAGCATTTTCAGTTTTATTAAGATTCATATCTATAGCGTGTTAATTCTTTTTATATTAAACTTCTGAATAATGTGAATTAACCTATGTGCATTATTGAATTATGAATTATTTAGAATTTACAAGCGCTCTTAAAAAAGTGTATTGAAAAAAAATTCTTTTCAATACAGACTTTAATCAGAAGCAGACTGATTAAAAAATCCATACATAGAGACATTACTCGACAGATGTTAAATTCTACAAACATTTGTTTATTTACAATTTTTTTTCAAAACACCCAATTGAAAAATTCTTAAAAATTGTAAAACACTCGTTTATAGGTCATGTTAGAATAAAAAAGTCGTCCAGTAGAATAAATATCAGATATTACTGACCTAATGATGCCATTTTTGAATGATTTTTTTCATATTGTTGTAAGGGTGTCTACTATTTTAATTCAACAAAATTCCCGGTTATGGCCTAATTTTTATCCCAGTTTTCTTTTTTCATAAAATTTAAATTTGATTTCGAACATAAATAAATAATAATTTTAATTGAAAATTTGGAAAATAATTTTTTCAATTTTTTAAAAATAATCTTGTCTGTTTATAATTATAATTGGAAATTTTCTTTTTCAAGTTTATTACAATTCTATTGATATAATAATTGAATTTCTGCAAAGAATTTTACTATTTACAAAAATAATTGCAATCCTTCCAAAGAATGATATTATTTATGAAAATAATTGAAATCCTTCCAAAGAATGATATTATTTATGAAAATAATTTAATTCCTGTGAAGAATTTTATTACAATTTTTAAAAAAAGCAGTGATAATTAATTATTTACTTAATAAGTAAAAAACATTAAATTTTCTTTAGAAATGATAAATATAATTTATTTGAACATTCAGAAATTTGAAATTATAAATATTTAGGAGAAGTTTAATAATTATAACTATTGAATAATAATAGAGGTAATATAATTTTTAGAAGTAAAAAATTCATTTAAAACTTAAAGAGGGACTTTATATTTTAAAAATAAAATTATAATTACGGTCACTAACATTATTTTCAAAAAATTTAAATAAAATTCAAGAAAAGAATTAAATTTTTCAAAAAAATGTAAAGAAATTTCAATTATTTCAAAAATGGTCAATTATTTGTTTAGAAAAATTAAACTATCTTGAAACAATGGAATTGAAAAATTTCAACAATTTTATTTTTCAGAATTTAAAAAAAAAAATTTCCAAAAATTCAATTTTAATAAAAAAATTTGAAGTGCATATAGTTTTTTTTTAAATTGACTATTAAAAATTTTAATTATTAATCTTCGCACAAAGAAACATGAATTCATTAAAATGTGACTATAAAATCCAATTATTAATTATTAAATTAAAATACTTTGCAAATTTTATTTGTTAAAAAGTTTCGAAAGAAATTCTTTAACAAATTCAATTACATATTTTCAGTCAAATTTAATAAAATTTTTATATTAATTCCATAATTTTTTAAAATTTATTTACAATAGTCTGTTTGAATTAGTGCCTGACTTTTATTATCAAATTAATTTTTTTTAACTAATTCAAAGTTAGAGAAGAGTATAAATATCTATAAAAATTAAAATAAAAAGTAATTTTTTTTCAAAACAAATTAAAATAATAAAACTTTTTTTTTAATTTTGGTGAAAAAATTTCCGGTTTTGTAAAAAAATCCCGGTTAATTCTCGGTTTTTCCCGGTTAAATTAAATTCCCGGTTATTTACCGGTTTATTTATTTATTTACCTATGTCTTAAGACTGCCGTCAAAAAATTTATTTGAATGAAATAAAAATTATCTGATTCAAATAAATCATTTATTTGGTTATTATCCACTAAACATATATTTGAAGCAAGTAAATATTTATTAGATATCAGTATTTTATTTTATCGTATCAAATAAATATTTATTTCTACCCAATTACTCAAGTTAACCAGAATAATTTCAAGGGACTCAAGCTTGGAAATATTAGGTATTTAATTTTTTAAAATTAAATCTAGAGAAAATAAATTAATAGTTTCAAATAACTCATTATTTGTATTAAAAAAATTACCAGTATTTTAAAAAAAGAAACAATCGATTTTATAATATCTGAAAAATATTTTTTTTGTACAAGAAATAATTTTTCTAATATTCACAATATTTATTGGTAAACGAACATAGTTATGAAACTTTCCTTAAACATTTTCTAGTAGCAATAGAAAATTATTTTTTTTTAAATTCTCTTATTTGTTATAAACAATTTAACATGGGAAAAATTTTTTTATTCAAATCATTCAATTTTTTATTTCCCAAATAATATTTATTTCTTAGAAAATATATTTAATAAGAGTATTAAAATACTATCAGTTTCATGTTTTTTTTAATAACTTTTGTAATAAGAAAACAAAAAAATGTTATAAACAATTAAAAATTTTATTAAATTGTTCTACGAAACTATTTTTCTAGATGTATTTAAAAAAAATAAACAGATTAACGAATACATATTAAATAAACACATTAAAAAAATTTATATTATTTAAACAATAAGATTATGGATTTTCAATAATTTTACTTAAAAATAGACTAAAAGACTAAATAGACTAATAGACTAAATTAATTAAATGTTAGTAAATAACACAGAAGCTTTAATAATTGATCACAAAAAATCATAAGTTTTACATTTATTTATAATTTTTTATTAAATTTTTATTATTAAAGTTAAGTTATAAAAAAAATATGAAATTTTTATTAATTTTCCGTATTTTAATAAGTTTTCGTATTAAATATAATATTTTCTAACAAACGTTACTCGACAAAAAAATAAAAATTCATTTTTCGTTAAATTGTTTACAACAAATAAGAAACATTTTTTAAATTAATTTTCTATTTCTCAAGAATATTTGGAAAAAGTTTCTCAACTAATTACAGTTATTTACCAATAGATATTGCGAATTTTACCAGAATTATCCCTTAAAAAAATTTTTTCTTATCAGTTTTATTAACAAATGAAAAATTTCAGATATTATCTATTAAAAATCGGTCTCAAGAAATCGACTTTTTCTTTATTTAGAAAATATAATCGTAATAAAAAAAAAAGAAATCATAATTAACCAGAAAAAACACGAAATTAGGCGGAGAAGTTTTATTTATTTCCATTTGTTAATGATAATAGCTGCTATTTTAAACAATAAATTATGATCAAAATTTAATAATTTTTTTTTGGTTTGTAATCATGATTTCTCGTATATTGATCTATGAATATCAAAAATACATGAAATATAAATGAGAACGTCGCGGACGAACTTTTAAAAATGATGACTCTGAACAAATATTTTGGTGGCTAATAGTAACCAAACAACAAACACTGAAATACAAATTTTATTAATTGAATCCAAACTTCTAAATTTTAATGTAGATCTTTTTAATAAATTTTGAAAATAACTATTTTGTTATCACATTTAAGCTGAATTTTCTTTACTCTTGTAAAAATAATTTTTAAACAGAAATTTTCTTTATTTTGAACACATATTTTTAAAAGAATATATTTTTTCAAAATTGTTTAAATTTTTGATATAAAATGTAACAAGTTATTAAATATTGTTAATAAAAAAAAGAAATACGAATAGAAAAGACAAAGTCTGAAACTGTTCAATCGACTTCTGGGCATTTGCCCCTGAATCGTGGCATATATTATATTTATTTTCGAATACAATTTATTGATTCAACCTACCGACAATATTTTGACTTCTTTACTAAATAAAATATTTATAAAGGGTCGCTCTACATAGACTAATTCTGGATTTTTACAAACTATCTTCAGCAAATTTCTTTAACACAATCTGAAATTTTAACAAAAAACAAATTGTGTCTGTTCAGAAATAAGAAAATGTCTCAATTAAAGAAATAATAATAATAATAATAATATAAAATATAATAAATATAATAAAATTTATTTATTTAACGACTCGAGGTTACACTGCGTTCCAGGGACCGTAACATAAATTACGTAAGACAATAAAAATTTTACGTAAACTTATAAACGGACCCCTGGATATAATTTTTATCTTAGTGACTCTTGACTATATTCCACAGTGTTTAATGAGTTCCATATAAAAGCCAATTTGTAAGTGTCCTTAAGTTTTTTTCTTGGTTTACATCATCATTAGTATTCACAATTTTTTCTATCTTATATTTTTCATTTGAGCTCCATTGATCAAGAGGGTTCATAGATTGCAATATCATACTTGGTATAATAATGTCATAATAAAGAAAAATCTGAAATTCAATATCAAATTTTTTTAACTTATTCTTATTTTGCATGTTGTTATTTAAAAAGAATACTTTATTAATTTTTAACTTTTATCAGGGTTTCTACGAATTTCTCCTTAGAAAATTCCATGATTTCCAGGTGATAAATGATTAAATTTCCGTGACACATTGAAAGAAAATTTTTGTTAGTTAAGTCATAGGTAAATGTGGTGAAAAAAAATGTTTGTCAGGAAAATTAAATAAATTGAGACTTTATCGACTTATTTTCAAGAATTGAGACATTTTCGACTTTATTTCCAAACATTGCAAGAAAATACCACAATTTTCAGTAAAAAAAAAAGTGAAACTTATTTTGATTTTTAAAAGGCGAAAAATAACTATAAACAAATTTTTTTAAAATTGTTTTTGACTAATTAAAATTATGTAAAATTTAATTGAAAATAATTTATTTCAAGTATTTTGTTACAATATTTGAAAATCAACTTTTCAAGAATTTTAATTGCAAATTTTGAAAATAATCGAATTATCATAAATTTTAATGAAAAATCTTTAAAGAGAAATTTAAAAATGAAAATTAGATTCTTATTTTTAGAAAATCAACAGTTTTAA
Source organism: Leptopilina myrica (nomen nudum) (assembly GCA_032872475.1). Classification (NCBI taxonomy): domain Eukaryota; kingdom Metazoa; phylum Arthropoda; class Insecta; order Hymenoptera; family Figitidae; genus Leptopilina; species Leptopilina myrica (nomen nudum). The sequence continues at coordinate 63,386,292 of CM065458.1, read as the reverse complement.
TGTTTTTGATTGCACATTTCCAAAAATAATAACATTTTACAATTGGGTCAGTCCATTATATTTCGACTAAAGTCGTTGCGGCCTATTTTTAAAAAAATCTCATAATTTGTAAAAATGATGTTTAATATCCGTAGATTTTATTTTTGAGAATTATTTTATAAAATTTTTTGATTTAAACATAGAATTTGAATTTTTAAGTTGAGTTGCACAGAAAAAAGGTTAGATTGACAGTTATGAAAATTTAATAAAGAAGCATGGAAATAATTTAGATCATACAAATTTCTTGATTGATATTTGTTAAAAATGAGCTAATTTACTTGTATAAATAGATTATTATGTAAACAAACCCAAATTAGTAGATAAAAATTGATTTCAAAACTTAACTATAAAATGTCAAAAGTCACTACATTTTATTTACACTTTTCTAAAAAGTATATAAATATTTAAAAATTTATTACTATTTAATGTAAAGTATTTTTAATGTACTTTTATAATATGTGCTAACTTTTTAATTTTATAATATAGAAATATAAAAAATTTTACCTTTAATATTGAGTGTTTCATGATTTTCAGTGATTTTAATCACTTATTTCTTCTCAGGCGGTTAATCAAAAAATCCAATTTTTGTCTTAATATTTAAGTTTGGCCTTCTTTTTCATTCTATTAAATTTTCGTGATGGAGAACGAACTATTTTTCAGTTTAAATTTAGTTTAAAAAATCTGCTGAAAAAACGCATTTTTTTGGTTAAATACAAGTAGATTTTTGCAAGACTATTAAGATAGCCAACTTCAGTGTTATAAAAATACTTGCATTTTAACCAAAAAAATGCGTTTTTCAGCAGATTTTTTAAACTAAATTTAAACTTAAAAGTAGTTCGTTCTCCATCACGAAAATTTAATAGAATGAAAAAGAAGGCCAAACTTAAATATTAAGACAAAAATTGGATTTTTTGATTAACCGCCTGAGAAGAAATAAGTGATTAAAATCACTGAAAATCATGAAACACTCAATATTAAAGGTAAAATTTTTTATATTTCTATATTATAAAATTAAAAAGTTAGCACATATTATAAAAGTACATTAAAAATACTTTACATTAAATAGTAATAAATTTTTAAATATTTATATACTTTTTAGAAAAGTGTAAATAAAATGTAGTGACTTTTGACATTTTATAGTTAAGTTTTGAAATCAATTTTTATCTACTAATTTGGGTTTGTTTACATAATAATCTATTTATACAAGTAAATTAGCTCATTTTTAACAAATATCAATCAAGAAATTTGTATGATCTAAATTATTTCCATGCTTCTTTATTAAATTTTCATAACTGTCAATCTAACCTTTTTTCTGTGCAACTCAACTTAAAAATTCAAATTCTATGTTTAAATCAAAAAATTTTATAAAATAATTCTCAAAAATAAAATCTACGGATATTAAACATCATTTTTACAAATTATGAGATTTTTTTAAAAATAGGCCGCAACGACTTTAGTCGAAATATAATGGAATGACTCAATTATTTTTAACATTTTAGAGAATAAGAAATAATGTTCAAAATTTATAATTAAAATTCATGAAAAAATTTTTTAGCTTTTATTAAAATTATGCAAAATTTGTTTTAAGTAATACAATTATATTTTTAAAACTTGAGACTTTTTCGACTTTTTTTCCAAACATTGTAAGAAAATACGACAACTTTTAATAAAAAAAAGTGCAACTTATTTTGATTTTCATAATGCAAAACACAATTATAAACAAATCTTTCAAAAATAGCTTTTGAATAGTTAAAATTTTGAAAAATTTTATTAAAAATAATTCATTTATTTCAAGTATTTTGTTACAATTTTTGAAAATCAACTTTTCAAGAATTTTAATTGCAAATTTTGAAAATAATCAAATTATCATAAACTTTAAATATTTTACAATTATTTTTAACATTTTGGAGAACAAGAAATAATGTTCAAAATTGTTAATTAAGATGCATAAAAAATTTCTTTAGTTTTACAAAAAAATAAAAATATTAAATATTAATATAATATTATACAAAATTTCTTTTAAGTAATACAATTTTTTTCGAAAATCTACATTAAAATAGTTTTACAAACTAATTTTTAGAATTGTTTTGTCATAATTTTTTAAGATTCAAAATTTACTATTTGGACTTATTACAATCTTTTAAAAATTGTTTGAAAGTTTTTCAAATTTGGAAACTATTATCGTTCAAAAATTATTTTCCAAATATTTCTTAAAAATAAGTTGTAAGAATTACTTTATAATTTAAAAAAAACTTTTACTTTAATAATTTGAGAAAAAACTATATAGAGTCACAATTATTATAAAAAAAATTGAGTTTTCTTATTTAAATAATTGAATTCTAGAAGAAGTTTGGAAAATTATTTAAATTTTTTAAAAGCTGAAGTCTAGTTGAAAATTGTATAAAACATAATTGAATTCAGAAATTGTATTTTGTTCCAAACATTGCAAAAAAATACCACAATTCTTATTAAAATTATTTTTGATTTTCATAATGCAAAACACAATTATAAACAAATCTTACAAAAATTGCTTTTGAATAGTTAAAATTTTGAAAAATTTTATTAAAAATAATTCTTTTATTTCAAGTATTTTGTTACAATTATTGAGAATCAACTTCTCAAGAATGTTAATTGCAAATTTTGAAAATAATCGAATTATCATAAATTTTCATGCAAAATCTTTAAAGGTAAATTTAAAAATGAAAATTAGCTTCTTATTTTTTTTTAAATTTAACAGTCTTAATATTTTTAATTGCATATTTCCAAAAATAATAACATTTTACAATTATTTTTAACATTTTGGAGAAATAGAAATAATGTTCAAAATTTGTAATTAAAATTCATGAAAAATTAAATTAAAATTAAATTAAAAAATTATTTAGTATTTTTTGAAATTATGCAAAAATTCTTTTAAGAAACACAATTATTTACAAAAATTTTATTAAAAATAATTCTTTTATTTCAAGTATTTTGTTACAATTTTTGAAAATCAACTTTTCAAGAATTTTAATTGCAAATTTTGAAAATAATCAAATTATCATAAACTTTAAAGAAAAATCTTTAAAGAGAAATTGAAAAATAAAAAATAGCTTTTCATTTTTTAAAATTCAACAGTCATAATATTTTTAATTACATATTTCCAAAAACACTAACCTTTTACAATTATTTTTAACATTTTATAATGCTAAAAATAACTATAAACAAATCTTTCAAAAATAGCTTTTGAATAGTTAAAATTTTGAAAATTTTTTATTAAAAATAATTCATTTATTTCAAGTATTTTGTTAGAATTTTTGAAAATCAACTTGTCAAGAATTTTAATTGCAAATTTTGAAAATAATCAAATTATCATAAATTTTAATGAAAAATCTTTAAAGGTAAATTTAAAAATAAAAATTAGTTTCTTATTTTTTTTAAATTTAACTGTCCTAATATTTTTAATTGCATATTTCCAAAAATAATAAAATTTTACAATTATTTTTAACATTTCGGAGAAATAGAAATAATGTTCAAAATTCTTCAGCTTTTTTTTTGAAATTATGCAAAAAATTCTTTTAAGAATGTCAGTAAATTGTCAGGAAAATTGATAAACTGAAACTAGTGACCAGACTGACAATGAGTAATGTAGGAGCGCGAATTTCAATAACACGTGCTTACAACAAAAATTAAAAAAATTCTATGAGATTATCAAAATAAAATACCATGACAATTCCATGATTTCCATGACTTTGTAGAAACCCTGTTCATGCAATTTTGCAGACGGAACTTTGACTTCATTGAGAATGTTTTAAATTTGAGGGGAATTTTCACAAACCTTATTATTGAACGTGTTGAAAACAAAGGATGGTGTGGGATTCTTTGAAGAAACATGGTACATTCCCGTACAAAATGCTCTTACAGTTTGTTCAAACTGAAATCGCACACTATTTCTCTGTTGATCAAGAATATATGTCTGTCCATCCCACGTGCAAGCTATAATTTCATCAGCACCATCTCTAGTAACGTCCAATTGGCATAGGGCAAAGATATGGTGATCGACTTGCATTGACCTTAAAATAACATTAATTACTTACTTTTCACGATCAAAGTTACTTTCCAAAAACGATCGTATTTATAAATAAAATAAAATTGCCTTCAAATTATCATTTACTGTCATTAAACGTTTATTATGAATCATCTCATTTAATAGTCAAGCATCACGTGAAAAAAATGTTTCGTTTATTCAACAAAGAACTTTTTTTTCACTATTTTCAATAAATAGTTAAATCTGTATTTCTAAATAGGATTCTAATACATTTTAAACATGAAATTCATTTTAGAATCGAAAAACAAAAATTTTACGTACCATAGGATGATCTCATTGCGAACAAGCATTATTGTACCATCTAAAGTTGCTAGAGCATAAGATTTTCCACTCAAGTTTTCCATTTGATTTACGTCCTCTGACTTCTCAGGTTCTTGAAAAGGCTTTTTTGCACATTTTATGATATTATTGTTGTTATTATTATTTAATATAGCACTGCTCGAGTAATTATGTGCGTCTTCGCAAATTGAATGTATTGGTTCCTCATTACCAATTGAAATATATTCCCCTAGAATTACGTTTCCACCAACGGTATTTCCATCTATTTGATCAATTCCTTGGACTTTCTTTTTATACCGAAGCCATGGAGAATCTTTCTTTAGAGACAATGCATCTTTTCCTGGAATGGAAATTATATTTTAAAAACTCAGGAAACTAAATTAAAATAAAAAAAAAACAAACAAACTCGAACCTGGTTCTAAATCTCCTAGTATTTCTGTCGATATATTTGCATTGCGCATTCGATGAATGCCAAGAGTTTGATAGTCAATACAACTGGCTGCAGCTTCATTGCTGGAATCAGACAATTCATCTCCAACATGACAATTATCTTGGTTACAGTTGATACGCATAAATGTTCCTCCTGGCTGTGCCACCAACAACGTAGGGGTTCCATCTTTTGCGTGCTGAAAATTTTTCATTAAATCACTTGGCATTTATTTCAAATTTGTCTTTTAATAAACAAACAATTTTTTAAAGTTTTACTGCTAAAATTATTATCTTTTCCGTTTTATAGGCAAACGTGAAAATTACACTGCTGGTCAAAATTACAAAATTACTTGCAACAATTCCATTAGAAACAAACACTGTGTAATCAAAATCTTGTCAAGTACATCTACCAATAAAAATTGTTATTGCAACTCTTTTAAGTTTTAATTAATTTTGAAATATTTAAGTAAAATTAGATTTCAAAAATAAATAAAATTCCCTGACATTTCCAGGTTTCCAGGTTACGTGGCAACTCGGATAATTTGCTGATGAAAAGAATATTAAAAATTGAAAGAAAGAAAGAAATTTTTTAAAAAATTTAATTGTGGGATTATGTTACAGGATTGCCACGCAACCTGGAAACCTGAACAACATGGAAATGTCAGGGAATTTTATAAAAATTAAAAAAACCTGGAAAAGTCAGGGAATTTTCATCGGAACCTGGAAATTTGTTTTTTTATAATGGTATTTATTCTTGAAATCTAATTTTTATTGAATATTTCAAAATTAATTCAATTTTAAGAAGAGTTGCATTTACAATTTTCATAATTAAATGAACTTGAAAAGATTGTAATCTGAAATTTTGTAAAATTTTAATTTTAAAAGAATTCGATTACAGGGTGTCTACTATTTTCAGTCAACAAAATTCCCGGTTATTTCCCGGTTTTCTTTTCTCATAAAATTTAAATTTAAATTTGATTTCGAACATAAATAAATAATAATTTTAATTGAAAATTGGTTAAATAATTTTTTCAGTTTTTTAAAAATAATCTTATCTGTTTATAATTATAATTGAAAATTTTCTTTTTCAAGTTTATTACAATTCTATTGATAATAATTGAATTTCTACAAAGAATTTTACTATTTACAAAAATAATTCAAAACCTTCCAAAGAATGATATTATTTATGAATATAAATTAATTCCTGTGAAGAATTTTATTACAATTTAAAAAAAGCAGTGATAATTAATTATTTACATAATAAGTAATAAACATTAAATTTGCTTAAGAAATGATAAATATCATTTATTTGAACATTCAGAATTTTGAAATTATAAAAATTTAAGAGAAGTTCAATAATTATAACTATTAAATAATCATAGAATAATATAATTTTTAGAAGCAAAAAATTGATTTAAAACTGTAAGAGGGACTTTATATTTTAAAAATAAAATTATAATTACGGTCGCTAACTCCTCTTGATTATTTTCGAAAAATTTAAATTAAAATTCTTTTAAAGAATTAAATTATCTAAAAATAAAATGTAAAGAAATTTCAATTATTTCAAAAATTTTCAATTATGTATTTGCTTAGAAAAATTCAAAGTTAGAGAAGAGTATAAATATCTATAAAAATTGAAATAAAAAGTAATTTTTTTAAAAACAAGTTAAAATAATAAAACTTTTTTAATTTTGGTGAAAAAATTCCCGGATTTGTATAAAAATCCCGGTTAATTCCCGGTCAAATTAAATTCCCGGATTTCCCGGTTAGTAGACACCCTGGATTAGAAATTTTTAAAAAACTACATTTAAAAAAAACATTTTAATAACTAAAAAAAAAAATTAATTAAAATTTCTTAAGAGAATTTAATTATTATTTACACTTTTAGAAATAAATTAAATATGCAAAAGGTTTGAAATAAAAATCTTTGAAAATTTGAATTTTTTATACTATTAACGATCAATTCTGTAGAATTAATTTTTTTTAAAAGTTCACTTGCTACTTTTTTACTGTAAATTCGGCAAAAATTATTTTCATTATTACAACTTTTATTTTTAGAATTTTTAACTAAAATTCTTCTTTAAGTAAATTAATTTTTATAATTTTCGAAAAAGTTCTTTGACAATTTTCACATTAATTTGTTTAGAATATTCAATTTTACGAAATTTTAATTATTTACCTAAATTTTTAACCGAAAGTCATTTTAAGATTTAATTAATATCAGAAAATTCCACTAGAATTCAATTATTTAAATGCAAACGAAGATAATTTATTGAATTCTTCAATTTTACTTAAAATTCAATTCTGCGGTAAAGAAATTTATCAACAAATTTTTTAAATAATAGAATTCCTTTGACAAATTTAAATAAAACTCTATAGAATAATTACATTTTTTGAGAAATTCGATTAAAATTGTATTAAAAATAATTGAAATTTTGCAATGATGCAATTTTGCATATTTTTCGGGAAAATAATCTAATGTTTGTGTAGAAAATTAAAAATTTTTTTATTTAATAATTTAATTTGTTGACTATAAAAATAAATATTTCATTAAATAATTGAATTCTTGAGATGAATTTCAATAAAAATTTCTTTTTAACAAATTCAATTCTTTTGTGAAAATTTTGCGGAAAAAGTAGACATTGAAAATAATTGAATTTTGAAAAATTATTTTGAAGAAAATTAAATTATGCTGAGTCTTTATTTTATCAATGCAATGGAAAATACTCACTTGCATTGTTACCGTACCAATTTGATTAGCACACTCCCATTTATTGAGTCCTACAAGATTTCCCGGTCCAAAGTCTAATCTGCACGACCACCTGTAAGACCGAACAACTCGATCAGTCAGGCCAATTATCATTTCATTTAGACCATCTTTATCAATATCCGCTACAAGCACTACTTTTGTATTAGTAGGAATTCTCTGCACATGTATACACGATAGTTTTTCCGATAAATCAATATTTTCTTGCGACGTTCCAGTTTTTTCCACATTTTCCGTACTTTTCTCCTTTCGACATCTATTATTTGGATCTACAATAAGCATTGAAATTATTTATATATTCATCGATTTAACAATGTTATGTAGCACTAGTAAATAAAATATACGAAATTTTCGAGAATTTTCAAGTCCTGCGGAATTTAATACAAAAAAAGTAAATAGATAGATTATCTTACCACTCGACTTTCTCATTTCAAATTTATTTTCACCAAAAGAACTTGAATGAGAAGTGAAAAGTGAATGGATTAACGGTTGGTCATTATAGTAAATATGTACCCAACCGTCATCGCAAATAACAACAAGAGCATTCTTTCCAGAATTAAAAATGTCACCAATTGTTAAGCAAGATATTACACCAAGCCCGGATATCTTTTGCCATAATTCCGTTCTCTGCAATTGCAAACATTGAAAGATTTAATTTTCTGTTAGAATATTTCGATAATTACAAAAATTTTTATGCCGCATATTTTTATTCTTCCGTATATTCAGGGTGTCTACTATTTTCATTCAACAAAATTCCCGGTTTTTCCCGGTTATGGCCTAATTTTTTCCCGGTTTTCTTTTCTCACAAAATTTAAATTTAAATTTGATTTCGAACATAAATAAATAATAACTCTAATGGAAATTTTGGAAAATAATTTTTTCAATTTTTTAAAAATAATCTTGTCTGTTTATAATTATAATTGGAAATTTTCTTTTTCAAGTTTATTACAATTCTATTGATAATAATTGAATTTCTGCAAAGAATTTACAAAAATAATTGAAATCCTTCCAAAGAATGATATTATTTATGAAAATAATTTAATTCCTGTGAAGAATTTTATTACAATTTTTCAAAAAAAGCAGTGATAATTAATTATTTACTTAATAAGTAATAAACATTAAATTTGCTTAAGAAATGATAAATATCATTTATTTGAACATTCAGAATTTTGAAATTATAAAAATTTAAGAGAAGTTAAATAATTATAACTATTAAATAATAATAGAATAATATAATTTTTAGAAGCAAAAAATTGACTTCAAACTTTAAGAAGGACTTTATATTTTAAAAATAAAATTATAATTACGGTCACTAACTTCTCTGGATTATTTTTGAAAAATTTAAATTAAAATTCTTTCAAAGAATTAAATTATTTTAAAAAAAATGTAAAGAAATTTCAATTATTTCAAAAATTTTCGATTACTTGTTTAGAAAAATTAACATATCTTGAAACAATGGAATTGAAAAATTTTAACAATTTTATTTTTCAGAATTTAAAAAAAAAATTTCGAGAATTCCATTTTAATAAAAAATTTGAAGTGCAAATCGTTTTTTTTTAAATTGACTAATAAAAATTTTAATTATTAATCTTCGCACTAAGAAACATGAATTCATAAAAATGTGACTATAAAATCCAATTGTTAAATTAAAATACTTTGAAAATTTTATTTGTTAAAAAGTTTCTAAAGAAATTCTTTAAGAAATTCAATTACATATTTTCAGTCGAATTTCATAATATTTCTATTAACTCCATAATGTTTTTAAATTTATTTACATAATATGTTTGAATTAGTGCTTGAATTTTACTATCAAATTAATTTTTTTAACTAATTCAAAGTTAGAGAAGAGTATAAATATCTATAAAAATTGAAATAAAAAGTAATTTTTTTAAAAACAAGTTAAAATAATAAAACTTTTTTAATTTTGGTGAAAAAATTCCCGGATTTGTATAAAAATCCCGGTTAAATTAAATTCCCGGTTTTCCCTGATTTCCCGGTTAGTAGACACCCTGGATTAGAAATTTTTAAAAAACTACATTTTTAAAAAACATTTTAATAACTAAAATTGTTCTGAAATTAGTTAAATTTTTTAATATAGATTTAATTGATATTGTAAAATAATCGATTTATAGAAGAATTTTAATTATAAAAGTACAAAAATCAATTTTTTTTTAAATTCATTCATCTAAGATTTAAATTATTTTCCAAAATTTTAATGAAATTCTTTTGTAACAAGTCAATTCTTTTTTACATAATTTGAATAGAAATTCTTCGTAGAAAATCAAATTATGTTCAAAAATTTACTAAAATTCTAGTCAAAATTTCAATTATATTTATAAATAAATAATAGAATTTTTCTCTGAAATTCAAGGAAGAAAAATTAAAAGAAAACAATATTTTTCATTTTGTTACACAATTTCTTGGTAATGCATATTTTCCTTTACTTAATAAATTAAAGGAATGATTATTTTCATAATATTTCACTCCGCGGTAATTGAATTTGTTAAAATTTATTTTATTTTCTTCAATAATTTTGTGTGACTTGTGTAAATTGGAATTGGTTTATTAAAGTGACCTGATGATGAAGGCGTAAAAACCAATTTATCGAAACATCGTCAAGAAAATATATATTCGTTAGCTGAACACGATCTCTAGTTTCAATGTTGTCTAAAACAGGGCTAAACGACAGAAAAATTTGTATTTTTAAACGTGTGATAAAAAATTTAAAGTCTCCACGTTACCTTGAAAATATAAAGACAACCTTCAGCTGTACCGACGACTAATTCGTTTTCTCCATCATTGTCAACGTCACCAATCGTCAATCCGTGTCTAAACACTGTACCAGGAAGCTCCCAACATAGTTTATTTACAAAACACACAGCTCTCATTTTGTAATTCATTTAAATCACTTTTGTATGAGTTAAATTTAAAGGAGTTCGATGAGTCGGCAAGACGGAGATAAGATGCTGCCATCGACTCGGGGGCCAGACAATGTATGTGGCTTTTCCAATCACTAAACTAAGGGCAATTGGTCCAAATGAATTGGAGTCCAAGGAAAATCCAGTGTGATCTCCCTCTACCCAACAGTAGCCATTTGGAACCTATGACAAAGTTTTTATTTGTATAATATAAAAATTATTAATGTTATTTTTCAATTATTCTCTTCTTTCCAGAAAAATTAGCACTTTGCTCTCTAAATCTGAATTAGTAGAATTCTACTTAATTAGTAAAATTTTACTAATTTTTAGTAGTTTTCATGAACGACTTTTCACCTTTTTAATTAGTAGAATTATTACTAAATCATTTAGTGGACGACTTTTCACCATTTCATTAGTAACTTTCTACTAATTCAGATTTAGAGAGTGTAACAACATTTTAAGACTAGGTAATTAATATTTTCATTTTTTCTATAAAAAAAAATTAAAAAACAGTTGGAAAATTAAAATTACAAAATATTTTGCACATTTTCTGCTTCTCAATGACAATTTATAAACAAAGTACAAGTTTCAAGTAGAACAAAAAGTTATAAATCAAATTTAGATTAAGAAGCTTAATATTTATTTTGGAAAAAATATTTACAAAATTTGTTTGTTAAAAACTATATTATCGAAATTATAAGAAAAAATAAATAAATAAAACAATTTTCATTTTATAAAACAATTTTTGGTTTTTTTTAAATAACATTTATTTTTTACCACATTAATAATACAAAATAATTGATTTCGTTTGAAAATTTTTAATAACATTTTTAAGAAGGAAGAAATTAAATAAAAAATTTGTAAATAATAGAATTCATATGAAATTGAGGAAATTTTTTGAAAATAATTGTATTTTTGGCAAGAATTTTATTAACATTTTTTTAAATAATTGAATTTTGTCTAAAATTTTAACAATTTTTAAAATAATTCAAATTTCGACGAGAATATCAAATTTTTAGGTATTTCGTAATTTTAAGCAAATAAAGAACAATAATTGGTTAAATATTTATTTTACAAAGGTGATTCAAATTTGAAAAATTTAATTTGGAAATTTTTAAAAAACTAGATATTTGAAAAATACCAATTAAAATTTTTGAAAGAAAAAAGTACTTGAATTCTCAATAATAATTTTAACAAATTGAAACAATTGCGGATATTTTGTAAAATTTTATATTTTAAAGAATTTTATTTTTTCCTCTCTAAAAATTGTCTTTAAATATAATTATATTTTTGAAATTACATCATTTTATGAATTTACAAAAATTATTTTATTTAAATAATTCAATTCTCGTAGTTGAATTATGAGAGGAATTGATTTAACAAAAATTTCAATTAAAATTTAAAAAAAAAATTAAATATTTAAACCGTTATAATAGGAATTTTAGAAATTAATTAAATTTTAAAAGGTTTTTAAATTAAACTCCTTGAAAATTTAAGGGAAGCAAATGTTTAAAAATCTTTAAATTTTTGTTTTAAAAAATTATTAATAACATTATTTCTCTTTAAAAATTTCTGAAGGTTTTCAATAATTTTATTTAACAATTCTAAAGAAATAATTGAATTTTGTTTGAATTACAGTTGAAAATTTTAGAAATAATTATATTTCATGAGGTTTTTCATTGAAATTATTTTAAATTTTAATTCTTCGGGAAAAATAAATATAAGTTTTAAAATTTTTATTTAACAAAAAGTATTAAAGTTATGAAAAATTTAATTCGGAAATTTCGAATATTCTTTCCGGAAAAAATGAAACTAACATTTTTTAAAAATACTTCTATGTTCGAAAATATTTTTAAAAAATTGAAACAATTGAAAATTTTGCCAACTTTTATTGAAATAAATTTTGAATTTTATTTCAAGTTGCTGTTAGAAATATTTTGGCATTTACTATACGAGTTGTTCAAATAATTATAAATTTAATGAAAAACCGTAAGAAAAATTATATTTTTTAAGAAATAAGGAATTTTAAATAAATTTGGAAAAGCAAATTTTGATAGAAACAATGAAAAAGAAAATTGTTTTTCTAGTTTATTTATAAATTACGGATATTTATCTATCTTTGTACAATCTTCTAATGATTATATTTAAAGTTCTTTCAAGTAAAAAAACATTTTTAATTTTATCTTTGAGTTTTTGTTAAACAACATGTATGTTTTATAATTATATTTTAACGTAATTATAAACAATTTCAACATAATTTATAATATATATCAAATTAAATATATCATGCTTTCGTTTTTAATTTTTTAATCATTGTTTTGAAATATTTAACCCTTAAATTAAACTATTTAATATTTATTTAATAAAAAAAAATACATACAAAGTAAGAAGTGTAGTAAATTAAATACCATAATTGATTTTTTAAAATAAGTAAATATCATTCTAATAAATAAATAATAATTGAGGCAGGTATTTGCAATAAAAGCATAGGGAAAAGAAAAAAAAATAAGAATTGAATATATACAATACCTTGACAACTTCTGTTTTATAACCTATAGTACTTATAACATCTCCAGCTAAACCAACGACACGTTTAATTATATGCCTCTCTGGTGCATTGGGCGATACGAATGTAATAATATCCCCGCGATTAATATCATAATTGCGTATTGCCCAGCGATTTAAAAATATGAAATCAACATTATTTGTGTCTGGATTTAATGTTGGTTGCATGGACTTTCCATCTACACGAACGATTGTGCCGAATGTGTCCAAAATACAAGGTTTAAATGCAAATCCCACTGCAGTTCCTAAAAGGATTCTATAAAAATTGAACAATATTGCCATATGCTCTTTCTTTTTTTTTGTCAAGAGAACAAATAGAAACTTGAGAAGGAATTAGTTTCCTTCTTTTCTTTTATATATATATATGTTAAAAAATTCTCTTCTATTTACATTTTTTTATAAAGAACTTTGGAAATGTGAAACTTTTGAAAAGAGCATAGATCAATTCGCCTAGATGCGATACACGATGTTTCATTTTCATCGTTCAACATTCAGGTGCTTCTACAGTAACTTTCTTTTCACGTTAAAGGTGCTTGCACACTTCCAAACTTTTGGACGTGTGTGAGTGCTTGAGAAAATTCACGTTACTAAATATGATTGGCTCTGACAAAGGTTCTTTATTTTCACGCAGCTTTTTGCAGAGCATTGCAGAGTCAATCATATTTAGTGACGTGAAGCTTCACGACCGTGAAAATTCATTGCTCGCCCAAAAATTTGGAAGTGTGCAAGCACCTTCAGTATCGTGAAGTTTCACGACCTTGAAAATTCGGAATTCATTTAATTTGAATGTTTTGTCTCTCTCACTCTTATGTGTTACTATGACAACATTTACACCTTCGGTAAAAAGTGTCCAGAACGGAAGATTTGCATTGGAGTAAGAGAGACAGATACACCGTTTATCTCTCTTACTCCAATATAGATTTTTCAGTTTGGATTTTTTTTTACCGAAGGTGTAAATGCTCTCATGCTCTTTGATACGATTTTTCAGAATTCCGTCAAACCGGAAGTGATTAACGAATAAAAACATTCTTTTGAATAGCTCGTTCTTATTGGCTAATCTTTGTCGCACTTCGGAGGTGCATCTATTCAAGAGCGCCTTGAAGAATGCAGTCCCAGTTTTGGCATAGACGTTTCCATTCTCCTGTCTTTCATGAACACTGCCAATGATTTGACCTAAATAAATATATTTTCCAATCCCTGTCCCTGATCAGTTAAGCGGGAAAAACTATAATGTTTTTCATTTATTTTATTAACATTTTCTCGTAAGTAGATTACATGAAAATAAGAGAAACTCATTCTAAAAATTTTTTTATTAATTTACTGCACATTTTTCTTACCAACTTTTGATTAATAATCTCCATAATAATACTATTGCAAAATGTGACAAACACGTGGTAAATTTTAGCGGCAGAAATATACTAGTTGATTGGTTAAATTCTTTCCCTCACTCTTCTAAATTATTTTTACCAATGGAAATTCGGATGTGGTCGTATTTACCTCTTTTTTTAACACCATTTGTTTACTCTTCCACGCGATTGACTTTGGCTTCTGCCTTTTATATATTTTATTTCAATTGCTTGAAAAGTGCAAAGTTTTGTGTTAAATATTAGTTGCTACTGATATATTTTTTTTTCGATTTATATAAGTTGAAAAGAATTTTCATTTACAATGGCTCTCTTAATGTCTACCAAAGAAAATGTAAGTTTTACCCTCCAATTACTTGCATTCATTTTGGTTTCGATAATGTGCAGGATGTAACGCTTTACACTTGAACATATTTCGCTTGTCTTTTATTTTCTGATCTTTTTTATGAAAAGCATATGAGATTGCTTGATATAATTTATGGAAAATTGACAGAGAAATTTTTTTTTAAGAATAAGAATAAAAAAAATTTAATTATCTGTATGTAAAAAATTATTTTGTGTCTAATTTTTCAAAGAAAGGAAAAATACTTTATAAGAATAAAATGAGTATTTTCAGAAAAATTAACGAACATTTTTCTTTTACAAATTGTTCTCGAATTTATTCCCCATTTTACTGAAATAAGAGAATTAAAAATGATGTCTTCAATAAAAATTTAATTCTATGTTCAAAATTTCTTATCTTAAAAATCTATATGAAAATTATTTTTACTTTAAATGGGTTTTATAAATTAAAAAATAATTTATATTGAATTTCATGAAAATGTTATCACAAAGGAAGTGGAGAAATTATCATTTTTTCAAAGACAATTGAGAAAGAAAAAATTATTCTTATGTTTATAAAATTGGGGATATAAACACTATTTATGTTAATCTGGAAAATAAATTAACTCTTCCATTGAATTCAATTCTGCTATATAAACACTTTTCGCCTATTATTGACACAATACTAATCAAAAATATTTCTCTTTCAGCAAATATTTGTCATAACATACAAAATTTCGAGAATAAATTTTACTGAATAATTCAAATCGACAACTTTTTAAAAGTAAAAATAACTTTAAAATTAACCATTTCAGTTATATTTATAGATTTATTTCTTTAATCAGCATTAGGAATACTAATAGATTCAGTATCTTGTTTTCCTTTCATGTTCACTTTGAAAATGTGATAAAATTAAATTTTTTTAATGGTTTCTATTAATAGTCGTGGGACAAAATTATGTTGATTAGAAACACAAAAAATATATGTTTGATTGAATAATGAAAACTTATTTTTTTTTAATTACATTACTATACGGTAATTGTGCAAATTGTTGCGCTTTTTTAAAATGTGTAATTATTTATCACTTATCAGGGTTGCCACGCAACCTGGAAACCTGGAAAACCTGGAAATGTCAGGGAATTTTATAAATCTTGAAAAAACCTGGAAAAGTCAGGGAATTTTGATCTAAATCCTGGAAAATTGTTGTTTTCTAAAGTTATTTCATAAATTATTCTTAAAAATCTAAATTTGAATACTAAAATATTTCAAACATAATTATTCAATTTTAGAAGAACTGCGTTTACAATTTTTATAAGTTGATCGATTTCAAAAGGTTTCAATTTACAATTTTAGAACATTTCGATTTTAACTGAATTTCATTAGAAATCTTAAGGCACGTAGATTTTTAAAAAATTTAAATTATTCAAATTCTTCTGAAATTAGTTAAATTTGATATAATACGGATTTAATTGATTATCCAAAATAATGGATTTACAGAAGAATTTTAGACAAAAACACTAAAAAATATTAAATTTTGAAGCAATTACAAATGTATTTGTAAAAAATCAATTTATTTCAAAATTTTTAATAAAATTCTTGACAAAATTTCATCTACTTTTAAAAACTTTCCTCTATTCAATAATTTCTATTATCAACTACTTTAATGAATTTTTCCAAAAGAATTTAATTATTCAAAAAAATTTGTTATAATTCAATTACTTTCAGAAATTGTAATAAAATTTTTTGCAAAAATCAATTTTTTTCAGAAGATATTTTAATTAAATGCTTTACAAAATTCAATTATTTTTAGGAATTTTAATATAATTCTATTATTTGCCAGATTTTTAATAAGATTTTGCAAAATTCAATTTTTTCCAAGGATTTTAATAAATTGCTTTAAAAAAATTCAATTATTTTTAGGAATTTCAATAAAATTCTTCAATGGAATTCAATTATTTTCAAGATTTTTAATAAGATTCTTTGCAAAATTCAATTATTTATAGGAATTTTAATAAAATGCTTAGCAAAATTCAATTATTTTTAGGAATTTCAATAAAATTCTTCAATGGAATTCAATTATTTTCAAGATTTTTAATAAGATTCTTTGCAAAATTCAATTATTTATAGGAATTTTAATAAAATGCTTAGCAAAATTCAATAAGTTTAAGGAATTTTAATAAAATTCTTTAATGAAATTCACTTATTTTTAATACAATTTTTTAGAGTTAATTAAATTTATCGGGAAATGAAATTATTCTTCAAAATTTTATTAAAATTTTTCTAAACGAGTCAATTTATTATTAAATAATTTGTTGATAAAATTGTTTATGAAAATTCAATTTTAAGAAATGTGCATTTGTCTATTATAATTTTGTTATTTAAATAATTGTGTTTTAGGAGATTTTTCTATTAAATATGGATTTAAAAATTAATTCCAGGTAAATTTTAGAATATATCCTTTGAATATTCAAAGCAATAGTACATAAATTTTTAGAAATAATTGAATTTTAAAAAGATTTAAATTAAAATCTTTGAAAATTTGAATTTTTCATATTTTTAATGAACAATTCTGTAGAATTTTTTCAAAAAGTTTAATTGAAATATTCTTTCAATTAATATTAATATTATTATTTTTTATTTTCTAATATACATATACAATATCTAACGGAAGAATTTTCTAATAATCGAAATTTCACATAAAATTGAATTGTAAACAAATTAATTTGATAATTCTGAAAAAAAATCTTTTTAAAAAATTATTAAAATCACATTGATGTAAAGATGAAATTTAGTTGAACATTTTAGAAATGAATAATTGAATAAAAAATGTAAAAGAATTGACTGAAAATCAGAGAGTTATTTAATTTAATAAAATAAACATATTGTCTTAAAAACCTGGAAAAATTTCGTTTTTTAAACCTGGAAAACCTGGAAAAGTCAGGGAATTTGAATGGAGCAAAAGCGTGGCAACCCTGCTTATGAAAATATGAATGTTTAAAAAATTATTTTCAACAATACTTGATTTATTATTTTTTTTTGCTTGGCATTACAACAAATATTAGGGATTTTACACCAAACCGGGAATTTTTTAACCAAAATAAAAAAAAAATTTATTATTTTAATTTGTTTTTAAAAAATCACTTTTTATTTGAATTTTTATAGATATTTATACTGTTCTCTAAATTTGAATTAGTTCAAAATAATTAATTTGATGGTAAAAAATCAGTTACCAATTCAAACGTTTTATGTAAATAAATTTTAAAAAATTATGGAGTTGATGGAAATATTTTTAAATTCCACTGAAAATATGTAATTAAATTTGTTAAAGAATTTTATTAGAAACTTTTTAACAAATCGAATTTTTAAAGTATTTTAATTTAATCACTGATTAATAATTGAATTTTATAAAAAATCATATTCTAATGTATTTATATTTCTAACGGCGAAGATTAATAATTAAATTTTTTATTAGTTAATTTTAAAAAATATACATAAAATTGTTTAACAAAATTGAACTTTCGCATTTTTTTTTTAAATCTGAAAAATAATATTTGTAATTTTTCAATTATATTGTTTCAAGATAATTGAATTTTTCTAAGGAAATAATTGAAAATTTGTCAAGTAATTGAAATTTCTTCACATTTTTTGAAAAATGAATTCTTTTCTCGAATTTTATTTAAATTTTTCGAAAATAATGTTAGTGATCATAATTATAATTTTATTTTTTTAATTTAAAGTCTCTCTTACAGTTTTAAATGAATTTTTTGCTTATAAAAATTATATTATTCTATTTAATACATAATTATAATTATTAAACTTCCATTAAATTTTTATAATTTCAAATTTCTGAATGTTTATATAAATTATATTTATATTTCTTGAACAAACAAATGTTTATTACTTATTTAATAATTAATTATTACTGTTTTATTATTTTCAAAAATTTCAATAAAATTCATCACAAGAATTAAATTATTTTAATAAATAACAGGAATTATTTGGAAGAATTGAATTACTTTTATAAATAGTAAAATTCTTTGCAGAAATTCAATTATTATAATTTTAATAGAATTGAAAAATCAAATTTTCAATTATAATTATAAAGAGACAAGTTTATTTTCAACAAATTGAGAAAATGCTTTGTTTAATTCAATTATTTTCCAAATTATCAATTAAAATTATTTAAAAAAGCATTATTTTCAAAAAATTTAAAGATTTATTCATGTTCGAAATCAAAAATAATTTTAAATTTGATGAGAAAAAAACCGGTAAAAATTTAGGACATAACCGGAAAAAACCGGGAAGTTTGTTAAAACAAAAATAATACACACCCTGAATAAGTTTAATTCTAAATTTTTTATAACTTTCATTGTTATCCAAATGTTTAATTAAATTTCTCAAAAAGTACGATTAACTTTTCTAAATAATGTTTAAAAGTGAGTAAATAAAATTCATCAAAAAATCAAATTTTGTCAAATGAAATGTGACAAAATCATATTTTTAAATTATTTTCACAAATACAATTATTTTCAAAAAACTTTTAATTATATTTATTCTTAAAACAATTTTTTTTCAGAATTTTCAAATCAAATTATTCAATACCTAAATACTTTTTTTTAAATAATTTAAAAACTTATTATTTACTTTTTGCAAGAATTAAAATTTCAAATAATACCTTTAAAAATTTAATTACATCGAAAATTTTCTTCTAAAACACAATTATTTTTTTTTTAGAATTTCTAAATAATATTATATTGAAAACTTTAAGAATTTATTTTTTTTTAATTTCTAAAATTTCATATCGTAAACGATAACAATCAAGTTGATAGTAATTAATTTTTTTTTGTTAAACGAAAATGTCACCATATTGTTTAGTAACTATGACTCAGGGCTGAGTACAATATTGACTACTTTCTTATCTCCGTGCAAAAAAAAAATTTAAAAACAATAATGTTCGTTACGTATAAATTCATATTTTATATTGGTTTCTTTTTTCTCATAGATTTTCTAACGAAATTGTAAAACTGAATTACTTCAGCCATGTGTACCTTAACTATTCTAATACAATATAAATGAATAAATTTGTTTTGAATTTAAAATGAATTTTAAATATAAATTTTGGATCCTCTATTTTTTAAGGAAGATAATTTATGCAATAATTGCGTTGCTTTGAAGAGAAGAGGAGGGGGATTTCTAATAAACAAGCGTTATAAATATATTTTCAATCGACTGCAAAGTGTTTAGAACCTTATTCTAAACTACGCATAATTTACTCAGGCTAATTAATTTATAAATTAATTATTAATTAATTTAATGATTCTTATCTTTTTAAACTTTTATCAATTCAAATTTTTTAAAGTGTTGATTAGAATGGTAATATACTTATATTTTAATTTACCTAAATTTCAATTGATTCAAATTTTAATTTACCTAAATTTCAATTGATTCAAAATTTAATTTACCTGAATTTTAATTGATTCAAATTTTAATTTACCTAAATTTCAATTGATTCAAATTTTAATTTACCTAAATTTTAATTGATTCAAATGTTAATTTACCTAACACTATATTTTTCGTTTTACAGTTATCCCCAAAGAAGCGTTGCATCTCGCCGAGGATCACCCAAGAAAAAGAAAAAAAATCAGAAGTAAGTAAAATATGCAAATAATAAATACAAATTTTGCGATTCCTTAAAGAATTTAGAGCAGCAAATAAAAAGCAAATGTTTTTGAATTAAAAATTTCATGAAATCTTGGACTAAACTTTTTATTTATGAAATTGTCTTTTTTAGATCGACGCAACAAAGGCTGTGAAGAATCTCAACCTGAAGGACAGTTCATTCAATATTGAATTGGAACCTCTACTTAAAGAAAATCCTCGTAGATTTGTTGTATTTCCTATTCAATGGCCGGATATTTGGCAGATGTACAAAAAGGCAGAGGCTTCATTTTGGACAGTTGAAGAAGTTGACTTATCCAAGGTAAGAAGACAAAAAAAAAATATGTTCGAATTTAGAAGGAATCTGACGGACCGTCAAATCAAAAGTTAGTCCAATATCTTCTTTTTGTAATTTAAAAAAAATGACAGAAATTAAATTTTAATTTCGTTTCGGTGGAAAGGCGAAGAATTTAATTTTGAACATTTAAAATAATTGCAAGTTGCATTTAACTTTCGGTCAAGAAGAAACATTCAAATTTTAGTTTATGTTTCATAAATTATTTATTACTAGCCAAAATAACGCGCGTTAAATTTTTTTGATTCATTATCATTGAAAAATTCAATTATTCAGAAGAATTCTACCCAAAATAAACTATTTTGCTAAATATATTCAGGAAAGTCGGAAAATTTTGTCAAAAGTACTGAAACAATATTCAATTTCGAAAATTCTGAATGTATTCCTCATTATTGAAAAGATTTTATTTATTTCAAACTTTTTCTATTTTTAACAATAATAATTGAACTTTACAGATTTTAAGGATAATTTAGGTTTATGAAAAACTCTAATAATTCAAATTCTTATAAAGAAAATTCGATACTGTAAATATTTTTTAGGATCTATCAGATTGGAGCAAATTGACGGACGATGAGCGCAAATTCATTTCACACATTTTAGCCTTTTTCGCTGCATCGGATGGTATTGTCAATGAAAATTTGGTAGAACGCTTCAGTCAAGAAGTTCAAGTAACTGAGGCTCGTTGCTTCTATGGATTCCAAGTGGCCATGGAAAATGTTCATTCGGAAATGTATTCTCTACTGATCGACACATACATTACTGATATTCATCAGAGGTATTTTTCATCGTACAATATTATATCTGAAATTTTCAGTCAAAAGGATTTATATTTTCATAAGAAATATCTTTTTAAACTTCATTTATCTTCGAGTATTATTTGCATTTAGAAATTATACAAAGATGCCACGAAAATAAAATTTTCTTTCAATGTTGCTTACGAAGAATCGTACAATTTATAAAAATAATTAAATTGTTTTAAATCATTTTATTTAATTTTGAAAAATTTTTGAAAAATTTTATTAAAATCGTAGATATTGAAAATCATTGAATTGAGTAAAATTTTTTGAAAATAATTGAATTTCCGCAAATAATCATTTTATTTATTTTATTTCTAAGATTTTCTGTAAAATTTATTTACCAAAAATCCACTTGTTTTCCAAATTTTTAAGAAAATTCTTTTTTAAATATTAAATTATTTTCTTTGAAAATAAAAAAATGGCACAATTTGTTTATAAAAATTTTATTATGTCAATTTTGTAATAAAATTCCATTTTTGGATTCAGTAAATTTTTTTTACTAATTCTTTTCAAAATTCAATAATTTTCTGGAATTGTAATAAAATTTTTTGTAAAATTCAATTATTTTCGAAGAGCTTCGATAAAAATTTTTGTAAAATTTAATATTCAGGAATTTTAATAAAATGCTTTGCAAAATTCAATTATTTAAAAAAATTCTTAGAAAAATTGAATTATTTTCAAAGATTTTAATAAGATTCTTTGCAAAAATTCAATTACTTTCAAGAATTTAAATAACATTTTTTTGCAGAATTTAATTATTTATTTTATTATTTTCTTTGTAAAATTTAATATTTTAATAACATACTTAGCAAAATTCGATTATTTTCAAAAATTCAAACAAAATTCTTTGAAAAATTCAATTATTTCCAAAGATTCTTTGCAAAATTCAATTATTTCCAAAGATTCTTTGCAAAATTCAATTTTCTGGAATTTTAATAAAATGTTTTTTAAAATTCTAGTATTTTCTAAAATTTAAATAAAATTTTTAGAGAATTAAATTATTTTCAAAGATTTAAATAAAATTCTTAAAAAATTCCATTTTTTTGTAGAATTTAAATAAAATTCTTTTAAAAAATTCAATTATTTTCAAGAATTTACAGAAAATTCTTAGAAACATTAAATTATTTTCAAAGATTTTAAAAAGATTCATTGGAAAATTAAATTATTTTCAAGAATTTAAATATAATTCTTAGAAAAATTAAGTTATTTTCACTGATTTTAAAAAGATTCATTGCAAAATTCAATTATTTTGAGGGATTTTAATAAGATTTTTGGCAAAATTTTATTATTTTTAAGAATTAAAAAAAATTCCTTGGAGATATTCAATTATTTTGAATACAATTTTATACAATTAATCAAATTTGTCGAAGATTAAATAATTCTTAAAAATTTTATTCAAGTTTGTCAAGAGAATTCAATTTATTATTGAAAAAAAATTTGTTGATAAAATTATTAAATAAAAATATTAAATTATTTTCATTGATAATAAAATTCTTCAAAGGAATGCAATTATTTTTAATTTAATTGTAGTAAAATTTCTCGAAGAAATATAATTTTTTTTAAAAATTCTTTCAAAACGTTCAATTATTTTCAAATAATATGTTCAAAATTCTTTAAAACAATTTAATTATTTTTATAAATTGTAAGATTCTTCTCAAGAATTTAAACGATTTTTATGACATTTTATTTTAAAAAACAATTGAAATCGAATGTTTCTGTTTGAAAAAAATAAATTTGTATTTGCAGAGATTTCCTTTTCAATGCCATTGAAACTTTACCTTGCGTTGCTAAAAAGGCACAATGGGCCTTAAACTGGATAAGCCACGAATCGGCAACATTCGCTGAACGCGTGATTGCATTCGCGGCAGTGGAGGGAATCTTCTTCAGCGGTAGCTTCGCATCTATTTTCTGGCTAAAGAAGAGAGGATTAATGCCTGGTCTTACTTTTAGTAACGAACTTATTTCTCGCGATGAGGTCAGTACAATTATATTTAAATTCCTAATTTCTAATATTCATATCGCGTGACAAATGAATATTGATATAATGAATTTTTTTTTTTAATTTCAACCGAATGATTATTTCGCTATTTCTGATTTTTATTGTTTTTAGGGATTACATTGTGATTTTGCGTGTCTAATGTTCAAACATATTGTCCAAAAACCAAGTAAAGAACGAGTTATATCGATAATTAAGGACGCGGTAACTATTGAACAAGAGTTCTTAACTGACGCTTTACCAGTCGAAATGATCGGCATGAATTGCAAGTTGATGTGCCAGTACATAGAATTCGTTGCCGATAGACTGCTTCTCGAATTGGGATGTCCAAAAGTAAGTACAAAATTCTATTTTCAATTAATTACTATTCTATTTTTAAATTACATTACTTCATCTAAAAGTCATTATTTATTATTAAACAAAATTCATTGAATTTCAATAGTGTCAGGGTTTGCCAAGCAACCTGGAAACTTGGCAATGTTAGAGAATTTTTTAAACCTGGAAAAGTCAGGAAATTTTTATCTAAATCCTGGAAAATCGTTGTTTTCTAAAGTTATTGTGTTTATTTTGAGAATAAAATTTTACTTAAATATTTCAAAATTAATTCCATTTTAAAAATGTTGCATAATTACAATTTTCTCATACTAGTTGAACTTGAACAGGTTCCAAGTTGAAATTTTAGAAAACTTCTATTTTTGAATGAATTTAATTAGAACTCTCAAAGCACAAAGGTTTTTGAAAATATTTAATAATTAAAATACTTCTGAAAATTGATAAATTTTGTCAATACATATTTAATTGATTATGAAAAATAATGGATTTACAGAAGAACTTTAGTTAAAAACGTTTTAAAAAAATTTAATTTTGAAACAATTACGAAAGTATTGTAGAAATTTAATTAATTTCAAAAATGTTAACAAAATTTTTGGCAAAATTTAATTTACTTTCAAAAAATTTCCACTATTCAATGATTTTTAATCTATACTATTTAAATAAAATTTCATAAAAGAATTCAATTATTTTTAAAAATTGTTTTTTAAAATTCAATTACTTTCAGGAATATTGTAATAAAATTTCTTGCAAAATTCAATTATTTTCGAAGAGTTTCGATACAAATTTTTTGTGAAATTTAAATTTCAGGAATTTTAATAAAATGCTTTGCAAAAATCAATTATTGTCTAAAATTTAAATAAAATTCTTAGAAAAATTCAATTATTTTCAGAGATTTTAATAAGATTCTTTGCAAAATTCAATTTTGTAAAATTTTTTGTAAAATGCTTTGCGAAAAACAATTATTGTCAAAAATTTAAATAAAATTCTTAGAAAAATTCAATTATTTTTCAAAGATTTTAAAAAGAATCTTAAAAAATTCAATTATGTAGAATTTTAATAAAATGCTTTGCAAAATTCAATTATTGTCTAAAATTTAAATAAAACTCTTAGAAAAATTCAATTATTTTCGAAGATTTTAAAAAGAATCTTTGCAAAATTGAATTTTCTGGAATTTTAATAAATTTTTTTTTCAAAATTCAATTATTTTCGAGACTTTAAATAAAATTTTTTAAAAAATTTAATTATTTTAAAAGATTTGAAGAATAATTTTTGTAGAATTGAATTTTCTGGAATTTTAACAAAATTCTTTCGAAGTATTCAATTATTGTCTAAAATTTAAATAAAATTCTCAGAAAAATTCAATTATTTTCGAAGATTTTAAAAAGAATCTTTGCAAAATTGAATTTTCTGGAATTTTAATAAATTTTTTTTTTTAAATTCAATTATTTTCGAGAATTTAAATAAAATTCTTTAAAAAATTCAATTATTTTAAAAGATTTGAAGAAGAACCTTTGCCAAATTCAATTATTTTTAGAAATTTTAATGAGATTTTTAGAAAAATTTAATTATTTTCAAGAATTAAAAAAGAAATTCTTTTCAAAATTCAATTTTCAGAAATTTTCAGAAAATTCTTTATTGAAATTAAATTATTTTCAATTTGATTTTATAGAATTAATCAAATTTCTCGAAAAATGAAATTATTTTTAAATATTTCATATTATATTAAATTTCATCAAGAGAATTCAATTTTTTATAAAAATTTAAATGTTTCAATTCATTCAATTATTTAATAAAATGTTAATTTTTGTTATGTCTAAATTATTGTATTCAAGTAGATTTTTCTAATAAATATTGATTCAAAAATGAATTTCAGTTATAATTTTAGACTACAGTTGAATATTGAATTATGGAATGAATTTTCAGAAATAGTTGAATTTTGAAAAGATTCAAAATTAAAATCTTCGACAATTTAAATTTTTCATGTTTTTAATTAACAATTCTGTAAAATTAATATTTTTTCAAAACGTCTAATTGGATTTTTTTTACAATCATTTAATGTTTTTATTTTTTATAATGCATATCGAATTGAAGTAGTTTCTAATTTCGAAATATTTTCTTAAAATTGAAGGGTAAACCAATTAATTTGAAAATTTTCAAAAATTTGTTCGAAAACTATTAAAAAATTGATTTAAAGATAAATTTTAGTTGAACACTCTAGAAAACGATTAATTGAATCGAAACAGTCAATGTTTCGCCTGGAGATCTGGGAGTTATTTAATTTGGTAAAATAATTTCCTAAAAATCTGAAAAAATTCCCTTTTTCTAACCTGGAAAGTCTGGAAAAATCAGAGACCTTGAAATTATTAAAAACTGAATTAATTTTTAGTATTAAATATGTTAAATGGAAGAAAGCGAATTCTAATAGAATTTTCTAACACATTGTACATCTGTTTCTAGGTTTACAAATCTGAAAATCCATTTGACTTTATGGAACATATTTCATTAGAAGGAAAAACTAACTTCTTTGAAAAGAAAGTTGGCGAATACCAAAAATGGGGTGTTATGCAAGAGAAAAGTAATTTCACTCTAACAGCCGACTTCTAAAGTGCAATTAGACCGAGTTAGATATTAATATTATAATATATTTTTTTAACACTAACAACTTTAAAGTGTCCAATAAGTAGTTGAATTTTTTTTTTTTGTTCATCTTCCTAAAAGATACAGTAACATTTCGACTTTAAAGTCTGATCCATATTTTAATATATAATTTTCCTTTATGTCATGATTTGTTCATACAACGACTAAGATTTCTTTCATGACATTTAAAACAATTATAAAAAAAAAGTATTGGAATTATTTTTGACGATGACTTTTTCAAGTCGAAAGTTGTAAACATTGTATTTATAGATTAAGTTTGCATATAATGTATAAGTTTATCATTAATCAGAAAATTAATTTACATCTTTTGTAAGAATAAATATATTTCATAATTTAAAAGAGGCTTTATTATTTTAAATTGTTAAATCATTTTTTAACATTTTTGTAAGTTTTTAACCCTTTTTAACCCTAAGTTTTCTATAACTTAAAAATTTGAACCAATTACCAATTACAATATAATGATGATGATGATGATGATTTTATCACTGAGTCGTAAAATAATTAAAAAATTGAAGTTAACGATCACTCCGATTCAAGGTTTAAAAAAGGTCGAAGTTTAAAACAATGATTCGGAGCGATCGTTAACTTCAATTTTTTAATAGACAAATGACAAATTAAACTTTAAAATCGTCATGATGAAAAGGCGAAGAATTTAATTTTGAATTTTTCAAATACGATTAATTATAATAATTAGTAAAAATTATTATTCATAAGTTCAGATTTTATAATTATATTTTTAATGATATATTAAATTTAATGCAAAAATTAAAAATTGTTTAATTATAGAAAATTTGGAGAAAAATAGTTTTAAAAAAAACATATTCCTCGCTTCTTTATTTACACATGTTGAAATTTTATTAAAGTTTTAAAATTGCGAAACAGCGTATAATTTAAATTTTAATCAAGTTTGACAAACGTTTTAATATAAAATGATTACAAAACATACAAGTTTTACTTCGTCATTATAAGCTTTAATCAAGCCGCAGGAATTACTTTGGTGAATATATGTTCAAAAATGTTTTACATTTTCATCAAAAAAACAAATGAAACAAATGTTTCAAGCTTAAAACGTGACATTAGTTGTTTGTTTAAAGCTCTTAAAAAAAATAAAATTTTAAAAAGTTACAATTCATGTGTCAAATTATTTTCTGCTATTACTTTTTTTTACAATAATGAATAATAATGAAATGATGAGTTAAGGTCGTTTTTTTTGGGGGCCACGATAAAATTGGCTTATTATCTTTAATTTATTATTAGTTCATGCGCCCTGTCGAAATAAGTATGTAACATAAATCACATTCAATTGGGAATAGCGCCACTTGATAAATTAATAGTCTAGAAACAATGCCCGACAATTTTCACCAACTTTTAGACCTTGCGTGTTTTTATTATAATATTCTATAAAACTTTTAAGTCTAGAAAAACAAATTTTTTCTCGTTTTCAAGGATACCCACAAAGCACAGACATTTTCTGCAAGTTTTCCATGCAAATTTTGATAAAATACTGTTACAAAATTTAATTTACATTTTCTTTCAGTGTAAAAAAACCGATTTTGAAATTATATTGAAATTAAAAATTTGACCTTGCATTTCAAGGTCAACTGGAGGAAAAACAATTTTTCTTCATCGCCAGCTTGTAGCTGGTAAAAAACCCTTTAAAAGTCACTATTCATACATTTAATTTGCTTAATTTCAATTACCTCTATATATATATTAAATCGAAAAAAAAAATTCAAAAAATGTAACTTTTTGAAAGGAATTCAATGGTGAGAAAATATTTTGACCCTTTTTGAATTTTTATTTTTTCCGAAAATTGATGGGTTTTGAAAATCCGTACGTAATTTTGTAGAAAATTTATTTTTGTATCTATAAAAAAATTGGTAAATAAAACATTATCATTTATAAAAGTTTTAGCATTTAAAAAAAATTGTTTTCAGGTTAAGAATTTAATAAAATATGATTATTATTAAACTATAGCAAAACTATATTTTCCATTGTTATTTTCAAAATTTGCTTTTCTAAATTTAACAAAAAATTCTTAATTTTTCTTTCGGTTTTTCATTAAATTTAATTATTTAAACAACTCGTATAAAGTAAATACCAAAATATTTCCAACATCAACTTGAAAATAGAAGTATTTTTTTACAAAAATTTAGTTTCATTTTTGCTAGAAACAATTTTTCGAAATTTCCGAATTAAATTTTTCATAACTTTAATACTTTTTGTTAAATAAAAATTTTTAAACTTATATTTATTTTTCCCGAAGAATTAAAATTTCAAATAATTTCAATGAAAATTGACCTTGTATTCAAATACAATTTATATTTGATTCAAATAAAAATTATTTGATTCAAATAACCGATTATTTGACTATTATAGCAAATAAATTTTAATAATAATAATAATAATATTATTATTTACTTGAATCAAATAATTTTTATTTGAATGAATTAAATATTATTTGCTTCAAATACTGAAATATTTGATTCAAATACAATTTATTTGACTTAAATACAAATTATTTGATTCAAATAACCGATTATTTGACTATTATAGCAAATAAATTTTAATAATAATAGTAATAATAATAATAATAATAATAATAATAATATTTACTTGAATCAAATAATTTTTATTTGAATAAATTAAATATTATTTGCTTTAAATACTGAATTATTTTATTCAAATACAATTTATATTTGATTCAAATAAAAATTATTTGATTCAAATAACCGATTATTTGACTATTATAGTAAATAAATTTTAATAATAATAATAATAATAATAATAATATTATTTACTTGAATCAAATAATTTTTATTTTAAATGAATTAAATATTATTTGCTTCAAATACTGAAATATTTGATTCAAATACAATTTATTTGACTTTAATACAAATTATTTGATTCAAAAACCCGATTATTTGATTCAAATAACCGATTATTTGACTATTATAGCAAATAAATTTTAATAATAATAATAATAATAATATTTACTTGAATCAAATAATTTTTATTTGAATGAATTAAATATTATTTGCTTCAAATACTGAAATATTTGATTCAAATACAATTTATTTGATTTAAATAAAAATTATTTGATTCAAGTAAATATTTATTTGATAATAGTCAAATAATCGGTTATTTGAATCAAATAAATTTTTTTTCAGTGTATATAAAAATTATTTTATTGAATATTTAATTTATTTTCTTCACATAGTTGAAAATAGCAGTGTTCCCATCCTCCCCTTAATTAATATAACTAGGAAAATATTATTTTAATAAGAATTTAGTTCTTATTAGTAGAAAGAAATGCAAATTTTGCGGAAATGAAAATAAATAGCAGAACTAGAATATGGCACACCGCAGACCGCACACATGACGATATTTAAAATGGCGGGAAGTGTCTGTGATAGAAAACAAAGCGGATTATTTAAGCAATTTCGTAGCTCTATGAAAATATTTCTCCTTCATAGGTATACTTTTATTATTATCATTAATTATTTTTTCATTATAATTTCAAGAAAAAAGAAAATCGTTTCTTCAACAGAATATTTTAGTTCGGAAAAAAACATGGTGGACGCAGTATATGAGATTTATTTAATATAATTTTCTTCAAAGTTTGACATGATTAGAGAGCTGTACGGTTCAAAAAGTGTATTATGACAGTTTTTTTAGTACATTATTCATGGGAAAATATAATCCTCCGCCGGAATGTTTGACAATATTTTGAATATTTGGGAAAAAAAAAATGGTAGCGACAATGATGATGAATATTTGAGAGGAATTTGACTATTTATTATTGTTTGGAGAAGAAAGTCTCGTGATGTATAAAAAAAAAAAAATATGGTACCGTAAAGAACGCAATGTTCCTTTTAAATGTCGATACCCAAGTGCGCGGCGAGAGTTGAGCAATGGCGCTGCTGAGCTACTGCGCGCTTTGAATCTAATTTTATCGGGTCGCCTCGCGACTTCTGTTGAGACAGCATGGAGAGTGGTAAAGTGACAGCTAATTCGGTGATAGGGGTTATGCAGTAAAGCAGTAGTCAGTGGCACACGCACGGGGGAAAAAGTGGATAAAAGCATGAAGAACTTGTAAATGAAAATCTTGTTACGTAAATCTTGCGGGGAAGTGATGTCTTTTCATTTCAAACTTCTAATCGCAATGACGAGCACAGTGTTAGTATGTGAGAAATAATGATCCAATGAGTATAGTTAATCTTTCTGTCAGAAGAAGAAGAAGAAGAAACACGACACACATCGTCTTTGACAATGTATTGAGCACTTCGAGATAGAAAAGAATTCATTTTTTTTTTTTTTTGTAAATTTTTCCAAATTTTTCACACAACCACAATGGCGGAAGAAGAAAGCAGTAACACGTGCGAAGATTCTTTGGGTCCCACGGACACGAGTACGGCCTTCGCGAAAAAATTAAGGGGTCGCAAGGGTGCTCTAAAGAAAAAGAATGTTTACGTCGTCAAAAATCACAGTTTTATGCCGCGATTTTTCAAGCAGCCAACATTTTGCAGCCACTGTAAGGATTTTATTTGGTGAGTTGAGAAAGAATATTTTTTTTTCTTTTAAATCCCTACTGAAGGTTGGCTAAAGTCAAATCAATTTCTAATTCATTTAAAAGAAACGAAGCAACTGAACAATGTATATATACCTCTATATATATATAGTAAAACGTAACTTAATTTAAGATAATATTTTATTTCTATGAAAATTGTTACCACTATAATACGAAATACGTATTTCTAGTTCTTACTTACAATTTTTCCACAAAAAGTGGCACATTTCAAAAGTGACATTTTTATTCTTTGGATAATATTTAAATTTTCAAACATCATCCCCAAGATTGATTATTTAGAAACAGAAAAATGGAAGAAGCCATAAAAAAAGTGAAAATTGAAAAAATCTCCATTTTCTTGTCATCTTAAATCAAAATTTGCATTCTTCGGAATTCATTATTTTTATATATTCCGTCATGAAATTATTCGAAATTTTTCACATGAGAAAAACACGAAAAAAATATTCTTGCGATAATAAATATAAAATTCGACGAAAAATTGTCAAAAATAAAAATAAAATAAATAAAATCAAAAAAAAATAAATATCCAAATAAAATCTAATAAACCTAAAAATTTCTTATCTTTTCTTACTAATCTTCATAGGGTTGCTACTAGTCAGGAATTTCAGTGGAAAATCCGGATTTTTCTATTAGCAATACGGGGAAAAAATTAAATTTTCAAAATTCATTAAAAAAAAGTTCTAAATTCTTGTCTTGTATAACATTGAAAATTACGGCACGAATTCTAATGCAAAATCTAAAATTAATTTTTATTCGGACAATTTATTTCTTGAAGAAGAATTATTATTGCTTAGAAATTACTTAATGAATAATTTTACTTTTTTTTAATAATTAATTTAATTTCAAAAGTGCTTGCGTCTACAATTTTCATGAATAAATAACTTTCAAAAAGGTTTTAATTTCAAGTTTTTATTTAAATTAAAATTTTAATTCTCAATTTAATTTAAAAAAATATTTAAAGAACTTACATTTTCGAAAAATTTTAAGAATTCCAATTTTATCTCAAATTAGTTAAATTCAATTAAATATGATTATAATTAATATAAATATAATTATTAAATAATAATTTAATTCATTATTAAACATTATTATTGGACTTGACAAAATTTTTTTGTTGAAAACACAAAAAAATTGGTTTTTTTTGGGGAAGTTAGAAAAGATTGAAGTGGAAAAATTTAATAATTTTTACAACTAATAAAATTCTTCGGAGATATTCAAATTTGAAAATTCAAATTATTTCACAAATTCTCTTAAAAATTTCAATTATCTTTTTAAAATATAATAAACCTCTTCTCCGAAATTCAATTATTTTCAAAAATTTGATTAAAGTTCTTATCAACAATTTCAGTAATTTACCAAAATTCTCCTCTCAATTCAATTATTTTCATTATCTCTACTGTTTTAAAAAATTTTTCCAAAAATTCAATTATTTTCAAAAGTATTAAACTTCTTCTTAAAAATTTAAATATATTGGAAAATTTAAAGAAATTTTTGACAAAGTTTCAATTATTTTCTTTATCAATAATAAAATTCTTCTTCAAAATTGTATTACTTTTCAAAAATTATAATAAAATTTTCCAAAATTCAATTATTTTCGAAAAAAATAAAATTCTTCTTAAAAATTTTAATTTGCTCTCGAAAATCTAAAGAAATTTTTGACAAAGTTTCAATTATTTTCTTTATCAATAATAAAATTCCCCTTCAAAATTGTATTACCTTTCAAAAATTATAATAAATTTTTCCAAAATTCAATTATTTTCGAAAAAAATAAAATTCTTAAAAATTTTAATTTGCTCTCGAAAATATAAAGAAATTTTTGACAAAGTTTGAATTATTTTCTTTATCAATAATAAAATTCCCCTTCAAAATTGTATTACCTTTCAAAAATTATAATAAATTTTTCCAAAATTCAATTATTTTCGAAAAAAATAAAATTCTTATTAAAAATTTTAATTTGGTCTCGAAAATTTAAAGAAATTGTTGACAAAATTTTAGTAACCTTCGCAAATAGAATAAAATTCTACTTCGAAATTGAATTATATTTAAAAATTTCAATAAAATTTTGCAAAATTCAGTTATTTTCAAAAATAAATAAAATTCTTCTTGAAAATTTAAGTATGTTCGACTAAATTAATTTAAATTTTTGAAAATCTTTCCATCTATCTTCATAAACAGGATAAAACTCTTCTTCGAAATTGTATCTTTTTCAAAAAATTAATTAAATTCATTTAAAAATTTCAATTCTTTTCAAAAATTTTCCAAAAAAATTAAATTATCTAAAAAAAAATGTTACAAAATTCTACGCAAATAGTTATAATAATAGTAAATTATAAATAATAAAAATTTTCCGACAATTTAATTATTTACACATTAAAAAAAAAAATTTCTCCGCAATAATTCAATTATTTTCAGTAATAATAAAATTCTTTTTATTTTCATAAATAATAAACATCCATTTTGCAGAATTTCAAGTATTTTTAGAAAACAATTTTAATCGAATTCTCCGAAAACTTGTTCTTATTCGAGTTAAAATTTTTATTGAAATTCGTCGAAAGAATTCGTTTAAAAATTTGCTACTAAAATTCTTGACGAGAATTCAATTTTGAGAATTAATAAATGCATTTTTAATTTTTTTCACTTAAATAATTGAATTCTCGTAGCGAATTTTCTAATAAAAATTGTTTTAAAAAAGAAAAAAGGTTACATTTTAGATAATAATTGAATACTAAACTAAACGCATTATATTTTTAGAAGTAATTGAATTTTGAAAAGGTTTCAAATTAAAATCTTTGAAAATTTGAAATTTTTCAAGTTTTACAACTAATTCTGTAGAATTAATTTTTTTCAAGAAGTTTAATTCAATTTTTGTTATTATTTCAAGTTTTTATTTTCTCCTACATGTTTAATTAAAGAATTTTCCAATTATTGTTTTAAAAATCCCATAAAACTGAATTTGAAATTAGATTTGCAAATTCGCAAAGAAGATTTACTTTTAAATTATTACAAATAATTGATGTAAAGATGAATTTTAGTTATAAAAATTCTAGAAAGTATAATAATTGATTTGAAATGACAAAAATAATTTTCAATAAGTTACAGTAACAATATTCTTTGTAATATAAAATAATGATGTTATCACTCGGTCATCTTTAATTATATATTATAAAAAATAAAGAAAATTGAGCACTTCGAGTCGAAGAACCGAACTGATCGATATCTTCATGTTTTATAATAAATATTCTAATAAGTTGTTGAATTTCAATTTTTTAAAGAATTTTAATTTCCATAGAAAAGTAATAATGACGAAATGTTGATGTTTTTGAATAACTTGACAAAAATTCCTAAGTAAATATATAATGGAAAATTTTTTTGTATATCTAATAATTTTTATGAAGTTAAAGTCCACAGTGCGTTGATGAACGAAATAAATTATTTCAATCATTCGAGTATTATTTATAATTTAATATTTAATTGTAAATTATAATTAACAACAATATTTGCTGCGTTTTCTATAATTAATTTACGTAACGAACAATAATTGTAGGCTTAAGGTTAATTTTTAGAGTGATTTAGAATATTTAGCGCTAGGGAAGAAGTTAAAATTTTTGTCTGAAAATTAGGGAAAAGTTCGGGAAGGTAAATAATGTTTTGTTTCTATATCCTTGAGGATATTAGTTCAAAATTCAATTTGTCTCTCCCCTTAAAAAAAATATTTAATTATCTATATACATAGCAAGGAATTAAGTTATAATTTTAGATCATCGATATGTTCGGGAAAAATTAGAGACATGAAACTAACCAGTCTCTTTTGAAAAATAGTGTTTCAAAACTCTTGTTTTGAATGTGAGATTTTTCTATTTTTATATGAAAACAAAAATTTAAATCTTAGTCGGTTGGAGAAAATCTTTAAATTTTGAACTCTCTTCCCCGCGACATTTTGAAATCTGATAACAATATTTTGACTTTAAAAAAAAAGTATTAGAAATGATTTTTATCATTTTTAACCTGTACTGATAAGAGAAATTTATGCTTTAGGTAAAAAAAAAAAAAAAGTAGGTGCAGCTTAGAATATTTAAGATGTACACTTTGAGAATAAGCTTCTTGCGTGTGCGGCCTTCAAACTTTTATCTAAAAACCGGTTTTAGAAAGAAAAAAATATTTGATTCTTCAAAAATCGGTTTTTTTGGAGAATTAAATTTTATCTATTAGATGACGTGTTGCATTTAATACCCAGAGAAAATCGTTAGAGCTTAACTTGACTCGATTCTTCTATATATAAAAAGAAACGTATAGGATGATCTATTTCTCGTTTTATCTTATGTTAATTATTGGGATCAAACAGTCCCCTCGTCATTATAACTTTTATACAGATAACGTCGTATGACAAAATTCAATTTGTAAACATAACTTTTATTAATTAAATTATTAAAGCTCAAATATATTTACTAAATTCTTGACCTACAAAATGTTTCTTAAAACATTTCATCTGAGAAAATTTCGAAGATTAAAAAAAGGGTTTCGACATTTCCTATATGTCTATATAATTCCATTGCACAATTCAGTTATATCTATATATGTAACAATTAAGCTAATTCTGGCACTTATCAGCAATTAAATTTCAAATATTTCTTTTATTTTCAACATTAAATTTTTAAAAATTGAGCCAGTTTTAGCGTCGTAAAGATTAGTTGGCTCGAAAATTAAATTATCAACTAAAATTATTAAAAGAAACATTATGATCCCAAAAGTTTTGAACGTTCAATTGAACGAAATATTTTTTATTAAAGATATTTTAATAAATTTCTAATCATAAAAAAATTGTAAAACAAAAATTTTACATTTACAAACTCAGTAATTAATTTTTTTTGTCAGTGACACAAAATATTTGTAATAAATATTTAATTTTTAGAAGAAATAAATAAATTTCATTCATTTGAACGTTCAGAACTTTAGGATCTTGAAACATTATTTTCAAATTCGAAATCAAAAATAATTTTAAATTTGATGAGGAAGAAACCGGTAAAGTTTTGAACGTTCAAATGAACGAATTATTTTTCATTAAAGATATTTTAATAAATTTCTAATCATAAAAAAAATTGTAAAACAAAAATTTTACATTTACAAACTCAGTAATTAATTTTTTTTTGTCAGTGACACAAAATAATTACAATAAAAATTTAATTTATTGAAGAAATAAATAAATTTCGCTCATTTGAACGTTCAGAACTTTAGGATCTTGAAACCGGAAAAAATTTAGGACATAACCGAAAAAAAACCGTAAATTATGTTGAACAGAAATAGAAGACACCCTGATAATACAATTTTTCTTATTTTCATTTTGTTTTAATTTAAAAAAAAGAAATTTAAAGACTACTTTGAAATAAATTTAATTTTATCCTTGAAATTACATAACTTTTTTCGATTCTTTCTAAAAATATTAAATTAATGTGTTTTATAGTGACTTAGGTTCTGAATATTGCGTTAAATGTAATACTTTAATTCCTTGGAGAAAAGCCAATTAAGAAAGAAGAAAATTTCCCAATTTTTGATAAATGTCTTTTGCTGTAGGTGGTATATCTGAAGTATAAATTAAAAAGTTGAATTATTTCAGATTCGTTGTAAACCATTTGTAAACCTTTAATTTTTCGTTGTAAAAAAAACGTGTAATTTCTTGATTTTAGAACCTTTTAGTGAGTTTAAATTCATCCGATTAAATATTAATTACACTTTTTTTCTAAAAAATTTCCTATCTCCAAAAATGTATTATTTATACTTTCGATACATATTTTTATACGATCTGATTACTTTTTAATTTTTTAGTGCAGAAAACTTTGTACTTTTTTACATTATTTAACTATCGAGTTCATTTTGAAAGCAGACTTTTTTTTCAACTGAATTAAACTAAAAAGT
This sequence comes from Leptopilina myrica (nomen nudum), assembly GCA_032872475.1. NCBI lineage: Eukaryota > Metazoa > Arthropoda > Insecta > Hymenoptera > Figitidae > Leptopilina > Leptopilina myrica (nomen nudum). The sequence continues at coordinate 63,349,228 of CM065458.1, read as the reverse complement.
ATCTCATCTCGTTCTGCCTCGTCAAAAGAAACTTAAAAATTAAAATCAAACTCATTTATGAGGCTGAAGTCCACAACGATTTTATAAAAACAAAAACAAAAAAATAATGAGACGGTACTTTTATTTTTGATTGTAAATAATGTTATTTTTTGATAATTAAATCCTAAGTAACATTTGATTTCTTAAAAATTAAGGTACATGAAAATTAGAGATGAATTTTATTTTTAAAAAACTATTTTTTTATTTTTCGTTTTTAAAAACGTTGCGGATTTCAACTTCGTACTCATTTTACGCCTGTAAGATAAGTTATTACAGATGATGAAATGAGAAAATTTTAGTAACCATACCGAAAACACTAAGAAGCTTAATATTAATTAAAGGAAGAATTTATATTTCTGCATTTTATGAAATTAAAAAGTTAGCAGAACATCGTAAAAGATATTGAAACTATACTTAAGGAAGTATATAAAAAAAATAAGCCTTAATTAATGATTAATTTAATTAATTTAATTAATTAATTGAAAAAAAAAATTTGTTTAAAAAGGGGGGTTTATTTTTTAAAAATCTACAACATCTTCGACTAATATATGGACGAAAAATGTTCAATGTGGACTAAACGGATTCTTTTAAAAATGTTTTTTTGAATTCCTAAGGTCAAATAACAAAAAAGATATGTCAAACAATCGAATTTGGAATTTTTGGATATTAAAATTTAGAATATTTGATTGAAACTAAATTTTTCTCTAAGTGTATATAATTCTAGAACGCACGCTAAAGTGCGTGTGAAGTTTATCAATTTCATTTATCAATTGTAAAAATGACAAAATTGCAAAAGTGTTAATATTTTTAAAGTTATTATTTCAAATTATTAGGTATCACGGTCACTTCTATAATCAATTAAAATTTAAAAAATTGAAAATCATTTATTTTATTTATTTTTTGAATTATTTAAAAAAATTCCCTACAATTTATTGCTTTTATGCAAATTCTTACTTGCTGATCATTTTTGTTTCAGGGGATTTGGAAAACAAGGATATCAATGTCAAGGTGAGTCTCAAATATTTATTAAATTAAGTTCACAATTTTTCTTGATACGAAATTGCATCGAAGTGGTCCAAAAATTTGCACTATGGTTTGATCCACTTTTTGGCATCAATTCGTTGTCATTTAATACTCTCAAGTTGAAAGCTTTTGAAAGTAATGGCAACGAATTGTATTTCTATATAGAAATACAAACAGGAACTTAGAACACTTTGTATACAAATCTGAGAGCCTTTTGAAATAAAAAAATTAAGGATTATGAATAAAAATACCCTCCATTGTTTTTTTTTTAAATAAACTCAATATAGAAGAAAAAAAAATACATCGAGGAGGGAGAGAATAAAAGTTCTCTCCCTTTCATCCAATCTTAATGATATAGATCTAATAATGCCATTTTTCTTGTAATGGAGTTGAGAGGTAGGAATTTCTAAATTCATCACAAGATTTATGACCCACTTCCGATATAAACCAATTTTGTTTAATGGATTTTTTGTATATAATAAATAAACAAATTTTAACGAAATAAAGTTTTTTTAGTTTCACTCTACTCCTAAATCTAAGGATATAAAAGAAGAATCATTATTTATACAATATACACGAACGTGATTATCATTAGCGTCTTTATTCTATATCATAAATAACCTAAATAAAAGAAATTTAGGTTTAGGTTAATACTTTTTTCTTTAAGTTTTATTTATTAACCCATATTTGCATTTTGTTTGAAATAGATTCAGACTAAGACAACAAGATTTGACCCAATTCGGTAATAAATTAGTCGATGTTGTAATCATTGAAAAAAAGGGACAATTTTGGTCTAGAGTCTGATTTGGCTATATAGAAAAATAGTAGAAATTATTATTATTTTTTAATTATAATTTTATAAACTTTTCTCATTCGAAAAGTTATAAAAAATAATATTCAGTATAAATGAAAAAAAAACGCGAAAGTTTGTGAAGCGAAACACATACATCATTTTTTTTTTCAGTGCAGCTAAACTTTATATAATGTGATTAGGTTTTTCCACAATCGTATTTCTACTAAAGGAATTAAAACTAACTCAATTCTAATATCGTTAATTCAATCACAATTTTCTTTTAGGAAATTATGTAAAATTGTCAATAAAAATATGGTGTATTTGAAAATAAAAATTATTATTATCAAATGTTATTAATAGAAGAATTTAAGTGCAAGCACGTTCTCGTTTTTGTTATGACTGCTGAACAGTGCACAAAGAGTTGCTACTTTATTCAACAAATTACCCATTCGCAGTTGAGCAATATTTGAACTTTCTTAATTTTTTTCATTCACAAATATTCGTAACTAGCAAACGGAATGATTTGAAAAAATAATAATTAAAAATTATGTTGAAGTTTTTTTTTTATTTTTTATGAAGCAAAAAAAACGGGATAATTTTCGTTATCGCAAAATTAATAATTCGAGAAGTGAGCGGCAAGGCTTTAATTCATTAGGGATTAAAATAATTCATTAAAGATTTTTTCGAAATATTTTCCAATTAATTTCGTCTTGATTGAGATTTAGGTTTCGATTTTTTTGTAACAATTAAAATTCTTCTGAAATTTTGTTAAATTTTTTTGCTATAATTATATTTAATTGATTATCAAAAATAATAATGTACATATAGAAGAATAATAGTTGAAAACACTAAAACAAACTAAATTTTGAATATCATTTGAAAAAGATTGTAGAAATTCAATTATTTTTAAAAAAAGTAAACTTCTTTCATGAAAATTAAACTTTTTTAAATTATTTATTCTTTATAGAATTAAATTATTTTCAAAAAGCTTAAAAGAAATTTATTGTAGAAATTTAATTAGGTTCGAAAAAATGTCAAAATTTCAATAATTTTCAATGTCTATAGTATTTGAAGAAAATTTCTCAAAACAATTCAATTAAAAGAAATTTATTAAAAGAAATTTTAATAAAAGTCGTCTTAAAAATACAATTATTTTCATAAAGTAATATAAATTCTTAACAAAAATCCAATTATTTTCAAAGAAATTTACAAAAATTCGGATCCAAATTTTAATTTTGTTCCTAAATAATAAAATTTTTCTCCGACATTCAAACGTTTTCTGAAAAATTTGAATAATTACTTTCAAAAATTTTCTTCAATTTAATGATTTTTAATATCTACTTATTTTCTAGTAAAATTGTCAAAAAGAATTCAATTTTTTTTTTATTTAATAAAATTCTATGCAAACAATTAATTATTTTTATAAAATAATAAAATTACAAAGGACTTCAATTATTTACAAATTTTTCGTAACTTTCTCCACAATAATTCAATTACTTTCATAAATAATAAAATTCTTTTTAGGAATTTAATTTTTTTTTTCCTAAATCAAAAATCATAAAACTCATTGCCGAATTTCAATTATTTTTAATAAAATTTTAATCGAATTCCTCGTCAAAAATTTTAATTATCTTCATAAATAATACAATTTTTCTCCGAAATTAATTTATTTTAAAAATTTTTAACAAAATTCTTGTCAGAATTTCAATTATTTTAAATACATGTCCAAATTTTTTTCTAATTTCTCGAAAAAAAGAATTATTCTTAAAATTTTTTTTTTAATTTTTGAAGGGAATTGAATTATTAGTAAAAAAATTTTTTTTTGAATACAATTCTTTACGAAAATTCAGTTTTTAAACATTAAATTATTTAATAAAATTTTTATTTTTGTGTTTAAATAATTAAATTGTAAATTTTTTAAATATAAATATTGATTTAAAAATGAATTTCAGTTAAAATTTTAGATTGTAATAGAATATTGAAAGCATAATAGACGTGGATTTTTCGAAATATAATTGAATTTTCAAAAGGTTTGAAACTTTTTGAAAATTGGAATTTTTCATTCTTTTAATAATTGAATTTTCAAAAAGTTTGAAGTTTTTGAAAATTTGTATTTAATTCTTTTAACAATTGAATTTTCAAAAGGTTTGAAACTTTTTAAAAATTTGAATTTAATTCTTTTAATAATTGAATTTTCAAAAGGTTTGAAACTTTTTGAAAATTTGTATTTAATTCTTTTAATAATTGAATTTGCAAAAGGTTTGAAACTTTTTGAAAATTTGAATTTAATTCTTTTAATAATTGAATTTTCAAAGGGTTTGAAACTTTTTGAAAATTTGAATTTAATTCTTTTAATAATTGAATTTTCAAAAGGTTTGAAATTTTTGAAAATTTGATATTAATTCTTTTAATAATTGAATTTTCAAAAAATTTGAAACTTTTTGAACATTTGAATTTCATTCTTTAAAGGATAACAATTTTGTAGAAATAAATTTTTTTAAAGTTTAATTGAATTTTCTTTTGAAATTATTTGAAGTTTTTTTTCTAATGTAGAATTGAAGAATTTTCGAATAATCGATAAAAATTTTGTAAAATTCTATTGAAAACAAGTGGACTTGAAAATTGTCAAAGAACTTTTTGAAAAATTATTATCGAAAATAATTGATTTAAAGAAGAAATTTAGTTAAAACTTGTAGAAAATAATGATTCTATAATGATTATTTGAAAACCTGGAAAAATTCCGTTTTTTAAACTGGAAAAGTCGGGAGAATTTGAAAAGAGCAAAAGAATGGCAACTTTCCTGGAAGTTTTATTAAAAATCATAATTTGAAAATTAAGTATCTTCAGGTATACATTGAAAGTAGTTGATTTTAAAAAATTGTGATTTACCTTAATGATAATCTAACAAATAATGAAAATGTATTTTTTTTTTATTATAGTTTGCAGTTTCGTGGTTCACAAACGTTGTCACGAATATGTTACGTTCACATGTCCCGGAGTTGACAAGGGTGCAGATTCTGATGTAAGCAATTTCTGCTGTAATATTATTAGAATAACTTGGTTCAAATTTTCTTACTTTCATTAAATTAATTTAATATTATTAATTTTGTCACTTCTAATCCGCTAACAATGTTTTGTAGGCTGTTAGTGCTCCTCACAAATGGGATGTCATTACATACCTTACCCCAACTTTTTGCGACCACTGTGGATCAATGCTCCATGGCATTGCACATCAAGGATTCAAATGTTCAGGTAATAACAATCGTTTCACTAAAAATTTTATGCAAAAAGTACCTAAAACTTTAAAACTTCTAGTCTCTTTATTTTCAAACCATCCATTCTGCAACCATTTTCAATCGTATTACTCGAAGAAAGGCACAAGTAAATTTTAATTTTTCTTTTTCATCAGCATGTGATATGAATGTACACAAAAGATGTCAGGAGAGTGTACCGAATCTCTGTGGTTGTGATCATACCGAACGGCGAGGCAGAATACAATTACATATCACTTGTGTTGGAAACAAACTCACAGTAGAAGGTAACTATTAGACTGCTATTGTATACTTCAGGGACCGTCACGGAATCAAAAGAAAATTAAAAAAAATATTTTTGTTTTGATTCGGATATGGGTATCAGAATCAGAGTCAAAATTCCACTCTATTTGGTTCTGATTCCAAAATCAAAATTCAACTGTGTTTTGTTTTGGTCCCAATATCAAAATCAAAATTCAACTGTGTTTCGTTTTGGTTCCAATATCAAAATCAAAATTCCACTCTTTTTCGTTTTGGTTCTAATATCAAAATCAAAATTCTTTCTTGTTTTAATTTTGATAAAATAATACTGCGCATGTAGAAGTGTCTCATTGCGAACCTAAATTTTGTTGCAAATGTCAAAATATATCAGAAGATAATATCGTTTTACTTACGAAATCTGAAATAGAATTCAAATCGATTTCTGTTTCTGTAAGAAAACCGAATTGCAGTATTACAGTATCAGAATCAAAATAGGAAGTAAAGTTTCGTTACAGTATCAGAATCAAAATAGGCAGTGAATTTTGTTTCGTTACAGTATCAGAATCAAAATAGAAAGTAAATTTTCTTTCGTTACAGTATCAGAATCAAAATAGGAAGTAAATTTTGTTTCGTTACAGAATCAAAATCAAAATACATTAATAATTTCGTTTTGTTTTGGAATATCGTAACGAAATCAAAATTTTATTTCCGTGACTGGTATACTGGTAAACTTTAAAATGTAAAACAAATGTTTCCAAAATTAACATTTCTAGGTGTTTTAATTACTATCAAAGTCCCATACTTATGAACTTAACTTTTCTTTGCACAGTTATTCAAGGAAGAAATCTCATTCCAATGGATCCAAACGGATTGTCCGATCCATACGTTAAACTAAAACTTATTCCAGACTCAGACAGTGTGAAAAAGAAAACCAAAACTGTAAAAGCTTCTTTAAATCCAGAGTGGAATGAGACAATCAGCTTGTAAGTATTTTCCAAACATAGCTATCACTATTATAAAATAAAAATTTCGTCGCCGCTGCCGCAGAGTCAGGACTTATCCGCCATATTGGATCCACCATTTTGAAATTTTGAAAAAAGAACATCGGATTCTTAATTAACCCAAAAAAACCCTCGAGTAGTAATTTTCATTAGCCTTATTGATTCCTTTTATTTTTTAATTTTGTAATTTTTGTTACAAAATTTTGCCACAAATACATGTTTTTATTATTCTCAGGGTTGCCACGCAACCTGGAAATGTCAGGAAATTTTATAAAAATTGAAAAAATCTGTAAAAGTCAGGGAATTTTTATCGAAATACTGAAAAATTGTTGTTTTCTAATTGTATTTATTCTTGAAATCAAATTTTACTTAAATATTTCAAAATTAATTCAAGTTTAAAAAAGTTGGAAATACAATTTTCATAAGTAGATGAACTTAAAAAGATTTTCATTTAAAATTTTGTAAAACTTCAATTTTAAATGAATTTCATTAAAAAATTTACATATCTAGATTTTCAAAAAAACCGTAATAACTAAAATTCTTCTAAAATTATTACCATTTTTTAAAATACATTTAATTTGATTATTTAAAAGTAACGGACTTATAAAAGAATTTTAGTTAAAAACACTAAAATAAAATTGAATTTTGAAACAAATACATTTTATTGGAGAAATTAAATTATTTTTGTTATCTTTTATTATTTATTCTTCAAAGAATTAAATTATTTTCAAAAATTTCAATGAAATTCTTTTGCAACAATTCAATTTTTTTCAAAATAATTTTGATGAAACTTTTCGTAGAAATTTAATTGATTTCAAAAATTTTTTTAAATTCAATTATTTTCAATGTTTGATATTTTAATCGAATTTCGCAAAACAATTCAATTATTTAAACCGAAATTTGAATAAAATTAGTCTGAAGAATTCAATTATTTTCAAACGTAATATGATTTTTCGCAAAAATTCAAGAATGTTTGAAAATTTTCAAAAATTCATCTCAAAATTTAAATTGTCTTTGTAAATAATAACATTTTTCTCCGAACTTCAATTAGTTTCAAAAATTTGAATAATATTTTTGGCAGAATTTCAATTATTTTTAAAATATACAAAATTTTCATCGAATTTCTCGAAAAATGAAATTATTGTCAATTTTTTTTGAAATTCATCTCCTGACAATAAATAATAATAATAATAATAATAATCATCATTAAAATTTAATTCTGATAAAATTTGTTATAAAAATTCAATTTTATGAAACATTCAATTATTTAGTAAACTGTTTATTTTTATAGTTAAACAATTGATTTCTTGCAGAATTTTCTAATAAATATTGATTTCAAATTGAATTTTAGTTAAAACTTTCGATTTTAATTCAATATCATATTGAAAAATTATTTTCATCATTACGATTATTATTTTCAAGAATTTTTAACTAAAATTCTTCTTTAAATAAATTATTTTTAGCAATTTTTCAAAAAGTTCTTTGACAATTTGCAAATCGACTTGTTTTCAGTTCAATTTTCAATTTTCCAATTATATAATAGAAAATAAAAATTGCAAATAATTTAAAGATTGTTATCTTTAATTTAATCCATAAATAAATTATAATAAGAATTATAATTATAATTATAATTATAATTAGAATAATAATAATAATAATAATTAATAATTTATAATAATAATTATTTTAATAATTTTTAATCATTAAATTTTTTGATTCTGATAAAATTTGTTATAAAAATTCAATGTCCAATTCAATTATTTAATAAATTATTTATTTTTATAGTTAAATAATTGATTTCTTGTAGAATTTTCTTATAAATATTGATTTAAAGATAAATTTCAGTAAAAATGTTGGATTGTAATTGAATATCATATTCAAAACTATTTATTTATTTGAAAATTCTACGAGAATTAATTTATTTCGCTCTAAAAATAAACATTTTATTAAATAATTGAACTTGTTTTAAAATTGAATTTTCATCAAGAGTCAACAAATTTTTAAATAATAATTGAATTCTTTTAAAGCATTTTTATAAAATTTTTTTAAGTAATTGCATTTTTCGAGAAATTTGATTAAAAAAATGTTTTATTAAAAACTATTGAAATTCTGACAAGAATTTTATTAAAATTTTCGAAAATAATTGAATTTCGAAGAAAAATTTTATTATTTATAAAGATTATTTAAATTTTGACGGGAATTTTTTTGCAATTTTGAAACATAATTGGATTTTTATTGAAGAATTATGTTACTTTTGAAAATAATCGAATTCTTGAGGTTTCCAATAATTTTCTAATTAATAATAAATGTAGTTTTAAAAACCTGGAAAAATTCCGTTTTTTAACCTGCGGAAATCCTGGAAAAGTCAGGGAATTTTGAAAAAGGTAAAAAAGCGTGGCAACCCTGAATTCTGCAATAATATTTTCACAATTTTGATGATGAAGAAGAAGAAGTTAATGCAAAACTGCTCAATTTTAGTGAGCTTCGATCAGAAGATAAAGACAGAAGACTGTTAATTGAAATATGGGATTGGGATAGAACATCACGTAATGATTTTATGGGTTGCCTATCATTTGGCATCTCAGAACTCATCAAGGCTCCAGCAACAGGATGGTTCAAACTTCTAACACAAGAGGAGGGGGAATTTTACAATGTTCCAGTGCCGGAAGAAGGAGTAGATCTTATGGAGCTAAAATCAAAAATGCGGGTTTGTAAAAATCACCTATTTTTTAACTAAACGATGTTAATGCTATAATTTTTGGATCTACAAACTATTAACAAATATAGTTTTAAGTACAATAGTATTCATAGTTTATAAAAAAAAATGCTTATAGAAAACTTCAGTGACGAAGAAATCGACACAGACTGCAGATAAGGATGTACCTCACAATATGGGAAAAAGCGACTTGATAAGATCAAGTGATTTTAATTTTTTGATGGTTCTTGGAAAAGGCAGTTTTGGAAAGGTATAAGAATTTTTTAATTTACAACATTTTTAAATGTTACACAACATTACACATTATGGTCAATTGTAGAAATAGGAATTACTTTCAAAATTCTGCTATAAAAAGGAGAATTGTAGAAATAGTGCGAACATAAGTCCGTTTAGAAACAATATATATTTACAAACCACGATAATTGTCTTTCTATTCTTGTTTTTTTTCAATCAAAAGGTCCACCCTCTCAATTTTACTAAATCAGCACAAGTGAAGTGCTGCAATGTCCCCGTTAGTATTACCGTGCAAGATTTGGATTATTTAGGTAATATTGATTATTTCTGCCTGGAAGTGACATTTTGTTACGCAAGCTTAAGGCAATGTTGCTTATAAAAAGCATTGCACAGCATAAAATTAATCATCACTAGTAAATTAATAGCTTGCATGAAGAAAATTTAGACTAGAACAAAGTTGTTGATCTTTCTATAAAATATACAACTTTGCTGAACAGAAACAGTAATTATGCTTTAAAAATCAACAAAACACGTGTATTTGTGTCTTTCTTATTGTTTATAAAAAAAAAAATTCTATTAAGCTTCAAAGTTACTGTGCTTACGATAATGAACCAAAGCGTCTAAGCAATTATTTTACAAATCATTAAAAATAATCACAAACTGTATAATGTCGTCACTATTATTTTTGAAACCAAAGATAATGCTTTTATTGTAGTATTGCACAAATTTGAAGAACGCAAATCAAATTTCAATTTAAAATGAGAATTTTTAAAACCAAACAATAGGATATCATCAAAATTTGATAGAATCAGGTAGTCACTGTGTTCATAATTTTTAGAGCGGAGAAATAAATATGCGACTATACCGTTCACGCAAAAATATTTCTGAAAGCTTTTGAGGAAAATAGTAACACAATGGCATTGCTTTCAAGACCTTTGTCACTATATTTATTAAATACATTGAAAAAGAATTGTTACGTGACAGATCTTAATACTTTATAATGTAACTGGTACATCACAAGGTTTTATACAAATTGTTGTCACACTGTTTAGAAGCAGTTACGTAATAAATTACAAAAAAAAAACTGTTACGTAACAAATTGAACAAATTTGTTATTATATGCATATAGCAGAACAACTGTTTTTGAAAGAGTTACATAAAAGAATACTGAAAGAAATATTATAACTACCCCTACACTATTTTGCAGGAAGTTCGAAAAACATTGAGATTCTAAAAAATATTCTCATCTTTATGCCCGAAGCTAGCGAGAAAGAGGCGATTTCATGTAATAAAAATTTATTACTGCTTTAAAGTTGCTAGTAAACTAGAAAATAGTAGCAACTTGAAAGTAGAAGTTATTTGTAAGTAAATGGAATCAGGGAATTTTGATCCAAATCCTGGAAAATTGTTGTTTTCTAATTGTATTTATATTCTTGAAATCAAATTTTACTTAAATATTTCAAAATTAATTCAATTTTAAAAGAGTTTCGTTTACAATTTTTGTAATTAAATGAACATGAAAAGATTTTCATTAAAAAATTTTATAAATTTCAATTTTATATGAATGTGTGACGCGATCTGAAAAAAGGGACCTTAGAAGAAAATCACTTTAAGGTTATGTTAGTGTTACTTTTTTGTTAATTAAAAGTTTCTTTTTACTTTTTACAAATTAAAAGTAGTGTTTATTAAATATTTCAGTTATAATGACAACTTAAACATTAATGATTCACATTAAAAGTTGAACATTTTTTTGTATTTTCATTTAAAAAATTGCAAACATAACCTATAATTGTTCTGAAATTAGTTAAATTTTTTTAATAAACATTTAACTGATTTTTCAAAATAACAAATTTATATAGAAGAATTTTAGTTAAAAACACTAAAATAAATTGAATTTCTATAACAATAATTGGATATTACTGCAGAAATTCAATTATTTTTAAAATTAATAAAATTCTTCTCAGAAATTCTATTATTTTTTTTATTTATTCTTCAAAGAATTAAATTATTTTCAAAAATTTGAATAAAATTCTAGACAGAATTTCAATGATTTTGAATATATATTATAAAATTCGTTTCATTAGATTTCTAGAAAACTTAAATTATTCTTAAAAAAATTATTAAAATTTGTCAATAGAATTCAATTATTATTGAAATTTTTAGAAATAATTAAATTTTCAAAAGGTTTTAAATTAAAATCTTTGAAAATTTGAATTTTTCATACTTTTAAAGAACGATTTTGTAAATAAATTTTTTTTAAAGTTTACTTGCTACTTTTTTACTGTAACTTCTTGAAAAATTATTGTCATCATTGTGATTATTATTTTTTACAAGTTTTAACTAAATAATAATTTTCGAAAAAGTTTTTTTGCCAATTTTCAATTCCATTTGTTTACAATATTTAATTTTACGAAATTTTAATTATTCGTAAATTCTTGAATTAAATATATGTAAGAAATTAAAAACTTGAAATTATATCTAAAATTGTAACTGAAAGTAATTTTAAAAATCAATTATTATCAGAAAATCCCACTAGAATTCAATTATTTAAATGCAAAACGAAGATAATTTATTGAATAATTCAATTTTTCTTAAAATTCAATTCTGGTAAATAATTTTACCAAAAAAATTTTTTTAATAACAGAATTCTTTCGACAAATTTTATAAAAATTCTAAAGAATAATTACAATTTTTCGAGAAATTCGATTAAAAATTGTATTAAAAATAATTAAAATTTTTCAATGAGTTTTTGAAATTTTTAATTTTTTGGAAAAATAATTGAATATTCGTGTAGAAAATTATAAATTTTTTGTTTAGTAATTAAATTTTTTGACTATGAAAATAAATATTTTATTAAATTATTAAATGTTTCTTAAAATTGAATTTTCATAAAGAATTTTATCAACAAATTTTTAAAATAATTGAATTCTCTTGCCAAATTAAAAAAAAAAATTTTATGAATAATTTCATTTTTCGAAAAACTTGATAAAAATTGTACATATATTAGAAATATTTAAAATTTTGCCAAGAATTTTATTCAAATTTTTTCAGAAAACGTTTGAATGTCGGATAAAAATTTTATTATTTGTAAAAGTAATTGAAAATTGACGAGAATTTTTGTAAATTTTTCTTAACATAATTAGATTTTGCCAAAGAATTATATTACTTTTGAAAATAATTGAATTCTTGAGGGGAATTCTATTAAAATTTCTTTTTAAATAATTGAATTCTTGAGAAGAATTTTATTAAAATTTCTTTTTAAATAATTGAATTCTTTTGTTAAAATTTTTTTTGAATTAGTAGACATTGAATAATACAACAATAATATCAATTAAATAATAGAATTTTAACAAATTATTTTGAAAAAAAAATGCAAAAAATTAAACATTTTTGAAAATAATTTAATTCTGGAGAAGAATTTTATTAAAATTTCTTTTCAAATAATTGATTTTCAACAAATTTGTTTGAAGAAAAAATGCAAAAAAATTAAACATTTTTGAAAATAATTTAATTCTTTGAAGAGTAAATTAAAAAAATTGTATTTTAGAAAATCCTAATTTCTTTATGAAAAAATAATAATGATTAAATATTTTTTTAAAAATGAAGTTATTGATGTTTTGGAATAAGTTTCTAATTAATAAAAAATTGTTGGTTTTAAAAGCCTGGAAAAATTTCATTTTTAACCTGGATAACCTGGAAAAGTCAGGGAATTTGAAAAGAGCAAATGTTTGATAACCCTGATAATTAACGTTCACTTATAAATTGAGGATCCTAATCAAAGTAACGGTTATATTTTTTTCAAGCTCAAAATCGAAAATTAAACGTAAGTTTAATTAAAGTTTTTTTTACTGCAAGTGAAGAATTAAACGGTTTTGAATCCCAATTTTTTTTTGAGCAACATTTTGATAATTTTTATATGAATACAAAATGAAATGTTAAATCCTTTTTCATATCATAAGGTTCGATGCGCAAACTTCCTGACAAATAGAGTGCGTGGTGAGAAATAATATATATATGTACATGAAAATTGACTTAATGAACATAAATGTTGTATACTTGATATATTTAAATAATTATCGATAATGTTACATTCCTAAAATGTGGTAAACCTACAGAGAAGCGTAAGTTTTTGTTATTTACTTAAATACGTAACATTATTGAAAACAGTGTGGTATAACAATGTGACCTTTTTTTGTTATGTAACACTTACAGAACGTTTTTGATGGGTCTTCATTTTCGAGTTCATTTTTTCATCTTCAAGGTCTTACTGGCAGAAAGGAAAGGAACAGATGAACTTTATGCAATCAAAATACTCAAAAAGGACATTATAATTCAAGACGATGATGTTGAATGCACAATGGTTGAGAAGCGAGTGTTGGCCCTTTCGAATAAACCACCGTTTCTTGTGCAACTGCATTCGTGTTTTCAAACAATGGTGAGTTGTTTGCGAATAGTTATTTAATTTTCCAATATCTGTTCTGTAAATGTCGAAAAAATAAAAAATCGTTTGTATAAAGTCTTTAAGGCGTCTTTCAATCGGACGTGGAAGTCTGAAAGGATGCCTTCAGTATGTTGATTGAAAAAAAAGACAATTTTTAATGTTTTGTCATTTGTGATTTTTGCATTACAGGATCGACTTTATTTCGTAATGGAATATGTTAATGGTGGTGATTTGATGTTTCAAATACAACAATGTGGAAAATTCAAAGAACCCGTTGCAGTGTGAGTTGAAGTTATTGTAAAATTTTGAGCAATTTCGGCCTATCGTTACAGTTTATCACTATTTTTATACATATGATCAGAGTTGCCCACAGGTCAGGGAAGTCAGGGATTTTTAGTAAAAGTACTGGAAAAAATCGAATTTCAAAAATCCATGAAAAAGCTCTAAATTTTCATGTCTTTTTTGTTTGCCTTGTGAACTATAAAAATAACCACGAATTTTAATACAAAACCTTGAATTTTTTCTATTTCAGACAATAATTTCTTTTTAAATAACTTAATTACTAAACTATCATTAAATTATGACTTATAAATTATGTAATTAATAATTTTTACAATTTTCATAAATACTAGATTGATAAAAGAATTTTAGTTAAAAATACTAAAAAAAATTTAATTTTGGAAAAGTTACAAATAATTGCAGAAATTCAATTATTTTCAAAAGTAATAAAATTTTTCGCAGAAATTCAATTATATTCAAAAATTTTAAAAAATTCTGGTCATTTCAATTATATCTTTAAAAATAAAAAAATTCTTTTCCAAAATTCAATTATGTTCAAAATTTTTTTTTAAATTCTCATCAAAATTTCAATTATCTTTATAAATAATACAATTCTTCTTTGAAATTCAATTTTTTTTTAAAAACTGTAATAAAATTCTTGGAAAAATTTCACAGGAATTCAATAATTTACACAATTTTTGATGAATTATTTAAAAAGAATTTTATAAAATTCGTCGTTCAATTATTTTTAGAAATAGTAAAATTCTTCATCGAAATTCAATTATTTTTATAAACTTGAATAAAATTCGTTGGAAGAATGAAATTATTTTCAAAAGTAATAAAATTCTTTGCAGAAATTCAATTACGTTCAAAAATGTTTGTCAAAATTTCAATTATCTTTATAAATAATAAAATTCTCCAATATTCAATTATTTTAGAAAAAAAATTTTTAATTCTCGTCAAAATTTCAATTATTGTTATAAATAATACAATTCTTCTTCAAAATTCAAACATATTTAAAAACTTGAATAAAATTCTTGTTAAAATATCACAGAAATTCAATAATTTATTGATCAATTATTTTAAAAAAATTTAACAAAGTTCTCAACCAGAATTTAATTATTTTCATAAATAATAAGATTCTTCACCGAAGTTCAATTATTTTAGAAAAATTTTAATAACATTTTTGGACATTTTTTAAAATTATGTTCATGAATAACAAAACGCATCGCAGGATTTTAATTAATTTTGGATACAATATTTTAATCAACTTCCTCGAAAATTGTAATTATTTTTAAAAATTTGATTAAAATTTGTCAAAAGAATTCAATTATTTAAAAATTTTGTTGATAAAATTCTTTTATGAGAATTCAGTTTTAACAAACATTCAATTATTCAATAAATTATTTTTTTTCAATTTAAATAATTGAATTTTTCTAGAATTTTCTTACAAAAATTGATTAAAAAATGAAATTACCGAATAATCGATTTATTGTTTATGAAAATAATTGAATTATTGCAACGAATTTTATCACAATTTTTTCAAATGATTGAATTTTTAGGAGAAAATTTACTACTTTTAAAAATAATTGAATTCTTGCGAAGGATTTTTGTAAATAATTATTAACCTATTCTGAAAATTGTTATGGTAATTTAAATTATTATAAAACATGAAGAACATGATCGTCTTCTTTATGTTTTGTAATAATATTCTTATAAATTGTTGAGTTTCAAAAAAGTTTGAATTTGAATGTTCAGAAGAATTTTAATTCCCGTGGAAAAGTAATAATTAAATACTTATTTAAAATTTTATTTATTGATGTTTTTGAATAATTTTACAATTAATGAAATTTGTAAATAAATTTAATAGAACATTTTTTTTTTGAGTATCTAATAATTTTTTAGAGTGAAGCAGGATATTTTTTATGGTCAGGGAAAAAGTGAGAATTTTGTCAGGAAATGAGGGAAAAATAAAATTAAATATTTGTGGCAACCCTGATGATAAAATACCTGCGAAATTGAATTTTTTATTTTTTGTTCACAGATTTTACGCTGCGGAAACTGCAATCGGATTATTTTATTTGCATTCTCGAGGAATTGTTTATCGTGACCTGAAACTTGATAACGTACTTTTGGATCATGATGGACATATAAAAATTGCTGATTTTGGAATGTGCAAAGAAGGCATAACAGGTGATAAGACGACAAAAACATTTTGTGGTACTCCAGACTACATAGCTCCAGAGGTAATGATGACGATAATTAATGTTAGGAAATGTTTAAGATGTTTAACATTTTCTTAATGTTCAAGATGTTTAACATTTTTTTTAATGTCCAACATTCTCTTAATGTGAAATAAAATCTTTTAGATCATATTGTACCAACCTTATGGAAAATCTGTCGACTGGTGGGCATATGGAGTTCTTTTGTATGAAATGCTTGTTGGACAACCACCATTCGATGGTGAGGATGAAGAAGAATTATTTGCTGCGATTACTGATCATAATGTTAGCTATCCGAAGAATTTGACGAAAGAAGCGAAGGAAGTCTGCAAAGGGGTAGGGAATTAAATTTTCAAACATTTCACACTCCATTTCTTTTTAATTTTTTAATTGTACTGAATTTTTCCCTTCATTTCAGTTTCTCACGAAAAATCCAAATAAACGATTGGGCTGTGGATTGAGAGGTGAAGACGATGTGCGTAGTCATGCATTCTTCCGCCGGATTGATTGGGAAAAGATTGAATATCGGGAGGTTCAACCGCCATTCAAGCCAAAGATTGTAAGTACTTGGAAATAATTTCAAAGAATAACAAAAATTGTCAACAAAATCATTCATCGAAGCATTAATTTATTATGTTTCTCAATTTTTCAGAAACACAGGAAAGATGTAAGTAATTTTGATAAGCAGTTCACGTCGGAAAAAACAGATCTCACGCCTACCGATAAGCTCTTCATGATGAATCTAGATCAAACAGAATTTATGGGATTTTCATTTTTAAATCCGGAATTCGTGCAGCATATTTAATGAAAAATTTTGATAAACACTTCAATGCACTTTACACTTTTCTACAACTTAATATTTAAGTCAATCAATCAATCAGTCAGTCAGTCAAGATTGTTGTATTAAAATAAAATAAAAAAAATTTCTTTAAATGTATTACCACATAAGTTAGTATATTATTGTTCAAAATAATATTTCTTCTCTCGTCAAATCGTAAAATTATAAATTATGTGTAAATTAGTAATTATTTAAAAATCATTTTCAATAGTATAGATCTAGTTGAACATAATAAAAAAAAATCTTATTTATATATCCGAATCCTATAGATGCACATTGATTGTATACAAATGGATTGCAATGGATTTTACTTGTTTATAAAAAAATTTTAATAAAAAGAGATCTTATAAAGTATTCTTTCATTTCAAATTTATGGTCTTAACACTGATTTTCATATACCATTTGGTGTTCCTATACAAACTATTAAAAGAATACAAATTGACAGTTAATTAAAGCTATACAATTTTTATTCTTATTTATTTTCAGTATTAAATTTAAAAAAGAAATTACAGAAAAAATAGTTAATTGAGCTAAAACATTTATTATCGTCTATCTCTAAAAAAATCAAAATTTTATTAACGATTATGTTTAAAAAAAATTAGAAATTATACCAGTTTTTTAATTTATTTTTTATAACGTTTCACATTTTGTTAAATAATTTTCAAATTTTTTTAGAAATAAATAAAAGAAACTATAGAAATTCGATTTGTCCGACAAAATGTTTTTGACAACACTTATTTTTTAATAGAAAAGAATGAAAGAAATTTTCATGATTTTGATTTGATACCAGCATTTTGTAAATGTTTATAATTTGGACCTTATTTCAAAACTTGGTACAGCAAAACAAAAAAGTAAATAAAATCAATAGATTTTTAATTTAATAATTATTTTTTAGAATTATTAAAAAATAAATAAGAATTCTGGATATACATATTATTAAAAAAAATACTAAATAATTAATTCTTATTATTTATTAATCAATATTTATTAAAAAAATAATATTTTGATTTTGTTAAAAAAATTGTGATAAATGAATAGAAATTATGCACAAAAATACTACAAATTTTCTAAAAACAATATGAGTGTCAAAATTAATTACAAAATGGAAGTTTTGAAAAAAAATGTTGACGGAGAAATATAAATAGTTCAAATTACTTTATTTTTTCTTCGATTTTAAATAAAGAAAAAGAAATTATGCAAATTTTTTCATTAATTTCTAGATAAAACTTAAAATAAATTCATTTTTAGAAGGTTAAAAATTAAATCTTATTAACGAAATTCTTCAAATGAAATTAAATATTTTGTTTTTTAATAAAAAAATGTGAATCGTGAATAGACATGATTATCATATTATTATATATCTATTATCATTAGAATGAGAAAGTACACGATCGTTTTATTAGCTAGTAAAATATAAAATATCTTTATTATACATAAAAAAAATAAAAATTGTAATCATGAAATACACAAATTTTTCCTACACATTTTTTTCATTAATTTAAAATGGAAAAAAAATTTGTTAAAAATTGTAATTAAAAAATAAAAATTTCACAACTTTTTATTTCTAAAGAAACTAATAATTTAAAAAAATAAACAAAAAATAATTATAAAATTTATAAATCAACATTATGAAAATTTCTTACCTTATTTTATAAAAGCAATATCTTTTAAACTTTTTTCTTCTTAATATAAACAATAAAAATTGATATTGACAAATTAAAAAACTGTATAATTTCGATCTGTCAGGCAAAGTGTTTTTTTTGTTTGTTTTAGGAAT
Source organism: Leptopilina myrica (nomen nudum) (assembly GCA_032872475.1). Classification (NCBI taxonomy): domain Eukaryota; kingdom Metazoa; phylum Arthropoda; class Insecta; order Hymenoptera; family Figitidae; genus Leptopilina; species Leptopilina myrica (nomen nudum). The sequence goes on along the minus strand of CM065458.1, from coordinate 63,330,353 downwards.
TCAATTATTTTTGTTACATTAAATTTGTTTTAGGAATTCAATTTCGTTTCATAAATTATAAAGCTCATCGTAGAATTTTAATTATTTTTAGTTCAGTTTTAATGAAATTCTTGGAAAAAAGTAATTATTCTTAAAAAAAATTCGATTAAAATTTGTTAAAAGAATTCAATTATTTAAAAATTTGTTGATAAAATTAATTATACAAGAATTAAAATTTTAAAATCATTCAAATATTTAATAAGTTATTAACTTTTGTATTTAAATAATTATACAATTTTATACAAATTTCTCGAAAAACTGTAATTTTTTTAAAAATTTGTTTAAAATTCGTCAAAAGAATACAATTGTTGAATAAAAAATTTTTGTTTGTAAAATTCTTTATCAGAATTAAATTTTAAGAAACATTCAATTCTTCAGTAAAATTATTTACTGTTGTATATTGAATAAATAATTTATTTTGAAAAGGTTACAAATTAAAATTTGGAAAATTTGAATTTTCCATTCTTTTAACTGACAATTTTGAAGAATTATTTTTTCTTAAAGTTTAATATAATTTTGTTTCAAATCATTTGAAGTTACATGGAAATTTTTCCGAATATAGTAATTTTCCCAAGTTGGTAGAAATTTTCCTATATTTTCTAATTAATTTTTCCTCTTTTTTTTTAGTGTTTTTCTACATTATTTATGTAGGAATGTGTTATAGTAACTTTTCAAATTGCAAATTCGCAAAGAACTTTGTGAAAAAATATTTTATAAAAGTTGATTTAGAGAAGAATTTTAGTTGAAAATTGTGGAAAATAATAATTGAATTTTTGGCAAATAATTTTTTAAGAAAGTTAGAGTAATAGTATTCTTAATATAAAATCAAAGTACCTTTATATTATAGTTAATTGTTTAATACTAATAATAATATTAGAATGTTTACGTAATACAGAAAATATTTTTCTACTTTTCTTCTATGTAAAACGGATGTTGAAGTTGACTGTATGCATTTATACGCATCACAAGTTTTTTCATCTTCTCTTCTTTCTTCATGTTTTTTGTTACATATAACGTTCTTGTAATCATAGTCCTTCGTCCAATAGTTTTGTTGCGAAACGTAAAAGTTTTAAATGTTGTCTTAAAATTCAGAATATGCGAATGGACATCATTTTGCGTGAATTCACCAATATTTGCCAGTCCACAACTATCTTCCAGTTTTAGTTTAAATAACAAAATATCTCCCGTTATTTCTTCATTAGCTAAGGCATTTTCTATCACTGCTTCGCGATTTGTACCGATTACCGAATACATTTTCAATCGAATTAAATAGTTGTCTATGAATCGGTACTCTGATTCTGTTAAGGATTCAGCAAAATACAGTGTAATTGGCTTGAAACTCAAATAATCGTCACATTGTCTAAGAGCCAGTCTCAAAAGTGCAATTTCGATATTAGCTTGTGGATTAATAAACCGAATATTTTCTTCTTTTACATATTGAATTCGGCAATAATCTTCGAATCTAATTCTTTCTTGCAAATAGTATTCGCTCTGATACTTTGTGTAATAATGTCGTATTTCTTCAGGACTTAAAAAACCGACTACTCTGCTTAGTTCCACCAAACGTTCGTCAATATTGTTTGGAAAATAAAACTTTGATTCATAAAGAACATCATTTGTGTATCTATCGTTAAGAATATGATCATCGGTAAAAATGTCAGGAACCCTCATGTCGATCAAGTAGTCTTGAGCTAATTTACCATAAGCCTCTACATTTATTAGGTATGACTTCATTAAATCTAAAGCGGCCAAAAATGTCATACTTGCTACATTCAGGAATAAATATTTTGCAGCTTCTTCCATAACAACCATTCTTTGAGACTCTCTTTTATTTTGAACCTTCGGGAAATTTCTCTCGTCCAAAGTCTTCGACCACATGTCTCGCGTTAAATGTTTTCTCTCCAGTTCCACAATCATGGTAGTGACACTATTTATTGTCTCAATCCGATTGCTTTTAACAGTAAATGGTACGTCAGGAACCAATAAGTACAGATCACTCAAATCGTCGTCAAACCGACCCAGGTCAATAAAACCGAATTGGGAATCGCTTGTGAGGGAATAAATTACACGTAGATCGTCGAACTCTGAATAAGGTCTCCATATAGAAGAGATCGAATGGCGGACCATTGCGTTTGGATTTTTCGTCAGCAATTTAAAGTCTCCGAAGAAAAATGGTTCTGAACTTCGAATGCGTATTAGAAAGGTTTCCAAATCTGTTGGATGGACAACAACTACAGTTTCTTCAAACCAGAGTTGAATATTATTATTCATCCAATTCTGATTTATTTGCTGAAGCGCCAGATTACTCATAATTTTTGAGAAGATTGATTTATTCGTGTTTGTCTTTGATAAACCACGTGTTTTGATATCTTCTAAACAATTTTTTATCATTTCTTCAGTAGCAATTTCCTGATTTTCATTTTCATCCAACTGTCTTCTATGTCGTTTTACTGTTTTCGCCATTAATAACTGTTTCTCCACGTTCCATATTTTTGTAAAAATTGGTGAAACAAGGTCCTTAAAGATTCGTTCTGCTGCTACTGTACTGAGCTTTTTGGACTCCTTTCGAACTGAGCAAACATTTTTAATAATGTGATACTTGAAGAAATTTTCAAGCAAAATTCCCTCTAAAGTTGAAAAGGTTCCTTCGTTATTTTCCTTCAAAATATTTGTCACGTAGGTTCTAATGTTGTTGTAGTCAGATAAGGAAGTCATTTTACTGATATAGTGGTAGTTCGTACTTTTGTGTATTTGGTCAAGAGGATGAATTTTGATCGTGGAATCATTTTCAGATTTAATTAGGTATTGAAAAAAGGCATTCAAAACGGGAACCGTTTCATTCTTTACCGCTGTTGCAATTAAGTTATTGTTATTTAGAATAATTCCTATACTTGTAATGTAGTGGCAGGCAGAAAGAAAATGATAGTGCGATACTGTCTCCATCGTCATCAACTTGTTCCTCTTCTATTCGGTTTTCATCCTCCGTTGCAAATAACTCTAAATTATTTAAAAATTCCAAAAAAATTATTTTTATTGCTTAAAAATTGGAGAAAAACAAAAATTTCCTTTCTTTGACAACTTTTTTTCAAAACACAATACTTTCAAACTTTAAGGCTATATATACTCAAAATAGGTCTACTTTTGTGACAAAAATAATAATTAGAATTCTTTTGGTTATATTATTAAAATAATTAATTCTTACTTTCAAACACTTCACTCTGCTTCTTCTAATAAGAAAAATTCGACTACTGTAAAATATGCGTCTTTTTATCATTTTTCATATATACAAAAATTGTAAAACGTTATCAAGAAATTGTGCGACCAAGTTGTAAACCTTTATTACTTTAGAAACTTGTCGAAAATATTTAATATTATTATTTAAAATTTAAACAAGATAAACAGCTGCAAACTATTAAAAAATTTTTTTTTTTATTGTGCACTGATTACGAAAATCATAGTAAAAATTGTCGCAAAATTTAAATTTAATTGCGAAAACCTATTTACTTTAAACAGAGTTGCCAGAAATATTTAATTTTATTTTTCCCTGAGTTCCAGACAAAATTTTCACTTTTTCCCTGACCCTAAAGAATATTCTGATTCACTCTAAAAATTATTAGATAATCAAGAAAAAATGTTCTATTACATTTATTTACAAATTTCATTAATTGTAAAATTATTCAAAAACATCAATAACTTCTTTTTTAAATAAATATTTAATCATTATTATTTTTCTGTAGGAATTCAAATTCTTCAAAACATTCAAATTCAAACCTTTTTAAATTGAACAACTTATAAGAATATTATTCTTCGCAAGAATTCAATTATTTTTACAAGCAGTAAAATTTCTCAAAAAAGTAAATTCATTTTTAAATCAATTTTTATTAGAAAATTCAATTATTTAAATAAAAAAATAAATAATTTATTGAATAATAGAATGTTTTCTGTTAAAATTTAATTCTCATAAAGAATTTTATCAATAAATTTTAAAATCTATGAATTTAATTTGAAAAATTTTAATAAAATTTTTAAGAATAATTACATTTTTCGAGGAATTTGATTAAAATATTGTATCCAAAATTAATTAAAATCCTGCGATGCGTTTTGTTATTCATGAAAATAATTTTTAAAAATTTCCAAAAATGTTATTAAAATTTTTCTAAAAGAAATGAATTACGGTGAAGAATTTAATTATTTATAAAAATAATGAAATTCTTGTAAAGAACTTTGTTAAATTTTATTTAAATAATTGATTTATGCGACGAATTTAAAAAAAATCTTTTTAAATAATTGAACTCACGTAAAAATTTTATTATTTATGAAAATAATTGAATTATTTCAAAGAAATTTATTTAAAATTTCAAAAATTATTGAATTTCTGTGAAATTTTAACAAGAATTTTATTCAAGTTTTTAAATATGTTTGAATTTTGAATTATTTATAACAATAATTGAAATTTTGACGAGAATTTAAAAATTTTTTTCTAAAATAATTGAATATTGAAGAATTTTATTATTTATAAAGATAATTGAAATTTTGACCAACATTTTTGAACGTAATTGAATTTCTGCGAAGAATTTTATTACTTTTGAAAATAATTTCATTCTTCCAACGAATTTTATTCAAGTTTATAAAAATAATTGAATTTCGGTGAAGAATTTTACTATTTCTAGAAAAAATTGAACGACGAATTTTATAAAATTCTTTTTAAATAATTCACCAAAAATGTTGTATATTATTGAATTCCTGTGAAATTTTTTTCAAAAAAATTAAATTATTTTTTTAAAAAATGTAATAAAATTCGTGGCAATAATTCAATTACTTTCATAAATAATAATAAATCGATTATCCGTTAATTCACTTTTAAATCAATTTGTATGAGAAAATTCCAGAAAAATTCAATTATTTAAATTAAAAAAAATAAACAATTTATTGAATAATAGAATGTTCTTTGTTAAAATTTAATTCTTATAAAGAATTTTATCAATAAATTTTTTAATATATGAATTTAATTTGATAAATTTTAATAAAATTCTTAAGAATAAGTACATTTTTCGAGGAATTTGATTAAAATATATATATTGTATAAAAATCATTAAAATTCTGCGATAAGTTTTATTACTTATGAAAATAATTTAAATTTTCTTAAAATTTCCATAAAATAATTGAATTTTGGAGATGAATTTTATTATTTATAAAGTTACTTGGCATTTTAACATGAATTTCTTTTTTAATTTTCGAACACAATTGGATTTCTGCGAAGAATTTTATTACATTTTAAAAATAATTTGATTCTTCCAACGAATTTTATTCCAATTCATAAAAATAATTGAATTTCGGTGAAGAATTTTTTAAATAATTTATATTTTTCGAAAAATTTCCTGAAATTTTGTATTTTAAATAATTGAATTCCTGTGAAAATTTTATAACTTTATGAAAATAATGGAATTATTTTGAATTAATTCATTAAAGTTGCATTCCTACAAAATTTTGCCAAGAATTTTATTAAAATTTTCAAATATAATTGAATTTAGATGAAGAATTTTTTTATTTATAAATATAATTGAAATTTTGAAAATATATATTTTTTTAATTTTCGAGAATAACTGAAATTTTACGAAGAATTTTATTAATTTTTGAAAATAATTGAATTCTTCCTGTGAACAATTTTATTACTACTTTTTAAAAATAATTGAATTATTTTGAAGAAATTTATTAAAAATTGAATAATTGAATTCTTGTGGAATTTTGTCAAGAATTTTATTAAAACATTTAAAAATAATTGAATTATAATCATATTTTTTAAATTCCTAACCTGAAAATTATTTTTTTTTAAACGTTATTGTATATAAATATTAATTTTTTCGTTCGGCAATTTTTTTTATGGATACAAAGACTTATTTTATACAAAATTACGTATGAATTTTATATAATCCAGCAATTTTTAGAAAAATTCAAAATATTCAAAAAGTGTCAACATATTTTCTGACCATTGAATTCCTCTCAAAAAAGTTATACTATAAAAATAATAAATTCTATTGAATATTTAAAATATTTATATAGCTGTACCCTTCCGCTTAAAATCCTTTTGAATTTTATTTACAAATTTTTATGATTAAGAAATAGAAAACTGAGAATTTTCTACAAAGTCTGGTATACAACTGTCAAAAATAAGTCAATATTATAACAATGTCGGAAATCGGAATGAAAGAATGCATCGCGCTACACGCCAATAAAACTTACACATTTCTTTACTATATTGAGAACTCAGAGACGCTGTCGATTGAGAAAAATGCGAACTAGTCTCATTTCTTTTCATACCATGAGAATAATAGAGATTAATATTGATTTGCAATTTTTCCATAGTCTACAAGTATTTTTTTGACTAAAATTTAAAAGAAAATATTCAATATACAGTTGGAAGCGAATCTGTAATTTTCCCAAATTTGCTGCGAGAGATTTTTCAAACAGTTAAGTTGTAAACATTTTTAGGAGATCGAAATTTCGCAGCGAATTCAGCTGATGAGCACAGTTGGAAAATTTATAGTATATATTGGTTAAAATTTGCCGTTTTCACTTTGCGCGCATTCTTTCGTGCGCAAGGGTAAGAAATTAAGAGTCGTCGTAAGCAGAAGCGGTTTGGATTCGAGAGTTTGGAAATATGCACTAGAATATCAGTATTCACACAACACACATATCTATATACAAATGCCTTCGTGTATATATTTACTATTCAGTATCGTTGCGACCATCGGTGGGGTCGCAACGCCTCACCCATAGTGTAGAAAACTAGTTCACCACGTGTACTCTCTGTGAATTGTGTGAAACAAATATAAGTCAATTTTTAAGTATTCACATTTGCAATACTTGGAACACTATTTTTTTTTGTTTTTTAGGTCCACAATCAATAAACTCTCTTTCTCTCACATAGAATCTCAAAGATCTCACAATACATTTCAATAATACATATGTAATACATACCGGCTTGTATTATATATGGAAAGAGGATCAATCTATACTCGATATTATATTGTTGGCAAGGGAGAAAAAAATTAATACCTATATCAATTTTTTTTATTCTTACTAAACGAATAATTAAAATACAGATAGAATTATAATATTCGCGAACCTTTTCCGCTAAAGGTTTCACTTTACAATAACTTGAAAGTGTCTTCATTATTACCAAAAGAGGCTTGAACATTTTTTTTAGCATTTACAACAGGTTTGTATTACATAAATGATACACTAAAAAAAAAGGAATTTGTTCGAAAGATCAAAAAAAATAAAAATCAAACAGTTTCATGACATTACTGTCAGATATATTTATTTGGAGGTTATGTTTTCCTTATAGTAAAAGTTTAATCAATGATCTAAATAGATATTTTTATTTGCGAAAAATTAGCACGATTGTCTTTTTTTTAGTAAAATTTGATAACTATGGTTTCAAGTGTCAATAAGTGTGACAAAAAAAATGTTTACGTTTTATAAATTGAAAATTTATTTTAAAAATGTCATTTTTCTAGTCGCTTTTTTTTATTAAAATAAAAATTCGTATCATTTTAATTTTATAGTCTTTGTTAATTTATTCTTGAAAAATAAGTTTCAGAATATTCGCTATTTCTTCTCTTTGCGTTTTGACATTTGACACACGTGTTTTTTTAGTGGAATATCGTCGTAATAACATTTAATAATTTATCATTTGCTTCGACGTCAAATTCATTTTTCTAATTATGTGTATAAATTCACTTAGTCAATAATTTTATTGTAAAAAATAATTTATTTTAAAAAATTCTATATAATGTTTGCTAATATTTTTAGCTATATAACGAGAAAATGAGTAAAATCTTCCATTAACGTTATTTTTATACTAATTTGTTTGAAAATTCATTTTTACCATTTTTCAAAGTACTTTTTTGGAAAAAAGAAAAAACATTGCATTTGGAAATGAATTCCTTTATTTTTTAAGTTGAAAATTTTTTATTTTGTACATTTAAAAATTATTATTTGAATATATTATTAATTTTTACACTTAATACAAATAAGTTAAGTATAAACTTAAGTACAGAATTCGAAAAAAAATTTTCAGCGATATAATGTATAAATAATAATTTTCCACATTATTCATCAATAATGTCAAATAAGGGGCTGAATTACTATTTCCCATCTTCTTGAACTAAAATTGTCTTGTTTTCAAAATTGTAATAAAATAAATTGCTTTTAGTGATTGAAATTAAAGTAATGTGTAATTTATTAGAAACATGAATTATGAGGAATAATTTTCAATAAAGTAATAAAGTAAAGTAATTTAAATTACATTATTCCAAAATGATACTCTATTTTATCAAATTGTTTATTGGGGTAAAAATACTTTGACCGAACTTAATAAAAAATGTACAAGTTTCCAATTTTTTTTCTCTCTACTAAGAAATTCAGGAAATTTGATCGAAATTTATACAATTGCGTATTGTTTTTGTTGTTTTCTTTACAATGTGAATTGTTTCAGATAAATTTTTGTTTTAAATTACAGATGGAAACCTGACGGGACAATATATTTTCAGAAACATTGCAGTTGCAAACTAATGATGTTTGTTTTTTACTGCAATGTATGGATTTTCTTATTGGTACTAAAAGTTGAATTAACTGTAAGTGACAGACTTGCAGAGGATATTTTTAACAAACAACACAATCAATCAGTTAACAAAAGCTACTACAATGACAATAACAACTTTAACTCACATTATTTATTTTATCCCAAGTCGAAGGAAAAAAAACCAAACATTGTTCTGATACTAACTGATGATCAAGACGTTGAACTTGGTAGGTTTTATTTGTAGGATTTTACAAATAGGACGATGGAAATTACACGTCATATTCTAGTGTTAAATTAATTTAAAGAATTAAATGAATTAAATGTTGAATTTAATAAATTAAATGAATCAAATGTTGAATTAAATAAATTAAATGAATTGAATGTTGAATTAAATAAATTAAATGAATTGAATGTTCAGGGTGTCTACTAACCGGGAAATCCGGGAAAACCGGTAATTTAATTTAACCGGGAATAAACCGGGATTTTTATACAAATCCGGGAATTTTTTCACCAAAATTAAAAAAGTTTTATTATTTTAACTTGTTTTTAAAAAAATTACTTTTTATTTCAACTTTTATAGATATTTATAATCTTCTCTAACTTTGAATTAGTTAAAAAAAATTAATTTGATAGTAAAAATCAAGCACTAATTCAAACATATTATGTAAACAAATTTAAAAACATTATGGAGTTAATAGAAATATTATGAAATTCGACTGAAAATATGTAATTGAATTTCTTAAAGAATTTCTTTAGAAACTTTTTAACAAATAAAATTTTCAAAGTATTTTAATTTAATAATTGGATTTTATAGTCACATTTTAATGAATTCATGTTTCTTAGTGCGAAGATTAATAATTAAAATTTTTATTAGTCAATTTAAAAAAAAAAGATATGCACTTCAAATTTTTTTATTAAAATTGAATTCTCGCAAATTTTTTTTTGAAATTCTGAAAAATAAAATTGTTTAAATTTTTCAATTCCATTGTTGCAAGATAATTTAATTTTTCTAAGCAAATACATAATTGAAAATTTTTGAAATAATTGAAATTTCTTTACATTTTATTTTTAGATAATTTAATTCTTTGAAAGAATTTTAATTTAAATTTTTCGAAAATAATGTTAGTGACCGTAATTATAATTTTATTTTTAAAATATAAAGTCCTTCTTAAAGTTTTAAATCAATTTTTTGCTTCTAAAAATTATATTATTCTATTATTATTTAATAGTTATAATTATTTAACTTCTCTTAAATTTTTATAATTTCAAAATTCTGAATGTTCAAATAAATGATATTTATCATTTCTTAAGCAAATTTAATGTTTATTACTTATTAAGTAAATAATTAATTATCACTGCTTTTTTTAAATTGTAATAAAATTCTTCACAGGAATTAAATTATTTTCATAAATAATATCATTCTTTGAAAGGATTTCAATTATTTTTGTAAATAGTAAAATTCTTTGCAGAAATTCAATTATTATCAATAGAATTGTAATAAACTTGAAAAAGAAAATTTCCAATTATAATTATAAACAGACAAGATTATTTTTAAAAAATTGAAAAAATTATTTTCCAAATTTTCAATTAAAATTATTATTTATTTATGTTCGAAATCAAATTTAAATTTAAATTTTATGAGAAAAGAAAACCGGGAAAAAATTAGGCCATAACCGGGAAAAACCGGGAATTTTGTTGAATGAAAATAGTAGACACCCTGAGGTTGAATTAAATGTTAATTACAAATAATGGATGTCAGTAGTTGTTGATAAAAAGAAATTCTTGATTTGTAATTAAACGATAAGTATAATAATGCTTCACTTTAGGCTCTCTAAACTACATGCCAAAAACCTTAAGGCGAATAAGAGATAATGGAGCTGAATTGAGACATGCATATGTGACTACTCCAATGTGCTGTCCAAGTAGAAGTTCTCTTCTGACTGGTCGCTATGTTCACAATCATCAAGTGTTCACTAATAACGACAACTGCAGCAGTCCTCAATGGCAACGAGATCATGAACCTCATTCCTTCGCCGTTTACCTCAGCAACGCTGGTTATCGTACTGGTAAGTTTTCACAAAGAATTTTCAAATAAATAAATATCTTTTAATATGATATTCAATTACAATCGAAAATTTTTACTGAAATTTATTTTTAAATCAATATTTATTAGAAAATTCTACAAGAAATCAAGTATTTAACTATAAAAATAAATAATTAATTAAATAATTGAATTGAACATTGAATTTTTATAACAAATTTTATCCGAATTTAATTATTATGTTTATTATTATTTATTGTCAAGAGACAAATTAAAAAAATGTAACAATAATTTCATTTTTCAAAAAATTCGATGTAAATTTTGTATATTAAAAATAATTGAAATTCTGCCATGAATATTTTTACTATTTGAGATAATAATTGGATTTCGGAGAAAAATGTTATTATTTATAAAGTCAATTTAAAGTTTGACAAAGAATTTCTGTAAATTTTCAAATATAATTGAATTTTTGTAAAGAAGTATATTACGTTTGAAAATAATTGAATTCTTCAGACTAATTTCATTCAAATTTCGGTTTAAATAATTGAATTGTTTCGTAAAATTTTATTCAAATAGCAAACGTTGAAAATAATTGAATTTAAAAAAAATTTTAAAAGAAGACCTTAACGAACTTCCATTTCAATTCTAGGATATTTTGGCAAATATTTGAATAAATATAATGGATCATATATTCCTCCTGGATGGCGCGAGTGGGGCGGATTGATAATGAACTCAAGATACTACAACTACAGTGTGAACATGAATGGCAAGAGGATAAAGCATGGGTTCGAATACAGTAAAGATTATTATCCGGATTTAATAGCAAATGATAGTGTATCCTTTTTACGACAAAGCAAATATAATATGGCTCGTAAGCCAATAATGTTAGTTGCCAGTTTTCCCGCACCTCATGGACCAGAAGACTCGGCTCCACAATTTTCTCATCTATTCTTCAATGTAACAACGCATCAGTGAGTTTATTATGAAAGATTACACGCAATAAATATCCGTCAACATTTGAAATTATTAATTTTAATTTTGTATAATTTACCCGATCTTCATGTTCCAGCACACCTTCCTATGATTATGCTCCAAATCCGGATAAACAGTGGATTTTGCAAGTGACTAAAAAAATGCAGCCAATTCACAAGGAATTTACTGATTTACTAATGACTAAAAGACTTCAAACACTGCAAAGCGTTGATGATGCAGTTGAACGAGTAAGTTATTCTAAAGCAGGGCTGCCACGCAACCTGAAAATCTGGAAATGTCAGGGAATTTTATAAAAATTGAAAAAAACCTGGAAAAGTCAGGGAATTTTCATCGAAATCCTGGAAAACTTATTTTTGAAATCTAATTTTACTTAAGAGTTTTAAAATTAATTCAATTTTAAAAGAGTTGCAATTACAATTTTCATAAGTAGATGAACTTGAAAAGATTTTCATTAAAAATTTTTTTTAAACTTCAATTTTAAATGAATTTTATTAAAAAAAGGTAAAAAAGTCCGTTTTTTTGAAAAAAGGTCCGTAAAGTCCGTAATTCTAATCAAATTCTTCGCAAAAATTCTATTATGTTCAAAAAATTTTTTAAATTCTCGTCAACATTTCAATTATTTTCATAAATAATTAAATTCTTCTTCGAAATATCAATTATTTTCAAAAATTCTAATAAAATACTTGGAAAAATTTTAATTATTTTCAAAATTTTTCCTCAATTTAATGATTTTTAATGAGTATCTATACTATTCTAATGAAATTTTCCAAAAGAATTCAATTATTAAAAAAAAAATCTTCTGAAATTCTACACAAACCTTTAATTATTTTCAAAAAATAATAACAATTTTACAGGAATTTCATTATTTACAAATTTTTTAAATAAATTTCTTCGCAATATTCAATTATTTTCATAAATAATAAAACTTTTACAGGTATTTAATTTTTTTTGGCAAATAATAAAATTCTTATTAGGAATTCAATTATTTTGATGAATAATAAAGCTAATTGCAGAATTTCAATTATTTTAAATACAATTTTAATCGAATTCCTCGAAAAATGTAATTATTCTTAAAAATTTTATTAAAATTTATCAAAGAAATTTAATTATTTTAATAACCTTTGCTACAATTTATTTATTAGAACATAAATATTATTTTTAATAAATTTTTGATTAAATTTCTTTAAAGAATAAAATTATTGCATTCAAAATTTTTAATGCAATTGTTTGCGTAAATGATCAATTATCTTTATAAATTATAAAATTCTTCTCTAAAATTGAATTATTTTCAAAAAATTTAATAAATTTCTTGGCAAAATTTCAATTATTTTCAAAAATTTTCCCTGATTTAATTATTTTTAATATCTATTTTAATAAAATTTTGCAAAAGAATTCAAATTATTTGAAAATTGATTGATACAATTCTTTAAAAGAATTCAATTTTAAGAAACATATGTAATTATTCAATAAATTGTTTTTTTGTATTTAAATAATGAAATTCTCGTAGAATTTTCTCATAAAAATTGATTCAAAAATGTATTTCACTTAAAATTTTAGATTATAATTGAATATTAAAAGTATTAGAGCGTAAAGTTTTAGAAATAATTAAATTTTGAAAAGGTTTCAGATTGAAATCTTTGAAAGTTTGAATTTTTCATATTTTCAACTAAGTAACAATTCTGTGGAATTAATTTTTTTGAGAAATTTTAATTGCGAATTTTTTTTTACATTATTTGAAGTTTTTATTTTCTAATACATATTTAATTGCAGAATTTACAAATAATTGAAAAATCGAATATTGTAAAGAAATGGATTTGAAAATTGTCAAAGAATTTTTTCGAAAATTATTAAAAATAATCGATTTCAAAAAGAATTTTATAGTTAAAAATTCTTGAAAATAATAATTGAATTGAATCTAATTTATAGTTTTAAATAAAATGTTCTCTTATATATTTTTGTCACTAATTGGTCCGTAAATGGTCCGTTAATTTTCATTTTTAGTCCGTAAGGTCCGTATTTTTAAATACTTTTACTGGTTCGAGCCCTGAATTTACCTTTTAGTACAACAATTAAAAGGACCAATTATAGTCGGTATTTTACTAATAGTAGACTTTCTAGAGTTGCTAACGCATATAGTGATAAGTTGGATTTCTTTGTCCTCTTTTAAAATAAATTAAGAGTGCACTGAAAAAATATGGGTGAGAAGCTGCACCGTCGAGTACCGCTACCTTTCTAAAAAGAATATCTATGCTGACCTTTATTTGGATCTGCTGGATGACTGTTGTTGGTTCGCAGGTGACCCACAGCGGGGAAACAATGAGTCCAACAGTCTGTGGAACATCTGCGTATCAACAAAGCGAATATCAGTCCTCTTCCAAGTAGGAGAATGCAGCACACAGATATTCCTCTTAAGACAGCTGTTCTTCTCGACGATGCACTTTGTCACAGAAATTTTTCTTTAGTGTTTTCGCATTTGCCTTGACCATCCAGTCAGCCAGGGAAGACTGTAGAAAACCTCCCGCTTGATATATTTAGAAAGTAGCCCATATTGGGTACAAATTCATCAGACGAAAATTTAGGTAGATTTTTAGAAAAATTTGCTTTCAGATTTGCAAAGAACTGGAAGATCTTGGTGAGATGGATAACACTTACATAATTTATACATCTGACCATGGTTACCATCTCGGTCAATTTGGCCTTGTCAAGGGGAAAAGCTTCCCCTTTGAATTCGACGTGCGCGTTCCGTTTCTAATCCGTGGTCCTGGCATTCAACCTGGTTCGATGTAAGTATTCAAGTGGCACAAACGTAATGTACTTTTTCAATTAGCATAATTTAATTAACTAAATCTAAATTTAAGTGACTAATATTTATCTAAAGTTGACTAAAACAGTATTCAGACTGTTAAAAAACTGTTAAGTTACGAAATTCTTAAAGATTTTTGTACATATTCCTTTATAGAATAGATGACATCGTTTTAAATATTGACTTGGCTCCTACTTTTTTGGATATCGCTGGTATTGACGTACCTTCGCATATGGATGGGCGTTCATTCAGAAAACTCTTTCTAAAGTAAGTTAATCGTTCTCCGGGACGAGTTGCAAATAAAAATCCTTAAAAACCACGATTTTTAGAGCTTTAGGTTTAAAGAAGCGTCTTAAATTCTATCCGAATCGGCAAGAGAAAGTGAAAAATAATTCGACCCAAGCCCTTAGGTGTCAAATTACTTTTCACTTTCATAGACCTGGTTACAAGGAACAAGTTCTTCATACTAGATCATGAATAATTTACTTTAGAGCATATATTTTATGTTTGCAACAGTGAACATGGCAGAAGAATAAAAATTAAGTGGCCAGACACGTTTCTAATCGAATCATCAGGTCGCAGGGAAATTGTAGACACGAGCGCAGATGCTAAACTTAAGAAAGCTAGAAGACAATTTAATACCGGAAGCAAGCAAATGTTGAATGTATCTGTAGAAAATGGCGATACTGCTTCTTTGAATCACTCAGAAGCGACGAAAAATGTTGGTTATAAAATCAACGTTAATAAGGCACGAGATATTTTCGATAACGATGATTTCAATGAACTATTCACAGACGACATAAGTGAGTACATTATATTAAAAATATTTAACCCTAGGTTACCGATTTCACCTGTCGAGATTATATTATTACAGACTTCAGCTCGCATTTGAGGGGCAACATAAAAGAGCCTTTTTATAACTCAAAAGTTGAACGCTTGACCTTAGAATGCTCGAGGCCTGAAGCTCAAGCAGACTGTATTCCGGGTCAAAAATGGCGTTGCGAACGAGACGGTCATCGATGGAGAAAATACAAATGTCGACGACCAACCCTACCATCGTCTTTGCAAATCGAAACAAGAAAATGTGCCTGTTTCACACCGAATGGAGTTGTTTACACGAGACTCGAAACGAATAACTTAAGTAAACATGCTGCTATTGCTGGGAAAAAGAAGAAAGGAAATCCGATCAATGGAACTAATAACAGCGTTTCTTTAAATAGGGGTAATTATTTTCTTCACATTTTTAAAGTAGCTTTGATGTCTTTCACCACTTTATCTAATATTGTGTCTTTTTTAAATCTCGAAATCCATACGTCACTTATTTAATATTTTTTTTAGATATTTTAAATTGGAAGCCAAACAACTTGAATCAACGGGCAGTTAAATACTTTTATCACATTTTCAAAAAGTACATGCAGAGACGCGCGAATGTCAATAATCGCTTTTCAAGAACACAGAGGAGTGCAGCAAGGAAAGAAGTTCAAAAAGACAGAATGAAGACTGTGAAGAATATCGAACACCAGTTGGATGATGTGAAGGTACTCGAACTTCATTATTCATAAATAATCCGCTAGCTTTATCATATTCAAAATTCCCCTATTCGTGTTTCAGAGCATCAGAAGGACTCATCTAAAGAAACACCCTCCCCGAAACTCTAATGACGAACAATCCGAATCTAACAACTTCAATGAATCAAAAACGAATCAAAAACAAAAATCCCCTCATCGAAAGCCACGAAATCAAACAAGTCGTCAACAAACACAACTCGACAAAGCAAACAATCAACAAAACTTTTCAAATATATTTCAAACAACCCTGAAAACTACTCCAAACGAAAAAAATATCATTCTCCTCCTAGACAAAATGAACGCAATGAATAATCTGCCGAGAAAAGAAAAGAGGAGGAAATTAAATAAAATTTTACAATCGGAAACATTTACCAACGAATCACATAGGGGAAATGAAACTCAAGACAAGTACAAAAAATGTTGTAAATATAATCGAGGAAATGATACCTCATTCAATAATAGTGACAATAGAAAGAATTTTATCTTTGAATCTTCGAAGGACAACGAAAATTTTATTGATCAACTATCGAAGAACAGTAGTGATTATATTGTGAAATCAGAAACGACCACGGAATCATCGAAATTGTTGCAAACATTAGAAAATGATTTCAATCATTTGCCGAAGGCTACAACTCCTGACGCTTTAGAAACAGTGGATTTGTCTAATATTCTTCCTGATGCTGCGACGACAAAGTCGATGAAGAATAAAAGACGAAGGAATTATAATAGACGTGAAACAGATTTACAAAATGCAACAGATTTGAAACAATCTTTTCGAATACAAAAACATGGTGAGATTTTTATTTCTTTGTACATAACTCCTTAACTGCCATGACAAAGATTTTGCCCGTCATTTTTTTACTCAATTTATGTTTCCCTTTCCCGGAAAGTCTGTTGGTAAAAGGCGCTTCCAAGAAAGGTATCTAAGAAGCAAAAAAATGTCGGTTATGTCTACAATCTTTCAAATAAGAATAAAGAAAGAGAATGAATTCTTCTAACAAATTATTTATACTCAACTTTACACTTACATCGAGAATATTCATTAAAAATTGATTTCGAATTTAAATAAATAAAAAGGAACTTTTAATCAAGAAAAGTTTGGAATAAACATATAATCTATGATCAGGGTTGCCACGCAACCTGGAAATCTGGAAAACCTGAAAATTTCAGGGAACTTTATAAATCTTGAAAAAACCTGGAAAAGTCAGGGAATTTTTATCCAAATCCTGGAAAATTGTTCTTTTCTAAAGTTATTCTATGTTTATTCTTTAAAAATAATTTTAGAAAATTAATTCTTCAATTATTAAAAAAATTTTTTTTTTAATTATTAAAATTATTAAAATTATTAAAATATCAATTTACAATTTTAGAAAATTTCGATTTTAAATGAATTCACTTGGAAATCTTGAGGCACGTTGATTTTTGAAAAATTTTAAATAATTCAATTTCTTTTTGAAATAAGTTCAATTTTTTAATATATATATATTTAATTATTTAAAATAATGGACTAACAGAAGAATTTCAGTCAAAAACACTAAAAAAAAGACTTAAATTTTGAAGCAATTGCAAATGTAAAGAAAATCAGTTTATTTCAAAAATTTTAATAAAATTCTTGGCAAGATTTCATTTACTTTCAAAAACTTTCAAAATTCCCAAAAGAATTTAAATATTTGAAAAAAAATTTTGAGTTCAATTACTTTTAGAAATTCTTTTAATACAATTTTTTTTGCAAAATTTAATAATTTTCAGGAGTTTTTGTGAAATTTTTTGCAGAATTCAATTTTCAGAAGTTTTAATAAAATGCTTTGTAAAATTCAGTAATTTTCAAGAATTTTTATAAAATTCATTAAAAAATTAAATTATTTTCAAGAATTTTCGTAAGATTCTTTGCAAAAATTCAATTATTTCCAGGAATTTTAATAAAATGCTTTACAAAATTAAATTATTTTCAGAAATTAAAAAAACAATCTTTAAAAAAATTCAATTATTTTTAATATAATTTTAAACAATTAATTAAATTTCTCGAAAAATGAAATTATTCTTAAAATTTTTTTTTCTAATTCGTCAAGAGAAGTCAATTTGTTATTTAAAAATTTGTTCATAAAATTCTTTATGAAAATTAAATTTTAAGAAATATTCAATTGTTTAATATAATTTTGTTATTTAAATAATTGAATTTTTGTAGGTTTTTCTAATAAATATTGATTTAAAAATAAATTTTAGGTAAAATTTAGTTTATATCATTGAATATTGAAAGCAATATAGCATGAATTTTCGGAAATAATTAAATTTTAAAAGGGTTTCAAATTAAAATCTTTGAAATTTTAAATTTTTCATACTTTTTAATGAACAATTCTGTAAAATTTTTTCCAAAAGTATAATTTAATTTTTTAAAATTATTATTATTATAATTATAAATTTGTTATACATATCTAATTAAAGAATTTTTTAATAATCGAAATTTCACATAAAATTGGATTGTAAACAAATTAATTTGATAATTCTGAAAAAAAACTTTTTCTAAAATTATTAAAAAAAACATCGATTTAAAGATGAATTTTAGTTGAACATTTTAGATTTTAATAATTGAATCAAAAATGTTAATGTTTTGACTGAAAATTAGGGAATTATTTAATTTGGTAAATTATAAATGTTATTTTAAAAACCTGGAAAAGGGAATTTGAAAGTAGCAAAAGTGTGGCAACCCTGATAATTCATTTGCTTCGTAGGCGCGCTCCTTTCTTGGGAACGCGTCACACAGTTCAAGAAATGGTGATTGAAAAATTTTAACAATATAAAAACTACTTTTTCAGGTAACACGAAAAAGAATTTCAAATTACCAACAGTGTTCAATTATCCATTCAATGGACACAGTAAATGTTACTGCGAGCCAGACACGTACTACAAACGAGACATCGAGGATGAAGCGAAGAAGGAAAGACGTCGTATAAAGGAAGAATTAATGCGCAAACGGGAAAGGAAAATGAGGAAAAAGAGTAAACTGGAGAAACAATGTATAATGGAGAAAATGAATTGTTTCGAGCACAATAATGATCATTGGCGAACTGAGCCATTATGGAGCAGTGGACCATTTTGCTTTTGCATGAATGCTAATAACAATACCTATTCATGTGTTCGTACAATTAATAGTACTCATAATTTTCTTTACTGCGAATTCACAACCGGATTAGTCACGTTTTACAACTTACGAATAGGTGAGTAGAGAAAGAAAGAAATACTTTTCTCTGTTCGTATTATAAAAAATGTCGGACATAATTTTTAAAAATTACTTCTATTTCCTTCACATTTGGTACTCGGAAGATTTTTGAGATCGCTGATAATGAATTAAGTCCACAATTTTGAATTTTCAAAATCTGATATAAAAATTCGTATTCAGCGATCCAAAAAAAACCATATTGAATAACAATTCTTTAAATTGAATAAATTTTTGAAAATCTTTTCCAACTAGTATTTGAATTCATTTTTATTTTTTAAAAAGTGACATCGAATTCGTAAACTAGCGACTCCAAAAAATCCTGAGTCTTTTTAATTGTAATAAATTCCTTACTTTTCAGATCCATTCGAACAATGGAATAGAATATCGTCATTAACTTCATCGGAAGTAACATATTTGCATAATCAATTGGAACGTCTTAAAGAATGCCGAGGCGCACAAGAGTGCACTGTTGGCAATGTTAAGAAGACAGTAAATTATGCAAAGCCGAAATCTAACAACTCTTCAAGTAAGTATAATTTAAATTTTAAGAAACTATATTATATAATATCAGGATCTGCACGTAAAGAAAGAATGCGACAAACAATCGGAACAAAAGTCAGTCCAATGTCATAATTTCGTTTTTTTAAAAGTCAAATTAAATTTAAAAATCCTCCTGGTAGAAGCGTAAGGAATTTAATTTTCTACATTTTGAATAATTTAAAATTGCGTTTGAATAAAAATTACAATTTTCTGTCAATAATAATTGATTGATAATCTAAACATTGAATGTTTGACCGAAAATTGTAATTTTTATTCAAATGCAACTTTCAATCGTTTTTAAATGTACAAAATTAAATTCTTCACTTTTCCAGCGAGACGAATTTCAAATTTAATTTCTATTTTTCTTTTAAATTATAACATTGAACAAACTGTTGATGATTTGTCTGTTTATCAGATTCTTCCTTAAATTACTCAGTAAATCGTGAGGTTTAAAAAAAACACAAGAATGGATTAAATTAACACTAGAAAGGATTAAAATAGTCCATTTTGGTGTTATTTCTGATTATGAATGAAATTTTACTTTTCATCAAACACCATGTCAACGATTTGTCGAAATTCGACGAATTTAGCTTCGCCAGGAACATTTAGTTAGTTAATGACTAATATACTAAGTAATAAACTTACTAACGAATGAGCTAACTAACTTGCAAATTTATTTACTAATAATCTTACTACTTAACTAATACTAACTAAATAACTTTCCAACTAACTAGCTTAGTAAGGTTGTAAGAAACTAAGTTACTTAGTTATTAACTTATAAATTTAGTTAGTGTAATAGTTAGTAACTAAGTTAATTAGTAATTAAGTTTTTAAGTTAGTTAGAAAGTTAGTAAGCTACCAGGGTGTCTACTAACCGGGAAATACTTGAAAACCGGGAAATAACGGGGAATTTTTTAACCAAAATTAAAAAAAATGTTATTATCTTAATTTGTTTTTAAAAAATCACTTTTTTTCAATTTCAAAAGATATTTATACTGTTCTCTAAATTTGAATTAGTTAAAAATAATTAATTTGATAGTAAAAAATCAGTCACCAATTCAAACGTATTATGTAAATAAATTTTTAAAAATTATGGAGTTAATAGAAATATTTTTAAATTCCACTGAAAATATGTAATTAAATTTGTTAAAGAATTTCATTAGAAACTTTTTAACAAATCGAATTTTTAAAGTATTTTAATTTAATAACTGATTAATAATTGAATTTTATAAAAAGTCATATTCTAATGTATTCATAGTTCTAATGGCGGAGATTAATAATTCAAATTTTTATTAGTTAATTTTACAAAATATACATAAAATTGTTTAACAAAATTGAACTTTTGGAAATTTTTTTTAAATCTGAAAAATAAGATTTGTAATTTTTCAATTATATTGTTTCAAGATAATTTAATTTTTATAAGGAAGTAATTGAAAAATTTTCAAGTAATTGAAATTTCTTCACATTTTTTGAAAAATGAATTCTTTTCTCGAATTTTATTTAAATTTTTCGAAAATAATGTTAGTGACTGTAATTATAATTTTATTTTTTAAACATAAAGTCCCTCTTACACTTTTAAATGAATTTTTTCATTATAAAAATTATATTATTCTATTCAATACATAATTATAATTATTGAACTTTCCTTAAATTTTTATAATTTCAAATTATAACTGTTTTATTATTTTCAAAAATTTTAATAAAATTCATCACAAGAATTAAATTATTTTAATAAATAACATGAATTATTTGGAAGAATTGAATTACTTTTATAAATGGTAAAATTCTTTGCAGAAATTCAATTATTATAATTTTAATAGAATTGAAAAATCAAATTTTCAATTATAATTATAAAGAGACTAGTTTATTTTCAACAAATTGAGAAAATGCTTTGTTTAATTCAATTATTTTCCAAGTTATCAATTAAAATTATTTAAAAAAACATTATTTTCAAAAAATTTAAAGATTTATTCATGTTCGAAATCAAATAAAAATATATTTTATATAAATAAAAATATAAAGATTGTATAATAAGGGATTTTATGTTAAAAAATATTTTTATAATTTCCAGTTACTAACGCCAAATGACACATTCCAATTTTGGATAAAAAACTTTTAATTTCTTCGTCATGTAATGTAAAACATTTTATTTATTGGTGAGATATTCTTATTTTTCTTTTCTTTATTTTTCTATTCATTTTATTCATTTTATTTTGTTCTATTTGATTTTTATTTTAACTATTATTTCATTTATATTAATTTTATTCATTATTTAATGTTTTTTATAAATTATTATTTAATGTCTTTGTGTTTTTTTTGTATTAATTTTATTTATTCAATGTTGTTTCGAAATTATTATTTAATGTCTTCGTGTTTTTTTTGGTTTTGTAATTTATTTTGTATTTTTGTTTTTCTGTATTATTTTATAGACTCCCTGAAGAGGAGAAATCGTGTTGATTTCGAAACGTTGGAGTGAATTTTTATATTAAATAACTATTGGTCCGAATGTATTCGTGTAAAAAGTATATTATTTTTTACCTATTAATTGAAATAATATAAATTTAAATTTGATGAAAAAAAAACAGGGAAAAATTTAGGAAATATAACCGGAAAACCGGGAATTTTGTTGAACAAAAATAGTAGACACCCTGGGTACTTAGTAATTTAGAAAAATAATTAGTAATTAAGTTTATAATTTAGTATGCCAATTTAGTTTGTAATTTAGAAAGTTAGTTAGGAATTCCACTTTGACACAGCATTTATATTTCGAATCAGAGCGCACATTTCTTCTATACTTTCTCTCTTTTTTTTCTTAACTAAAATATATTATTTCTTGTCTAGGAGAAGCCGAAGCCAGAACAGCCGAGAAAACATGACATAATACATAGAAAAATGCATTAAATTAAAAATAAGTTGAAGCATACTAGCCAGAAAGTTTTTATATAATTATTTAGTTGCTAAAATTAGTAGGGATTAAAATTGTTGCTTAGTCAGGTTTTATAAAAAATAATTATAATACACTTGTACAGACTAAGTATACAGTTTAAACTGAAGCGATTTGAGATTATTTCTATAACTTATATTTTAATCAATTATTAACTATTGAGTGTGTTCGAAAATGTCTAAAATTTCGTTTAAACATTTTCTTTTTTTTATGAATTTTAATGGTATAATAGCTTATTTATTGATATTGCGCAATTTTAATTATTTATATTGTCTTGAACACGTATTTAATATTAGTATTATTATAATACATTTTTATTTATTCTACCACACAGTGCTCATGTAATTTATACAAAATTAATTTATCAATAATTTTGATATTTAAAATTTTCTTCATTCTTTTAATATTAAATTATTATTCATTTTATTGTATTTGTATCTTCGACGGTGTGTTGTGTGTGCGAGCGAAAATTTGTATATTTTAGATTGTGTGCGTGGGAAAATAATTAAAAAAAAGAAAATCATACTTATTTCATTTTTCTTTTTAAATGTCGCGCATGCGCAGACAAATATTTATAACACTTCCAATTAAGTTTTGAGCACTTTTTGCTGTGATAACACGGTATTGTAGAGAAAATTATTAAATAAAAATATTATACGAAATGCAAATACACTTTTATGTAACACTATTTATAAATGTTTGCTGGATAATTTATAAATTTTGCAAATAAAATTGTTTTACAATAAACTAGGTGATAATAATAATAATAATAATAATGATTGTTGAAATGAAAATTCTTAAACCGGATTTTAAATTTCATTTTGCAACCTTTTTTTCAAATAACCATTTTTGTTAAAATTATTAACAAAAATTAATAGTAATTAATAATAATAACTTTATTCGAATAAATTTCTTGTTTGTATAGAATTTTATTTGTTTCGCTCCTTACACACTTTTTTATTTGTTTCAATAAATTAATGACATTAGTTAAGACACATTCTTTGGCATTATTAACTAAATAGAAGACTAGAAAGTATTTAGTTCTTAAATGTAAGAAAAAGATCTTTTTTTTAAAAGGTGTGTAACACCATAAAAATCTCGCTGAACATAATTAAAACTTATTCTCATTATCCATCACCTCGATGCTTGAAAAAAGATGCAAAACAAATTTTCTTTGATTTATTCTATCTCTAAAAGTTCGCTAATGTCTGCATCTAAATCAACTTCTTCGGTGTTTAACATTTCGTCGTCTATTTTAAAAGAACTAGGCTTACTGTATTCTAAAGTACGTGAAGCGACTGGTATTTTTCTACTTTCAATAAAGGAACCTCTTGTGATTGAATTATCCGCATTCAATGAACTTTTTGGAATCACATCTTTTTGAATTGTTGGTTTTAAGGAAGACTTCGCCATGGAAATGGCTTCTTGTGAAATTGATGGCATCATTTCAACATTTACCTGTAATAACAATTTTTACGATTTAATTTTATTGATTTATTGTTACTATTATGACAATACATTTTTTTAAAAATATTTTTATTAAATTGCATTGGGAAAAGTTCTTGAAATTAATTAAATTCTCGCGAACAATTTTATTAGAATCTTTTTTAAATAATTGGATTTTAAAGAAAAAATTTATTACTTTCAAAGATAATTGAATTTTAAAGCAAAAATTTATTCCTTTTAAAAATAATTGTATTTTACAGAAAAAATGGATT
The DNA here is from genome assembly GCA_032872475.1 of Leptopilina myrica (nomen nudum). Taxonomy (NCBI): domain Eukaryota; kingdom Metazoa; phylum Arthropoda; class Insecta; order Hymenoptera; family Figitidae; genus Leptopilina; species Leptopilina myrica (nomen nudum). The sequence goes on along the minus strand of CM065458.1, from coordinate 63,305,903 downwards.
ACTTTTTAAAATAATTTAATTTTAAAGAAAAAATTTATTCCTTTCAAAAATAATTGGATTTTAAAGAAAAAATTTATTCCTTTCAAAAATAATTGGATTTTACAGAAAAAATTTATTACTTTGAAAAATAATTGAAGTCTTGGGACGAATTTTGTTAATTATAAAAATAATTGAATTTTGCAAAGAATTTCACTAAAATGCCTCAAAATAATTGAATTTTCAGTAATAATCTTTTTTATCGACATAATTTTAATTCTTTCGAAGAATCATTTATGTTAATAATTTAATTCTTAGGAAGAATTTTATTAAAATCTAAAAGAATAATTGAATTATTTTGAAAAAAATTGTATTAAAATTGTATTTCTGTAAAAAATTTTGTTATTTTTGAAAATAATTGAATTCTTCATATAATTTTTATAAAAATTGTTTAAAATAATTAATTTTTTCAAAATATAATAAATATTATAGGAACTTTATTTTTAAAAACTGAAATATGAAGATTTTTACTTTTAATAATTGAATTTTTGTGGAAATCTTTATTTGTAAAAATTATTTTTAATTTTTCGATTGAATAATTTGATGATAGTTTTTTTTAAATCCTTGAAAAAGCCAATTATTTAAAAAAATGTTTTTAAAAAATTCTTTTGAAAAATTCACTTATTTACAATAATATTTGAATTTTTCACGGGTATTAAATTATTTTTTAAAATAACAATATTCTTTACAAGAATTTAATTATTTTTATAAATAACAATATTCATCACAAGAATTCAATTATTTTTAAAAGTTTTAAATTTTCTTTTAGAAATTTAATTATTAAAAAAAATTATATTAAAATTGTTCTTGAGAATTAATTATTTTAAACAATTTTTATAAAAATTATATGAAGAATTCAATTATTTTCAAAAATAACAAAATTTTTTACAGAAATTCAATTCTTATTAAACAGTTTAACAAAATTCATCGCAGAATTTCAATTATTTTTAGTACAATTTTACAGAAGATGCTCAAAAATTGAAATTATTTAAAAAAATTTAATTTTAATTCTTCGAAAAATGTTTTCTTTAAATTCTTTGGAACAATTCAATTATTTACATAAATAGTAGAATTTCTCACAGGAATTCAATTATTTTCAAGTTTTTTAATAAAACTTTGTTTGAATGAAATCAATTATTTTAAATACAATTTTAATACAATTTTTTCAAAATAATTCAATTATTCTTTTAGATTTTAATAAAATTCTTCCTAAAAATTGAAGTATTTACATAAATAATTCTTCGAAAGAATTAAAATTATGTCGATAAATAAAAAAAATTATTACCGAAAATTCAATTATTTTGAAAGCATTTTAATAAAATTCTTTGCAAAATTCAATTATTTTTAAAAGTAATAAATTTTTTCTTTGCAATTTAATTATTTTTAAAAGTAATAAATTTTTTTCTTTACAATTCCCTTATTTTTAAAAGTAATAAATTTTTCCATTAAAGTTTAATTATTTTTAAGAGTGATAAATTTTCTCTTTAAAATCCGATTATTTTTAAAACTAATAAATTTTTTCTTTAAAATCCAATTATTTAAAAAAAGTTTCTAATTAGATTGTTCGCGAGAATTCAATTATTTTTAAAAACTTTTCCCAATGCAATGATTTTCAATATTTATTATTTTCATAAAATTTCCAAATAGAATTTTATTATTTAAAAATTTTTTTTGACAAAAATTTTTGTAAGAATCTTCTTTTCATGATTCTAAAAATTTCTCAGGAATTCAATTATTATTTAAAATAAAATTCTTCGCAAGAATGAGATTATTATAGTGACGTACTCCCAAGAAAGATAACTAAAAATTAAAAAATTGTAGGAATGTGTTTATAATTTTCGAGATAAAAATTATTACCTGTTCTTTTACAATCTTCAAGATTTCCTTTGATTTATCATGTTGGGGTCTCTCGAACATAACATTCTCCATGCTCACAGCTTTCTTCTCTCTAACTGGTTGAATTTCTTCACTTATTGCACTAAACCAATAAATATTTTACAAAATTATTGTAAAATTATGATAAAAATCATTTTCTAAATCCATATTTTGAAAAATAATATAAAAACATAAATTAAAAGTTAGGAAATAAATATGTACAAACCTTGATGTTCTCGAATCATCTTCATCACTGTCATCTGTGCTTGGATTCATTGATTCTCTTGGAGTTAGATTTTTCTCCGAACTTCTCAAGTCAAACAATACTTTCTTCTTAATTAAACATCCAACAGAACTTGCTGTCTTCAAGACACTTCTATTATTTTTCGGCGATTTCGTTAAACTATTTGTGCTTTCTTTATTGGCTGTGGTTGAAAAAAAATCTGGCATCAGGCTCCTTCTACTTCGCATAGAGGAAGTACTAGTTCTTGTCAATTCAAAAGTAGGTTTAGAATTACCAAATTCTTTATTTCCTTTAATTGGCATATTTTCAATACTTTCACAAGAACTTTCGAGTTCATGAAAATCATTTCCTGTGTCCTTAATTTCTTGCAACGCTGGTTCGCTATTGGACAATTTTCTAGCAGAATAGAAAAATTTCGATTTCGCATTTTTATCCTGTGATTCGTGTCTTTCCATTTTTCTAAAATCTCGATTTTCAGAGTCAATCAGCTTTGATGGTAAAATGTCAAATTGCTTTGGTGAATTCTTTTTTGATAAATCCCTGCCCTTTGGTAGTGGAATTCGGGTACCTTGAATAGAAAGGGAAATTTAATGTTATTGCGAGCTTGTGCTTAAAATATGTGCATTATTAATTTATATATTATAGTAAAAAGTTTAGGATACTTTACCTCGACGTAATTTATCCAAACTTGGAGGCTTTTGTATACTAAGAGCTTTCATTGCCTTCGACTTAACATTTGTTATCATTTTATTTAAGAGAGACTTTTTTACTGATTCCTTCTTTTCAGTTTGTCCATTCGTTTTGTATATAATTTGAAAAACATTGTCCAAAAGATTTTCGTGAATTTGACTGTAAGCCTTAAATTTCTAAAATATTGAAATTAATTATTAGTAATTAAAAAAATTTTTCATTAGAAATTTTTCTAAAAATTTAATTATTTACAAAAAAATTTAAATTTCTTCACAAAAAAATTAGAAATTTTCCGAGAATTCAATTATTTACAAAAAAAATTAGAATTTTTCACAAGAATTCAATTATTTACAAAAAAAAATTAGAATTTTTTACAAGAATTCAATTATTTACAAAAAAAATTAGAAATTTTTAACAAGAATTCAATTATTTACGGAAAAATTAGAATTTTTCACAAGAATTCAATTATTTACAAAAAAAATTAGAAATTTTTAACAAGAATTCAATTATTTACAAAATAAAATTAGAATTTTTTAATAAGAATTCAATTATTTACCAAATAAATTAGAGTTTTTCACAAGAAATCAATTATTTACAAAAAACATTAGAATTTTTCACAAGAATTCAATTATTTACAAAAAAATTAGAATTTTTCACAAGAATTCAATTATTTACAAAAAAAATTAGAAATTTTTAACAAGAATTCAATTATTTACAGAAAAATTAGAATTTTTCAAAAGAATTCAATTATTTACAAAAAATAGTAGAATTTTTCACAAGAATTCAATTATTTACCAATTAAATTAGAATGTTTCACAAGAATTCAATTATTTACAAAAAAAATTAGAATTTTTCACAAGAATTCAATTATTTACAAAAAAATTAGAATTTTTGAAAAGAATTCAATTATTTACAAAAAAAATAGAATTTTTTACAAGAATTCAATTATTTTCTACAATTTGTAACTTAACTTCAACTCTAAATCAATTATCTATATGAATTTTTAAACATTTTTTACAATTTCTTCAAAAATTCAAGTATTTAAATAAAAAAATACAATTTTTTATAATAATTAAGGTAGAATATTTTCAAAATTTCTAATAAAAAATTGATAAAATTAACTTTTAAAAAAATTTGTATGTAATATTTTGAAGTACAAAAAGTTTTACAATTAAATACAATTAAAAAATTTCCAAAGAATTTAAGTTTGATAAAATCTTTTAAAAAATAATTCAAACTTTGACAAAATCTGTTAAAGATAATTGAGTTTTTTAAAAATATAAAAAAATTAATCAAAATTTTTCCAAAAATTTTAATTATAAATAAATTATTTTTAACACATTTCAAAATATAGTAAATTTTTAAAAATCTCATTTCACTTTATTCAAAGGTAATTAAATCTTAAAAAATTATAATGAAACAATTCTAAAAATTATAGTTTGTTTAAATATTCTAAAGTAATTTTTCAAAAATAGTTGAAGAATTTTCGTGAAAAAAAAAAATTTGTTGAAGAATTTTAATTAAAAATTTTGAATTTATGATCATTTTCTCCAAAATGTTAAAAACAATAAACTCTGAAAAATTTAAATTTTATTAATTCGTGTATGGATTTAAATTTTCGAAAATATGGAACATATCGAAAATAATTGGAATAATTGAAAAAAATGGAATGTAATAATTGAGAGAATTTATTTTTTTCAAAACTATTTTAAAATTATTTTTAAAACCTATTTTTTATTAATTTTCATTTTTACAGAATTTACATTTAAAGAGTATTCATTAAAATTTTTGAGAATTTAATACTATTTTCAAAAATTTCATTTAAAATTCTTAAAAAGTTCATTTTCAAAAATTGTTATAAATTACTTGAAAAAATAATTTGAGAATTTCAATTCTTCAAAATCTTTTTAATTGTAATTTTTTAAACATTTAGTTAGACAACTTATTGAAAAATAAATTTTCAAAGATTTGTCTATTATACTTTTTATACTAATAAAAATCGAAATAAGTTCTATTTTATCGCAAAAATTGGTAGAAAAGTCGAAAATCGTAAATTCCTTTCAAGAATTTAATTATTTTAAACATTTTTATTAAAATTCTTTGCAAACTATTGAATTATTTTCATATATAATATAATTCACAGCAGGATTTCAATTATTTTTAATACAATTTTACAGGAATAGCTCAAAAAATGTAATTATTCTCAGAAATTTAATTTCAATTCCTTGAAAAAGTCAATTATTTAAAAAAAGGGTTTTTTTTAAATTCTTTGGAAAAATTCAATTTTCTTATAACAAATTTCGTTCGAATTATAAATATTAGCAAATATTTACCTTGGATTTGATTTTCTGATGATGCTTCAAAATTTCAAACTTTTCCTTATACGTTGCACTTGGAATTCCATTCCATTCAGGGTCGATGCCCAATTTTCGTAATTCATTGTTCAAATTACTGTGCAATTTACGTTTCAATTCATTTAAATTTAAAGCACACTTATTTATGTCATTCAGAGAAGAATTTTCCAAAGTTGAAGATTGAATTTCATTTTTCCTAAAAGTAGTGTCAAAATCACTTTCCGATTTCACAGTGCGATTTGTCAGTCGCGACTCATCACTTGACTCTGTCTCACTACTCGATTCACTTGACTCAGTTTCACTTGAATATTCACTTTTCTCCGTCTCTGAATAATCATCAGAAGATCTTTTATCACTTTCCAAATGATCATTTTTACGAATATTCGAATTTGGAAATCGTTCCAAATTTTGTGTTTGCAATGTTTTTAAATTTTTATTACTTTTTTGCGGTGCAAATCTCTCATTTTTCTTCAAATCAACAGCATCAGTTTCTTTGAAAAACGAATTTCTAGTTCGTTGCTTTTCATTGGATGGAAAATTCAACGGGGAATTTCGTGTCTCAAGGGGAATAATTTCACATCCTGATGCAACTTTTATTTTATTAATTTTTCTTGTTGATTCTTTTTTTATTTCTGGTTCATTTAATTCAGAATTGGATGAAGTTTCGAAATCTTGAAGTTGAAGAGAATGTTTGTCATTTGGAGACTGTTGAGTGATATTTTTTGACGAATCGGTTTTGGAGAGTTTGGTAATTGTTAGATTTTCAGAATCAGAATGAACCTGTAGGTCAGTTGTTACAGCAACATCTTTTAATTCAACATTTTTCTTTGCAATAATAGTTGTTTTTTCACTATTTGATTGATTCTGTGATATATTTGTTTTTGAATCATTCTCGGTTTTTATTGATTCAGTCAATTTTTGCTTCAGTTTCAATTGAGTGCATAAATCTTCGATATCAGCACGAAGATTGTTCTCGAGGTGTTTTAATTTTTCGTTACAATAGCTATCTTGCTTTTGTAGTTTGTCTTGGGATATTTCCAAGTCAGATGTAACCTGTATTTTTGAACAGAACAATAAAAATAACAAATACTTTTGAAAAAATATTATCTAGGGTTCTGTTTCGTATGGAACTCTATCTCGTTTTTTTTTTGGTGAAATTTCAATTTTTTTTGTTCTAGAAAACCCGATTTTTGTCGAAAATGGGAAAATTTGAAAAGATTGTTAACCAGCTTTAAATTTTACAATTTTTTATGTTACCGGTTAAAAATATCAAAATTGATAGAAATTTTATTTAACGTAAAATTCATTTGACATAAAATTAGTTTAACATAAGCAAAGTTGCCACAAAAATTTAATTTTCGTTTTTCCTAATTTTTAGACAAAATTTTGACTTTTTCGTTGACCTTAAACAATATTCTGATTTACTCTAATAATGATTAGATATTGAAGAAAAAATTTCCAATGCTTTTATTTGCGAACTTCTTAAATTGTAAAATTATTCGAAAACATCAATAACTTTATAGTTAAATAAATTTTTAATCATTATTATTTTTCCGCATAGAAATTAAGAATTTTTTTTAAATTTCAAATTCAAATCATTATGAAATTTAACAACTTATAGGATAATTTTTATAAAACATGAAAAAGTCGATCACTTCGAGTGACACAAATTTTTAAAAAATAAATTAAATAAATTACATTTTTTTTTAAATTCTTCGCAAGAATTAAATTATTTTTACAAGCAATCAAATTTTTCACATGGATTCAATTATTTAAAAAGAAAAATGCAATTGTTTTAAAGGTTTAATGCAAAAATGTGTCTTGATGATTTTCTAATTTCCAAATTGAATGAAAAAAAGTGAAATTAGACTTTTATCTTTAAAAATCGAAAAAAATAGTTTTCGACGCTAATTTCAGGAGCCTATAGTTAAACAATGTAAGTTGAATTGATTTAAAAATTACCTGAAATTCACGAAAGAGTGACGACTTCAAATTTTGCAATTGCGTCTGATATCTCTTCTGATACTCTTGCGTTTTCGAAATCTGAATGTCCGCAATTAAATGTTTCTCCCCACTTTCTAAACTGTCACTCATTGAAATATCTTGTGAAACTTTACTTGAATTACTCCGTATAAGTTTCTCCGTTTGATTGAGTTTCTCCTTCAAAGTCTTAATTTCATTGTGCAGTTTTTCAGTCTCAATTCTGTACTCCTCGTGAACAGATAAGGGAGTAAAGAAGGAATCGGATGAAGTTTGATGGCGTCGAGATATGTGAGCTTGAACGAACATTGCCGATATAAATGTTTTCGTGCAATGTGGACACTGAAAAAATTAATTATTAATTTAAAAAATAATTATTTATTGCTTAAACAGGGTGTTTACTATTTTTGTTCAACAAAATTCCCGGTTTTTTCCGGTTACGTCCTAATTTTTTCCCGGTTTCTTTCTCATTAAATTTAAATTTATTTTTGATTTCGAACATGAATAAATCTTTAAATTTTTGGAAAATAATGTTTTTTTTTAGTAATTTTAATTGATAATTTGGATAATAATTGAATTAAACAAAGCATTTTTTCAATTTGTTGAAAATAAACTAGTCTCTTTATAATTATAATTGAAAATTTGATTTTTCAATTCTATTAAAATTATAATAATTGAATTTCTGCAAAGAATTTTACTATTTATAAAAGTAATTCAATTCTTCCAAATAATTCGTGTTATTTATTGAAATAATTTAATTCTTGTGATGAATTTTATTAAAATTTTTGAAAATAATAAAACAGTAATAATTAATTATTTAATAAGTAATAAACATTTGTTTGTTCAAGAAATATAAATATAATTTATATAAACATTCAGAAATTTGAAATTATAAAAATTTAAGGAAAGTTCAATAATTATAATTATGTATTGAATAGAATAATATAATTTTTATTAACAAAAGATTCATTTAAAACTGCAATAGGGACTTTATGTTTAAAAAATAAAATTATAATCACAGTCACTAACATTATTTTCGAAAAATTTAAATAAAATTCGAGAAAAGAATTCATTTTTCAAAAAATGTGAAGAAATTTCAATTACTTGAAAAATTTTCAATTATTTTCTTATAAAGATTCAATTATCTTGAAATAATAGATTTGAAAAATTACAAATCTTATTTTTCAGATTTAAAAAAAATTTTCGAAAGTTCAATTTTGTTAAACAATTTTATGTATATTTTTTAAAATTAACTAATAAAAATTTTAATTATTAATCTTCGCCGTTAGAAATATGAATACATTAGAATATGATTTTTTATAAAATTCAATTATTAATCGCAGTTATTAAATTAAAATACTTTAAAAATTCTATTTCTTAAAAAGTTTCTAATGAAATTCTTTAACAAATTTAATTACATATTTTCAGTGGAATTTAAAAATATTTCCATCAACTCCATAATTTTTAAAAATTTATTTACATAATACGTTTGAATTGGTGATTGATTTTTTACTATCAAATTAATTATTTTTAACTATTTCAAATTTAGAGAATAGTATAAATATCTATAAAAATTAAAATAAAAGTGATTTTTTAAAAACAAATTAACATAATAAAACTTTTTTAATTTTAGTGACAAAATTCCTGGTTTGGTATAAAATTCCCGTTTTTTTCCAGTCAAATTAAATTCCCTGTTTTCAAGGATTTTCCGGTTAGTAGACAACCTGGTAAATTATCTCTCTCTCGTTTTCTTTTTTTTAGTTTTGAGATTAAATACCATAAAAATAAAATGTTTCAATTTTACCTTATAAATTTCATTGTGTAAATAAGTAGTTTTTGCCTCCTCTATTTTATTATTTCTCTCCTTTAATTTGTCCTTTAAAATTCTCTCCTGCTCTTCAGCAACTGTCACATTTCGTTGCAATACATAATTTTCCTGAATTTTTTTCCTCAATTCTTCTTTCAGAATGACAACACTTTTGTCCAAGTATTGTTTACAATATAATAAATATTCTGTTGCAAGTTGGGCAAGGCGGAACAATTTGACGAAATTGGGATCAAATTTTTGAACAGAATACTCGTGTTCGACAGAATAGTCAATTATATTGCTTATTGTCTCGTCCACTGTTACGAAATCTCTTTCCCTAATTACTCGATCTACATCAATAGAACCTAGAAATGGACAATTTTAATGCTAAACATTTTTTTATTTTTACGAAATTGTTTCATTTTTAACTTTTTAAGTAAAAATTGTTTACTCGAACGAATATTTATTTATTCACTTTTCTATTAAATAAAGAAATTTGTACTTTCGTTAAATTGACATCTTTTTTTATGTCAATTGGAGGAAAATTGAAATTTAATAAAAAAATATGCGTAAAATCGAATATAGAAGTAAATTAATTTAATAAAATACAATTTAAATGAAATTGAACAATTAAAAAATTTGTAAATTAATAAATAAATAAATACTTTTAGCCAAATTGTCTGTAATTCTGACTAAAATGCAATTTTCTCCCAAAGTACTTTAATTAAAATCATTATGTTATCATTGACTCACATAATGTTAATGTTTCGAAAATTCCATAATAAAAATAACAATGATACACGCTAATGATAAACATATTTTCTTGAATTTAATGTACAACGCAATCAATGGAATACTTTCCTTGCTATAAGTAATTGACTTTATCAAGTGAATAAACACTGTAAACATACCCAATTTATTCCAGTCGACTTGAATTTTACTTCTGTTTGTTGTAAAATAAAATCCCGACTCCTTAGCAAGTTTTGGAAAATCATGACACCAATGAGTTTCCATTCGAAATGAAAGTGTCATTTTAATTATTCTGAGTTTACTGCACAGTTTTCAAACAATCATTCATAGTTGTTACACACATACAAAGTATAAATTCTTTCAAATAATGAATGAATTTTTCCAAAATCAAGTAAAATAAGAGTTTCAATTTTTACTTCTATTACAATAAATGCTGCATAAGCTAAATATGCATTCTAATAGCAATGCCACTGTAAATAATCTTATAAAAATGCTAAAAACTAAATATTCTCTTTGTTGTTGTTGACATTTTGGAAGAAAGATTTCCGGTAACTAGTACCGTAGAGTATAATATGGAACAAGAGAGGAAACTCTCTTTACAGCGACACTGAAAATCTAAAGGCTATGTCCACAATAGGTTCTTTAATGCACTCGCACCATCGAAAACAGAAAATCCAGAAAATCACGAGAGTGAAAGAGATAGATAGATATTGTTGTTCTTTTCACTCTCATGATTTTTTGCTTTTGTGGGATCGCACCCTTATTTTTCGTCTTTGACGACTGTTACCCGTTTATCCGCAATCATTGTGGAAGCACTTTTATAATTTCTGAAAAGCAGCGAAAGCAGCTGGAGAAAGGTTCAACTTTCGTGTCAATTAATAGACATGACATTTTAAACATTCTTCTATAAGAACAATAGTGTAAATAATGTTTTCTCTTAAGTATCTTAAATCATTAGGTAGTAAAAAAGTTAATTTAATTATTTGTCCCAAAATTCTATCGAAACCCATGTCTTTTAGTTTAAAAAAACGATCACAAAAATCACATACTTATGAGGATAGTGAAAATAATTTTTTAGGTTATTCTTTATTGGTAAGATTCTAAGATTTACAATAATGTATTTTTTCAAACTAGACTTGTGCTTTCTGGACATTAAAAAAAAAGTTAAATAGATAAATAATAAATATAAAATTGAAAAAGGAAAATATTAAATAATAATTCAGGAAAAAAAGATTAAATTTACATTTGAATGTAAAAGATGATGAGTGGGTTTTGTTTACATTTTTAAGAGAATTGTTTATAACCACTAGATAGCGCTGATTGCAAGGATCAGCAGTAGTCCCTTTTTTATTCCCTAAAATACAACTAAAAGTCTAAAAGTTTTTCTCCTTGTGGAGTAAATGCACTAGTAGTCGGACACTTAAGGATACGATCTTATATTATGCTTTTTTCTTGAAATAACAAATAGATACTGTGTTTATAAGCACATTATTAATTAATCAACTTCTTCAGGATTAAAAATCATATAAATTTGTTACAAATACTTGACTATTTAATAAAATATAAGCATTATAATGAAAAATTATACAATTTTCTGTCAATAGGAAACATTTCTTAAATTTTAGGTTATGAATAATTTATTATTGACAAAAAATTATCATCTTTATTCAAATATAACTTTAAAATGTTCAAAATGTAGAAATATCATAAGGATTTAAAAATTTAATTTGACTTTTAGTTAAAAGAAAACGAAAAAAAATCTTTAAAACTTTAAATTTCCACGCAAACGGAATTTTTTCAGATTATTCCTGCTTTTACTTTTTATCTTGGCACATGGCAAATTAAGAGGCTCAAATGGAAATTAAGCATATTAGACGAAATAAAAAATAAATTTCACTTAGAGCCAAGAGAACTTCCTACTGAGTATGAATTTTCGAATTTTTTTTTTCAGTTTATTATAAATCGTAAAAGTTTTCTGATCGAATAAATATGATAATTTGTGAATGATATTTTTAGTTTAGGTGATTTAGAAAATTTGGACTATGTTCCAATTAAAGTGAAGGGAACATACCTTCATGATAAAGAATTAATAGTTGGTCCCAGAAGTCTTATTGCAGACAATTTTGGACAAAGTGAAAAAAATAAATCGGCAATGTCGGCTCCTTCTCAGAGAGGGTTCCTGGTGATAACGCCATTCAAACTAGAAGATAGAGAGTAAGTCGATCGAAGTGAAACATTTATTAATGTTCTCACAAAAGGAGATTTTTTAATTTTCTGAATATTTTAGTTTAACTATTTTGATAAACCGTGGATGGGTACCGGAACATTATAAAAGTCCTTCAAGGAGACCATCGAGTCAGATTGAAGGCGTGCAAGAAATTACTGGAATTTTACGATTATCTGAAAAGAAGCCAACATTTGTACCTGAAAATAAACTTAGCGATAATATGTTGTACTATAGGTAAGTTCAGAAAGTATTTTTTGTATTCGGTCCTATTCCTATTAGTAAAAAATAATTATTTACTATATTAGTAGAAGATAACTAATTTAACAGTCATTTAACATCACCTAAAAATTCAATTAACGAATTAATTTTTTACTTAAAATTAGTCAAAATTAGTCAATACTGCTAGTAATTTGTGTAATAGATTTCTTGCTGTTGGATTAGTCAAAAGTGACTATAATGCGAAATTAACATTAGAATGGCAAAAATATTTTTTTTTTTCCAGAAATATTGAAGAAATTGCTGATTTCCTGAACGCAGATCCCATTTATTTGGACTTGAAATTTGATGATAAAAAAACGGACAAATATATTATTAGTGGACAAACAAGAATATCCCTGAGAAATGAACACTTGTCTTACGCAATAACGTGGTACAGTTTATCTGTAACTACTGGATACCTTTGGTACAGATTATTCTTAAAAAAATTACCTCTCTTTTAAGGAAGTATTTATTATGTTTGATTTTCAAATAAAGAATATAATTACATTCCTTGTCTAATTTAGTTAATTTTATAAAACTATGATAAATTTGTTACGCGCTTCAAAGAAAAATATCCGGGTGTCTACTATTTTTGTTCAACAAAATTCCCGGTTTTCCGGTTATATTTCCTAAATTTTTCCCTGTTTTTTTTCATAAAATTTAAATTTATATTATTTCAATTAATAGGTAAAAAATAATAAACTTTTGTACACGAATACATTCGGACCAATAGTTATTTAATATAAAAATTCACTCCAACGTTTCGAAATCAACACGATTTCTCCTCTTCAGGGAGTCTATAAAATAATACAGAAAAACAAAAATACAAAATAAATTACAAAACAAAAAACACGAGGAGATTAAATAATAATTTCGAAACAACATTGAATAAATAATAATAAATACAAAAAAACACAAAGACATTAAATAATAATTTATAAAAACCATTAAATAATGAATAAAATTAATATAAATGAAACAATAGTTAAAATAAAAATCAAATAGAACAAAATACAAAAATAATAAATAAATCAAAATAATATAGTATATAAGAACAGAAATATCATTGATAAAAGAAAAAATTTTAGAAAAAATAAAATGAATAGAAAAATAAAGAAAAGAAAAATAAGAATATCTCACCAATAAATAAAATGTTTTACATTACATGACGAAGAAATTAAAAGTTTTTTTTATCCAAAATTGGAATGTGTCATTTGGAGTTAGTAACTGGAAATTATAAAAATACTTTTTAACATAAAATCCCTTATTATACAATCTTTATTTTTATATTTATATAAAATATATTTATATTTGATTTCGAACAGGAATAAATCTTTAAATTTTTTGAAAATAATGTTTTTTTTTAATAATTTCAATTGGTAATTTGGAAAATAATTGAATTAAACAAAACATTTTCTCAATTTGTTGAAAATAAACTTGTCTCTTTATAATTATAATTGAAAATTTGATTTTTCAATTCTATTAAAATTATAATAATTGAATTTCTGCAAAGAATTTTACTATTTATAAAAGTAATTCAATTCTTACAAATAATTCCTGTTATTTATTAAAATAATTTAATTCTTGTGATGAATTTTATTAAAATTTTTGAAAATAATAAAACAGTAATAATTAATTATTTATTTAATAAGTAATAAACATTTAATTTGTTCAAGAAATAAATAAATATAATTTATATAAACATTCAGAAATTTGAAATTATAAAAATTTAAGGGAAAAGAATTCATTTTTCAAAAAATGTGAAGAAATTTCAATTACTTGACAAATTTTCAATTATTTCCTTATAAAAATTCAATTATCTTGAAACAATATAATTGAAAAATTACAAATCTTATTTTTCAGATTTAAAAAAAAATTTGCGAAAGTTCAATTTTATTAAATAATTTCAAGTATGTTTATTTTTTTAAATTAACTAATAAAAATTTAAATTATCAATCTTCGCCGTTAGAAATATGAAAACATTAAAATATGACTTTTTATAAAATTCAATTATTAAACAGTTATTAAATTAAAATACTTTAAAAATTCGATTTGTTAAAAAGTTTCTAATGAAATTCTTTAACAAATTTATAACTACATATTTTCAGTGGAATTTAAAAATATTTCCATCAACTCCATAATTTTTAAAAATTTATTCACATAATACGTTTGAATTGGTGACTAATTTTTTACTATCAATTTAATTATTTTTAACTAATTCAAAAAGAGAGAGAAAATTTTTATTTTATTTTCGTAAAATCATTTATATTTTTATAAATAAAAATTTCAGACTATACAAAGTGATAGAAATATTTACAAAATAGGACTATATATATAAATTGAAAATTGAAAGAACTATATTACATATTTGATATATATTCAAACGCACTTATTTTATGCTTCGGGTGATGGACTTAATGTGCTGACTATGTCCTTCCTGCATAGCATTTTCTAATTCCTGCACCAAATGCATTAAATTCGTAGGATCTAATTGAATAAATACGTGTTCAACTTCTTTAGAACTTTCTGAACTTTTGAGAAAAAAATCACATGTTACTAAAGGCAATGCTTGATTTAAAGACGATCGCGAAGCAATCTGTAAAAAAATATAAATTTTTTAAATTGTAGAAGAAGTTTTTCACTTCTTCTTAAAATTTGAAGCACAGAAATTCCCTAGAATTTCTGTGAATTCAAGATGATTCCCATTAAAGTTTTTATTCAAATTTTTAAGAAAGAAGTGAAAGAAATGTTTATTTTTGAAATTTGACAAAGATACCGAGGTTTGAAATTTTTACAGTGAATAAAATTCTTTTTTTTTTCGTCAATAATAAATAATTGACAATACGCACCTGTGCCTCAAATCTCCATTCCATGTCTTGATACTGAGGAGATTTAAAATTGATGACAGCTAGAGCTTTTGATATGTCGGCTTTTTTAAGCGCATATAATTTACTTAATAGAGCTTCTTGTTCTTCGGTGAAGCCCACGGCAATAACTGAGTCTTGGAAGTCGTTCACGTTTAGCTAAAGACAAATAACTATGAATAAAAATAAAAAGTTTCCTTTGCACTGTTTTACAATTAAATTAAATAGTTGAACAATTTTCGTACGGCGAACAATAAGAAAAAATAAAATTTACTTACCTTGTATCTACAACTTTCAAGAAGAAAATGAACAAGTCCGTGAACTGAATTCTTGATAATCTCTGGATCGACAGCTAATTTTTCTGAAAAAAAATGGATAACATGTTTAGAATTCTCGCAGCAAACTTGCAGAGGGTAAGTAAACGAATTATAGGTTAGGTTCGTTCATTGTGCGTTTAAGTTTAAGGTTTAAACTCACGAGCAGCTGAATTGTAATATTTTAAGTTCAATCCGTTTTGTAGGTAATCCAGAGCCAATTTGCAAAAATCCTGTAACACTAAAATAACACTAACACTAAAATTAAATTTAAATTATATTTATCCGTTTTCTATTTTAAATTTTAACCAGAGCGTCTAAATGCACAAACTCAAAGTAAAAAAAAAATTTCTTTACTTCAAAACAGTTTGTAATTTCTATTACAAGAAGACAACTTCTGAACTACATGAAAGTAAACTGCAGTTTTACCACTAAAATGCATTAAAAAAATTTTATTCCTTACCTTTTACATTTTGCTGAGTCAAAAATAGCAAATGTCGCTTATGTTCTGCTTTTAAAATAAGTAACATTTTAAGAATTGTATTTATTGTGATAAACAAAATTCTAATTATTCAGTATTAATATTTAGTTTACATTCATTTCCACAGACAACAATATAAACCCAACACAACAATAATAACCGGAAGTTTGGTACTTTAAAACAGGTGTGGCAACTTTTGAAGCTTATAAAATGGTGTTCACAATAGGCGTGTTAGAACGATAGTATAACGTGAATTCTCGTTTCTATTGTAGAAACTCCTTTAAACACTCGACACAGCCTTTCTATTCATCGTTCATGACCTAACTGTCATACGTAAAAATCGTGCGGGGCACTTTATCAGAAATATTTTTTGAAGATTTAAAAAAATAAATACGATTGTGTGATAAGGGTACTGCAGTGAATGCACTAAGTGGAAATAAAAATGTCAAAGTTTAATTTTGGAACACCGGCCACTCCTACGCAGCCAACAAACACCCCAATTGGAATTACAGATCAACAAAAGTTTGTATACATAATAATATAACCTAACTTTGCAGTTCAAAATTTTAAGTATATTTTGAAATTTTAAGCAAATAAAATAACAATAATTAGTTAAATATCTATTTTACAAAAGTTATTAAAATTTGGAAAATTTAATTTGTAAATTTGTAAAAAGTTAGGTGTTTAAAAAGACTAAACAAAAATTTTTGAAAGAAAAAAGTACTTGAATTCTCAATAATAATTTTCACAAATTGAAACAATTGGGGATATTTTGTAAAATTTTATATTTTAAAGAATTTTACTTTTTCCTCTTTAAAAATTGTCTTTAAATATAATTATATTTTTGAAATTATATCATTTTATGAATTTACAAAAATTATTCTATTTAAATAATTCAATTCTCGTATAGTTGAATTCTCACAGGAATTGATTTAACAAAAATTTCAGTTAAAATTTAAAAAAATATAATTGAATATTTAAACCGTTATAACAGGAATTTTAGGAATTAATAAAATTTTAAAGGGTTTTTAAATTAAACTCCTTGAAAATTTAAGGGAAGCAAAAGTTTAAAAATCTTTAAATTTTTGTTTTAAAAAATTATTAATAACATTATTTTTCTTTAAAAATTTCTGAAGGTTTTCAATAATTTTATTTAACAATTCTAAAGAAATAATTGAGTTTTGGATGAAGTACAGTTGGAAATTTTAGAAATAATTATATTTCATGAGGTTTTTCATTGAAATTATTTGAAATTTTAATTCCTCGGGAAAAATGAATATGAATAAGTTTATAAATTTTTATTTAACAAAAAGTATTAAAGTTTTGAAACATTCAATTTAGAAATTTAGAAAAATTGTTTCTTTGAAAAAATGAAACTAAAATTTGTTTAAAATACTTTTATTTCCAAAAATAATTTTAAAAAATTGAAACAAGTGAAAATTTTGCCAACTTTTACTGAAATAAATTTTGAATTTTAATTCAAGTTGCTGTTAGAAATATTTTGACATTTACTATTAGAATTATTGAAATAATTACATTTAATTGAAAAACCGCAAGAAAAATTATATTTTTTAAGAAATTAAGAATTTTTATTAAATTTGGAAAAGCAAATTTTTAAAGTAAAAATGGAAAAGAAAATTTCACGAGCGTTTAGTTTTGCTAGTTATTTTAATATTTTTAAATATTATTTAAATATTTAAATATTTTTAAATAATTTTAATAAAATAAACAATATACAAAATTGAAATAAAGTATGAACAAATTTTGATAATTTAATTGGATTTATTGCTTTGTTTAGAACAACAACAGCAACTGCTTTGCCAGTACCTTTTGGTTCTTCAACCCCTTCGACCACCACCACTCCTTCTACTTCTACATTTGGTCCGGCACAGAATTGGACCGACAATAATCCAACGACGACTGGTTTGAACTTTTCCTTTGGTATTACGCAACCACCTCTCACACAAACTGCAAACACCAATACAGTGACGGGTACCACTACGTTAAATTTGCTCCAAAATCCTACAACCACTCCACAGCCAGCTGGACTAACATTCGGCACCACGTCCACGGCGTCGAGTAACTTGACATTCGGAACACCCGTCGCCACTGCCCCAAGTTTGACCTTTGGAACAACTTCTGCGCCCGGAATCGCGCCAACTTTCGGAGCTCCTGCGACTACGGCACCATTATCGTTTGGAACGTCAAGTGCAAATACATGTACGGAGAAAAAATATTTTTACCTATTTTTTATTATTATTATTATTTAATAATTTAATCTATTTCATTTTATTTATTTTTACCTATTTCAATTATAATCTTAAGAGATAATAATATTTTTATTCTCAGCTTCACTATTCGGTTCGAATTTTGGAAGTAATTTAAACGCTCCAAAGTCAACTGCTGCAACAACTACTGCAGTGACTAGCACGAATAAGGGTTTAGGTGGGTTAGATGTCTCCATAAATAATAAAGGACTTTCACTAGGAAGCAGTAGTCCAACGGCAGTTAAAGAAAATCTTTTACCAAAGGAATTAATGCAAACTATTGATGGTTTCAAGTGAGTTAAATACTTTTTGCCAGTGATGATAATTTTCAAGCCTTTATTTTATTAGAAAATAGACAATAAATTGAAAATTATAAAAAGGCTCTCACATATCGCGTGGACAATTTTTAATTCGATTGAAAAAGATCCGTAAAGTACGTAAATTATACGATATAATTTGGATAATTTTAGAGAAATTACAAATGATTGAAGGAATTCAATTCTTTTCCAAAGTAATAAAATTCTTCACAAAAATTCAATTATGTTCAAAAATTTTTTTAAATTCTCGTCAACATTTCAATTATCTTTAGAAATAATTAAATTCTTCTTCGAAATATCAATTATTTTCAAAAAATTTAATAAAATACTTGGAATAATTTCAATTATTTTCAACATTTTTCCCAAATTTAATTATTTTTAATATCTATTCTAATAAAATTTTCCAAAAGAATTCAATTATTTAAAAAAAAATCTACTAAAATTCTACACAAACCTTTCATTATTTTCAAAAAATAATCACAATTTTACAGGAATTTCATTATTTACAAATTTTTGAAATAAATTTCTTCGCAATATTCAATTATTTTCATAAATAATACAATTTTTACAAGTATTTAATTTTTTTGGCAAATATTAAAATTCTTATTAGGAATTCAATTATTTTGATAAATAATAAAGCTAATTGCAGAATTTCAATTATTTTTAATACAATTTTAATCGAAATCCTCGAAAAATGAAATTATTCTTAAAAATTTTATTAAAATTTATCAAAGAAATTTAATTATTTTAATAACCTTTGCTACAATTTATTTATTAGAATATAAATATTATTTTTAATAAATTTTTGATTAAATTTCTTTAAAGAGTAAAATTATTGCACTCAAAATTTTAAATCCAATTCTTTGCGTAAATTATCAATTATCTTTATAAATTATAATATTCTTCTCTAAAATTGAATTATTTTCAAAAAATTTAATAAATTTTTTGGCAAAATTTTAATTATTTTTAAAAATTTTCCCTAATTTAATTATTTTTAATATCTATTTTAATAAAATTTTGCAAAAGAATTCAATTATTTAAAAAAATTTACTAAAATTCTACACAAACCTTTAATTATTTTCAAAAAACAATAACAATTTTACAGGAATTTGATTATTTACAAATTTTTTAAATAAATTTCTTCGCAATATTCAATTATTTTCATAAATAATAAAATTTTTACAAGTATTTAAATTTTTTTGGCAAATAATAAAAATTCTTATTATGAATTCAATTATTTTGATGAATAATAAAGCTAATTGCAGAATTTCAATTATTTTTAATACAATTTTAATCAAATTCCTCGAAAAATGTAATTATTCTTAAAAACTTTATTAAAATTTATCAAAGAAATTTAATTATTTTAATAACCTTTGCTACAATTTATTTATTAGAATATAAATATTATTTTTAATAAATTTTTGATTAAATTTCTTTAAAGAGTAAAATTATTGCATTCAAAATTTTTAATGCAATTCTTTGCCTAAATTATAAATTATCTTTATAAATTATAAAATTCTTCTCTAAAATTGAATTATTTTCAAAAAAATTAATAAATTTCTGGGCAAAATTTCAATTATTTTCAAAATTTTTCCTTAATTTAATTATTTTTAATATCTATTTTAATAAAATTTTGTAAAAGAATTCAAATTATTTGAAAATTGATTGATACAATTCTTTAAAAGAATTCAATTTTAAGAAACATATGTAATTATTCAATAAATTGTTTTTTTTGTATTTAAATAATGAAATTCTCGTAGAATCTTTTCATAAAAATTGATTTAAAAATGGATTTCAGTTAAAATTTTAGATTATAATTGAATATTAAAAGTATTAGAGCGTAAAGTTTTAGAAATAATTAAATTCTGAAAAGGTTTCAGATTCAAATCTTTAAAAATTTGAATTTTTCATATTTTTAACTAAGTAACAATTCTGTGGATTTAATGTTTTTGAGAAATTTTAATTGCGAATTTTATTTTATATTATTTGAAGTTTTTATTTTCTTATACATATATTTAATTGAAGAATTTACAAATAATTGAAAAATCGAATATTGTAAAGAAATGGATTTGAAAAGTGTCAAAGAACTGTTTCGAAAATTATTAAAAATAATCGATTTTAAGTAGAATTTTAGTTAAAAATTGTTGAAAATAATAATTGAATTGATAATGATTTTATCACTCAATCTTTAATTATTATAAAACATGAAGTAACCGATCGAGTTATCGATATCTTCATGTTTTTTATATATGAAAAAATCTACTTTATAGTTTGAAGTTAAATGTTTTCTTATATATTTTTGTCAGCAATTGGTCCGTAATTTTTCATTTTTGATCCGTAAAGTCCGTATTTTTAAATACTTTCACTGGTTCGAGCCCTGTGAGAATAATTTTCTTTCACGATAAAAAAAAATGTCTTTTGTAGGGAATTTGTTAAAACACAAAAAGTGCTAAGTTCGGACATTGCGCGAGGTTCATCGAGACCATTGAATCGATGTGCCGAAGACACAGTGTCCCTCGTCGATTTACTCACAACGTTGGCCGGCTCTGTACAAAGGGATCGTTCTTCGGCGGATAAATTGAAACAAGACACTGCCAAGGCATTACAAAATGCAGAGATTTCACAACGAACGCACGACACACCTCCTGGATTACAATACGAAAATAATGCTCCTTATTTGTTCTTCATTGAATTGGCGGAGAACTTTGAACAACATTTACTTCTCTTCAAATCGCAAATTGAAATAACGGAAAAACATATAAGAACAATGATGTCGCCTAAAACTCTAACTCCACAAGGTGAGTTAATTCAATATTTCTTTGCAATAATTCATTGATTTTCGATACATTAATTTTGAAATTGAAAATATTTGAAAAGCAAAATTATAAAGAAAGTTTAAGAAGAAGATGTAAGAAAATTTAATGCAAAATTCACTTAAAAAGTTTGAAAAGTAACTCTAGATATATTTGATTATAAAAAAATGCAATTGTTTCGTTACAGAACTGACAATGGCCATGGGTAAATTACATGAATCGTTAGTTGCTGTTGCTGGAAGACTACAAGGTGTGCATACAAAAGTTCAACAACAGAAAGAACAGTATTTAAATTTTAGAAAATACGTTTTGAAGGACAGCTCAAATGTGTTTGAAGATATTAAACTAGTCAGCAAAGTTAATAAGAGTAACTTTATGAAAATGACAAGTGGACCAACGCCGTTTGCTCCAGGTAAATCGAATTTTGTAAAAAATTGTTTTCATCCAAATATACGTATTAAAGAAATATAATTTTTTTTCTTCTCCTTTCAGGATATAAGAGTTTTCTATCATCATCAGGATTAAATTTATGTCAGTCTTCAAATTGTGGCACAATTAATCCTCTAGGTAAATAAAAATTTCACGTTTAGAACTAATAAAAGTATTTTATTCAACTTTGTTAAAAGTAAAAAGTCTATTCACGTTGTCCACGATTGGATGTAAGGGTTTTCAATCTACAGCTGAAGAATATAGTGCAACTATTAAAAATGAAAGCGACCTTCAGGTGGAAAATTTCGTTAAAATAATTTCTTTTTCTTCCTAACGACTGCTTGTAGAGTAGAATATAAATATTGTAAATGAAAATTAGGAAAAAGTCAGAAAAATAAATTGGATTTTTTGTCAGTTTTTTAGTGTCTAAAACGAGTTTTTTTTGGTTTATTCAAATTACTAAATGCTAATAAACCATAAATATCAGTATAGGGAATTCCTTAGGCGCTGGAAATATTTTTTTTTAAAGAAAGAGCCTATTAAAGTTGCTATTTTATTCGTGACCGTTTATTTATCAGATAATAACAATGTTTGAAACTTTCAGTTTGGGGTAACATAACACCAACACCTACAATATCTAACTTTTCAATGGGAACAAGTATGAATCCACCGACAAGCAGTTTAACCTTTAATGCACCAGTTAATCTCACAGCTCCGTTATCATCTACCACAGATTGTAATTCTAGTTTTCAACTTCAAAAACCTCCTCTGGGTAACAAGAGAGGAAAATTTTAATTCATTCCTAGTTTTGTACTAATTAATAAATTAATAAAATCAATCATTTTTGCTTCTCCTCAGTTTGTATAAAAAAAAAATAAGCTTACTTTACATAATTGTGATTAAGTGATTGCACATGTATTGGATTCACAGCAGGAGCCAAAAGCTAGTGACTAATCACGTGAATGAATGTAATCAGATTTTATAAGTCAATTAAAACATTTACAATATGTTTTCTAACAAAGTATATTATTTACTCATCCTACTGTAAATCCATCTTTGCATCCTACGCGCTTTAAAATTTTTATGTCAAGCCCAAGAACATTAAAATATTTCAATTTTAAGAATTAGGGTAAATGCACCATTAACTGGGATTTTTGTATAATACTATTATTTACTATTGTCTATTGTAGAATAATATAATTGAAAACATTTATTTTTGAAATCTGATTGTACTTAAATATTTCAAAATTAAATAAAATTTAAAAGAGTTGCAATTACAATTTTTATAAGTAGATGTACTTGAAACTATTTTCATTAAAAATTTTGTAAAACTTCCATTTTAAATGAATTTCATTAAAAAATTTACAAATCTAGATTTTTAAAAAACATTAATAACTAAAATTCTTCTAAAATTATTCAAATTTTTTAAAATACATTTAATTAATTATTTCAAAATAACGTATTTATAGAAGAATTTTAGTTAAAATCCTAAAGTAAAATTGAATTTTTAATCAAAAAGATATTATTGGAGAAATTCAATTATTTTTAGAAAAAGTAAAATTCTTCTCAGAAATTTAATTATTTTTTTTATCTTTTATTATTTATTCTACAAAAAACTCAATTATTTTCAAAAATTTCAAAGAAATTCTTTTGTGACAATTTAATTTTTTTTCAAAATAATTTTAATAAAACTTTTCGTAGAAATTTAATAGATTTCAAAAAAAATTTTAAATTCAATTATTTTCAACGTTTGCTATTTGAAAAAAATTTTACGAAACAATTCAATTATTTAAATCGAAATTTTAATCAAATTAGTTTTGAAGAATTCAATTATTTTCAAACGTAATATAATTCTTCACAAAATTCAATTTTATTGAAAATTTACAACAAATCTTTGTCAAACTTTAAATTGTCTTCATCAATAATAACATTTTTCTCCGAAATTCAATTATTTTCTCAAATATTAATTATATTCTTGGCAGAATTTCAATTATTTTTAATATACAAAATTTTCATCGAATTTCTCGAAAATTGAAATTAATGTTAAATTTCTTTTTTAATTTGTCTCTTGACAATAAATAATAATAATATAAACATAATAATTAAATTCTGATAAAATTTTTTATAAAGCATTCAATGTTCAATTCAATTAATTAATAAATTTTTTATTTTTATAGTTAAATAATTGATTTTTTGTAGAATTTTCTTAAAAAAATATTGATTTAAAAATAAATTTCAGTAAAAATTTGAGATTGTAATTGAATGTCATATTAAAAGATATTTATTTATTTGAAAATTCTACGAAAATTCATTTATTTCACTCTAAAAATAAACATTTTATTAAATAATTGAACTTTTTTTAAATTTGAATTCTTCTGAAACATTTCAATGAATTTTTTTAAAATAATTGCATTTTTCGAGAAATTTTGATAAAAATTTTGTATATTAAAAACTATAGAAATTTTAATAAGAATTATATTCAAATTTTTCTGAAAATAATTGATTTTCGGAGAAAAATTTTATTATTTATAAAAAATATTTAAATTTTGACGGGAATTTTTGGTAATTTTGGAACATAATTGGATTTTTGTGAAGAATTGTGTTACTTTTGAAAATAATCTAATTCTTGAGTTTCACAATTTAAAAATTATGTGAATTTATAATTATAATATAATTAGATTATACCGAATTATAAACAATAATTATTATACTTAAAAAAATTGTTATACGTACAATTTTATAGTTTGAAATTTATTGTAATTAATATTAATAATACTCAGAGAGTCTATAAAAATAAGAATTAGATTAAAAATAAATTATAAGAAATATTCATTTTGAAATTATATCATTTTATGAATTTACAAAAATTATTCTACTTAAATAATTGAATTCTCATAGAAGTTGATTTAACAAAAATTTCAATTAAAATTTAAAAAAATAATTGAATTTTTAAACCGTTATAACAGGAATTTTAGGAATTCATTAAAGTTTAAATAGTTTTTAAATTAAATTCCTTGAAAATTTAAGGGAAGAAAAAGTTTTAAAATCTTTAAATTTTTATTTTAAAAAATTATCAATATTTTTTTTCTTTTAAAATTGTTAAAGTTTTTCAATAATTTTAATTAAAAATTCTAAGGAAATAATTGAATTTTGGATGAATTACAGTTTTAAATTTTAGAAACAATTATATTTCATATTTATTATCATTGAAATTATTTGAAATTTCAATTCCTCGGGAAAAATAAATATGAATAAGTTTTTAAATTCTTGAAAAACAAAAAGTATTTGTTTGGAAAAATTTAATTCGTAAATTTCGTAAAATTGTTTCTTGAAAAAATGAAACTAAAAATTTTTGAAAAATACTTCTATTTCCGTAAGAAAAATTATATTTCTTTAAGAAATTAAGAATTTTCATTAAATTTGGAAAAGCAAATTTTGATAGTAACAATGGAAAAGAAGTAGTTTAGTTTTGCTAGTTTTTATAATAATAAACCAGGTAAAAATGCATGTAAGTTTCAACTGGTTCTTATCAGGCTGATTCCTGGTTTCTATCTGGCTTTTCGAGAATTACAATTTCGCATAAACTGTCGAACATTTCACAAGAATCATATTATACATAGAACTATCTGTTAATATACACATTTGTATTAATAATTATTGTCCAGCATTACTAAACGTATAGATATTACTATGCTTTTAAAATGCAATCAATCATAGACATTATCTGTGAACAACGTGTTTAGGGAACATGCAATGTTTCACTTGTTTACCACAAAACATTCATTAATGTGTTAATAAATTATGACAGTGAGGAATCGGATTTTCACTCACTCTACTTTGAATCACTATTATTTCCACGTATATAATCTCATTCATATCGTATTAGTAACGTAGTTAATCATCAAATCAACGATTTGTCAAAGTTCGATAAATTTAGCTTAACCAGAGACAATCCTTACTAACTATAACTTTCTAACTTCTCTGAAATTTTTAGGTTATGTGCGAGAACTCCGAGCAACAATTGACGATTACAACAAACAACACTAACACAACAGTTCAACCAGCGTTCCAGTGATAAAAATTTGAACTAATATGTGCGTGACAGTGACACTTTCATAGTAATAAACACTCGGCAAAGAGCTATACCGAAATCGAGTTTTCGTCAAATTTAATTAATTATTCCTACCTACAGGTTCACTAAAATATAATGTATATTAAACTTGAAGCTGCAAACAAATTATTGTTCTTAAGTGTCATAGAAAAACAATACCACTGGAGTGCTGGTTGAACTGTTGGAATTGTCGCATGAATACACGTCGCTGACTGGTTTCAATTTGTAAACGTGAAACGTTACGTCTCACATAACCTAGAAATTTCACAAACCTTCCAACGCCGTTAAAATAGTAAAATTTTTCACATATATTATAAAAACTAGAAAGTCATCACATAAGATGAAACAAGTTCATTGAAAGTACTTAATATATTTAAGTATAGTAATATATTTTTTACTATTTATAAACTTTTTAAAAAAATGTAATAAAAATGCGGTGGCTATATATTGACATTTATGTCATAGAGGTAAGTTTTAAAATCAATATTATTTTAGGTATATTTAGTAATAATCTATTCAAACATATAAGTAAATTAGCTCATTTGGAACAAATATCATTATAAAAATGTATTCTATCTAAATTATTCACGTGCATTTTTATTAAATTTTCACAACACACAATAGAAATTTTTGTTAAAAACTCAAATTGAAAATCATTAAATTTGTTCAAGAATTTCGTTAGAAACTTTTTGACGAAAAGAATTTTCAAAGTATATTTTAATTTAATAATTGATAAATAATTGAATTTTATAGAGTCGTATTCTATATTCATCTTTCTTTGTGCGATAATTAATAATTAAAAATTTTATTAGTTAATTTAAAGAAAATACATGCACTTAAAATTTTTTGATAAAATTGAATTTCTGCAAAGTTTTTTTTTTGAAAATTCTGAAAAATAAGATTTTAAAAATTTTCAATTAAAATTACCATTAAAAAGAACATTGTTTTCGAACAATTTAAAGAAACTCGTCAAAATGAATTTAATTATTCATAAAAACTCTAAGCATTTTGTAGATTTCTTTATGTTCGAAATCAAATAAATTTAATTTTTTTTTTACTAAAAACTATTCTAAAAAATATATAAAACATAACATAGTGTAAATTTTTCATGAAAATGTAACAAAAAAATATGTTTGAAATTTAAAAATTATTTTTCTTTTCATAAGATTACTTCAAATGTTTTAAGAAATTTTTTGTCTAACTTTGACGTCCTGCTTCAGGATTGCCACGCAACCTGGAGACCTGGAAAACCTGGAAATGTCAGGGAATTTTATAAAAATTGAAAAAACCTGGAAAAGTTAGGGAATTTTCATCGAAATCCTGGAAAATTTATTTTTGAAATCTAATTTTATTTAAGTGTTTCAAAATTAATTCAATTTTAAAAGAGTTGCAATTACAATTTTTTATAAGTAGATGTACTTGAAACTAATTTCATTAAAAACTTTGTAAAACTTCAATTTTAAATGAATTTCATTAAAAAATTTGCAAATCTAGATTTTTAAGAAACCTTAATAACTAAAATTCTTCTAAAATTATTCAAATTTTTTAAATTTTATTTTATTGATTATTTCAAAATAACGGATTTATAGAAGAATTTCAGTTAAAACACTAAAATAAAATTGAATTTTGAAGCAAAAAGAGATATTATTGGAGAAATTCAATTATTTTTCGAAAAAGTAAAATTCTTCTCAGAAATTCAATAACTTTTTTTATCTTTTATTATTTATTCTTCAATGAATTAAATTATTTTTAAAAATTGCAATGAAATTCTTTTGTGACAATTTAATTTTTTTTCAAAATAATTTTAATAAAACTTTTCGTAGAAATTTAATAGATTTCAAAAAATTTTTTAAATTCAATTATTTTCAAAGTTTGCTATTTGAATAAAATTTCACGAAACAATTCAATTATTTAAATCGAAATTTTAATCAAATTAGTCTGAAAAATTCAATTATTTTCAAACGTAATATAATTCTTCACAAAAATTCAATTATGTTTGAAAATTTAGAAAAATTCTTTGTCAAACTTTAAATTGTCTTTATAAATAATAACATTTTTCTCCGAAATTCAAATATTAATAATATTCTTGGCAGAATTTCAATTATTTTTAATATACAAAATTTTCATCGAATTTATCAAAAAATGAAATTATTGTCAAATTTTTTTTATTTTGACTCTTGGCAATAAATAATAATAATAAACATAATAATTAAATTCTGATAAAATTTGTTATAAAAATTCAATGTTCAATTCAATTATTTAATAAATTATTTATTTTTATAGTTAAATAATTGATTTCTTGTAGAATTTTCTAATAAATATTGATTTAAAAATAAATTTCAGTAAAAATTTTCGATTGTAATTGAATATCATATTAAAAGATATTTATTTATAAAAAATAAAATTATTGTTAGATTTTTTAAAATTTTTCTCTTGGCAATAAATAATAATAATAATAATAATAAACATAATAATTAAATTCTAATAAAATTTGTTATAAAACATTCAATGTTCAATTCAATTAATTAATAAATTATTTATTTTTATAGTTAAATAATTTATTTCTTGTAGAATTTTCTGATAAATATTGATTTAAAAATAAATTTCAGTAAAAATTTTCGATTGTAATTGAATATAATATTTAAAAAAATATTTATTCATTTGAAAATTCTACGAGAATTTATTTATTTCACTCTAAAAATAAACATTTTATTAAATAATTGAACTTTTTTTAAATTTGAATTTTTATGAAGAATCTACAAATTTAAAAACAATAATTGAATTCTTCTGAAACATTTCAATGAATTTTTTTAAAATAATTGCATTTTTCGAGAAATTTTGATAAAAATTTTGTATATTAAAAACTATTGAAATTCTGACAAGAATTTTATAAAAATTTTTCAGAAAAATTTGAATTTCGGTGAAAAATTTTATTATACATTTTATTTATAAAGATAATTTAAATTTTGACGGGAATTTTGGACAATTTTCAAACATAATTGGATTTTTCTAAAGAATTGTGTTACTTTTGAAAATTATCGAATTCTTGATGTTTCCAATAATTTTCTGATTAATAATAAACGTAGTTTTAAAAACCTGGGAAAAATTCCATTTTTTTAACCTGGAAAAGTCAGGAAATTTGAAAAAGGGTAAAAGCTTGGCAACCCTGAATGCTTATATGAAAAAAAAATGACAGAATTCTTATTCTTTTGAAAATTACGATCATTTAAAAACTATTATTTTAGAAGGTATTCAAATTTTTGTAAAAACATTGATAATGCCACTAAAATAAATAAAATTTTGGCCAAATTACTTCCGGAAGGTCTTATAATTTTTTTAATTTTATCATCTTACAAAACTTGTACTAAAAAAAATTTTAGTTTTCATAAATTTGATGTTAAAAAATTATTTTCATTTCCTTCAAAATGAGAGGAATGACAAATTTGGCAGATACTGGAAGTAAATGAGGAAATATAAATTAATGTTATTTATTCATTATTATAATCAGATTAATTAACAAAATACTGTAAGTAATTTAGTTATAGAATAACTTATTTTTGTTTTAGGTGAAATGTAGGGTAGCTATAAAATGATTAAACTTTGAAAGTAATTAAATTATTAAAATTTTCAGGGTGTGTTTGGACAGAAATTGATGAAAGTACTTTAACAACAATATGGTGTAATGGAATTGAAAAAAATAATGCCGAGGAATTTTGAAAACTGCATCAACCCTGCCTGCTAGTGAAGCGAATGCAAAGCTCTCTAGTATAAAGCGAAAGTGAAAATGCAGTTGTGATTTATATGATGTATTACATTACATGTTGTACCACGTCTATTGAGAAGATAACTTAACAGTTAAGGTTAATAAGCAGAACGGATATCGTGCATTTTATTTTCATGCTCAGGCAAATTGGAAAGAATTACGGAAGTCCCATCGATAAGTGATATCGTCAATAAGCTCTCTAGCATGCATGGATGCTCGTTATCTACGAAATTGATTGCTTAAGTAGTTGAGGGTTTGTTAGATATCAACTGAGAAATATAATGTTTTAATGTGAATATTGAGTTCGCCTGCCCGCACGGATCAGCGTGTTCCTGTTCTTGCTAAAGGGAATTTTCAACTAGAATAATTGGTCGGATGCAGCGCGGGATACGTTTGATGATAGTTACATAATAGAAGCGGTACCAAGGCTAACAAAAGAGTGCCGGGTGAGCCGGAGCGACGTGTTTAGCCTTCTCTACATAAGTATCGCAACCAGCTTCGAACAAGTTAGTACCACAGGTCGTGCTATTGGCACCTACTAACTCCAGTGGTAAGTTTGAAATCAAATTTTCAAACACTGCACGTAGAAAAAAAATCTTCACCTCCAATAAACTGTAAAATTAGTGAATTATTACTATATTAGCGAAATTTTTAGTTATCGCAACGAATAATTTCGCTATTTTCAACAATACTTTCCCTATCTCAGCGAAAGTTGTTTCTGATTCAGCTGTTCCAGTTGAAAGTTTTTTTTTTACGTGTAAAGTAAACTGGTACCAAAACTAAGTCCAGTTTTCATCATTTTAGCTCTCATCCAATTTTATTTCAATTCCCCTAAAATTTCAACCAAATTTTTAACTCAATTTGAATTTTTTTCCAACTATAGAAAAAGAATTTTCTGTCGTCAAGTTGAAAAAGGAAAGTACCTGAAACATTTTCGACTGATATGCTCTAATCTTCATCATTCATTTCTTGTCTAATCAAAATTGTGACAAAAATTTCTTTGACAATCAGTTAAAAATCAGACACGTATATTCATTCGGATTTATTTTACCAGGTAATTTTCTAAAATCATTGTAAAAAAATTGTATTTATATTTATTTAACTGCAGAATAGTTGGAAATTTTCAGAAATTGAATATTTCTCATTTTTACCAGCAAGTGTTAAAAGAAAAAATTTTGTTAAAATTAAAATTGAAAAAATGTGCTAAAAAATTAAAAAAAAATTTTCCTATAAAATTTTACTTCTTAGAAAAACTCGTAATTTATATCGAAATTTTCCGATCAAAATAATTTTTTAAAATACCCAATAGTTTCACAGTCAAAAACGTAATTAAAAATAAATGTCGAAAAATATGAAATTTGGTGAAATCTTTTAAAAAATTATTTTAATTTAGTAAAATCTTTGAAAAATAATTCAAAATTTAACAAAATTCTTCTTTAATAATTCAAAATTTGACAAAATCTTTATTAAAATAAATGAGTTTTTTAAAAACTAAAAAAAAATAATTAATCAAATTTTTCGAATAATTTTAATAAGTAAATGATTACTAAACAATTCTAAAATAGTAAGTTTTTAAAAATTTTGATTCACTTTGTTCGACGGTAATTGAATCTTAAAAAATTACGATAAAAGAATTCTATAAGAATTAGTTTTTTTTATGAATATTGTAATCTATTTTTGGGAAAATTAATAAACAATTTTTGTCAAATTTAAGAAGGAAATAATTTTTTGAAGTATAATTAAAAATTTCTCATATGATTATTTTTTATCAAAATCTTAAAAATATTTCTGAAAAATTTATTTTACTGTTTTGTGTTTGAATTTTAATTTTCGAAAATATTAAAAATAATTGAATTTCGAAAAATTAGAACGTAATAATTTTGAGAATTATACTTTTGTTCCAAAACTATTTTAATATTATTTTTAAAACCTATTTTTCATTCATTTGCATTTTTATTGAATTCATTAAAATTTTCGAGAATTTAATATTATTTCTGAAATTTTCAACTGAAATTCTTTTAAAAGTTAAATTTCAAAAATGGTAATAAAATACTTGAAAAGATGATTTAGTTTGAATTAAATTTCACAGAATTTCAATTATTAAAAATCTTTATAAGTTAAATTTCAAAAATGGTAATAAAATACTTGAAAAGATGATTTAGTTTGAATTAAATTTTACAGAATTTCAATTATTCAAAATCTTTTTAATTGTATATTTGAAAATTTTAATTATAATAATTAGTGAAAAATAAATATGGATTTTTTCATTCGGCAATTTTTTTATAGATACAAAACCATATTTTCCTGCAAAATTACGTACGGATTTCAAAATCTATGAATTTTTAGTAAAACAAAAAATTCAAAAAGGGTCAAAATATTTCCTAATCATTGAATTCCTTTCAGAAAATTACTATAAATGTAATTTTATTGAATATTTAAATTAGTTTCTTCATAAAGTTGAAAATATAGGTGTTACTCTCTCCTTAAACAAAATTTTCTTCATGTTCAAAATTTTGTTTGCAAATTTTCTTTCTTTTTTATATTTCTATTCAATTTATTTCCCTTTCATTTACTTTCATTCATAAAAAAATCGATCTTCTTCTTCAGTTTGAAAGTTAGTTGTTTGATTTTTTGTTTTCTAATTTTTTTAAATAATTTTTCTTTTTAAATATTTTCAATTTTAAAATTAATGTATTATTGTATTGAAAATCATTGAATTCTTGCTGAAATTTGTTTAAAAAATTGAGAATAATTCAATTTCTATTCAAAGAATTTTATTTTTTATGAAAACAATTATTTTCATTGAATTCTTGTGAAGAAATTTATGAAAATTTTTTTAAATCCTACCTAAAGTTTATTGAAGAATTTCGTAGGCGGTCACGTTTTTTAAAAAATATTTTTTGATCCTTTTTGTTTAAAAAAGCAATTTCTAATAAAATCTGTTTTTTAAAATAATGTTTTTCTAAAAAGTTATAATTTTTTATATTTAATTTCCTAAAATTTTGATAAAAATTAGAAAATTTTTTATTTCTAATCACAATTTTTTAAACAAAATTTTGTTCTTTAAAAATAAAAAACAATAATTTACATCATTTTTATACAAAAAATTTAAAAAAAAAAATTTTAAAAACACTTTTTTTAGAAATTTTTAAATATCTTGAGGGAAAATGTCTCTATATTTTAATATTGAAAATTTTGAGAATAAATTCAATTAAAAAAATAATTTGTCATAACTTTTGAAAATAGTTACGTCTGTTAATAATTATAAAATTAAATCCTATTTGATTATTGAAATATTTTCACAATGTTTCTTTTCAATTTTCAAATATCAAAAATAATTCCCAAGAAGAATTTCAATTTTACTACTTATAAAAATAATTGATTTACTTCGAAGGATTAATTAAAATTTTTTGAAATAATTGGATGCTCTAAAAAAAAACTTTTTTTAATTAAAAAAATGAATTCTTCATTGCAATCGCTATGCTATGTAATAAATAATTTTAAAAAATGATATAATTTTTCCTACAATTGAATACTTTGTCATTAATAATAAATGTTTATATACGGAAAGGTAAAATTAAAAAAACATTTCGTGATGAGAAAACGTCACTATAGATCATACAGTGACTAACAAGCTAATTACTCCTTTTAATTTAAAAAATTTTATCTTCTTGCGCTCGTTTATTATCACTATTAAAAAAATAATATGTTTATTTAAATTTTAATTTAAATAAAATGATGTATAATTTATGATTATGACCAACTCAATATTTCGCATATTATCTTTTTTATTTAAATATAAAATTGCATTATTGAAATATTTTTTTTTACACTGAATAAATGCAAAATATTTTCATTTCATTTATAATTTTTCAAAAGAATTTGTTTTTTAAAACGCGGTGCAATGTTTTTCCCAGTTTTACAACATAAATAATATAATATTTTAGACAAATTTTTATTTTCCGAATGCTTTTATTTTTCAAAAGAATTTTTTCTTTTGTTGAAATACAAAAAAAAGGATAATAATGAAAGTTAAATAAAAAATATTGTCATTGAGAAACTTTGGAAATGTATTAATAGTTTTTATGTCTTTCTGTATCTAAAATCTACAAGTTCAAAAAATAAAAATTATTATTTATTTTTTTTGTATTAAATTTTTCATTTTTACAAATTTGCAAATTTTTCCATTTTTTTCCTTTTTGGAAACTTAACAGTTCTTAATAGTTTTCAAATTATTAAAAAATGTTTAACTGATATTATTTTGTTTGACTTTCGTAAGAGTGAAAATAAAAAAGAAAAAATGTTTTAATTAAAATTTAAATGTTCAAAAATTAATAAATCGACGAATTAACATTTTCTTAGTGGATAAAAAATGCTTTTTTATTTTTTGCGCATACAAAGAGAAAAATTGGGAGGGAATACAAGATTTCAAGTATTTAATATATAGAATTTTATTAAAAAAGAAGCGATTTGATGTGAAAAATTTTTTTTTTTAATTTTGTTGATAGAAAACTAATTTTTTAGAACATAAAGACGTAATTTTCTCTATGTAAACAATACAATCCTTAGCCACAATGTCCTTGCAACTTGTTTTATTATGCTAAGTGGTAATTGTATATGTAATTAAACACGTGTATCATGACAATATTTACAGACAAAAAGTCACAATATTTATATAATTTTGCAAATTTTTTTTTTCTTTTTTGTTGACTTAGAAAAATTAAGATTCATAAAGAAATATTTTGAAGAAAAATTTCTCGCAGTGGCAAATAAATTTTTCACCGCGAGAATTTAGTTTCTCGAATTCAGAATAGCCATTATGCGTTAATATATGAATAATGATTAATGGTTTGAATCATTTTTGTCTTTCATATAGACGTACAGATAGTAGTAATTTTTTAAAATTCATTTTCCTATCATATATATATTTGCATAGACGCAATGTTATCAAATTTTAGTCAGTGTAGATTCTTCGATGCAATAAGTAACAAGTTTCGTAGTTATTTGACATAAAGCGAAGAATAATTTTCTAAAAGCACCTCTGAGTACACACAAGGTTTGTCAACTAATTTTATTATTATTATTTTATTATTATTTTATTATTATTAATTATTTTATAAATTTTATTATAATTATTCCATTTTCCGAATTTAAATTTGAAAATGAATTTTTTTCAATGTAGTAAACTTTTTAATTTTTAATTTCACCATTTGGACTATTATTGAAAAATTTTATTTTTTTCAAAACTTTTTTCTATTTTTAAATATTTTAAGAGTATATTTTTAATATTGTAATAACCTCTGGAAAATTGTTGTTGGATCGAAAAATTAATTCATTCTTATATGATTTAATTACTATTTTTGTTGTAAAGAAAAGCTGTGGAAGCTCTATAGTTATATTTTTTAATTAACAAAAACCGTTTGAGTGACAGGGAGGACTTGAAATTAAATATAATGGCAGAATATTCACAAAATTAAATTTTTTTTCTTTTTCTGACATTTTAGATTCTCCTTCATATTTATAATGATGCTGTGTATTGGAAAATTTAATTTATATTTATGTTAATTTCCTTATGATCGTAAATTTTGCTTTTCAATCATTTTATAGAATGATGATATCATATTCATGCTCTGAGCTTATCGACACTTATAAGCCGATAGAATCAATTATATAATAATAATCGACAAGGGATTTATATCCATCTAATCTTTTCACGCACTTGAAATTTGCCTTTTATTTGTCGTCTTTACCTTGTATACTTGCAATCAAATTCTAATTATTATATTGTATATATATATATATATTATAGTAAATAACTCTGCGTTAAAAAATATTATTCAAAAATATAATTCGTGTACAAATTAAATGACATAATTTTTCAAACTTTAAAAAATCAATTATTATTTTCTACGATTTTCAACTAAAATTCTACTTTATAAAAAATATTTCTAATAATTTTTTGAAAAAGTTCCTTGAAAATTTTCAATATTATATGAAATTTCGATTATTCGGAAATTCTTTAATTAAATATAATAATTAGAAAATCAGTGTAGCCACTAAAATTCGACACCTGGAAAACCTAGAAATGTCAGGGAATTTTATAAAAATTGAAAAAAACATGAAAAAGTCAGGGAATTTTCATCGAAATCCTGGAAAATTTTTTTTTTAAGGGCATTTAAACCTTTATGACGTCATAGCATTAAAATATATGCATTGCATCAATTGTGACGTCATAACGGTTCAAATGCCCTTAAATCTCATTTTACTTAAATATTTCAAAATTAATTAAAATTTAAAAGAGTTGCAATCACAATTTTTATAAGTAGATGTACTTGAAACTATTTTCATTAAAAATTTTGTAAAACTTCAATTTTAAATGAATTTTATTTAAAAATTTGCAAATCTAGATTTTTTACAAAACCTCAATAACTAAAATTCTTCTAAAATTATTAAAATTTTTTAAAATACATTTAATTGATTATTTCAAAACAACAGATTTATAAAAGAATTTTAGTTACAACACTAAAATAAAATTGAATTTTGAAGCAAATAGAGACATTATTGGAGAAATTCAATTATTTTTCGAAAAAGTAAAATTCTTCTCAAAAATTCAATTATTTTTTTTATCTTTTATTATTTATTCTTCAAAGAATTAAATTATTATCCAAAATTTCAATGAAATTCTTTTGTAACAATTTAATTTTTTTTCAAAATAATTTTAATAAAACTTTTCGTAGAAATTTAATTGATATAAAAAATTATTTAAATTCAATAATTTTCAACTTTTGCTATTTGAATAAAATTTCACGAAACAATTCAATTCTTTAAACCGAAATATGAATAAAATTTGTCTGAAGAATTTAATTATTTTCAAACGTAATATAATTCTTCACAAAAATTCAATTATATTTGAAAATTTACAAAAATTCTTTGTCAAACTTTAAATTGTCTTTAAAAATAATAACATTTTTCTCGAAAATTCAATTATTTTCTCAAATATCAATAATATTCTTGTCAGAATTTCAATTATTTTTAATATATACAAAATTTTCATCGAATTTCTCGAAAAATGAAATTATTTAAATTTTTTTTTAATTCGTCTCTTGACAATAAATAATAATAATAAACATAATAATGAAATTCTGATAAAATTTGTTTTAAAAATTCAATGTTCAATTCAATTATTTAATAAATTATTTATTTTTATAGTTAAATAATTGATTTCTCGTAGAATTTTTTTAAAAATATTGATTTAAAAAGAAATTTCAGTAAAAATTTTGGATTTTAATTGAATATCATGTTAAAAAATATTTATTTATTTGAAAATTCTACGAGAATTTATTTATTTCGCACTCTAAAAATAAACATTTTATTAAATAATTGAACTTTTTTAAATTTGAATTTTCATGAAGAATCTACAAATTTAAAAATAATAATTGAATTCTTCTGAAACATTTTAATGAATTTTTTAAAAATAATATTGCATTTTTCGAGAAATTTGATAAAAATTTTCTATATTAAAAACTATTGAAATTTTAATAAGAATTTTATTAAAATTTTTCTGAAAATAATTGAATTTTGGAGAAAATTTTTTTTATTTATAAAGATTATTTAAATTTTTAAGGGAATTTTTTATTGAATTGTAGATACAATTTAAAATTATTGAATCGTGTGAATTGTTTTGAACTTTTAACAATAATATAAAATTCTTCTATAAATCCATTGTTTTTAATAATTAATTATAAATATATATTAACAAATGTAACTAATTTTAGAAGAATTTGAATTATTAAATATTTTTTCAAAAATCTAATAAATTTTAAAAGTAACTCTTTTAAAATTCAATTAATTTTGAAATATTTAAGTGAAATTACTCATTAATAATTTCTAACTAATAATTTGATAAAAGTTTTTGTTTTAATTTGTGTCAGGAAAAAATGAGTGAATATAATATAGTATAATAATAATAATAATAATAATAATAATAATAATAATAATAATAATAATAATAATAATAAATAATAATAATAAATTACACTGAGAAAACATTATACTTAACTTAAATAGAAAAATAATTTTAAATGATTTTGTTTAATTGAAATTAGTTTGTAAGTTTAATCAAAATATATAGAAAGTATCTACTACTTTGATTCAAAAATATTATTTATTTGAATAATTATATTTAATTCAAACATATTTTCTGTTTTGATTTAAACAAAAAATATGTTTAAAAATTTTTTGTTTGATTCAAACTTAAAAGTGAATTATAGATAATTTAAAATCAATCATAACTTATTTTTGAATTAAATATATTATTTCTTTAAATAAACCAAAAAATATGTTTCAATTAAACTTAAATATGTTTGACTGTATAGCAAAGATATTTTAAGTTTGATTTAAACAAAATAGGATTGAATCGAAATATATCGTTTTCTCAGTGTACTATATAATATAATATAATATAATATAATATAATATAATATAATATAATATAATATAATATAATATAATATAATATAATATAATATAATATAATATTAACATCCTATAATATTGTAATAATAATTAAAAAACATTGTTTTCAAATTCATAGATTCAATATTCAATTTTCTAAAAACTGTTACAATAATAACCAACCCTCAACTCCTCTGTTGAATTGAAATAATAACTCGAAGGGAAAAATACTTTTCTCATATTATGAGATGAAATATAATATAGATTTAAAAATACAATTGTCTATAAAGAAAGATTTGAAATATCTGGGAATAGAATAATGGACTCTCAGAATAATAATCGTCTCTCAGATTTGGAATTATATTGATACCAGCTTAAACCGGATAGAAGCTGCAATAACATACTTTGATTTTCACATTCAGTTAAGATATGTTTTCATTTGTATTTTAGAATTTCATCAATTTTTTCCCCCTAACAGGACAGAATCCAGATAAAACAATAATGTACAAAGTATGTACAAATGAATTTGAGTATAAATGATAAGGTTTTAGAAGTGCAGATTGTTTTCAATAGGTCATTGAAACTTGCTACAATTTCAGGAACATGAACTCTTTCAGATATCCACTTTGAAGTGGAATTCCGCCAATTTTTTTTTTTTTTTGATAAGAATGAACTTCATCCGATACGAGAAGTGATTTATTTGTTATAGACACCGAAAGTGCCACTCGTAATTTTTCATACTTTCATTCTGTCGTGGATTTTCAGTTAATAATGAAAATTATTTTTCAAACTAATTCTTTAATTCCATAACTATCAGCGAATTTAAAGTAGTCCACAAATTCTCAAAAATAGAAAAAAAAGAATAAGCTTTCAATGTGACAAAACTAAAAAAAAGCATCCAAACAGTAGTAAATCGTAAAAAATTTTTGACAATAATGTCAATTTGTGAAAATAAAAATGTTAATTCATTCGAATGACTAGTCGGTTAATTTTTTCTTTTCCAATTATTGTAATATTTTGTTCTTATATAAAAATTGACCATTCAAAAAGTGTAGGTAAATAATTCGCGTTTTAAAAAATATCTTTTGGAGAAACTTGAGTTGCAGATAAAAAAATTAATGAATTAAGATCAGATTAATATTTGCACTAAACAAAATAAGATTGACTTATTATAAAACTAAAATTTCTGTTACAAGAAAAACTAACTAATAGATATTAAAATTAACAATGAGAAATACTTAAAAATATTCTTTTCACGTAATTCGAACTTCATCATTAAATTGTCAATTTGTGTCAGTTTTCAGTCATTATTTAACGAACACGACACGAAAACGAAGCACGCATAATGCATTTAACCTCCGCGAAAATTAGTAATGACACGAGCTGGTTCATACGTGCATATCGCCTCGTATCCTGACGTTATTTTACCTCTCCTGTATTTCAAGTCACCTTTTTTTTTGTGAAAAACATTTAAAAACCGTCTCAAGTATCAAGTATAAAAATTTTAAACAATGAACATTAATTATAAAACTCTATTATGTAAAAATAACTCTTCCGGCTTTAGTATAGAATTAAGCCCTTTTTGTAATTCTACTCACTATTTTCTACAAACTTCTTTTAACTGTAAATATTAATAATATCTTGGATCGGAAATTACGAATCAGATCCCATAGATTTTTGAAATTATAAAAAATTCGAGGCGCATGCTTATTCCTGGAAACTTTTTTAACAAAATAGTTATTTAACATGAAACCGCATTATTAACTTGAAATACACATAAATTAACTTTATTTGACATAAATTACTTTGCCCACAAAAAACCATTTAACAAAAAAAAAACATTTGTCACAAAATTCGTTTATCATAAAATTTACATTACATGAAACACATATAACATAATTACCATTTGACTTAAAAATCATGTATAACATAAATTTCTTTTCACATAAAAATTATTTAACATAAATTTCTTTCGACATAAACATTATTTAACATAAATTTCTTTTGACATAAAAATTATTTAACATAAATTTCTTTTGACATAAAAATTATTTAACATAAATTTCTTTTGACATAAAAATTATTTAACATAAATTTCTTTTGACATAAACATTAT
Source organism: Leptopilina myrica (nomen nudum) (assembly GCA_032872475.1). NCBI lineage: Eukaryota > Metazoa > Arthropoda > Insecta > Hymenoptera > Figitidae > Leptopilina > Leptopilina myrica (nomen nudum). The sequence goes on along the minus strand of CM065458.1, from coordinate 63,265,753 downwards.
TTAACATAAATTTCTTTTGACATAAAAATTATTTAACATAAATTTTTTGGACATAAAAATTATTTAACATAAATTTCTTTTGACATAAAAATTATTTAACATATAGTTCTTTTAACATAATAATTATTTAACATAAATTTCTTTTAACATAAAAATTATTCAACATAAATTTCTTTTGACATAAAAATTATTTAACATAATTTTCTTTTGACAAAAAATTCATTTAACGTAAATTTTAACTGTTATAGAATTTATTTCACATAAAATTCATTTGACAACAATTTTCTGTGGCATAAAAGTCATTTAACGTAATTTACATTTGACACACAATTCATTTGACATTAATATAATTTTACATAAAATTTATCTGACATAAATTTCATTTCATGTAATGGCAATTTACAGACTATTTGAATAAAATTTCACGAAAGAATTCAATTATTTAAACCAAAATTTTAATAAAATTAGTCTGAAGAATTCAATTATTTTCAAACGTTATATAATTCTTCACAAAATTCAATTATGTTTAAAAATTTACAAAAATTCTTTGTCAAACTTTAAATTGTCTTTTTAACAATTGAAATTAATGGTAAATTTTTTTTTAATTCGTCTCTTGACAATAAATAATAATAATAAACATAATAATGAAATTCTGATAAAATTTGTTATAAAAATTCATTGTTCAATTCAATTATTTAATAAATAATTTATTTTTATAGTTAAATAATTGATTTCTTGTAGAATTTTCTTATAAATATTGATTTAAAAATAAATTTTAGTAATAATTTTCGATTGTAATTGAATATCATTTTAAAAGATATTTATTTATTTGAAAATTCTACGAGAACTTATTTATTTCGCACTCTAAAAATAAACATTTTAATAAATAATTGAACTTTTTTAAAATTAATTTTTCATGAAGAATCAACAAATTTTTTAATAATAATTGAATTCTTCTGAAACATTTTAATGAATTTTTTTTAAGTAATATTGCATCTTTCGAGAAATTTGATAAAAATTATTAAAAACTATTGAAATTTTAATAAGAATTTTATTAAAAATTTTCTGAAAATAATTGAATTTCGGAGAAAAATTTTATTATTTATAAAGATTATTTAAATTTTGACGTGAATTTTTGACATTTTTGTAACATAATTGGACTTTTGTGAAGAATTGTGTTACTTTTGAAAATAATCGAATTCTTGAGGCTTTTAATAATTTTCTTATTAATAATCAACGTAGTTTTAAAAACCTGGAAAAATTATTATTATTATGTCAAATGACATATGTTAATGAAATTTTATCTCAAATTAATTTGATGTTTAATGAAATATAAATGAATAATGAAAATGAATTATAATGAAATATAAATTTCAAATCAAATGTTTTTTATTACCAAATAGAATTTATGTCAAATGATATTTATGTTAAAAATAAATAAATAAAATAAACTCTTCTTTTGTGCCTCAATTTGAAATTCTTATTAAAAAAAAAAACTTTACTCTTTTTGTTCCAAACAGAACCCAGTGGGCTCAGGGACGACTTGAAGACATTATTTTTGATTCGTAAGTTAAAGTTTTTTAATAATTTTCATAAAAGACTTGAACATATAGCAAAAAAAAACAAACAAACAAAGTTTTACGCTACATTTTCGCTTATAAAAGAGAAGTTGAAAATTTAAATGTTCAGGAAAATTTGACGATAAACATTTATTTAATCTGGACATTTAAATCTTTACACAATTTTTTACTAAACTTTGCAAGTGAATTTTTCGATGTTTGCAAGTAAATCTTTAATAAATATTTAGGAAAATTTCGGTGCTGTGTGGGAGAGGGGATTTGTTTCGAATATTAACATTCATCTTATTTATAAGCGTTGGAAATAACAGTTTTTTTAAAATATAATTTACTATAATTAAAAAGCTAAAGGTCGGTCACTAATTCAAGTTAATAAAGTTTTACTAATTCAAATATAGAAAGTATAATAGGTCATTTTATAAAATATTTTTTTTTAAAGAATACTTTTACTAAACTGTCTCATTAGGTGAAAAGTTGACGAATTTTTTTTTGTAACACTAATTATTAATTGATTACTTTTTCACTATTTACTATACTGTTCAATAGTGTGTAGTATTTTTTTTGTAGTACCTATCTAAAATATTTATACCATTTTATACAAATGTGTATTATATAAGATATTTCCATGAAATTCCTTATGCAAGATTCGATAATTATAGTGAATATACTCCTCGCACATGAAAAGAGGACTTATCTTCTGAAAACAAGTTTTTTTTTTTAACAGCTTGTGGCAATGACTTAATTTTTCAAACCAAAAGTCTTTGAGTGATCTCAAAAAAATTTTTAATCAATTTTTCTAACCGAAACTCTTCTATTTTGAAATTTTTTGTTTCTGTAGTTTATGAAAATAAGCTTGGGAGCTATTAAAGCTTGAGAGCCTCTTTAGTTAATGAAACAGGAGAACGTCTGCCCCTGCAATTCGGCAACCCGATAAGTTTCCTTTTTGACAAAAAAATTATTTTTAAAATCATTTTTCCAAAATTTAATTTAATTTAATTTAATACATAAAACAGATTTTTAGAACGATGATGATTGTTCGACTTTTTAAAATATTTATAACTAGATAATAAATTTAAATCGAAAAAATTGAGCTTTCGAATAAAAATAATAAAAAAATTAATAAAAGAGGTAGTTTTGTAAAGATTCAATATTTAAAAATTAAAATCCCTTAGATTTTCATGTCAATTTGAATAAAACAATGTTCCTTAAAATCTGATTTTTTTTAATGGATCAGTAAAAATATTTCTAAACGATTTATTGAAAATACAAAAAGTTTTACAATCAAATATATAATTAAAAAAAGTCTAAAAAATTGAAATTTGGTCAAATCTTTTCAAAGCTGATTTCAATTTAGTTAAAACATTTAAAAAATAATTCAAAATTTGTCAAAATCTTACGAAAAATAATTGAGTTTTTTAATAATATAAAAACATTAATGAAATTTTTCATAGAATTTTAATTATAAATAAAGTATTTCTGAAAAATTGTAAAGTAAGTGCGCTGTATAAAAAAAAATCAATTTTTTATAATAATTTAAACCTCAAATTTTTCTATTTAAAGATATTAATTAAGGTAGAACATTTTCGAAAAATTTTAATAATGGAATATTTCTAAATAATTTATTCAAAATACAAAAAAGTTTTACCATTAAATACAATTAAAAAATGTCTAAAAAATTTAAATTTGGTCAAATCTTTTCAAAACAAATTTAAATTTAGCAAAACATTTTGAAAAAAATTCAAAATTTGTCTAAATCTTGTGGAAAAATAATTAAGTTTTTTAAAAATATAAATTTTTCAAAAAATTGTAATTATAAATAAATTATTTCTGAACAATTATAAAGTATAGTAAATATAAAAAGAAGTTTATTTACTTTAGTCGAAGGTAATTGAATTCTACAAAATTTGTAATAAATTGTAAGAATTAATTTTTTATAAATATTGTAATCAATAATTTATCAAAAATATTTGCAGAATTTTTGGTATAATTAAAAACAAAATTGTTTTCAAGAATTTTAATTTGAAAATTTTGAATATAATGATTATTTTCTCAAAAATGTTGGAAATAATTTTGAACAATTTTGTATTAATTTGTATAATTTTTTGTATAATTTAAAACAAAATTGTTTTCATGAATTTTAATTTGAAAATTTTGAATATAATGATTATTCTCTCCACAATGTTGAAAATAATTTTGAACAATTTTTAATTTTATTATTTTGTGTATGAATTTTAACTATATCGGAAATATTGAAAATAATTGAATTTAAAAAAAATTAGAAAGTAATAATTTTCAGAATATTATACTTTTGTTCCAAAACTATTTTAATATTATTTTTAGAACCTTTTTTTCATTAAATTTCATTTTTATTGAATCTAACACTTGAAGATTATTTTTTTTTTGTAATGTTTGTTAATTTAATATTATTTTTAAAACCTTTTTTTCATTAATTTTCATTTTTATTGAATCTAACACTTGAAGATTATTTTTTATAATGTTTGATAATTTAATATTATTTTTAAAACCTTTTTTTCATTAAACTTCATTTTTATTGAATCTAACACTTGAAGATTATTTTTTATAATTTTTGATAATTTAATATTATTTGGAAAATTTTCAATTAAAATTCTTTAAAAGTTAATTTTTCAAAAAATTGGAATAAAACATACTTGAAAAGATGATTTAGTTTTAATTAAATGTTACAGAATTTTAATTATTGAAAATCTTTTTATTTCTAGTGTTTTGAAGCATTTAATTAGAAAACTGATTGAAAAATAATGTTCCAAAAGTTTGTCTATAAGTTATATTTTACGCGGCATAAAAATCCAAATATGTTGCATTTTACACCTCAAAAATATGGTATTTTGGCGCAAAATTTTGTGAAGAAAAGTCGGAATTTTTTAAATAAAAGTCGATAAAAGTTGTATTATTTGAAAATAGTTGAAAAAAGTGGAAAAAGTTATAATATCCGAAGGCCAGGTCCAGTTTTCTGCAACTTTGTTTCTGAACCCAAAGACAACAGTTGTTAACGTTAAGAATAACAAATGCAGTAGATTTTTAAAGTTCTTGTCTAAAAACACAAAAACAATTAAAACTGTTATTATAATCAGCCCCATAAGTAAACTAATTTTTTTTTTGCATTCAAGTAAAAATCATTCGACAAGAATAAGAAATTTGACGCATTTTGAAAAATCCAATATTATTGATCCTCATAGGGACCAGGAGTAAAGATGATAATAAAACTTGACTCTAAATTGTTAATAAAATTTCTCTTTCAACGAAAACTTGACTATTAACAAATTAACGATTGTTTAGAGGGAAATATCATGGTGTGAATGTGTTTTTAAACACTTTTTAATTCCCTTTCATTTCCACAGTCGGTAAAAAGTGTTGATGATGCTAAACGTACAATTTTCGATTTTGTTTTGAACTCGTCTGCTTGGTTGGCATTGAGACATAGCCATAGCCCATAAGGTGTTTCTGCTTTAGTCATACGCAATCCCTTGTGGAAAGAAAGTGCGGTGAAAGGACACAACTATAAAAGAATCAAAAATTTTCACCTCCTTTCGTAGTGTTCGTTCCTACATCATTGTCAACCATGAGTCTTAATATTTTAGTTAAAATAAGAACTTTTGAAAGTACCATTTTACGAAAAGCTGTGTCAGCTCGTCATTTAGAATGGACAAATTTATCCAGATGTCTAAGGTGAGTAATTTTTTTTTTTTCCAAAAAAGGAAAATAAACACTCATTAACAGGTGTTGAGAGCAAAAAAAAACCCCCGGTTCGCTGAAAATTAAGTATTTAACTATGTCACGAAATGTCTTGAAGCATTTTCTTTTCAAACCTTTGTTTTCTTTTAAAACTTTTCGACAAATTCTTCTCAGCAATTCTTTTTGAAAATGAACTATTTTCCCCAAGTGCATTGTATTGGGTTACACGGAATTATTTTAAAATTGTCAAGTTATTTTTAAAAGCTGTCTTGTTTACTTACACTCATATTCTGGAGGCATATCTATTCTTATCTCAAAATAATTTTCAATCTTCTTTTGTTGCATTTATTTTAAATACAAAAAAAAAAATAAAAATTAACGCTTCAAAAAATTGTTTTCTATTTTGTAGATATTTTCTTTTTGTAAATTTTGATTTTCAAAAATACAGAGATTGTTTTTTTTAAATATTACAAACGTTTGGTCGAGAAAATAGTAATTGTAGCAAAAAAAATCAATTTTTCTTTGCTCTGTAACAAAAAAAAAAAAAAAAGCAAATGACTTGAGCAGGGAAGACAAAGAAAACACTTGAAATACATAATTATATGTAAAGTAGAATAGAAAATTTGAAATTTAAATTAATCTTTATTTTGAAATACCTGACAGTAAAGGCAGTTTAGAATGTATTTCTTTTTAAATAAAAAGATTTGTAAAAATCTCAAAAATCAATACTCGACAACAATGGCTAAATGTTAAATATTCAAATAATGGATATTATTAAATTTAAATAGATTTTTTTTCACTAAATTAAAAAAATTCCTTGGCATAAAAAGATAAAAGTCGGAAAGGAATTTTTTTTTTTAAATAAAGAACAAAGTAGTTGACAAATTCTTGGAGCGTGATTAAGAATTTAATTTCATTTATATAATAATAAAAAAAGTACTGTAACTAATTCAATCATAGGTCATTTCTATCAAGGTTAATAAACCCCTTTAAACGTAGGTTAGAATTTCTTCGAATTAAGAAGAAGTTGCACCACCGCGCACCGTTGCGTAGAGTCCTCTTTGATGATAACAGAAATGGTATAAAAACTGTTTTTTGACTCCTTTTGAAAATAAGAAAAGAAAATTTTTTCCCCCGATAAACTAACGTTTGGTCATGTCAAAAAATTGCAATCGCAGCTAAAAGAAAGAAAATATTTAAAGAACTACGACAAAGACTATGAATCAGAATATATGCGACAATGAAACTTTTGTTGCGTTGCCCCAATAACATCACGCTTCTCTTTCTATATTTAATATGATTCAGAAATAATTAAAATTTTTATGCATATTACTCATAATTATATACATTTGAAGATAAAAGGAAAATAATTTTTCTTTAATCTTTACCTTAAGGAACACTTCTTTCCACTGCTTTTGTGTAAAATTTTATTGGCGGCATCCCGAAAATTTTTTTTAATGATTCTTCTTAATTCTTCTTAATTTTCTTCTTCTTAATTTTCTTAAATTTCTTCTTAAGTTCTTCTTAATTTTCTTAAATTTCTTCTTAAGTTCTTCTTAATTTCTTCTTAATTCTATATTACTTACTCTTCACATGATTTAAATAAATGAGCAATTCCACATAAACTGACCCAAAAAAAAATTCAATTTTAAAATAACTGTGAAATAATTCCAATTATTAAAAAAAATTCTTAAATTTCTTCTTAATTCTATATTATTTACTCTTCACATGATTTAAATAAATGAGCAATTCCACATAAACTGACCCAAAAAAAAAATTCAATTTTAAAATAACTGTGAAATAATTCCAATTATTAAAAAAAATTCTTAATTTTTTTTAAATTTCTTCTTAAGTTCTTCATAATTTCTTCTTAATTTCTTCTTAATTTCTTCTTAATTCTATGTTATTTACTCTTCACATGATTTAAATAACTGAGCAATTCCACATAAACTGACCCAAAAGAAAATTCAGTTTTAGAAGATTTTATTCAAATTGACATCATTTAAAAAAAAGCAATTTTAATTTTTCTGTAACGAAGTTTAAATCATTTTTTGTGAACTTTTCATTCCCAAAAGATTTTTTTTTAGAAGATTAGTTTTTAATTTTTAATTTCTTCCTTTTTGAAGCAATTTTAATTTTTCTGTAAGGAATTTTAAATCATTTTTTGTGTACTTTTCACTCTGCAAAGATTTGTTTGTTTTAAATAAAGCTTAGTTTTTAATTTTCTCAATTACTTCCTTTTTTAAAAACATTTTCCATTGGTAAGCTGATATTTTTTCCAGAAAATTATATAAAAAATGGAACGGCAATGGTTTATCGAAAAAATAAACAAAAAGTATTTTTAAAAAATGTTTTTTTTTTATTTTCTTGAAACCCATTGTCATCTTTTCTTTAAAATTTACAATTTTTTTGTTATATATATTTTTAGTAAAGAGTTAAAAAATGTTTTTTGATAAAAGAGTTTGTGAATTGAAAAAAATAAAAAATATACTTTAAAATTCGCAATAAAAAAGTTGAACTCTATACACGAAAAAAATACAAATTTTCACTATATTAGCGAAAATTTCAATTGTTTTAAATAATATTTTCACTATTTTAGAAAAACTTATAAGTAGTTGAAAATTTAGAATTTAGTTATTAAAAAATGTAGTAAAATTTAGAACAAAAGCTACAAAATCTGATTTCACCATAAATACGTTCTTAATTTTTTTTAACTACTTTTATTTATTTTTAAATAAAATTCTTCTTTAAATCATTTTTTGGAGAAATTTTTTCAAAAATTATAAAATTCATTTGTTTACAATTCAATTTTACGAAATTTCGTCGATGATTCGAAAATTCTTAAATTGTACCTATACGTATGTACAAATTCTGAAATATAATTGAATTCATTCGTCGAATTTTAGTAAAAATGTTATAAATTTTGAGAATTTTGATTAAAATCGTGTTAAAAATTAAAATTATTGAAATTATGCCATGAGTTTTGTTATTTATGAAAATAATTTAATTCCTTACGAGGATTTCACTACTTTTATGAAAATAATAGAAAATTGTCAAAATAAATAATTCCAAAATGAAATTAGCCGAGAAATTTATAAATAATTTGTAAATAATATTCTATTTCTGTGAAATTTTTATAATGTTTGAAAATAATTTGTAAATAATTCTATTTCTGTGGAATTTTTATAATGTTTGAAAATAATTATTAAATAATTCTATTTGTGTGAAATTTTTATAATGTTTGAAAATAATTTGTAAATAATTCTATTGCCGTGAAATTTTTATAATGTTTAAAAATAATTATTATATAATTCTATTTCTGTAAAATTTTTATAATGTTTAAAAATAATTATTAAATAATTCTATTTCTGTGAAATTTTTATTATGTTTAAAAATAATTATTAAATAATTCTATTTGTGTGAAATTTTTATAATGTTTGAAAATAATTTGTAAATAATTCTATTTCCGTGAAATTTTTATAATGTTTGAAAATAATTATTAAATAATTCTATTTCTGTGAAATTTTTATAATGTTTGAAAATAATTATTAAATGTTTGTCTAGAACTTTATCAACATTTTTTTTTTTAAATTTATTATTGAAAATCATTAGATTGTGAATTTTGGCAAGTATTTTATTAAATTGTTTGGAAATATTTGAATTTCGGAAAAAAATTTTATTATTTATAAAGATAATTAAAATTTAGATTATATGTTTTTTTTGAAAATCTTATTATTGAAAATCATTAGATTGAGAATTTTGGCAGGTATTTTATTAAATTGTTAGAAAATAATTAAATTTCGGTAAAAAAAATCTTATTTATAAAGATAATTGAAATTTAGAAAATATTTTTTAAAATTTTTCGAACATAATTGTACAAAAAAATAATATAATGATTTATTAACTAAAATTAACATTTTTTTTATATAAAAAAACAAAATTTTAATACTTCAATAATTGGGAATAATTTGGAATAATTTAATAATTTTTCAACGACATCTGAACTTTATATAGACCAATCGATTTGCCGCAACGGAAGAAGTAATAATATAACACATCTGAACTGAAAAAAACAAAAAAAATTGTTTTTATCAAAAACATGAATTTTTTTTTTAAATAATCTTTAGTAACATTTTTATTTTGTTCACTTGTCAAGAGGGAAAGTACATCAATTAATTTTCTAAATCCTATTGGATTAGAAAATCTAAAATTATTTTTTTTTTAAGAATTAAACTTTACTTTTTTTTACTTATGACATATTGAAAGATTTGAAAACCAAAATAAATGAATTTCACTTTTGGAATAAAAAAAGTTCAATGTCATACTTATTTCGAAAGGAATTATTTGGGATTAAATAATCTAATGCGTATTTTCTTTATAATGAAAATCGTCTATTCAATATATTATACTTTGTCTGATGAAATACTTTCGGATTTAAAAAAAATTACGAAATCTACTCTCTACACTTAAATTACGATCTGTGAATAGAATTTTAACTGATTCAATTAGGTTCAGGTTATTACTTGTAATGACCCAATTATAGTGACTAATGGTAATTTTTATTTTATTCGAAATATAAATACATTTTTATACTAATTGTCAGCAACTTTCTGCCTTTATCACAAAAAAATTTTTCTTTTCTTATTCAATTATTTTTCCAGAATTAGTAAAATTCTTCTTCGAAATTTAATTATTTTCTTAAATAAAAATTTCAATCCTAATTTTTGAAAAATTCTTCAAAAATTTGTATATTTTTAAAAATTTTAATGTCCCTAAAGTTCTGAACGTTCAAATGAAGAAACTCTTTTATTACTTTCTTTTATGTTTGAATTTTGGCAGAAAATATTAATTTACAAATGAAAAAAAAGGAATTGTTTTCTTAATATTTATGTTACATTTTTTTAAGTTGTCAGTTAAAGATAAAAATATTGAAATTTTCGTTCATTTGAACGTTCAAAACTTTTATTAAAATTCGGCAAAAAAATGCAATTATTTTAAAAATATGTCCTCAAAACTCTTTATGAGAATTTTGATTTTAAGAAATATTCAATTTTTCAAATAGTTTTTGTTTCAATTGTTTGTAAATTTTCCAATTTCACAAATATATATAGAACTGAAAAACTAATATCGTATAAAAATTATTTGAAAATATTCATTAAAAACTAATTTTAAGAATTTCTGTATTGGAATTTTTTAAGGATAATTAGACAATTAGATAATTAGATTTAATTAGATAATTAGATAATTTTTGAAAGGAAAAGTGTATAATTATAAGTATTATTATTTTTATAATTAATATCTCCATTGTAGTAAATTATTTTTTAAAAATAATTTTCTGAAAGTTTTTCCAAAATTCCATTATTTAAATAGGAAAATTCAATTTTTTATAATAATTGTAACAATTCACGTTTTTTGAAAGTTATTAAGGTATATAATAGTTTCAAAAAAATTACAATAAAGAAATTCTAAAAATTAATCTTTTAAAAATATTTTTAAATAATGTTTAAACAGTTTATAGTTTTTCAATTAGATGGAATTAAAAAAATTCTCAGTAAGACATTAGAAATTTTGAAAGAATACGTTTATAATTATAATTATTATAATTTTCAGAATTCTCGAAAAACTTTTCTAAAATTGTTTTGAAAAAAAATTGATTTAGAGTTGAAATTTAGTTAAAAATTGTGGAAAGTAATTGAATTTTGAAAGTAAGTTTTAGAAATTATAAATTTTACATCCCTTGAAAATACAAATAAGAAGTAGGTACATGTAAATATTTATTTAACAAAATTATTCATATTTTGTGGATAATTTAATTTAGAAGGCAGTGAAATAAAAAAAATAGAATTTAAAAATTTTTTTTAAATTAAATAAACGACTTTTTTTGTAATTGTTAATTGACTAAGGTGATTTTTTTACGTTTTAAAGTTGATCCTAGACTTTTTTGTATTTATTAAAAGGATTTCTTTCTTTTTTTCTAATATAATGAAAAGAATGTCGTTTTATATATATATTTTTTTAAATAATTAAAATCTTTCGGTTAAAAATGAATTTTCATTCACTATTATTGTAACATTAGAAAAGCAATAAATTTCAAATTTTTCTGTTTTCAATCTCTTACTAATTACAATTCACGTGAATAATAATTCCATGTTAAGAAATTATTCATTTATTTAAATCTTTATGCAAACAATAATTCCCTCAATAATTAAAATTCACGAATGAAAAAATATTTCATAGTTTCCCTATACTCTGAATAATATTTTTTTATTATTCGAAATTGTCAATAATTTCGAGTCGATTAAAATGTTGATCAATAATTTTTCCGTCTATGGCCCCATTTCTTTAATTCGAAATAGGATCAGTATTCATGAATATATTGTATTTCAAATAAAAAAAAAAGTTTTCCCAACTTTGGAAATACTTGAATCCAGTAAAAAGATATTTTCGAAAAATTTATTAAGTTTCAATATACTTTATTTGAAAGAATATTCATGTTTTTTTGAAAAAAGTTTTAATTTTTTTTTGCATTTTAAAGTCAGAAAAATTAATTTTTCGATTGCGATTCAGGCAGTTTTTTTTTCTTTTAATATATATCTTAGTAGAAATTTTTGGACTTTTGTGTACAGATGTTGTTAATTTAAATATATGACGAAAGCAATTAACGAAGATACAATGTGTACAGAGTCAAATGAGATAAATTTGTCCGCTTTGCTGACGTTCTTCTAAAAAAAAAAAAAAAACACACAAATACCCACTTGGAGATATTCCCCACAAAGTTTAAATAGATTTCCGACGAAATTCCGATACAAAGTTTGATCAAAATTAGAATAAAAAATTCTTAGAAGCATCGTCAATTTTTTTTATTATTAAAAAGTAAATTTTTAATTAATTTTTTTCTTTCAATTTTTAACTCAAGAATATGTGACACGATCTGAAGAAAGGGACCTTAGAAGTAAATAATTTTAGGTTATGTTTGCAATTTTTTAAATGAAAATACAAGAAAAGGATCAACTGTTTATGAAAATCATTAATGTTCAAGTTTTCATTACAAATAAAATATTTAATAGACACTGATTTTAATTGGAAAAATGTAAAAAAGAAAATTTTTATCAACAAAAAAGTAACACTAACATAACCTTAAAGTGATTTGCTTCTAAGGTCCCTTTCTTCAGATCGCATCACATATTACTGTCGCTTTTTTTTTTAATTCTGTAAACAAATTAAGAAAAAATAAAAATTATCAATATTAAATAAATAAGTAAATAAATAAATGAGTAAATATTAACTAAATATTATAAAATATTTATTTAAATTATCTAAATTGACTGTTAATAAATTTTTATCTAATAGAACAACATATTTCCAAAGTTTCGCGCAAAATATGTAATTGCAAGTTAAAAACCAGGGCCAGATAAAGTTGTCTCTCACAAATTTGTTTATAATTCCTATATATATGCAATCGCATGTAGATTATATTAAAATGTTGTATAAGAGCTTTATGTTTACTGATACAATTTTATTTTCGCGTTTCGCAATTCCATATCTGAATAATCTAATGTTGGATCCACTTTTACGAATAAAAAACTAAAATCTAAAAATTTCCTTTTAAAACTTTAAAAAAAAAACTTAAAACCCACACCATAAGTTATATATCTCTAACTTAAATTTAAGTAGAATTTAAATAAATGATGTAAAACCTCGTAGAAACTTCGGTCGATTTGAATAATTCGGATAATTTCGTGGTTTTGAATTCAGTAACCCAAAAAAATTCCGAGAATCAATCACAAATTTCAAATTAATAAATTAAAATTAATCTAAAATTCGCCATATTGGATCCGCCATTTTGAATTTTGCATTTTCAGTTCAGCAACCTGAACTAAATTAATGAATAAAAAAAATAAAATAATAAAAAAATATTTTTCTTTTTTCATTTAAATTTATTTATTACCTAAATATATGTTTCAGCACTTTTGAGTCTAGAGTAAACAATAAACAAAAAATAGTTTAAATAAAACAGGAATAATTGTCAAGTAATGAAAGATAAATATTAATATGTAAATAATATGTGTAATATGCAAACGATAATGTATGTGCAATATATTTAAATATTAATATTTACAATAGACTTATACTCTTAATTATACAAGTTCAGATAAAATGATATACGCCTGCGATGTAAACAAATTATAAAAAAATTGTTTAAAAAAGAAATCCGCACCTGAAATATTCTCAATTATTTTTAGATTTTATCTTTTAATTACAAAATGACACAAAATTTTCGACTATTCTTTATTTTCGAAATAAAAAATTCACTTGACTTTTTTGAAAATTAAGTTTTAAAAATAAATATTGTAAATCGAATAAAGTGTTCTCTAAATTTTAAAACAAAATGTTAAACAAAATTTTATTTTAGATTTTTATTTCGAATTTTTATTTCTTTATTTATTTATGTTTCTCAATTTTGCGTTAAAAATATGTTTATAAAAATTACTCAAAGTGCGAGAAAAATTAAAAAATTGAATTCAACGTCTAAAAACTGTTAAATTTTCTTTTTTTTCGTTTTTTTTCTTAAACTGACGTAAAAATTATAATATAAATTCAATTTTAAATTCAAAATTCAGGGGCTATTATTAATATAATTATAAAATAAAAAAATTATAAACTTAAAAAATTAAAAAAATTTTGTAGAATATATGAAAACATATAAAACTATAAAAAAGCTTCTTTATTTTTTGATGGCAAATAAATTGAATTTTAATTTTTAAAAATATTACGATACTTCCAATTATTTTAAAATTTTATATAATTTTGTAAAATAATTATTTTAATTGTTTCGTGAAAAATTCTGGGAAAAAAAGTTAAATAATCATTTTAATATTTCTTATTTTTTTCAATTGAAAAGATTTTCATTTAAAACATTTTTAAATTTAATAATTTCTAAAAAAAAAAATTACCGCATAACCCTTCTAACATTCAATTATTTTCAACAAAACTTCAACTCCATTGTAGTAAATTATTTTTTAAAAGTAATTTTCTGAAAGTTTTTCCAAAATTCAATTATTTAAATAGAAAAACTCAATTTTTTATTTGTAACTATTTTTATTTTCTTTGTAACTATATTCATATTTTCTAAAAGTTATGAAGGTATAATAATTTCAACAACAAAAAATTATAATAAAGAAATTCTAAAAATGAATCTTTTAAAGATATTTTTAAATAATTTTTAAAAAGTTTATAGTTTTTCAATTATATGCAATTAAAAAAATTTGCTAAAATCCATAAAAAATGTTTAACAAAAAAAATATACATATAAAGAAATAATATATTTTTTAAAGAATTGTAATCGAAAATTTTGAACATGATTGCTTTTTCCCAAAATATTAACGATTCTAGAATATTTTACATTATTTATTGTACTTGGATTTTTGGGAAATTTTAATTGAAAATAATGTTGAATTTGAAAAAATTATAATGAATTCAATGATTTTCAAAAATTTGAAGTTGAAATTCGTCAAAAGTTGAATTAAAAAAATTTTAAATGAATTCAATTATTTTCAAATTTTGAAAGTAAAATTCTTCAAAAGTTGAATTTCAAAAAATTACGCAGTAAAAAACTGGAAAATTATTCTTTAATAACATTAATAAACACTATTTATATTGTTAATAAAATTTTACAACAATTAAATTCTTCAACACTTTTTTAATTGTGTATTTCGAAAATTTAATTAGAAAAATTATTTTTCAATAATTTTTGCTAACAATTTTTTTCTTATTAGTTGAAATTTGAATATATTGGATAAAGAGATTTTTTATACTGAATATATCCACGTGGATATTTGATATATAATTTTATAAATTTAGGTAAAATGGGTCTTTTATATAGGTCAATCGATTCGTTTCGATGCCAGAAATATAATTCTCCGAAGCATTTATTAAAATTTCTAATATGAAAAAAAAGATGTTTAAAAGAATGTAAGAAAGTAAAGGTAAAATATTTTATTATGATAAATAAACGAATAAATAATAATGAAGATTAAAAAATAAATAAAATAAAAAAAGGTAAAATAAAATTATTTATAATTAAAACTTTTAAAAGTTAGAATTAAAAGGCTTTGTAGTAAAAATAAGATGAGAAATAGTAAAAAATGGATGAAAGTTTAATGTTTCGATGAGAACTATAATTTATATTCTCAGCAAAAGGTAAAACAATCGTTTCCAATTTAATTAAAAAATGGCAAATAAATTAAAATTGTTTTATTTTTAAAAGTTTTTTGTTTTTAAAACAATTTTAATTTACGTAAAAGACAATGTAAAAGAAAAGACAATTAAAAATTAGCGTAGAAAAAATTAAAAAATTAAAATTTCCGATGAACAGCCAGCAGATTGCGATTAACTGATGGGAATATAAATAATTGATAATGAACATATAAGTATATACAAAAAGAAGAAGTCAGTGAACTCTTGCAAAACACTTACGTATTTATTTAAGATTTTTTTTTATATCGTCTGCTTTTTCAACATATTATGTTTTCAAATAATGATTAATCTTATTAATATCAGTTTTTTTTAGATATATTTTACAATGTCTATAAGAAGTAAATTTTAGAATAAAGTTTTATCACAGTTAGGACAAATTTGAAAATTATAATATCGCCTATAAAATGTCAACAATTTAACCTCTTTCACTTTTAACAGTTTCTGATTAAATGAATTAACATTTAATGAATTCGTTACTTGCATTTGAGACAAGGATTTTTTTTCTCGCTTAAATTAATTAAATTAACTATAAAGTTTAAAGTCAATGACAACTAAATTTTTCTTTTTCGACTCCAACAGTTAATTTGCCTGTCGGGAAATAAATGAATTTTTTAATTTTTACAAAATTAATTTGTTCAAATTATATGTTTGAAGTACACATTACTTTCAGTTTTCAAATGATGAATTTAATTCTACACTTTTTAAAAGGTTGTGAAGGAAAAATACACAATTTTAATTTTGGTGCGGCTTTTTGTATTTTTTTTTGTTGCAAAAAGCATCTTTTTCCGAAAATACGTTGCAGAAGAAAAATGAATTGAACTTGAATTTTTTTGTATAAACTCTGCATTTAGCTTATTTTTAGAATACAACACATCGTTTTTAAATGAAAGAAGAAGAAAAAAAAAAATTCGCAAGCTACTAATCTTCCCAACCAGCCCTGGTGTCTCTTCATGCATTGATCGCGTGCTCAGCTCGTGAATTCTCTCACACGTGAATACGCCTACGTTTTGGTAACAAAGTGTGTATAACTACTGTAGCACACAACATCCAATCAAATTCACGCATATGAGTCAATTATTATCTTTCACTGTTTCTTTCTCAAATTGATTAAGTAGTTAACTAGCAAATGAATGAAAACACATACATGGAACGAAATACTTTCATTAGAAAGAGAATGTTAAATATATACGTATAGAAATGTAAAAGAAGCAACACGTGTGGAAAAATACTTTTAAACTTTCGTCAAAGTTGAAGTATTTTCTACTCTTTTTTTTCTATATAATAAAATTCGTTTTATTAGAGAAAAAAGAGGGCAAAGAAATAATTTTTTAACATAAATTTCAAATGACGTAAAACTCATCTATTTGTTAAAAAATCCATTAAGGTCAAATTTTATCAACATATATGTCATTTTATTTTCATCTAAAATTCATTTGTCATAAATTTCATTTAACATAATTCTCATTTGACATAAATTTCAGTTTGGCATAAAAGGTATTTGCATATTTCTCATTTGACAGAAATTTCAGTTTGGCATCAAAGACATTAAGCATATTTCTCATTTGACAGAAATTTCAGTTTGGCATCAAAGACATTAAGCATATTTCTCATTTGACATAAATTTCAGTTTGGCATCAAAGACATTTAACTTATATAATTCTCATTCGACATCATAATTTATTCAGTAGTTTGACATAAAAGTCATTAAAAAAATTCTCATTTAACATAACATTCAGTTTACATAAATTTTCTACATTAAATATAAAAATATCGGCATAAATTTTAAAAGTAATCAATTAAATGTTATCAAGAACATATTGTGATTAGTCAATTTTGAAATTCGCGCCCATATTTTCATGTTAAATGAAATCTATATGTGAACTCAATTTTTTGTCAAATGAGAATCATGTTAAATAACTTTCTCGTCAAATGAAATGAGAATTTATTTTTGAAATCTAATTTTACTTAAATATTTCAAAAATAATTAAAATTTAAAAGAGTTGAAATTACAATTTTTACAAGTAGATGTACTTGAAACTATTTTCATTAAAAAATTTGTAAGACTTCAATTTTAAATGAATTTCATTAAAAAATTTACAAATCAAGATTTTTAAAAAAAACCTTAATAACTAAAATTCTTCTAAAATTATTCAAAATTTTTTAAAATATATTTAATTGATTATTTCAAAATAACGGATTTATAGAAGAATTTCAGTTAAAACACTAAAATAAAATTGAATTTTGTAGCAAATACGTATATATTTTTGGAGAAATTCAATTATTTTGGGGGAAAGTAAAATTCTTCTCAGAAATTCAATTATTTTTTTATCTTTTATTATTAATTCTTCAAAGAATTAAATTATTTTCAAAAATTTCAATGAAATTCTTTTGTGATGATTTAATTTTTTTACAAAATAATTTTAATAAAACTTTTCGTAGAAATTTCATTGATTTAAAAATTTTTTTTAATTCAATTATTTCCAATGTTTGCTATTTGAATAAAATTTCACGAAACAATTCAATTATTCAAACCGAAATTTGAATAAAATTAGTCTGAAGAATTCAATTTTTTTCAAACGTAATATAATTCTTCACAAAAATTCAATTATGTATATTTGAAAATTTACAAAAATTTTTTGTCAAACTTTAAATTGTCTTTATAAATAATAACATTTTTCTCCGAAATTCAATTATTTTCTCAAATATTAATAATATTTTTGGCAGAATTTCAATTATTTTTAATATACAAAATTTTCATCGAATTTCTCGAAAAATGAAATTAATGTTAAATTTCTTTTTTAATTTGTCCCTTGACAATAAATAATAATAATAAACATAATAATGAAATTCTGATAAAATTTGTTATAAAAATTCAATGTTCAATTCAATTATTTAATAAATTATTTATTTTTATAGTTAAATAATTGATTTCTTGTAGAATTTTCTTATAAATATTGATTTAAAAATAAATTTCAGTATAATTTTTGAATTGTAATTGAATATCATATTTAAAAAAATATTTATTTTTTTGAAAATTCTACGAGAATTAATTTATTTTACTCCAAAAATAACTATTTTATTAAATAATTGAACTTTTTTTAAAATTGAATTTTCATAAAGAATCAACAAATTTTTAAATAATAATTGAAATCTTCTGAAACATTTTAATAAAATTTTGTTTAAGTAATATTGCATTCTTCGATAAATTTAATAAAAATTTTGTATATAAAAAACTATTGAAATTTTAATAAGAATTTTATTAAAATTTTTCTGAAAATAATTGAATTTCGGAGAAAAATTTTATTATTTATAAAGATTATTTAGATTTTGACGGGAATTTTCGACAATTTTGAAACATAATTGGATTTTTTTGAAGAAGTGTGTTACTTTTGAAAATTATCGAATTCTTGAGATTTCTAATAATTTTCTTATTAATAATAAACGTAGTTTTAAGAACCTCGAAAAATTCCGTTTTTTAAACTCGAAAACCTGGAAAAGTCAGGGAATTTGAAAAGGGTAGAAGCGTCGCAACCCTGAAATTTTATGTCAAATTAATGAATGTTTCCCAAATAAATTTTATTTAAAGTTTTATTTTCCATTTTTTGGTAATAAAATATACTAATACATGACTAAAATTCAAAAATTGTTGTAAAATTTCTATTTATCAGTAATTTTCTACGATCACAAGATTTGAATCTGTAAAATTTCCCTAATAAAATACTTTTTAAATTCATCAACTGAAGCAGTTCAGTAAAAATTTTCACTGAAATCCAGTCGTATTTCACTAAAAACGCAAGTGAAATTGAAAATACATTTTAAATTAATTTATGGAAACTGAAAATTTTTTTTTTCGCTATTCTATATGGAATTTTTGTGTGCGCAGTTATCGACGAATCATCTGCTCTGAGAGAAAAAAAAGATTATTCATTAGCATTGAATTAGCATGTTTTATTTTGTTGTTAGGACAATTTGAGCTTATTAACGAAAAAAAGTTACACCCGCTCTTTAATTCTCGAATCATTGTCTCGAAAACTGTGTATATATAGGATGTCATCAAATATGGATAACAGATTATTTTCTGTCAAAAAATAGTGTTTGTTTTTAAAATATATATAAAGTTCGTTTCATCATATTATCAACAATTGCGAGATATACGCTTACCTTACTAAAAGAAATCCAAGACCTGTTTTTTTTTTTGGGAGAATATATAATAAATAACAATCGTTTTAAATCGAAAGCTTTTCTGATGACGCATTTATATTTTACTTATAACTTTATTCGCACTGACACTGTTCATAGAATTAAATTTTATTAACACTCCTCACGCGAATTTGATTTTGAAAATTTTATTAACGACTGTTGTGTTAACAACATATGTTAGAATCAAGTATATAATGTTGTGTTAGTTGAAATGAATCTTGGTTGCAAATTTCTTTGACTACAAGAAGTTAGATATTCTCGATGTTTATCTAATGATTTTTTATTTTTTTTGTTGCAGCACAACAATGTCGCGAACAATGTTGAAGGATTCGCCCAATGCGGCTTTAGATAAATCATTACTAAGCAAGTATATGGAATTGCCCCAACCTGACAACAAGGTGCAAGCAAAGTATATTTGGATTGATGGCACTGGTGAGGGAATCAGAAGCAAAACAAGAACTCTCGACTTTGTTCCAAAACACCCTTCAGGTAAGTTCTATGAAATACATTTCCGCCACGAAAGGAACCTTAGCTCCAAATAATTTTTTATGTTATGCTTTTTATTTTTGTTAATTAACCCCTTTTGTTGTGATGAGAAAAATCTTAAATGTGGATCATGTTAGGACCTTTAAGGATTACCAAAATTTATAGATCTCTTATGAATGTATTTTTAATTCTTTGGATTCTCTTAAAATTCGTTACAATCGGAGGGTTTCATATTCTTTCTTATAAGTAGCTATAAATTAAGAAAACAATTTTACTTAATTGAAACTTAATTTGTGCGACGACTCCAAATTAAAACCCAATAAAATTGCTTGTTCTTCAATAATAAAGAGCGAAATTGAAATAGAATCCTTTTGGCAATTAAGGAACCTCCACTTATTGAAATTTAGTGCTTTTCTCCCGAACAATTAAACATCACTAGGGATACATCTAGACTGCAGCTAATGACAATAAAAAAAATTTTCATTTACAGACCTACCAGTTTGGACCTATGATGGTAGTTCAACATATCAAGCCGAGGGGGGAAACAGTGATATATTTCTACACCCCGTAGCTATTTACAGAGATCCATTCCGTAGGGGAAACAATAGATTGGTCCTCTGTGAAACCTTCAATCCCGACAAGACGCCAACCAAGAGCAACAAGCGTCACAGCGCCAACAAGGCAATGGAAACCGTCGCCTCTTCCGAGCCATGGTTCGGAATCGAGCAGGAGTACACATTTCTGGACTTTGACAACAGGCCCCTTGGCTGGCCCAGGAACGGCTTCCCCGGACCCCAAGGTCCCTACTACTGTGGCGTGGGAGCAGACAAAGTCATCGGCAGGGAGATCGTCGAGGCCCACTATCGTGCCTGCTTGTAC
This sequence comes from Leptopilina myrica (nomen nudum), assembly GCA_032872475.1. Lineage (NCBI taxonomy): Eukaryota > Metazoa > Arthropoda > Insecta > Hymenoptera > Figitidae > Leptopilina > Leptopilina myrica (nomen nudum). The sequence goes on along the minus strand of CM065458.1, from coordinate 63,244,643 downwards.
GCTGGTGTCAACATTTCCGGAACCAATGCAGAAGTGATGCCCTCCCAGTGGGAATTCCAAGTGGGGCCCTGCCTCGGCATCAAGGGCGGAGACGATCTCTGGATGGCCAGGTTCATTCTCCACCGCATTGCCGAGGAGTACGGAGTGATCACAACTCTCGACCCAAAACCCGTCGATGGCTCTTGGAATGGTGCCGGTGCGCACACCAATTTCTCCACCAAAGGCATGCGAATGGACAATGGCATTGTCGAAATCGAAAAGGCCATTGAGAAGCTCAGTAAGCGACACATGAAGCACATTCAGGCCTACGATCCAAATGAGGGCAAAGACAATGAGAGACGTCTCACTGGCAAATGCGAAACAAGTAGTATAAACGATTTCTCCGCTGCTGTTGCAAGCAGAAATGTGAGCATCCGCATTCCGCGAGGCGTTGCCGAAGAGAAGAAAGGCTATCTCGAGGACCGAAGACCCAGCAGCAACTGTGATCCATACTCCGTTTGCGACGCTCTAGTGCGTACCTGCATTCTCAACGAATAAACTGGAACATCAACGATGGCATTAGTTTCGATGACAAAAATGAATGTGAATATCGCGCTCCCCAGAAAGGTTTATAGCTAAGAAGCAAACAAATTTATAGGTACTACAAAAATGCTCTTCTTCTTCTTCTTTAAATCTTATGGCTTCGAATTAATGAAACCAATTCTTGTATAAAAATGCTGATTGAGTTATTAAAACACGTTTTAATCTACCAATCAAAGTACTTTTTGCAGTTGCGTTTGGGGATCATTGGCATCTCTGGATTAGATTCGTGTTATATTTATCTTGATCGAAAGTTGATTTCTATTTGGATTTGAAACCAACGCTCATTGAATCAATCCAATAAAGACTTGAGAATTTTTTAACTAATGATCCTCTCTGTATTTCTCCTCATCAAGAGATTAAAAACCCCAAATTTTTTCCTTCTTAGGTATCTTTCTTCAGAGCGTGACACATATATATATAAAATATACAAATATATATAAAGTTTACAATGTTTAGCTATGAGTTTCATATTGATTCGTTTTAAAGTACCTTTTTATTTTGGCATCATATTTATTAGAACGGTTGAAAACGAAGCAAAAGTCAGCTGAAAGTAGCAAACGTACTCAGCACCAATCTTCATAGGTTTCAACTACTAACATGCTTCTTCATCAAATTTAATAATAGTTTCATCCAATGCGGATTAAATTCTCAATCAACCAATCATGAGTCGTTAGAATGGCTTTAAACATTCATTACATTTTGCGACCGGATAATTGAATAAAATAAACAATAAGAATATTAATAAACATTAGCAACTTATCCAATCACTGATACACGTCCCGTGAATATATTAACTCCAATTCACCAAATTGCAACCGAATCACTATCAAGTGAGGTAAACCGTCAAGAACAACGTTGATGCAAAGACACTGAGACAGAGATCAAGAGAATAAACACTGTTTACTCACGACGCCATTATTAACAATTCCTGCGGACAATGTTAAATAAAACCCTAAACAAATCACAATAATAATGCACAATTATACACAATTGAGTTTTATTAATCGCCAAAGATTAACCATCGTCCGTACCGCTCACACTCGTACATGGAAAACCTGTAAGAAACTTCGACTATCGCCGCAAGACCTCGTGAAAATTCGCAAATACGATTTTAGGCCCGTCACATAGTGACCCACAATAGACAAAAGTTTCCTCGAAGGGACTTATGGAAAGAACGAACTAACCTAACCATATATTCAAATCACCAACGTTTCAGTTACCTTGTTACAATTTTAATTGTGCTCGCTGGAATTAGCCCTTGATGATTTAAAGAAATTCTTGCTATTTCAGAATGACTAGAATCACTAGACAGCAAATTTGATAAGTTAAAAATTAAATTATTAGTAGTCGATGCCTGAAGATTGGTTCTGCTGCTGCTAGCTTCAGCCGGCTGGTTGAAAATGAACCAGATTGTGATAACTGAAATTAAAAATTTTCATTAGAAATGGTTTTGAAACAATAATGTAAGATTTTATCAGCAATGAATGCTTCAAAGAAAATGTTCTAAACAGAATTTCATTTTTAAACTTTTGTTGTGAAAGCTTTTGATTTCCATTTATGCCAGAAAGAAATAGATGTACACTATTTTTTATAATCATATAGTTGTGTTACTTTTCAAAACTGGTGGTTTTTTTTTTAGTAATTGACGATTAATTTTAGACAAACTGTCATTGCCAAACTAAGAATGTACTAAATGTGTAACTATAATATTAAAGCCTTTTCAAGTATTACTTTCTTTTTGAAAAAAAAATACAAACTTTTTGGCAAAATTGAAAATTTTTAAATATTTTATCTTTTGAATAAAAGGTGTCACACTTTTAGATGTCTTGATGTTGTATTCTTCGTATTTTAGAGCTGTCTTATATTTGTGCAAACTTTTCCACTTAATATTAGTCTTCACTAGACGATTTGATTGTAAAATGTTTGAAGCACTTGAATGGTACCCATAAACTTTAGGTCTAGTTGATACTGGTATTAGTGGAATAGTTTGGTGAGAAGTAGTTCTGACTAGGCAAAGATATAATGTTTTTTTCCGGGTGTCGGTGATGAAACGATTGTTCAGTAAATTTTATAATTGTTAACAAGTTATATGAGAACGACAAGAATCTAGTATGGGCTTCTTGAAGATTTTCTCACTGTTTATAGAAACCAATTATAAAGAAACCAGTGTTTAACGAGCATTTATAGTAGAATATGAAATTTTTCGCCCAATGAGAGAACATTTTTGTCAATTACTTTAATTTTCTGTACATAATTTTAAATCTACGCATCGAAGGAGGCATAAAAAGAATTAATCAATTTTATTCTATTCTTTCACAATGTATTTTTGGCACAAAATGCCACAAGCGACGCAAATATTTTAAAAAAGCATAATGCTCTCTTTATTTTTGATAGAAATATTAAATAAAATGTTTTAAGTGTCACTCTGTGCAATATAAAAATTGTTGTTAGAAATAATAATTGAAGATTATAGATATATATATATTTACCCACCAGGATTATAATTAACTGGTTGACAATAAAGAAGAACCCCAACGATGCGCACTGAGCTCTCAGGGTTGTGTGAACCCCCCTCGGGAGTTCCTATCGGCGCAGGGAATTAATAGTGTGTTAATAATAAATATTTCAATCCAAAGTGACAAATGCACGTTTAGTTTTCTCTAATGCTAAGCACTAACATAAGTCAGTTTGAAACTTCAATGCGTATGCTGGTTACACCATCGATAATTAAATTGTATAAAAATTTCTATTTGTTTATAGAAAATATATGAAAGTAGAATCTATGTAAAACATACATATATATATATATATATAAATATATAACTAATGAGTTCTTTAATCAATAAAAAACTATTATTTTTAAACTATATATTACTTTTCCATGTTTGTCTGTTAATGTTCCTTCTTCAGCTCTTATTATATATCCCTGAGGTTTAAAAAAAACTATTCACCAATAATTTAAAATAATCGATATTTTTTTATTTTTTCTTTCTTCAGTTCATGTTCCTTCTTCAGCTCTTGTTAAAAACCCTCTGTTTCTAAAAATTACAAGTATAATTATTTTTTCAAAATTCAATTATTTTTCACAATTTTCAACTATATAAGCTTTTTATCTGTGAATCAGTTATTAACTATAATAATCGTCGTATTCATTCATTCATTCTGTCCACACCTGAAGTTAATCATGATTATGTTTTTGTTTTTCTTTATGTTTTGATAGATAACATTAATTTTCACTCTTACTTTTTAAATTTCATAGTCGGTATTTATTTATTTTTTCTAGAAATATTATTTTTATTTTTCAAATAATAGAAAACTATTTTTATTAATCTACAAAATTTATTAATCTTATTTTTCAATATTTCTCTTCTTTCCAGAAAAATTAGCACTTTGTAACAACATTTTAGGACTAGGTAATTACCTCTTATCATTTTTTCTAAAAAAAAATTATAAAACAGTTGGAAAATTAAAACTACAAAATATTTTGCACATTTTCTGCTTCTCAATGACAATTTATAAACAAAGTACAAGTTTTAAGTGGAAAAAAAGTTATAAATCAAATTTTGATTAAGAAAGTTGATATTTATTTTGGAAAAAATATTTACAGAATTTGTTTGTTAAAAACTATATACTATCGAAATTATAAGAAAAAATAAATAAATAAAACAATTTTTATTTTATATAACAATTTTTTGATACCCCAACTTTTGTAACAATCTTTTCAGTTATTTTCAAATAGTTTTAAAAATATTACGATTATTCTTATTCTGACTTTTGGGCAGAAATATTTTTATTTTATTATTTGTTTTGCTTGAGAAATTTATTGAACACTTGATCAGGGTTTGTCAGGCATTTGTTCATTTGAAAGTTCCTGATTTTTTCAGTTTAAAAAATGGAAATTTTACAGGTTTTTAAAATAATATTATTTTTTACCACATTAATATTACGAAATAATTGATTTCGTTTGACGATTTTTTATAACATTTTTAAGAAAGAAATTTATAAAAAAATTTCTAAATAATACAATTTATATGAAATTGAGGAAAATTTTTGAAAATAATTAAATTTTTGGCAAGAATTTTATTTTAAAATTTTTTAAATAATTGAATTTTGACAAAAATTTTGTTAACAATTTTTAAAATAATTGAAATTTCGATGAGAATATGAAAAATCTTTTGAACATAATTGAGTTTTTGCAATTATTTATCATTTTTCCAAAATTCAATTTTTTTATCGTTTTAAGTAAAATTCATCCATTATTATTCCATTATTATTTTTAATAATGAATGAAATGTGTATTAAAAAATATGACGAATTTTATAAGAATTTGAATTATTAAACTTTTTAATAAAACTAAATTATCTTTAAAATCTGTAAAGTTCAATTTGTTGTTAAAAATAGAAAAAGTTTGAAATAAATAAAATCTTTTTAATAATAAGGAATACATTCAGAATTTTCTTATGAATTTTCGAAATTGAATATTTTTGAGTACTTTTAACAAAATTTTCTGATATTTTTCCTAATTTCCTGAATGTATTTAGAAAAATAGTGATTTTGAGTGGAATTCTTCTGAATAATTGAATTTTTTAATGTTAATGAAACAAGAAACTTCATGCGCGCGTTATTTTATTTATTTCAGTTTTTTTATAATTTTTATAATTTAAAGAAATTCGAAAAATTAAATTTTTAAAAAATATATTGCAATAACTTTCAAAAGTTAATATAGTTTTTCATATTTATATTAAGAAATTTCCAAATAATTGAAATTTAGCAAAATCTTTTAAAAATAATGAAATTTTTGAAGAATTTCGTTAAAAAACCGAAACATGATTTCTCCTATATTTTAATAAGCCTAGGAAAGTAAGTTTAAACAATTTTCAATTCACTTTTGGTTCAAATATATATTGAAATCTTAAAAAATTTTTCTAAAATATTTCCAAGAATTAGTAATCCAAAAATATTGTAATGTAATTTTTCTAAATTTGAATTTCTTAAGGGCATTTGAACCATTATGACGTCATAAATTTAAAACTATGCTTTTCACACATTGTGACGTCATAGTGGTTCAAATGCCCTTAAAAGAATTTTTGTATATTATAATAATATATAAGAAAGTAATTAATTTTTGAAAAAATTTTAATTAAACATTTTTCTGCTAATTGATTTTTCCAAAATGTTAAAAATAATTCTAAAAAATTTCAATATGAGAGTCACGCTCCGAAGAAAGGTACCTAAGAAGCAAAGCATTTGAGGTTATGTGATTAATTTTTTTTTTTAGTAAAAATACAGAAAGAGAATGAATTATTGATCTTCAAGTCTTCAATATATCCAAAATATTCAATGACAATTGGTTTCAAATTCAAATAATTAGAAATAAACTTGTTTAATAACATGAACCTAACCTAAAATTCGTTTGCTTCTTAGGTACCTTCCTTGGGAGCGCTATTATTTTTTGTATATGTATTTTAATTTTTGGAATTACGTGATGAAAAATATTAAAAACAGAAAAATTAAAATATTAAAATTTTAGGAATTAATTTTTAAAAAATATATATTTTAATATTATTTTTAACAGCTACTTGAGACTTCGGATGCAGTAACTCGCTAAACACGTTGGTGGATCGCTTTAATTTAAATTGTTATGTTATGAATTTATGTTTTTATTTAAGTGAATTACATATTTACAAGCATATATATTTATTGATTATGTGTGTCGAAGAAGTTTAGAATTAAAAATTTAAAAAGCACAATAGTGATTCTCGAAAATATCAATAATTATTATTAAATTTAAAAGCAATTCTAGAAATGTAAATTTACATCTGGAATCACGTGATCTTACATATAGTCACATGCCCTTAAGCTGTTCAGCCACAATACTCCGAAGTTTGTTATTATTATTATTATTATTATTATTATTATGTAATATAATAAAACAAACAAATTTAATTATTATAAAAAATATTTTAAACCTGTCGAGACAATAGTCTAAAATTTGATGAAGTCAATATGATTGACTAATGAAAAAATGTTATTAATAAATCACGTTTTTCAACCTTTTGCCTGTCAAGTAGTTAGAAAATGTTCTTGTTAAACGGTATTTTTATTTTTCTCATTGAATGTGTAATGTAATGTTTTATTGTTAAAGAAAAAATGTTTCGCCCCCGAGGAGATAATAAACTTGACCCTATATCTTCCATGTTGCTCATCATATATATTCAAGAGCAAGGGTGTTAAACAAAAGTTCCATCGGTTTTATTCTTGTTGTATCGTTATAAGGTTTCCATTGTATCACTCAAGGTATCCGAAGGTATTCCTAAACCTTATATTATCCAATAAGTGGCGTCTTAAGACTGTTTGTCGACTTAGATGAGATAGACATATATTTAATGCATGAAGAAGAGTACATATGAATGCTACGCGTTACAATATTGGTGCATATTTAAACATAATTTGTAGTCGACTAAACGAGCTGCACCCGACCGACGAGCTCCGAAGTGTACCTTTTTCCAATATCCTCCACAAAATTACTAACCCACAGTGCATATATTTTCTTTAACAAACAACCTTTGGCATAACATTATTTAAATTCGTTTTTCATTTATTCAACAAAAGGTAATTTTACAAGAATTTTTTATTTTGTACTTTACTAGGATCAGTATTTTCACGAATTCTGTTATACTTTTTTCAATTAATTCTCACGGATGAATGTAATTTCTCAAAATAAGAAATTAATTTCGAAAAGCACTTGGAATCATATCGTCAGCCTGGTGGAAGACTGTACAAAATTTCAAGAAACCGTTAAAAACCGTACCAATTCAAAAGTTTGTTTTGAAAACACACCTGATGCAGATCCGTAAAAGTGGTGCACTAAAGAATACCTAATGATTTACAAACAATTGATTTAAATTATTAGAATGTTTAAGTAGGTACGTTAATAATCCGGCAAGAAGAGGTTGTTTAAAATAAATTTATACAAATATCGCTAAATTCCGAATCATTTCGATGCCAAACTTTAGTCATTTTTGATGTTCCATGTTTTAATTCCTTTGAAGATATAATTCATCTACACATTCTATTTAATTTGCAATGCATTTTAATTTTTATAAATAATTTGAATTTTGAAAACAATTCAATTCTGTTCAGTGCTACAAAATTTGCATAATCAGATAGAATTCCATTGATTCATTTTAATCAAAAGGTATTAAAATGAATGCACATATGGTCAAAATTCATTCGAAGGTAGTCAAAATTCATATGTTAATTAGAAACCAATGTTCTTTTTGAAATTTTGTGTAAACATTTGAATCTATTTTAATTTTTAATCCACCTCTTACCGAATAGAATGTTTTACAAAACCTCTAGCAAAAAATCACAGTTTATAATGAATTCTTAAAAAGGTACAGTTTTTCACCAAGCCGACGATATGTTTATACTTTACTTTAGAACTACTAACTTAATTTTGAAAACATCAAAGAAGTCCTTTTTACCATCAATTGTTATGTGAAAATGAGACTCACGCTTTTCCAACAAGTTAAATCCTTTTCAAAATTCAAGATTAGAATTTTTTTTTTCAAAAATCGAGTTAAAACTATAAAAATTTAATTCTTTGTTTGTTTCTGTATTCCTTTTATTGTTATTTTACTTTTTAATTAATTATTTCTAGTCATTATTGTTCAAATTTTAACCTTTCCTCAGTAGTGAAGCTATAATGACAAAATCTACTTCAAAATAAAATCATTAAACCATAAATGAAGCGTTTTGTGCAGAATCCGCATAAGTCCTTTTTTTTATTGAAAATTTATCTTTAAATGAAGCTCTACAATCTGGTAAAATATTACATAAGTGACTAAACTCTAAACCCTGTAAAAAAAATAAATAATTAAATTATTATTTCGTGCAGAAACTTGTGATATTCTTTAATAAATTTAATATACTTGTGATCCTTGTGATGTTCTTGACGTGTTTTAATAATTTATATTAAACAGTTTAAATTATTATATAAATGAAATTTACTCAAGGGAAGCAAAAAGTAATAGTGCGGTGACTGAATTTAATTCAAAATCAAAAAAATATCAAAAATTGCTTCAATTTATTCTTAAAACAATTTTATTATTTATAAAATTTGACTAAAACTGATTTTTTCAATAAAAAACAGCAAACGAGAAAATTTTTGTAAACTGTGAAAAAATCAGCTTGAAAAATTAATTTCTTGATGATTAAAATTAAAAAAAAATTATAATCATATAGTTTTTCGTTATTCATAAAATTGTTCTATTTTATATAGTCCAAAGTTGTAATTTTTTGTGCTAGTGGAAATTTAATATAAATATTTAAAAAAATCATCAATAGTATATGGTTCTGCGATTATATCTATTTATCCTTCGGTCTAATTACATAAGAACCCTAATTTGCCTTCTTCTGAACTTCTTATCCTAATATGCTAATTTAATTAACCTAATAAGTCGCAAGTTATGTAATTATCATACACATACTTTTTTATAATGTATATATTTGCAAAAAATAATCTAATTTATTTTCTTTTAATTCTTCTTCTCCAAAAAAAAAAAGTTTTTAACTACAAAAAAAAATTGTAACGCGATCTGAAGAAAGGGACCTTAGAAGCAAAACACCTTAAGGTTTATGTTAGTGTTACTTTTTTGTTGATTAAAAGTTTCTTTTTACTTTTTGCAAATTAAAATCAGGGTTTATTAAATTACTACCTAAATAACGCTCGCGTGAAGTTTCTTTTTTCATTAACATTAAAAAATTCAATTCTTCAGAAGAATTCTACTCAAAATCACTATTTTTCAAAATATATTCAGGAAATTAGGAAAAAAATCAGAAAATTTTGTCAAAAGTACTGAAAAAATATTCAATTTCGAAAATTCATAAGAAAATTCTGAATGTATTCCTTATTATTGAAAAGATTCTAATTATTTCAAACTTTTTCTATTTTTAACAACAAATTGAACTTTACAGATTTTAAAACTAATTTAGGTTTATGAAAAACTTTAATAATTCAAATTCTTATAAAATTCGTCATATTTTTTAATACACATTTCATTCATTATTAAAAATAATAATGGATTTATGGATGAATTTTACTTAAAACGATAAAAAAAATTGAATTTTGGAAAAATGATAAATAATTGCAAAAAACTCAATTATGTTCAAAAGATTTTTAATATTCTCATCGAAATTTCAATTATTTTAAAAATTGTTAACAAAATTTTTGTCAAAATTCAATTATTTAAAAATTTTTTAAATAAAATTCTTGCCAAAAATTTAATTATTTTCAAAACATTTCCTCAATTTCATATAAATTGTATTATTTAGAAATTTTTTTTATAAATTTCTTTCTTAAAAATGTTATAAAAAATCGTCAAACGAAATCAATTATTTCGTATTAATAATGTGATAAAAAATAATATTATTTTAAAAACCTGTAAAATTTCCATTTTTTAAACTGAAAAAATCAGGAACTTTCAAATGAACAAATGCCTGACAAACCCTGATCAAGTGTTTAATAAATTTCTCAAGCAAAACAAAAAATAAAATAAAAATATTTCTGCCCAAAAAGCAGAATAAGAATAATCGTAATATTTTTAAAACTATTTGAAAATAACTGAAAAGATTGTTACAAAAATTGGGGTATCAAAAAATTGTTATATAAAATAAAAATTGTTTTATTTATTTATTTTTTTCTTATAATTTCGATAGTATATAGTTTTTAACAAACAAATTCTGTAAATATTTTTTCCAAAATAAATATCAACTTTCTTAATAAAAATTTGATTTATAACTTTTTTTCCACTTAAAACTTGTACTTTGTTTATAAATTGTCACTGAGAAGCAGAAAATGTGCAAAATATTTTGTAATTTTATGTTTCCAACTGTTTCTTAATTTTTTTTTAGAAAAAATGATAAGAGGTAATTACCTAGTCCTAAAATGCTGTTACAAAGTGCTAATTTTTCCGGAAAGAAGAGAAATATTGAAAAATAAGATTAATAATTTTTGTAGATTAATAAAAATAGTTTTGTATTATTTGAAAAATAAAAGTAATATTTCTAGAAAAAATAAATAAATACCGATTATTAAATTTAAAAAGTAAGAGTGAAAAATCATGTTATCTATCAAAACATAAAGAAAAACAAAAACATAATCATGATTAACTTCAGGTTTGGACAGAATGAATGAAAGAATACCAAGATTATTATAGTTAATTGCAGTTATAATAAATAATTAAACATGATGATTGATACATTGGCAGTTGATCCTATTTTTATTTTCATTAAAAAAAAATTGCAAACATAACTTATAATTTTTTGCTTCTTAGGTCCCTTTCTTCATATCGCCAAAAAAATTAAAAATTTATTAATTCACAAAATATACAAAAAACAATTGAATTTGCCTGATAATTCTACGCCATATTTACTCCAAATTTTATTATTTGATCTGAAGAAGAAGAAGTTCTTCTTCTTTAAATATTAAAAATTATTAATGTTATTTTTCAATATTTCTCTTCTTTCCAGAAAAATTAGCACTTTGTAACAAACATTTTAGGACTAGGTAATTAATCTTTTCCTTTTCTCTAAAAAAAAAAAGAAGAAGAAAGACAAAAAACGTCGCATACAATCACTACACAACAAGATTGCCACACAAAATAAATCATTCATTTCTGATTTCAAAAATACAGTAGAGACTCCATTATCCAGATATTCGATTATCCGGACAAATTTAAAATTAAAAAAAATTTTTTTAATATAAAGTTTATAAGGTCTCAAACCATTAACTTCTATTTTAAATTTAAAAACGTGAATTTTTACACGAAATGTTGCGTTTTAAAGTGTTTTAATTATTTTGAGAAAATGTTTATGTAAATATTTTGAAATATTTCTATCTAAATATTTATTAATGTTGACTTTAAAAGTTTTAGTTTGTTTCAGTCTTTTTTTAAATACATATTTGCAAATAAATAAATAAAAATAATGAATCAAAAATTTGTTTAATTCGTACTTTACTCGATTATCCGGACAAGTGCCTACATCCATTAGTCCGGATAATGGAGTCTCTACTGTAAATGTTGATTTTTTCTCAGATCCTACAGAACTATTTGTTTGAGTCCAGAAATGATTAGATACTAAAATATTTATTTAAACATTTGTTCTGTTAACTTTAATTTACTAATAAAATAATAATGATTCTATCACTCGGTTTCCAAATTAATTATGTGTTGAAGTTATCGATCACTCCGAGTCAAGTAAATGGAAAAAATTAAAACAATTCCTTTAACGTTTTCAACAGCAAAGCAGCCCTCTTCAGAAACTATAATTTATTTATTAAATAAATTTAGACAATTAGTTCATTACAATATTAATATTACTTGACTCGGAGTGATCGATAACTTCAACACATATTTAATTTACTAATTTCTTGAATTGTAAAATAGAGAAAATTCCTGATTCCAGAATGACGATCATGAGCGGACCGAATTTCGCACCCCATTCTTGGGGTGGCCATGGTGGAGGTTTCGGCAATCAGACTGTGGTGGACAAAGCATTGCCGGATATGCTCCACTTAATTGACCCCTACTGGTACGCCTTTCCACCAATGAATACACTATGGTACGGCATTTTGGGCTTCGTCATCGGATGCTTGGGTTTCGTTTCTTTCGTTGGCAATGGAATGGTCATCTTTATATTCAGCACCACCAAATCTCTTCGAACACCTAGCAATCTTTTTGTCATCAATTTGGCTTTTTCTGATTTTTGCATGATGTTGTGCATGTGTCCAGCTATGGTTAGTTGAGGCCTAGATACAATCTCGAAAAATAAAACAAAACCCATTCAACTTGGTTCAAATATATTATCTCTATGAGTTTTAATGACTAAATCAGTTATTTGACTGTACGGGAAAATTAAATCTGTTATTATTCGCAGGTGATTAGTTGTTATTATGAGACGTGGGTTTTGGGTCCGTTCATGTGCGAGATGTACGCGATGACTGGATCCTTATTCGGATGTGCCTCCATCTGGACGATGACGATGATTTCCTTTGACAGATACAACGTCATCGTTAAAGGACTAGCTGGTAAACCGCTGACAATCAGTGGAGCAATTCTCAGAATAATTGGCCTCTGGATTTGGGGTGTTGTTTGGACCATCTTCCCAATGTTGGGATGGAACAGGTACTTTATTCCTTTGATACTACCAACAACTTTCAAAAACAGTTGGTTTTTTCTTCAACCTGAAAAAATTGTCCGTAAGTTTAGACAAAAAATTGACAAATTTTTGTTTTTGCTCTTAAAGGTACATACCCGAAGGAAACTTGACAGCGTGTGGAACTGATTACTTGAATCCAGATTGGTTCTCTCGATCCTACATCCTCGTCTACAGTGTTTTCGTGTACTTCATGCCTCTTTTCTTGATCATCTACAGCTACTACTTCATCATTGCCGCTGTGTCGGCCCACGAAAAAACCATGCGTGAGCAAGCTAAGAAAATGAATGTTGCTTCACTTCGATCAGCGGAAAATCAGAGTGCCAGTGCTGAACATAAGCTCGCCAAAGTATGTACTATTTGGAATTAATATTCCAGAGTCTAAAGCCAAGAAGATCTGCAATCTTTTTTTCGTTTCCAACTTACAGGTAGCATTGATGACCATTTCATTGTGGTTCATGGCGTGGACACCATACTTAGTCATCAATTATGCCGGCATCTTCGAGACAGTGAGACTAACACCATTGTTCACCATCTGGGGCGCCGTTTTCGCTAAAGCAAATGCAGTCTACAATCCAATTGTATATGGCATCAGGTAAAATACTTCATACAAAAATTGTCCTCCAAATTTCTCATTCTAAGTTTATTATCCAGGACCAGGTGTGCCACGCTTTTATCCTTTTCAAATTCCCCTGACTTTTCCAGGTTAAAAAACGGAATTTTTCCAGATTTTTAAAACTACGTTTATTACACTGAAAAAAAAAATTATTTGATTCAAATAACCGATTATTTGATTATTATCAAATAAATATTTACTTGAATCAAATAATTTTTATTTGAATCAATTAAATAATATTTGCTTTAAAAGTTTAAATACAGAAATATTTAATCCAAATACAATTTATTTGATTTAAATACAAATTATTTGATTCAAGAAAATATTTATTTGATAATAGTCAAATAATCGGTTATTTGAATCAAATCAATTTTTTTTTCAGTGTATTAATAAGAATATTATTGGAAACCTCAAGAATTCGATTACTTTCAAAAGTAAAGCACAATTCTTCACAAAAATCCAATTATGTTTCAAAATTGTCGAAAATTGCCGACAAAATTTAATTAATCTTTATAAATGAAATGTATAATAAAATTTTTCTCCAAAATTCAATTATTTTCAGAAAAATTTTAATAAAATTCTTATTAAAATTTCAATAGTTTTTAATATACAAAATTTTTAGCAAATTTCTCGAAAAATGCAATATTACTTAAACAAAATGCTATTAAAATGTTTCTGAAGAATTCAATTATTATTTAAAAATTTGTTGATTCTTTATGAAAATTCAATTTTAAAAAAAGTTCAATTATTTAATAAAATGTTTATTTTTAGAGTGAAATAAATGAATTCTCGTAGAATTTTCAAATAAATAAATATCTTTTAATATGATATTCAATTACAATCGAAAACTTTTACTGAAATTTATCTTTAAATCAATATTTATTAGAAAATTCTACAAGAAATCAATTATTTAACTATAAAAATAAATAATTTATTAAATACTTGAATTGAGCATTGAATTTTTATATTAAATTTTATCAGAATTTAATTATTATGCTTATATTATTATTATTTATTGTCAAGAGACAAATTAGAAAAGAAATATTTAACAATAATTTCGCAGTGTTCGAGAAATTCGATGAAAATTTTGTATATTAAAAATACTTGAAATTCTGCCAAAAATATTATTAATATTTGAGAAAATAATTGAATTTCGGAGAAAAATATTATTATTAAAGACAATTTAAAGTTTGACAAAGAATTTTTGTAAATTTTCAATTATAATTGAATTTTTGTGAAGAATTTTATAAAAATTGTATTCTTCAGATTAATTTTATTCCAATTTCGGTTTAAATAATTGAATTGTTTCGTGAAATTTTATTCAAATAGCAAACGTTGAAAATAATTGAATTTAAAAAAATTTTTGAAATCAATTAAATTTCTACGAAAAGTTTTATTAAAATTATTTTGAAAAGAAATTAAATTGTCATAAAAGAATTTCAATGAGATTTATGAAAATAATTTAATTCTTTGAAGAATAAATAATGAAAGATAAAAAAAATAATAAATTGAATTTTACTTTTTCTAAAAATAATTGAATTTCTCCAATAATATCTATTTGCTTCAAAATTCAATTTTATTTTAGTGTTTTAAGTGAAATTCTTTTATAAATCCGTTATTTTGAAATAATCAATTAAATATATTTTAAAAAATGTTAATAATTTTAAAAGAATTTTAGTTATTAAAGTTTTTTAAAAATCTTGATTTGTAAATTTTTTAATAAAAATTCATTTAAAATTGAAGTCTTACAAATTTTTTAATGAAAATTTTGTCAAGTACATCTACTAATAAAAATTGTATTTGCAACTCTTTTAAATTTTAATTAATTTTGAAATTGAATTGAACATTGAATTTACATAAAAAATTTTATCAGAATTTAATTATTATGTTTATTATTATTATTTATTGTCAAGAGACAAATTAAAAAAGAAATTTAACATTAATTTCATTTTTCTCCGAAATTCGATGAAAATTTTGTATATTAAAAATAATTGAAATTCTGCCAAGAATATTATTAATAATTGAATTTCGGAGAAAAATGTTATCATTTATAAAGACAATTTAAAGTTTGACAAAGAATTTTTGTAAATTTTCAAATATACATAATTGAATTTTTGTGAAGAATTATATTACGTTTGAAAATAATTGAATTCTTCAAAACTAATTTTATTCAAATTTCGGTTTAAATAATTGAATTGTTTCGTGAAATTTTATTCAAATAGCAAACGTTGAAAATAATTGAATTTAAAAAAATTTTTGAAATCAATTAAATTTCTACGAAGAGTTTTATTAAAATTATTTTGTAAAAAAATTAAATTGTCACAAAAGAATTTCATTGAAATTTTGGAAAATAATTTAATTCTTTGAAGAATAAATGATAAAAGATAAAAAAAAGAATTTAATTTCTGAGAAGAATTTTACTTTTTCAAAAAATAATTGAATTTCTCCAATAATATCTATTTGCTTCAAAATTCGATTTTATTTTAGTGTTTTTAACTAAAATTCTTCTATAAATCTGTTACTTTTAAATAATCAAATATATATTAAATTTTTAAAAGAATTTTAAAAGAATTTTAGTTATTGAGTTTTTTTTTAAATCTAGGTTTTTAAATTTTTTAATACAATTC
Organism: Leptopilina myrica (nomen nudum); assembly: GCA_032872475.1. Taxonomy (NCBI): domain Eukaryota; kingdom Metazoa; phylum Arthropoda; class Insecta; order Hymenoptera; family Figitidae; genus Leptopilina; species Leptopilina myrica (nomen nudum). Next base: position 63,228,599 of record CM065458.1, on the reverse strand, counting down.
ATTTAAAATTGAAGTTTTACAAAATTTTTAATGAAAATAGTTTCAAGTGCATCTACTTATAAAAATTTCAATTGCAACTCTTTTAAATTTTAATTATTTTTGAAATTTTTAAGTAAAATTAGATTTCAAAAATAAATTTTCCAGGATTTCGATGAAAATTCTCTGACTTTTTCAGGTTTTTTCAATTTTCATAAAATTTTCGATTCGTCAAACATTTAAAAATCCAAAAACCTTTTTCTGTTTTTTGTTTTACAGTCATCCAAAGTACCGAGCAGCACTATTCCAGCGATTCCCATCTCTTGCCTGTGCAAGTGAACCTGCTGGTGGAGATGCAGTTTCCACCACTTCCGGTGTGACAACCGTGGCAGATGGAGAAAAGGCTGCCGCATAAATTTTATTCACATCGAAAAGTTACAAAACGTAACACTCAAAATCAAACCAAAAAAATATGTGCGCGGGTGGAGAAAATTGGCCTTAAAACTGAATTTCATTTTTACAAATCAGAAAACAATCAAATTTGTCAATTAGAAATAATTTTCGCTCGCTTTAAAAAAAAAACATCTGCCAATTGTAAATATTACACTTTAACGGCAGATTTGTGTTTCAAAATATGAAAAGCGAAAATCAGATTGAATTATGTCAAGGGAAAGGAAAAATTGTCCAATTCCTAGATTATTCAATCTAAAGAAAAATACATGCATTTTTTTTAATATTTCCTTTCTTTTAAAATTTTACTAAGTAGATATAATTGAAAAGTATTTTTTTAAAAAATAAACTAAAAATTGAATACAAAAATAATTTTAAAAGAAAGGAATCTTCTCAACACACTGGTGCATATTACTTGTATACTGAACGAATATTTTTTACAATTGATAACTAGCATTAATTTTTTGACACGTTTTCACACCACAACTCGTGTCATTTACAAATAATGTTTAGGGCAATTTTAGAAAATATTCCCTTGTTTGTATAATATTTAATATATTCCAGTTTACAAAAAAAAAAAAAAACAATCAACTTCCGTCAAGTTATTTTAAAACATCTGGTGATATTGTTATATATGTACCTAATTTTGTAAGTCTAATAAACCCTTTAAGCTATCACAGAAGTTGTTAAAATTAAAATTACGTCCAGGTAGCCATAGCCTTTTTTTCATCCATTATTATTTCACTTTTTTATCCTTCATACTAAAAAAAAAGAATATTTGATGAAGTATAATAAAAATATTAATTGAGCAAAAACAATTCTTATACAAAAGTAAATTATTTATTTCTCAAATTTACATTAATAATACTGAAATGTTAAACGAGGAAATATTCAACTAAAGTAGAATGATTAATTAAATTAGAATATTAATTCTTTATAAGTTTAAGCTTTCATTTTTAATAAACGTGTTCTTAACACTATATCAGCTTCCAAGTTTTGCAGGGTGACAAATTCTTTACTACCGCAACCAACAACAGGACACCTGCAAATAAAAAATAAATTCTTGTCAAAGAGTTATTATCAAAAATAGAAAGACTATTTTATAAAAATTCAAGAACAGTTGAATTTGAAAAAAAAAGAAAGAACAAAAAACTTAACATAATGAATTATCTAAGGTAATTGACTAGATAAAAATTAATTAATCACCTAGTTCGTGGATTGACTTTCAATAAAGCCGTGACACTCTCACGATCATAGATATGACCACACAATTTGTTCCTCATAGGATCAGTCATTCTCTTTTTCGTGAATGGATCAACTACATTAAGTGTGTCTTGAGTGAACTGTAAATCGTCGTCATCGTCATCACCATTGTTATCCTTGGATTTATCGTTTTCTGAATCTGTATTAACCAGTATTTATTATTTACCCCCTCTATTAACATTTAAATACTTCACTAATTATTTTTACTAAATTTAGTTTATTTATTTTTAAAAGATGTTTGATAAACTACAAAATATTATTTCTAGAAGCGGCAACTAAAGTTCATGATCGCTTCTAATAAATAAAAAAAAAATAATAATTAATAATAATACATAATAATAAATACCTAAAATAAATAATAATAATAATAATAATAATAATAATAATATTAATAATAATAAGAAATAAATAATAAGTACACTGAAAAAAAATTTATTTGATTCAAATAACCGCTTATTTGACTATTATCAAATAAATATTTACTTGAATCAAATAATTTTTATTTGAATCAATTAAATAATATTTGCTTCAAATACTGAAATATTTTATTCAAATACAGTTTATTTGATTAAAATAAATATTTATTTGATATAATAGTCAAATAATCGGTTATTTGAATCAAATAAATTTTTTTTTCAGTGCATAACAATAAATAAATAATGAACATTAATAATAACAAAACAATATTAAATAATAATTTTTTTCTTACCTTTTAACAGATCCTTAATTTGACGATTAAAATCGACAAGATATTTATTGCGCGAAACATCGGGATTAATTTTGTCCATTTCATTCTTGTATTTCTATCGAAAACAAAATAAATAACTCTTCAATTTAATAACTTAAAAAAAAAAAATAATGCAAAGTTCTAATGTCGTTCACATTCAAATTCCGATATTTATTAAATTACTGAATTTTGTAAATCTGATGCAAATCAGTGACCCCAAAAAACATTGAGTAAAGAGTTTCAAGCAAATCCAATAAAAGTGGAAAATTTTGATCGACATACGTAAGTTTCGACATTTTGAAACTCGAAAATCTAATGTCAGATTCAATAAAGACCCAAAAAAAAAATTGTCATAATTTCTACTTGTTATTAACAATTTTTTCATTCAATTATCATTTCTTTCAAATAAGTGAAAAAAATTACATAATTTTTATTTTATAATCTTAACTAACAAATGTTATGCGCGCTGAACGTGGTGTTTAATTTGTTGTTATGCAAATAATTAAATAATTAATAATAAATAATAATAATAATAAAATAATAAATAAAATAATAATAAAATAATAAATAAAAATAATTAAATTGTTACAAAGAATTTTATAGAAATATTTGAAAATAATGAAATTTTTTTCTCTTTTTTATAAATATTTTGACAATAATTGAATTACTTTTAAGGAATTAAAAATTCCTTGTTGAAATGGCATTTTATGGACATTTTTGAAAATAATTCAATTCTTTCGTGTAATTTTATTTAAATTGGATAAAAAAAAATTTAATTCCTTCAAAGAATTGTAGTATTTATAAAAAATAATTGAATTGTTTCGAAGAATTTATTAAAATTTTAGGAAATAAATAAAATTTATGAAAATATTTAAAAATAATTGAACTCATCCGAGGAATTTAATTAAAATTGTTTTTAGAAAATAATTCAATTCCTGCAAAGCATTTTACTATTTATAAAATTATTTGAATTGTTGCGAAGAATTTTACTATATTTATAAGAATAATTTAATTATTTCGAAGGATTTATTAAAATTTTAGAAAAAAAATTGAATTTTTTCGAAGTGAGTTAAAAATATTTCCAAAAATTGATCTCTTCCGAGGAATTCAATGAAAATTGTTTTAAATGTAATTGGATTTTTGTAAAGAATTATTAAATTTATTAAAATTTTAGAAAATTATTGAATTCTTTCGTGAAATTGTATTAAAATTTTCAAAATATGAACAGTAATAATTAATTTTTTACTTAATATAAAATTTCACGAAAGAATTCAATAATTTTCTAAAATTTTAATAAATCCTTATAAACAATTCAATTATTTTTTTAAGCAGTAAAATCTTTACAAAAATTCAATTATTTTTAAAACAATTTTCATTGAATTCCTCGGAAGAGATCAATTTTTAGAAATATTTTTTAAACACACTTCGAAACAATTCAATTTTTTTCTAAAATTTTAATAAATCCTTCGAAATAATTAAATTATTCTTATAAATATAGTAAAATTCTTTGTAAGAATTCAATTAATTTTATAAATAGTAAAATTCTTTCAAGGAATTCAATTATTTTCAAAACAATTTTAATTAAATTCCTCGGAAGAATTCAAATATTTAAAAATATTTTCATAAATTTTATTTATTTCCTAAATTTTTAATAATTTCTTCGAAACAATTTTTCAATAAATATTAATTAATTCAATTCAATTATTCAATTATTCAGTTATTAATTATTTTTATAAATATTACAATTCTTTGAAGGAATTAAACTATTTTTAATCCACTTTAAATAAGAAGAAAGAATTTTATTTTTAATAATTTCCATAAAATTCAATTTCAACAAGAATTTTAAATTCTTTAAAAATAATTCAATTATTGTCAAAAAATACTTATAAAAAAGAAAAAAAATTTCTTCATTTTCAAATATTTCTATTAAATTCTTCTTAACAATTTAATTATTTCTCAAAATTCTAATAAATTCTTGGGAAGCATTTGAATTATTTTTATAAAATAGTAAAATTCTTTGCAAGAATTCATTTATGTTTATATAAATATTAAAATCCTTTGCAGAAATTTATTAATTTTCAAAACAATTTTAATAGAATTTCTCGAAAGAATTTTAATCTTCAACTATTTAACATAAAATTCATTTATTTTCTAAAATGTTAATCAATTCTTCGGAACAATTCCATTATTTTTATAAATAGTAATAAAATTCTTCTCAAGAGTAAAATTATTTTTAATACAATTTTATAAAATTCTTCTTCATAAAATCCAATTGCTTTCAAAATTCAAATAAAATTTTTAAAGAAACTCATCTTAGTTAAAAAAAAATTCAAAGAAATTCTTCAAAAGAATTTAATTAGAATTTTTAAAAATTTGAATAAAATTCTTCACCAGAATCTTTGCTAACCTCAAGAATATCTTCGAACTGTGAACCTTCTCCCTCGGAACTCTGTAAATTCGCAATTCTTTCAATTACACCATTGGCTTCTTGTAGCTTTGCATTTATAAAACAGTGTTTTTCCACAACATTCCTCATGTCTTCAAACAATTCGGGTTGACGATCATTTTCTAAAAATAAAAAAATAAAAGTTCAAATACTCTGTCAATTTTCTTTCTCAAATAAAAAAAAAATCCGTGAGTAGAGTTTGCAATTTTCCAGAAATAATGAATTATTTTTATTTTAAAACCAATTCAATTCTAGTACAACTTTTAGATAAGAATTGATTTGACAATGAAATTTATGGTTAAAAATTCAGAAAATATTTCAAGAATTAAAAGAATTGCTGTTATAATTTTAATTGAATTTCAAAAGATCTTCAATTGAAAGTATTTTGAAATTTAAATTCCTGCCAGACAAATAAATAACAATGAGTATTCAAATATTTTTATTTATTAAACAAAAATTAATTAAATTTCAAAAATTTTATTTACAAATTTTGAAAAAATGAAAAAAAATAATTAAAATTCGTTAAAAATAGTCAAATTCTGGAAAATAATGTTAAAAAATTGAAAAAATAGGAACTTTTCTCAAAGTCCATGAAATAAATTTTATATTTAAAAGAATTTTATTTTTTCACTTTAGAAAATTATTTTTAAACGTTTTTATATTTTCCGAAGAATTGTAACAAAGTAAATAATTAAATTTTACAAAAAATTTTCTATTCAAATAATTCAATTACCGTTGATTGATTTTTAGAAATTTTAATTAAATTTCTCAAGATTTTACATTGAAATTTCCCTTAAAATAAATAGCAATAAACTTTCAAATATTTATAATAGAAAAATTTGCAAAAGTTTTGTACAATTCAATGTAGAAATTCTATAGAAAATATTAAGTTCCTGAAAAAATCGAATTAAAATTGTTTCGAAAATAATTGAATGTTAGAAAATAATTTAAAAAATTGAAATAACATTAACACTTTGTCAAATTGCATTGCGGGAAAAATATGACATTTGAAAGAATTTAGTTTAATTTTTTTTCTAAATTGTATTGAATTAAAATTTTTATTTTCATCATCAGAAAGTTTAGAAATTCTACTTATGGAAAGTAATTTTGTTAGGGAAAAAAATTCGCAGTTAAAAATTGTCTTACATCGGCAATTGTTTACAAAGATGGTCGTTTTTTTAAAAAATAAAATACCTCATAAATTACAAAGAAAATAAAGATTACTACCGTGATAAAGAAAAATGTGTGCAGCAGTTTTCGAAAAACTCTCCTGAATTTGCTCTGCTAAATTTTCAAAAGACGTCATTTTTATTGACTTTCTTTTTTAAATCTGTTAATTAAATATTGCACTAACTGACAAAACAAATTTTTTTTCTTGAGAAATAAACATGTGTAAACTTGTTAACTGTTAAGCCTTAAACTTTTCGTTGTGTAGAGGGGAATGTTTCACTATTCAAGGTCAAATGGTGTAGAACATCCGAAATGTGACGGCTTTCTATTGTAAATGTACCTTGATACATCGCACTCTTACTCTTGTGGCAGCACCTTTACACCTAGTACTTTCGCTCCTGTCATCATCGTCTGTTAATAAACAATAACAAAACAGGATTTTTTATGAAACTCTTCAATATTTACAATATTACGTGATGGCATTTAATTTTTACTTCGCTATTGTTGGACATGCTGATAATCCATTGTTTGAAATTGAATTCGCAAATGCCGGTAAAGATAGAAAGGTACAAAAGTTTTATTGACTATTTCTCGCTGGGTGGAAAAAGACAACTCAGTTTGGCTTTGATAAACATTTCCTGGTTTATCTACTTTAAATTTTAGTCACAAAATTAAATCTCTTCACGTTCTTCTATTGAGACGGTATTATGAATAACAATTTCGGAGAAAAGTATTTTGTAGATTTTAATATCTAACACTTTGAAATACTTTAAATTCCTTTATGCTGAGTACACAATAGGTTGAAAAATTAAGTGGCGAGTGGCGGGTGGCGAGTGGCGTGGAGTGTATGATAGTGGGAGCAGTGTTGCCAACCGATTTGTGCTTTCAAATATTGATAATCAACTTAAAGTTGAGGTTACGATTATCAATATTTGAAAGCACAAATCGGTTGGCAACACTGCTCCCACTATCATACACTCCACGCCACTCGCCACTTAATTTTTCAACCTATTGTGTACTCAGCATTATCTACAATTAATAGGGGATAAATTTGATGTATAAAAACAACTTGTAATTATTTCCACGTGCATTCATTAGAGAACAATGAAAGTAAATTTTTTTTGTGCTATTATTTATTTTCTTTGTTTCATTGAAAACAGAAAGAAGACAATGCACACCTAAGTCAGTTTGTTGCTCATGCTGCTCTAGATTTAGTGGATGAGCATATATGGAAAACGTCGAATATGCATTTAAAAGTTGTGGATAAATTTAATCAATGGTTTGTAAGTGCGTTTGTGACAGCGACGAGAATACGTTTTATTATGGTCCACGATGGTAAAAATGAAGATGGAATTAAGAACTTCTTTAACGAAATGTATGAGACTTATATTAAGGTGAGTAAATTCGAAGTAATTCGAATCACATGAGATTATTGTTCAAGTGTATTCGCTTTCTATCGAGAACATTTTTTTAATATAACTTTAATCGAAAATTCGGTAAATAATTGAATTGAAACAAAGAATTTTTTCCATTTTTTAAAAATATTCTCGTCTGCTTATAATTATGATTGAAAAATTGATTTTTCAATTTTATTAAAATTATATTCATGTAATAATCGAATTTCTGCAATGAATGCTATTATTTTATAAAACTAACTTTCTATTTCGATTGTTCAAAGAATACAATTATGATCACAAATTAAAATTACAATTTATTTTCTCATTCATTTTTATTAGTCCAGATTGAAAAATTAAGAAAAGAAATTATTCCATTTTTTTTACCTTTTTCTCAATACAATTTAACATTCTGTAAAATAATTACAAAAAATTTTTTTAATAATAAATAAAGAAAATATAATTTTTGATTATCAACCAAAATTTTCTTACAAAACTTTAATATTTTTTTTTGTATAAAAAATGAAAGAAGTTTGCGTGATCTTGATTTATCAATTATTATTACAAGATTATAAATTTTTTTTGAAAAAAGAAAAGAAAATTGCATAATTTCACTTTTTCAATGACAATTATTTTGAAAATATTCAAATTTTTCATTAAAAATAGAGAAAAAAAAAGTTTGCAGATTTTCTATTTTATAAATTTTCATTATTTTCGCCTCATTTTAAAACTTGGCACAACAAAGAAAAAAATTATTAATTATACATCATTCTTTTAAAGTAATGAATATTTTTTAGGATGATCAGCAAATAAAAATTAATAGAAAAGAATGTGAGATACGCGCGGGCACATTTCATTATAAAAATACTAAATAATTAATTAATTTTTGTCAACTATCAAAAGAATACAAATTGACAGTTAATTAAAGCTATACAATTTTTATTCTTATTTATTTTCAGTATTAAATTTAAAAGAGAAATTACAGAAAAAATAGTTAATTGAGCCAAAACATTTATTATCGTCTATCTCTAAAAAAATCAAAATTTTATTAAAGATTATGATTAAAAAATTAAGAAATTATACCAGTTTTCTAATCTTTTTTTAATAACAATTAACATTTTGTTAAATAATTTTCAAATTTTGTTAGAAATAAATAAAAGAAACTATAGAAATTCGATTTGTCCGACAAAATGTTTTTGACAACACTTATTTTTTAATAGAAAAGAATGAAAGAAATTTTCGTCATTTTGATTTGTTACCATCACCTGCCTAATTGTAGAAATTAAATTTAAAAGTTAAATATTTTTTCCTTTAAATCCAATATCGAATTTTCAAAAATTAAGTAGGACTGGTAACTGGATGCAAGTTTTAGTTTCATCAAAATACTTAACTTTTAAAATTCAATTTCTAAAATTAAATGGGTGCCAGTTTTATCATCACATATTTTGTAAATGTTTATAATTTGGACCTTATTTCTAAACTTGGTACAGCAAAACAAGAAACTAAATAAAATCAATAGATTTTTAATTTAATAATTATTTTTTAGAATTATTAAAAAATAAATAAGAATTCTGGATATACATATTATTAAAAAAAACTAAATAATTAATTCATATTATTTATTAATCAATACTTATTAAAAAAATAATATTTTGATTTTGCTAAAAAAATTGTGATAAATAAATAGAAATTATGCAAAAAAAAAATACTACAAATTTTGTAGAAACAATATGATTGTTGAAATTAATTACAAAATGGAAGTTTTTAAAAAAAATGTTGATGGAGAAGTAAAAATAGTTCCAATTACTTTATTTTTTCTTTGATTTTAAATGAAGAAAAAGAAATTATGCAAATTTTTTCATTAATTTCTAGATAAAACTTAAAATAAATTCATTTTTAGAAGGATAAAAAATTAAAGCATATTAAAGAAATTCTTCAAATTAAATTAAATATTTTGTTTTTTAATAAAAAAAATGTGTATTGTGAATAGACATGATTATTATATTATTCTATGTCTATTATCATTAGAATGAGAAAGTACACGTGCGTTTTATTAGCTAGTAAAATATAAAATATCTTTATATTCATAAAAAAAATAAAAATTATTGTCATGAAATACACAAATTTTTCCTACACATTTTTTTTTCAATAATTTAAAATGGAAAAAAAATTTGTTAAAAATTCTAATTAAAAAATAAAAATTTCACAACTTTTTATTTCAAAAGAAATTAATAATTAAAAAAAAATTATTATAAAATTTATAAATCAACATTATGAAAATTTCTCACCTTATTTTATGAAAGCAATATTCTTTAACCTTTTTTCTTCTTAAACAAAAAAAATTGATATTGACAAATCGAAAAACTCTAAAAATTCGATTTGTTTGTGTTTTGAAAATGAAAAAAAACAAAACCATAATATAAAGAAATTTGAATTATTTAAAAAAATTGCAATTATTTGTTTGTGACAATTCAATTATGAAACAATAGAATTGAATAATTTCAAAAATCTTATTTTTCAGAATTAAAAAAAAAACTTTTCGAAAATTGAATTATATTTGGAAAATTTGAAGTGTATCATTTTTAAATTAACTAATAAAAATTTTAATTATTAATCTTCGTACTTAGAAACATGAATATAGAATGCGATTCTATAAAATTCAATTATTTATCAATTATTAAATTAAAATACTTTGAAAATTCTAATGACATGTTTTAATAAATTAAATTTTTTTGTATTTCACAAAATTTCTACTAATTGGATAATTATTTTGTTAATTTAATTACACACTATATTTGAATAAGTGACTGATTTGTCACTATCAGATGAAATATTTTGAATTCTCAAATTTGGAGAACAGTATTTAAATATCTATTGTAATTGAAATAAAAAGCGATCGATTATTTCCTTGCTAGCACTATTTTTGTGCCTGTGGAATAAAAATGCATATTATTTATTACTTATTATAAAAAATCTAATTTTAAATTTAGAATCGCAATTAATAGCTATGAATAATTATGGTTTGTTACAGTATTCTATGAATCCCTTTTACAAAATAAATACTCCAATCAAGTCTGTAGGTTTTGAGAAAAAGGCTCAATTGTATGGGAGAAAATATTTAACTACATAACTGAACGTGTACACAAAAAGAGTTGGATAATTTATTGTATTGTCTTCTATTATGTAATTCTTTATTTTGTATATTAATAAATTTTATTTAGTTAAATTATATTTATTTTAACCCTCTGCTCACATTCAATTATCCGCTCTCCAAATTTTATTTTCTAGAATTCGATCAGAAGTAGAAAATTATTGTTATTTTAGAAAGAAACAAGAAATGAAAATATTTTCTCAAAAATTTTTTTTGCTTAAAGATTCTATTTAAACAAAATATTTCAAAATTATTTGATAAATTTTCAAGTCTTTAAATTAGTTTTTGAGTCATTTTTTTTTTGCGCAAAATATATAAAATGTATTGATAAAAAATTTGAACAGTTGCATTTTATCTATTTAGCAATAAATTTTTTAGAACCGAACAACCTCTACGAATATGAATATGATTAATGTTTGTCTGAAATTTTTCGTGCTTATTAAAAAAAAAAATTTCCAGTTCAGTGTTTTTAGAAATTTTGAAGAAAATTAAAAAAAAAAAAGGAAAATGTTGAAAAATGTTTGTTTTTTTCTTCTCTTGATTGTTCTTGCGAGCGAAATAGAATCTTTACTAATTCACGGTGGATGGATTGGATTTATTAAATCAAAAGGTATATGAGTTGAGAATAAAAATTCAAAATTTCCAAAAATTGAATTAAATTTTTGAAGAATAATAGAGAAAAAAAATTTCTTCTTCAGCAAAATGGTTTGGAGCGACAGTTCCAGGTGGAATTTATACCGATTTGGAAAAGGCGGGTATTATTCGGAATAATTTGAAAGGATCAAATGATGTGAAAAATCGATGGGTTGCCAATGAGACTATAATTTATTATACAAGCTTTAAAGGTAGTGTGATAAATTTCATTATAAAATAATTCGAATTTTCTGATACTGATTATTTCTGTTTTTTGCAGTGACGGAAGAATATTTGAGAGCACCAAAAGTTGCTTTAATATTTCACGGTTTGGATACGTTCGCGACTATATATTTGAATGATGAATACGTCGGAACCTCGGATAATATGTTCGTCAAGTACAATTTCGATGTAAAGAAGCACTTGAAGGTAAGTAAAACTTTTTGAAATTTAAATTGAGATCAATTTCAGTAAATTAAAATCAGTTCGATAAAAATCCGTTTTTAACAAATTTTAAATCAATTCGATAAATTAAAACCAATTTGAATAAATTAAAACCAATTTGAATAAATTAAAATTAATTCGATAAATTAAAATCAATTTGAGACATTGAGTAAATTAAAATCAATTTGAGACATTGAGTAAATCAAAATCAATTTGAGACATTTGAGTAAATTAAATCAAAATCAATTTGAGACATTTGAGTAAATTAAATAAAATCAATTTGAGACATTTGAGTGAATTAAAATCAATTTGTGACATTTGAGTAAATTGAAATCAATTTGATTGAATTTTAATTGAATTGTTTTTTGAATAAATAATTATAAAATAATTGTGAAGGAAGAAATTAATATTTTAAAAAAAAATTGATTTTATTTCAGAAACATGTGAATTTGCTAAACAGATTGGAAGTACATTTTGCATCGCCATTAAAAATTGCAAATAAGTTATACGAGAAACAAAAATTGAATTACGAAGTGCCACCAAAGTGTTCTCCTGCAAGTTATAATGGCGAGTGTCATGTTAATCACATTCGAAAAATGCAAGCCAGTTTCAGTTGGGATTGGGGTCCAGCTTTTCCCTCAGTTGGAATTTGGTAATATTATCATTGATCAAAATTAAAATACATCGAAAGGCAGAGTAAATTTTGCAAATCTTTTTTAATTTTGATTGTAAAAAAAAAATGAGAGAAATTATTATTATTATTATTATAAATTATTATTATTATTATTATTATATTATTTATTATAATAAATTATTAATTAATTACTATTCATAGTTTTTTCTCAAGTTATTAAGGAAAAATATTTTTTAAATTATAATGAAAATTCTTACAATTTGTCAAAAATGTTTAAAAATAATTTTTGAACGATAATAGTTATTGGAATTTTTAAAAATTTCCAAACAATTAAAATTTGCGGTAAAATCTACAAAAAAAAAATAAGTGAATTTTTAAAAAGGATAAATGGAAAAGATAAAATTGATGAAGAATTTTTATTACAAACAGAACTATAAAAAAAACTAATGATTTTTTTTATGAATTTTAGTTAAAATTTGCAACATTATCATCGTTTTTCACAAAAATTTCAAAAATAATTCTAAAATGTTATTATTTTTAGAAATATGTAATTGAAAATATTAAAAAACATTGAATTTTAAAAAATCAGAAGCTAATTTTCGTTTTTAAATGAAAGATTTTTCATTACACTTTCAAAACTTGCTTTTCCAAAAATAATTGAAAATTCTTAATTTCTTAAAAAATATAATTTTTCCTTTAGTCTTTCATTAAATGTAATTATTTGAAAAACTCATAGTAAATGCAAAAATATTTCTAACAGCAATTTGAATTAAAATTCAAAATTTATTTCAATAAAAGTTGGTAAAATTTTCAATTGTTTCAATTTTATAAAAATATTTTCGAAAATAGAAATATTTTTAAATAATGTTAGTTATATTTTTTCAAGAAACAATTTTACGAAATTTCTGAATAAAATTTTTCAAAAATTTAATGCTCTTTGTTAAACAAGAATTTAAAAACTTATTTATATTTATTTTTCCCGAAGAATTAAAATTGAAAATAATTTAAATGAAAAAAAATATGAAATATAATTATTTCTAAAATTTAAAACTGTAATTCATCCAAAATTCAATTATTTCCTTAGAATTTTAAATAAAATTTTTGAAAAACTTTAATCATTTTGTTAAATCAATTCCTATGAGAATTCAACTATACGAGAATTGAATTATTTAAATAGAATAATTTTTGTAAATTCATAAAATGATATAATTATATTTAAAGACAATTTTTAAAGAGGAAAAAATAAAATTCTTTAAAATAGAAAATTTTACAAAATTTCCAATTATTTCAATTTGTTAAAATTGTTACCGACAATTCAAGTACATTTTTCTTTAAAAAATTTTTATTTCTATTTTTCTAAAACCGAATTTTTTTAAAAATGTCAAAATTAAATTTTTCAAATTTTAATAACTTTTGCAAAATTAATATTTAACTAATTATTGTTCTTTATTTGTTTAAAAATTTCGAAATACTTAAAAATTTGAACTGCAAGTCTTTCAAAGTTCAATTAATTTTCTAGAATTTTTGAATAATTCTAACAAGTTTTTAAAAATATTGTAATGTAATTTTTGAAAAATAATTTTATTTCTCAAAAGAATTTTTGTCTAATTTAAAAAAAAACTAATGATTTTTTTTATGAATTTTAGTTAAAATTTGCAACATTATTGTTTTTGACAATAATTTCAAAAATAATTCTAGAATGTTATTATTTTTGGAAATATGTAATTGAAAATATTAAAAACACTGAATTTTAAAAAACCAGAAGCTAATTTGCCTTTAAATATTTTTCATAAAATTTTTTGTTAATTCAATTATTTTCAAAAATTGCAAACAAAAATTGATGTTTTCAAAAATTGTAATAAAATTTTAGAAATAAATTAATTATTGTAAATGAAATTTTATAGAATTTTAACTTATCTGAAAGAAATTATTTTGAAAGATTTGTTTATAGATTATTCTTCACATTGTTAAAGTAAAAATAAGTTGTTAATTTTTTTTGGTATTTTTTTGGCAATGTTTGGAAGAAGAATAAATCTTATTGATTTTTAATTTTCTGTTTTTCTTGTTTATTTCAGGAAAGATGTGGAATTAATTCCTGTGAGTGGCGCATACGTGACGGAAGTTGCAGCGGACGCTGTTAAAAGAAATTCCCATTGGGAAATAAACATTGGAATATTTTTTGACACCTTATCCTCTGCGAAAGATTCCACGTTCTCTGGAGTTGTAGAATCAGTATTAAAACTCGATGATGGAAAATCGATAAAGAATTTCACGCGGTTCTTAGTATCTATGGAACGGAGACTTTCGAGTATTTACCTTACTCTACATGTTCCACTGGTAAGTGAATTGAGTAAAAATATCGTAAAGAATAAAACAAAATTGATAAGAGAAATAAATTTCAGGAATCAGTGATGTTGTGGTGGCCGAACGGTTACGGAGAACAAAATCTCTACAAGCTCATCACTTACATTGAAATTCTCCCCTATCGAACGAAGATAACGAAAAAAATTGGTTTCCGAACGATTGAATTGGTTCAAGATCCTCTCGACGTGGGTTTAACGTTTTATTTTCGTGTGAATGATTTGGCAATTTTCGCGAAAGGAAGTAATTACATTCCGGGAAGTATTTTCCCCGAGTTGAGTACACGAGGAGAGACTATTTTGCCACTATTGACATCGGCGAAGGAGGCGAATATGAATATGTTACGTGTCTGGGGCGGTGGGATGTACGAGTCAAATCTTTTCTACGAACTCGCCGATGAATTGGGTATTTTAATATGGCAGGATTTTATGTTCGCCTGCAGTATGTATCCGACTAATAACGATTTCTTGAAAACCGTGACCAAAGAAGTTGCACAAAATGTCCTTCGATTGAAACATCACGCGAGCATTGCTCTCTGGGCGGGCAACAATGAAAATGAAATGGCACTTTTTGGCGGTTGGTATGGAGTTGCAGGCAGGAAGATTTACAAGGATGATTATATTAAATTGTACGTGGAAGTTATTAAGGATATTGTCGAAAGTTTGGACCCAACGAGGCCTTATGTCGTCTCAAGTCCCAGCAATGGATTATACGGAGAGAAAAATGGTTATCTTCGAACTAATCCGGGATCAAATTTATATGGAGATGGTAATATTGCTCTCCTTCAATTAAATTTAAATCATACTTTATTTTAATTAATTTAATTTAATTTAATTTAAAAAAATATTCTCATAATAATAATTACAATTATTATTTTTCTAAATTACAAAATTCTTCTCCAAAAATAAATTATTTTCAAAAAATTTCCTCATTCAATGATTTTCAAAATCTTTTTCCAAAAGAATTCAATTATTAAAAAAAAATATTTTTAAATATAAATTTAATGTAAAACTGTCCACAGACATTTAATTATTTTTACATAATTTGATGCCTAACCGAGAATTTTTTTATAAAATTAAAAAAAGTTTTATTTTTTAAATTTGTTTGTGAAAAATCGCTTTTTACTTTAATTTTAATAGATACTTAAATATTATTCTCTACATTTGAATTAATTAAAAATCATTAATTTGATTGTAAACAATCAGTCACTCATTCAAATATAAATAAAAATGTAAATAAATAAATTTAATAAATGTAAATAAATTTTTAAAAAAATTATCAAATTAATAGAAATTTTGTGAAACACAACAGAAAAAATTTACTTTATCAAAGAATTTAATTAGAAATGTTTTAACAAATCGAATTTTCAAAGTAATTTAATTTATTAATTGATAATTGAATTTTAAAGAGTCGCATTCTATATTCATGTTTCTCAGTACGAAGATTAATAATTAAAATTTTTATTAGTTAATTTAAAAAAGATACCATTCGAATTTTTGAATAAAATTGAATTTTCGCAAAGTTTTTTTTTTAAATACTGAAAAATAAGATTTTTGAAACCATTCAATTCTATTGTTTCATTATAATTAGATTTTTATAAAAAAATAATTGAAAATTTTTGAAATAATTGAAATTTCTTTACATTTTATTAAAAATTAATTCTTTTAAAGAATTTTATTTAGATTTAGATAAAAAAATAAATTATTTTCAAAAAATTTCCTCATTTCAATGATTTTCAAAATTTACTGTTTTAAAAAAAATTCCCAAAAGAATTCAATTATAACAATAAAATTATTTTTAAATATAAATTTAATGTAAAACTGTCCACAGACATTTAATTATTTTTATAAATAATAAAAATTAGACAGGACTTTAATTATTGACCATTTTTTCCCTAAATTTCTTTGCAATAATTCAAGTAATTCCATAAATAATAAATTTTTCGTTGGAACTCAATTCTTTTTATAAATACGAATAAATTTTTTTTAGGAATTTAATTATTTTCATAAACAATAAAGTTCTATTTATACTATTTTTTAGTACAATTTTTAATAAAATGTAAAGAAATTTCAATTATTTCAAAAATTTTCAATTATTTTTTTATAAAAATCTAATTATAATGAAACAATAGAATTGAATGGTTTCAAAAATCTTATTTTTCAGTATTTAAAAAAAAAACTTTGCGAAAATTCAATTTTATTCAAAAATTCGAATGGTATCTTTTTTAAATTAACTAATAAAAATTTTAATTATTAATCTTCGTACTGAGAAACATGAATATAGAATGCGACTCTTTAAAATTCAATTATCAATTAATAAATTAAATTACTTTGAAAATTCGATTTGTTAAAAAATTTCTAATTAAATTCTTTGATAAAGTAAATTTTTTCTGTTGTGTTTCACAAAATTTCTATTAATTTGATAATTTTTTAAAAAATTTATTTACATTCATTAAATTTATTTATTTACATTTTTATTTATATTTGAATGAGTGACTGATTTTTTACAATCAAATAAATGATTTTTAATTAATTTAAATTTAGAGAATAATATTTAAGTATCTATTAAAATTAAAGTAAAAAGCGATTTTTCACAAACAAATTTAAAAAATAAAACTTTTTTTAATTTGATGAAAAAATTCTCGGTTAGGCATCAAATTATATAAAAATAATTAATTGTCTGTGGACAGTTTTACATTAAATTTATATTTAAAAATATTTTTTTTTAATAATTGAATTCTTTTGGAAATTTTTTTAAAAATAGTAAATTTTGAAAATCATTGAAAAATGAGGAAATTTTTTGAAAATAATTTATTTTTGGAGAAGAATTTTGTAATTTAGAAAAATAATAATAATAATAACTCGATTTGCACGGAAAGGAGAAAGTCAAGCCAGTAAAACCGTCAAAAAGTGGGAAAAAATAAAAGTCTGAATTTCTAATTTTAATGCATACTACTTATAGGTAATATGTTAATTAAAAATTCCGTCTTTTATTTTTTTTTCACTTTTTGACACGGCTTGATTGGCTTGAATTTTTCGTTCACGCGCAAATCGAGTTATTGCTTCCGGGGGCTCAATTAAATTCCCAGTTATAAGACACCACAAATTTATTGCTCCAGAAATGAATAACTTAATTTTTCTCTTTTTCTTTTCAGTCCATTATTATAATTATATGCATAACGGATGGGATATGAATCATTATCCACGAGCGAGATTCTCCTCGGAATATGGTTTACAATCGTGGCCTTCGATGAGGACGTTGATGTCTGCCACGGAACATAATGGGGACTTAGAAATTGACAGTGATTTTATGCGACATCGACAACATTTTCCGGGCGGCGATGGACATATAAAAAGGTTGATCGAAGAGAACTTTATTATTCCGAAGAGTGATGATGCGCATAAGGATCTTGCAGATTTTATCTATCTCAGTCAAATTAATCAGGCGGTTTCGATTCAAATGCAAACGGAATTTTATCGACAGGGAAAAAGTTCTTTGAATTCGAATGGTGAAGGTTACACGCGAGGTGCACTCTATTGGCAATTAAACGATGTCTGGCAAGCTCCTTCTTGGTCCTCAATTGGTATTTCTTTCAATCTTAATTATTGGAAAATTAAAGAAAAAAATTCATTTCACTATTTCAGTAGATTTTTGCAATTTTGTCAAAATTCGTTTTTCCTCTGATTGATTTCTAAATAAAAAAATGTCAATTTTTTTTCAAGTTAAATTTATTTTTTCTTCTCAGGAGGGAGTTTTTTTTTGCTGTTTTGTAATATTTATAATTATTGCTGATGGGAAATTTTCACGAATTAATATTATTTAATATTAATAATAGTTAATTAATAATTAATATTAATTAATAATCATTCATATTCACAGAATTTGGTGGACGCTGGAAGATGCTGCACTATTTCGCAAGAGATTTTTTCGCCCCCGTGATTGTGAGTTCGCGTTTGTCTCGCGATCGAAGTTTGACGATCTTTATAATTTCAGATTTGCATCGTCCTCTAGAAAATTTGTCACTGACTTTAAATATTTACAAATGGACTTCAATTATTCCAGTAGCGGTTAAAGAATTACCGAATCTCTCAGTAGTGAGTTTTCTAAAATCTTTTTTTCCCCTTCATACACGTTTGCAGGGTCGCCACGCAACCCGAAAAACCTGGAAATGTCAGGGAATTTTATAAAAATTTAAAAAACCTGGAAAAGTCAGGGACTTTTCATCGAAATCCTGGAAAATTTATTTTTGAAATCCAATTTTACTTAAATATTTCAAAATTAATTAAAATTTAAAAGAGTTATAAAAATTCAATGTTCAATTCAATTATTTAATAAATTATTTATTTTTATAATTAAATAATTGATTTCTTGTAGAATTTTCTTATAAATATTGATTTAAAAAGAAATTTCAGTAAAAATTTTCGATTGTAATTGAATATCATATTAAAAGATATTTATTTATTTGAAAATTCTACGAGAATTCATTTATTTCACTCTAAAAATAAACATTTTATAAAATAATTTAACTTTCTTAAAATTGAATTTTTATGAAGAATCAACAAATTTTTAAATAATAATTGAATTCTTCTGAAACATTTTAATAAATTTTTTAAAAGTAATATTGCATTTTTCGTGAAATTTGATAAAAATTTTGTATATATAAAAACTATTGAAATTTTAATAAGAATTTTATTAAAATTTTTCCGAAAATAATTGAATTTCGGATAAAAAATTTATTATTTATAAAGATTATTTAAATTTTGACAATTTTGAAACATAATTGGATTTTTGTGAAGAATTGTGTTACTTTTACAAATAATCGAATTCTTGAGGTTTCTAATAATTTTCTTATTAATAATAAAACGTAGTTTTAAAAACCTAAAAAAATTTCCGTTTTTTTTACCTGGAAAAGTCAGGGAATTTGAAAAGCGTAAAAGCGTGGCAACCCTTTTTTTGTCAATTTTTTCCAAATCGAAATTTATTTTTTTCTTTGCAAAATGTAAAATTGGTTCGCCACTTACAGAAATCCGATGAATCGAAAGTGGTGAAGAAATTCAAGTTGGACGATTTCTTGGTGAAAAATAATTGTGGAACTTTGAAGACGGCGAAAATTAATTGCTTATTGGAAATTTTGCTAAAAAATGACAACAATGGCGAAATTATTAGTGTGAATTATGTTTATCCATCTCCTTTGAAAACGATTACATTGCCTCCTGCGGAAGTTACAGTAAGAAATTCAATTCAAATTTACTTTATTTACAAAAATTTACAATAAATATTAAAGTAAATAAATAATTTAAATAAAAGTACAATGTTTTCGAAAATTAAATAATGTTAACAATTTCAGATAAAAGTTAATTCGAAAAAATTGCTGAGCAAGAGAGCATTCTTCGATTACGAGATTGAGTTGACATCGAAAAATATAGCTATATTCGTTTGGCTAGATGTGGGATCATTAAATGGTAGATTTTCTGAGAATGGCTTTCATATTCTGCGGGGGAAAAAGAAAATTATTTTTCACGCATTTGAGAAAATGACAGCAAATGAAATAAAACTTTGCATTCACCTGAAAGTACTATCGAGTACTAAAAAATTCTAAAACAACAACTGTGTTTAAAGTTAGTTGTTTTTTTTTTCTTTCTTAATTTTTTAAATAATTTTCTTTGCAAATATTTTCAACTCCAAAATTATTTTATTGACAATCATTGAATTCTTGTGAAGAAATTTATAATTATTAAAAAATAATTAAATCGTTTTCAAGGAATTTTATTTGAAAAAAATTTTTGAAAATAATTCAATTCAATCGAAAACATTTAAAACAGATTAATTTTTCCTAATTTTTATCGAAACTGTTGAAAATACTTGTATTCTATTTACTATATTTTTTAAAATAATTTTATTCTTTTGAGAAACTTTATTAAAATTATATTAAAACTCATTGATTTCTTCTGAAGAATTTTATTATTTACAAAAATATTTAAATTTCTTCGGGGAATTGTTTTTATTTATAAAAATAATTTAATTCCTTCCGTGATTTTTTTAAATCTACGAACATAATTGAATTCCTTCCATGAATTTTTTTTTATCTATGAAAATAATTTAATTCTTGGAAAGAATTTCTATTAAAATTTTCTAAAATCATAATTAAGTTCTTTTGAAGAATTTATTTAGTAATTTTAATTGGAAATTTTAAAAGTAATTGAATTTTACTACAATTTTTAGAAAATAATTAAATAATTATCATAATTTAATTAATGTTATGATGAAAACAATTAAAAACTTTCTAGGAATAAAAACTATTGAAGGTTTCGACAATAATTAAATTCATTCAAAAAAATTTATCTCAATTATTGAATATAATCGATTCTGTTAATAATAATTTTACGGTTAAAATTTTATTTAAATTATTGATAGAAAATGAAACTCATTTAAACTAGTTTATTAGAGTTTTTTGTAAAAAAATTCATTTGAAGAATTTCCTTCTTTTTTTGCAAATTAATGTAGTTTTTTAATAATCTTAATAAGAAATTTATTAAATAATCGTTTTTGTTAAAAAATTATAATGAAATATTTCATTATTGAAGTTTATTAAAATAATGTATTTAATCTAGTTTTGAATTCCTGTGAATCATTTTATTATTATTTATAAAAATAATTTAATTCTTGCGAAGAATTTCACTATTTTTAAAAATAATTGAATTGTTTCCAAGAATTTATTGGATGTTTAAGAAGTAATAATAATAATAATAATAATAATAATAATAAAAATTCTTTTGAAGAATTTCTTTGAGTTTTCCTTTTTTTAAATAATTTTAATTGAAAATTTTGAAAGTAATTAAATTTTATAAACTATTTCTTTCATGTTTATAGAATAATCGTGTTTCTTAATATTTACAATTAAATATTGAATTATTAAATTTTATTAAAATTTTTAGAAAATAATTAAATTCTTTTGAAGAATTTTTTGTGTGTTTTTTAAAATATCTAGATTTTCAAATAATTTTAATTTAGACATTTGAAAATGATAGAATTATTATTATTTAAGAAAATAATTGAATTTGTAAATGAAATTTTATTAAAATTTTTGAAAATTATTGAAATTCTTTGAAGAATTTTATTATAAAAAAAATGATTGAAATCTTCAAAAGAGTTTTATTTTTGCTTTAAAGAAAATGAAATTTTTATGAAGATGAAGGATTTTTTTAGAAGAGAATTAAAATTTTTGAAAATAGTTAAAATTCTTTGAAAAATGTGTTGTTATTTATGAAAATAATTGAAATCTTGCTGAGATTTTCATTAGAATTTTTGACAAATAATATAATTATTTTGATGAAAATTTCAATTCTTTGGAGGAATGTAATTAAGATCGTATTGAAGTTAATTGAATTTTATTAAAATTTGTAAAATAAATTGAATACTTTTGGAAAATTTTATAACCGATTGAGAAAAAAATTTTCATTCTTTCGTGAATAATTTATTCATTATTAATTTATTGTCAATAATTGAATTTTTTCCCAAAGATTTTATTATTTTAAAAAATAATTGCATTTTTTCGAAGAATTTATTAAAATTTTTGTTGAAAATAAAAACTTTCGTTATTTGCATAATAAGAAATTGAAGATTTCTTTCAGCGGGCGTAAAATTTGTTAGTGATAATACTAAATTGCATAATAATAATAATAATAATAATAATAATAATAATAATAATAACAATGTCAATATGTAAAATAATAATAATAGTGATGATAATAATAATAATAATAAAATTAACAACAAATAATTGTTATTAACATATTATTAATTCTAATAATAACGATAAATCATTATTAACAATTATAAAAATAAACAATGATTAATAAAGAATTGTAACTTCAATAAACAATAATAAAATGTATAACAAGTAAAAATAATAATAATGAGAATGGTGACAATAATAATTAAAACTAATAACAATATTAATAATAATAATATGTAAAGCAAAGTCTGTAATTTAAAAATATTTTTTATTGTGTACAATATCCTGTGAGAAGATAACCATTACAACTACTTGTCAAAATATCAGGATGCGTTCTATCAGTTAAAACTTGATAGGACCGTAAAAAATTGGTAAAAAGTTTTAAATTAACTACACGATACTTTTGTTTCAACAAAACATAGATTTCTTGTAAAGGTTCTCGATTCGTGTGGAATATTACAAATGGCCTAGACTTTTTTACAAAATTAATAAGTAATTCCACGATATTAAGAGGATGCTCTCTGGCAACTATAACTAATCCATCGACTTTAGTAGTATTCAAAAGATTTGTAGCAGAAATTTTCGATTTTTTCTGAGGTACATTAGACTCTATGTCAGTTTCTCCATCGGTCGCAGTTTTTCGTTTACGTGAATTATCCTCTGTTGATGATGGTTCAATAGAATCGTCATTCGCGATACTTTCTGTTTCACATTCTGTTGTCGATTGTTCCTCTGTACTAGTCTCGAGTGTTTTAGAGAATATTTTAGAATCTTCCTTGGATTCGATCGAAGGAAATTTTCCAAAGCTTTCTTTACTCTGAATGACAGTCTTCAGATTGAGATTAGTCAATCGATTTAAAAGATCGGACGGAAAGTTCATCGCCTTTACGGCCGTGTTTTGAGGATCATTTCCAAGGTACAAATTTATTAGTGAACCGGAAGTGTTGGCTCCGATTCGATTGAGAATACTCGCCGCCACTAGACCCAAAGTTCCACTGTCGTACAGCAAGTGCACACCGTCTGATTTAATGTCACTGTACGAAAGTATTTGTGCCAATGTGTCCATTCTTAGGGAATTAATTTTGTAATAATCCTGCCGAAAGTAGAGTTCCTGCAGTAATGCAATAGTTGGACGGCAAATTGTTAAGTACTGAAAATACTTTTTCCCCTTCTTTCGAATGTATTTCTCTTGCGAATATTCAGTCTTTGTGGTGAAAGATGTACTGTTCTCGATGAGAGTCTGGACTATTTCCTTTCCTGACTTCCCGGCTTTTCGTAGATCAAGAATTTTCTCCTTCGACAATTGCTGTGATGTACCATTATCATTGATCAGTCGATTATCAACGCCTGATTTCAGTGAATCGAATCGTAATTTCTCTAAAGTCTCGGCTTTCGTGACTGATTGTAAAACACTAATTGAATTGCCTTTTGAAGAAGGGACTATTTCAAATGTTGTCCAAAAGGGTTTTCCTATTATTGAACTTGTGTCTACATCGTCTTTAGTAATTGTAAAAATACTATTTTTTGATACTCTGTGAACCTTCATGAAATTCTCCTTTCTGATTATAACGTAGTCTCCTTCTTTGATTAGATTATTTGTATTATGCATAGTTTTCTCACTTAAGTTTTCCATTGTTCTTCCGATTGTCGCTTTTCGATAGCACTGAAAAAAATTCATATGTCAATGTTATTGTAAAATTGCAAATAGATATTTGTCATAATTTTTACAATCAAACTAGCAAAATTAAAAATTAAAAATTAAAAATTAAAAATTAAAAATTAAAAATTTAAATTTAAATTTAAATAAATTTAAATTTTCTAAATTTTCTCTATCTTTGTTACTTTAAACAATTTTCTTTTGTTTAATAAAAATTCTTCATCTAATACAATTTTTCTATCAGTTTTTCTCTAAAATGTTGAAATTAAATCTTAAATTCCAATTATTTAAAAAAAAAAAATATTTGAATAATTTTACGGTTAAAATTTTATTTAAATTATTGATAGAAAATGAAACTCATTTTAGCAAATTTATTAGAGTTTTTTGTAAAAAAAAAAAAACTTTCTAGGAATAAAAACTATTGAAGGTTCAGACAATAATTAAATTAATTCAAAAAAATTTCACTTAATTATTGAATATAATCGATTCTGTTAATAATAATTTTACGGTTAAAATTTTATTTAAATTATTGATAGAAAATGAAACTCCTTTAAACTATTTTATTAGAGTTTTTTGTAAAAAAATTCATTTGAAGAATTTCCTTCTTTTTTGCAAATTAATGTAGTTTTTTAATAATCTTAATAAGAAATTTTTTAAATAATCGTTTCTGTTAAAAATTATAATGAAATATTTCATTATTGAAGTTTTTTAAAATATTGTATTTAATATAATTGAATTCCTGTGAATCATTTTATTATTATTTATAAAAATAATTTAATTCTTGAGAAAAATTTTACTATTTTTTAAAAATAATTGAATTGTTTTCAAAAATTTATTGGATGTTTAAGAAGTAATAATAATAATAATATAATAATAATAATAAAAATTCTTTTGAAGAATTTCTTTGAATTTTCCTTTTTTTAAATAATTTTAATTGAAAATTTTTAAAGTAATTAAATTTTATAAACTATTTCTTTCATGTTTATAGAATAATCGTGTTTCTTAATATTTACAATTAAATATTGAATTATTAAATTTTATTAAAATTTTTAGAAAATAATTAAATTCTTTTGAAGAAATTTTTGTGTTCTTAATTGTGTTTCTTAATTTGATAAAAATTTCGAAATACTTCAATAATATTTCAATGAAAACCATTTGAATTTTTTTTTTTTATGAAAATATGAACTGTAAGTCATTTGAAATTCAATTTTAATAATTAAAAAAAAAATTATTCAAAACTTTTAGTTTTTAAAATAGCTAAAAAATAATAATTTTTTTATTTAAATATTATTATATACTTTTACAGCAATTTGAATTTTAGATTTCAATTTAAAAACTTTTTAAAATTTATTTATTTCTAAAAAATACAACTTGCGAAGAATTTTACTTCTTATAGAAATATAATTGAATTTATAAACCGAGATTTAATCAAAATAGTTTTAAATTATAAAACAACTTCAAATTTGATTTACTAAATTTCAGAATGCTTATTATTGATATTTTGTTAGGTATAAATTTCAAAAAAAAAAAATTTATCCACAATCTACGAAACATTATTTATCTTTACATAATCTTGTAATGTTAAAATTAAAAATTTAAAGTTTTTCTTAGTAAAAAAATTTATTTAATTTTGTCTTTTGGTTTTGGTTAAATATGATAGATATTTTAAATTATTTTTTAATATAATTAAAAGTTTTCTAATATAGTCTTAATATATATTAAATTGAAGCTTAGAATCTACCGTTTATTTTTTGTTCAATATAAAAAATATATATTAGTTATTTTTAAAAAGATAAAACAGTTATGAATAAATTATTGAATACACAATTCATTAAATTATAAATGAATAATGTTAAAAGTTTAATAAATTAATGAAATTAAATTGAAAATGAATTATATTTTACAAAAACCCCAATATTGATTACAGTTTATTTAACCTTCAAAACGCTGAATATTAAAATGATGCTGGAAGGCTTAATTTTGAAAATTAATTTTGCGCAACTCAGATTTTTATCTTTAAACGTATTTAATATCCACCCATGACAAAAAATTCAGAAAATGTAAAAATTAATTTTTTTTTGTCTTTGGAAAAAAAGTAGAAAACATCTGAAAATAGTGAATTTTTAGAAACATATTTAAAATGATTTTAATTTTAATACTTTTTTTTAAAACTTAGTAAATACGCGCATTACACAAAATACAGATTTCAAACATAAATTTTACACTTTAATTGTTAAAGAAAGTTGTTTTACAGTTGTTACTCAACGTGCGAATTTTTTAAATTTAAGGTTATGTATAAGACAGCATTGTTGCTTCAGAAAATGTACTTAATAATTCAAATTTTTATTTGTAGCATGTGGACATGTTAGACTAACAGTGCATTTTATTTGTTAAATATTATCAACAGTTTTGTAGCGTAAACAAATATAATCCTTACCTATTTTGTTATCTTTAAAATATTCCTCTATTTACATCTGGATCATGCTTTTTCTTATGTTTACTTATTTTGTCTATTAGGATGCGATCACAACTGAGCGGAAAATATCCGAGTTATGCTTGCGTTATAAAGGTGCACCTACAATTCTGGTGTTTCGGTCAAGGTCAATGCAAAATAGAAACGGAAGAATGAGTTAGAGAAGGATAGGTATATTGTTTATCCTTCTCTAACTCATTGTTACGGTACCGATTGCGGTTCCGGTTAAAGATTCTATTTCGCGTTGTGGTCTAACAATTAAGCTGCGGTTACACCTCTGCAGGCTGCCTGCCTGCGCAGGCAGGAGCAACGAGAGTAAGGGAGAAGTTTGAAGTCACTGACTCTCTTACTCCTGTACGTTACCATGACAACCTGCAGGCAGGCAGGCTGCCTGCAGAGGTGTAACCGCAGCCTTAGAGTGCAATTCTAAGCAGAATCGTCGACCCAAAGCATTTACTTACTGTGGACTCAACCTAAGAAAAAAATCACAAACAATTGTGAATTGAACCTAAATGTTGCATATGTCAAACTTTACTGCACAGTGTTGGTTTCCAAAGTGACTCCAACCTCTCAACAATTTGTGTGTGTATATATAAATAAGATACCTTCTACTTTGTAAACATTGTTTAATTTATCATTATAGTTATTATTCTAATAGTTAATTTCTTACATAAAAAAAAAGTTGTAACACCCCCGCGGTGATGGAAAAGTTTTGATCATACATTACGGATTTATTTTTGTTCAACAATGGAAAATGAAAACAATGAAAGTTTCACTACGGGAAATGAGGATAATGAAGAATTGAAAAAATTTACTTTTTCCCCTCCAAATATTGTACATAATTCGGGAAGAATTATTAATTTTGGAATTACATCTGATCATGTAATATCACCGCGTACTCCTATTAATGACGAATTTCAATTTTCCCTTCCAACGAACTTGTTCAAAAATACAAGTTCATCTCCTACGAGAAATGCTGATTGTCAAAGTTCAACTAAACAATACAAACCACGAATTTCAAGAAATACGTTTAAAGCTCCTGTCAATGTTTTTACACAAGTTCTCAAAGGTAAGGTATAGAATTTTTTTTTTATTATTAAAACGGATTTCTCTCGAAATTCACTGAACCGATTTTCAAAAACCAAAAACAATTTGGCAGGGATTTTTGTGAAAAAAGTACTGGAAAAATTAAATTTTCAATAATTCAAAATTCTTTTTAAATTAGTTCAAGTTTCTAGTTTATATTTAATTCATTATTAATTTTATTTAATTAATGTTTAATCTATTTTTATCGAAAATTTTTAGTCAAAGACGCTAAAAAAAATTAAATTTTGCAGAAATTACAAATGATTGAAAAAATTCAATATGTTTCAAAATTTTAAAAAAATAAAATTCTTCTCTGGAATTCAATTACTTACAAAAATTTTAGTAAAATTATTGGCAAAATTTCAATTATTTTTACTATTTTAATAACATTTTTCTAATGAATTCAATAATTAAAACAATTTTGAAATAAAATTCTACTCAAATATTTAAATATTTTCATTAATAATAAAAATTTCACAGAAATTCAATTATTTGGAAAATTTTTTATAAATTTCATAGCAAATAATTTCATTATCTCAATAAATAATAAAATATAAAATTCATTGCAGAATTCGAATTATTTTTAAAAACAATTTTAATCAAATTTGTCATAAAATTCAATTATTTAAAAATTTATTAATAAAATTCTTTGAGAATTCAATTTTGAGAAACATTTTATTGTTCAATAAATAATTTATTTTTTTTATTTAAATAATTGAATTCTATTATACATTTAATTGAAGAATTTCTAAATAATTGAAATTTTGTAAAATAATGAAATGTAAACAATTAAATATGAAAATTATCAAAGAACTTTTTTAAAAAATTATCAAAAATAATTGATTTTAAGAAAAATTTGTTTGAAAAGTCTTTAACATAATAATAAAATTAAACTAATAAATTTCGGTGAAGAATTTTAATATTTATAAAAAATAATTTAATTCCTGTTATAAATTTTACTACTTACAAAAATAATTGAAATGTCAGGAAGTATTTATAAAAATTTCAAAATAATTTTATTCATTTTGAAGGTTTTTTTAAAAATTTTTTGCAGAAAATTTAATTTATAAAAATAATTGAATTCTTTCGAATAATATTATTTATGGAAATATTTTAATTCTTTCGAATAATATTATTCATCAAAATACAAAATAAATTAATTCTTCCAAATAGTAAAATTAACAAGTTTTTAAAATATTAACAATAATAATTAATTAAGTACTTAATAATTATATTTGATAAATTTTGATTACGAAACTATTTGAAAATAAAATATTTTGTAATTTGCATAAGAATATTTTGTTTAAAAATTTTTTTTTTAATTAAATATAATCGATGTTGTTAATAATTGCATTTAATGATTTTACTATTAACTTTTTTTTTAAAAGTTATTAATGGAAAGTTAAATTATTTTAAACAGTTTCATTATAGTTTTTGTAAATAATTAAATTATTTTGAAGAATGTTTTTAAGTTTTTGGAAAATTATTTCTTTTTTAAATAATTTTAATTGAAAATTTTGAAAATAATTGAGGGAAACAAAGAATTTTTCAACTTTTTAAATTAAGCGTGTCTGTTAATAATAATTAAATATTTGATTATTCAAAGTTATTAAAATTGTATTAAAAATAATTGATTTCCTGAGAAGAATTTAATTGTTTATAAAAAATAATTGAATTCCCCTGACGAATTTTATTTCCTAAACGGATAAATTATTGTTTCGGAGGATTTATAAAAATGTCGCAACTGCTATTTGAAATAATTTGAATTTTTGTTAATAATTTATTTTCCTATTGAAGCTCAATTTGAAAATTTATTTGACATTCGACTTAATTAGTAAATTGGCTAAACTATCAACTATTGCAAATAATTCTAAGTGGATTTTGTAAATCTCAATTTTTTGTTACAGGATCGCATACTTACGAACAGTTGAAAAAGAATACGAAATCTCAACAACAGAAGAACAACATCGAGAATTCAATCACCTGTACAATGGTTCCCAAGTCACTTCTCGATAAAGTCGTTGCTAAAGAGCATTTCTCAACATTCGGAGACATTTCGAAAATTGTAATTCGACCCAAGAAGCACACTATTGTTGTATTTTATGTGACAAAAGGCGAGGCGAATATTGCATATTACAAATGTGGTTTGTTTCTGAACGAGAAATTCAACGTTCAGTGGACAAACGAAGTGATCAAGTCTCCCACCAAGAAAGCAGACACATCGAGTGTCTCTCGTATTCTCAAGGCGAACGACGACAGTTTTCAGGATGAAATAGAAGCACTCAAGCATTTGGAATACAATCTTCACGAAGAGAATCCAAGCGAGATGAAGCAATTGACGTGTATCACAAAATTGAGAGTAGCAAAACCAAAAGAACTGAAGCAAGTACCTTCGCGTCTGGACAAAGTGACTACGGCGAAGGTGGAGAAGATTGGAGCCTCAGTACCGAAGGCGACGGTCGAGGAGCTGCAGTACGTCATTCGCCAGGCGGCACTCACCACTGAGGACAAGTACAAAATCCTAGAAGCTAGAGATAAGCTGATGAGACTGAGAAACGCGAAGTCGATTAGTTTAGCAACGGCGCAGATTACGAGGGGCACTTGTCCGGACATGTGTCCAGAAAAGGAGCGGCTAATGCGTGAGACCCAACGACAGGTCTCCTTTTACGAGCAAACGGACAACAATGGACAGAAGATAAATCACATGACGGCGGTGAAGCAGTACTCGAGATCGTCGGCCGACCAGGAGGAGCCCATGCCGCACGAACTGCGACCCGTCAAGTCCCTAAAGATGACCATGAGCTATTTGCTACACGAAATCGTCGATCTTTGCGAAAGAAAGGACACGAATCTAGCCGAGTGGTACCACTTCCTCTGGGACCGAATGCGTGGCATTCGCAAAGACATCACTCAGCAGGAACTCTGCTGTCCCGACAGTGTCGAGTTGGTCGAACAGTGCGCTCGATTCCACATTCTCTGCTCCGAACGCCTCTGCACCGAGGACTCGAACGTATTCGACAAGAAGATAAACACCGAAAACCTGACCAAATGCCTGCAGACTCTCAAGTACATGTACAACGATCTGATGCTGAAGGGAATTTCCTGCATCAACGAACCGGAATTCAGGGCCTATATCATATTGCTGAATTTAAACAACGGGAGTTTTATGTGGGACCTCCAGAAACTTCCATCCTCGATTCAAAAGTCACCGGAGGTTAAGTTCGCTATTGAAGTTTACTCATCAATAGTCTCGAATAATTACGTCAAGTTCTTCAAACTCCTGCGGAGGACCACTTACATGAATGCCAGTATCCTGCTGAGGTACTTCAATCAAGTGCGAATTACCGCCATGTCCGTGATGGTGAAGGCCTACTGCAGAACCATCACCAAACCCTATCCCTATCCACTTTACGAACTCATAGACATTCTAGCCTTCGAGGACGAGAGGGAGGCCATTTACTTCTGCGAACAGGTTGGCCT
Source organism: Leptopilina myrica (nomen nudum) (assembly GCA_032872475.1). NCBI lineage: Eukaryota > Metazoa > Arthropoda > Insecta > Hymenoptera > Figitidae > Leptopilina > Leptopilina myrica (nomen nudum). The sequence goes on along the minus strand of CM065458.1, from coordinate 63,197,519 downwards.
CACTTTATCGCAGGACGAATTGTACGTGATGCTGAATAGGGAGCACTTCGCCTCATCGGAGCACACTGTCGAGCAAGCGAGAGCATTCAACGTGATCGAGAGCAAACGCCACGCTCGCTATTCTTCCGTCGGTCAGTGCATCGCGGGTGGATCTCTTCCTGGACAGTCGTACAAAAACCATCAACCTCACGACAGTTTCGACTCGCAAGGTTACCTCCTGGAAGAATCGCTCAAAGCCGAAGATCAAAAGGCCCCATTGCAAGAAGATCCCTACGAATTTACAGAAGAAGAAGAAGAAGAACACTCTCCTGAACTGTTGGTGAAAAATCCGTTCAAAGACGCGAAACGTAAACACGACTCTAATCCCTTTAGTGAGAAGACACAAACCTCCTCCTCCTTCTCTCCTTTTACCTCTTGTAATTCGGCCAAAAAACCCTTCACCTCGGTCGATTTTTCCAAATCCAATTCCCTCCAAATTGGTGACCAAAAAAATACCTTCGCCTTCACTAACGTTGTCAATAAGGACATATTCTCCGGATCTTCGGCGAAAGTCTCCCCCTTCAAAATCGCACAACCGTTCTTCTTCCGCAAGATCGAAACAAATACCCCCAAGAAGGAGGAATCGAAGGAAGAAGAAGAAGAAGAAGAAGCGAAAAAGAGTAGTGAATCAAGAGAAAAGATTCTACAAAAACAACAAGAAGAAGAAGATGCGAAAAAGAGAAAGGAACAACAAGAAGAGAAATTGAGAGAAATCGAAGCACAAGCGGAGTGTTTGTACAACTCCCAACTAACCGAACTAATCAACCAAGTCTGCGGTACAATCATTAGGGAAGAATTACAAACCCTTTATAATCGCTGGACGGAGCAGATTTTTGAAGACATTCTCCAACAGCTTGTTCGAGAGGTTTGCGAGGAGACATGCAACGAGGAGAAATTCATTCAAGAAGCAGTGAGCGAAATAAGAAGAAAGCAGAAGAGGAGAATTTCCCACAAGTACTACAAACTTTGGCGAAGATACGTGAATAAGAAGAGAATTCGAAGGAAAGCTCTGGACAATACGCCCAATTGGTTGCCGAAGCAGAGTTTAGAGGAGTGCGCCAAGTCCCTCTACAGTAAGCAACAGGACGCCGTCATTGAGAACATGTGTCGTAAACGTTTGAAACTCTCGCCCAATAATCATGAAAAGCAGAAACAGGTGCCGATCGAGGTCGTCATTTACGCCGGCATCAAGGAGAATATAAAATCATTTGACAGTGAAACACGTCCGAATATGTTTTGGAAGCTCGCAATATCGTGGCCGAAGCTCGAGAATCGAGTGGTTTTGTATCAACGGAAAAAATTGATAAGCAATTATTTCAGTGATGAACCAGGCGATCGGATTATGAAAACCTTCCAACCGAATGCCTACGAGACGCTGCATGTCTGCATCAGAAATTTTGAGGGAGTAATCAGTGAGGAGAATTTAACCGGAATGGACGCACTCATGTTCATTGCCTCCACGTCCGAGGAATCGCGATCAATTGTCCGAAGACTGACGAAGACAGTTCTGTCGAAGAATAAATTAATGCCGATACCATTAGTGGTGATATTATTTCACGACGGGAATATCAAACCCGAAGCTATTGACATTACGCCCGACTTGGAGAACTTAATGGACACGGGTTTCATTTCTGAATATACGATTATTTTAGAAAATACAATCGACGAGAATGCGATTGTTAAATTGACGCAAAGTGCCGTTCTCTGGCTTGCTGTGAATAAATCACCACAAGTGCCTTTGGAAATGGATTATCTGAGGAGGATTCTCAAAGACTGTTTAATGGAAGAATTATGGTTCAGGTATTTTTATCTTTCAGAAAATTTTGCAAAGTTACAAAATTCAAGTGAGAACTAATAATTTTGCTTTTGTTTCAGACTTGAAGGACATTCTGTATATAATAGTCAATTGAAAAATGCCCTCGAAGATCCGCAATTTGTGATAAATCTGCATACAGAAGCAATTACACATGTGATGGAAATAATACTGGATCAAGAATCACTTTTGTACACTGATTTCTCGACGGAAATAAAAGCAACTCTAGGGGAGAATTTTAATTTACCGTGTAGTTATGAATACTTCGATGATGATTGGAAAAATGTCGAATACAGAGAAACAGTGGAGAGATTTGTGAAACAATTAATTATACCACAATGGAGGTAATAATGAATCATTTCATTTTCCTATTTCATTTTCAATTAGAATTTAAAGGGAAAAAAGATGTAGAATAGTGATTGTTTTTGATGGTCTTTATTTAAAGGATTTCAAGTTTTTTCCTGGTTTTCGTCTTTCCATGAAAGACGTCTTCAGATTATATCAAATGGACCTAAAAGATCCGGGTTAGGGAATTTTAACAAAATTGAAAAAAAACCTGGAAAAGTCAGGGAATTTTGAACGAAATCCTGGAAAATCTAAAATTTTGTAAAACTTCAATTTTAAATGAATTTTATTAATAAATTTACAAATCTAGATTTTTAAAAAACCTTAATAAATAAAATTCTTCTAAAATTATTCAAATTTTTAAAAATATATTTAATTGATTATTTCAAAATAAAAGATTTCTTGAAGAATTTTAGTTAAAACACTAAAATAAAATTGAAATTTGAAGCAAATTCATATTATTGGGGAAATTCAATTATTTTTAGAAAAAGTAAAATTCTTCTCAGAAATTCAATTATTTTTTTATCTTTCGTTATTTATTCTTCAAAGAATTAAATCATTTTCAAAAATTTCAATGAAATTCTTTTGTGACAATTTCATTTTTTTCAAAATAATTTTAATAAAACTTTTCGTAGAAATTTAATTGATTTCAAAAAATTTTTTTAAATTCAATTATTTTCAACGTTTGCTATTTGAATAAAATTTCACAAAACAATTCCATTATTTTATTCGAAATTGGAATAAAATTAATCTGAAGAATACAATTATTTTCAAACGTAATAAAATTCTTCACAAAAATTCAATTATAATTGAAAATTTACAAAAATTCTTCACAAAAATTCAATTATAATTAAAAAATTTACAAAATTTCTTTGTCAAACTTTAAATTGTCTTCATCAATAATAACATTTTTCTCCGAAATTCAATTATTTTCTCAAATATTAATAATATTTTTGGCAGAATTTCAAGTATTTTTAATATACAAAATATTCATCGAATTTCTCGAAAAATTCGAAATTATTGTTAAATTTCTTTTCTAATTTGTCTCTTGACAATAAATAATAATAATATAAACACAATAATTAAATTTTGATAAAATTTGTTATAAAAATTCAATGTTCAATTCAATTATTTAATAAATTATTTATTTTTATAGTTAAATAATTGATTTCCTGTAGAATTTTCTTATAAATATTGATTTAAAATTAAATTTCAGTAAAAATTTTGGATTTTAATTGCAGATCATATCAAAAGATATTTATTTATTTGAAAATTCTACGAGAATTTATTTATTTCGCACTCTAAAAATAAACATTTTATGAAATAATTGAACTTTTTTTAAAATTGAATTTTCATGAAGAATCAACAAATTTTTAAATAATAATTGAATTCTTCTGAAACATTTTAAGAAAATTTTGTTGAAGTAATATTGCATTCTTCGAGAAATTGGATAAAAATTTTGTATATAAAAAACTATTGAAATTATAATAAGAATTTCATTTAAATTTTTCTAAAAATAATTGAATTTCGGAGAAAAATTTTATTATTTATAAAGATTATTTAAATTTTGACAGAAATTTTGAAACATAATTGGATTTTTGTGAAGAATTGTGTTACTTTTGAAAATAATCGAATTCTTAAGGTTTCTAATAGTTTTCTTATTAATAATCAACGTAGTTTTAAAAACCTGGAAAAATTCCGTTTTTTTAACCTGGAAAAGTCAGGGAATTTGAAAACAATAAAAGTGTGGCAACCCTAAAGATTTTTTACAAATTAAGAGAGAAACAAACAAACAAAAATTCCAACTAATTATTCTAACTAATACACTTTTAATATTCAATATTACTATCTAAAATTTCAACTGAAATTCAATTCTTATTAAAACAATTCTTTTAAAGAATTATGTAAAAAAATTTGTTTAGCTAATTCAATTCTTTCAAGGAATATTAATAATACTAGCTAAACTATCCGCGCGCAAGCGCGCGGGAATGTTGTGTCGGACTGCTTATTTTAAACAATTTAAACTCCATTTTATTTTAAAAAATGTTTAAATAAATAATTATTATTACCTAACAAAAAGTTTGAAATAATTAAAAGTGGAAAAAGTTAACAATTATAGAGAATTAAATTTTCATTTTATATTATTTTGAAACTTTAAAGTTTACAAAAAAGATTTAAGAACTTCGAACTTCTAATTTTTTTTAAATTCAAATACTTTCACTTAATGGTCTCAATTTAAATAGAATTTACATTACTGGACCTGAACTATGGCTAGACATGGTGGCCACTAGTCAGGGAAAAGTCAGGGGATTTTCTAATTAGTCAGGGAAATTGTAAGGATTATAAAAAGAAAAAAAAATTATATAAGGGAGACTAGGGCTAAATATTAAACAGCTAAAACAGTCAAATTGCATTATCTTTCTAACGGAAATAGTTAGATATAAATATCAAATAATTTTTATTTATATCAAATATCCAATTAATTGAGTGAAATAAATAAATAAATTGTTTCAAATAACTAATTATTTGCATTAAATAAATTTGTTTATTAGAATCAATTAATTATTTAATTGATCAAATTAAGATTTATTTGAGTTAAACAAATGTGATTCAAATAATTCAAGTTATTTGAAGCAAATAAATATTTATTAGATCCAAATAAAATTTTTGCAAATAATTCGAATTAATTGAATCAAATAATTTTCTTCAGTGTATTTATGTCATTAGGCAAGTACACGGCCGAAAAACGAAACCGCCCACGACAAGTAAACCCATAATTTTGTTTTTTATTTATAAATAAATTTTAGTTTATTAAATTTATAATTGTTAAATGTTACAAAATCAAAGTTTTGAAAAAAGAGCAAAACATTTATTTTACGCTAAAATATTAGAAGCTTTTTTATTAAATGTTGGTGAGGACAATTGGCCTATACAAGATTGATCTATTTATATATTTTTGCATCTAAACGGATTTATTGACTAAAAAACATCTTTTCAAAATTTAAGTTTTAGCCGCAGTCTCAGCTACTTTAAGATTAAAGATTTAATTTTAAAAATAAAGAATTTTATCTACTTCTACAAATTGATTCAAAAATCCTTAAAACATCCTTCTCAACTGTTTGAAATGAATAGTAGTTATTAATAATAATTTGAGAGATATATTTCTTATTTAAATTATTGTTCATTAGAAACCAAGTTAAAAACACCCACCATGCTAGAACAATTCCAATTAGTATCTGGGTCATAAAAATTAATTTAATTCACAATTAATAAAAAAATAGCCACAGCCGGTAACCAGCAGGAGGTGAAAAATTATTTTTTGAGCAAATTTTATCTTTTACATTGCTTATTTTAAACAATATAAAACCATTTTAATTTAAATATACTTTTTAAAGTATTAATTGAAGCACTGAAAAATTTCGCTAATAAAGTGAAATCTGTAGTTTATCCAGGTAAATGTTTTTTGTCGTGCATAACAAAAAAATAATTAAATTAACATCAGATTTTCTAAATTCAAAATAACGAATTCAACATAGAAATTAATCATTTTAGAACTTTACCAAATTCACCCCAGAAATCACTGAGTCCGATAAATTAGAAGAAAGTCAGACAAATGCAAGTTCTATTTTGAATTTCTAAATTTTAATGTCATATTCAATGTATTAGAAACGAATTTTAAGTGAATCCTATAAATTTTGTTATATCTTTCATGTTGTACGAAGAAAATTGAATCTCGCAAAAATTGTTACATATTTTATACTTTTATTTTCAAAATAATTTTGATTACGAAAATTTTAATTATTCCAAAAATTAAAAAAATAAATATTCATTTAGCTTTTTAAACAAAAACTTCCGTATCTTTTGAAACTACCATAACTGCAAAAAATTAAATTAATTGAAAAATAATAAAGTTAACAACTTTTAATTCTAATTTCTTTGGAAAACAAAATATCTATAGTATATAAATACAAACTATAACTTGCATTAATTATTTAATTACAAGATGTAATATAATATTATAATGAAGCATAAAAAAAATATTCTAAATTCGTTTTTAGAAACAAAGAAAAAAAAATTTCAGATAAATTTTAGGCGTATGATAGCCCCTACATTTTAATTCTATATATTGGTTGTTTAATTGAATTTTTAACTTTATAATTATTATTTACTCGGCAGGTATGTGTCCATAATTTAATGTTAACATTATTTAAATATTGGGAATAGATGTTTGATGTAATATATTTTTAATTGAAAAAATTGACAATATATTTTCATTGATTTGTTGAATATTCTATAAATCACGTATTAATTATAAACATATGAAAATTAAGACACGTTAAAAGTTCATAAAATAAACATGACATTAGACAATATTTTTATGTAATAAAAAATATAAATATAAAACTTGTATTAAATTACTATTTTATAAAATATACTTTGATAATTTAAATTTATGTTGTAGTCTTTAATAATATAGTAATTATTTTAAATTATTATGAAAATAATTAATAATTTTAAATTATGAAAAATAAATATTATATTTTTAACAATTACATTATTTAGAGTTTTGCAAGTTAAAAATTTATTAAAAAGTTAAAAAACTAAATATTCTGCATTAAGAAATTTATAAAAATAAAATTCAATTGAATGTAAATTATATCAAATAACTTTTTTCAATATATTGAAATAATGTTAACATTAAATTATAGAAAAGTATTTACCTTTAGAGTAAATGATAGTTGTAAAGCTAAAAATTGAATCAAACACTATAACAGTACTGCCAGATGATTGAAACGACAAATCTTCAGAATTTTCTTATTTATCTTCAGAAATCTTTAAATTAATCAAAAAACTTTCTTCAGATTTTGGTTATAATTTTTTCTAGAATATGATAAAAGAAAATAAATTTCACAAAGAATTATAAAGATATAAATTAATATTGCTGTGTTTAAATCTGTTCGCAATTTGAAAGTAAAAGTTTTCAATGTTTTTAATTTTAAAAATTAATGCACTGAAAATGACTTAAATCTTGCAAAGTTTTTATTGAAAAATTTGGAAATAATTAGTCATTTGATTTTTATAAAATTTTTTTTTAAATAATTAAATTCTTTCGAAAACTCTTATTAACATTTTTGAAAATAATAAAAAAGAATAGTTAATTATGTAGTTAATCTGAAATTAAAAAATTAATGTTTATATTTAAAAATATAACATTTTTTGATTTGCAAAATATAATAAATGGAACAGTAACAATTACTTTAGTAATTAATAATTATTACATTTATTATTATAATCATAAAAACGTAAAGAACAAAAATTATAATTTATCTTAAAAAAATGGTTTATTTATATTATTTAAATGTTTATAAATATTTTCATAATTACTTGATATATACACAGCCTTCACAACATTTTCAAACAATCTTCAAGTTTTTACTATATTTCTTCCAATCTGGCAGCACTGTACAATAATAACATAAACATTGAAAAATTTGACATTTAAAAATATAAAAAATGCTAATACTTAACCCACAAAAATTAATTTTCAAAACAAACGTATAAAAAACAAAAGAATAACCATAACTAACTTCAAGTGTGGACAGAGATCCGGAAATCTGGAATCACGACGATTATTATATATAACTAGCTAAACTATCCGCGCGCAAGCGCGCGGGAATGTTGTGTCAAACTGCTTATTTTAAACAATTTAAACTCCATTTTATTTTAAAAAATGTTTAAAGAAATAATTATTATTACCTAACAAAAAGTTTGAAATAATTAAAAGTGGAAAAAGTTAACAATTATAGAGAATTAAATTTTCATTTTATATTATTTTGAAACTTTAAAGTTTACAAAAAAGATTTAAGAACTTCGAACTTCGAACTTCTAATTTTTTTTTAAATTCAAATACTTTCACTTAATGGTCTCAATTTAAATAGAATTTACATTACTGGACCTGAACTATGGCTAGTCTATGGTGGCCACTGGTCAGGGAAAAGTCAGGGAAAAATAAATAGGTCAGGGAAAAGTCAGGGAATTTTTTAATTAGTCAGGGAAATTGTAAAGATTATAAAAAGAAAAAAAATTTATATAAGGGAGACTAGGGCTAAATATTAAACAGCCAAAACAGTCAAATTGCATTATCTTTCTAACGGAAATAGTTAGATATAAATATAAAATCATTTTTATTTATATCAAATATCCAATTAATTGAGTAAAATAAATATATTGTTTCAAATAACTAATTATTTGCATTAAATAAATTCGTTTATTATAATCAATTAATTATTTAATTGATCCAATTAAGATTTATTTGAGTTAAACAAATGTGATTCAAATAATTCAAGTTATTTGAAGCAAATAAATATTAATTAGATCCAAATAAAATTTTTGCAAATAATTCGAATTAATTGAATCAAATAATTTTTTTCAGTGTATTTATGTCATTAGGCAAGTACACGGCCGAAAAACGAAACCGCCCACGACAATTAAACCCATAATTTTGTTTTTTATTTATAAATAAATTTTAGTTTATTAAATTTATAATTGTTAAATGTTACAAAATCAAAGTTTTGAAAAAAGAGCAAAACATTTATTTTACGCTAAAATATTAGAAGCTTTTTTATTAAATGTTGGTGAGGACAATTGGCCTATACAAGATTGATCTATTTATATATTTTTGCATCTAAACGGATTTATTGACTAAAAAACATCTTTTCAAAATTTAAGTTTTTTCCGCAGTCTCAGCTACTTTAAGATTAAAGATTTAATTTTAAAAATAAAGAATTGTATCTACTTCTACAAATTGATTCAAAAATCCTTAAAACATCCTTCTCAACTGTTTGAAATGAATAGTAGTTATTAGTAATAATTTGAGAGATATATTTCTTATTTAAATTATTGTTCATTAGAAACCAAGTTAAAAACACCCAGAATATTGGTCAGGGAAAGTCGGGAAAAAGTCAGGAAAATTTTTTGACTGTTTTTAGTGGCCACCATGCTAGAACAATTCCAATTAGTATCTGGGTCATAAAAATTAATTTAATTCACAATTAATAAAAAAATAGCCACAGCCGGTAACCAGCAGGAGGTGAAAAATTATTTTTTGAGCAAATTTTATCTTTTACATTGCTTATTTTAAACAATATAAAACCATTTTAATTTAAATATACTTTTTAAAGTATTAATTGAAGCACTGAAAAATTTCGCTAATAAAGTGAAATCTGTAGTTTATCCAGTCCGATAAATTAGAAGAAAGTCAGACAAATGGAAGTTCTATTTTGAATTTCTAAATTTTAATGTCATATTTAACGTATTAGAAACGAATTTTAAGTGAATCCTATAAATTTTGTTAAAATACTATTACTGCTGTTAAACTTTCATGTTGTACGAAGAAAATTGAATCTCGCAAAAATTGTTACATATTTTATACTTTTATTTTCAAAATAATTTTGATTACGAAAATTTTAATTATTCCAAAAATTAAAAAAATAATTATTCATTTAGCTTTTTAAACAAAAAATTCCGTATCTTTTGAAACTACCATAACTGCAAAAAATTAAATTAATTGAAAAATAATAAAGTTAACAACTTTTAATTATAATTTCTTTGGAAAACAAAATATCTATAGTATTAATACAAACTATAACTTGAATTAATTATTTAATTACAAGATGTAATATAATATTATAATGAAGCATAAAAAAAATATTCTAAATTCGTTTTTAGAAACAAAGAAAAAAAAATTTCAGATAAATTTTAGGCGTATGATAGCCCCTACATTTTAATTCTATATATTGGTTGTTTAATTGAATTTTTAACTTTATAATTATTATTTACTCGACAGGTATGTGTCCATAATTGAAGGGTGGCATGACAAAAGGGGTCAAGCCACAATTTTTCGAAATTGAGATTTTTTTATAAACAAATCAAGTAAATTCTTTTACACATTTCTGTAAAAGGATTTTCTTTTAAATTGTCTTTTTAAACTCGTTTTTAATGAAAATAAGACTAAAAAAATAGCCTAAATTTCTACATACAATGCAATTCAGTTAAAAAACAAAAGAAATGAATACTATTATGAATAGGTTAATATGGTTAAAAATATTCCTTATTTTTAATATCATTAAATATAATATTAAATTTTGCTAGAAGATTTTATGTCTATTTAGAAATAGTTTTATCCATCATTTAATTTTCAACAACCTAAATATTATTCTTCAGTTAATTTTTAAATATTCCTGATTGTAGATTGCATTTGAAAATTTCGTTACTGTTTACTTTTAAAAATAAGTATTTAATTTATATTTTTCTTGAAAACAAACAACTTCTTTGAATCAAACTGTTTTGCATTTAATTCATCAATTCAAAATTAACAAACTAATTTTTCAGTTTTTCTTTAAACTGTATATTTTTTTAACAATTACTTTTAAAAGAAAATATGGGCATTTGACGTAACCCCAAAATGGTCCACTTTTACTTATTTTTCTCACTAATCTGTAGGTTTATCTCCATAAATTGTATTTCCACTGGTAAAGCGAAATAATATCTCGAAACGGTTTTTTTTAGATTTTTCTTAAATGACCAGGAAAATTTTTCAATGTTTTATTTTTGTTTCCTGTAAAATCATGAAATTGTTGCTTGACCCCTTTTGTCATGCCACCCTTCAATTTAATGTTAACATTATTTAAATATTGGGAATAGATATTTGATGTAATATATTTTTAATTGAAAAAATTGACGATATATTTTCATTGATTTGTTGAATATTCTATAAATCACGTATTAATTAAAAACATATGAAAATTAAGACATGTTTAAAGTTCATAAAATAAACATGACATTAGACAATATTTTTATGTGGGTGATTCTACCGAAATACTCCTTTTTGTGAGATACAAACAGAAAAGAAAAAAAATTATTATTTATGGATTAATGCAGTCAATTATATTGAGTTTACAATAATCTACCACCTCTACAGCATAATCATGCTAGCTTTTAGCTTTTAAAGTATATATTTTAAATTAAAATTTACAAAAAAATTGAGAGGTTAAAATTTGGCGCCGGTGTTTTTTATTATATATATTTTTCTATTTACAAAAAATTATTTAATAATTATAATTTATTAATATTATCTATAAATTTGATAGATTTTGAAATACTTACAGTTATCAAAAATCTCTTTTAACAATTGTCAAAAATTATTTTTCATACATTTTAGGATCACTTTTCACTGGCAGTTTGTAAACAATCGACAATCATATCAATTTTTAATTTTTATTAAAAAAAGTGAGAGGAATGACGGGTGAGAGGAATGACAATTTCAACATTTTTTAATTATATTTAATTGACAAATAATTTTCCTCCAGCTGAGAATGCCCTATCATGTTTATAAAGGACAACTTTATGTGAAAAAAATTTGCGATCAATTTATATATATTAATATTGTTTTTATTAGGGGTGAGAGGAATGACGCTTTAGGTTGTGAATCTCTACTTATGTCTCAATTTTAATTTTTTTAACGCAAAATAATTACATTTTTTAAAAAGTAACTTAACAAAATTAATATTAGAGATGTTAATTAAGATATTGATCACAATAATTAATCAATATCTCTACCCACAGCAAAAATATTGGATAATATTCAACGAGTGAGAGGAATGACGCGGTACTACATACAAATCTCATTTCTTATATTTAAAAAATCTAAGCGACATATTTTATTCATATCTTAGAAAATTATTCTTAAATATCATAACTTTTAGAAAAAATTGATAAAGTACCTAATTTCATGTTTTAAATAATTGTTTTACGTATTGAAAAAATGAAAAGCACTTAGATGACAGGTTAGAAAATCCATTTTGAGGTGGTAAAATATTTTAAAAATGTATTAAACAATAAAATTTTACAACTTTTTCTTGCAGAACATTTAGAAGAAGTGATAAAATAGGGAAATATGACTTGGTATTTTTCCAAATGATTATAATTATTTAGAAAATCTTGACTACATGCAAAATGAGGTTTTTTGGAGAATCACCCATGTAATAAAAAATATAAATATAAAACTTGTATTAAATTACTATTTTATAAAATATACTTTGATAATTTAAATTTATGTTGTAGTCTTTAATAATATAGTAATTTTTTTAAATTATTATGACAATAATTAATAATTTTAAATTATGAAAAATAAATATTATATTTTTAACAATTACATTATTTAGAGTTTTGCAAGTTAAAAATTTATTAAAAAGTTAAAAAACTAAATATTCTGCATTAAGAAATTTATAAAAATAAAATTCAATTGAATGTAAATTATATCAAATAACTTTTTTCAATATATTGAAATAATGTTAACATTAAATTATAGAAAAGTATTTACCTTTAGAGTAAATGATAGTTGTAAAGCTAAAAATTGAATCAAACACTATAACAGTACTGCCAGATGATTGAAACGACAAATCTTCAGAATTTTCTTATTTATCTTCAGAAATCTTTAAATTAATCAAAAAACTTTCTTCAGATTTCGGTTATAATTTTTTCTAGAATATGATAAAAGAAAATAAATTTCACAAAGAATTATAAAGATATAAATTAATATTGCTGTGTTTAAATCTGTTCGCAATTTGAAAGTAAAAGTTTTCAATGTTTTTAATTTTAAAAATTAATGCACTGAAAATGACTTAAATCTTGCAAAGTTTTTATTGAAAAATTTGGAAATAATTAGTCATTTGATTTTTATAAAATTTTTTTTTAAATAATTAAATTCTTTCGAAAACTCTTATTAACATTTTTGAAAATAATAAAAAAGAATAGTTAATTATGTAGTTAATCTGAAATTAAAAAATTAATGTTTATATTTGAAAATATAACATTTTTTGATTTGCAAAATATAATAAATGGAACAGTAACAATTACTTTAGTAATTAATAATTATTACATTTATTATTATAATCATAAAAACGTAAAGAACAAAAATTATAATTTATCTTAAAAAAATGGTTTATTTATATTATTTAAATGTTTATAAATATTTTCATAATTACTTGATATATACACAGCCTTCACAACATTTTCAAACAATCTTCAAGTTTTTACTATATTTCTTCCAATCTGGCAGCACTGTACAATAATAACATAAACATTGAAAAATTTGACATTTAAAAATATAAAAAATGCTAATACTTAACCCACAAAAATTAATTTTCAAAACAAACGTATAAAAAACAAAAGAATAACTATAACTAACTTCAAGTGTGGACAGAGATCCGGAAATCTGGAATCACGACGATTATTATATATAATTTTGAAGATTACTTACATTTTTCAAATAATTTATTTTAAATTCTTCTAAAAATTAGTTAAAAGAAATTAATTTATTTAAATAATTGAATTCATGTGAAAATTTAATTATTTATTATAAAATAATGGACAAAAATAACAAAAATGAAATTTGTAAAGAGATATTTATCTCTTTACAAATTAAAAAAAAATTGTACAAATTAATGGTTTAAAAAAAATTTAAGCTAATATGAAGAATTTAATTAAAATAGTACTGAAAATATTGGAATTTCTCCAAAATGTTTATTAGAATTTTTTAAAATAAGTGAATTCCATCAACAAATTTTGTTAAACATTTAAAAAAATAATTAAACTACCGTAAATTTAGTCAAGAAATTTTATTTAAATTGTATGGAAAATAATTGAATTTTACAGAAAAATTTTTTTAACTTCTGTCAATAATTGAATTATTGCGACAAATTTTATTAAAATAATTTTTAATTTTTATTATAATTGAATTGTTTTGGAAAATTTAACTGGAATAGTCGATAATGGAAATAATTGGTTTTTTTTTGACAAATTTTGGAAAATTAATTTAATTTCTACGAAGAATTTTTATAAAAATTTTTTGAAAACAATTAAATTTTTGCAAAAAGTTTAATTACAAAACAATTAGAAATAATTATTAAATTGTAATAATAATCTTTAATAATATTTCTTGATGAAAGTTAATTACTTATATTTTTATTTATTTTTTTCGAAAAATTAATTAAAAATTGTATTTAAAATAATAGAAAAATGTTCGATGAATTTTATTATATTTATAAAAATTATATTGAAACTTTGCAACGAATTTTATTTAAAAAAAATGGTAATATAATTTTATTCCTGAGAAGAATTTTCCTATTTATAAATTATTGAATAATATTGAATAAATTTTAAGAAAATTTGCAAAAAAAAAATTTAGTCGATTTCGCAGAGAGAATTAAATTGCTCTTAAATATTATACAATTAGGAAAAAGTAATCTTTAAAAAAAATCTCTGAATGGAATTTAATTTTTTTTTCGAAAAATTAATTTAAAATTGATGAAATCGATGAATTTTATTATATTTATAAAAATTATATTGAATCTTTGCAACGAATTTTATTAGAATTTGTAATATAATTGTATTCCTGAGAAAAATTTTCTTATTTATAAATTAATAATTTAGAAAATTCTACGAGGATTCAATTACTTGAATTGAAAGATAAATAATTGAATATTATTCAACTATTTTTAATGAAATTTGCCAAAAAAAAAAATTTAGTTAAATTCGCAGCAAGAATTTAATAAAATTTGTCGCAAGAATTTAATTACTTTCTTAAATTATAAAATTAGGAAAATGTAATCTTTAAAGAAAATTCCTGCTTAAATAATTAAATTAAACTAAATTAATTAAATTAATTATTCTTAAAAAAGTGTCACAGAAATTAATAGAATTTAGTAAATTAACATTTTCATAAAAAATGAGAAGGTCTTGTTAAAAATGGTAATAAACTTTTTTGAAGAATTTAATTACTTTTTATGAATTAAATTAATTAATTTATTAAATTTATCCAATAATTTATGAACGATCCCTTATGTGTTTAGACGATTTTATTAATAATTAATTTCCATATTTCAGGGAGTCATGGCCAATTTATGACAAAACGCATCTTCAAAAAGCCATCAGGACTTTTTGCATAGAGGCAATGGCGGATTGCAGTCAAGATGTGTCGATTGCCGACATTCTAAACAATTTATTCGTATTGATTGATTCTACGCCACGCGTCTACTTTCCCGACATTTTGCTACTGATAATTAATAAGAAAATTGACATGATGAAGGAAGAATTGAAAGTCGTCTACAATCGCAATCACATTAAACACTTTCGAACATTGCCTTGGTGGTTTAAATCGACAGTGTTTTTAAATTACAATTTTCAACCCATAATTGACTGGGAAATGGAAAATGATGACGAAGTGGCAAATGACTCGAGGAATATTTCCATGTCCCTAGTTGACGAATCAGAAATGGATGATTACATGGATCAGTCGTTGACAATGAACATTGTCTATCCAGTGAAAGAAATTTCGAAAAGCACACACAGTCAAAGGACAGCCGTATTTGATAAATTAGAAACATTTGGAGTTCAATTGCAAGATCAAAAATTAAAGAACCAACAATTAGAGAAGGAAATCAGGAAGGCTTTATTTCCAGACGAATCTTAATAATTGACAGATAAATCGCAATTGAATGTGATGTTATTTATACTCGACGAATATCTTACCGAAAGTTGTAAAAAAAAAGAAACATTTTTATTTATATATTATACTTGCGCACGTGATCGCTCCTAGAGCACTAGGTCTGTTATATGAACATCATTTCATTGTAAAGTTAAGTACAATAAAAAAATTTTGTTATCGAATTATTTAGAGATCAATAGATTTTTATATTTTGGAAAAAAGTAATTTTTATAGTTGGAGAAAGATAATTCTAATATTCTCTCAAAGGAAAAATATTTCACTTGTAGAATATTTTTATTCTTTCGTTCTTTATTAAAAACAAAACAATTATTTTAGGTTCTGATGACAAAAATATTAAATTAAAAAAATCTATAGAAGAATAGACATCAAATAAAAATATTTTTGTTTCAAGACAAATTTTTTTTAGTATAATGATAGTGAAAAATTTATTTTTGTATTAGAAGCAACAAAGAGGAGATACTTTTATTTTTTCTCAAGAAACTATCTAACTAAACGTGTTGTAAAAAATAACCTTCTGTTTAATTAACAGACTTTACACTTAATGAGATACATTTCTATTTTTTTCATTTAAAACTTTAGATTTGAAATTAATTAAAATTATTTCTTATAAAAATAATGAAATTTGTTATAAATACAAGTGGAAGAATAAGGAATTTCTAATAATTTATTAAAAGTTGCATTTGAATCAAAATTACAATTTTTTGTCAACAAGAAATATTTTTTTTTAAATAGTTGATGCCTTAAAAATGTAAAAGGCGACTTTTTTCTACTTATTTCCGAAAAATTCTCGACCTTTTTTTTACATTTCTTTCAAACATTGCAAAAAAATGCAAATCACTTCGATTTTTATTTAGAAAAAAAATTATTTTTTATTTAAAAAATTTTATGTGCGAAAAAACCTGAAGCTTTTTATTTTTTTTTTTTAATTATTTTTTATTCATTTTTCTATTACCTGTAATCGAATTTTCGAAATATATATTTAAAAAAGTGTTTAAATAATTCGAATTTTGTGAAATTATAGTGAAAGTAATTGATTTCTTTTTGGGAATTTCATTCCATTTTTTGAAAATCAACTTTTTTTTATTCAATTCTCAATAGTTGACAATAAAAATACAAAATGAAAAATATTTTTAAAGAAACTATTGCAAAAAAAGTAATTTTTAGATATTTTTGCTTAATTCAATTACTTTCAATATTTTTAATTACGCGTTTACATTTCTAAAAATCTGTTATATTTTTCAAACATAACTTAATCTACTGAATTGTCAGTTAAAAGAATGAAAAAATTCAGATTTTCGAGGATTTTAATTTTAAAACCTTTTCAAAATTCAATTATGTCTAAAAATTTGAAGCTAAATGGCTTTTAATATTTAATTATTATCTGAAATTTTAGCATCAAACACACTTTTAAATAAAATTTTTATTAGAAAATTCTGTGAGAAAATTCACTTCAATTATTTCAATAACATACAAAAAATCAATAATTTAGAAAAAGTTGGGAAATAATTTTAAATGATTTTCAAAATTCAACTTTTCATAAAGAATTTTGTCAAAAATATTTTCAATAATCGAATTCTTTTGGACGAATTTAAAAACAAAAATTAAAGAAGAATTATACAAATTTTTAAAGAATTAAATTAAAATCGTATTGAAAATAATTGAAATTCTACGATGAGTTTTATTACTTACGAAAATAATCGAATTCCTAAAAAAATTTATTTTTTATGAAAATAATTGAATTATTCGGAAGAAATGCAAAAAAATACAATGTGAATATTTGAAATCCTGTGAAATTTTTATTATAAAAATAATTAAATTTTATCAAAAAAAATTTTCTAAATAATTGAATTCTGTTGGAAAATTTTTGAAAATAATTAAAATTGTGACAAGAAAAAATTTTTTTTTTTAAAGTAATTGAATTTTGAAAAAGAATTTTATTATTTATCTTCAGATAATTGAATAAACTTTTGGTAATAAGTTTAATTCCATAATTTTTGAAAAATTTAATTATTTTCTAAATTTTTAATTAAAGTTCTTCAAAAATGCGATTACGCTTCAAACTCATTTTTACAATAATGAAAAAATAAAATTCATTACAGTACTAAATTTATTTCAATGAAATTTAACAATGTTTTCAATTGTTTAAAAATTTTTTTCAATTCTTTTCCAAAAAATAAAATTGTTTAAAAATTTATAATCACATTTTTTTTTAAAAACCAATTTTTTCGGAATTTCTAAATTAAATTATTCAAAATCCGAATACTTATGTTGTTAAACAAAAATTCAAAAACTTATTTATTTTTCCACTGGAATATTGAACTGTTTAATATAATTTTCAATCCAAAAACCATTTGAAATTGAATTCTTTCTCTAAAATTGCTACTGTAATTTTTCCAAAATTCAATGTATTGAAAATTAAAATTTAAATAATTCAAAACTTAATTATTAAAGAAAACTTTCTTTTTATTTAATTAAGAATTTTTTATACTTTTTCTTTCTTGTTTTTTTTTAAATGAAAACTAAACAAGGGAGGAAAAATTCTATAGAAAAAAAAATACTTAAATTCTCTAGTTTTGATGAAAAAGTTTCAAATAAAATTTGGAAATGAAAAATTTATTGAAAGTTATGTCTTGAAGAATCCGACAAATAATCGGAACAAAAGTTAGTCCAATATCATGATTTCTTTTTATTTTAAGAAAAGTCAAATTAAATTTTGAATTCTTTTCGTTGGCAACGTGTAGAATTTAATTTTCCACATTTTGAACATTTTAAAGTTATATATTTGAGTAAAAATAGACTTTTTAGCGTATTAATAATAATGATTTAAGTAACATAACCTAAAATTTAAGAAATGCTTTTTATTGACTTGTACTTTTTCTTCAAATAGAAGTTTCAATCGTTTTTTTTTTTAATTTAAAATTAAATTCTTCGCCTTTCCACCAAATTTGTCTTTTTTCTTCTAAATTAGGAAATTATGACTATAGATTCAATAAAAGACTCATCATCACTTATTCTACGGCAATTATTATTTCAAATAGTTGGAATTTTATTGAAGCAAATGGACCGAAAAGTGAGAAAAATAAAAATTGAAACGGATTGCTTTTCGTTGACATTTGATGGGTTATGTCGAATTGGCCCCGTTTCGATGGGTCGGCACTTCGACAATCGACACAGTCGAGAATCGTAAGTAACTACGGCCCTATTCGTTGCTATTCGTGCACCACGGCGGTCAGAGACACGAGAGCATATGCGCATAGTGGTAGGAGAAACGGTTTTAACTTGAGTGAGTGAGATGGAAAAGCTTTTGGACTCGACTCCGAGGGTCGGGGGAAGCTGTTTTTGGCGTTTGAACCATTACTAGGTGAAGAGGCGGGGGAAGGTGGGAGAGGGGCTGCAAGCATTGCCAAGCGCACATGAACGTTCGTTCGTTCGTCAGGCATGTTTCGAACACTAAACATGCTGCTCGTAGCTGCCGATAGTACAACAGTCGTCGGAATTCGTGCTCTCTCGTAAGTTGTGCGAGTGCTTCCAAAACAAATCGTCGAATATCGAAAAAGAAAAAAGAAATAAACGAATCTGTGCCTTAATTCAATAATTATACCGAATTGTGCCCCAAAAAGGACTACTTTTCCACCATCAGTGACAAGTGAAAGCGTGTTTCAATAAATAGTGCGAGAATAACTTTTAACAAAAGTTGCGATAGACATGAAAATGTTGTATAATGTTTCTCTATCCAATGCAGTGAGTCGAATATTTGTCAAGGATAAGATCAGATAAAGAATTTAATGACAAGTGCCCACTCAGTGTTTGTGTCCCGAAAAATAATAAAGAATGAAATGATCGCTTATTCAATTAACATGAAGGACACTTGAACGAGAGAGAGAGAAACAACATGAGATGATTTTTTTTTGGAAAATCGGTGCATTTGAGTTTTAATAAGTGTTGAAAAAGTGTTTATGGTTTTGATGAAAAAGTGCCATTGGTTAATTTGTGTTGATTTTACGTGAGTTTCATGTATCATGTTAACGGTGGAATTCCGCTTGAGAGGAATCTGAAGGCGGGGACTCTGACGTCACTCCTCTCATGATAATGAGGTATTCATGATGGCGGAGCAACAGGAGCGTAGTGTTGTCAGGATTGTTCTTGACATTTTCAACAAGTTTACATATTCTGAATAACGCTAGTTGCTCCTTTTCACGTTGCCCACAATATTCTGCATTCATTTCCCAATTGACAAATTAGTAAAATCTTTGAAAATCCCCTTCAAATTTAGCTTTTCTTCAAGACTTTTCTCAAAAATTCCTCATATCCTCTCTCTCTGTCTTTGTTGAAATGGTACCAATTTAACTGGCAAGAATAACATTCTACCCAGTTTAGTCACATTCCTGAATCGAAATATGTAATTTTAACCAAACGCTTAAAGATTTATATCTTGGATATAAATTTTTGAGAAATTGTTTTTTTTTCCTAATTTCCTTTCATGGAGAGAATTAAAATAGGCCAATTTTTGAATGTCAATAACTCATCAGCTGTGGATTATAAAAGTCCTGTTTTTAAAAAAAAAAGTTGAAATACCTTATAGGTTACCGAGTTTTCAATTAACAGTAGATTTTTCATTAATTCCTAAAATATTCCGTGACAAAAATTAATTATGTAAAATAATAATTCAAGGATTTAAAAACAATTACATTTCATAAAAAATAAACATTTTATTAAGTAATAATTCTATATGCAAAAAAAATTAGAAATCGAACTTTTATTATAAATTAAAATTAGGCTAAAATATTATTCGTGGTTTCAAATTTCGATTATTTGAAAAGTGACTAAAGTTAAGTTTTGCAAAAATAATTATTAGAGTTCATAAAAATTATTTTAAAAAAACGTATTTTTAACAATTGTATTACTTTCCATTTCACAAGTTAAAAATTATGTTAATTTATAATTTAATTCCATCTAAAATGTAGAAAATAATTACTATACTTAAAATTATTTTTACACATATACAACTTTATAGTGTGAAATATATTTTTTCTTTTTTATGTTTATCGTACTTGGAAAATCTATAAAATTAAAATTCGATTAAAAGTAAATTAGAACAAATATTTATTTTCAATATTTTAATAGTGTTTTTCACAGTAAATTATAGACGTCCTATACATTTCGAGTAAATTATTAAAGAATCGTGTGGAAAAATTTTAATTAAAATTCTTCAAATCAAAATTAATTAGTAGTAGTGTTTTTTTTTAAATTAATACAAAACTTATTATTGAGAAATTTAATTAACATTTTCGAAAATTAACATTTTTTAAGAAACTGATTTTCAGAAAGGTACTATCATAACTTTTTAAGATTCGATTACCTTCGGAGAAAGTAAATTAAAATTTTTCATACTTTTTTTCTGTCAATTATTTAAGTTTTGGAGAAATTGTTTCTTCGTTTAGAACAAAATGTTTCTTTCGATGTTTAAAAGACCTTCTTCATATTATATATTTTATAAAAAAATCTGATTATTAAAGAACTATAAATAAAAAATGTTTACCTTTTAACAATTTAAGTTTTGGAGAAATTGTTTCTTCGTTTAGAACAAAATGTTTCTTTCGATGTTTAAAAGACCTTCTTCATATTATATATTTTATTAAAAAAAATCTGATTATTAAAGAACTATAAATTAAAAAAAAAATGTTTACCTTTTAACAATTTAAGTTTTGAAGAAATTGTTTCTTCGTTGAGAACAAAATGTCTCTTTCGATGTTTAAAAGACTCTCTTCATATTTTATACTCTCTCACTCAGTGATATAAAATTTGTGTTCAAGAAACACGAAGAAATTATTATTTATTATTATAAAAAATTTATTTATATAAAAAAAACAGTCAAAAATTTCTCGAATATGGAAAATTTACAGCAACATAAATCTATTTTTAAAAATGTCTTTCTAAATATTTTTATGCATAAAATATTTAAAAGTTGGTAAACATTATATTTTCAAAAAATTAAAAAACCGTTTTGTGAATTTTTATTTGAACCATTTTCATTTCAAAAAATAATGTTTCTCAGATTATTAAAGAACTATATAAATTAAAAATAAAATAATTTACCTTTTAACAATCCATTGGAAATAGAAAATAATAATAGAGTTGTTGAAATGTATGCCAAGTTTGAATAAAGTCGGTCAAATTTTTTTTTTTCAACTTATCGTGCATAAGCGAAATTAGCGCCTTTAAAATGCCGACTCAAAAAAAATTGCATTGTGAAAATAAATACATTTAGTTTTTATTCAAACTTATTTTGTACTCCAATTTAATGTAGAGTTACTAAAAATTAAAGATATCCCTCAAAATTTTAAACAATTTTTTTTTTCTATAAAAAAATTTTGCGTAAAAAGAATAGGAAATAAAATTTCTTGCGTGTCACGGCTTCTGCTCAATTGTCTGCTATTTATTTTGAAAGCCAATAACTCTATTATTATTATTCGCAAATAGGTCAATCGATGCATTTTTAAATCTACTTTACTGCAATATATTTGGGAAAAATAATTGTTTCCTTCTTAAAGTTTCCATAATTTTCCACAAATTGAATCAAAATGTTTTAATAAATTTCGGCGAAAAATTTTATTTAGTTTTAAAAGTAATTATTTCTTTTTTTTATTTTTTTCTCTTGCAGTTTGAAATATTTAATTAAAATAATCGTAAATAATTTCTAAGTAGTAATTTTATAATAGTTCTTCAATAATAGAATGAGAAATAGAAAAAATTGAATGTTTAATAGAAAACTATTGGAATTTGTGGTAATATTCAAACAAAAAAAGACACAAAAATTCGAATTTTTATAAAATTTAAAAAACAGTTTTTTTAATTTCTTAACTTATTTACATAATATAAATAGATATTTATTGAATATTGATTGAGAATAATTATTTAATGATGTTCTGATTTTTATTTTAATACTTTTTGTTCTTGAAAGACCTTGAAAAAAAAATTGTTTGCAATAAACAAACGGTTGTAAAAATGAATAAACATATTTATCAACTTTTTAATTAATTAATTAATTAACTTTTTTTTACTATATTTTTTAATAATTATTGTATTACTTATTTCCTAATTTCCTTCAATTTAATTCAAACATAAAAAAACATTGAAGCAGTAGCAGTTTATAATGATTATGGAAATATTAACCTTCAAATCTGAATCTCATATATATATGAATGATAATGATATTATCGTAGGCAAATAAAATAATAAAACAACGTTTGTTATGATTTACAAAATGAATTCTGATAATAAGTATAATTTGTTAATTTTTAATTTAAAAATTAATAAAAATGTGTTTATTGAATAAATTCCTAAGATCACTATCTTTTTTTCTGTATATAATATCGAATCATATTGCATTGCGACACTTGAAAAAGTGAATCATATGAACTAGAGGCATCGATATATTATATAGTCCTGGATTATTTTATATTCTGATTCTGAAAAAATGTAAAATTATACACATTCTATTTACATGCATATTTTAGAGTACGTCCTAAAAAAAGCAAACAACACGAGAGTTGCTTCCTTATAATTCATACATACAGTGAAGATTAGCCTAATTTTTTTTTCCATCCAAAAGAATCCATATGCATTGAAAATCAAAATAAGAAAGTTAATAAGCTTAACTGATCCGTGCAATCACCCTAGTTATAAAGTTATTCACTTTCAAAAATATTTATTAAATATGTGTACATACGTGGAAGATAATTTTCTATTTTATATGACACCTTTCACTATAGATTAGTAGTTCTAAATTAGATGAATTTTTAATATTAATATATGTAGCGCTAAATAGAATTTTTAGAATTCGCATACTATAGACATAATACTTTATATTATTACACTTCTTCTCTAACCTACTTTTATGTATTTTTACTGAAAGTCTTGTAACTTAATGCTCAATAATAGAAGTTGTTATTTGATACCACTTATATTGCATTAAGTCTTTTTGGAATTTTATATATTTTTTCATTTATTTCATTTATTTTATTTCTTTCATTTATTTCATTTATTGGTATTTATTAGTATTTATGGAGATTAACTAAAAATTTATTGCTCTATCATAGTCTTTATGTTTAAAGGTTCGATCTTTTAAACCCTTTAAAATAATTTTTTAGCATTCTTTTCTAACATATAACTTTTGTTATGTAATACAATTTTTTAGAAACGCTCGCGATCACCCTTTTTTGGTGAATTCCATAAAATTTGAAATCTGAATACTTAGCAACAAGATCTATGCAATAGCAAAATTAAAAAAAAAATTGACCGTTTCTAAACATAGTAGCAAATTATCAACAAATGATGCCTCTTGTTTTAAATACTTACGTGTGGCGATAATTACAAACTCATTCAAAGATGTACAAAATAAATCTAAATTTTCATCCTCACCTTTGGATAAACAAATCATTATTTTGGATACAAAATATTTAAAAACTTTAATTATTTTCATTTAATTATAAGGTTTCTGAATAACTATTCAGGATTTTTTTTTTATTTTTTTCTCAGGCCTCGACGTTAATGAGCATCGAAAAATATTTTGTTCACAAAACCGAAAATAGAATTCAATTTTTTCCTCGGTTTATGATTTAAAAAAAAAATACTTTCAAGATGTCTTTTTTTTTATTCAGTGAATGAAAGAAGTGAAATTGTAAAAAGTTTATCACTAAAAGTAAAAAAAAAAAATAGTTTTCGGTGCTGAGCGTCGACGCCAATCAATCTTGAATTTTTGTGTCTTGTTTGCCTCAAAAACTAACGAAAAAATACAAAACCTTTAAATTTTTTTTATTTTTAACAATAACTTCTTTTAAAACATCTAAAGTCTTGAAAACATATGAAATTATTACTTATAAATTATTTTATGAAGAATTTTACTTAAATATTTTAAAATTTACTGAATTCTGAAAGAGTTACAACATTTATAATTTACATAAATATAGATGAACTCTGAAAGGTATAAATTTTTAATTTTAGAAAATTCCAACTCTGAATAATGAATTTTTGAAGAACTTAGATTTTTGAAAAATGTTAGTAATCAAATTTTTCTAAAATTTGTCGATTTTTTAAATATAGTTTTAAGTTCAATATTAATTCATAGAAGAATTTTAGTTGAAAATTTAAAAAAAAAATTTATAGGAAATTTTGTTTAAATTTTTGTCAAAATTTCAATAATCTTTATAAATAATAAAATTCTTCTCTAAAACTCAGTTCTTTTTAGAAAAATTAATAAAATATTCTTCTCCGAAATTCAATTATTTTCGAAAAAATTTTAAAAAATTGAATTTGAAGAAGTGAAAGTGATTGCAAAAATTCAATTATTTAAAAAAATTAATAAAATTCTTCGCAGAAATCCAATTTATAGGAAATTTTTTTTGAAAATACTCGTCAATATTCCAATTATTTTTATTAATAAAATAAAATTCTTCTCTAGAACTCAATTCTTTTTAGAAAAATTAATAAAATTCTTCTCTGAAATTCAATAATTTTCAAAAAAAAATTAATTCTTGAAAAAATTTCAACTTATTTACCAAAACTTGACCCAATTCAATGATTTTAAAATTCAATAATTTTCAAAAAAAATAAATGTAATAAAATTCTTGACAAAATTTCAATTATTCTCAAAAATTAGCCCCAATTTAATGATTAATAAAATTCAATTATTTTCAAAAAAGAATTTGACGAAAATTCAATTATTTTCAAAAAAGAATTTGACAAAATTTCAATTATTTTCAAAAAAAAATTTGACAAAATTTCCATTATTTTCAAAAATTTTCCCCAATTCAATAATTTTAAATATCTACCTATTTTAATAAAATGTTCTAAAAAAATACAATTAGTTGCAAAAATTTTTTATAAAATTTTACTCTAACATTTAATTAATTTCCATAAATAGTAAAAATTTCTCAGGAATCAAGTATTTACGAATTGTTTATACATTTTTTTTGCATTAATTCAATTATTTTTATAAGCAATAAAATTTTTCCTAAATAAGAATTCAATTACTATTGTCATAAATAAAAAAAAACTCATTGAAGAGTTTCAATTATTTTTGATACAACTTTAATCGAATTCCTGGAAAAATTTAATTATTCTTAAAAAATATTATTAACATTCGTCAAAAGAATTCTATTAAACGAAATAATTTATTTATATTTAAAGTTTGGACGGTCAAAAAAGTTCTTAACAAGAGAGAAACATTCAAAATTTTTCAATAAATTATATATTTTTGTATTTAAATAATTGAATAAATTCTCGTGCTTTTTTCTTAGGAAAATTGATTTAAAACTGAAGTTCAGTAAAAATTTTAGATAATTGGATATTAAAATTGTTCCAGCCTTAATTTTTAGAAATAATTGAATTTTGAATAGGTTTCAAATTAAGATCTTTGAAAATCTGAATTTTTCTTACTTTTAACGAACAATTTGTTAGAATTACTTTCTTTTGAAATTATTTAAAGTTTTTATTTTCTAATATTTATTTAATTGAAGAATTTATGAATAAATCGAAATTTCGTAAATTTTATTGAATAGTAAAGAGATTTAAAAATTTTCAAAGAAATTTTTAAAATTTCGAAGTTGAAGTCCACAACGTTGATCAGCGAAATAAAATTGTTCACTAACTAAATTTATTTAAAATATTGCATTAATATTGAGAGAAAAAAATTTAAACAAAAAGATTGATGTTTATGTATTGATAATAATTGTTGTGCAATTAAACATTAACTTAAAAATAATATTTTATTGCATTAAACAAATTTTTTTTCCGTTGATAAACGTTGTGGACTTCAACTTCGTTTAAAATTTTATTAAAAGTAATTGATTTAAAGAAGAATTTTGGTTGAAAATTGTCGAAAATAATAATTTAAAAGGAAATGATGATAATAATTTTAAAGAAGTTAGAGTATCAATATTTTAATAATATAAAATATTGATTTTATCATTTTTCTTGTTTTATAGTATAATATATTTTGGGGTTTTTCCAAATTGCTCGCCCCAGGGCGCCTAAAGAGACGACAAAAGGTTCTTAAACTATGTTTATTATCGTTTGTTTTTATCTCAATAATAACGATAATAAACTGAGTTTGAGAACCTTTTGTCGTCTCGGGGCGCCCTGGGGCGAGTATCTCGGAAAAACCCCTGATAAGTTATTGAATTTCAAAAGGTATGCATTTCAAATTTTTGAAAATTTTTATTCCTGCCGAAAAGTTAATAATTTGTTATAATTAAATATTTATATTTATTTTAATAAATAAAATTATTTGTTTTCAATTAACTTT
This sequence comes from Leptopilina myrica (nomen nudum), assembly GCA_032872475.1. Lineage (NCBI taxonomy): Eukaryota > Metazoa > Arthropoda > Insecta > Hymenoptera > Figitidae > Leptopilina > Leptopilina myrica (nomen nudum). The sequence continues at coordinate 63,170,450 of CM065458.1, read as the reverse complement.
ACAATTAAAGAATTTCGTAAATAATTAATGTAATGTAGAATATTTTTTCGGGAGAATTTAAAAAATTTTTAGAGTCAATCCAAATATTCTTTAGGGTCAGTGAAAAAGTTAAAATTTTTTCAGAAATCGGGAAGTAAAAGAAGTGTATCGTTAAAAATATTTCTTTAACAAGCTTTTTAGTATTTTTGGCTAAGGAATTTACCTCAATAAATATTATTAAATAATTTAATGAAAATGAAAGAATGTTAAAAACAATGAAGTAGTAAAAAAAACTTTTACAAGTATATATAGACGTGTATTCAACTCAAAAGGCATATGATGAAAACTAAATGTAGTTAAGAAATTAATGATGTCAAATTATAAGTATATGGAGGTCGATGAACTTTAAAGAGAAGAAATTGGATTCTGTCGATTTACTCATTTTGAACTAGAAATCCAATCATAAATTTATCTTCCTTATTAAAAAGTAAACTACTCTCTAAAATTTTAAAGAGTACGAAGTCGTTAACTTCTCGCTGAAAAAAAAAACCAAAGTCTCAAATTGTTTACATTTTAAAACCAAAATCATACGTTTGGTGAAGTTCACAACGTTTATAGTCAACGATTTCGGAAGAAAATGTGATTTTTTGAAGCAAATTTTTATAAATTTTTGTAAGTACGATTAATTTTTTTAATAATGATTGATAACAAAAATATTTGTGAACAAAAAGTGTTATTTTTTTGGTAGAAAAATAATTTTTTTCTTTCAATCGTTGATCATAAACGTTGCAAACTTCATCAACGTAAAATCATTATATTCCTATAAAGTTTCGAACGTTCAAATGAACGACAATTTTTCTTTTGCACTTCTTCTAATTTGTATTTTATTAAGAAAAATATTATTTTTTAGTTTAAAACAAATTAATTCTAATCTAAATTTGGTATAATTACAAATATTTTTTTTCTCGATAAAACTCATTGCCGAATTTCAATTATTTTTAATAAAAATTTTAATCGAATTGCTCGTCAAAATTTTAATTATCTTCATAAAAATAATATAATTTTTCTCCAAAATTCATTTGATTTCAAAAATTTTGTAAAAATTCTTGTCAGAATTTTAATTATTTTAAATATACATTTGCAATTTTTTTTCCAATTTCTCGAAAAAAGGAAATATTCTTTAAAATTATTATTAAATAAAAAAAAAAAATCTTTTTAAAAAATTTTAAAATTAGATAAAAGTTTGTTGATACAATTCTTTATGAAAATTCAGTTTTTAAATGTTAAATTTAGTAAAATCTTTATTTTTACACTGAAATAATTAAAATGTAATTATTTTTAATAAATATTGATTTAAATATGAATTTTAGATAAAATTTTAGATTATAAGAGAATATTGAAAGCATTATAGTTGTGAATTTTGAGAAATAATTGAATTTTCAAAAGGTTTTGAAATTTTATATGAAAATTTGAATTTTTCGGAACAATTTTGTAGAATTATTTTCAGTTAAAGTTTAATTGAATTTTCTTTTGAAATTATTTGAGGTTTTTTTTTTATTTCTAATGTACGTACAATTGAAGAATTTTCGATGAAATTTTGTAAAATTCTGATGAAGGCAAGTGGACTTGAAAATTTTCAATTGAACTTTTTTTGTAAAATTATTAAAAATAATTGATTTAAAGAAGAATTAGAAAGTTGAAGTCAACAACGTTTATCAACGAGAAAAAAATTTGTTTAATGCAATAAATTATTTTTTATTTAATATTTTATTGTTCGACAATTATTATCAAAATATAAACATCATTTTTTTTAAGACTTTGTGCCAATATTAATACATTATTTTTAATTAATTCACTTATTTTTGAACAATTTTTTTTCGTTGATCAATGTTGTGGAGTTCAACTTGGTGAAGAATTTTAGTTAAAAATCGTAATGATTATTAAAAAAAACTTGGAAAAATTATGAAGCTAAAGTCCACATCGTTTTTAAAAACGAAGACAAAAAATAATGGGATTATATTTTGTTATAATTTTCTATTTCGATATTACGTTAAATTAGAATTAAATTTTTTTTAAATTTGAAAAAAAACCTTTAAAAAAATTTTTTTTATGTTAAATTAGAATTAAAATTTTTTTTTAAATTTAAAATTCTACCCTAATAATTGTTTGTTTTGTATGGAATGGAAATTGGTTTGAAAAATGGTGATTCATGTAAAGAAATTCGAAATATTTCGAATGCTTATTATTTGTGAAAATGATGAGTAATAATTGTTCATATTTGCAGAGTGCAGTGAAATATGCCAAGGAGACGGAATGGGGAGATACCACTTCCGGAAGGGTGGGATGTCGCTCAAGACTTCGATGGGAAAGTGTACTTCATTGACCACAATACAAGGAAAACAACGTGGATCGATCCTAGAGATAGGTAAGAGAGTTGAATATTTTTCCGTAAATCCAGGGGGCAGAAATTTTTCAAAATATCATTACACAATGATGGCAATTTTCAACGATAATAATCTCTAGGAAGAACCCTCAAAATAAAAACACTGACAAAATTTACATCTTTTTATTACAAATTTTTACTCTTTGGATACTTTTTCTCAGATTTGTAACACGAAAAGCCACATTTTTCTTTTTTTTCAAAATTCACACTAATTTGAATTCCCTAAAAGTTGAAATAAACAAATTAATAATTATCAATATATAACAAACAAATAATTTAATTATTTGCATAAATAATAAAAATTTCACAAGAATTAAATTATTAAGGTGGCTAAAGTTTGGAACGTTCAAAAGAACGAATTTTTTTTTCACCTGAAGAATTTTTGATAATTATTTTCCAAGGAAGAATAATAATTGAAATTAAATAATATTTAGTTAAGAATGAATTTGTTTTAATGTAAAAAATAATTTTTTTGGAAACAAATAAAAATTAGAAGAAGTAAAAAACATATATTGTCGTTCATTTGAACGTTCGAAACTTTAGGAACCTTAATTATTTAGAAATTTTTTAAAATAAATTTCTTCGCAATAATTTCCTTATTTTAAATTATTTTTAAATTCCTTATTTAATAAATGTTTTAACAGGAATTCAATGATTTAAAAACAATTTAAATAAAATTCCTTGCAAGAAATCAATTATTTTCATTAATAATAAAATTCATTGTAGAATTTCAATTATATTATTTTTAAAATACAATTTTAACCAAATTTCTCGAGAAATGTATAAATATTGCTTAAAATTTCATGAAAATTGTTGGAAATAATTCAAATTATTCAAAACAATTTCTTGATAAATTTCTTTAAAAGAATTCAAATTAAATAAACATTCAATTATTATTATTTTTAATTCAATGAATTTTTATATTCAAATAATTTAATTCTCGTAAAATTTCCTAAATAAGAATTAATTCAAAAATTAAATTTTAGTTAAAGTTTTAAATAACAATTGAATATTAAAAGTATTACAAAAAAAATAAATTTTTATATAAAAATTTTAAAGTTTTAAATATTTTTAAAATGTCTTAAAAGTTTCGTTGTTGTAAAACTGTAATAATATTTAAATTTTTTACTTTGGAAAATTATTATTTTATTATTTTTCTAAATGAATAATTAAATTTTAATTTTGCCAGCAATTTTTATACGCATTCATTTTTTTTTAATTTTTTCAATGCGATTAAAACTGTTTAAAAAAATAAATTAACTTCTTCTTCAAAGTAATCACAATTTGATAAGTACAGAAGCATTATTGAAATAAAAATGAATTTTTAAAGGTTCGTTTTATTGTGGAAAAATCGAAGAAATAATTTACCAGACTATTGATATTTAATAAAGTGTAAAATTAAAAAGATGAAAGTAAATAAATTTAAGAATGGTGTCCATAATGTATCTTTGGGAAAATGACATAATTTGAACACCTGTAAAAAATTTTATATACAAATCATTTTAGAATATCTTCATTCGATAGGTAAATAAGCTTACGTATGTATCTATATTTTGTACGCATTTAAATTATTCGTCTATGCAAACAAGAAAATTGTCATTTTTTTAATTATTACATTTGGAATTTTTGAATTTCCACACGAAACGTTGCAATTTCCTTATATTTTAATGATTTGAAGAAAAAGTTTATTCTTTTCTATAATTTTAAACCAAAATTCTTCTTTAAATGAATTATTTTTAATGTAAGTTTCTGAAAAAGTTCTTTCAACAATTTTCAAATCAATTTCGATTATTCAGGAAATTTTTTAATTAAATATCTTTTTCATCTTTTTACTTTTAATTCTATAAAACTATCAATTATTGAATAATTGGATACGAATTGAATTCTCAAAAAATTTTATCATCACTGTTAGAAAGAATCAAATCAACTCAATTATTGAATTCTTGAGAAAAAAATTTATTATTCATGCGGAAATAATGAAATGATAAGGAAAGAATTTGACAAAAATTTGATAATAGAATTTCTGTGAATATTTCTATCTATTATTTATGAAAATTGTTAATTATTGTTTGCGTAGAATTTTATCAAAATTTTTTAATATAATTATGAAAAAAAATTAAATGTTTACTTAGAGTTTTATCAAATTTTTTTTTATTTCAATATTTGGATTATTCTGGAAAATTTTATTAAAGTAGTAAATATTTTGTTAATCATTGAATTGAGAAAATTTGTTAAAAATAATTAATATTTTTTAAGAATTGTGTTAAAATTTTTGCAAATAATTCGAAATTAAATACAAAATAGCATGCAATGTATATGTGGGAACACGAAAACGTAATTTCTTACGGTTCAAGAATTGCAGAAGCAGCAGAAAGAATATTAGATGCATATATTATTGATAATGGGAATAGAGTAGATGAAGTATTTAGAAGAAGTTTAGGTGAAGCAACTATCGATTGTTTTTCGCGAGGACTTACACAAGAAATAGAATTACGAATTGGAACAGCTGATACATTTCAAGGGATAATTAATAAAGCTATAGAAATAGAAAGAAGATTGTTATTACAACGTGAACTACGAAGAAGTGAGAATAATATTGAATATAATGTCCATCTTATCTTAAAAATAATAAAAAATTTTGCAGAAACAAGAAAAATTAATATGGTTCAAGACAATGTAAGCTCTTGTTTATCTTGTGGAAAAACGGTCATGTTGTATCAAACTGTTCTCAACTTAATAAATTGCTAAGGCTTAGAGGTGAAAACCGCTTTCATTCAGGCAAACCCAAATCAGAATCAATTTAATAACAAAAATTGGAGAATATAAATTTTAACAAATTCAATTAAAATTTAAAAAAAACAATTCTACATACTAGTTATAGTTAAAAGTGTATATGAAAAATTTAGATTTCCAAAGATTTTAATTTGAAAACCTTTTTAAAATTCGATTATTTATAAAAATTCATAAGATAAACTATTTTATATTGAATAAATATTATCTAAAATCATAAGTTAAATGCATTTTTCAATTAATTGATATTAGAAAATTGTACGAGAATTCAATTAGTAAAATAAATAATATATTGAATAATTGAATTCCTTTGACGAATTGAAAAAAAATATATTAAGATTAATTACATTTTTCGAGGAATTCGATTAAAATTTTATCAAATTTAAAAATAATTTAAATTCTGCCATGAGTTTTTCTTTAAATATATGAAAATAATTGAATTCTGAAAAATAATTTTAGTTTTGCCAAAAATAATTGAGTTTCTAAAAATAATTGAATATATCTGCAGACCCGATTTTTTTTTAGAACTGAATTAATTTTGAAGTATTGAAGTTAAAATTATTCATTAAATAAGAATTTATAAGAATAATAATTTTATAATAATAATAGTAATAATAATAATTATTATTATTATTATTGGAATATGAAGTTATTGAAAAAGAAATTATATTATCAGAAATATAACAATTTGAAGGTTTTTTATTATTAGAATTCGTGGTAATTTTATAGTTTATGAGACAAACAAAAAAAGACACAAAAATTAATAATTTTTTTATGAATTCTAAAAATTTAATTTATTCCTGGTGTAGTTTTAATAAAAATTCCTGACTTTTCCCGGAAGAAATTTTTTGTTTTTTAATTTAATATACGAAACAAATGCCAACTTCTAAAAAATATGTGTTATTAATTTTTAATTAAAATTTAACTACAAAATTCCTATATTTGATATAATTATACTAAATTTCACTGAAGAATTTTTAAAGTTTATAGTATTTTTTCTATAAAAATTTTGCATTCTTTCACCAAATTGTGAAATGCTTTTAGAAAAATAATAAAAATTAAGAAAACAATTTTTTTAAAATTTAAATTATAAAAATAATAATAATAAATTTTTTAATTTTTTAATTCTAAAAATAAAGTAAAAATAACAATATATTTAATATAATTTTTTCTCCTTTTTTTCGTTTTTTTCCTCTTTTTTTCTGGCAACTGTTTAGAATTTTTTTTTGGAAATAAAAAAAATAGAAAAATAAATTGAAGAAGATTTTATATATTGTGAAGAAATCGTAATTTAACTATATCATTAGGCTTAATATATAAATAAATATTCGAACTCTGGAGTATGTAATACAAATTATTCAATATTCATTGTGCACATTCCACGTGAATATTAATGACACTTCTGAATTAGGTTAAAGTCGCGTGATTATTAAAACAAATGACCGACTGTTTAAATATGTTATATACAAAACTGTTTTCTCTTTCATTATTTACATTGGAAAATTTAAATAAATACATGTCAATCTTTAAGTTATTTTTTTTCCTTCAATATTAAATTAGTTAATTTTTTTTTCGTAATTTCGTTTCTTACCAATTTTATGTTTATTGATTTTTTTTCCTTTTTTTTGTATATAGAATTTTTCTTGAATTCAAACTAATCGAATAGAAATTTTTGCCAGTTTTGTATTTTTACAAAAATTAACTATTTTGTTTATTTAAAAAAATTAACTTTTTTGTGTTTTAAAAAGAATTAACTTTTCTGTATTTTTTAAAAAATTAACTTTTTTGTATTCATAAATAAATTAACTATTTGGTTTATTTAAAAAAATTAACTTTTTGTATTTTTAAAAAAATTAACTTTTTTGTATTTTAAAAAAAATTAACTATTTTGTTTATTTAAAAAAAAATTAACTTTTTTGTGTTTTAAAAAAAAATTAACTTTCTTGTATTTTTAAATAAATTAACTATTTTGTTTATTTTAAAAAATTAACTTTTTGTATTTTTAAAAAAATTAACTTTTTTGTATTTTTAAAAAAATTAACTTTTTTGTATTTTTAAATAAATTAACTATTTTGTTTATTTAAAAAAGTTAACTATTTTGTTTATTTAAAAAAATTAACTATTTTGTTTATTTAAAAAAATTAACTTTTATTTTTTTATACTTTTAACTTTTTTGTTGCCTTTTTTGAATTTTTAATCTTTTCGCAATCAACTTTTTTTACTTTTTTATATTTTTAACTTTTTGTTCTGGCTTTTTTTTGTACTTTTAATCTTTTTAATCAACTTTTTTCTTACTTTTTTATATTTTTACCTTCTTTTTGTTTTTTTTTGTGTTTTTTTTCTATTTTTTTTTCTTTTTTTAATCCAAATTTTTTTTTTGCATCTTAAAGTCGATCCAAGACTTTGCAAATATTATATAATGAAGTATATAAATTTCCCGTCGTGTATAATTTTTTTTTTTTTTTGAGATGAGAAAAGTTTCTTGAATCTCGAAACGAATGTGCGCAAATTAAAAAAAAATTATGCACACGTTCTAATGCATGCGAATTTTCAACCGGGAAGAATGACGCTTTCTCCTTTTCCACTTCTTTCTTCCTCTCATCTCATGTCGGTAATGCAGGTCTCACCAGAATCGCATGATATTTATTATTATGTTGAAATACTTTTGTTATGTTTCTTTCATTATGTCACTAATTTGTATTTTAATACTTTCGAATACGTCAAATTGTGGCAAAAAAGTGCCTATACTAGCTAATATTTATTTTACGGAATTTTTTTCTGTAATAAAAAATTTCTACCTATTTTTTTTAATCTTAGAAATATAACCTATAAATTTCAGCGAATTTCTCCAATTTCTCCAAACTTAATCAATTTAGTTCATTTAATCTTTAATATAGGTACATAATATATTTGATTTAATGAAAATTATGTTTAATTCAATTAGAAAATATGTTCAATTCCAAAATATTTTTTTCCTTGATTACTTATTTTTGAATTAGAAAAATTTTTTCAGTGCAACATAACCTTAAAGTGCTTTGCTTCTAATGTCCCTTTTTTTAGATCGCGTCAGAATAATAAATTGTAAAAATGAAAAAAACAATTTGAATTTCATTTATGCCCAAAAATACCACTTTTATACATTTAAAATAAAGGAAATAAAATGCATGAAAAAATTGTCCTGCTGTATTTTTAAGCGTTGAGAAAAAATTGCATTTTTTAGTTCATTCAGAGACGAGAAATAGTCATTATTTGTAATAAATAAATAATATACCACTATTAGTTACATTTTACGAGAAAAGTACTCTGGACACTTTTCCATTTCGAAATTTTCGGCCCAAGTAAAATTTCACATTTCAGTCAATTTGTGCAAATAAGTTTTACACATCTTTTAAAACAGGAGAATGTTATTTGGAACTACTGTATTTAAATAAAAAAAAGAAAAACAGTGGGGCAATATAATTGATGAGAATAATTTATTTTGAAGGGAATAAAGTGTATAAAAGAAAAACCAAAAAAAAAATTGAATGAAATTTGAATCTAAAAATGTATGTGTGTTAAAAATGTTGAGTGCATCCTATGAGCGAGACCTGTGGCGATGACTCTGGCATCGCATCACGTCATAGCTGTGTATGTCCTGTTAAGTTCTGCTTTTCGTATGTAAACGTATACGTATACATGTTTAGGTACGCGTAAGAATACCATGAAAACCCTTCTACACACACGATTCTTGCCGCGCCCGCATTCCAAGCACCAGGGCCGCTTTACTTGAGCCCTGGCTCCGTAAAAAACGCGAGAAAGCCAGGGCTGTATTCATATATATATATATACAATTAGATTTCATCTCCACTGTGTCGCGAGTAGCACTCGAAACTCGAATTTTTCCACAAATTTCGATTCTTAGCTGAAATTACCAATCGAAATTTCGATCTTTCGCTTCTTACCATTTCGTGAATATTCGCCTTTATTTCTAAAAAAAATGGGGGAAAAATTATCCTTCATAAACTATATATATTAGTTCAATGCGGGAAAGAGTGACTTTTATATTCGCAAAAGAAAATTTGTTTAAAAACTTCCGGGACGGATAAATTGGTAAATTCGGTTTAGCGAATGGTTGTAATAATTTTCTATATCGATTTGAACAATATTAAAATTTCTATAATCGAAAGTAAAATACACAATTTTCTGTCAATACGACACGAATCGGGTGGTAACATAACCTAAAAATATTTCTCAATAACAAAATTGAGGAGCAATTTTTCAAAAGTTGATAAATCCATTTTTAAACAAAATTCAGATAAACAAAAATATATTTAAAATATGAAAATCTTTAGAAATCCATTTATCACTGTTCAATTTTTAAAAAAATTTATTAATAAAGAATTTTCAGTTTAAAAAATATTTTCGCCTAACCTTGATGATTTTTAATTTCTATCTTTTTATTAGAGAAAATTATTGAAACCTTTAAATTCCCTATTACAATAGAATTGAATTACAAACATAGTAATTTAGATAGAAAAAATATTTAAAAAATGAATAATTTATGACATTTTTTCTACATTAAACACATTTGAAAATATTTTTAGATAATTTTAAAAATTAGTTAAATTGTAATTTTTTTTTTGAAAATATTCTGGTAACTTTAAAGAAACACAATGACAGTTAATATAAAATAAATTATAAAAACAATTTTAGTATACTTAGGTAATTGATTTCTCGAACAATTTCCACAAAATAATTAATAATAATTGATGAAATTTAGTTTTAAAAGAATTGTAGAAAATAATTCCATTTTTTCGAAGGTTTATAGAAAATTTTATTGAAATTATAAAATTTCGGAAGGTTTTAAATTGAAATTTTTTTTTAAATTCCCAATTAATTTTCATTGTATAGTTGAAAATCTGTTTTATGAAAATTATAATTAAGTTATTTATAATTGTAATGTTTATAATAATAATAATAATTGTAATATTAATAACAATGATAATAATATTAATAATAATAATAATAATAATAATAATAATAATAATATTAATAATAACAAATAATAATTAGTATTAACATATTGTTGATTATAATTTTTATAACCACAAGAAAATTGTAATAATAAATAGCAACAAACAATAATTTACAAATAATAACAAAATTTGTTATAATAATATTAACAAAAGTTGTAACTATAGCAAATAACAAAATTCTAATGAATAGTGAAAAATTATAATTAACAAATAACAACAAGAAAAGTGGCATTTGAATAAAAATTGCAATTTTCTATCAACAAGAAGCGATTTAACTAACATAACCTATAAGGCATGTAAAAAATTGTTCTTAATGACAGAAAATTCTAATTTCCATTCAAATTATTTTCATGATTCAAAAGTGGCTTTTATTCAATTGTTTAAATTGTTGGCAATTAAATTCTTCATCCTTCGACTTGTTTAAAGTTTTAAATTCAAAAAAATAAAAATAAAAATTTTAACAAAATAAACTTTTGTCAGTGAGTGTACACACTAAACTTAACAAAATAAAATATTTTAAACACAAGATTTATTAGCATTAGAAAGCACATTTTTCTGTCAACAGTACAGACATGTGAAATCATAAAAAATATTGTTTTATGCAAAAAAAAAATTTTTAATAATTTATATATTAAATTATATTTATAATCTAAATTATAATTTAATTCTTAAAATTAATGTTTATAACGTTTAAACTAGTGTCTGAAACTTTATAAAATTTTACATATTCTCACAAACATAATTATTTAATTTTCATAAAATTCTACTCATTTTGCAAATGGAGTCAATTATAGCAATTATTTATTTTGATTTTCGGCAAGTAAAATTTACTCACACAATTTGAATATAATATAAAGAGAAAAACTGTTGCAATATATATTCGTTTTTCCCGTGAAGAAATACTTTAATTAAACAGCGTATAAACAATATTTAATATTTTTATTATATTTACATAAAAGCGTTTCTCGTTTCGAGGCTGCGAGTAATGTCAATCGAGAAACATATTAAAGACATCCTTGGACTTGTCAACTAACAGAAAACACATGTATGTTGCATTCTTTCTGAATCGTCCGAGTTGAAAAATAAAAAAAAAACTTGTTAAACCAACATTTTTTATTTTCAAATATACGTTTTGATGTTTTTAAAATCAAAAAATTTTAATATTACAGTTGGAACTTTTTGAACAATAAATAAAACGAAATCTTCTTTTTTCAAAACATTAGATCCTTAAAAAAACATTACATTGGTTAACTTATTATTAAAATAAATTAAATAAATATTAAATATTAATTAAGTTTATTAAACAAATTTTTGTTACTAAAAATTTTAAAAAGTTAACTTATTATATAAATAAATTAAATAAATGTTAAATATTAATTAAGTTTATTAAATACATTTTTTTTACTAAAAATTTTAAAAAGTTAACTTATTATATAAATAAATTAAATAAATATTAAATATTAATTAAGTTTATTAAATACATTTTTTTTACTAAAAATTTAATAAAGTTAACTTATTATAAAAATAAATTAAATAAATATTAAATATTAATTTTTTTACTAAAAATGTACCTAATAAATAAATTTTTTTAAATAATCGAATATTTTATGCAAATAGGAAAATTATTTTCTACTTTAAACTTAAAAATACTTGTGTCAAAAATTTAGAAAGACTTGAATGTTTAATAATTTTTAAAATAGAAGAATTTTATTTAGAAGTAATATTTAAATAAAAACAGTGGGTAACAATATTGATGAATAATTTATTTTTAAGGGAAAAGTCGAAAAAAAATTGAATAAAAATATTTTGTTATTGTAAAATTTATTTTGAACTTTTCTTTAAAAAGGTTTTTTTTTCTTCTGAAAATTAAAAAAAATGTTTTTTTTTACGGAAAATCAATCAATCAATTTTTAAAATTCCCTTTTCACTGTTAAGTGAAAAAATTGTTAATATTGAAAAGTGTATAATGCCTTTTTTTTTAATGCTAGCATAATTTTTATTGTTTCTTATTATTTACAAAGGAATGCGAATAAATTATATATTTACAAAACCAAGTACTCAAAGCTGTAATATTAAAAGAAACAAAATTTTAATTATTAAAACACACAACTTTTTGCAATAAACGAGAAAAATTCCTCATTATGTGTTTTTTAAACAAAACGAAAAAAATTAAAACAGAATTACCACGAAAATTGATTTTTAAATATATAAAAAATTTAGACAAAATTCCTTATTTATGAAAATAAAATTTTTTAAATAATCGAATATTTTATGCAAATAGGAAAATTATTTTCTACTTTAAACTTAAAAATACTTGTGTCAAAAATTTAGAAAGACTTGAATGTTTAATAATTTTTAAAATAGGAGAATTTTATTTGAAAGTAGTATTTAAATAAAAACAGTGGATAACAATATTGATGAATAATTTATTTTTAAGGGAAAAGTCGAAAAAAAATTGAATTGAATGTTTAATAAAATTTAAATTTACAAAATTTTTATTTATTTATTTTTCTAATTTTTAAATGAGTCTACATACTTTTTTGTGGACTAAACATTTGATTTTTGATTTTTAAATATATGAAAAATTTAGACAAAATTTCTTATTAATGAAAAGAATTGACGTATAAAAAGAAAAGAATAATTAAGTAATCTATTTAGATGTAAGCATATGTTAAATTAATGCATATTTTATTTTTAAACAAGAAAAAATGTTGAGAAATGAAATAATTTCGATTGTAAAAAAAGTTTAGCGAAAAGAAAAAAAAAAAAAAAAAAAAGAATTAGAGGCGAAAAAAAAGGAAGAAATGGTTTCGTTGAAAATATAGTGAGAGATGCAGATTTGTGATATTGCAGATAGAGATCGCATTTCTATTATATTTGTGAGAGTGACTGTACTGTTGAAACGAGTATGGTAGGAATGCGAGTGAAACCCTCGCATTCCTTGCTAGTGATACCACGTTGTATTCCGTGGTTAGAACTGTGGCACGTCGCTCTTTCGCGGAAAGCCTGTGAGAATGGCGTTGTCGGAAATCAATGCACGTGATCGAGATACATAGAGTTGCATTCTTGATATCAATTCCAAAGATTACTTTGGGTTCAATTTTTCAATTTACATCTAAGACAAAAAAAAAGAAAAAGAAAAAATTGCCAACTTTCTATTTTATTTCCTTTTTTTATTTTATTTATAAAACCCTTTACTGCGCTTCTTTAAATATAAACCAAACATTGGTAACCAAAAGTTGGCACACAACATTTTTAATCTCTTGGGATCATCGAACCAGAGTTGTTCAAAATCATTATTTTTTCTTATTAAAAAAAAAATCAGTCATTTTTATTAAAAGTACTCGAAAAAATTTATTAAATAAATTTTATTTAAAAAAAATCATACATTTTTATTAAAAGTACTCGAAAAAATTTATTAAATAAATTTTATTTTTAAAAAATCAGACATTTTTTTTAAAAGTACTCGAAAAAATTTATTAAATAAATTTTATTTTTAAAAAATCATACATTTTTATTAAAAGTACTCGAAAAAATTTGTTAACTAAATATTCAGTAAATTCTTCCACAATTAGTTAATAAATTAATTTTTTCTAAAAATCAAAAAATTAGAAAAAATTATATTATTTATTAATTAAATTCATTAAAAAATTCCAAATTTTTTTGGGACTTTCTCCTTTGTCCCTCAAAAACCATAAATGTACCACGAAAAAAATACAAAACCTACCAAATTTTTTTTTAATAATTTTATTCATAAAGAACTATCACAAAATTAATTATTTAATTAATAATATATAATTATTTCTTATTATTTACTTTTTTTTAAAAATTATTTTAAAATAAATTATTTAATGAATAGTTTTACATAATTATAATATTTCGAAATTAATTGAATTTTAAAAAAGTTAAGTTCATACAATTTAGAAAATATTTCAAATTCAAATTTAAAAGAAATCTTCATTTTTAATAAATTCAATGATATGAGTTTAACAAAAAAAAATAATGAATCCCGAAATGCAATTCTCGTTAAAATTTCAATTATTTTAGTAAAATTTTAATCGAATTGAAAAAAATGTATAATTATTCTTGAAAAATTTATTAAAATTTGTCGAAAGATTTGATTTATTTTCGGAAAAAATAAAAATTTCACGCAGCAATTCAATTATTTAGAACTATTTAATAAATTTCGTAGCAAAAAGTGAATTATTTTCATTATAATAAGTAAATTTCTTGACAAATTTTCAATTATTGTTATTACAATAATTGAAGTACTGAAAAAAATTGAATTTTTAAAATTCATGAGAAAACTGAATTTTTTTTCTTTTTGCCTCGTAAACTATGAAATTACCACAAATTTTAATACAAAACCTTCAATTTTTTCTATTTCTGACAATAATTTCTTTTTAAATAACTTAAATTTTTAAAAACTATCATAAAATTAATAATTAATAATAAATAATAATTAAATAAAATTACTAATAACTATCATAAATTATGACTTATAAATTATTTTATGAATAATTTTTACACAAGAATTCAATTATTCAATTTTTAATAAATTTCTTCAAAATATTTCAATTATTTTCATAAGTAGTAATACAATTTTTCACAGGAATTCAATTATTAAAAATACAAAATTTAATAAAATTTTTCGAAAAATATCAATTATAGAAAAATATTTTTATAAATAATACAATTGTTCACCGAAATTCAATTACTTTTATAAACTTGAATGAAATTCGTTGTAAGAATTCAATTATTTATATAAACTTGAATAAAATTCATTGGAAGAATTAAATTATTTTCAAAATTAATAAAATTCTTCGCAAAAATTCAATT
Source organism: Leptopilina myrica (nomen nudum) (assembly GCA_032872475.1). NCBI lineage: Eukaryota > Metazoa > Arthropoda > Insecta > Hymenoptera > Figitidae > Leptopilina > Leptopilina myrica (nomen nudum). The sequence goes on along the minus strand of CM065458.1, from coordinate 63,155,384 downwards.
ATATTTAAAAAATTTAATAAAAATTCTTGGCAAAATTTTGTAGGAATTCAATTTTAATGAATTAATTCAAAATAATTCCATTATTTTCATAAGTAATAAAACTGTCACAGGAATTCAATTATTTAAAATGCAAAATTTCATAAAGTTTTTTTGAAAAATATAAATTATTTAACAAATTTTTCACCGAAATTCAATTATTTTTATAAACTGGAATAAAATTCTTTGTAAGAATTCAATTATTTGTATTACAGTTATTTTTATAAATTTGAGTAAAATTCGTTGGAAAAATTAAATTTTTTTTAAAATGTAACGCAGAAATCCAATTGTGTTCGAAAATTAAAAAAAAAATCTTGTATAGTTCCAAGTAACTTTATAAATAATAAAATTCTTCTCCAAAATTCAATTATTTTATGGAAATTTTAAGAAAATTTAAATTATTTTCATAAGTAATAAAACTCATTGCAGAATTTTAATGATTTTTTATACAATATATATTTTAATCAAATTCCTCGAAAAATGTAATTATTCTTAAAAATTTTATTAAAATTTGTCAAATTAAATTCATATATTTAAAAATTTATTGCTAAAATTCTTCATGAGAATTAAATTTTAACAAAGAACATTCTATTATTGAATAAATTATTTATTTTTTAATTTAAAGAATTGAATTTTTCTAGAATTCTCTAATAAAAATTGATTTAAAAATGAATTAACGGATAATCGATTTATTATTATTTATGAAAGTACTTGAATTATTGCCATGAATTTTATTACTTTTTTTTTTTAATAATTTTTTTTTTGTGAAATTTTACTGCTTGTAAAAATAATTGAATTCTTGCGAAGGATTTTTGTAAATAATTATTAACCTATTCTGAAAAATGTTATGGTAATTTAAATTATTATAAAACATGAAGAAGGTGATCGCCTTCTTCATGTTTTGTAATAATATTCTTCTAAGTTGTTCAATTTAAAACGGTTTGAATTTGAATGTTTTGAAGAATTTGAATTCCCGTGGAAAAGTAATGATTAAATACTTATTTAAAAAAGAAGTTATTGATGTTTTTGAATAATTTTACAATTAATGAAATTTGTAAATAAATGTAATAGAACATTTTTTTCTTGATAATCTAATAATTTTTAGAGTGAATCAGAATATTCTTTGGGGTCAGGGAAAAAGTGGAAATTAGGGAAAAATAATATTAAATATTTGTGGCAACCCTGTTGTAGTACTGTTATTGAAAAATTTTTAAAATGTTATTTTTCTCTCATTATCTAGTCGTAATAGAATATTCCTTAGGGTCAGCGGAAATGTTAAAATTTGGTCAGGAAATGAGGGAAAAAGAAAATTTTTCTGACTTATGATGTTAAACAGTTTTAGGCAATAAAAATTTGAAGTTATTTATTTATTTATTTTCTGCTTCCAGTCATATGGGTTGTTGAAATATATTTTCTTTTTTTCGAAAAAAGAGAGAAAATATGCGGAGTATTTGAGGAATGTGGAAAATAAATATCTGCGCAGGCTGGCGATTGAAAAAGTTTTTCATGCCACCTGCTATGTTTAGACATCTGCTAAATTCTGTTTGAGTTGGCATTCGTCTCAGGGTTTTTTTTTTTTTTTTTTTTTTTTTTCTTCTCAAGTTTTCAATAGTTTCCAATAAATATCGGAAGAATATGAAGAGAATGTTAAAAGTGGAAATTGAGAAGGGAGATTTTTTGATATGTTGGTGCGACGAGAGAAATGAAATGATTTGGTAATTAGCCATCGCATCGCATCGGTGCGGCGCGGCATAGTGGCGTCTCCATCCGTGCTTGGAAGGCTTCTTGTCTTTTTGCTTTCCCGCTTCCTTGCCTTGACATTCCAGCACGCACGACCCTCCCTGCAAAGACGATTGCTTGCTTGCGCCCTTTTATATGCACAGTCATGCATTAAAATGTACTTTTCAGTCTGGAGCTATCGTGATAACGTACAAGCGGAGAGCCTGCCATTGCCTTTGCCTTTGCCTTTGCCTTATGTTACGTGTATATGTCAAGGCAAAGCACATCCACGAAAATTTACAAAACATCCTCTTTGTTTTGCTTTTATAACTTCATTATATATTGCCCTTTCGACTCAAATATCGTGTCCAACATAATTCAGGGCCTCTAGCGATTCTGATTTTGGTTCTATAACTTGACTTCTATTCACAGTTTTCTTAAAAGTATCAAATTGTTACTAAAGTGGATCAAATTGATGCCAAAAATCGGGGTCAATTTTTTATTTGATCCAAATTTTGGTATCAATTTGTTGCCGTTTGCAGGGCTCGAACTAGGTCCGAAAATCCCGTAAAAGTCCGTTTTTTTTTAAAAAAGGTCCGTAAAGTCCGTAAATCAGTTGAAAAAGATCCGTAAAGTACGTAAATTATACGATAAAATTTGGATAATTTTAGAGAAATTACAAATGATTGAAGGAATTCAATTATTTTCAAAATTAATAAAATTCTTCGCAAAAATTCAAATAAGTTCAAAATTTTTTTTAAATTCTCGTCAACATTTTAATTATCTTTAGAAATAATTAAATTCTTTTTCGAAATATCAATTATTTTCAAAAATTTTAATAAAATACTTGGAAAAATTTCAATTATTTTCAAAATTTTTCCTCAATTCAATGATTTTTAATAGTTATCTATACTATTCTAATAAAATTTTCCAAAAGAATTCAATTATTTAAAAAAATCTGCTAAAATTCTACACAAACCTTTAATTATTTTCAAAAAATAATAACAATTTTACAGGAATTTCATTATTTACAAATTTTTTAAAATAAATTTCTTCGCAATATTCAATTTTTTTCATAAATAATAAAATGTTTACAGGTATTTAATTTTTTCCGCAAATAATAAAATTCTTATTAGGAATTCAATTATTTTGATAAATAATAAAGCTAATTGCAGAATTTCAATTATTTTTAATACAATTTTAATCGAATTCCTCGAAAAGTGTAATTATTCTTAAAAATTTTATTAAAATTTATCAAAGAAATTTAATTATGTTAATAATCTTTGCTACAATTCATTTATTAGAATTTAAATATTATTTTTAATAAATTTTTGATTAAATTTCTTTAAAGAATAAAATTATTGCATTCAAAATTTTTAATGCAATTCTTTGCCTAAATTATCAATTATCTTTATAAATTATAAAATTCTTCTCTAAAATTGAATTATTTTCAAAAAATTTAAGAAATTTCTTGGCAAAATTTCAATTATTTTCAAAGATTTTCCCTAATTTAATTATTTTTAATATCTATTTTAATAAAATTTTGCAAATGAATTCAATTATTTAAAAAAATTACTAAAATTCTATACAAACCTTTAATTATTTTCAAAAAATAATAACAATTTTACAGGAATTTCATTGTTTACAAATTTTTTAAATAAATTTCTTCCCAATATTAAATTATTTTCATAAATAATAACATTTTTACAGGTATTTAATTTTTTTGGCAAATAATAAAATTCTTTTTAGGAATTCAATTATTTTGATGAATAATAAAGCTAATTGCAGAATTTCAATTATTTTTAATACAATTTTAATCGAATTACTCGAAAAATGTAATTATTTTTAAAAATTTTATTAAAATTTATCAAAGAAATTTAATTATTTTAATAACCTTTGCTACAATTTATTTATTAGAATTTAAATATTATTTTTAATAAATTTTTGATTAATTTTCTTTAAAGAATAAAATTTATGCATTCGAAATTTTTAATGCAATTCTTTGCGTAAGTTATTAATTATCTTTATAAATAATAAAATTCTTCTCTAAAATTGAATTATTTTCAAAAATCTTTATAAATCTCTTGGCAAAATTTCAATTATTTTCAAAAATTTTCCCTAATTTGATTATTTTTAATATTTATTTTAACAAAATTTTGCAAAAGAATTCAAATTATTTGAAAATTGATGGATACAATTCTTTAAAAGAATTCAATTTTAAGAAACATATGTAATTATTCAATAAATTGTTTTTTTGTATTTAAATAATGAAATTCTCGTAGAATTTTCTCATAAAAATTGATTTAAAAATGGATTTCAGTTAAAATTTTAGATTATAATTGAAGATTAAAAGTATTAGAGCGTAAAGTTTTAGAAATAATTAAATTTTGAAAAGGTTTCAGATTCAAATCATTGAAAATTTGAATTTTTCATATTTTTAACTAAGTAACAATTCTGTGGAATTAATTTTTTGGAGAAATTTTAATTACCAATTTTTTTTAATATTATTTGAAGTTTTTATTTTCTAATACATATTTAATTGAAGAATTTACAAATAATTGAAAAATCGAATATTGTAAAGAAATGGATTTGAAAATTGTCAAAGAACTTTTTCGAAAATTATTAAAAATAATCGATTTTAAGAAGAATTTTAGTTAAAAATTGTTGAAAATAATAATCGAATTGATAATGATTTTATCACTCTATCTTTAATTATTATAAAACATGAAGACTCGGAGTTATCGATATCTTCATGTTTTTTTAGTTATGAAAAAATCTACTTTATAGTTTTAAGTAAAATGTTCTCTTATACATTTTTGTCAGTATTTGGTCCGTAATTTTTCATTTTTGATCCGTAAAGTCCGTATTTTTAAATACTTCACTGGTTCGAGCCCTGCGTTTGATACTTTTAAGTTAACAGTGATTCAAATATTCATACTTTATTGAAATGTTGAAAATAATTTGAAGAAGTTACAGTAACAATTTTAAAAGTTTACCAAGTTTTTAAATTTTGTTTGGAAAACTAATAAGAAGAGAATAAATTTTCGAAAATTTGATAAAAATTTATAACTCTAAGGTTAGCTTTGAAAACAATTTTCACTGGTTTCTTTTGGGGTGTGAAAATATCACTAATGTCGCACTGGTTCCTTTCACCTGTAGTGCCAACATTTTTCAGGTCATTTTCGGCGCCCTATGTATAATAAAAATTATCCCAAGGCTTCCGATTTTTAAATTTTCTCTCCTTTTTCTTTCTTTTTTTGTCAGTCGAAACTTTAGAAGATTACTAAACATAAACATTGAGAAGAATTACTATACTTGTTTTGATTACTTTTAAAAATTATGTTTATTTTTATTCTTTTTACTATTATATTTACCATTATTTTTACTATTATATTTACCATTATAATTACTATTATATTTATAATTTATATCATTAGGTAATGATGTAATTTTGAATTTCTGTATTTATTTTTGCAGATTCACGAAACCTCAAACATTCGCAGACTGCATTGGTAATGAACTTCCATTGGGTTGGGAGGAGGCCTATGACAAACATGTTGGTGCCTACTACATTAATCATGTCAACCGTGAGTATTCTCGTTTTTTATTCTACTTTTTAAGTGGTTTGTACACCTCTTGTTTAAGAGAGAAGATACTTGTCCACTAGTCGAAAAATAGTTTTCAATAAATTTCATTACTTTGCTTTCCTTCCTGTATGACAACAAATTTTTTTTCTTCCTTTCTTCTTTCATTGTAATTCGAAGTAGATAAATAAAAAAATGTTTAAAAATGATAATCATTTATTCCAATAAAGAGTGATGAATCGGTTTAATAATTATTTTGCTTAATACTATTTATATTTGATGAAATAATGATGAATTTTTTATTTTTAACTAGAAACCACACAGCTGGAAGATCCTAGGCAAGAATGGCGTGCCATTCAAGAAGCCATGCTTCGAGAGTACCTGCAAACAGCTCAGGATGTACTCGAGGTGAGTTTTTCGTCATTTTTCCTTAAAAGTTAAAAATTATCTTTATTTTTAAAAATCAGGGTTGGCATGCAACATGGAAACCTAGAAAATCTGTAAATGTCAGGGAAGTTTATAAAAATTGAAAAAAACCTGGAAAAGTCAGGGAATTTTCATCGAAATCCTGGAAAATTTATTTTTAAAATCTAATTTTACTTAAATATTTCAAAATTAATTAAAATTTAAAAGAGTTGCAATTACAATTTTTATTAGTAGATGTACTTGAAAATATTTTCATTTAAAATTTTGTAAAACTTCAATTTTAAATGAATTTCATTAAAAAATTTACAAATCTAGATTTTTAAAAAACCGTAATAACTAAAATTCTTCTAAAATTATTACCATTTTTTAAAATATATTTAATTGATTATTTCAAAATAACGGATTTATAGAAGAATTTTAGTTAAAACACTAAAATAAAATTGAATTTTGAAGCAAATAGATATTATTGGAGAAATACAATTATTTTTAGAAAAAGTAAAATTCAATTTATTATTTTTTTTATCTTTCATTATTTATTCTTCAAAGAATTAAATTATTTTCAAAAATTTCAATGAAATTCTTTTATGACAATTTAATTTTTTTTCAAAATAATTTTAAATAAAACTTTTCGTAGAAATTTAATTGATATTTCAAAAATTTTTTTTTAATTCAATTATTTTCAATGTTTGCTATTTTTGAATAAAATTTCACGAAACAATTCAATTATTTAAATCGAAATTTGAATAAAATTAGTCTAAAGAATTCAAATATTTTCAAACGTATAATAATTCTTCACAAAAATTCAATTATATTTGAAAATTTACAAAAATTCTTTGTCAAACTTTAAATTGACTTTATAAATAATAACATTTTTCTCTGAAATTCAATTATTTTCTTAAATATTAATAATATTTTTGGCAGAATTTCAATTATTTTTAATATACAAAATTTCATCGAATTTCTCGAAAAATAAAATTATTGTTTATTTTTAATTTGCCTCTTGACAATAAATAATAATAATAATAATAATAATAATAATAATAATTGAATTCTGATAAAATTTAATATAAAAATTCAATGTTCAATTCAATTATTTAATAAAACATTTAATAAATTATTTATTTTTATAGTTAAATAATTGATTTCCTGTAGAATTTTCTTATAAATATTGATTTAAAAATAAATGTCAGTAAAAATTTTGGATTTTAATTGAAGATCATATCAAAAGATATTTATTTATTTGGAAATTCTACGAGAATTTATTTATTTCGCACTCTAAAAATAAAAATTTTATTAAATAATTGACCTTTTTTAAAATTGAATTTTTATGAAGAATTAACAAATTTTTAAATAATAATTGAATTCTTCTGAAACATTTTAATAAAATTTTGTTTAAGTAATATTGCATTCTTTGAGAAATTTGATAAAAATTTTGTATATTAAAAACTATTGAAATTTTAATAAGAATTTTATTCAAATTTTTCTGAAAATAATTGAATTTCGGAGAAAATTTTTATTATTTATAAAGATTATTTAAATTTTAACGGGAATTTTCGGTAATTTTGGAACATAATTTGATTTTTGTGAAGAATTGTGTTACTTTTGAAAATAATCAAATTCTTAAGTTTCACAATTTAAAAATTATGTGAATTTATAATTATAATATAATTAGATTATAATTATTTCATAAAATATTTAATAAAATATTTATTATTATAGTTAAATGATTGATTTCTTGTAGAATTTTCTAATAAATATTGATTTAAAAATAAATTTCATTAAAAATTTTGGATTTTAATTGAATATCATTTAAAAAAATATTTATTTATTTGAAAATTCTACGAGAATTCATTTATTTCACTCTAAAAATAAACATTTTATTAAATAATTGAATTTTTCTACAATTGAATTTTCATAAAGAATTATGAAATTTTTAAATAATAATTGAATTCTTCTGAAAAAATTTAATAATTTTTTTGAAAGTAATATTGCTTTTTTCGAGAAATTTGATAAAAATTTTGTATATTAAAAACTATTGAAATTTTAATAAGAATTTTATTAAAATTTTTCTGAAAATAATTGAATTTCGGAGAAAAATTTTTATTATTTATAAAGATTATTTAAATTTTGACGGGAATTTTTGACAATTTTGGAACATAATTGGAGTTTTGTGAAGAATTGTGCCACTTTTGAAAATAATCGAATTCTTGAGGTTTCTAATAATTTTCTTATTAATAATAAACGTAGTTTCAAAAACCTGGAAAAATTCCGTTTTTCAACCTGGAAAACCTGGAAAAGTTAAGAAATTTGAAAAAGGGTAAAGGCGTTGCAATCCTGAAAATAATGGAGTTATAGAAGAGTTTTAAAGAATTTTTGTTGTTTTTGATATATGATTTAGAAAATTCTATTCAAAATTTAATAATTATTTTTTTGTTGAAATTAATACTAAAATTCTACAGCGAAATTAAATTTCTCCTAAAGTTGATTGAGAGAGTTGCTGTTGAATTGTGGCTTCTCAGGAAAATAAATAAAGGGACCTTGAGATTTTAGCGGTTCATGGACCATATGGCGAAAAGATGGTCTAGACTATTATAGACGAGAAAGGAAAGGACTTGCCCTGGAATTTGGCAAGTCCCTTTGGAATGCACAGTTTTTCCCGAGGGTCAGTCGAGGCAATTGTCCTCCAGGGACCAACGGGAATAGAACTTCTTTTTTTTTTTTTATTTTACTCTTAGAAGGCAGCTCTTTGAAAATTTATTAAATGCTTTTCCCTTAAATCCAGAACACGCATCGTTTGATAAATTGAATTTATCTTATTTTATTTCTTTCAAATCACATTTCAAATAAAAATCACATTTATTTCTATTGACGACTAAAAAAAAATTAAATTTAAGATAAATTCAATTTATCAGAAAAAAATTTATTTCGAACTACTTTTAGAATTTTAAAGTACTGGAAAAATTCGAATTTTCGTGAGTCCTGCTTTATTTTTCTTTTAAATGTAGACACAAATTTTCATTATGGAAAGAATTTAAAGTATTTGAAAAAAAAATTTTATTGTTTTTCAAAAAATTATTCTCCAATGGAGGTAAATATTCAAGAAGTGTATTTTAAATAGAAAGACACTTTTTCAGAAAAGTTGAAAAAAACGTTATTTTATTTTTTTAAAGAACGTATTTTATTAAAAACTATAAATTAAAAATATATGGGGCTAACTTAAGTTTTTTTGAAAATTACTGTCAAAAAATGAAAGATAATTCAAAATAAGCAATATTTAGTTTAAAATCGGTAATCGGACAATTTTTTCCAATTTGTTTGATTTTAGAAAAAAGGGAGAAAATAAAAAAAAAAATAAAATAATAAGTTGGAAAAAATTACAAATACTGTTTCGCAATATTGGCAAATGTTTGTAACAATTTTATATATCAACTTCGGTTAAACAATGCTCATGCTGGGACAACATCTTCATGTAAACAATTACCGTACGACTTTAGCCTTATCAGACTTGATAATATAAAGATAGCGTTCCGCATTCCACGCTGACTAGAATGATAACACATGACCTTTCGATAAGTCAATTAGTTTCTCAATCCTGCGTGTTTCTATTTTAGTTTCACTCGATATTTAAATTTTACAGAACAGAATGATAATTGTTTTCTTGCTTTTGTGATGCACTTGCGTCAATTTTCATCAAGTTCACAATTTTTCAATTCATTAAACACAGATTATTCAATTTCTGTTACACTTTTCTTCTACTCTTGATTCAGTGTTGCCAAAAAAAATTAATTAGTGTTTTTTTCCTGATTTCCAGACAAAATTTTCACTTCCTCTCTGACCCGAAGGAAAATTCTGATTCAATCTAAAAATTATTCCCATAAGAAATTTTATTATTAACGAAAATAATTAAATCCCGCCATTAAAAAATGTTATTATTTATTAAAATAAAATATATGCATTTACTATATTTATTTTATTATTTTATTTACTTATTTATTTATTTTTTTTATTTATTTACTTATTTATTTATTTATTTACTTATTTATTTATTTACTTATTTAACCAATGAATTAATTTTAATTGTCAAAATTCAATTTTTTTACGAGTGGAGTAATAAAATATAGAAATAAAAGTGAATTCCTAGAATAACAAAATTATTTTCAAAACTTTTAATAAAATTCTTTTGAAAAATTTCAAAAAACTTTAATAATTCTTCGAAACGATTAAATTGTTTTCAAATATTTTTCGCATTTCAATTATTTTCATAAATAGAAAAATATTTCCAGCCACTTTTGTTTTATTTTCGTGAATAATAAAATATTTCATAGCAACTCCATTATTTTCGTAAATGATAAATTTTTTTCTTGCAAAACTTGAATTATTGTTCAAAATTTTAATAAAATTCTTTGGAAAAATTCAATTATTTTCATAAATAACAAAACTCTACACATTTTAATTATTAAATTTTTTGAAAAATTACAAACGATTACAGAAAATCAATTATTTTCAAAAGCATATATTAAAATTCTTCGCAAAAATTCAATTATTTTCATAAAAAATAAAAATTTCACATGAATTTAATTGTTTGCAAATTTTTATAAGTTTCTTCGCAATAATTTCTTTATTTTCCTAAAAAAAATTAAAGGATTTTCCAGGAATGCAATTATTTAAAAAAATGTTAATAAAATTTGTTGGAAGAATTCAATTATTTTCATTAATATAATAAAATTCATCACATAATTTTAATTACATTATTTTTAATAAAATTTTAATTATATTCTCGTGAGACTTAAATATTCTAAAAAATTTTATTAAAAATTGATCAAAAGAATTGAATAATTATTTAAAAATCTTTTGGTAAAATTCTTTAAAGGAATTCAAATTAAAGAAACATTCACTTATTCCATAAATTATTAGTTTTTGTAAATAATATACATTTATAAAAATTTTATTAAATAATTTAATGTTTGAAAATTGAATTTTCATGAAGAATATTGTATCAATAAATTTTTAAAGAATAATTATATTTTTCTAGGAATCTTCAGGAGTTTTGAAAATAATTCAAAATTCGTGATGACTTAAAGTATATTTATGAAAAAAATGTAATTCCTATAAAAATTTTTATTATTTACGAAAATAATTATATAACATTAAATAATTTTATTATTTAAAAAAAGAAATTAATTCTTTTATTATTGAATTATTGTCCAAAATTTTTTCTAAAACTCATTTTTAAATTAATTTTTAATAGAAAATTCTATGAAATGTCAATTATTAAAGTAGAAAAAGAAATAATTTATTGAATAATTGAATGTTTCTTGAAATTTAATTTTTATACATAACTATATCAAAAACAATTTTAAATAATTAAATTTTTCGACAAATTTTAATAAAATTTTCCAGAAAAATTACGTTTTTCGTTAAAAATTCGATAAAAATTGTATTATAAATAATTAAAATTCTGCGATGAGTATTTTTATTTATGAAAATAATTGATTTTTTATTATTTCTGAAAATAATAAACTATTTGCGTAAAATTTTATAAAAATTTGCCTTTTATAATTGAATTCTTTATGAATGTTTTACTAAAATAGAATGGAAAATTTTAAAAAATAATACAAATTTTGACAAGAATTTCATTAACATTTTTATTAATAGTAGAATTTCAGAGACAAGAATTTAATTATTTTAGTATAAAAATAAAAATTTTATTAAATAATTAAATGTTTAAAAATTGATTTTTCATAAAGAATTGTATCAACAAATTTTTGAATAATAATTCAATTCCCTTGGCAAATTTTAATACAAATTTTAGGAATAATTTCCTTTTTTTTGAGAAATTCGATTGAAATTTTGTTAAAAATAATTGAAATTCGACAATTAGTTTAATGATTTATGAAAAAATTGAATTCCTAAAATGAATTTTATTATTCATGAAAGTAATTGAATGATTGCGAAGAAATTTATGAAAAAAATTGGTAAATAATTGAATTCCTTTGCATTTTTATTATTTCATAAAAATTATTAAATGTTTGCATAGAATTTCATTAAATTGAAAAAAATTGAATTCTTTTGGACAATTTTACTATAAAATAGTAGATATCAAAAATCATTAAATTGACGAGAATTTTTGAAAGTAATTGAACTTCGGAGAAACATTTTATCATTTATTAACAAAATTGAAATTTTGATGCTAACTTTGGTAAATTTTTTTATTTTTGAAAATAATTAGTTTTTTGCTACGAATTTATATTACATTTGAAAATAATTGAATTCTTAAGACGAATTTTATTAAAATTTCTTTTTCAACAATTGTGAAAGTTTTGTGAAATTTGTTTTAAATAGTAGACACTGGAAATAATTGAATTTCGACTAAATTTTTTAAACGAATTAAATTTCTACAAAGAGTTTTTATTAAATTTTTTGAAAATAATTTAATTCTTCAAAGAATAAATAGAAAAAAATTATTTAATTTTCTAGAAAGAATTTTACTTCTGATGTTAAAAATACAATTTGAATTTCTACAATCTTTTTTTAATGATTCAAAATTCGTTGTTTTTTTTAGTTTTTTCTAACAAAAAATTCTTCTACATAAAACCTTTACTTATTTCAATAATCAATTAAACATATTTAAATAATTTTAGAAGAATTTTAGTTGTTAGAATGTTTTTTTTAAATTCTAGCTTCTTATAATTTTTTTAATCAAACTCAATTAAAAATTGCAATTTTTACAAAGAAATGAAAATCTTTTCAAGTTCATCAACTTATGAATAATGTTGTAAATGCAAGTCTTGTAAAATGGAATTAATTTTTGCAATATTTTAGTAAAATTATATTTCAAGAATAAATAAGACATTTTTTTTACTGTTAATTAATTCTGGAGTGAATCAGAATATTCTTGAGTGTCAGGAAAAAGGTGAAAATTTTGTCAAGAATTCAGGGAAAGTTTAGGAAAAAAGAAAAAGTAAATTTTTATGGCAACCCCTAAGGTTTTCCTAAATATTTTGTCAAATAAAAGATAAACGAAAAACGAAATTGTTATTGTTTTTAATATAATAGAAAATGGTTTGTCGAATTAGCACAAAAAAAGATAAAGGAAAGAAAAGAAGGGAAAAAAGAAAAATGAAAACATAAAATGCATGAAATTGAAAGAAAGAATATATATATGATAAGGGGAATCACAACCAAAGGCAAACAACATTATACAACATAACAGACAGAAGTCGACCGCTACTCTAGACATATATGAAATTCCCCATGAAGCAAGCAACACAAGCGAAATAGAGTCTTTTACATTATAACTTGACGCACATAGCTAGATAAAAGGAGAATAGGGAGAAATGGAACGACGCGACGGTTAAGAAAGGAATTCCTTCCATTTTATTTGATGGCTATTCTTGCTGCTCTAACAAACAGCAAGTGTCATAAAAAGGAATTGTTAATAATTTGTCCTGTTTTCACAATAAATATTCGACGCTTATTTTTTTCCATCAAATTCAATAAAATTCCTCGATGCCTACTGTATATGTGTGCTGGAAAAAAGAGAGTATATATTCTTTTGTCAACAATATTTGCGTGCTGCCTGCGTGGTGCTTGGTGCTACTCTTTAAAAAAGCTACAAAAAAAAAGAACTCACTCTGAATGACATTTTCTTTCTTTTTTTTAAATGCCTCACGTCAAATTCCTACCGAATTTTTCACCTGATTTTTAAAGAAGGGATTTTTAAATTCTTCTCTCTAATTTTCTAAATCTATAGAAAGAGAACTAAATAAAACTCCAAAAGAATTTAAAAATCAAACATAAAAAAAATATTTAAAAATTCTTTTAAAAATTTAGAAAACAATAAGTGTCCAAATTTTGGTCAACTTTTTGTAACAAAACTGTAATTGAATGGCAACAACAAGAACACTGAAATTGCAGACAGTTTTTTTCCCTTTTTCTAAATTTTCTTTCTTATTAAACCTAATTTCTAAATTTTTAAAAAATACTTAAAAATATTTTAATCATAAAATTTTCTTAATTTTTAAACGAATTAGGTTAAAAAGTAAGTCAATCGAAGCGATTTTTAACGCTTTGCGGGTTGGTTATGCGACTTTTAAAGTTACTTCTACATTTTTTTAACAAAATTTTTAAAAAAAGTCTTATTTTCGAAAATTTTAGATCAATAAGTATTTTTTTTTAAATTTTCATTTCAATTCTTCTAAATTTAGTTTAAGTTTTAAAAATATTAACGTATTCTTTGAAAGAATTCGACTATCTTAATAAAAAAATTTCTAACAAGAATTTCAATTACTTAAATTTTTTTATTTAAATTTTCGTCAACATTTGAATTATGTTTATAAGTAGCAAAATTCTTTCTTTAAAATTCAATAATAATTTAGGGAATTTTTATTAAAATTTATTACAAAAATAAATTATTTTGATAAATAACAATATTTATCAGCTAAAGATTCAATTATTTTCAAAATTAATAAAATTCTTCGCAGAAAATCAAATTTTTTAAAACAATTCCAACAAAGAATTGACAACATTTCAATTATGTTTATAAATTAATAGCAACACTTTCGACAAAATTCAATTACTCTTGAGAATTTTCTTAAAATTCATTCTAAAATTTCAATTATTTTCAAAATTATTAAAATTCAATTATTTTCAAAATTATTAAAATTTAATTATTTTCAAAATTATTAAAATTTAATTATTTTCAAAAATTTTAATAACATTCATTGCAATATTTCAATTATTTTCAAAATTTTTTATAAAATTCATTGCAAAATTTCAATTATTTTCAAAAATTTTAATAAAATTCATTGCAAAATTTCAATTATTTTCAAAAATAACAATATTCGTGAGAATATACAATTATTCTGAAAAGTAATAAAATTCAATTTTTTACGAAAATTTTAATAAAAGTCATTCTAAAATTTAAATTATTTTCAAAAAGTTTCCTTAATTTTAATAATTTATATATATATATCTGTTATTTCAATAAAATTTTCTAAAATAATTAAATTATTTAAAAATAATTTTGATTTATTAAAAGTAAAATTTGCATTAAATTTTGCAAAAAAAAATAATAATTGTTTGAAACTTTTTAATAAAATTTTTCCCAAAAATTCAAGTATGTTCAACATTTTTATTTAAATTCTCGTAAAAATTTCAATTCTTCTATGTATAAATATGATATTTTTTTCTGAAATTCAACTATTTTCAAAGAATTTCCTCAATTCAATGATTCAATTATTCTGAAAAAGAATTATAATTTCAATTATTTCGTTTGAAGAATCTAATTAATAAACAATTTTCATTAAAAAACAAACTTCTTCACAGGATTTCAATTATTTTTTTATTTAGGGGAGACCGGGGCGTAATGGCTAACTTTTCACTCTTTGTTGTTTTACTCGGACACTTTTGTCCTAATTGAATGTTTATCTCTCAGAAAAGTTACTCTGGTATCTCAGCTTACTTTTAAGACTACGAACGTCCCGATATGACTCTTGCTTTTTATTCTACAGCAGTTTTTCTGGAGCAATGCAGAGCTCCAAAATACGCCCCTAACCGGGGCGTAATGGATAACTCCCGGGGCGTAATGAATAATGATTGCTAATTATTATCTACAGTTTCCAATTTTATTGTATATTGTAAATTAAGGTTCCTGGGTATTCCGTGAATGCTATTTTTATTCAGCAATACTTCTCCTATCGCTTTTTCAATAATATTCTGTGATATTGGCACTCTCTCAATTTTTTTGTAATTTCTCATTAAAATCGTAGCTTGAAATCTACTGTTTGTAAATTTTAGACCAAAACTTAAAAATTTTGTTAAAAACACCTAAACATACTTAAACTAAGTGACAAGTAACCGCGAAAACAAACCTACACTTCGCCGATATGGTACGTTGCTTTTTATACATAGCGTATTGCATTAGCCAACACGCCCCGGGAAAAAGTAGCCATTACGCCCCGGGGGTGTTCGGCAAATATTTGCCTTTTTTTTAACAATACCGGAAGTGTGAATCAAAAATCTCGAATTGTCCCTTAAAAACAAACGTGTCAAGATCGAAACCTCATTTCAGTTTCTTTTTTAAAGCTATTTTTCAAAAAAATAGAACGAAAAAACGAAAATTTTGAAAAGTTACTTTCGTATGTCAAAAATAGTTTTTCTACTATATTTCTTACAATAATGAATAAATATTAATGAAACTTCCGACAAACTTGCAGTATACCAAGTACAATAACTTGTCTATTGTGCAAAATTATTACAATTTACGGTTTTTAAACAAATTACAATTATTCATTACGCCCCTTAGCCATTACGCCCCGGTCTCCCCTACAATTTTTATTGAATTCCTTGAGAAATGTAATTATTAAAAAAAAAAGACAAATTAAACTTTAAATTCGTTTGGGTGGAAAGGCGAAGAATTTTATTTTTAACATTTAAAGCGATTGAAATTTGCATTTAAATTTTGAATACAATACAAATATTGGGATTTTTGTAAAAAAATCCTTTTAAATTTAATTTCTTTAACTTATTAAACTTTCAACATTATTCATTTAGAATTTAATAAATTTTGTATTTAATAATTTATTTATAATTATTTTATCTTATCAAAAATAATTAATATATATTTTTTAATATTGAACCGAAAAAAATTGTAATGGTTTTTTTATTTTTTTATTTTAAGTTCAAAATTGATGTTTTCTGTAAAAAAAATTTTTATTTTCAATTATAATTTTGTTATTTATCTAACTTTCTACTCAATATGTTATATTTTAAAAAATTAAAAATATTTCATTTGAACTAAAACGGAAAATTTTTTTATAATTCAAAGTTAGGTGTTTGAAAATAATTATTAAAAAATGAAAAACAAAACAATAACGCTTATCAAATGTGAAAAAGGCTTGAATAGTTTGTCAAATAAAAAATTCACGTTTTTAAATTTAAAAATATTGAAACATAATTATAAAAATTTAAGAGAAATTAAATAATTTTAACTATTAAATAATAATAGAATAATATAATTTTTAGAAGCAAAAAATTAATTTAAAACTTTAAGAAGGACTTTATATTTTAAAAATAAAATTATAATTACGGTCACTAACTTCTCTTGATTATTTTCGAAAAATTTAAATTAAAATTCTTTCAAAGAATTAAATTATCTAAAAATAAAATGTAAAGAAATTTCAATTATTTCAAAAATTTTCAATTATTTATTTGCTTAGAAAAATTAAATTATCTTGCAACAATGGAATTGAAAAATTTTAACAATTTTATTTTTCAGAATTTAAAAAAAAAATTTGCGAGAATTCAATTTTAATAAAAAAAATTTGAAGTGCATATCTTTTTTTTTTAATTGACTAATAAAAATTTTAATTATTAATCTTCGCACTAAGAAACATGAATTTATTAAAATGTGACTATAAAATCCAATTATTAATTATTAAATTAAAATACTTTGAAAATTGTATTTGTTAAAAAGTTTCTAATGAAATTTTTTAACAAATTTATAATTACATATTTTCAGTGGAATTTTAAAATAGTTCCATCAACTCCTTAATTTTTTAAAATTTATTTACATAATATGTTTGAATTAGTGCTTGATTTTTACTATCAAATTAATTTTTTTTAACTAATTCAAAGTTAGAGAAGAGTATAAATATCTATAAAAATTGAAATAAAAAGTAATTTTTTTAAAAACAAGTTAAAATAATAAAACTTTTTTAATTTTGGTGAAAAAATTCCCGGATTTGTATAAAAATCCGGGTTTTACCGGATTTTCCGGTTAGTAGACACCCTGAAGAAAGAATTTTGATTTTGATATTAGAACCAAAACTAAATAGAGTGGAATTTTGATTTTGATATTGGGACCAAAACCAAACACAGTTGAATTTTGATTTTGGAATCAGAACCAAATAGAGTGGAACCCATATCCGAATGAAAACAAAAGTATTTTTTATAATTTTGTTTTGATTCCGTGACGGTCCCTGCTATACACACTGTATATAATAAACATTGGGAAATGTTTGGGATAAAATAGTTGTCGATTCTTATTATTGTTTTTTTTTTTTTTTTTTGGTGAAAAATGGGTAAAAAATGGAACGTTGAATGTCTGTCGAATGCTTGCAATTACAAAACAAGCACTGCATTCCTTACGCTAGCATAACCATATAATACTGAATTTAATTGTTCACTCTGACGTGGCCGGCGCTCCTTGCTTTCCGTATAGTCACAGTATCGTCAGTATCGTCAGTACAGTGAGTATGAGGTGAGTATAGTCGAGAGGCCCCACTCCGGGGCACACACTATAAAAGGGGTCTCTCACACCAGAGTGGAGTGGAGCTCCGGAGTCGCGTTCAGATAAATATGCGGGAGGGGCTGGAATTCTTCACTCGGTTGCATTCCAATGCCCTTCTCTTTTTTTCGTCCTCTTCTACCGTGCCTGCCTGCTTGCCTGCCTACCTATCCTATCTTACTCTTTTTCCGCAACCATCTCTCTCTCTCTCTCTCTCCTCTTTCACTCCATTCTTCAATTTATCCTCTTTTACTCTCACCACAACACAAAACTTACGTTCAGGAAATGCGTCTCTTTATCCCACCTTCCTTCGAGTGCCTGCCTGCCTGCCTGCCTTCCTTTGAGCGCTCAGCAGCATCAGCATCGCTTTCTTCTCCCTCTCCTTCATCTTCTTCTTCTTCTTCTTTATTTTTACATTTATCCAAATTTTTAATCGCTCACTTATTTGTGGGCTGTGCACGTAACTTTAACTTTTCTCTCTCTTTCTCTCTCTCTCTCTCACTCATTCAGCAATCGACTTTATTTTATAGTATACAGCATTGCGACTTACTTTCCAATTTTATTTGGTTCTGCAAAATTTATCAAATTCCTTCCTTCGCCGCTGCAAGTATCCTTCTTCTTCCCTCGCAGACAATTTTTATTTATCTTACGCAAATAATAATCGCCTGGAAACCAGGAAAACTCGGAAATGTCGGGGAATATTTTGTAAACCTTGAAAAAGAATGGAAAAGTCTTTTCTTTTTTCCTAACCCTTCCCTGAATATTCTTGACAAAATTTTCACCTTTTTCCTGACACTCAAGAATATTCTGATTCACTCCAGAATTAATTAACACTCAAAAAAAATTTCTTATTTATTCTTGAAATATAATTTTACTAAAATATTGCAAAAATTAATTCCATTTTACAAGACTTGCATTTACAACATTACTCATAAGTTGATGAACTTGAAAAGATTTTCATTTCTTTGTAAAAATTGCAATTTTTAATTGAGTTTGATTAAAAAAATTATAAGAAGCTAGAATTTAAAAAAAACATTCTAACAACTAAAATTCTTCTAAAATTATTTAAATTCGTTTAATTGATTATTGAAATAAGTAAAGGTTTTATGTAGAAGAATTTTTTGTTAGAAAAAACTAAAAAAAACAACGAATTTTGAATCATTAAAAAAAGATTGTAGAAATTCAAATTGTATTTTTAACATCAGAAGTAAAATTCTTTCTAGAAAATTAAATAATTTTTTTCTATTTATTCTTTGAAGAATTAAATTATTTTCAAAAAATTTAATAAAAACTCTTTGTAGAAATTTAATTCGTTTAAAAAATTTAGTCGAAATTCAATTATTTCCAGTGTCTACTATTTTAAACAAATTTCACAAAACTTTCACAGTTGTTGAAAAAGAAATTTTAATAAAATTCGTCTTAAGAATTCAATTATTTTCAAATGTAATATAAATTCGTAGCAAACAACTAATTATTTTCAAAAAAAAAAAAATTTACCAAAGTTAGCATCAAAATTTCAATTTGTTAATAAATAAGAAAATGTTTCTCCGAAGTTCAATTACTTTCAAAAATTCTCGTCAATTTAATGATTTTTAATATCTACTATTTTAAAGTAAAATTGTCCAAAAGAATTCAATTTTTTTCAATTTAATGAAATTCTATGCAAACATTTAATAATTTTTATAAAATAATAAAAATGCAAAGGAATTCAATTATTTATAAATTTCTTCGCAATCATTCAATTACTTTCATGAATAATAAAATTCATTTTAGGAATTCAATTTTTTGACTAATCATCAAACTCATTGTCGAATTTCAATTATTTTTAACAAAATTTCAATCGAATTTCTCAAAAAAAGGAAATTATTCCTAAAATTTGTATTAAAATTTGCCAAGGGAATTGAATTATTATTCAAAAATTTGTTGATACAATTCTTTATGAAAAATCAATTTTTAAACATTTAATTATTTAATAAAATTTTTATTTTTATACAAAAATAATTAAATTCTTGTCTCTGAAATTCTACTATTAATAAAAATGTTAATAAAATTCTTGTCAAAATTTGTATTATTTTCTAAAATTTTCCATTCTATTTTAGTAAAACCTTCATAAAGAATTCAATTATTAAAGACAAATTTTTATAAAATTTTACGCAAATAGTTTATTATTTTTAGAAATAATAAAAAATCAATTATTTTCATAAATAATAATACTCATCGTAGAATTTCAATTATTTTTAATACAATTTTTTTCGAATTTTTAACGAAAAATGTAATTGTTCTGGAAAATTTTATTAAAATTTGTCGAAAAATTTAATTATTAAAAATTTTTTTTGATATAATTATGTATAAAAATTAAATTTCAAGAAACATTCAATTATTCAATAAATTATTTCTTTTTCTACTTTAATTATTGACATTTCATAGAATTCTGTATTAAAAATTGATTTAAAAATGAGTTTTAACAAAAATTTTCGACAGTAATTCAATAATAAAAGAATAAATTTCATTTTTTTAAATAATAAAATTTTTTAATGTTATATAATTATTTTCGTAAATAATAAAATTTTATTATAGGAATTACATTTTTTTCATAAATATACTTTAAGTCATCACGAATTTTGAATTATTTTTAAAACTCCTGAAGATTCCTTGAAAAATATAATTATTCTTTTAAAATTTATTGATACAATTCCTCAAGAAAATTCAATTTTCAAACATTAAATTATTTAATAAAATTGTTATAAATGTATATTATTTACAAAAACTAATAATTTATGGAATAATTGAATGTTTCTTTAATTTGAATTCCTTTAAAGAATTTTACCAAGAGATTTTTAAATAATTATTCAATTCGTTCGACGAATTTTTAATAAATTTTTTTATAATATTTAAGTCTCACGATTTTAATTAAAATTGTATTAAAAATTATATTATTAAAATTATGTGATGAACTTTATTATATTAATGAAAATAATTGAATTCTTGCAACAATTATTATTAACATTTTTTAAATAATTGCATTCCTGTAAAAACTTTTATTTTTTTTTTTAGGAAAATAATGAAATTATTGCGAAGAAACTTATAAAAATTTGCAAATAATTAAATTCATGTGAAATTTTTATTGTTTATGAAAATAATTGAATTTTTGCGAAAAATTTTAATATGCTTTTGAAAATAATTGATTTTCTGTAATCGTTTGTAATTTTTCCAAAAATTTAATAATTGAAATGTGTAGAGTTTTGTTATTTATGAAAATAATTGAATTTTGCCAAAGAATTTTATTAAAATTTTGAACAATAATTCAAGTTTTGTAAGAAAAAAATTTATCATTTATGAAAATAATGGAGTTTCTATGAAATATTTTATTATTCACGAAAAGAAAACAAAAGTGGCTGGAAATATTTTTCTATTTATGAAAATAATAGATAAATAAATAAGTAAATTAATAAATAAATGAATGAAATAATAAAATAAATATTAAAATAATACAAGGTTTGCATAGGGAAAATGTGATCAGAATGAAAATACACATATAGATATGAAAATTTTCATAAAAATTGAAAAGTAGAAAATTTCAATAATTATTTGACAGTAAGTTTCGTTGTGATACTAATTTTTCTTTCCCGAAATCGTACAATAATTGCATAATTATTTTCTGAAATTAAAGAGGATGTTGACCCTGACATCATTTAAAATAAAAAATACAAAATGATTAAGCAAAAATATAATAAAAGCTGATGTCAAGTAATTTTCGGATAGTTATAAGAAAACAGTATTTCTCAAATACGTTTGGAGAAAAAAATTTTAAGTATAAATAAATAAAATGTTAAAATATTTACAATAATTGTGGAAAATGGGCTTTGAGAAATGCTAAAAAATCTTTTTTCGACATGAGATTTTAAATGTATAATTTTTTTTTTAAATACACTATAATGTGCTTTTCAGTATAAAAGTACAGATTTTGAATTTAAAAATTCATTACATTAGAAAAAAAGAACTTTGATCTTTTTTGAAGAAAAATTATTATTGCATATAGATTTCAATGCAATAATAATAATTTGAGAATTAATTAAATTCGGTATGAAATATTCGTTTGTTTCGATATTGAAGTACGTACAGGAAAAATTGGAAAGAATGACGAATTATTACGACTGAAAAGAAGTAGAAGAAGAAGAAAAGAAAAAAGAAGATGATGTGACAAATGCATAGTTTCTAGATCGGAATGCAAAGTTTTTTATAGTTGCATAAGCGTGTTTTGAATTTTGAAGGCGAATAGAGTGAGAATGCGAAAAAGAAGATTAAGATGCTCATGATTTGTGGAAGAAGAAAAAAATGATAAAAGAGAAGAAAAGAAGAAAAAAAAATGCCTCACAATAGTGGGGGGGCCCTTCTCCCTGCTTACGATCCTGAACTTGACGTACTTCTTCTTCTTCTTCTTGAGGATTCAAGAAGAGAAGAGAAGAGAGGAGGGAGGGCAAGTTGAACAACAAGGATAAGGCGAAAAAGGAGAAAAGTGGGGGAAGTGGAAGAAGCAGGAGCAAGGGCAAGCCGTGTGCAAGAAAGGAATAAAAAGAGGTGAAAAAAAAAGAAGAAAAACAGAGGGGAACCCTTAAAAATTTTGGCCCGAAGGTGGGGTTTGGAATTTCGGACTCGTACTAGCCAGTGCTGCCAGTCTCGCGATGACTTTCGTGAAGATGAGGTAATGGCGAGAGGATAGTGCGAGTCGAGGATGGACCGCCAGTACACGCTGTGTGTACTCGTACCGGCGCAACAGTATCGCTCCTACATTGACACCTATGCCCAGCAGTTTCAGTATCAGCATTACAATAAGCAGTGTCAGTACCAGCAGCAGCAACATGTTGCCCAGCCCGAGCAGATCTACGAGAACGTCGTCTCCCAGTACCACATGCGGCTCAGCTACCAAAACGATTACGAGAATGAGGAGCAGATCCAGCGCTTCTACTGGGAGCAGTGCTACCGTCACGACGAAAATGATGCCACCGCCTACTACTACTGTGAATACGTAGGTTCCAGTGCTCTTGTTTGTTTGTTTTGTCAGTGAAAAACCCAAAGTTTGTTTGTTTGTTTGTGCTCCTTTATTTGTGCTGCTGGATTACTCCGATATCTCTGTGGAATTCCCCCCGTTCGATTCTAGTGAATCCTCCAACTATTGTGGATCTGGAATTTATCCACTTGTTAGTGATGGCATTGCTCATCGTCAACTATTTTTCTTCTTCTTCTTCTTCTGTTGTATTATGCAAGACTAGTGACATTTACCACACCTACAAACTGAGAAACAAAAATTACTTGATTCTAACAAAGTTTGTTTTCAATAAAACAAAATCTCTTTGCTGTAGGGTCAAACATAGCCACTGTATAAAGAGGCATCTTATGTTAAGATTCCTTTTTAGTCGCACTTTTAAGTTGTTTCCAAAAAGTTATCTAAAGCATCTTCTTCTTCTTCTTGATTAGCCTGTTGAAAATTCAGATGGGTCCAAAGCATCTTAAAATGCATTTGTTTCTAAGATAGTAGATGAAAAAATAAGATGTTTCAATCGTTTTAAAAGTGATTATAATGTATTTTAAGATACTTGTTTTTGCAGTTTTTTTATACAGTGCTACACTGAAAAAAAGTTCTGGTTAGGGTATATTTAACACGATATTCTAGTTAAAACAACCAGAATTCTGGTTATATTAACTAGAATTCTGGTTACCCTAACCATAAATGTTCTGGTTAGGGTACATTTAACACTAGGATTTCTGGTAATTCCAACCAGAACTTTTTTTTCAGTTTATGGTGAGCCAAACAGTAGGTCACTTTTCAATCTAAAACAGTACGAGATAAAAATATTTTCAAAGTTGCTAATCAATTTTAAGATGCACCGCAAAAAGAAGCATCTTAAAATATACATTATAATCACTTTGAAAACGATTAAAACATTATTTTTTTCATCTTCTATCTTGGAAACTAATGCATTTTAAGATGCTTTGGATAACTTTTTGGAAACAAGTTAAAAGTGCGCGACTACCAAAGTATCTTAAAATAAGATGCCTTCTTTTTACAGTGTGATCGTAAACAACACAGTTTTCTTGAAAGTACCAAATTGATACTAGAGTGGATCAAATTGATGACAAAAATCTGGATCAATTTTTTAATTGATCTACATTTTTGGTATCAATTCGTTGCCATTTGATACTTTTAAGTTAACAGTGAAATCTAAACATTTGTTATAGAAAAACGAAGTTGAAGTTCACAACGTTTATCAATGGAAAAAAATTTGTTTCATGCAATAAAATATTATTTTTAAATTAATGTTTAATTGTACAATTATTATCGAAACATAAATATCAATCTTTTTGTTTAAATTTTTTTCTGTCAATATTAATGCCATATTTTTAAATAAATTTAGTTAGTGAACAATTGTTTTTCGTTGATCAACGTTGTAGAAAAAAACATTTTTTGGACAGTTTTTGGAACATTATCAATGTTTTACAAAAATTTGAATACCTTCTGAAATAATAGTTTTTAAATGATCTTCAGCTTATTTTAAAGGTTATTTTCTACAGAATACAAGGAAAGAAAGTTATTATCAAATTCTATAAAAGTATGTTACAAGTGTAGAACAAAATGCGACAAAGGTAAATTTTAATATCAAAAATTCAAAAGTACTAAACATTAAGAAAAAATATAAGATTTTTAGTAAAGTTATATCAAATATGAAGAACTGTTTACAATGTTTAATATAACTTTACTAAATTTTATATAAGTTTTATTTAAGCTTTAGTATTTCTGATATGAAAATTTACCTTTGTCGCAATTTGTCCAACAGTTGAAAACTATTTTTATAAAAATTTGATAATAACTTTCTTTCCGTGTAAGAATTACTTATCGACATTAACATTGAAAATATTTTGAACCTTTTTGAATTTTTCCTTTTTCCCAAAAATTGATAGTTTTTGAAATTCATACTTAATTTTGTAGAAAAAATACTTTATTGTATCCATAAAAAAATTGCCAAATGAAGAAATTAATATTTAACAAAGTTTTATGGCATTTAAAAAAAATCGTTCTCAGGTTAAAAATTTTAAAAAATATGTTATTTTACGAAAACTGATTTGTTTTTCTTTTCTAATTTCAGAAGATAAACTTTTTCAAAAAAAAAAAAAAATGTTTTAGTGATGAAAACAAAATTCGATGAAACTTTTGTTTCGAAAAAGTTTATCTTCTGATGTTAGAAAAGAAAAACAAATTAGTTTTCGTATAATAAAATTTTATGATAATCATATTTTTGAAAATCCTTAACCTGAAAAATATTTTTTTAAATGCTAAAACGTTGGTAAATATTAATTTTTTCATTTGGCAATATTTTTATGGATATACAAAGACGTATTTTGAACAAAATTACGTATGAATTTCAAAATCTATCAGTTTTTGGAAAAAATAAAAATTCCAAAAGGGTGAAAATATTTTCCGACCAATTTTTTTATGGCGATTGAATTCCACTGAAAAAAATTACTGTAGAAATGATTTTATTGAATAGTTAAAGTATTTTCGTAGCAGAAATCCAATTATTAAAAAAAAAGAAAAAAAATTAGGAAAATTGGCGTTACGAAAGTTTTAATTATCTTTATAAATAATAAAATTATTCTCCGAAATTTAATTGCTTTCAAAAATTTTCTTTAATTTTCAAAAATTCTATGCAAACATTTAATTATTTTTATGAAATAATAAAATTGCAAAGAAATTTAATTATTTACAAATTTTTTCATAAATTTTTCTTGCAATCATTCAATTACTTTCATAAATAATAAAATTCTTCCTGGAAATTCTTCCTCGTCAAATTTTTATTTATCTTCATAAATAATGTAAGTTTTTCTCTGGAATTCATTTATTTTCAAAAATTTTTTTTTAAATTACTGAATTTCAATTATTTTAAATACATGTCCAATTTTTTTCCAAATTTCTCGAAAAAAAAGGAAATTATTCTTAACAATTTTATTAAAAATTTCTCAACGGAATTGAATTATTATTTAAAAATTTGTTGATACAATTCTGTATATATGAAAATTCAATTTTTAAATATTAAATTATTTAAAAATTATTATTTAAAATTTCCATCCACAATTAATTATTTAATACTATTTCTATGTTTATAGTTAAATAATAATTTTAAGAAACTATTGCAATTTTTTGAAAATTAAACACCTTAGTGATTTAAAAAAAAACACTGAAAAGTTACAATTGAATTTTTGTATCAAAATAATTAATTTCTCGAAGAACTTACAAAAAATATTAACAGTAATTGACTTTGACATGAGGTTTCGTTTTAAATTATCGAAAATAATTATTAAATAGTTAATTAATATTTAATAATAATATTATTAATTAATAACACTAATTAATTAAAGGATTATAATTTATAATTGTAATTTTTGAAACTATTAAATTGCAAAGGGTGGGAAATTAAATTTTTTTAAAATTTAACATCCAGTACGACAAAATTTAAGTACTTATAATATCTGAAAAATAAAATACCGAATTTAAAAAGTTGATGGTACTTTTAATATATAAAACATGAATAAGGTTCGTCTCAGAGAGAAATTCGAAGGTCGGTCCAATAGGTCGGTTTTACTATTTTCGTATTTTGAAATCAAAGATCAACTTCAAAATCTTACCAATATTTATAGTTGAAGCAATAAAGTTAGTGACAATTTTTGTTTTTTTCTTCATTTTTCATACAGAATGTAAATGTTTTTAATTTTTAACACTTTGAACCTTATTGAAAATTTGACATTTAATTAAGATTATAAAAAAAACTCTGTCTATAGAAAATGGAATCATTTTACGATATACATTTTTAAGAAAATAAATTCTTAATCTTAGTTTTTTTTTAATCCTCATCTCTTAGTCATTTTGAATGCTTGTCATTCTATTTTTATTTTCAATAACTATATATTTTAATCCATATAACTTTTGTTTTTATTAAAAATACGAAAATAGTTGGACTAGATTTTTGTTTTGACTAATTTTTTCAGTTTAGTTCATTCTGAATATAAGGTTAATCCTAATGTGATGAAAAATGTCTACTTTTTTAATTTAAAAAAATTCTTCATTTAATTTAAAAAATTCTTCATTTAATTTAATAGTATAAAAGGAATATTTTAAAATCTCTTGTAAAACACAACACGAAATGCTTCACGTTTAATGCAAATTTTCAAAATGACAATAACCTTTGAAACATGATAAGTTTAACTTTCTCCATAGTTTCGACAGATTTTGTCAAAATAAACAAAAATCTTAGAAATTTCTCGCTGTATTGAATTTGATATTTAAACATTTTCCGAAAAGAAAAATCATTTCTAATCATTAAAAATATAAAAAAAATTTCTACTTCTGTTTTCTTAAAATTAGATAATTAATGATTGTACAGAAAGCTTTGATTAAAAATTAAATTATATGTTGAAGTGAACTGATAAAAATTAGTTTTATTTTATTTATAAATTATTGTAGAAATAAATATGAAAATAGAAAAAATTATATTATAACAGAATAAAATTTGTAAAAAAAGAGAAATATAAGACATAGCTTTAGAGTTAGATATTTTTTTTCATGAAAATCCTAGGCTGGAATTCTAAAAAAAAATGACGAGACGAGAAGATGATTCTACAATTTTTTAATTGGATATTGGAGAAAGAATTTTAATGATTTTCTGAAATTTTAGAGCTTTGAAATTGAATAACATTTTTCATTTAAGGATGTTACAGTTTTGTTGTTTAATAGTAAGAATTTAATTAAATTTAATTAAAAGTAAGAACAAATAGTAATTAATTTATGAGAGTAGTATTCGATATTTGAGTAAAAGGTGATAAATTAATTAACTAGAAAAAAATCTAGAAAAAAAGTTTAAAAAGCTAAATAAAGTATTTAATTAAAGAGTCATTTTAAAGGAACGACATGAATATAATTTTCAACAATTGTCACGCGCAGGAATTAAAATTTTTTTCTACCTACCAAGGAAACGAATTATGTTTGCCTTATATTTAACTCGATTAAAAGTTAATTTTTAATTCTATAAATTTGAAACCAGTTTTTATTGAATATTTTGGATGTAATAAATAATTGAACACAAATGGTTTCTAATAGTCATTGATTTTTGTTGTGTATTTATATTCGTAAAAATTACAAACATAACCTATAATTCGTTTCAGATAAGATTTTAAAGAATACAAAATTTGAATTTTTTTTTGTAACATTAACGATTAATTTTATAAATTATTTTTACAACCATAAATAGATTTTTTTTATCAATAAATTTTTTCGTCGAAGGTAAAATGTGACAAGAATCTATTAAAATTTGAAAAAGTTGTTTCTAAAAATACAAAAGTCGATTTTTTTAAAATTAAAACATTAATAAAAAAAAATTTAATCTTTAAATTAAAAGAATTTGATGAAAAGAAATTTTTCTTCTTTCGTCGAAGGTAAAATTTGACAAGAATCTATTAAAATTGGAAAAAGTTGTTTCTAAAAATAAAAAAGTCGATTTTTTTTTAAATTAAAATGTTAATGAAAAAAAATTTTAAGCTTTAAATTAAAAGATTGATGAAAAGAAATTTTTTCTAATTGAAACATTGATGAAAAGAAATTGTTTCTTCAAACTAAAACATTGATGAAAAGAAATTTTTTCTTCAAACTAAAACATTGATGAAAAGAAATTTATCCTTTAAATTAAAACATTGATGAAAAAAAACATTTCTTCTTTATATCTTTGTCTGATTTTTTAGCCACTATTTTTTTTCCCCCGATTGAATTGAAAGTCTGTTTATATAATGAAAATAATAATTAATTTATATTTATGAAAAAATTTGAAAAATAAAATAGATATATTCTCGGTTGCAAAAGCAGAATTAATTTTTTTCATTAGCATTAAAGAAGCAGATTCTAGAAAAAATTGGATTTAAATAAAAAAATTTCTACTTTTCTAATTTGAAACTTGTTTTTAATAAGTTATTTTTTTTTTGCTCTGATTTTAGGCGAAGAAGGAAATATATGATGTTAAACAGCAAAGGTTGTGTCTTGCACAGGACGAATACAATCACCTAAACAATGCCCTAACGACACTCGGTGCTTCTAGGACCAGTTGTAAGTCAAATTCTACTCAAATTAACCAAATATTTTCGATTATTAATTTAATTTTCAGTTTTTCAGTTAAAAATTATTAAACTTTAGTTTGAAAGTAAAAAAATTTACGTTGGAGTAAATATTAGAATTTTATCAATAGGAAACTTTTATTTTTAACATACATCTGCTTTAGTTAGTTACATACTTAGATTAAATTAACATTTGAATATTCATTATTTTCTAATTATTGTAATTGTTTAATTTTTTAAATTTAATTTTTAAAAATTTGTTTAAATTTTTACTAAATTTGTTTAAATTTTTACTAAATTTGGTTCTTTTTTTTTCTTTTTTTTAATAATGAATATTCAAATGTTTTAATGAATTGAAAAAACATTACATACAGGAAATTAATAAATGCGCAAAGCGTAATGTTTTGCGTACTTTTAATTCTCCATGAAAACTAAGAAAGTTTCGTGAATTCGTTCGGTCTTTCGTAAACAGTTTAACATTAAATCGAGGACAGCTGTCACTCACTGATTATTAAAATTCTATTACTCCTTTCTAATATTTTCAATGATGTTTTGAATTTATTAAAAGATTGTTTAATTCCCTTCAAATCGGAGTTATACAAACTATTCATTGTTGGGAAAATCTTTATTGACTTTTTGCTTCAATAATTAGTAAAAAAAAAAACCCAAGAAGAATTAAATTACTAGAAATTTTTCTTTCGACAAAACCTTGATTAGTTTTTAATAAATTATTATAAAAATTAAAATATCTATCAGGGTCAAAAAATAAACGAGATTATTAAATGTTCCAAGACATTCTCATTTTTCATTTAAAAATTAAAATTTTGAATTAAAATTTTGTTAAAAATTAATTAGTTAAATTTAACTCTTGAATTGAATTAAATTGAAAAGAAGGAAATATAATGAGAAATTCGACTCAAAGATTCCTTTGAATTGAAACAAAAAAATGTTTCAATATTAAAAAAAATAATATTAAAAAATAAATTTAAAAAAAAATGTTGTGTTTTCACGATTGAAATTTAATTTTTAAATAAAAAGCCAGTGGTTATAATCGTTTGCAATACGTTTATAAAAATTCCAAACTTTCTTTCATCAGAAAATATTGTTTCGCGGAATAAATTTTTGAATGCAAAAGTGTAAACAAATTGCAAAATTCACAACTGTGATTCAACATAATATTATTATTGAAAAAAAAACGTCGAAAAGAAATTAAACTCGATTTTGTTTTACAAATTAACGCGTACGGAGCTTATTTCAAGTAAAAAAAAAATTTCGAGCATTTCAAAATAAGTTAACAAAATAAAATAAGTTAATTTTTTAATTTAAAAAAATTTGAAGATTAAACGATTGTTTAAAAACGTTTCTTTTAAATGCTACGTCGGAAAAAAATCGAATTTGAAAGATGTATTAAATAAATTGAGATGTAATAAAAGTGAATAGTCGATAAAGAATAAATATATATATATAAATATGTAGCAGAATTTTAGAAGGTTATAAATGCTTTTTGCCGTAAAGTATGTACATTCAATCCGACATTGATATTGACTCCTGGTTTCATTTCCTGCAACATTGCTATCCGTTACCGTTTGTTGACCCTATTTTCGACACTAAATTTTTAAAGCGTTTTGTCTCTTTTTTGGATAAAGATAAATCGACGAATTGTATTTATTTATAAATTTATTTATTTATTATTCTTTATCAATCGTCCAGGAAAAATGAAAGCAAAAAATAGACAATTAAATGTCAGAACATTTTTCTAAAAATTTAATCTCTCATTAATGCTAAGTCAATTTAGTGATTTTAATCACTAATTAAATTAATTATAAAAATAATGATAAATTGTAAAATAATTATTTTAGATTTGAAAGATATAGTTATTGAAGATTGTTCAAAATTATTTTCATTCTTTGAATTAAATTATTATCTTCTAGAATTTTCTACTAAAATTTGAAATTGATTTAAATAAAAAATAAAAATAAATAGTAAATAATAAAAAATAAAAATAAATAATAAAAAATAGAAATACAAAATGAATAATAAAAAATAAAAAATAAAAAATAAAAACTAGAAATACAAAATAAATAATAAAAAATAAAAATTCAAAATAAATAATAAAAAATAAAAATTCAAATAATAAAATGAAATTTGTAATACAACAAAAATTCAATTATTTCAAGAAGAATTTAAGTTAAAACAAGAAATTTAATTAAAATTGTACTTTAAAATTTAAATTGTAACTGAATTCTTTCGAAAAATTTAATTTAATTAGTAGATTTTAAAAATCATTGAATATAGAACATTTTTTTAATAATTGAAATTTTATTAAGAATTGTGTTAAAATTTTTATTTAAAAAATTGAATTTCTACGATAAAATTTTTTATTTATAAAAATAATTAACATTTTTAGATTTTAGATTTTAGATTTTTACATTTAAAAAAAAAATACCATTACAATTGAATTTTGAAGAAGAATTTTATAGATTAAGAAAATAATTAAATTTCTGCAAACATTTGTAACTTCTCTAAAAATGAATTTATTTTCTTTTTTTTAAACTAATATTTTTCTTTAAATCAGTTAATAAATTTTTTTTTAATTGTTTAAGAATTCGTAAATCTTTAAATAATTTCAAAAGAAAAATTCAAAATTCTTGAAAAAATTAAAATTCTACTAGAATTCAATGTATTAAAATAGTAAATATTTGAAATCATTGAAAATGAAGACATTTTTTTTTTAAATAATTGAATTTATCTAAAGAATTTTTTTATTTATAATAATAATTGAAATTTCGATGAGAATTTTTCAAATATTTCGAACATAAATGAATTTCTGCTAAGAATTTAATTATTTTTGAAAATAATTGAATTTTTTACGTAGAATTTTATTTTAAAAATTTTTTTAAAAATTGAATTCGTTTGGAAAATTGTATTAAATAGTAAATATATTGTATACAATAGTAAATATTGAAAATCATTGAATTGGAGAAAATTTTTGAAAATAATTGAAATTTTGACAAGAATTTTATTTAAATTTTGGAAAATAATTAAATTTCAGAGACGAATATTATTATTTTATAGAAATAATAGAAATGTTGATAATAATTTATTTTATAAATTAAAATGATAAAAAAATATTCTTCTTAGTTCTTTTATATATTTTATAAAAAAATTTTGGAATTAAAAAATGTTTAAATAATGAAAATTTTATAAAATTTTTATGAAAATAATGGTTTTTTTTAAAGAATTTTTTTAATATAAATTTTCCAAAAACAACTTTTAAAATATTTTCATCGCAAATTTTAAAAATTATTCAATTTTCAAAAGTTGTATAATGAAAAATCGTATTGAAAATTAGTCAAAAACTCAAAAACTTGGAATTTAAAAATATTTTTCAAAAATTCAACTATTGTTTAAAAATTTTACTAAACTTTGATTATTTGGAAAATTTTTCAATTATTTGTAAATGAAGAATTTATTACCATTGCAAAAATTCTGTAAAAATATTTTGCGGAAATTAAATTTAAAAACTTGTTGGTAAAATTTTTTGAAATTCAATTATTTTTAACATTTTCAGTTAATTTTAAACATAAAATAAATAAATAAATATTTTGCGGAAATTAAATTAAAAAACTTGTTGGTAAAATTTTTTGAAATTCAATTATTTTTAACATTTTCAGTTAATTTTAAACATAAAATAAATAAATATTTTGCGGAAATTAAATTTAAAAACTTTTTGGTAAAATTTTTTGAAATTCAATTATTTTTAACATTTTCAGTTAATTTTAAACATAAATCATGAGGCATTACAATTATTAAATTATTAGATTATTAAATGTAAATTTTGTATTAGAAGAATAAAATTCGCGAAAAACTTCCCGAAAATTATTAATAAAAGTAATTGATTCAGAGATAAGTTTAGTTAAAAGTTTGTAAATAATTGGAAATTGGAAAAATTGTGAGTTTAATTTTGAAAAAAAATACTGAATTTTCAGAATGTTGTTCAAATTTTTATTAAAATTATTAAAAATTTGCGTAGAAAGATAACAATAACAAGTATTAAAATTTGTTTATTTAGGAAAAATATTTTTCAAAATTAATTTCACGTATTTTTATATTTTTTGAAAAATTAATTTCACGTAATTTCATAATTCTTAGAATTGATTTTTGTATAATTGAATTTAGAAATTATGTGAAGTGCGGTTTGAGAAAATTTTGTGACAATTCTTAATGAAATAAGCGACTTTTTCGAATTATTTTTTTGCGCCCCTTAAATTCGATCCGAGGTCTGTGATGATTTAAAATTTTTATATTTTGGTTTTTCGAACTGTAGAAAAAATAATTATTTCTTTTAATTAGTGTGTTCTAGTTCAAGTTCATTGAGCACCAAATATGATCCAGATCTACTTAAATCCGACGTGGCGCTCGCCAGGAGTCGAGTTTCACGATTGAAAAGAGAATTGGAGCAAATTCGCGCGGAGATGAATTGCACTCAACGGGGAGTGGACACTCTGGCAAGGTATGGAATTTCATTTCATTATCCAATAATATTTCACAAGTCTCTGTGTCAAGCTCCGAAGAAGAAAAAATACCTTTGAGGTTATGTTTGGAATCTTTTTAGTAAAAATACGGAAAGAGAATGAATTATTATTGAAAACTGTTTGTGAGCAATTATTTATTGGGGGGGAAATATTCAATATAGACTGATTTCGATGTTTAATAATTAGAGATTGAGTTTTGGTCCAGATGAATATAGTGCGAAGATAACCTCTAATTGGTTAGCTTCTTAGGTGTCTTTGTCTTTCTTGGGAGCGCGTTACACAAAATAAGTTACAACGAGATTAAATTTTATTTTTTTTCGTTTTTCAGTGTGGAACAAAAGCTAAATACTCATAATGGTGGTTGTTACAATATTACGGAGGCGCAGGCGATTATGTCGGAGTTGAGGAACATTCAAAAGTCGCTGATTTCGGGAGAGAAGGAGAAGGCGGAATTGATGCAGTCGCTGGCGCAGTTGAAGGACGAATTAACGAGGCTGCAATTGTGTGAGGGCAGTCCGGACGCGAGCACGCTGAGCTTGCCGCAGGAGAAGTTGAGCACCGCCTCGCAGACTGACCTCTCGGGGGAAATTGTGCCGATTGGCACGAGGCTCGCGGAAATGGCGCGAATGCGGCTGCAGTACGACGAGGCGCGCAAGCGCATTCAGCACATTCAGCAGCAATTGGCCGACCTGGAGGAGAAGGTGACGCCGGGCCAGACGGAGAGCGACAAGGACAAGTTGCTCTTGTTCCAGGAGAAGGAGCAGTTGCTTCGCGAGCTGAGGAGCATCACCTCCCGATCGAGGAGTCAGCAGGACATGAAGAAGATTCAGACGGAGATCAAGCGACTGGAGCAGGATTTGAATAACGCCCTCGAGCTGTCGAATAAGACGATCACGGACCGCGTGCGTCTGCACGAGGAGAAGAATCTTCTGCTCCAGCAGCTGAGGGACGCGCTACGCTCGATGACGATGTTGGAGGGCCAGCTGAAGACGCTGAGCGCGAGCACGCTGTCGGTGAGCAGCAGCTCGAGCCTGGGCAGTCTCAGCACCACGAGCAGCAAGGGCTCGCTCAGCTCGGGCCTCAGCTTCACCGACATCTACGGCGGGCCGCAGTGTCTGGGCTCGGTGCCGCAGGAGCGTCCCGTCGACATGGTGGACCTGCATCGGCGCGTCGAGCGACTCCTCAAGGGCTCGGAGCAGAATCTCAGCACACCGTCGCCGGGCAGATCGCAGCCGAGCCTCTCGCCCCGCTCTAGTCTGTCGAGCGTGAGTCCGCCCGTGTCGCCGCTCTATGAGAACGCGCCGGTCGGTCCGCCGCCGGCCTACGAGCAAATCGAGCTGCAGCGCAAGCAGCAGCAGCGGCTGTTCGACCGCAATCAGCTGGAGGACAAGCTCGCCGAGCTGCGCATGAGCCAGCAGAGCATTCAGGAGCAGTTGTCGCTCGGCTCGGCGAACGCGGAGCACCTCAAGGTCAGCACGCAGCCCTACATGGAGATGCAGTCGGGCAATATGTCGCAAGGCAGCGGCCTGGGGAGGCCGGCGCTCACTCAGGACCCGCCGCTGTCGCCCATCAGCGAGACGCCGCCACCCATTGGCATCAGGTCCAGGGCCAGTAGCTCCGGCACGAATACGAGGTCCGTCTCGGCAGCAGTTTCCGACGAAAGCGTTGCCGGAGACTCGGGCGTATTCGAGGCCTCCAATCGTAGGCGAATGTCGGGACTGCTCGGCGTTGATCCCCTCAGTCTCGGCGACACTAATCTAGAAACTGCTCAAGTGCAAATTAAACTTAGGTAAATAGTCATCAATTCGCTCTCTATTACCTAAATATTTCCATATTCTATTCAGGGTGTCTAACAGTCAGGGAAAAGTCAGAGAATTTCATTGAAAGTCAGGGAAATTTCTAAAAATTTATACAAAAATTAAAATTTTTATTCGGATCAAACCAGTACAGAGTTGCCACGCAACCTGGAAACCTGGAAATATCAGGGAATTTTATAGAAATGGAAAAAAATCTTAAAAAGTCAGGGATTTTGATCGAAATCCTGGAAAATTGTTGTTTTTTAATTGTATTTATTCTTGAAAACTAATTTTACTTCAATATTCAATTCAATTATTTCCAAAAATAATTGAATTCTTCGCAAAAATTCTTGTCAAAATTGAAAATTTTCATTTAAAATTCAAATTGTCTTTATAAATAATAAAATGAAATTATTGTTAAATTTATTTAAAATTTGTCTCTTGACAATAAATAATAATAATAATAATAATATTAGTTTTGTTTAATAAGAAAAAATAAAATAATTAAATTATGATAAAATTCTTTATGAAAATTCCATTTTATGCAACATTCCATTATTCTTTAATAAATTTTTTATTTTTATAGTTAAATAATTAATTTCTTGTAGAATTTTTTAATAAATTCAGATTTAAAAATAAATTTCTGTTTAAATTTTGAATTATAATTGAATATCATATTCAAAAATATTTATTTATTAGAAAATTCTACGAGAATTCGTTTATTTAACTCTAAAAATAATGATTTTATTAAATAATTGGAATTTTCAAAATAGTTGAATTTGAGAAAAGAAAATTGAAAATAATTGAATTTCTTCATAATAATTTGGAACTTCTAGAATATTAATTTTTTTAAAAATGTTTTTAACTAAAATTCTTCTCTAATTCCTAATTATTTGAGATTTTTTAAAATAAATTTTATTATTTATGAAAACAATTGACTTCCTTCGAAAAAAATTATTAAAAAAATTTCGTAAATAATTGAATTTCTGTAAAACTTTTTTTATTTATAAAGGTAATTAAAATTTTGAACAAAATTTTATTAAAATTCTTTGCAAATAATTGAATTTCAGAGAAGAGTTTTATTATTTATAAGGATAATTGAATTTTTGAACAGAATTTTTTTAAAAATGTTTAAAAGTAATTGAATTTTGAAGAAGAGTTTTAATATTTATAAAGATAATTGAAATTTTGAGAATTTAAAAAAAAATTTGAAAATAATTGGTTTTCTGCGAAGAATTTTCTTACTTTTGAAGATAATTGAATTTTGCAAAGAATTGTATCAGAACTTTTGAAAAATAATTAAATTTTCATGATGAATTTTTTTATTTATGAAAATAATGTAAATTTTGACGAGAAATTAAAAAAAATTTTGAAAATAATTTAAATTCTGCAGAGAATTTTATTACTTTTGAAAATAATTGAATTTACATGATGAATTTTATTATTTAAAAAATTTTGACGAGAATTTTATTAGCAAAAAATTACAAATAATTAAACACATTCAAAGACTTTTATTATTTACAAAAATACTTAAATTCTCATGAACAATTAAAAAACAATTTTTTGAATCTTAGAATCTTTTAAAGAATTCCTTATTATGAAATAGAGAAGTTTCTTTAATCATTTTAATTGGAAATTTTTAAAGTAATTAATTGAAATAAAGAAATTTTATTATTTATGAAAACAATATTGAAATCGTGAGAAAAAACTTGTAAAAAATATTCCTAAATAATTTAATTCCTGTAAAATATATTTTTATTTATGAAAATAAATCAATGTTTGCGTAGAATTTTCTCAAAACTATTTTTAAATAATTGAATTCTTTTGAAAAATGCTATGAAAATAGTAGATATTGAAAATTATTGAAATGAGGAAAGTTTTGAAAAAAATGAAATATTTCCCTGAATTTTACTGAAATTTATGAAAATAATTAAATTTTAACGAAGAATTTTATTATTTTTAAAATAATTGAAATTTGAATAAATAACATAATTGGAATTTTCAAAATAGTTGAATTTCAGAAAATAATTTAAAATAATTTATTAAATAATTGAATATTTCTTAGAATTAAATTTCAATGAAGAATTATATAATAAAATTTTTTAATGACTAAATTCTTTTGACAAATTTTAATAATTTCTTTTTAAATAATGACATTTTTAGAAAAATTTAATAAAAATTGTATTAGAATTAATTAAAATTCTGACACGAGTCCTTTTACTTTATTAATTTTTTTTAAAGAATTGAATTCCTAAAAAGAATTCTCGCATCGGAATTTAAAAAAAAAATTGGTAAATAATTGAGTTTTTTAGAAAAATTTATTTAAATATTGGTAGATATTGAAAATCATTGAATGTCCCTCGGGATATTTTAGTAAATAATTGATATTTTGAAAAGAATTTTGTAAAAATTCGGAGAAATAATTTAAACTTTGAAGAAGAATTTTATTATTCTTCGAAAGATAATTAAAATTCTGACTAGATTTAAAGAAAAATTTATTTGCAAATAATTGAATTTCTGAAATTATTTGTAACTTGACCATAATTACATTTTTTAAAATGTTTTTTTTACTAAAATTCTTCTTTAAATCAATGTTTTCTAATAATTAATCAAATATACCTATAATTATTCAAAAGAAAAAAATTTAATTGTTTCATTCATGAACATTGTGGACTTTTAACTACGTCTGAGAACCGAAAAATATTCTTAAGAAAAATGAGTACATATTGTGATCCCTGAGATTATAGGAATTCATACGGAATTGTAGATTAAAACTGGTTGAATTATGAAATTATAAGTTACGCAATTCACGAGATTCAGACTTGAGAAATATTTAGCTGTAAAACACAGTTGCATTTATAATGTCATGTCAATATCTTAATTCAGAAATTTTTTTTTCCTTTTAAAATCCAAAGAAATGATTCATTAAAATAATTCATTTGAGTTAAATAAAAGTTTATTTATTTTTTTATTTTATTCAGCACAAATGAAATTTTTATTTGGAGCAAATAAAATTTATTTGAAGCAAAAAAAAAGTATTTTAATTAATTGAGAGCTTCTTTCGTCTTTAATAGAAAAAAAATATTCACTTGGTTCTGAGTCGAAAATAACTTTTTTTCGGATGCTAAGTATAGTTTTGATGAAAATAAAATTTATTGAGTATTCAACATTAATGAATTAATAAAATATTTAAATATGTATATAAATTTAAATTGTAATTGTTCCAGGTATTCCGTTAGTGATGGTCTTCTTCACATTGGTATCGAGCGTGCTAGAAATTTAGCAGCTCTATTCATCCCTGAAAATTCACAAGTGTAAGTATTTTAATAATCTTAAATAATAATAATAATAATAATAAAACAAAAATTAAGCCTCAGATATTATGAATTTTACGACTTTTTTCAACTATTTTCAAATAATGCGACTTTTATTAAAAAAATTGCGACTTTTTCGGACTTTTCTTCCAAATTTTGCGACAATATACCATATTTTTAGTATAAAATGCAACTTATTTCGATTTTTATTAGTATCAAAAGTATAATAAACAAATCTTTGTAAATTTATTTTTGAATAACTCTTCTAACCAAATTTCTCAAATATTACAATTAAAAAGGTTTTGAATAATTGAAATTCTGTAAAATTTAATTCAAACTAAATCATCTATTTAAGCATTTTATTCCAATTTTTAAAAAATTAACTTTTAACGAATTTTAATTAAAAATTTTAGAAATAATATTAAATTTTCAAAAATTTCAATGGATAATCTTCAAGTGTAAATTCAATAAAAATGAAAATTAACGAAAAGTAGGTTTTAAAAATAATATCAAAATAGTTCTGTAAAATGTAATTCTCTGAATTATTACGTTCTAATTTTTTTTTTAAATTCTCTTATTTTCAATATTTTCGAAAATCCAGATTTACACAGAAAATAGAAAATTAAAATTTTTTAGAATTATTTTCAACATTTTCGGAGAAAATAATTCATATATTCAAAATTTTCAATTAAAGTTCTTCAAAAAGATTTTTTTCCAAAAATACCAAAATTCTTCAATTATTTTCGAAAAATTACAATATAATATTTATAGAAAATTAATGGTTTTATTGTAATTTTTTTAAGATTGAGTAACCTTCGTATAAAGTAAACTAAAATTTTTTATTTTAGAATTTTTTAGAAATCATTTATAATTAAACTTCTTGGAAAAATTTCATGAATTGTTTTCGTATTTTTAAATAGTCAATTATTTAAAAAAGAATTTGTTAAATTTTGAATTATTTTTCAAAAGTTTTACTAAACTATGTTTAAAACATTTTTACCAATATTATATTTTTGGACATTTTTAAATTATATTCGATTATAAAACTTTGTGTATTTGAAAAAAATTATTTAGAAATATTTTGAAAATGTTAATTTAACGAATTTCTTTATTAAAATTTTTAAAAATATTTCACCTTAATTAATGTGTTTGAAAAATAAAAATCGGATGTCTAGAATTATTATTTAAAAAAATGAGATTTTTTGAATTTAAATAATTAAATTTCCGAAGAAATTACAAAAAATGATTGATAATTCATA
The DNA here is from genome assembly GCA_032872475.1 of Leptopilina myrica (nomen nudum). Classification (NCBI taxonomy): domain Eukaryota; kingdom Metazoa; phylum Arthropoda; class Insecta; order Hymenoptera; family Figitidae; genus Leptopilina; species Leptopilina myrica (nomen nudum). The sequence continues at coordinate 63,115,275 of CM065458.1, read as the reverse complement.
AAGATAATTTTGATTTAGAGATGAAGTTTAGTTGAAAATTGTAGAAAATAATTGAAATTTTTTGATATCGTTATAGTTTTATTTGTTAGAAATTATTCAATTTCAGAAGTTGAAATTTGTTAAATTTTAGTTCCTGTCAAATAAAAAAATATTTCATTAATATGAATTTTTTTTTTTTTAATTTTATTAAAATTTATCAAAGAAATTTAATTATTTTAATAACCTTTGCTACAATTTATTTATTAGAATTTAAATATTATTTTTAATAAATTTTTGATTAAATTTCTTTAAAGAATAAAATTATTGCATTCGAAATTTTTAATGCAATTCTTTGCGTAAATTATCAATTATCTTTATAAATTATAAAATTCTTCTCTAAAATTGAATTATTTTCAAAAAATTTAATAAATTTCTTGGCAAAATTTCAATTATTTTCAAAAATTTTCCCTAATTTGATTATTTTTAATATCAATTTTAATAAAATTTTGCAAAAGAATTCAAATTATTTGAAAATTGATGGATACAATTTTTTAAAAGAATTAAATTTTAAGAAACATATGTAATTATTCAATAAATTGTTTTTTTGTATTTAAATTTTAAATAATGAAATTCTCGTAGAATTTTCTCATAAAAATTGATTTAAAAATGTATTTCAGTTAAAATTTTAGATTATAATTGAAGATTAAAAGTATTAGAGCGTAAATTTTTAGAAATAATTAGATTTTGAAAAGGTTTCAGATTGAAAACTTTGTAAATTCGAATTTTTTCATATTTTTAACTAAGTAACAATTCTGTGGAATTAATTTTTTGGAGAAATTTTAATTGCCAATTTTTTTTAATATTATTTGAAGTTTTTATTTTCTAATACATATTTAATTGAAGAATTTACAAATAATTGAAAAATCGAATATTGTAAAGAAATGGTTGAATGTTCTCTGATATATTTTTGTCAGTAATTGGTCCGTAATTTTTCATTTTTGGTCCGTGAAATCCGTATTTATTTTCTTTCACTGGTTCAAGCTCTGTGAATTAAATAAATTTATTCGATTTTTTCGACTTTTTTCTATTTTTAATCGACAAAACTTAGAAATTGAAAATCGTACAATTTTGTAAGAGATGAATCTCTCAATTCTTGGAATATAAAATTAATTTGCGCGGATAAGGAGAAAATGAAATTTATCCTCTTTGTTTGGGGAAATGAAAATTTCAAGGGAAATAATTCTTATTTGTATATATGCAATGGGATGATTTAGCAAATACTTTCTACTGGAGGTTAGCTTCTTGCATAATAATTAATAACATTCTTGATAGTCTATTGAGCATTGTTGATTTGTTTAGCATCTAAATACACACTGACAATGAGATTCACTTGTTTGAAGAAATTGTGTTTTGTTTGTTAATTTAGATATATCAAAGCAGCGTTGCTTCCGATGCAGTCGTCTTTGAATCACATGTGCTATACGAAACCGGTTAGTGATTTGCGAAAGCCGACTTTCGGAGAAACGTTCCCTATCTCTGTACCGCTAAATAAACTCTACACGAAAACATTGCAAGTTAATGTCTGGTGCACTGGAGGAGAATCAGAGGAGTGTTTGGTATGTCATTTTTCATTTTTTTCCTGTTCGACTGTTGTTTATTATTTATTTATTATTTATTTATTATTTATCTATTATTATCTAGTATTTATCTATTATTATCTATTATTATCTAGTATTTATCCATTATTATCTATTATTTATCTTGAAAGTTAAAAAATTGTGTTAGTGGCAAAAATGGAATCAAAAATGTATGAATATTTGACTTTTCTGTCAAGTTGGCGAAGAAAGAAGGAAAGAAAGAAAGAAAGATTTTTTTAATGAGAGCATCTTTTGATTACAGGGATCAGCTCAAGTCTCGCTAGCTGATTTTAGTCCCGATATGCTCAGTGTGAAGTGGTACAACATACTCTCATTCCACTTTATGCAACCTTCTACTGCAGATTGCATGAATGTCAGTACCAGCAGTAGCGGCTTTCCCGGCTTCAAGCAGGGGAAGCACGACAAGCAGGAATCCGATTTGTCCATGTACCGTGGAATGCAATCGCAAAACACAAAGGAAGAAAGCAGCGACGAAAGCACTATTATCAGTTCTCAGACTTCGACACTAACGAGGAATCAAGGCTGCAATGAATTGCAAACTGCAGTTTCACTCAAACTGGAGGAATTGACCAACTGCCTGAAAACTCAGGACGAAGAAGACGAGGTTGAGAATAGTGACGAGGGTAGTAGCAGTAGTGAAAGTGGGAGCGAGAACAGCGACGAGGAGGGAATCATGGTCGAATTTATGGAGGAGAACGTGCTCGAAGACGTGCTCGAACATGAGGTAGCTTTCCTTTTTTGTGTGACAATTTTTTTTTAGTGAAATTCAAAATGAAAGAATAATTAGAATTTGAATTTGAATTTGAATTTGAATTTGAATTTGAATTTGAATTTGAATTTGAATTTGAATTTGAATTTGAATTTGAATTTGAATTTGAATTTGAATTTGAATTTGAATTTGAATTTTCAACTAAAGAAATCACTTTTCTTTATAATGTAAATTGTGTCTGGAATTTCAGGAGGAGAATGAGGAGCATCTCGATGAATTTAATCAGACTTTTGACAAGGAGACTAATACGGAATGTATTTTTATACCGGAACAGGGGAAACAGAGGAAACTTTCGGCTGCTGGGGTAGTGCCCGGTGTTATTCACGGCGATAAAAATTCCATCGTCATCAAGAGGAGTCAAACTTTTTCCCCTAGCGCAGCAGTGAACAGAAATCATTACATTTGTCGAGTGAGTACAATATAATTAATCCTCATTTTTTTCCCTTAAAAACTAAATTTTGAATAATATTCTTGAAAAATTCTGAAAAATTAATTGAGCTTTAAAAGATTTGCAGTTCAAATTTTTAAGTATTTCGAAATTTTAAGCGAATAAAGAACAATAATTAGTTAAATATTTATTTTACAAAAGTTATTGAAATTTTTAAAGTTTAATTTGGAAATTTTAAAAAAATAAGGTTTTTGAAAAATACTAATTAAAATTTTTTAAAGCAAAAAGTACTTGAATTCTCAATAATAATTTTAACAAATTAAAACAATTGAAAATTCTGTAAAATTTTCTATTTTAAAGAATTTTATGTTTTCCTCTTTAAAAATTGTCTCTAAATATAATTATATTTTATAAAATTATATTATTTTATGAATTTACAAAAATTATTCTATTTAAATAATTTAATTCTCACAGAAATTGATTTAACAAAAATTTCAGTTAAAATGAAAAAAAATAAATGAATATTCAAACCATTATACGAGGAATTTTAGGGATTAATTAAATTTTAAAAGGTTTTTAAATTAAACTCCTTGAAAATTTAAGGGAAGCAAAAGTTTTAAAATCTTTAAATTTTTGTTTTAAAAAATTATTAATAACATTATTTTTCTTTAAAAATTTCTGAAGGTTTTCAATAATTTTATTTAAAAATTCGAAAAAAATAATTGAATTTTGGATGAATTACAGTTGCAAATTTTAGAAATAATTATATTTCATGAGGTTTTTCATTGAAATTATTTGAAATTTTAATTCCTCGGGTAAAATAAATATGAATAAGTTTCAAAACTTTTATTTAACAAAAAGTATTAAAGTTTCGAAAAATTTAATTCGGAAATTACGTAAAATTGTTTCTTGAAGAAAATGTAACTAAAATTTTTAGAGAATTCTTCTATTTCCGAAAATAATTTTAAAAAATTGAAACAATTGAAAATTTTGCCAACTTTTGAAATAAATTTTGAATTTTATCTCAAATTATTGTTAGAAACATTTTGGAATTTAATATACGAGTTGTGCAAATAATTAAATTTAATTAAAAACCGTGTGAAAAATTATATTTTTTAAGAAATTAAGAATTTTCATTAAATTTGGAAAAACAAATTGTGAAAGTAACAATGGAAAATAAAATTTCACGCGCACGTGTAGTTTTGCTAGTTTTATAATAATTAAATTTCTTTAAAAGAATTTTATTATTTAGGAAAATAATTGAATTCTCGCGAAAAAAATTTGTTAAAATTTTTGAAAATTCTAAATTATAAATAAATAATTTATTATTTAGTATTTTAAATTCTAAATTCTAATTCTAAATGAATCCTTTTTGAAGAATTTCTTTGAATATTTTTTTTTAAATAATGAAGTTTTTTCAATAATTGTAATTACAAAATTAGAAAAAATTGAATCTTTTGAATAATTTCTTTTAAGTTTTATAAATAATCGTATATCTTAATAATTGAAATTAAACATTTAATTTTAATGAAATTTATTAAAATTTTTGCAAATAATCCAATTTTTTCAAAGATTGTACTATTTAAGTAAATAATTGAATTGTTTAGAACGATTTATTAAAATTTTAGAGTTTTACTATTTATAAAAATAATTAAATTGCTTTGAAAGAATTTTATTAAAAAATTTTAATTTATTTTTGGATTCAGTAGAAAATTTTCATAAAATTTTTTTAAAACTATTATATTTTTCTTAAAAAAAACATCATCATCCTCAGAAGAATTTTATTATTAATGAAAATAATTTAATTCTTGCAAAGAATTTTATATTGATGAAAATAATTGAATTCTTGTGTATAATTTTATTAAAATTGTTTAAAATCATAATTGAATTCTTTATGACTTTTTTAAAGTTTGTGTAAAGAATCTAATTTTTAAAAAATTTTAATTACAAATTCTGAAAGTAATTGAAACTTAGGAAAGAATTTAATTTTTTGAAATAGTCACATTTCGGAATATTTGAAATTAAATATTTAATTATTTCCTTTTTTTTAATTTTTGTAAATAATTGAATTCTTCTCACAATTTTATTACAATTTTCTAAATTAATGTAATTAGTTCCGTGAATTTGATTAAAATTGTAATGAAAATATTTAAATTCTTTCGAAAAATGGAAACTGTTATAAAGAATTTTGATAATAACTAAACTCTTTCGAAAAATTTTATTAAAAATTGGAAAAAAAATTAATTGAATATTTTTGGGGAATTTTATTAAAATTGTTTTAAGAATAGAATAATTTTAAATAAGAAGGAAACTAGAAGGAAAAAATTTAAATAATTGAATATTTGCAAGGACTTTACTATTTGTAAAAAATTGAATTTCCTTAAGTGAAATTTTATTAAAATTGTTTTGTAAATAATTAAATTGCTTCAAAGAATTTTAATATTTTATAAAAATAATTGAATTGTATTAAGATTTTTGAAAATATAAACAATAATAATAAAATTATGTACTTGAATGAATTTTGTAAATTTTGATTATGAAATTATTGAAAAGGTTTCATTTGAAAATAAAAAAAAAATTTGTAATTTGTATGTAATATTTGCTAGTTGGGGGAAAAAAATGTAAAATGTTATAATGAAGTATTTTTGAAATTATTTCCAGCTGAATCGTAGTGACAGTGACAGCAGTATGCCACTGTACAGGAGAGGCGGTCCCTTCCAACGAAATTCCGTCGAGCGAAGATCGTTGCGATGGCGTCGATCCACGTCTGCCTTTAGTTGTAAGTCTGCATCGAAAAAGTCAACTCATTTACCTCCGGCTGTGAGAACATCGTTGGATCTTGAACTCGATCTTCAAGCGCAGAATGCAAGATTGAACAACCTTCAGGACGAACTCAATAGACTTAGGAGCATAAAACAGAGATTGGAGCAGGCTCGCGAGAAAGGAGACACCGACCTCGTCTCCTGGCTGCTCGAGGATCAAAAATTTCAAATGCTAATGGAACAAGCCGAGAGCGGACGGAATGGTAAAAATGCCGAGGAAAGGAAGGTTGAGAAAATGTTTAAAAAGACTTCTAAAGAAATTTACAAATTGAGGAAAACAAAAGCTGGAAATGGAAAACCTGACATAATATCTTTCAAGTACGTATTCAATTAGATTAACTTTCTTCATTTATTGCTAGGCAGTGCTGTCAATTATTTAAAAAAAACAAATAATTCAATTAAATTCTTCCCCAAAATTTGATTATTTTCAATAAATTATAAATTTTTTCGAAAAAATCCAATTAATCACAATATAATTTAAATTATTTAAAAATTTGTTACAAAAATTTCGTGAAATTGAATTGTGAACAAATGGGTTTGAAAATTCCCGAAGAACTTTGTCAAAAATTATTTAAAATAATTCATTTAAACAAGAATTTTAATTAAAAACACTAAAAATGAATTTTACAAAGTTTAAAAAAGATTTTAAATTCAAAAAAGAATTTAAATTAAAAACACTAAAAATGAATTTTACAAAGTTTACAAAACATGTTTGCTGAAATTCAATTATTTACAAAAGAAATGCAATTCTTTGCAAAACTTTAATAAGATAAAATTTTTTTTAAATTCTTTTTTATTTAGATTATCTTTGTAAATATTAAAAATTCTCAAAAATTAAATTATTTGAACTAATTTAAATAAAATAGTAAATTATTATTTCATAAAAATCAATGAATTTCGTTTCAAGAACTCAATTATTTTTATAAGTTAAATTCTTCTGGAAAATTCAATTATTTTCAATGCAATTTGAATAAAATTTCTTAACGGAATTCAGGTATTTTTAAAAAGTTAGACAAAATTTCATAATATAATTCACTTATTTTTAAAAATTCTGATAAACTCCTTAGAAGAATTCAATTAATTTAGTACAATTTTAATTAAATTCTACGAAATTAAATTTTCCTTGAAATAATAAATTGAATTTATAATTTTTTTAAATTTTATTCCAATCTTTTGATTTTTAGTTCGAATTGTTATGTCAAAAGTTTGACAATTAATTTCTAGGCTGTGTGTAAAAAAAATGTGTAGAAAATTCTTTTAAATGTGTAGTCTTTTAATTTGTTAGCTTCCTTAAAAATTAAATTTTGAATAATATTCGTAAAAAATTCTGGAAAATTAATTGAGCTATGAAAGACTTGCAGTTCAAATTTTTAAGTATTGCGAAATTTTAAGCAAATAAAGAACAATAATTATTTAAATATTTATTTTACAAAAGTAATTAAAATTTTTTAAAGAAAAATGTACTTGAATTCTCGATAATAATTTTAACAAATTGAAATAATTGGAAATTTTGTCAAATTTTATATTTTAAAGAATTTTTTTTTCTTCTTTAAAAATTGTTTATAAATATAATTGTATTTTTTAAATTATATCATTTTATGAATTTACAAAAATTATTCTATTTAAATAATTCAATTCTCGTAGTTGAATTATGAGAGGAATTGATTTAACAAAAATTTCAGTTAAAATTTAAAAAAAATAATTGATTATTTAAACCATTATAACAAGAATTTTGGGAATTAATTAAATTTTAAAAGGTTTTTAAATTAAATTCCTTGAAAATTTTAACAAATTGAAATAATTGGAAATTTTGTCAAATTTTATATTTTAAAGAATTTTATTTTTTCTTCTTTAAAAATTGTCTATAAATATTATTATATTTTTTCAAAATTGTATCATTTTATGAATTGACAAAAATTATTCTATTTCAATAATTCAATTCCAAAAATTGCAGTTAAAATTAAAAAAAATATTTGAATATTCAAAATCGTTATAACAGAAATTTCAGGAATTAATGAAATTTTAAATTGTTTTTAAATTCAATTCCTTGAAAATTTTAGGGAAGCAAAAGTTTAAGAACATTGGAATTTTTATTTTTAAAAAACTATTAATAAAATTATTCTTCTTTAAAAATTATTAAAGTTTTTCAATAATTTTATTTAAAAACTCGAAAAATATAATTTAATTTTGGATGAATTACAGTTGGAAATTTTAGAAATAATTATATTTCATGAGGGTTTTAATTTAAATTAGTTGAAATTTTAATTTCGAAGCGAAAAATAAATATAAATAAGTTTCAAAACTTTTATTTAACGAAAAGTATTAAATTTTTGAAAAATTTAATTCACAAATTTCGTAAAATTGTTTCTTGAAGAAATTGAAACTAAAATTTTTTAAAAATACTTCTATTTCCGAAAATAATTTTAAAAAAATTGAAACAAGTGAGAATTTTGCCAACTTTTATTGCAAAAAATTTTGAATTTTATTTCAAGTTGCTGTTAGAAATATTTTGGCATTTAGTATACGAGTTTTTGAAATAATTACATTTAATTAAAAGACCGTAAGAAAAATTATATTTTTAAAGAAATTAGAAATTTCCATTAAATTTGGAAAAGCAAATTTTAAATTTTGATTTTAGGAAATTAGCTCAAAAGAAAATTTTACTCGCGTATAGCTTTGCTAGTTTTGTAATAATAATTGATTTAAAATTGAATTTCAGTTAAAAATTTGCCATAGTAATTAAATACGAGTTGTGAATAAATTAATTGAATTAGTGTGGATTTTTGGAAAATAATTAAACATCAAAAAATGTTTTCGATTAAAAGTTTGATTTAAATCTTGATTAAATCTCTATTGCTAATTTATTAATATAATTTATATAATTTATTATAATTTAATAATTTAATTTATTACTAAATTTGAAATTTTTCCTTTTTTCAGAGAAAAGATGGCATTTTTCACTCGCGTGAACCTAAAAGTACCTGTATTTTCTCCAGACGATATTCCAAATGAAAGTATTGCAACAGTGTTTCCAACTCTACCGGCGATAACACACAGAAGACACGCGTCCGAACCAATAAGTAATCAATCGATCGTCAACATTGGCAAAGTTGACATTCAATGTAGTAGTACGCAAAATAGTGCGCAAAATTGTTCATCGTCAAATAATCAAAAAACAATTAGCACACTGACAACATCGACGACGAAAAACATTAGTATTATAGCGATTGCAAAAGACAAAGCATGCACACCGGTCACGGAGTCGGAGAGCGATCATCCAAGCGACAAGAATAATCCCGAGTCCGAGGAATTGTCAGGCGATGAGCCTAAGCGTTACGAATATGTTGTCGACCGAGTTCTAGGCGTTGAGGTTTGAAAGCGAGAAATGAAAGAAAACAAAAAAAAAAAGTTCCAAGACTAGTCTTCTAACGATATTTGAGATTTAGACAATGTTTTTACTGACCGATTATATTCTTCGAATATAAGTAGAATTTAATAAACGATAGCTCAGGGGTAAAGTGGGATATATGCTGCTTACAGTTTAAAAAAAAAAAAAAAAAAAAAAAAGTGTGGTGCTACTGATTTAACAAAAAAAGTTTATACGCATATTATAATCTTTTTCTTTAAAACAATGGCAAAATGTACTTTCATCTAGAAATTTCCAATTAGGTGCCATGCAAAAAAAGTCTTGCAATCAAAATTTCCACTCAACAAAGCTCACTTGTATGCATGAAACATTCTCTTGTATTCGGTTGACGATGGTTCAAAAAGGGGGCGATGAAAAGAGCTTAAGCTTCAAAAATGTGTTTTTTTTTTAAGTTTGTACAAAAAAGCATGAATACATATTAATATATAAGTATGATTCGAAAATGAATTTTTGTAGATAATGTATGCCTGTAAAATTGAGCGCCTGCTTAAATAATTATTTAAAATAAGGAACAATCGTATTCGTATTTCTGTAACAACTCAAAAATTTTGGTAACTATATTACAGGAGGATTAATGAAATTTGTAAAATAGATTTGTTGTGTACAGAATAGGTTACTTATAGAAAAAAAGCACACTATTTTCAGTTAGAATATTTAATAAAATTCATTGAAATTGTAGTTTTAATTTTTTCATACACGTATGTATCAAAATTTAATATTTTTTTATACTTTTACTTTTTGTGAGGGTCGTTAGAGCAGCTGGTCTGCAAAATCTTCACCCTCTCGGAAATTAATATTTTACTGAATTAATATTTTCAACAATCAATATTTCTATGCAACAATGACTTTTTACTGAATAATAATAATAATTATAAAATAATAATAATAATGATAATGTAAATAAATTATTTAAATACATTCGCGACTACGTGCCTTTAAATTAAAACAAAAATGATTGTTCATACTGTAAAGTGGAAAGAAAAAGAATTGAAAGTAAACTAGAGAAAGAGAGAGAGAAAGAGAGAGAGAGAGAGAGAGCAAATTAGGGATTTATTATTTATAATAATCGATAAATAAAATACCATTCTGTATATGGAAAATACGTCCACTAACGCTGTTGTAGATTAACAGTAGCATTTTTTTTTCTCCCATTACGATAGTAATCATAAAAGTTTTTATTTCCTTAAATGTAATATTAAATGTCTACTCATTACGAACAATAATATCACTGATTAAATATGTAAAAGGAAATTATTGCAGCATTACGAAAAAAAAAGTGCCTTAAAAATGTGACTTCCAAAGGATGTATTATATGTAGATATGAAGTAAATTTAATTAATAAACCCTAGAATTGCATACATTTTTTCAAATACAACAATGGCCTTCATTGCTCGCGATATGTTGTCACATCGCCCTTCGCATTCTGTATAAATAATAAACATTAATGACTGTCTTTTAATATAACTATATTTATTTATTTTTATCTCTTACATTCGTTATATTCAAAGTAGAATACCCAATCAATTTTTTCGAAAGTATCTTCTTCTTCTATTTTTTTTAAATTATCATACTTTTGCTTCTATAAACTTTGTAATTTTTCACAGTGGAAATTAAATAACAATTTTTATTATTAATTCAATTGGTCATCACAAAAAAAAGCTAAAGTGCAATGAAACATTTCCTATTAAATTAATATATATAAGGAAATTATAATTAACAATTTTAATAATAGAAATAGTCAGGAAAATAATTATTATATCGTGTAAAATTTATTGAAATAACTAGAATTTACTTGTCAGTAATTTTAATTTACATTTATTTTAATTTTTATATTACTGTTTCATAATAGGAACGAATTTATGAAAACCTTCCACAATTGAAAGCTTTACTAAATAAATTTACTAAATAAATATTGTAAATTCTTGACCAGATTGAAAATTCATTTTTTCATTTTTTAATGAATCAACAGATTAATGAATTAAATTATTGTTGAAACTTAATTATTTTTGAAAGTAAATAAAATTCGCCGCAGAAATATGATTGTGTTAAAAATTTTTTTTTAAATTCTCTTCAAACTTTCGATTTTATCTTGAAAAATAATAAAAGTCTTTTCCGAGATTCAAATATTTTCGACAATTCTAATAAAATTGATGACAAAATTTCAATTAATTTCAGACATTTTTTATCATTTAATATAATACTAGCATAGGATACGCACACTAAAGCGCGCGTTCACATTCTGTTTCAATAGATAAAATAATACAATTACATCTAGCAGTAAAAACTAATACAAAAACAATTATTTAAGTATTAAATGTAATATTTACTAAATAGGTTAGTTCCTGAAAAATCCGCTATTATGAGACAAGTGGCGCCAAAAATTGAGTCTAATTTTGGCGCCACTTGTGTCATATTAGCGGATTTTTCAGGAACTAATGGCTAAATAAAATTAATTGTTTTCTCTTTTTAATTGTATTTTTTTAATAAAAAAACGGATTGTTTACTCTTTTAATTAGTTAATAAGCATCATACGTCTATAAACAAAATTAAAAAACATATGTTTAAATTTTTTATTTTATTATTTATAAAATTGGTTAGTTTCAGAAAAATCCGCTAATATGAGACAAGTGGCGCCAAAATTAGACTCAATTTTTGGCGCCACTTGTCTCATATTAGCGGATTTTACAGGAACTAATGGCAAAATTAAATTAATTGTTTTCTCTTTTTAATTGTATTTTTTTAATAAAAAAACGGATTGTTTACTCTTTTAATTAGTTAATAAGCATCATACGTCTATAAACAAAATTAAAAAACATATGTTTAAATTTTTTATTTTATTATTTATAAAATAGGTTAGTTCCATAAAAATCCGCTAATATGAGACAAGTGGCGCCAAAATTAGACTCAAATATTGGCGCCACTTGTCTCATAATAGCGGATTTTTCAGGAACTAATGGCTAAATAAAATTAATTGTTTTCTCTTTTTAATTGTATTTTTTTAATAAAAAAACGGATTGTTTACTCTTTTAATTAGTTAATAAGCATCATACGTCTATAAACAAAATTAAAAAACATATGTTTAAATTTTTTATTTTATTATTTATAAAATTGGTTAGTTTCATAAAAATCCGCTAATATGAGACAAGTGGCGCCAAAATTAGACTCAATTTTTGGCGCCACTTGTCTCATATTAGCGGATTTTACAGGAACTAATGGCAAAATTAAATTAATTGTTTTCTCTTTTTAATTGTATTTTTTTAATAAAAAAACGGATTGTTTACTCTTTTAATTAGTTAATAAGCATCATACGTCTATAAACAAAATTAAAAAACATATGTTTAAATTTTTTATTTTATTATTTATAAAATAGGTTAGTTCCATAAAAATCCGCTAATATGAGACAAGTGGCGCCAAAATTAGACTCAAATATTGGCGCCACTTGTCTCATAATAGCGGATTTTTCAGGAACTAATGGCTAAATTAAATTAATTGTTTTCTCTTTTTAATTGTATTTTTTTAATAAAAAAACGGATTGTTTACTCTTTTAATTAGTTAATAAGCATCATACATCTATAAACAACATTAAAAAACAATTGTTTAATCAATTTATTTTATTATTTATTAAATACGTTAGTTCCGTAAAAATCCGCTAATATGACACAAGTGGCGCCAAAATTAGACTCAAATATTGGCGCCACTTGTCTCATATTAGCGGATTTTTCAGGAACTAATGGCTAAATTAAATTAATTGTTTTCTCTTTTTAATTGTATTTTTTTAATAAAAAAACGGATTGTTTACTCTTTTAATTAGTTAATAAGCATCATACGTCTATAAACAAAATTAAAAAACATATGTTTAAATTTTTTATTTTATTATTTATTAAATACGTTAGTTCCGTAAAAATCCGCTAATATGACACAAGTGGCGCCAAAATTAGACTCAAATATTGGCGCCACTTGTCTCATAATAGCGGATTTTTCAGGAACTAATGGCTAAATTAAATTAATTGTTTTCTCTTTTTAATTGTATTTTTTTAATAAAAAAACGGATTGTTTACTCTTTTTATTAGTTAATAAGCATTATACATCTATAAACAACATTAAAAAACAATTGTTTAATCAATTTATTTTATTATTTATTAAATACGTTAGTTCCGTAAAAATCCGCTAATATGAGACAAGTGGCGCCAAAATTAGACTCAAATATTGGCGCCACTTGTCTCATAATAGCGGATTTTTCAGGAACTAATGGCTAAATTAAATTAATTGTTTTCTCTTTTTAATTGTATTTTTTTAATAAAAAAACGGATTGTTTACTCCTTTTATTAGTTAATAAGCATCATACGTCTATAAACAACATTAAAAAACATATGTTTAAATTTTTTATTTTATTATTTATAAAATAGGTTAGTTCCATAAAAATCCGCTAATATGAGACAAGTGGCGCCAAAATTAGACTCAAATATTGGCGCCACTTGTCTCATAATAGCGGATTTTTCAGGAACTAATGGCTAAATTAAATTAATTGTTTTCTCTTTTTAATTGTATTTTTTTAATAAAAAAACGGATTGTTTACTCTTTTTATTAGTTAATAAGCATCATACATCTATAAACAACATTAAAAAACATTTGTTTAATCAATTTATTTTATTATTTATAAAATTGGTTAGTTCCTGAAAAATCCGCTATTATGAGACAAGTGGCGCCAATATTTGAGTCTAATTTTGGCGCTACTTGTCTCATATTAGCGGATTTTTACGGAACTAACGTATTTAATAAATAATAAAATAAATTGATTAAACAATTGTTTTTTAATGTTGTTTATAGATGTATGATGCTTATTAACTAATAAAAAGTGTAAACAATCCGTTTTTTTATTAAAAAAATACAATTAAAAAGAGAAAACAATTAATTTAATTTAGCCATTAGTTCCTGAAAAATCTGCTTATATGAGACAAGTGGCGCCAAAAATTGAGTCTAATTTTGGCGCCACTTGTGTCATATTAGCGGATTTTTATGGGACTAACCTATTTTATAAATAATAAAATAAACAGTTTAAACAATTGTTTTTTAATGTTGTTTATAGACGTATGATGCTTATTAACTAATAAAAAGTGTAAACAATCCGTTTTTTTATTAAAAAAATACAAATAAAAAGAGAAAACAATTAATTTAATTTAGCCATTAGTTCCGTAAAAATCCGCTAATATGAGACAAGTGGCGCCAAAAATTGAGTCTAATTTTGGCGCCACTTGTCTCATATTAGCGGATTTTTACGGAACTAACGTATTTAATAAATAATAAAATAAATTGATTAAACAATTGTTTTTTAATGTTGTTTATAGATGTATGATGCTTATTAACTAATAAAAGGAGTAAACAATCCGTTTTTTTTATTAAAAAAATACAATTAAAAAGAGAAAACAATTAATTTAATTTAGCCATTAGTTCCTGAAAAATCCGTTAATATGAGACAAGTGGCGCCAAAAATTGAGTCTAATTTTGGCGCCACTTGTCTCATATTAACGGATTTTTATGGAACTAACCTATTTTATAAATAATAAAATTAATAGTTTAAACAATTGTTTTTTAATGTTGTTTATAGACGTATGATGCTTATTAACTAATAAAAGGAGTAAACAAGCCGTTTTTTTATTAAAAAAATACAATTAAAAAGAGAAAACAATTAATTTAATTTAGCCATTAGTTCCTGAAAAATCCGCTAATATGAGACAAGTGGCGCCAAAAATTGAGTCTAATTTTGGCGCCACTTGTCTCATATTAGCGGATTTTTACGGAACTAACGTATTTAATAAATAATTATATAAATTGATTAAACAATTGTTTTTTAATAATGTTATAGATGTATAATGCTTATTAACTAATAAAAAGAGTAAACAATCCGTTTTTTTATTAAAAAAATACAGTTAAAAAGAGAAAACAATTAATTTAATTTAGCCATTAGTTCCTGAAAAATCCGCTTATATGAGACAAGTGGCGCCAAAAATTGAGTCTAATTTTGGCGCCACTTGTCTCATATTAGCGGAATTTTACGGAACTAACGTATTTAATAAATAATAAAATAAATTGATTAAACAATTGTTTTTTAATGTTGTTTATAGATGTATGATGCTTATTAACTAATAAAAAGAGTAAACAATCCGTTTTTTTATTAAAAAAATACAAATAAATAGAGAAAACAATTAATTTAATTTAGCCATTAGTTCCTGAAAAATCCGCTAATATGAGACAAGTGGCGCCAAAAATTGAGTCTTATTTTGGCGCCACTTGTCTCATATTAGCGGATTTTTATGGAACTAACGTATTTAATAAATAATAAAATAAATTGATTAAACAATTGTTTTTTAATGTTGTTTATAGATGTATGATGCTTATTAACTAATAAAAAGAGTAAGCAATCCGTTTGAATTAAAAAATTTTTTTCAAATGTTATTAAATATAATTTAAATGAAAGAAGAATTTTAGTTAATAATTGAGAAAAATTCAAATTGAATTTCGAAATTTTTGAAAATCTTAAATTCATCCGTAATTTTGCAGAAAAAATGTTTGTGTATTAACAAAAAAAATTGACGAATTAAAAAAATTATTTTTCGCAAGTAATTTTTCAATAGTCGGAAAATAAAATCGTTCAGAAAATATTCTATGACTTTTTTCGATTTTTAGTTTTCCCAAAAATTGATAGTTTTTTTTTAAATTCATTCGTAATTTTGCAGAAAAAATGTTTTT
The DNA here is from genome assembly GCA_032872475.1 of Leptopilina myrica (nomen nudum). Taxonomy (NCBI): domain Eukaryota; kingdom Metazoa; phylum Arthropoda; class Insecta; order Hymenoptera; family Figitidae; genus Leptopilina; species Leptopilina myrica (nomen nudum). Next base: position 63,099,485 of record CM065458.1, on the reverse strand, counting down.
GTATTAAAAAAAAAATACTGAATTAAAAAAATACTTTTTTTTATTATTTTTTAACATTCATTTAGCATTTTTACCCTTAAAAATAGTATTTAAAAAAAAAAATTCTTTATGAATAATAAAAATTATTTTATAGATGATTTAAATTATTTTCTTAATGTATTGGGGTGAAATTTTCACTTAAAATATATATTTTTTTTTATGAAAACAATTTTGACCAACAATTGAGCCAATTGGGTCAATTTGACCCTTAAGGTGGGATGTTTTTTCCATAGTAAAGTAAATGGGGCACGTGACCACTGAATAACATAACCTTAAAAAACATTGTTGTCTAAAAAATGATGGGAAAAGTTGAAAAGAGGGTGATTATCGATCAGGGGAATAGTAATTAATGCCCTCTATTTAATTTAATGAATAATTAATTTCATGAATAGAATTTGAAAAAGGTTCAGAGAAATAAATTGCCTGTTTTTTTTTTTTTTTAATAAATATATATGCGTGGAGTAAGGAAGTTTCTATGTTATCAACGGTGATAAAGATAAAACCCCTACGGAGGGACAGCCAAAAAATGAAAGTAGCTCTGTTGTAATTCTATAGGAGTCGCTTTTTCGAAACGTTTACCCTTAAGCTTAGCATCATGCATCTTAGCAGTGAGACGCGTCGCTTCGTTGAAAAGGGATCGTTATTATCGTAGCTCATGAAGGATTTTACACAATGCAAAATGATTCTTTAGTTTAATTTCAACTTCAACATTTATAGAATTAGGGGGTAAATTAGTTTTCCAAACGTCAAACATGTCATTCTACGTTTATTTGCTAATCACTTGGACATTCACCCTACGTGAGTATATTTACATTTGCCGATTGACGTTTATATGCTACTGCTACTTTATAATGTTTAGAAAATCAAAGAAAAAAATTACTCCTTCTCTACAAACATTTTTTTTTTACTTCTCAAATATCAATTGCGATTAACATTCAATTTATTCAATTCATTCAATTCATCAAAATCAATAAATTATTCTATCTTATCAATTCACTATATTTTATATATTTTATACTATTGTATATTTTATCTTTATGGTTTTTCTTTTTTGCTCAGCTCGTTTTTTATTTTTCATCTCTTTTCATGTTTTAAACAATTAAAAATCAGTGGGGTTTACTGTTCTTTATTTTCTTAATCTATTTACGAGTGTTTAAAAACGAATATAGTGATTTTGGAGATATTGATAATTCTCATAATCATAAAGTGGATAATTTTTAATTTCAACATTAAGATAATAAGTTGCTTTTAGAGCAGAAAATATTATCATATACTTTGTATTCAGAGGCGACATGTGAGGTTTGTATAAGATAAGTTTATAAACATGATTTGCAAACTGCAGAAAATTTATATTTTTAGGATAAATATTTCCGAAATTCAGCAAAAAGGTTGTTGACTTTTTTTTTGTTTTGCAAGAACGCAGAAAGTTTTTAGTAATATTCATATAGATATCCGCCTCATGGGATTTTTCTCCCCTAAAATAATAAGAAGGACTTCCATTATGGGAAGAAAATAAAAAGTGTTCGTGAATGTTCCTTGGGAAGCTTCACTTCCTTAATATTCCAGAACAATCGAACTATTTTCCTTTATTTTCTAAATTAGTGTAGAAAATTAGAAACTATGCGGGGAAGGTTTTTTACCACCTTCACTGTAAACACAAAGTCTTAAACTACTTATATACATCTCAAACGTGTTTTTCTTAAATACAACTTCTTATTATTATTAACAATATTGAATAATTATTAAAATCAAATTTCAAAAGAAAATTCTATTAAAGTTTTAAAAAAAAATTAATTCTACAAAATTGTTCGTTAAAAGAATGAAAAATAATTCAAATTTTCAAAGAGTTTCAAACCTTTTGAAAAATTAATTATTTCTAAAAATCCACGCCTATAATGCTTTCAATATTTTCTATTATAATCTAAAATTTTAACTGAAATTCCTTTCTAAATCAAGATTTATAAAAAAAATTTTACATTTTAATTATTTAAATATAAAAATTAAAATTTTATTAAATAATTTAATGTTTGGAAACTGAATTTTCATAAAGAATTGTATCAAAAAATTTTTGACTAATAATTCAATACCCTAGAAAAATTTTCAAATAATTATTAAGAATAATTTCCTTTTTTCGAGAAATTGAAAAAAAATTGTACATGTATTTAAAATAATTGAAACTCTGACAAGAATTTTGTTAGAATTTTTGAAAACAAATTAATTTCGGAGAAAAATAATATTATTTACATGAAGATAATTAAAATTCTGACGAGGAATTCGATTAAAATTTATTATATTAAAAATAATTGAAATGCGGCAATGAATTTTTTTGATTTAGGAAAAAAATTCAATTTCTAAAAAGAATTTTATTATTCATGAAAGTAATTGAAATGATTGCGAAGAAATTTATAAAAAATTTGTAAATAATTGAATTCTTTGTAGTTTTATTATTTTACAAAAATTATTAAATATTTCTATAAAATTTTTAAAAAATTGAATTCTTTTGGACAATCTTATTAAAATAATAGAAATTAAAAATCATTAAATTTAAGAAGATTACTTATAAAGATAATTAAAATTTTGATTACAATTTTTGTAAATTTTTTTTTCAAAATAATTGGATTTTTGCTAAGAATTTATATTACTTTTGAAAGTAATTCAATTTTTAAGACGAATTTTATGAAAATTTCTTTATCAATAATTGAATTGTTATGTAAAGTTTTCTGAAAATAGTAGACATTGAAAGTAATTTAATTTTGACAATTTTTTGAAACAAATTAAATTTCTACAAAGAATATCATTAAAATTTTTGAAAATAATTTAATTCCTTTAAAGAATAAATTAAAAAAAATAATTTAATTTCTGAGAAGAATTTTACTACTTTAAAAAATAATTGAATTTTTAAGACGAATTTTATGAAAATTTTATTACCAAACCGGGAATTTTTTCACCAAAATTAAAAAAAGTTTTATTATTTTAATTTGTTTTTAAAAAAATCAATTTTTATTTCAATTTTTATAGATATTTATACAGTTCTCTAAATTTGAATTAGTTAAAAATAATTAATTTGATAGTAAAAAATCATTCACCAATTTAAACGTATTATGTAAATAAATTTTTAAAAATTATGGAGTTGATGGAAATATTTTTAAATTCCACTGAAAATAAGTAATTAAATTTTTTAAAGAATTTCATTAGAAACTTTTTAAGAAATAGAATTTTTAAAGTATTTTAATTTAATAACTGATTAATAATTGAATTTTATAAAAAGTCATATTCTAATGTTTTCATATTTCTAACGGCGAAGATTGATAATTTAAATTTTTTATTAGTTAATTTAAAAAATATACATAAAATTGTTTAACAAAATTCAACTTTCGCAAATTTTTTTTTAAATCTGAAAAATAAGATTTGTAATTTTTCAATTATATTGTTTCAAGATAATTGAATTTTTCTAAGGACATAATTGAAAATTTTTCAAGTAATTGAAATTTCTTCACATTTTTTGTAAAATGAATTCTTTTCTTGAATTTTATTTAAATTTTTCGAAAATAATGTTAGTGACCGTAATTATAATTTTATTTTTTAAACTTAAAGTCCCTCTTGCAGTTTTAAATTAATTTTTTGCTTATAAAAATTATATTATTCTACTCAATACATAATTATAATTATTGAACTTTCCTTAAACTTTTATAATTTCAAATTTCTGAATGTTTATATAAATTATATTTATATTTCTTGAACAAACAAATGTTTATTACTTATTAAATAAATAATTATTACTGTTTTTTTATTTTCAAAAATTTTAATAAAATTCATCACAAGAATTAAATTATTTTAATAAATAACAGAAATAGTTTCGAAGAATTGAATTACTTTTATAAATAGTAAAATTCTTTGCAGAAATTCAATTATTATAATTTTAATAGAATTGAAAAATCAAATTTTCCATTATAATTTATAAAGAGACAAGTTTATTTTCAACAAATTGAGAAATTGCTTTGTTTAATTCAATTATTTTCCAAATTATCAATTAAAATTATTAAAAAAAAATTATTTTCAAAAAATTTAAAGATTTATTCATGTTCGAAATCAAAAATAAATTTAAATTTGATGAGAAAAGAACCGGGAAAAATTTAGGATATAACCGGAAAAAACCAGGAATTTTGTTGAACCATAATAGTAGACAAATAATAGATTTGTTAAATTTTATAAGAATTTTACTTGTTACAAATTTTGTTTAAAATCTAACTTTTTTCAAATTTCTTATGAAATTCATTTAAAATTGAAATTTTCCAATACTTTAAATAAAAATCTTTTCAAGATCATCTACTTATGAAAATTGTAAATGCAACTCTTTGAAAATTGAATTAATTTTGAAATATTATTTAAGTAAAATTAGATTCCAAGAATAAATACAATAACTTTAGGATACAACAATTTTCCATAGATTAACAATTTTGCATATAACAATATATTGTTATAACATATATAACAATTTTGCACTAAAAATTCCGAAGGTTGCAGTCAGGCTAATTTCAATTTTTAGAAAATATTCGGTGCTGTGTATGGGTTATTACTAACGGAAATAAATGAAAGTAGAAAAAATTAAAAGTATTTGCAGAAGTATTATAGGCTCGAAAAGTTAGAATATGTTATAGATAGAACACTGGAACCAATAGCTGACAGTGTTTACGAGGGAGAAATAGGAGAATCGACAAAGAAGTTAGAGGAAAAATTGGAGCAGAAAATAATGGGTAGCTTGATTCGAAAAAGTTGAAAGTCGATCAAGGTCAATCAAAAGAGGGAGAAGGAAGAAAAGTCCGAGGTATCAAAATATGAGCAGAAAACTAGAGTATGGCTTTGAAAGAATGGAGGAATTTATATGCTAAGGGAGGGAGAGTGAATGTCAGGATGGAGTAGACAGGATAAGAAGAAATGATGGCAAAAGATAATGGAGGCGAGATACAAAAGACAGTGTAGCATTCTTATTCCGTAAGACTTTATAGAAGACTTTATTACCGTTGTTACCATTTTTCTAACCATTATATACAATTCTAATGAATAGTCATCACGCAAAGAATAATATGTAATACGACCTCAAGTTAGCCTAATTATTAAAAATTAAAATACACTCTCTTCCCTTTCAATAAACTTTCAATATTCTGTAATAATTGTTTGCAGTAACATCTGTATGGGGCAACACTGACGCAGTTTACTTTTCCGTGAGTCCTGAGAAGCACACAGTCACCGAGGGATCACCAGTGATATTGCGATGTGAAGCGGAGCCGAAAAACAAAGTAAAATATTCGTGGACGATTGATGGACAACCGTTGGTTCAAAATCCTAGACGATATTTGATGGATGGCAACCTGCACATAACAAGAGTTAACCGCATGTACGACAGCGGCGATTTTGTTTGCATTGCCACGGATCCAACTTCTGGCACTTCAATTGAAAGTTCATCTGTGAAAATCATCGTTCAATGTGAGTAGAAACGCAATGACAATTAATCCAGTTATGTATCTATTATTAAGCAACGAAGAATACCAATTTTTATGTCGATTTTTACAGCATCAGAGGTGTATATATATAAAGATGATTCTACGTCGAGTCCGAAAAGACTAGTTCAAATCCCATTCACTAATTTATTGGTACTAGGCTTGAACTCACTTCAGAACATCATAAAAAAAAATGAGATTAAAGTGTCCAAAAATCAAATTTTTAGCTTTGTTGCGAATTTTTTTTCTCAACGGTGCTTCAAAATGCTAAAAATCTTGAAAAGAGTCTAAATGAAAGCTTGAATTGCACAACTTTAATGTCCTGAATTTTTGCTCCAAAGGCATAGATTTTTAATCTATCCGCCATATTGGATCCGTCATTTTAAATCTGGAAAAACTGGATTCAGTGATTCCAAAAACCTCATATATATGATGAGACCCGTTTACAAATTTACAATAAAGGGAATGAAAGGACGAAATCACTTTTTTTAAGTTTTCTTAAAATTCTTCGAGTCTTAGAATATAGTTTTCAAGCAAATAAGCCAAAATCTATGTTAGTTGCCTCTTTCTTTTTTTTTTGCATTTCCATAACCGGAAAAACTGTGATTTTTTTTTGGCAAAGATGCATTTTTGCCAAGAAACAAACAAACAGAGAGGTTGAAAAGTTTTGAAAGCGACTTTAGTTTGTTCCAACAGCGTTGCCCTTACGTCAATCTACCAGCAGACGAGGGTGGATAAGAACAGTTTTTGAGTGTCATAATACGTTATGGTGCGTTTGCATCGACCCATCCACACCCCTCATTCTTCTGTCCCCATGGTTACGAACTGCCCTTTGAAACAAGTCTGTTGTGTCATATAGTATTGCCTCCTCATGGAGGAAGTATTCAAGTACCAAAAATGTTTTTTTCACTTTTATTTTTGGATTTATTTTTTCACTTTTTATCAATTCTCTGAAATCCCTAAAAAAAAAAACATTTGTGCATACATTATCAGGGTGTCTACTATTTTTGTTTTAACAAAATTCCCGGTTTTTTCCGGTTATATTCTAAATTTTTTCCGATTTTATTCTCATCAAATTTAAATTTATATTTGATTTCGAACATGAATAAATCTTTAAATTTTTTGAAAATAAATTTTTTTTTGATAATTTTAATTGATAACTTGGAAAATAATTGAATTAAACAAACCATTTTTTCAATTTCTTAAAAATAAATTTGTCTCTTTATAATTATAATTGAAAATTTGATTTTTCAATTCTATTAAAATTATAATAATTGAATTTCTGCAAAAAATTTTACTTTTTATAAAAGTAATTCAATTCTTTCAAACTATTTCTGTTATTTATTAAAATAATTTAAATCTGGTGATGAATTTTATTAAAAATTTAAAAAATAAAAAAACAGTAATAATTATTTATTTAATAAGTAATAAACATTTGTTTGTTCAAAAAATATAAATATAATTTATATAAACATTCAGAAATTTAAAATTAAAAAAATTTAAGGAAAGTTCTATAATTATAATTATGTATTGAATAGAATAATATAATTTTTATAAGCAAAAAATTCATTTGAAACTGTAAGAGGGACTTTAAGTTTAAAAAATAAAATTATAATTACGGTCACTAACATTATTTTCGAAAAATTTAAATAAAATTCGAGAAAAGAATTCATTTTTCAAAAAATGTGAAGAAATTTCAATTACTTGAAAAATTTTCAATTATTTCCTTATAAAAATTCAATTATCTTGAAACAATATAATTGAAAAATTACAAATCTTATTTTTCAGATTTAAAAAAAAATTTGCGAAAGTTGAATTTTGTTAAACAATTTTATGTATATTTTTTAAAATTAACAAATAAAAATTTTAGTTATTAATCTTCGCCGTTAGAAATATGAATACATTAGAATATGACTTTTTGTAAAATTCAATTATTAATCAGTGATTTAATTAAAATACTTTAAAAATTCTATTTCTTAAAAAGTTTCTAATGAAATTCTTTAACAAATTTAATTACATATTTTCAGTGGAATTTAAATATTTTTCTATTAACTCCATAATTTTTAAAAATTTATTTACATAATACGTTTGAATTGGTGACTGACTTTTTACCATCAAATTAATTATTTTTAACTAATTCAAAGTTAGATAACAGTATAAATATCTATAAAAATTGAAATAAAAAAGTGATTTTTTCAAAACGAATTAAAATAATAAAACTTTTTTTAATTTTGCTTAAAAAATTCCCCGTTCGGTAATGAAATTTTCATAAAATTCGTCTTAAAAATTCAATTATTTTCAAAAGTAATATAAATTGTCGAAAAGAATTCAATTTTTTTTTAATTTAATAAAATTTTATAGAAATATTTAAATTACTTTTGTAAAATAATATAATTGCAATGAATTCAATTATTTACAAATTTTTTATAAATTTCTTCGCAATCATACCAATTGCTTTCATAAATAATAACATTCTTTTAAGGAATTAAATTTTTTTCCTAAATCAAAAATCATAAAACTCATTGACGAATTACAATTAAATTTAAATAAAATTTTAATCGAATTCCTCTTCAGATTTTTAATTATCTTCATGTAAATAATATAATTTTTCTCCGAAGTTCATTTATTTTCAAAAATTTTAACAAAATTCTTGTTAGAGTTTCAATTATATTTTTGTTTTTAAATAATTAAATTGTAACATTTTTTTTATAAATATTGATTAAAAAATGAATTTCAGTTAAAATTTTAGATTATAAATTTATAATAAAATATTGAAAGCATTATAGGCGTGGATTTTTAGAAATAATTGAATTTTCAGAAGGTTTGAAACTCTTTGAAAATTTGAATTTTTCTTTCCTTTTAGGAACAATTCTGTGGTATTTTTTTTTTTAAACAAATTAAAATAATAAAACTTTTTTTAATTTTGATGAAAAAATTCCCGGGTTTTCCCGGAAAAATTAAATTCCCGGTTCTTTCTCGGTCTTCAAGGATTTTTCGGTTAGTAGACACCCTGATTATATATATATATTTGAATGACTTTCTCCGAAACCCATAAAACATGATTATTTTTATAATTTCAGGTCTCGTGTAGGAAGCTATAAAAAGTGTGGTCCTTTAATTTAATTCATTAGAAATATTAAACGTACTTTAATATAATTAAAAAAATCATTTCATAATTTTTAAAATTTTAATTTTTTTTATATTTCCAAAGATTTGGAAAACTTGGATTTTCTGAATTGGATTGGACTTTACACTTAATAATTAATTTTAAAAATGTATTCGTTTATAAATCAATTTTTATAAGAAAGTCCAACTGAAATTTAACTATTTAAGTACAAAAATAAATATCATTTTGAACAATTGAAATCAAAATTTAATTCTATAAAAGATTTTATCAATTTGTCAAAAAATAACAGAAACTCTGTTACGAATTTTAATATTTATGAAAATAATTGAATTGGAAAAATGATGGAATAATTGTAAAAGAATAAAGAAAGAATTCAAGAATTTATCAATTTGAAAAAAAGTATTTGCATTCTCTTGGAAAATTTTATTATTTGTGAAAATAATTGAATATTCTTGTGAGAAGAATTTTATTTAATTTTTTTAAATAATTAAATTCTCACGAAACAATTTATTATTCGGGAAAATAATTGAATAGATAATTGTAAAGTATTAATATCATGAAGTGAAGTATCATCTTTTTAATAATTGCTTTTAATATATTTAAGTGTAGAATTGAATGTAGAGATGAGTGCTTTTAACATAAGTTGCTTAAATGGAGAGGAAGTGAATGGGAAATTATATGTTCCTTAAGACAGTTAAATGAGAATTATCGTCCAAAAATAAGTTTTGGAGAAAGCAGCTGATGTCAAAGTAAACAAGTAGATAGTGATACGCCTCTAAATTTCTACAGCTTGCGACTCATTACTCGCCGGCTTTAGGGTGACAGACCAAAAAAATTTGATATTATCAAATTTTATGAAAGTCAAAATGAAAGATCCAATATGGCCGGATTTTTACAATTCGTAGTTATTAAAAAAAACATTTTTTGATTTTTTGCAAAATTCACTTGACATATTCTGAAAAAACAGTGTTTTGTAGATTTATTTAAAAGCTATTTTTTTTTAAAATGAAATTGTTATTAATGATTTTATGTTAATTGTATGATTTTATGAATAAGATTTTTGAATGAATTCTATAATTGAATTTAATTTTTTTACTTAAAAAGTTTACTTTTATTTTTAAAAAATTTTGATTTCTTTTTACAGGGATTAGTGAAGCAAAAATACAACTTCAAGAACCTAAACTACCATCTGATATTGAAATGAAGGGAGATGTAGAATTTCGCTGTCATGTCGATGGATCCGGAGAACTTAAGTATGAATGGTTTAGGTGAGTGAAAATTTTTATTTCAAGTTTCTCCTCAATCTAATGATTTTTAATAGGTATCTATGCTATTCTAATAAAATTTTCCAAAAGAATTCAATTATTTAAAAGAAAATCTACTAAAATTCTACACAAACCTTAAATTATTTTCAAAAAATAATAACAATTTTACAGGAATTTTATTATTTACAAATTGTTTTTATAAATTTCTTCGCAATATTCAATTATTTTCATAAATAATAAAATTTTTACAGGTATTTAATTTTTTTGGCAAATGATAAAATTCTTATTAGGAATTCAATTATATTTTGATGAATAATAAAGCTAATTGCAGACTTTCAATAATTTTTAATACAATTTTAATCGAATTCCTCGAAAAATGTAATTATTCTTAAAAATTTTATTAAAATTTATCAAAGAAATTTAATTATTTTAATAACCTTTGCTACAATTTATTTATTAGAGCATAAATATTATTTTTAATACATTTTTGATTAAATTTCTTTAAAGAATAAAATTATTGCATTCAAAATTTTAAATGCAATTCTTTGCGTAAATTATCAATTATCTTTATTAATTATAAAATTCTTCCCTAAAATTAAATTATTTTCAAAAAGTTTAATGAATTTCTTGGCAAAATTTCAATTATTTTCAAAAAATTTCCCAAATTTAATTATTTTTAATATATATTTTAATAAAATTTTGCAAAAGAATTTAAATTATTTGAAAATTGATTGATACAATTCTTTAAAAGAATTCAATTTTAAAAAACATATGTAATTATTCAATAAATTGTTTTTTTGTATTTAAATAATGAAATTTTTGTAGAATTTTCTCATAAAAATTGATTTAAAAATTGGATTTCAGTTAAAATTTTAGATTATAATTGAATATTAAAAGTATTAGAGCGTAAAGTTTTAGAAATAATTAAATTTTGAAAAGGTTTCAGATTCAAATCTTTGAAAATTTGAATTTTTCATATTTTTAACTAAGTAACAATTCTGTGGAAATAATTTTTTTTGATAAATTTTAATTGCGAATTTTTTTAAATATTATTTGAAGTTTTTATTTTCTAATACATATTTAATTGAAGAATTTACAAATAATTGAAAAATCGAATATTGTAAAGAAATGGATTTGAAAAGTGTCAAAGAACTTTTTCGAAAATTATTAAAAATAATCGATTTTAAGAAGAATTTTAGTTAAAAATTCTTGAAAATAATAATTGAATTGATAATGATTTTCTCACTCTATCTTTAATTATTATAAAACATGAAGTAATCGATCGAGTTATCGATATCTTCATGTTTTTTTTAGTTATGAAAAAATCTAATTTATAGTTTTAAGTTAAATGTTCTCTTATATATTTTTGTCAGTAATTGGTCCGTAATTTTTCATTTTTGGTCCGTGAAATTCGTATTTTTAAATATTTTCACTGGTTCGAGCCCTGTCATAGTGTGAAAAATAACAAACCTAGACTAATTATTATAATAATTAAATTCTAATTATTGTGATAATTAATTATAGATTGGATTCTAATCTAAATTGTATTTATGTACCTAAATAATTTTGTGAAAGAAGTTTTAATTATGTGGTTAATTTTGAAAACACAAAAAATTTTACAGAAATAAGGAAAAAGTTCAACAAAGTGATCGCATCGAAATGAAGAAAAATAAACTACAAATACGAGAGGCTAATGTGGATGATAATGGCGTTTACACATGCCAAGCGCGGAATGAAGTCATTTCCTCCCCTATCGTGGACAGCTTTCCACTAATTATCAAATCAAATGACTCAGCGATTATCAAGAATGTTCCAAAAAATCTAATTGTCAAACGTGGACAGAGAGCAATGTTTCACTGCGAATTCGAGAACGCCGACTCCATCAAATGGTTCTTCAATAATGTCGACTCTCTGGAGCAAAATGAAGAAAAGAGCATATTTCCAAACGGAACGCTAATAATTCATGCCGTAGATTTTGAAGATCAAGGTTCTTACTATTGCCGAGGGCAAAAAGGCAACACTCAACAAACTTATATGGCCGAACTCCAAATAGCTTGTGAGTATAATTTCAGAGTTAATTAAAGAACCTATAAATATACCTTGTGGAAATAGTAATTTTGGAGAAACAATAATTTTAGATTTGAGAAACTTATCCGTGGCCTCGCTGGAACCATCGTTGCCTAATCAATTGGCCGTTGTTGGCGAGGGTCAGGAACTGCAGGTCACTTGTCTAATACCGTCCGGTGCTCCACTTCCAAAGATTTACTGGAAGAATCTCGAAGGCCACATTATCAGTGATTCCGGTCCAATTAGAGTCGAGGAGAATACTCTGATCATTACCAAGGCTGACGTTAACAAAAAATCAGTCAACTATACGTGCACTGCTGAAAATTTAGCCGGAACAACGGAAATTACCGTTCAAGTTTTCGTTTCAAGTAAGTTTCATTGGTTTCATCTTATCATTTTACTCCATAGTCGTATTAATTCTTAGCTGGAAGATTCTGTTTCAATTTATGCAACGATTCGTAAAAAAAAAAGTAAACAGGGTTGCCATGCAATTCTATATATCTTGAAAAAACCTGAAAAAGTCAGGGAATTTTGATCGAAATCCTGGAAAATTGTTCTTTTCTAATGTTATTCTGCGTTTAATCTTGAAATATAATTTTAGACACTAAAAATATTTCAAAATTAATTATTCAATTTTAGAAGAATTGTGTTTACAGTTTTTATAAGTAGATCGATTTCAAAAGGTCTCAATTCTCAAACTAGTTAAATTTTTGAATATTAATTGATTATTCAAAATAATAGATTTACAGAAGTTAAGTCGAAAACACTAAAAAAATTAAATTTTGAAGCAATTACAAATGTTTTTGTAGAAAATTAATTCATTTCTAAAATTTTAATAAAATTCTTGGCAAAGTTTCATTTAATTTTAAAAACTTTCCTCTATTCAATAATTTTTATTATCTACTACTTTAATAAAATTTCCCAAATAGAATTTAATTATTTAAACAAATTTTTTAAATTCAATTACTTTCAGAAATTGGAATACATTTTTTTTTGCAAAATTCAAATATTTTCAGGCGTTTTGATAAAATTCTTTGTAGAATTCAATTTTAAGGAATTTTTATTAAATTCTTTAAAAAAATTAAATTTTGAAACAATTACAAATGTTTTTGTAGAAAATCAATTCATTTCCAAAATTTTAATAACATTCTTGGCAAAGTTTCATTTAATTTCAAAAACTTTCCTCTATTCAATAATTTTTATTATCTACTACTTTAATAAAATTTCCCAAATGAATTTAATTATTTATACAAATTATTTAAATTCAATTACTTTCAGAAATTGCAATAAAATTTTTTTGCAAAATTCAATTATTTTCAGGCGTTTTGATAAAAATCTTTGTAGAATTCAATTTTAAGGAATTTTAATAAAATGCTTTGCAAAATTCAATAATTTTCAGGAATTTTTAGAAAATTCTTTAAAGAATTGAATTATTTTCAAGAATTTTCACAAGATTCCTTGCAGAATTCAATTATTTCCAGGAATTTTAATAAAATGATTTTCAAATTCAATTATTTTCAGGAATTTTAATAAAATTCTTTAAAGAAATTCAATTATTTTTTAATTCATTTTTATACAATTAATTAAATTTCTCGAAAAATGAAATTATTCTTAAAAATTTTTATTAAAATTTGTCAAGAGAAGTCAATTTATTATTTAAAAATTTGTTGATAAATTTCTTTATGAAAATTCAATTTTAAGAAATATTCAATTGCTTAATATAATTTTATTATTTAAATAATTGAATTTTTGGAGATTTTTCTAATAAATATTGATTTAAAAATAAATTACAGGTAAAATTTAGATTATATCGTTGAATATTAAAAGCAATATATATCATGAATTTTTAGAAATAATTGAATTTTAAAAAAGGTTACAAATTAAAATCTTTGAAAATTTAAATTTTTCATATTTTTAATTAACAATTGTGTAGAATTTTTTTCAAAAAGTTTAATTGAATTTTCTTTCAATTATTATTCTTATTTTTTAATACATATCTAATTGAAGAATTTTCTAATAATCGAAATTTCACATAAAGTTGAATTTGTAAAAAAATTTATTTGATAATTCTGAAAAAAACTTTTTCAAAAATTATTAAAAAAACATTGATTTAAAGATGAATTTCAGTTGATTATTTTATAAATTAATAATTGAATCAAAAATTGCAAAGTTTTGACTGAAAATCAGGGAGTTACTTAATTTCGTAAAAAGAATTCAATTATTAGAATTAAGTAATAAAATAATTCCTGAATATTCAATTATTTTGAGACATTTTAAGAAAATTTTTTCCTTAATTCAATAATTATTTTCGTAAAGAACAGTATTCATCACAAAAACTCAATTATTCAATTATTTTTAAAAGTAGAGGCAATTTCTTCTTAGAAATTCAATTATTTAAAAAATAATTCCAATAAAATCGTTCGGAAGAATTTAATTATTTTCATAAATAATAAAATGCTGTCTAAGAATTCAACTATTTAAAAAAAAATTGAATAAACTGTCACACAGATTAAATTATTCTCAAAAATTTTAATAGAATTCTTTGTGAAATTTAATTGTTTTCAAAAACTTTTCGAAATTCAATGATTTTCAATATCTACTATTTTTATAAAATGGCCAAACACAATTCAATTATTTAAAAAAAAAGTTTTTTCAAAATCTTCATAAGTATTCAATTTTTTTCTTGAATAATAAAAATTTCTCGAGAATTTAATTATTCAAATTGGAATTTCCGTAAAATTAGTCGAAAGAAATAAAGTATTTGAAAAAAATAATAAATATTTTTTTATACAATTCTTGGCAAGAATATTAGTTTAAAAATTTTGTTCGTAAAAATAAAAATTAAGTGAGACGAGACGAGACGAGACATTTTTTTTGGGGGAAATTTTCACTCCCACCTCGTAAGAAAATATATATAAATTAGCGCCATTTTTCTATTGGCCATAAAAAGAAAGTTGGACCCCACATCCCCCTTAAAGCTTTATGTAATTTATGAATGACCCCTACAAGTATAATATACAAGTCCTGCTGCAAGTTTCATCAGGGGATCGTCCGCAATAGTTTTTGGGGAAATAGTAAAATGTAAATTTAGTTCGTTTCGATTCTATCGTAAAGAGGGGCGTATCATTATTTACCATATGTCAATGTTATAAATTTCATAATATCGAAATTTTTATTGTCAAATTATTATTTCACGTAAGCTTCAGATTACGGAAAATAAAAATAAATTTTATTTATGGAAATATGAATATAAATTAAGAAGTTTTTTTTATACTCGAATTTGGCTCAATTTTCAAATCTTTGAATAAAGATAAATTAATTGTTAATTAAAATAAGTAAATTAATATTAACTTAAATTAAGAATTTTTTGTATACTTGAATTTGGCTCAATTTTTAAATCTTTGTATAAAGATAAATTAATTGTTAATTAAAATAAGTAAATTAATATTAACTTAAATTAAGAATTTTTTGTATACTTGAATTTGGCTCAATTTTTAAATCTTTGTATAAAGATAAATTAATTGTTAATTAAAATAAGTAAATTAATATTAACTTAAATTAAGAAGTTTTTTTATACTCGAATTTGGCTCAATTTTCAAATCTTTGAATAATGATAAATTAATTGCTAATTAAAATAAATAAATAAAATGAATTAATTAAATAAATAAATTTTGTAACTTCTATGCAACTTTAAAAATTATTATAAATAATTATCGCCTTTCAGCGCCGCCAACTGTTACTTATTCGCCGAAGTCGTTGACAATAATGGAGGAAGAATCAATTTCTTTGTCGTGCGGATATAAAGGAGAACATCCGCCAGTGACTCAGGTGAAGTGGCTGAGAGACAATGAGCCACTGAAGGAATCCGGTGGACCCACTAGATACAGAATCAACGATCACAGCGGGAATGTAACTCTGTATTTTAGAAATGTGGACCTAGCCGATAAGGGATCGTACAAATGTGAAGTATCAACAAAAGGATTTCCCAGTATCACTTCCGAGTCAGCCACTATCACTGTGCAGGAGAAATTAAAATTTTCCCCACAGCCAGTAAGTCGACGTTTGGAACGCGGCTCCTCATCCAAAGTTTCCTGCAAGGCTCAGGGTTCAACCAATCCCGTGATAAAGTGGATTAAGCAAAATAATGAGGAATTCCCGAAAAATATTCAGGACATCAATGGCACTCTGCATTTCAACGGTGTCTCGAAGAGTGATAAAGGACAATACACGTGCATAGCGAGAAATACTCAAGGTTCCATTAATCACACTATCGACATTGACGTCGTTGGTAAGAAAATCTTGGCTACAAAAATCACATTGAAATTTACGGAGCAATATTTTTATTTATTCCTTAAAATAACCGCACTAACATGTTTCAGTTTCGCCAAAATTTACCATTCGTCCAAGCAATCCGACGGAGGCAGTTGAGGGTTATTCTGCAATCTTGCATTGCGAGGCTGAGGGCGATCCGAAACCAACAATCCAGTGGGACAAGGACTCTCGTATGAATAGTTTCAATGATTCCAGATTTGAATTTATGGCAAATGGAAGTCTGTTTATTAGAGAAATTCTCTTGTCCGATGAAGGAAAATATGGTTGTACTGCTGGTAACAGTGGGGGATTGAAACGAGAAGAAATTCAATTGATCGTGAAAGGTAATTTTCAATATCTCTTAAATATTTGTAATATACCTGATTCTCCTGAAAGGCAACTGTTTTTTTTTTCCAAAAACTAAAAAAAAATTAATTTTCACATTTTTTTTCATGGGTAGGTTTTAAATATACGTTTATAGATAAAAATCTGAATTTTTCTCAATAATTCTCAATAATAATTTTAACAAATCGAAACAACTGGAAATTTTGTATAATTTTAGATTTTATAGAATTTTATTTTTTCCTCTTTAAAAATTGTCTTTAAATATAATTATATTTTTCAAAATTATATCATTTTATGAATTTACAAAAATTATTTGGAAATTTTTTAAAAAATAGTAACTAAAATTTTTTTAAAGAAAAAAGTACTTGAATTCTCAATAATAATTTTAACAAATTAAAACAATTGAAAATTCTGTAAAATTTTCTATTTTAAAGAATTTTATGTTTTCCTCTTTAAAAATTGTCTTTAAATATAATTTTATTTTTGAAATTATATCATTTTATGAATTTACAAAAATTATTCTATTTAAATAATTCAATTCTCGTATAGTTGAATTCTCACAGGAATTGGTTTAACAAAAATTTCAGTTAAAATTAAAAAAAATAATTGAATATTCAAACCGTTATACGAGGAATTTTAGGGATTAATTAAATTTTAAAAGGTTTTGAAATTAAATTCCTTGAAAATTTAAGGGAAGCATAAGTTTTAAAATCTTTAAATTTTTGTTTTAAAAAATTATTAATAACATTATTTTTCTTTAAAAATTATTAAAGTTTTTCAATAATTTTATTTAAAAATTCTAAAGAAATAATTGAATTTTGGATGAATTACAGTTGCAAACTTAAGAAATAATTATATTTCATGTTTTTTTTTTCATTGAAATTTTTTGAATTTTTAATTCCTCGGGAAAAATAAATAGGAATAAGTTTTTTAATTTCTATTTAACAAAAAGTATTACAGTTTTGAAAAATTAAATTTAGAAATTTCGAAAAATTGTTTCTTGAAGAAAATGTAACTAAAATTTTTTAAAAATACTTCTATTTCTGAAAATAATTTTAAAAAATTGAAACAATTGAAATTTTTGCCAACTTTTATTGAAATAAATTTTGAATTTTAATTCAAGTTGCTGTTAGAAATAATCTTAATTTTACATGAAAATTATTTTTAAATCAATATTTATTAAAAAAATCTCGAAAATACAATTATTTAAATAATAAAATTATATTAAACAATTGAATATTTCTAAAAATTTAAGATTCATAAAGAATGTTATCAACAAATTTTTAAATAATAAATTTACTTCTGTTGACAAATTTTAATAAAAATTTTTAAGAATAATTTCATTTTTCGAGAAATTTAATTAATTGTATAAAATTGTATTTAAAAATAATTTAATTTCTTTAAAGAGTTTTATTAAAATCCCTCAAAATAATTGAATTTGTAAATCATTTTATTAAAATTCCTGGAAATAATTGAATTCTGCAAGGAATCTTGTGAAAATTCTTGAAAATAATTCAATTCTTTAAAGAATTTTCGAAAAATTCCTGAAAATTATTAAATTTTGCAAAGCATTTTTATTAAAATTTTTTTAAATTGAATTCTATAAAGAATTTTATCAAAACGCCTGAAAATAATTGAATTTTGCAAAAAAAATTTATTGCAATTTCTGAAAGTAATTGAATTTAAAAAATTTGTTTAAATAATTAAATTCTATTTGGGAAATTTTATTAAAGTAGCAGATAATAAAAATTATTGAATAGAGGATAGTTTTTGAAAGTAAATAAAATTTTGCCAAGAATTTTATTAAAATTTTTGGAAATAAGTTGATTTTCTACAAATACATTTGTAATTGCTTCGAAAATTTAATTTTTTTTTAGTGTTTTCGACTTAACTTCTGTAAATCTATTATTTTAAATAATCAATTAATATTCCAAAAATTTAACTAATTTGATAATTGAAACCTTTTGAAATCGATCTACTTATAAAAATTGTAAACGCAATTCTTCTAAAAGATTAATTTTGAAATATTTCAGTATTTAAAATTGTATTTCAAGATTAAACGCAGAATAACATTAGAAAAGAACAATTTTCCATGATTTCGATCAAAATTCCCTGACTTTTTCAGGTTTTTTCAAGATATATAGAATTCTTTGACATTTTCAGGTTTTCCAGATTTTCAGGTTGCGTAACTTTTTTATTATTTAATATTGTTTGATGAAAAAATCTGAACGAGTACTTAGAAATAACTCTTCGACGTTGACGGAAGATTTTTCATAAATATTTTTTTATCGTGTCAAGAAAAAAAGAATTTTATTTAATTTTTTGTTATTTTGTTAAATATTAAAATTAATAATCGTTTATTTTTGTATCGACCATCCTTGTGATAAGTACTTCGATTGAAATAAGTAACAAACCTCCTGTTTTAATTTTTTTCGACAGTAAACTGATGGCAAATTCTCATGAATGTTTCAGTTGGCAATAATTTCCGCTCAGATTTGGACTTTGACAGTATGGAGGATCAATCTATGATGACGAGGACGGTGACAATCACACTCAGTGCAGCAGCCGCTTACATGATACTCGTGGTGGGTCTTATGTTGTACTGCCGCTATCGACGTAGGAAACGAAAACAGCAATATTTGCAAGAATTGGGAGAAGGTAGAATTCCGTAATTTTATTTATTTATTTTCCAATAATAACAACAACTAATGCTTTTTTTGTTTCTTAACAGAAAAACTGGAAAATGGCGAAGTTCAGGAGGAGCAGATAGAACTGAAAGATAAAAACCCAAAGGCGGCAAATGCTACGAAGAAGAAGGAAGGTCATGACTCTCAGAAAAGCGATGGCGCTGAAACGGCGCAAAGCCACAGCAGCAACAATTCCAAGAAGTCGAAGACAAGTTACGAGAAAATTGCCATTAGTAGAGGAAATCTGAAACATATGAAGCCACTGGGACGGGGTGAATTTGGCGATCTCTTCTCAGCCAAATTCCACGCTGATGGAAATAAGATAAACGACGTGATGGTGAAAACACTGGCCAACGTCAAGGATGAGAATGCTTTGCAAGAATTCAAGCGTCACTTGGACTTGCTGCACCGTCTGAATCATGAGAACGTGGCGAAACTAATTGGTCTTTGCCGAGAGGAGGAGCCCGACTACATGATCATCGAGTACACCGAGTGGGGTGATTTGAAGCAATTTCTAGTAGCTTCCGGAAAAGATGAAAACACAACAACAACAACAACGTCTTCCTCGAGCTCCAAGTCCCGCGTTCTCAAGCTGTCCGCCACACAAACCAGCTCGCTGATATATCAAGCAGCTCTGGGCCTAAAGCACCTGGCGGACCATCGCCTCGTGCACAAGGACATTGCCGCCCGCAATTGCGTCATCACCAGCAGTCTAACTCTCAAAATCTCCATGTCCTGCATGACCAAGGAGCCCTATCAGAAAGAGTACACCAAGTTCAAAAATCAAGTGATTCCATTGCGCTGGCTCCCCTACGAGGCAGTCTACGAGGACGACTATTCAACCAAGAGCGACGTCTTCTCCTTCGCCTGCTTGATCTGGGAAATATTCCACCAGGGCGAACTACCCTTCCATAAACTCAACGACGAATCAGTCTTCACTCAGCTCAAAGCTAAAACACTATTGTGGAAAGCGCATAAGTCCACGCCACTCGCCATTCAAGAATTACAAGTCTCCTGCTGGTCCTACGATCCACGAGAGAGGCCAAACTTCGAAGAAATAGTATCTAAATTAAATGCACCTGTAGATAATTGTTTATAAACAATCCAACTTTTTTTTTTTATATATATATATTTATAAAATTATAAATATTTCATAACAAAATCTAGTCATCGAAACCGTACGTACTTTAAAATTTTTTTCAGAAAAAAATTTAATTCAACGTAAGATTAATTAATAATTAAGAAAGCTTGACTAAACTTTAATGTTAGGTGTATAAATTTTATACTAAAGGAAATGTCCACAATAAGTCCTTTAAAATTTTCATACATAAATTCAATTTTATAAATTTTGTAAAAAAAACTATCTATATATAAACAAGCTAAAAAGAAAGTTAATTTTAAAAATTAATTATTGTAAATATTTAAATTTTTAAACAGTACATAACAATATAATTGAAATCGGTTATGTATAATTAATAGGCGCTAATATTTCATTTTCTTCAGTAACAATAAAAACAATATTCCAGTAGTCATGAATATTAATCGGCTAACCTAACAATAAAGTATTGTCAATTTTGTCAAAAAAAAACGAACAACACTTTATGTTAATATTTTGATAAGAAAAATATCTCATTCCGCAAAAATTGTCTTCCAACTTCATTGGAATCTTAATAAAATTTATAGTTTTGATTCAGAAGTATCGACGATGTAATAAAGTATTTTTGGAAACACTTTTTTTTTTTTAATTAACTATGATTCTGAAGCCGTTGACATTTCATATTTGAGTAAATAAAGGTTTTTGTATCTGTTCTATTAAGTGTGGAGCGTTTTTTCTATTCACCTCTTTAAAAAAAACACTGAATTTCTATTATTTTCTGGAATTTTAAATTAACTTTATTATGATTACTAGCATAGAATATTAGTAAAAACTAATACAAAAAGAATTATTTAAGTATTAAATGTAATATTTACTAAATAGGTTAGTTCAGAAATAATCCGCTAATATAGAACAAGTGGCGCCAGAAAATGGGCCTACTTTTTGGCGCCACTTGTCTCATATTGGCGGAATTTTCTGGAACTAAACAACATTTTGTAATAAATAATAATTTATTTCGTTTTTTGTATTTTTTTGTAAAAATGTTCGTTTATTTATTTAAATTATTAATTTAAAAAAGTCATCCAGTAGTAAAAACTGATAAAAAAACAATTATTTAAGTATTAAATATAATATTTACTAAATAGGTTAGTTCAGAAATAATCCGCTAATATAGAACAA
This sequence comes from Leptopilina myrica (nomen nudum), assembly GCA_032872475.1. Lineage (NCBI taxonomy): Eukaryota > Metazoa > Arthropoda > Insecta > Hymenoptera > Figitidae > Leptopilina > Leptopilina myrica (nomen nudum). Next base: position 63,077,871 of record CM065458.1, on the reverse strand, counting down.
CTGGCGACAAAAAATGGGCCTACTTTTTGGCGCCACTTGTCTCATATTAGCGGATTATTCAGGAACTAATGGCTAAATAAAATTAATTGTTTTCTCTTTTTATTCGTATTTTTTTAATAAAAAAACGGATTGTTTACTCTTTTTATTAGTTAATAAGCATTATACATCTATAAACAACATTAAAAAACAATTGTTTAATCAATTTATTTTATTATTTATTAAATACGTTAGTTCCATAAAAATCCGCTAATATGAGACAAGTGGCGCCAAAATTAGACTCAATTTTTGGCGCCACTTGTCTCATATTAGCGGATTTTTCAGGAACTAATGGCTAAATTAAATTAATTGTTTTCTCTTTTTAACTGCATTTTTTTAATAAAAAAACGGATTGTTTACTCTTTTTATTAGTTAATAAGCATCATACATCAATAAACAACATTAAAAAACAATTGTTTAATCAATTTATTTTATTATTTATAAAATACGTTAGTTCCGTAAAAATCCGCTAATATGATACAAGTGGCGCCAAAATTAGACTCAATTTTTGGCGCCACTTGTCTCATATTAGCGGATTTTTCAGGAACTAATGACTAAATTAAATTAATTGTTTTCTCTATTTATTTGTATTTTTTTAATAAAAAAAACGGATTGTTTACTCTTTTTATTAGTTAATAAGCATTATACATCTATAAACAACATTAAAAAACATTTGTTTAATCAATTTATTTTATTATTTTTTAAATACGTTAGTTCCGTAAAATTCCGCTAATATGAGACAAGTGGCGCCAAAATTCGACTCAATTTTTGGCGCCACTTGTCTCATATTAGCGGATTTTTCAGGAACTAATGGCTAAATTAAATTAATTGTTTTCTGTTTTTAACAGTATTTTTTTAATAAAAAAACGGATTGTTTACTCTTTTTATTAGTTAATAAGCATCATACATCAATAAACAACATTAAAAAACAATTGTTTAATCAATTTATTTTATTATTTATTAAATACGTTAGTTCCGTAAAATTCCGCTAATATGAGACAAGTGGCGCCAAAATTAGACTCAATTTTTGGCGCCACTTGTCTCATATTAGCGGATTTTTCAGGAACTAATGGCTAAATTAAATTAATTGTTTTCTCTTTTTAACAGTATTTTTTTAATAAAAAAACGGATTGTTTACTCTTTTTATTAGTTAATAAGCATCATACATCAATAAACAACATTAAAAAACAATTGTTTAATCAATTTATTTTATTATTTATTAAATACGTTAGTTCCGTAAAAATCCGCTAATATGAGACAAGTGGCGCCAAAATTAGGCTCAATTTTTGGCGCCACTTGTCTTATATTAGCGGATTTTTCAGGAACTAATGGCTAAATTAAATTAATTGTTTTCTCTTTTTATTTGTATTTTTTTAATAAAAAAACGGATTGTTTACTCTTTTTATTAGTTAATCAGCACCGTACATCAATAAACAACATTAAAAAACAATTGTTTAATCAATTTGTATAATTATTTATTAAAAACGTTAGTTCCGTAAAAATCCGCTAATATGAGACAAGTGGCGCCAAAATTTAGGCTTGGTTTTTAACAAAAATTAGACTCAATTTTCGGCGCCACTTGTCTCATATTAGCGGATTTTTACGGAACTAATGACTAAATTAAATTAATTGTTTTCTCTTTTTAACAGTATTTTTTAAATAAAAAAACGGATTGTTTACTCTTTTTATTAGTTAATAAGCATCATACATCAATAAACAACATTAAAAAACAATTGTTTAATCAATTTATTTTATTATTTATAAAATACGTTAGTTCCGTAAAAATCCGCTAATATGAGACAAGTGGCGCCAAAATTAGACTCAATTTTTGGCGCCACTTGTCTCATATTAGCCGAATTTTCTGGAACTAAACAACATTTTATAATAAATAATTTTTTTCGTTTTTTGTATTTTTTTGTAAAAATGTTCGTTTATTTATTTTATAAAAACAATATCTTTTAACCTTCTTTCTTCTTAAACAATAAAAATTTTAATATTGACAAATCGAAGAACTATAATTTCGATCTGTCAAGCAAAGTGTTTTGAAAAAGAAAAAAAAACCAAAGCATTTACAAAAACCACAAAAACTAACTTCAAACTCCGGACAGAATAAATGAAAGAATACCAAGATTATTATTATTAATTAATAATTAATAATAATTTATAATAATTTTTTTTTTTGCAAAAAAATGGCAGTTTATATGGTTTTTGTAATCATAAATTCAACATATTTTAAACATTTTTGATGAAATATTTTTACTATAGTAAAAATACTATTTAAAAAATACCTTTATACTATTTTATGTTTAGATCCTTTTTTTCTTTCCTCGGAAAATAAAAAATCCTCCTTTTGTCCTCGAAAATGCCAAAATGTCCTATTTTGTCCTCGAAAATTCCAAAATGTCCTCCTTTGTAGTAGTTCTTTTTTTTCCATGTGTAATTTATGTATTGAACACTTTAATGTCACTAATATTTAATATTTTCGGAAGTTAGGCTTCTTTTCTTTTGGTTATCAGCCTATATAAGTATTTAATAATGGAAAACTACAAAATTAGTTTCCAATTTCTATTAATAAACAAAAAATTAATTTTCTTATTGAAAAAATATTTTGACAGAAACCAAAGATATGAGTGCACAATTTGGAAATTATATTCTAGAGGTATTTCTGATCAGAAAAATAAAAAAATCTATTCTTTGATCAATATAAACTATAATGCTGCTTTATATTAAAAAAATTTTTTTTTTGGTTTTTCTCATTTTATTTAAAAGCAAGAAAAATATTGTTTCTGTTATTTATTTCAGAAATTTTAACTGAGACAGTTTATATGTTCAAAGAAAGGAGGTCGTTCTATATTCGACTTGGTAAATTTTAATTCTCTCAAGAGATTTACAGAAAAGTATAGATGCTGTATTCTTGAACAATTTCTTTTATAAAGTAATTTATATTAATTTCCCCGACATTCACCGCATATTATTGTTGAAAGAAACATTTTAAACTTGAAGAACTTATCAAGTGTTACAATCAGTATCATTTTGACTTAAGGAGAATTTGAAATAATTGAAAGAAATCAATATTTAATTATTTTTATAGTATTTTTTTTCGATAATTTTTTTTTCCAATGTTTAACGCCCATACCAAGTTATTTATAAGTTTTATTTACATTTTGCATGCATTCGGATACAATATTGTTTATGTAAATACATTTTTAAAAATGATGACTCGCGAATCATTGAATTGCGCTCATTTTTAGCAAATTGATAAATAATTTTTGATTAGCACCAATCAAAAGTAAAGTAGTTAAACTTTCCAATTCATTTATTATTATTATTATTATTATTATTATTATTATAAAGTTGTTTTCTGAATGAATTTGAAATGTATACATAATAATAGGCATGCGAGAAATAAAATTGCACGTCAAAGTAGATGGACACTCGCGCTCCTGATGATTTAGTAACAATGATGATAAGGTACATAATTAATTTTCAAAGTTTTACAAACGTCGATATTGTAAGGATAGGAATTATCTGAGATTGAACACAATCGGAAATTTGATTTTACTTAACCTAAAATGCCCCATATTTATGCACTTTATACTATAGTTTTACTCTGATAATATTTGTACAGAGAAAGAAGTACAAAGCGCAGCTTTTTCAAATTATAAATATTTTCATCATTTTGTTCGTCTCACTCAATATGTTTATTTAATAATACTGAATATCGGATTATGAGTAACTGTGCAAAATTAGTTGTATTTAAATGCTTATATAAACAGGTAAATATAAATATTTTTTTAAAAATTTCTTAAAAAAGTTATATAAAATTTGTAGTATAACTAAAAACTACAAGAACGATAAATAGAAGTAAAAAAAAAATTAATTTAACAAAACTACTAGTAGTTTTAAACATTGAGTTCTAGGTTTTTAAATTAAAAGACTCCTAATGCAATTTTTAAAAACTAGACTTGATGACACAAGATTCTTTTTTCTTTTTAAACGCATTGTGTCAAATTTAAAAAAGAAAAATATTTTTTACAATAACTACACTCGATCTAATTATGTACAATAATGAACTCAATGGGTAAATTGATGATAATCTACGATTGTATCATGAAGAGTTAATGTGAAGCACTAAAATACATCTATCAATCAAGATTTGTACAACAAAGATTTTACATTTATGCTTATTAGAGCCGCTGGAATGATCGGTGCACATACTTTTTAGCCTTCGTTAATAATATTAATAAAGAAAATTCTGCCTGCGTGTCATGCTTCCATCTCTGTACAGTTTTTTTTTTTTTTTAATTTTAAATAACTACTTTACAAATAAACAGTATGGCACATGGCATTCCACACGTCACACTTTATTTTAATTTATAATGTTTAAAATTTCATTGTGCGAGTAGGAAACTGATCACGACATTAATATCATACCATTATCATTTTTACATTACCACTTGTGAATGGAGCACATTCAAGAGAGCACGCTCTCAACAGTGATACATAAAGCTCTTACTGTCGTTATACATAACACTCGCGAATAGATAATAATAGTAGCTGGGGGGTTCGGACTAGACATGATGTAGTTGGAGGTGTAATAGCCTCGATGAATTTGATCAGGATTTCAAACTATTTGACTCGTCAATTCTTCTCTCTGTTCCTGTTGTGAGCAAATTCAAAAATTCCATTTCCAAAATTTGCCTCGCCTAAAATACAATCATTGAACACAAATATTGTTAATTATTTCTATATATATATTATTTTTCTCTCACATTAATTTAATTAATACTTTTCACACACTTCATGGTTCTCTAGCATTAAAAAAATAATTTTAAATAACGTGAAGTATTAAATTCTACAAGTGTCTTAGCGACAAAATTTTCATTTCGCTCCTTCCTGTCATTTTGCCTAATTTCCAGATAAGATTTCATTTTTTCCCTAATTCTTTTAAAAATGTTTAAATAGCTAAAAATAAAATTAGCTACATTGGCTAACTTCTTTCGATTGTTTTAAAAAATTGCAACATAATTTTTAAAATATCACATTATTTCAGGGTGTCTACTATTTTCATTCAACAAAATTCCCGGTTTTTCCCGGTTATGGCCTAATTTTTTCCCGGTTTTCTTTTCTCATAAAATTTAAATTTAAATTTGATTTCGAACATAAATAAATAATAATTTTAATTGAAAATTTGGAAAATAAAATTTTCAATTTTTTAAAAATAATCTTGTCCGTTTATAATTATAATTGGAAATTTTCTTTTTCAAGTTTATTACAATTCTATTGATAATAATTAAATTTCTGCAAATAATTTTACTATTTACAAAAATAATTGAAACCCTTCCAAAAAATTATATTATTTATGAAAATAATTTAATTCCTGTGAAGAATTTTATTACAATTTAAAAAAAACCGGGATAATTAATTATTTACTTAATAAGTATAATAAACATTAAATTTGCTTAAGAAATTATAAATATTTATTTGAACATTCAGAAATTTGAAATTATAAAAATTTAAGAGAAGTTCAATAATTATAACTATTGAATAATAATAGAATAATAAAATTTTTAGAAGCAAAAAACTGATTTAAAACATTAAGAGGGACTTTATATTTTAAAAATAAAATTATAATTACGGTCACTAACTTCCCTTGATTATTTTCGAAAAAAAATTTAAATTCTTTCAAAGAATTAAATTATCTAAAAATAAAATGTAAAGAAATTTCAATTATTTCAAAAATTTTCAATTATGTATTTGCTTAGAAAAATTGTATTATCTTGCAACAATGGAATTGAAAAATTTAAACAATTTTATTTTTCAGAATTAAAAAAAAAAAATTGCGAGAATTCAATTTTAATAAAAAAATTTGAAGTGCATATCTTTTTTTTTTAATTGACTAATAAAAATTTTAATTATTAATCTTCGCACTAAGAAACATAAATTCATTAAAATGTGACTATAAAATCCAATTATTAAATTAAAATACTTTGAAAATTTTATTTGTTAAAAAGTTTCTAAAGAAATTCTTTAAGAAATTAAATTACATATTTTCAGTCGAATTTCATAATATTTCTATTAACTCCATAATTTTTTAAAATTTATTCACATAATCTGTTTGAATTAGTGCCTGACTTTTACTATCAAATTAATTTTTTTAACTAATTCAAAGTTAGAGAAGAAGTTTATTTTTATAAATATCTATAAAAATTGAAATAAAAAGTAATTTTTTTAAAAACAAATTAAAATAATAAAACTTTTTTTAATTTTGGTGAAAAAATTCCCGGATTTGTATAAAAATCCCGGTTAATTCCCGGATTTCCCGGTTAGTAGACACTCTGTATTTGCTTATGAAAATTTAATTATTTAAAAAAAACTAAAGTACTTAATTTAATTTGTTTTAAACTAAAGTATTTAAAGTTTCTTATTTTTCAGAATTATAAATAGAAGTTTGCGAAATCAGGGTGTCTACTATTTTCCTTCAACAAAATTCCCGGTTATTTCCCGGTTATGACCTATTTTATCCCCGATTTTCTTTTCTTATAAAATTTAAATTTGATTTCGAACATGAATAAATCTTTAAATTTTTTTAAAATGTTTTTTTTTAATAAATTTAATTGATAATTTAGAAAATAATTGAATTAAACAAAGCATTTTCTCAATTTGTTGAAAATAAACTTGTCTCTTTATAATTATAATTAAAAATTTGATTTTTCAATTCTATTAAAATTATAATAATTGAATTTCTGCAAAGAATTTTACTTTTTATAAAAGTAATTCAATTCTTCCAAACTATTCCTGTTATTTATTAAAATAATTTAATTCTTGTGATGAATTTTATTAAAATTTTTGAAAATAATAAAACAGTAATAATTAATTATTTATTTAATAAGTAATAAACATTTAATCTGTTCGCATTTGAAATCAGTTTTGTTTGCTTTCTTATTTATTAATTTTTCTTTATTTTCACTATTAAATTAATATTTATGAAAATCACTGAATTGTTGCAAAGAAGTTTATCAAAAAAGTTGATAATAATAAAATATCTTAGAAGAATTTTATTAAATACAAAAATAATGCAATTCTCGCAAAGAATTTTGGTGAAATTTTTTAATATTCTAATTAAACTCTTTTTCAAGAATTTCTTTGAATGTTTCTTTAAATAATAAAATTTGTTTAATAATTTTAATTAACAATTTTGAAAATAATTTCATTTCATGAACAATTTCTTTGAAAATTTTAAAATAATCGTGTTTGTTAATAATTGAAATTAAACATTTAATTATTAAATTTAATAAAAAGTTTAGAAAAGTTGAAAAAAATGTTGAAAAATTTATTAAAATTTTAAAAGTATAATTGAATTTTTTCGAAAATTTAAAAATAAATCGAATTCTTTCGCTTTTTATTAAAATTGTATTAAAAATAATTGAATTATTGCAAATATTTTATTATTTACAAAAGTAGTTGAATTCTAGCGAAACATTTTATTAAAATTTTTGAAATAAATACAACAAGAATAATTCATTAGCAAAATTAGTTGAGAATTACATTTTTTTAATGTTTGTATCTGAAATTTGTTCGAAAATTCATAGGTGTAAATAAAAAATTTTGTAATTTGCATAATTAATCAAAAATTGAACAACAAGTTCCATTTATAAAATTTGCTAGTTTTTTTTAATAACATTGTTTTTATAAACTCAAGAGTCTTAAAACAATTGAGAGTTAAAATTTCTTAGAAATAAAATTTTTTAATTTAAATATATATATATATAATATATTTACATAAATATCATAAATTTCTTCCTAGCCATTGAAACTTATTTGAATTTTCAAAAATTTTAGTTTAAAATCTTCTAAAATTTAATTACTTTCTAAAATTGAAACTTCTTTGAACAAAAGACTGTTTTACGTCAATTAAAATAAACTAACTTCATGTAAGTTATTTTACAATTTAATTATTTAGAAAAATAATCTTCTTAAGGTGAAAAAATTAAAATTATGATTTTCTCTTTTAAAAAAATGTTCGGATATCGAAAATTAGAATTTTTGTAGAAACAAAAATTTTATTATATTCCCAGTACTTTGATAAAATACTAACCTGCGTATTTTGAGTTGGAATTTGCAAAGTAAGAGCAAAACTATTTGCATCAAAGCTCTCATCAAGTGCTACAAGAGCGCCATGAACTCCAGATTCTAAAAGGTTATTTCCATATTCCTAAAAGTAGAATTAAAATATTAGCTGAGATTTTAAAAATTATTCTGTTTGAGAAAAATTGAATTTTATTAGAGTGCAAATTTTTGAAAGTTCAATGCAAATTTAATCATAAATTTGCTGTTTAAAAAAAATAGACATTTTTAAATTAAAAATAATTTAATTATTATTATAATTTTTTTCAAAAAAAGGAAAATTATTTACAAAAGAAGCATTTGCCGTACCTTTAATCCTATAGATTGCACCCATCTTATCACACGATCATTGCTCCAAACAATAACGTCTATATTTTTACCTTCAGCACTACGTCTTCTTTCCTCTAACTGTTGTCTATCATAATTTAATCTCTTCAAACATGATATACCGTATTGCAAACTTGTCCTATAAGAATTAAATTTACAAACTTATTTCCATTGCTACTCATTAAGTTTAATTTATTGGAATTATAACGAAAAACGTTTACGACATTCAGGGCTCGGATTGTGCGACTTTTTCGACTTTTTTCGACTTTTCTAAAGAAATGTCACTTTTTTCGAACTTTTTTGTGAAAAGATGCGACTAATCGACTTTTTCGAGATTTTTTTTTAGTAAAATGGGACTGAAATTTTAAAAATTTTCAGAAAATTAAAGTTAAAGAAAAAAGTTTTAGTCAAATAAATGTTCTGTGAAGTTTATTTAGAGATTTCTTTTAAATTTTTCAAAAAAACATCAATAACTTCTTTTTTAAATAAATATTTAATTATTATTTTTCCATAAGAATTAAAATTCTTCAAAAGATTGAAATTCAAACCTTTTTGAAATTAAACTACTTATGAAAAATTGGCATAAAACATGAAGAAATCGATCACTCCGAGTCTTCGACTCGAAGCAATCGATGTCTTCGTGTTTTATAATAATTAAAGATGACCGAGTGATAAAATCATTATTTTATATTATAAGATTTTATAAAAAAAAGAATTTGAAATTAATTAAATTTCTAGGATAAATTTTTTTATTTATAAAGATAATTAAAATTTTGACAATAATTTTATTTAAATTCTTTGCAAATAATAATTGAACTTAGAGAAGAATTCTATTATTTATAAATATAATTAAAATTTTGAAGAAGAATTTTTATATTTTTAAAAATAGTTGAAATTGTGGGGAGAATTTTAAAAAATTTGAAAATAATTGTATTTCTGCCATGAATTTTCTTATTTTTTAAGATAATTGAATTTTGCAAAGAATTTTATCAGAACTTTTGATAATAAATTAATTTCCATTATGAATTTTATTATTTTTGAAGATAATGATAATTTTAACGAGAAAATTAATAACTTTTTTGAAAATAATTGAATTTCCACGAAGAATTTTATTACTTTTGAAAATAATTTAATTTCGAGGATAAATTTTATTATTTATAAAGATATTTATAAATGTACAGAAATAAATATATAAATAATTGAAATTCTGACAAGAATTTTACTGAAATTCTTTGAAAATAATTGAATTACAGAGAAGAATTTTATTACTTATAAAGTTAATTGAATTTTTGAACAGAATTTTTTTTTTTAAATATTTAAAAGTAATTGAATTTTGAAGAAGAATTTTGATATTTTTAAAAATAGTTGAAATTTTGAGGAGAATTTTTAAAAAATTTGAAAATAATTGATTTTCTGCGATGTATTTTCTTATTTTTTAAGATAATTGAATTCTGCAAAGTATTTCATCAGAACTTTTGAAAATAAATAAATTTCTACGATGAATTTTATTGTTTATGAAGATAATGATAATTTTGACGAGAAATTAAATAAAAATTTGAAAATAATTAAAATTCTGCGGAGAATTTTATTATTTTTGAAAATAAATGAATTTCTAGGATGAATTTTATTATTTATAAAATTTTTGACGAGAAATTAAAAAATAAAAATTTGAATGTTATTGAATTTTTGCGAAAAATTTCATTATTTTTCAAAATAAATGAATTTTAGAGAAGAATTTTATTATTTATAAAGATAATTGAAATTATGACATGCATTTTATTAAATTTTTTTTAAATAATTGAATTTTGGAAAAGAATTTTATTTATAAAAATAATTGAAATTTTGAATAGATTTTTACAAAAAATGTTAAAAATACCTAATTAAAATTTTGCCATGCGGTATTTTATTAAATTTTTGTTAAATATTATTCCAGATTGTTTGATGTTAAAGTATCTGTTGGCTAGAAATGTGATTTTCTTCTACAATTTTAACAATTTCGTGTTTCCTTTTCGGCGTTTTTTTTTCATAAAATTTAATTCGACTTTTCGTGACTTTTGTTGTGAATTTCAAATTTATGCGACTAAAGCGTCTTTTTTTGAGTTTTGAAGACGATCCGAGCCCTGGACATTGAAAAGAATGGTTTTTTAAGAAATTATGTTACGTATCAAGTTGATGTCTTACCTATGAAAACTATCGACCATTCGAAGCTGTCCTCGAAGGTCTTTTTTAGTGAGGTGGTCTAACATTCTGGCATCTACAAGGCACTCCATGAAGGTTGACCGATATTGTGGTAAACCAAGACTCGGAAGCCAAACATTTCCAATCCACTCATGATTCATGTCCCCAAAGGCTAATGTAGTACGCGATGTCTTTGGTGCAGAAGGACTGGTCAGTGATACCATTTCTTGAATAGCCAGTCTCAATTTCAGTCGATGAAGAGGATTGCTGATGGTTCAAAAAAAAAAAAAATTCGTCGATTTTCAATACAAAGTTTAATCAAATTATCTCAACATCGCACAATATGTAATTAATTTTATTAAAAAAAAGTATCGAAAGAAAAACATTTCTTTCTCTATTTTTAATAGAATTAATAAAAATAAATGCCACTCACCTGATTCCAATTTCTCGCTGTATTTCAGTGTCGCTCAATGCACTCATTATAGCTCCACTCTTCACATTGGCTCGACAAGCGGCAACGTACCAAGCCGGCATTCCAACCCAAAGTTCTAGCCAAGCCACTATTGTTGGTCCATTCCACAAAGCAAAAGGAGTGCCGGCCTTCATTGCTTCCGCTAGTAGTTCATGCCGAGAAGAGTCTAACATACTGGAAAATAGCAAACAAATTCTTGAAAAAATAAATCCTAAAGTAAACAGAGTAAAATTTTCGCTCTTTATCTCAACGCGAACTTTAATTTTCGATAATCACTGGCTAAGGTACCTTTTCTTTTTTCTACGATCGAAATCAGTCTTGCCGGCCATTCCACCTGGTAGTGAGACACTTTCTCCGTAATCAGAATCAGTATATAAACTCAATCCTCCCATTCCCGGAAGATCGCCCGGCATTATCGCATCTTTACCCTTTATCTGCAACAAGAAATTAAAAATATTCTAATTTTTTCAGTAAAAGAAAAAATTTCAGGTTTGTCACGTTCTCCACTTTTTAAATTCACCGACTTTTCCAGATTATCCAAGTTAAAAAATTGAATTTTTCCAGATTTTTAAAACTACATTTATTATTAATTAGAAACTAATTCGAAATCATAAATAACTTCATTTTAAAATAAAAATTTTTTCACATAGAGAAATTAGGATTTTCAAAAAATCAATTTTTTTACTTATTCTTCAAAGAATTAAATTATTTTCAAAAATTAAAAATTTTCTTTCATTTTTTTTTCAAAATAATTTGTCAAAACTCAATTATTTTCAATTTCTACTATTTTCAAAAATTTAACAAATGAATTCAATTATTTAAAACGAATTTTAATAAAATTAGTCTCAAGAATTCAATTATATTCGAAAGTAATACATTTCTTTGCAAAAATACAATTATGTTGAAAAATTTACAAAAATTCTCATCAATTCTTAATTACTTTTATAAATTATAAATAATAACAGTTTTCTCCGACATTCAAACGTTTCTGAAAAATTTTAATAAAATTCTTGGCTTAATTATTATCTTATTATTATTATTATATTAACAATTTATTATTATTAATTATTATTATATTTTTCATATATTTTTATCAATTTTTTATCACATTTCTCGAAAAATGAAATTCTTCCTAAAAATTTAATTAAAATTTGTCAAGAGAATTCAATTATTCAAAAATTTGTTGAAAAAAATTCTTCATGAAAGTTCAATTTTAAAAAATATTCAATTACTTAATAAAATATATTCTTTTATAGTCAAAAAATTCAATTATTACACAAATTTTTTTATAATATTCTACACGAACGTTCAATTATTCTTCCAAAAAAGAGAAAAATCCAAAAATCATTGCCGAATTTGAATTATTTTTTATAGAATTTTAATGGAATTTCTCGAGAAAAATGTAGTTATTCTTTAGATTTTTATGAATATTCGTCGAAAGAATTCTATTATTTAAATAATTTCTTGATAAAATTCTTTACCAGAATTGAATTTTAAGAAAAATTGAATTATTCAATAAATTATGTTTGTTTCTTAATAAATTGAATTCTCGTAGAATTTTCTGAAAATAATTGATTTTTAAAATGAATTTCTGTTAAAACTTTGAATAAAATTTCAAGTTTTTATTTCCTTACATATAATTAATTGAAGAATTTACGAATAATTAAAATTTCATAAAATTGAATATTCTAAACAAATGGATTTGAAAATTGTCAAAGAACTTTTTCGAAAAATTATTCGAATTAATTGATTTAAAGAAGAATTTTAGTTGAAAATTCTAAAAATAATAATCGCAATGATGAAAATAATTTTTCAACAAGTTACAGTAAAAAAGTATCAAGTGAACTTTTCAAAAAAAAAATTAATTCCACAAAATCGTTCGTTAAAAGTATGAAAAATTCCAATTTTCCAAGATTTTAATTTAAAACCTTTTGAAACTTTAATTATTTCTAGAAATTAAAATAATAATTGAATTCTCTTAATAAATTTTAATAAAATTTTCAAGAATAATTTCAGTTTTCGAGAAATTCGATGAAAACGAATTTTAATAAAATATATTAAAAATAATTGAAATTCAGCCAAGAATTTTATTAAAATTTTTCTAAATAATTGAATTTCGAAGAAAAAAATTGTCTCTAAATTTTTGAACGTTTAAATAAACGAAATTTTTTTTCCTTTCAATATTTTTCAATATTATTATCTTTAAATGTCAATTAAAAAGAAAAATTTACCACCAATATTGAGAAAATAATTCATTTTTCAATTCGTAATAAATATTTTTTACCAAAAATCAAACATCAAGAAAAGTAAAAAAAATTAATTCCACAAAATCGTTCGTTAAAAGTATGAAAAATTCAAATTTGCCTAGATTTTAATTTACGTTTTCAAAATTTAATTATTTCTAGAAATTAAAATAATTATTGGATTCTCTGAATAATAATGAAATTTGAATTGTAATAATAGGATTCGTTCATTTGAACGTTCAAAACATTAGGGGCTTAGAAAAATTGTATTATTTTTTAAATATAATTGAAATTTTGACTAAAAATTTTTGTAAAATTTTTGAACATAATTTGATTTTTGCGTAAAATTAATTACTCTTAAAAATAGTTGAATTCTTGTAACAAGTTTTATTAAAATTCGTTTTAAACAATTAAATTCATTTGCGGAAATCTATTAAAATAGTAGACATTGAAAATAATTGAATTTTGACAAATTTTCGCAATTAAATTTCAACGAAGCATTGTATTAAAATTATTTTGAAAATATTGAATTGTTAGAAAAGAATTTCATTCAGATTTTTAAAAATAATTTTATTCTTTTTGGAAGAATAAATCAAAACAATAAAATAATTGGATTTCTGACAAGAATTTGAATAACTGAATTTCTACAATAATATCTAATTACTGCAGAAATTCAATTTGTTTTAGTGTTTTTAATTAAAATTCTTCTATAAATCTCTTTTATTTTAAAAAATCAATTAAATTTAATTAATTTCCGAACAATTTTAGTTATTGAATTTTCATAACTAAAATCCCTTTTATTTGAAAAAATCAATTAAATTTAATTAATTTCCGAACAATTTTAGTTATTGAATTTTGTTGTAAATTTAGGTTCTTTAAAATTTCTAATCTAATTCATTGAAAATGATTATTGAATGAACTAACCTTTTCTTTTTTACTGAAAAATCTTCCAAGACTACTCTTAATACCCTTTTTCTTTTGTGCTGCTGCAACAGTTGCTGCAGTTATTGGACTAAGTGTCATTGGCATATGCAAATACGAACTAGTGAATTGTCCAGCTGGAAGTCCGCCACTTAAACTATTCTTGTATAAACTATCCTGGCTACTGTGCCGCGATGACAGGGGAGAAGGAGTTGTCCCAGAGTTCAGAGCTCCATTGTTATGTTGACCGTGCCTGCAAACGGAACAAATATATTTATTAATAATAACAACAAATAGACAAGTCTCTGTCTTTAATGTCATGAAAGTGAGAATAAAAACAAGAATCCTTTCTGATTTTACTTCCCAATAAAATAAATGATAAATGAGAAAAATTACAAAGACAGTAGATTCTAGTTAATAAATAAAATTGTTATACACCTTTCACAGTATTTAATTTAATATTATAATTATTTAGATATATATATACCTTCTCAATTCTTCTTGACTGTGAGCTAATGCTTGTACAACTCGTTCTAATCGCAGTGATCTGGCAGTTAACGGAGAGGCAATGTCGCTGCTACTTCCAATACCTGCACCACCATCTCGTTCACTAACTGAATGTAACTCTTCTCCAGATAACTGCAACTAACGCGAATGCAATTATTTTCTACTTTAACTTATTCTTATCTCTACAATGTTGTAAACAATGGCAAAAAGATTTATTCACGAAATAATGCTTCTAAAAAAGTGAATTACTCTTGTAACATTTTCATTAGAATGCTACTTGAATTGGTCGAGTATCGGGCAAGATTCTAATTTTTCAATTAGTACAGTGAGATGGTAGACGAAAAATAGAAATGAATCTAAATTTCAGATCGGAAAACAAGAGTAGAAAGATTCAACCAAATTCAAAACTATGACCTCTATTTTTCAGCTGCCCCAAAAAACATCCGAATTATTTGAAACAAATTCAGCATTTGTCGAAAAATTTAACTCTCCATCATAATTAATCTACAATTTTTTTTACATTCTGGTGATATTTTGAACTCAAAATATCAATCAAGCACTCAGTCACATTTTCAGGATAGACTCAAAAAATGTTCTGAAAAAAAAAAATCTTAAACGATAGGTAAAAATTTCAAAGTGAGGTAGAATGTGCAATTCAAGGAAACTTATATTTTAAGAAACTTGTGCACTAGAAATCCGGTTAAGAAACTCACGTCTAGTTCGTTATCTAGCGTGAGACTCATTTTTTTCTTACAAGGTTCCTTCCGAATCGTTTTAACCGGATTCTACTGCATAAGATGTGCAACTAAATAAATAATATTGAAAAACCCTTTAAATCACTTATATTATTTTCATGCAAGAAGTAAGTTCAATATACCTGGCTAGCAGGAAGTGATTCAGAGAGTTGACCTGGACTCACCAAAGTTGTGGCATAATGATGAAGATGTGCTGGCGACATTGAAGCAGGCGCCTGCAATTAAAACAAATGCACTTTTGTTAAGTAAGTTAAGGTGTTTCTCCTTCGAGAATTGGTTTATCTGAAAAAATCAACCAGTCCATCGGAATGGTTATTATTAATCAATCTTACATAACATTGAGTCCTTCTTTCGAAACTGAAGAGGGGACAAACCTATTTTAATCAAAAAACTTTCATTTTTAAGAATAAATTTGGAAATTATAATGCAAACATCTTTTTAATCAATTATTACACTGGGAAAAAGTTATTTGCTTTAAATAACCGATTATTTGACTATTCTCAAATAAATATTTACTTGAATCAAATAATTTTTACTTAAATCAAATAATTTGCGCTTGAATAAAATAATTTTCACTTGAATCAAATAATTTTCGCTTGAATAAAATAATTTTCACTTGAATCAAATAATTTTTACTTGAATCAAATAATTTTCGCTTGAATCAAATAATTTGCGCTTGAATCAAATAATTTGCGCTTGAATCAAATAATTTTCGCTTGAATCAAATAATTTGCGCTTGAATCAAATAATTTTCGCTTGAATAAAATAATTTTTACTTGAATCAATTATTATTTTCAAGAATTTTTAACTAAAATTCTTCTTAAAATGGATTATTTTTAATAATTTTCAAAAAAGTTCTTTGACAATTTTCAAATCCATTTCTTTACAATATTCAATTTTCAATTATTTGTAAATTCTTCAATTAAATATGTATTAGAAAATACAAACTTCAAATAATATAAAAAAAAAATCGCAATTAAAATTTCTCAAAAAAAAAATTAATTCCACAGAATTGTTACTTAGTTAAAAATATGAAAAATTCGAATTTACAAAGTTTTGAATCTAAAACCTTTTCAAAATTTAATTATTTCTAAAACTTTACGCTCTAATACTTTTAATATTCAATTATAATCTAAAATTTTAACTGAAATACATTTTTAAATCAATTTTTATGAGAAAATTCTACGAGAATTTCATTATTTAAATACAAAAAAACAATTTATTGAATAATTACATATGTTTCTTAAAATTTAATTCATTCAAAGAATTGTATCCATCAATTTTCAAATAATTTGAATTCTTTTGCAAAATTTTATTAAAATAGATATTAAAAATAATCAAATTAGGGAAAATTTTTGAAAATAATTGAAATTTTGCCAAGAGATTTATTAAATTTTTTGAAAATAATTCAATTTTAGAGAAGAATTTTATAATTTATAAAGATAATTGATAATTTACGTAAAGAATTGCATTAAAAATTTTGAATGCAATAATTTTATTCTTTAAAGAAATTTAATCAAAAATTTATTTGAAATAATATTTAAATTCTAATAAATAAATTGTAGCAAAGGTTATTAAAATAATTAAATTTCTTTGATAAATTTTTAATAAAGTTTTTAAGAATAATTACATTTTTCGAGGAATTCGATTAAAATTGTATTAAAAATAATTGAAATTCTGCAATTAGCTTTATTATTCATCAAAATAATTGAATACCTAATAAGAATTTTATTATTTGCCAAAAAAAATTAAATACCTGTAAAATTGTTATTATTTTTTGAAATTAATTAAAGGTTTGTGTAGAATTTTAATAGATTTTTTTTTAAATAATTGAATTGTTTTGGAAAATTTTATTAGAATAGTATAGATATCTATTAAACATCATTGAATTGAGAAAAATTTTTGAAAATAATTGAAATTTTTCCAACTATTTTATTAAAATTTTTGAAAATAATTGATATTTCGAAGAAGAATTTAATTATTTCTAAAGATAATTGAAATGTTGACGAGAATTTAAAAAATTTTTTGAACATAATTGAATTTTTGCGAAGAATTTTATTACTTTTGAAAATAATTGAATTCCTTCAATCATTTGTAATTTCTTTAAAATTATCCAAATTATATTGTATAATTTACGTACTTTACGGATTTTTTTCAACCGAATTACGGACTTTACGGACCTTTTTTCAAAAAACGGACTTTCTCGGACTTTTACGGGATTTACGAACCTAGTTCGAGACCTGTTGAATCAAATAATTTTTATTTGAATCAAATAAATTTTAATTGAAGCAAATAATTTTTATTTGAATCAAATAAATTGTAATTGAATCAAATATTATTTAACTGATTTAAATAAAAATTGTTTGATTCAAGTAAACATTTATTTGATAATAGTCAAATATTCGGTTATTTGAATCAAATAAATTTTTTTTCAGTGTATTACTCAATTAGTGGACTCAATGAACTTTATTCATCCCCCTTCGAATTTTTTTGAGAAATGACTGAAAGAATTTTTTTCCAACTATAAAGTTAATCATATTTGGTTAGAAATAATTTCGAACGTAGAGTTAAAAGAAAAACTTCTTTCAGTCATTAGAGACAAATTGAAGTAATTCAAAAACATTTTCTAAGTCCAAATATTTCCTCCACGTATTTTAGAGTTTTACCATAATATTTTTTTTTTTGTAAGATCCTAAAGCTAATTATACAATTATACAATTATTAAAAATAATTGTACTACAAATTTAATCCTTTTTTTAATTTTTATATTAAAATTGATTGAGTATAGATTTCGAGATAATTTGTACACCAGTTGTAAATAAAAGTATATTCGAAAATAATGCAAAAAGAAGTAATATTTTCGTTAATTGCAATTTTTTAGTATAAATTGTCAACTAAATTCGTATATAAACTGCAAAAATGTAAGATGCAGTAGAAACCATTTTCGCACCCTTATCACCTGAGTAAAGAAAGAAGCAAGAAATACCGCACGTAAGATACATCGCCCAGTATAGGAGAAAAAAGAAAAATCGAAGATTTGGATAAAAATTTCTTTTTCGACTGTAGATTGCAAAAGAGTCATTATCCGCCAATGTGGATAGTGCCTTTCTTTAAATTTCCGAAAGTAGGTATTAGCAGAAGTTGAAATAGAAAATTAGCAAAGACAACACTGTACTTATTCTTTTAGATTTTTTTAAAATCTTCACAAAATTAAAATTTCTTAATAGACCTACAAGAAATATAAAAAAAGTTTCCATATCGAAGTTTACAATCAACTTGCTTTTTCAAGACCACACATTTCCATAAGATATCTGTAGGTTCGGGGTATTCTTTAGAGACGATGTCCAAACCAAGAGCATTACAAAGAAATTAAAAAAATTACTCTCATGATACTCGGAATTTAACCAAAATACACTAATTTAAATAAAGATACAAGAAAGAAAGAAAGAAAAGACTAAGTGGAAATTTTTGAGAAAAAGTTTTAAACAAAGATCTTAAAAATAAAAGACTGAATCACTTATCACTTACAATTAGATGTAAAAGAAAACAATTTTTGCAAACACTTCGTCAGTGAACACACAAGAAATATAATCAATTTCAAGTGATCTTCTGATTTGAAAGAAACTTGAAAAAGAAAAAAATAAACCTATTAGTACACTAAAGGGTTGTTCATATACCACATTGAAAAGTTTTAAAGGGGACCTCGTCAAAAAACCACAATTGTTGTGACTACTTTTCATCGACTAAAGATTCTTTTTTTATGCCTTAAAGTCTATTTGTAGTTATTAAGATATTTTGAAATGTCGTAAATATTTTTTCATTAACATTATCAGTCACATCATTCGATATATCAAACACGTTTCGTTTAAACTCCGTTTCCTTGAATTTTGAAAAAATCCTCCGCCAAATCGGATTCATTTTCAATTTTACAAAACTTGCACCGAATTCGTAACTAGAGACCCTGAAAATTCCTAAGCGACAAGTTTCAAGCAAATTCGAGTGACTTTTAATGTATAACTTTATCAAGTTTCCTCAAACTAAGAAGATCAAAGATATTTCATACATGTACTGACTTATTATTATTATTATTATTTGAATCGAACAAAAAGACTGTCTTCTATTCCAAATTTTTTTTTTGTCGGAAAAACAAAAAGAAAACTTACAGACTTTATGATGATCATGTGGTTTCTGACACGATACATATTAAGATGGTACACACTTCATCACACGAGAATTTGAGAACTCCAGATCCAATTGTCCTAAGAAAATAAGTTTTAAAATTTCAAACGTTCAAAACAAAGAAAACAGTGATTTTATGTTTTAAAACAAAGAACTTAAATGTGTACAAGTATTTTTTTTAGATTAAAGTGACTTTTATCAGGATAGTCTTAAGTCTTTCTGAAATTCAACGCACATATTCATTCCGCTTACGACAATTATTGTACGAAAGCATTTACAAATATACATTTCTATAAAACCAGTGAATTTTCTTCTACTCGAACCCCCCACGTAGTTCGACATTTTTTTCTCTTATCGTAGTTCCCTCTTAAAAGACTACGTGGTATATGAACAGACCCTAAAGAGCTTCTAAAACTAAAAATAACCCCCAACTTCTGTAACAAGTCATTTGTTACTGGGATATTAGCGGTTTGTCTTTGTCGGAATAGTCAGTGTCTTGGTTGGTATCTCTTTCTTAAATTTCCAAAGTTGATTTGATTCTGGTTGCGGTTCGCACTGTATGTGATGAAAATAAGGCGTGGTGACGAATTTCCACGATTGATAGCGACCAGGGATGAATTTATTTACAGGTGATTTTCTGTCTCATGCAATATCTTACAGAGTACGACCTAAATTTTGTCGACATTGGATTACCTGGAGTCGAGAAGATTATTTTAAAAATTTACAAGTTAAAACACTGCAAAAAAAACCGCGTCTAAAAATAAGACAATTTGCATGAATGAAAGAACATTTTTAATGCCTATTTTAAAAGTATAAATAATCGATTTTTTAATATAGAATACTTATCATTTTAGTCAGATATAAACGTTTTTTTTTTGACGTTTAAACAAAAATAATATTATCTTTAATTTTTTTTTAAATTAACGCTTTTCACACTGGTGGAACAAATATCTAAAAAATCTATTTAACTCTACATTCTCATGCAAATATTCATCATTAACTACAACGGCTATTTTAAAGTATGTTTTTTATGTTAGGGACGTCGTTACGTTATTAAGTTTTATTGTACAGTATGGGGACCCAACTGCACCTAATTTTATATAGCATTTATTATTGAATTCAAGTAAAAAATTTTATAAAAAAAGAGCTCATTTTGTTGATTTTTTTCAAAACTACTCTTACTCTGAGAACAATATTATAAATATTAGATTTAGCAATGATAAAAAATTCCAATCTAATTACTCTTTCGTGAAAAGGATGATAATTAAAAAATGTAAGTACTCACAGTATGATATTTATGCAAGTAATCCCTGTTTGGACTGTGATGCGATTTTGGCGTAGAGCGGCCACTAAGCGGTGGAGAAGAACGTTCCAAACTTCGACCTCTTGATAATAAATTCATATGTTCCAGACTGCCGACCCTTGATTCTAGTTCTTCTGCCCTCGCTTCCGTGTTTTGCTTCTCTTCCTGCAAAAGTATTTTTAAATAATAGGGTTTAAAAAATTTTTATCTAATTTTTATAAAAAAGAAAAATTGGGAACTTCTATTTCAATGTAACATTTCCTATGACCGGGCTCGAACCAGTGAAATATTTAAAATACGGACTTTACTGACCAAAAATGAAAAATTACGGACCATTTACGGACCAAATACTGACAAAAATATATAAGAGAACATTTAACTTAAAACTATAAGTTAGATTTTTTCATAACTAAAAAAACATGAAGATATCGATAACTCGATCGGTTACTTCGTGTTTTATGATAATTAAAGATAGAGTGATAAAATCATTATCAATTCAATTATTATTTTCAAGAATTTTTAACTAAAATTCTTCTTGAAATCGATTATTTTTAATAAATTTCTAAAAAGTTCTTTGACAATTTTTTAAATCCATTTCTTTACAATATTCGATTTTTCAATTATTTGTAAATTCTTCAATTAAATATATATTAGAAAATAAAAACTTCAAATAATATTAAAAAAAAATTGGCAATTAAAATTTCTCCAAAAAATTAATTCCACAGAATTGTTACTTAGTTAAAAATATGAAAAATTCGAATTTACAAAGTTTTGAATCTGAAACCTTTTCAAAATTTAATTATTTCTAAAACTTTACGCTCTAATACTTTTAATATTCAATAATAATCTAAAATTTTAACTGAAATCCAATTTTTAAATCAATTTTTATGAGAAAATTCTACGAGAATTTCATTATTTAAATACAAAAAAACAATTTATTGAATAATTACATATGTTTCTTAAAATTTAATTCATTCAAAGAATTGTATCCATCAATTTTCAAATAATTTAAATTCTTTTGCAAAATTTTATTAAAATAGATATTAAAAATAATTAAATTAGAGAAAATTTTTGAAAATAATTGAAATTTTGCCAAGAAATTAATAAAATTAATAAAATTTGTAAGAATAATTAGATTTTTCGAAGAATTCGATTAAAATTTTATTTAAAATAATTGAAATTCTGCAATAAGTTTTATTATTCATCAAAATAATTGAATTCCTAATAAGAATTTTATTATTTGCCAAAAAAAATTAAGTACGTGTAAAAATTTTATTATTTATGAAAATAATTGAATATTGCGAAGAAATTTATAAAAATAATTTGTAAATAATGAAATTCCTGTAAAATTGTTATTATTTTTTGAAAATAATTAAAGGTTTGTGTAGAATTTTAGCAGATTTTTTTAAATAATTGAATTGTTTTGGAAAATTTTATTAGAAAAGCATAGAAACCTATTAAAAATTAGTGGATTGAGGAAAAATTTTGAAAATAATTGAAATTTTTCCAAGTATTTTATTAAAATTTTTGAAAATAATTGATATTTCGAAGAAGAATTTAATTATTTCTAAGGATAATTGAAATGTTGACGAAAATTTTTAAAATTTTTTGAACATAATTGAATTTTTGCGAAGAATTTTATTA
Source organism: Leptopilina myrica (nomen nudum) (assembly GCA_032872475.1). Classification (NCBI taxonomy): domain Eukaryota; kingdom Metazoa; phylum Arthropoda; class Insecta; order Hymenoptera; family Figitidae; genus Leptopilina; species Leptopilina myrica (nomen nudum). The sequence continues at coordinate 63,055,179 of CM065458.1, read as the reverse complement.
CTTTTGAAAATAATTGAAATTTTGCCAAGAAATTTGTTAAATTTTTTGAAAATCATTCAATTTTAGAGAAGAATTTTATAATTTATAAAGATAATTGATAATTTACGCAAAGAATTGCATTAAAAATTTTGAATGCAATAATTTTATTTTTTAAAGAAATTTAATCAACAATTTATTAAAAATAATATTTAAATTCTAATAAATAAATTGCAGCAAAGGTTATTAAAATAATTAAATTTCTTTGATAAATTTTAATAAAATTTTTAAGAATAATAACATTTTTCGAGGAATTCGATTAAAATTGTATTGAAAATAATTGAAATTCTGCAATAAGCTTTATTATTCATCAAAATAATTGAATTCCTAACCAAGATTTTATTATTTGCCAAAAAAATTAAGTACCTGTAAAAATTTTATTATTTATGAAAATAATTGAATATTGCGAAGAAATTTATAAAAATAATTTGTAAATAATGAAATTCCTGTAAAATTGTTATTATTTTTTGAAAATAATTAAAGGTTTGTGTAGAATTTTAGTAGATTTTTTTTAAATAATTGAATTCTTTTGGAAAATTTTATTAGAATAGTATAGATACCTATTAAAAATCATTGAATTGAGGAAAAATTTTGAAAATAATTGAAATTTTTCCAAGTATTTTATTAAAATTTTTGAAAATAATTGATATTTCGAAGAAGAATTTAATTATTTCTAAAGATAATTGAAATTTTGACGAGAATTTAAAAAAAAATTTCAACATAATTGAATTTTTGCGAAGAATTTTATTACTTTTGAAAATAATTGAATTCCTTCAATAATTTGTAATTTCTCTAAAATTATCCAAATTATATCGTATAATTTACGTACTTTACGGATCTTTTTCAACCGAATTACGGACTTTACGGACCTTTTTTTAAAAAAAACGGACTTTTACGGACTTTTACGGGATTTGCGGACCTAGTTCGAGCACTGCTATGATTATTTAATTTATTATAAGTAACTAAAACATTTAGAAATTTTGCACCAAAACTTGTAAAATAAAATTAAGATCACGTTAGGATGAAATGAAAACAGGTCGAGAGAATTTTTGATTTTGTCAAATGAAAATATATCATTACCTGTATAAGTCTTATTTCATTATTGATAGCATCTAGTTGTTCTTGCAGCATCATAGCCAGTTGCTGAGTGTCAGTATGACCAGTCGAACTGATTACATCGGCAGCTGAACTAAATATACTTTCATTGTCAACATCGCCCTCGGCATCGCTGGAGACGTCGAATGCCTGCTGAACATTGGCAAGAACGTGAGCCTGCTGTAGTTTCTCCCACTCTTGTTCCGCCAAAGTTCTCGCCACATATCCCTTTGAAAACAAAAACCTTGTAGTAATTAAAAAAAAAAAAATGAAAACTTGTTTACAGAACTTTAAATACCTTTGATGACTCTTCGTCTACTGATCTCCTAACAGCTCTCCTTGGCAGAGAATGTGTTTCAAAACTGCCATGACTTGCGCTTCTTGAAAAAGCTACTGAATCCACTGCATTAGGTGACAGACTTCTGGTCAGAGCGTCAGTTTGCTGAATATTGAAAGCAATTTCTTGCTGAAGCATTTGTCTCTTTATACTATCGATTTCAAGTCGAGCCTTTCCTAATTCCTTAACTAAATCTGCTTTTTCATTCTGCAAGTCTTCCGTTATTTTTCTCGTTCTTTCCAATTCTTGCTGAAGAGCATTCTTCTCCTCTAATGCATTCATTCTTTCTTTAAGATGTACTTGTAACCTTTCATTTGATTCTGCAAGAATATTAATAAAGTTCAAAATAAAATAGAATTTAGAAGCTCGAGTATGCATTGAAACACCAAACTTATGCAGGAAAGTTTGAATTTTAAAAATCTGTCTTTAGATTCGTAATCTTTTTGTGTCTTCGACTAGTCAGGACAAGAAAGAACTCATACAAATGTGCTAAGCACAAAAATCAATTATACATTACAATCCGAACAAATCAGTATGTGGCATTTTGTACTTGTAATTCTTTCTTTTTCGGTTTTGGGACATGTTTACAATGACTTTTAGTTTCAAGAAGATGACACGCGAGTAAAAGATACCAATGTAACAAGATATTTATAAATTACCTGAGAGAAGCTTGTCTACTGTAGTGCTCAGTCGTGTATTATGTTCTTCATTCATTTTAAGACGCTGGTTAAGTCGCATTACTTCAGCACTCTTTTCTTCCAATTGCGTTTCCAGTCTTTGAATTCTATCTTCAGCACTTCCGTGCCTCTCTTGGGCCTAAATGGTAAATCAGATTAGAATTCTCTTACATAAACATTTATCACTTTGTTTCTTAAATCTGCAATTTATTAAGTATCACATTATTGACTTGAAAATAACCAGTACAGTTTTCGTTTCTGATTAAAGAAATACCGAAAAAATTTTACGGAAATCGGTATAAAATTCCGTATAGTCTTTTATGACGAACCTAGTTGCGATTCAATTGCTTAAGGGTGCAGCCTCATGTTGACCAAAGTATTTAATGCAAATTACTAAAAGTAGAATACGCATCAAAAGAGTTGTCTTTTTCTATAGGTTGCCAAAAATAATATCTTTAAAGGGGTCCCATAGTCGATTGGAGTTTTGCATTGAGCTTCAATGGGAAAATCGCATCGACTTTGACATGAATAATTGAGAGTACAATATGATAAGATTTCTTTAAGGGACAACGATGGTCTCTGATAGAAATGAAATAAAACAGGATAAATCCCCAATAAGAAGGAAATAAACGTAATAGGCCAGGCAATAACGGTTAAGAGAGAATGAAGCGAAGGAACTGTATTCTAGGATCCCTGGGAAGAATCCTGAAAGACGGCTATAGGGAAGAAATAACTTTAGAAAGAATCATTCCCTGATCCCATGGAGGGATCGTAGAAAAATACGATAAACAAAGGAGAGAGAGAGAGAGAAAGAGAGCAATATTTCCTCAGACCCCTGAAAGGTATCTTGAAGAAATTTGCGAATAAAACAGACGAAAGGATCGAAAATTTCTTTATCCTACTACAGAAATAATTTAAAAGTAAGTTATTCGATTTTTCCCGGATCCCGTAAAGGTATCTTAGAAAGAAATCAGAATATGAAGGAAGAAAAAAGAAAGATAAGTTAAAGTTAGATGAAGAACAAAAGAGAAAGATGGTACTCCAGATCCCAAATAATGGAATCTTAGAGTAAAATCGAGAGAAAGTAGAAATGAAAGGAATATGAGTCTTCTTCAGATCCCTGAAAGGTATCTTAAAGAAAATTACGAATAAAATAGACGAAAGGATCGAAAATTGCTTTATCCTACTACAGAAATAATTTAAAAGTAAGTTATTCGATTTTTCCCGGATCCCGTAAAGGTATCTTAGAAAGAAATCAGAATATGAAGGAAGAAAAAAGAAAGATAAGTTAAAGTTAGATGAAGAACCAAAGAGAAAGATGGTACTCCAGATCCCAAATAATGGAATCTTAGAGTAAAATCGAGAGAAAGTAGAAATGAAAGGAATATGAGTCTTCTTCAGATCCCTGAAAGGTATCTTGAAGAAATTAGCGAATAAAACAGACGAAAGGATCAAAAATTTCTTTATCCTACTACAAAATTAATTTAAAGGTAAGTTATTCGATTTTTCCCGGATCCCATAAAGGTATCTTTGAAAGAAATCAGAATATGAAGGAAGAAAAAAGAAACATAAGTTAAAGTTAGATGAAGAACCAAAGAGAAAGATGGTACTCCAGATCCCAAATAATGGAATCTTAGAGTAAAATCGAGAGAAAGTAGAAATGAAAGGAATATGAGTCTTCTTCAGATCCCTGAAAGGTATCTTGAAGAAATTAGCGAATAAAACAGACGAAAGGATCAAAAATTTCTTTATCCTACTACAAAATTAATTTAAAGGTAAGTTATTCGATTTTTCCCGGATCCCATAAAGGTATCTTTGAAAGAAATCAGAATATGAAGGAAGAAAAAAGAAACATAAGTTAAAGTTAGATGAAGAACAAAAGATAAAGATGTTACTCCAGATCCCAAATAATGGAATCTTAGAGTAAAATCGAGAGAAAGTAGAAATGAAAGGAATATGAGTCTTCTTCAGATCCCTGAAAGGTATCTTAAAGAAAATTACGAATAAAATAGACGAAAGGATCGAAAATTTCTTTATCCTACTACAAAATTACTTTGAAGGTAAGTTATTCGATTTTTCCCGGATCCCATAAAGGTATCTTAGAAAGAAATCAGAATATGAAGGAAGAAAAAAGAAACATAAGTTAAAGTTAGATGAAGAACAAGAGAGAAAGATGTTACTCCAGATCCCAAATAATGGAATCTTAGAGTAAAATCGAGAGAAAGTAGAAATAAAAAGAATGTGAGTCTTCTTCAGATCCCTAAAAGGTATCTTGAGAGAGCATTTGTTAATGAAAAAATATTGGGGATCCCCGAATATCAGTTGTTTTTGTGTTGGTAGAACTGTTCGCTTAATGCGCTGATGTCCTGAGTAAACAACGCTTTAAAGTTGATCAAGACTGCTACGAAAAATTTTGTTCATTTTTATTGTAGAACCTACGAATGTGCCCAGTTTCAAAACAATTGTTGATGCTTCCTTAGGTTCACTTCTTAGTAACGTAGTAAAAACCGTACAGAGATAATATCATCTTTTCTGAAGAACTGTTCGGAGAACTGAAACTCAAAATGTTTTATAGATTTATAAAAATTACTTGTTTGCTTAGACATGTTATTTGAGGTTAGAAAAAATCCTGACATGATGTTTTAAATATAATTGTATCTGCAAAATTGAAATTGGGCTTTGAGACTAAGCGCCAATGACGCAACAATTTTCCCAACAGTTTTTCAGTAAGATTTCAATGTTCATAATAAAATTCAAGTAAATACACTTTAAGAAAAATTAAATACTCAATAATAGGATGAGAGTTCAAAAAGGGATTAATAAAAGAAATATAAGAAAAATAAATAACTTTTGAAGCTATTTTAACGAAATCATAAAAAACGGGATAAAATTAATATGGGATTTATAAACTTTTTGACTGTACTTAAGAGTACCCAAATAACTGTAAACGAAAAACATAATTAGAATATTAAAGAACTTAAGAAAATAATATTTAAAGGCAGAGGACCAGAAAAAAAAATGAAAACAATGAATTACTATTATATTGATTCCTCTGCGTACCTGATTTGGCCTCCTCACCTGGGTCAATGCCTCCATTCTCTGTTTTAATTGCTCTTCCATTTCAGGCATTTTCGCATACTGAGCCAATTTTTGCTCGGCTAATTCCAATTTTTCCTGAATTGCATTGATTTTTTCTTCTTGCAACTGTAGAAATTTATATTAAAAATAAAGAAAGTTAAAACAATTTTGTTAATTATATGAGTTTTTAAAATACAATATGAGATAATTGCCTTAAGTTGAGCTTCTTTGTGTTGCAATTCCTGTTCTAGTTTCTCATTTAAATCGTGTAAACTAATAGATTCACGTTGAGCGTTAAGATATCGTTTCTCGAGAGTGACAATTCTCTCTTCTTGATCTTCTTTTTGTGCAACATTTTCTCGTAAGTCTCTTTGTAGCTTAACATTTGTTTCTTGGGATCTTAAAAATTCTTTTTGGGCCTTTGATAAGTTTTCCTCCAATTCCGTTATTCGACCACTTAATTCTCCAATTCTACGTTGCCAAGTACTTATCTCTACATTCTGGAAGAAACGATTTTTTTTCTATTATTCATACTTTGGATATACAAGAAGTTGGAAATTTGGAATTATTAAAAGTTTCAGGAAAACTTGATTTTTCTTCTTCTTCTTTTGTACCTTATTATGTTGTTGACTATCATCTGTTTGGCCATTTTCCTTAGGTCTATCGTCCACAGTCTTTGGTGGATATCCACTTATTTTATACTGCTGAAGCTAGAATGAATTGAGCAATATAAGAAATTGTGTTTAAGGTGTATCTCTTTGAAAAATTATTTTTGTAGATGTGTTTCAAAAAACGTAGAAGACAATAATTACCTCTTCTTTGGTATGTGCTAATTCTTCCTCTAAACTAGCGTTTTTCTCAAGAGCTACACGTAACCTTTCTCGCACCTAAAATACGAAATAGAAATTGTTATTGTCCACACGCTTCACAAATATTAAAAGAAATCTTTTATTAAGTGGGGGATGCAATTATTTATTGGGATGCGAAAAGAAACAAATTCGTACCTTTTCATCTAATGCCTTGTGGTGCTCAAATAAACTTTTTAATGCTTTTAATACTTCCACTTCTGATGATACGCCTGACTGAGCAGCAGCTTGCCTTTTTACAACAGTCATACGCAGGGATCTCTCGTGACGTGAGACTAAGCATTCCAAATGCTCAAGCAGCAACTGTTGAAATATTTTTTTTGTTTAGAAATATTCAACAAATTCTTTCAAAATCTCCAAACTTCCATGAACAGAAATTTTTAAACACATTCTTTATTATACAGCGTTTTTGCATGGTTTTTAATCAAGATTATAAATTTTCAATGTAGCTTATTTTGTCGAGGTAAAAATAGGCAGAATTTTGTCAAAAGAAATATTTTTTTACAAAAATTCTAGCATGTTATGCTCGGCGAATATTATTCCCATAATTGTGAAAATAAAAATGAACGGAAAATAAGATTTATAGCCTCTTAATTAAAAATTGTTATTCCAACATGCACCGGAGGCAAAATCCCCCATAAACAGGACGTGGCAAAAAAATAGAAGCCCTTAAATATATATTTTAGTTGCCATGCAACCTGGAGAACCTGTAAATGTCAGGGAATTTTATATATCTTGAAAAAACCTGGAAAAGTCAGGGAATTTTTATCGAAATCCTGGAAAACTGTTCTTTTCTAATGCTATTCAGCGTTTAGTCATGAAATCTAATTTTAAATACAAAAATATTTCAAACTTAATTATTCAATTTTAGAAGAATTGCGTTTACAATTTTTATAAGTAGATCGATTTCAAAAGGTTTCAATTCTAAAATTAGTTGAATTTTTGAATATATATTTAATTGATTGTTCAAAATAATTGATATACAGAAGAATTTTCAATAATTGAAAACACTAAAAAAATTAAATTTGGAAGAAATTACAAATGTATTTGTAGAAAAACAATTAATTTCTAAAATTTTAATAAAATTCTTGGCAAAATTTAATTTACTTTCAAAAACTTTCCTCTATTTAATAATTTTTATTATCTACAACTTTAATACAATTTCCCAAATGAATTTAATTATTTAAAAGAATTTTTTTTAATTCAATTACTTTCAAAAATTAAAATAAATTTTTTTGCAAAATTCAATTATTTTCAGACGTTTTGATAAAATTCTTTGTAGAATTCAATTTTAAGAAATTTTAATAAAATGTTTTGCAAAATTTAATAATTTTAAGGAACTTTTATAAAATTCTTTTAAAAAAATTAAATTTTGAAGCAATTACAAATGTATATGTAAATAATCAATTTATTTCCAAAATTTCAATAAAATTCCTGGCAAAATTTAATTTACTTTCAAAAACTTTCCTCTATTTAATAATTTTTATTATCTACAACTTTAATACAATTTCCCAAATGAATTTAATTATTTAAAAGAATTTTTTTTAATTCAATTACTTTCAGAAATTGCAATAAAATTTTTTTGCCAAATTCAATTATTTTCAGGCGTTTTGATAAAACTCTTTGTAAAATTCAATTTTAAGGAATTTTAATAAAATGCTTTGCAAAATTCAATAATTTTCAGGAATTTTTAGAAAATTCTTTAAAGAATTGAATTATATTCAAGAATTTTCATAAGATTCTTTGCAAAATTCAATTATTTCCAGGAATTTTAATAAAATGCTTTACAAATTCAATTATATTTTCAGGAATTTCAACAAAATTATTTAAAGAAATTCAATTATTTTTTAATTCATTTTTATACAATTAATTAAATTTCTCGAAAAATGTAATTATTCTTAAAAATTTCTATTAAAATTTGTCAAGAGAAGTAAATTTATTATTTAAAAATATGTTGATAAAATTCTTCATGAAAATTCAATTTTAAGAGATAGTCATTGTTTAATATAATTTTATTATTTAAATAATTGTAATTTTTGGAGATTTTTCTAATAAATATTGATTTAAAAATAAATTTCAGGTAAAATTTAGATTATATCGTTGAATATTAAAAGCAATATAATTCATGGATTTTTAGAAATAATTCAATTTTAAAAAGGTTTCAAATTAAAATCTTTGAAAATTTAAATTTTTCATATTTTTAATTAGAATTTTTTTCAAAAAGTTTAATTGAATTTTCTTTCAATTATTATTTTTATTTTCTAATACCTATCTAATTGAAGAATTTTCTAATAATCGAAATTTTACATAAAGTTGAATTGTAAAGAAATTTATTTGATAATTCTGAAAAAAAAACATTTTTCAAAAATTATTTTTAAAAAAACATTGATTTAAAGACGAATTTTAGTTGATCACTTTAGCAATTAATAATTGAGTTAAAAATTGCAAAAGTTTTGACTGAAAATCAGGGAGTTATTTAATTTCGTAAAATATAAATGTTGTTTTGAAAACCTGGAAAAATTCCCTCCTTCTTAACCGGGAAAACCTGGAAAAATCAGGAAATTTGAAAGTCGAGCAAAAGTGTGTCTATCCTGAATTATCTTGTGACAAAACGTATTAAACGCAAGTTGTTGGGCTTAAAAAATATTTATAAATTTTAAAAACACTTTTTTTAGTCCAACAACTTGTTTTAAACGAAGTTGAAGTTCACAACGTTTATCAACGGAAAAAAATTTGTTTAATGCAATAAAATATTATTTTTAAGTTAATGTTTAATTGTACAACAATTATTATCAAAACATAAATATCAATTTTTTTGTTTAAATTTTTTTCTGTCAATATTAATGCCATATTTTTAAATAAATTTAGTTAGTGAACAATTTTTTTTTCGTTGATCAACGTTGTGGACTTCAACTTGATTGTTTTAAACATTTTGCCACAAACTACACATATTTTTTAAGATCTTTATGATATGATTAATAAATATTAAATAATTATATTGACCTAATCAGGGTGTCCACTATTTTCATTCAACAAAATTCCCGGTTTTTCCCGGTTATGACCTAATTTTTTCCCTGTTTTATTTTTCCATAAAATTTAAATTTAAATTTGATTTCGAACATAAATAAATAATAATTTTAATTGAAAATTTGGAAAATAATTTTTTCAATTTTTTCAAAATAATCTTGTCTGTTTATAATTATAATTGGAAATTTTCTTTTTCAAGTTTATTACAATTCTATTGATAATAATTGAATTTCTGCAAAGAATTTTACTATTTACAAAAATAATTGAAATCCTTCCAATGAATGATATTATTTATGAAAATAATTTAATTCCTGTGAAGAATTTTATTACAATTTAAAAAAAAGCAGTGATAATTAATTATTTACTTAATAAGTAATAAACATTAAATTTGCTTAAGAAATGACAAATATCATTTATTTGAACATTCAGAATTTTGAAATTATAAAAATTTAGGAGAAGTTCAATAATTATAACTATGAAATAATAATAGAATAATATAATTTTTAGAAGCAAAAAATTGATTTAAAACTTTAAGAAGAACTTTATATTTTAAAAATAAAATTATAATTACGCTCACTAACTTCCCTTGATTATTTTCGAAAAAAAATTAAAATTCTTTCAAAGAATTAAATTATCTAAAAATAAAATGTAAAGAAATTTCAATTATTTCAAAAATTTTCAATTATGTATTTGCTTAGAAAAATTAAATTATCTTGCAACAATGGAATTGAAAAATTTCAACAATTTTATTTTTCAGAATTTAAAAAAAAAATTTGCGAGAATTCAATTTTAATAAAAAAATTTGAAGTGCATATCTTTTTTTTTTAAATTGACTAATAAAAATTTTAATTATTAATCTTCGCACTAAGAAACATGAATTCATTAAAATGTGACTATAAAATCCAATTATTAAATTAAAATACTTTGAAAATTTTATTTGTTAAAAAGTTTCTAAAGAAATTCTTTAAGAAATTCAATTACATATTTTCAGTCGAATTTCACAATATTTCTATTAACGCCATAATTTTTTTAAATTTATTTACATAATCTGTTTAAATTAGTGCTTGATTTTTACTATCAAATTAATTTTTTTTAACTAATTCAAAGTTAGAGAAGAGTATAAATATCTATAAAAAGTGAAATAAAAAGTAATTTTTTTAAAAACAAGTTAAAATAATAAAACTTTTTTAATTTTGGTGAAAAAATTCCCGGATTTGTATAAAAATCCCGGTTAATTCCCGGTTAAATTAAATTCCCGGTTATTTCCCGGTTTTCCCGGTTAGTAGACACCCTGTTAATTCTCTTGATGGTAATAATAATGTATTTATTCCCCATAAGAGCTTTCCAGCAAGTTTGATTTTCGTGAAAAAAACAATAATATCTCTATATATTTATATACTTATTTACTGCTCCAAATAGTGTCATCATGAATTATTAAAACTTATAGTCGTCATTAATGTTCCATATTCGAACGATAATTTGCGAACCACTTCAGGAATTCTTATCCATAGGAGAAAAAAGCAAAAAATTATACCACTTGAAATAAGATTAAAGAATAAAAAACAATTGAAAATGTACATCTGAAAATCAACTAAGACGAACAATGAAAATACTAAAAAAAATAAAGAATAACTCACTCTAGTATTATTTCGCTCAGCTTTCAATTCTGAAATTTCCTCTTCTTTCTCCAAAATGCTTTCTCGAGCGGATGTCAATTCTTTCGTCAATTGAGAAAATTCCTGTAAAAATATATGCGAATATGTAATATGCAGAATTAATTGTTAGGCTTAAGGTTCGAATAAAATTTACCCTTTAAGGTCCGATTTTAATTATATGAGTAGGTGGGAAAAAGAAAATATTATGCCTAAAGTTACCTGAGGCACACTTGCTGTAATTTGTCGATTTAAAGCATCTCGTTCCTTCTCTAATTCTTGAAGTCTTGATTCTGCCTCTTGTAGCCTTTCCTGACTTTCGCGCAATGAGTCCATCAACTTATCTCTCTCGTCCAGCATAGAAACCATGAGTTGCTCAAAATTAGCATCTTCTCCAGAGAACTGAGAGCTTCGCTGGCTAATACTATCTTCCACGATAGTTGGCATTACGTCACACATCATATTCCACATTTTGTGAAACTAATTTGCTTCTGTATTATTCCAAACTATTCAAATTATTCTGAAAAAAAATTGTACAATATTGAAGATTAATTTCTGTATAAATATTTTTATTAACAAACAAACAAAAATTATTTATGACGTTTCAATGGTACGGGTTTTCGGGGCAATTTACACTTTTTGTTATTTTAAATTTCTGAAAAACTGATATCATATATTAGTAATTAGCGAAAACAGGAACAATCTTGAGTAATTTGTATTATTACAAAAGATTTTGTAAACTAAACTAAGCATATTTGGGAAAGTTTTTTCTATGCTTGTACAAAAAAACTTTCTAATATATTATCGTACAATATTAACATTACCACAATATTGAAAATAGTTATTTGTTGTATACATTTTTTTAATCGAATTTTATTTTTACAGATTTTCTAAATATTATAAATACAGAAATTACAGTAAATTTCATACTATATGAAGCTACTAGGAATACTATGAAAATATTGTAGAATAAATAATTTTTATAATTTATATGAAATCTAATTATAAAATTTAGCAATTTAGTATTTTTCACATCAAAAATTTTCATTTTGTACATAAAATACTTTTACAAAATTTTATATCAGGAGGGTCACAAGTTTCAGTTTATCAATTCCCTGATTCCCTGATAATAAAATTATTTTCTCTGCAAAAAATTTTTTTGTTTACAGAAAAATATGAATGTTTATGGAAAATGAGTAAAATTTATGAAATTTAATCATCTTTTTTTGTAAATATGATGAAAGATGGTGAAAAAAACAATTCTAAAAAATTAAGTAGTTTTAAAAAAATCTTAATGTCTATTTTTCGAAAAAAATTGAATTTCTCAAAAGAGTTTTTGTAATTATTTAAAAAAAAGCCGTAACAAATTTTTTTTTTGATGAATTTTTATATTGACATGATTTTTTCTCCAAAATGTTAAAAATAATTCTAAAATGTTATTATTTTTTGTAGGCATGCATTTGAAGTTTCGAAAATATATCATTAAACGTTCTAAAGGTATTAAATTAAAAAAAAAACTAGAAGCTAGTTTTCATTTTTAAACTTATACACGTTTAAATATTTTCCATTAAAATTTTTGATAATTCAATTATTTTGAATGTTTTGAAATTAAATTCTTGAAAAGTTGATTTTTTTTTAATTCCAAGAAAGTACTGGAAAGAATTCATTATTTTCAATTCAAATTTATAAAAATTTTAATTATTCAAAAACCTTTTTAATTGTATATTTTGAAAATTTAAATAGAAAAGTGATTCAAAAATGATTCAAAATTAATCTTTCCAAGATTTGTTTACAGTTATTTTTCGCACTATAAAAATCGAAGTGAGTTACATTTAATACAAAAAAAAATTTACATATAATTTTATAATTTGAAGTTATTGTATTATTATTGTTATTATTATTATTATTATTATTATTATTATTATTATTATTATTATTATTATTATTATTATTATTATTATTATTATTATATTATTATATTATTATATTATTATATTATTACAATATTTACACTGAAAAAAATTCTGGTTAACCTGAACAGAAAAAATCTACACTGATAGAAAATGTGTATTAAATTCTGTAAAGTACTTTTACAAAATTTAATATATACTTTTCTTCAGTGTGGAAAATCTGTAAAAAAAAGATTCGATTAAAAACTTGTAAAAAATATTTATTTTCAATATACTTACCTTTCGAGTAAATGATGATCATTAAACTGCAATTTCCATTAAATAACGATTATTGTAATGATTATAATTAGGAAGGAGTTATGCGTCCCAAAATTTTTGTTGTCAGTCAAAATTAATGCGATTCTTCATTTACACGCTTTTTTTACTCTCCAATTCTGAATAAATTTAGATTCACTATGTTTCAAAAGTATTTAACGTAAAAAAAATTGTATACACTCAAAATAAGTGAAAATTCACTTATAAAAAAAAATTGAATTTCACTTCTTCTAAATGCAATGTACTTATTTTTTTAAGTAGAAGACTTTTCACTTATTTAGATTTAGAGAGTAAAAAAAGCTGTTTGTATATATCAAAGTATTGGCTCCAATTGCAAGAAATTTGTTATGAAATATTTCTACGAAACATGATAGTAACATTCATTTTTTGCTTCCTGATACATCTCTCATTTCTTTCTTAAACTTGTCTCATGGTGTCAGATGTTAATAAAAAGCAGATTTTTATTCGCACGCAATATTCGTACTACAAAAAAAAATATTTTCTTTTATAGAAGCAACAAAAAATAGCTATTTTTATTTTTCTTAAGAAACTATTTAACAGATCATGTTGAAAAAAAAACAATAACTGCCTTCTGCTTAATTAACAGTCTTTATACTTAATAAGACATAATGGTTTTCTTGAAAGTTTTTTTTATTTTTTGAATTTAAAACTTTAAACAAGTAAAAGAAAAAGAAATTCAATTTCCTAGAACTTAAGCAATTAAAAGTTGCATTTGAATAAATATTACAAATTTTGTTGTCAATAAGAAGTATTTGTTAAATATTAGTTTTAATCGTTTCATATTGACAGGAAATTGTAATTTTTATTCAAATGCAACTTTTAATTGATTGAAATAGTGATTTAATTCGAAAGTTGAAAAATTTCTACAAATTGTTAGTTAATTGACAGAACAACACTTTGTTATCTGGCAATGTTAAAAATCATCAGAGCTAAATTTTTGGTGACGGAATAGAAAACTATTTTATTTAGTAAAAAAACATATATTTAATTTAACATAAAATATATTAATGTACTTATTTTTAAATATTAGCTTAAATATTTAGTGCGAATGATTTTACACTAAAAATCTAAAACTATCCTTTAAAAAAATATTCTAGTTATTTAAATGTAACTACATGCAATAGAAAATATTCTCAAGACTTAAAAACAATTTTTGATTAAATAATAAATAATTATATTTGTTGTTTCTAGCGGTTTACTCCGCCATCCGGCTAAAAGAATTCGTCATCTTATAATTACAATTTGATTTTTAAAAAAAGTATTTATAATCCTAATCACAGAATTGGAATCGAAAAATTTTTGCTTAAAAGAATTTGTAGATAAAGTGCAGATTCACTTCAATGCTTAAGCATTGGCGTATTCTTAAAAAAAAATTACCATAATAATTTTTATAGCTTAGAATAATCAACACCGTAAAATCATTCATCTTTTTGTAGGAGAAAAAACTGTTTTTGTTTAATTTATTACGAAATAAAGTCATTTGAGGAGAAAAAAAAATGAAATTCACTATTTAATACATTTTTACAAAATATTAATTAATTGGTAATTTTTAAGGTAAAAAATGTTAAATTAAATTAAAAGAATTTATTTATTTAAAAGAATAATTAAAAGAAAGACAATTATTACCTTAGAACGAGAATTCCACACTCATGATCATCTTTGAATCTCAAGATTCGAACTAGTGCAGCTGACAAAACATGAAACACTGTCACTTCAATAATGAAGGGTTAACAATGTCGGATTATAAGGATAAATCCAGCAATGTTGTATATTTAACACTCGCGATACAAGACTTCACTTTATCAATTGGCCTCCATGTCCTTTTAAAGTTCAGGTTACCGGATTTCCACATACAATAGACTTAAGTATCAACTGTTTAGGCGTTACCAAAGAAAAAAACTCAAAGAAATACTTCTTTTACCTGTCATTAAAAGTATGAAAATAAACATATTTTAATGCATTGATATATAGCCAATATAGACACACATGCGTAACACATGCACTCACACACTCACACGCACGACTTGTCGTCGATATAAAAATATGCCTATACAAATTATCAACTTTAAATCAAACATCAAATTCCAAGTCTCACACTAAACTCTGCATAGATTCTTTCTAAATAACACAATCAAGCCGGCTAGAATGTCGGGAAACTATATATTCCCTTTTCAGTTAAAATGACAAAAATACTTTCAAATATCGAAAATAATGTTAATTAAATGCACTTCTAGTTTCGATTCTCTCAATGCTACTTGTTTTCTAAACAGCGAAGGCATTATTGGGTGTACGGCTTTTGAAAATTATTGGAATTTTTTTTAGAGGAAAAAAAAAAAGAATGCACAATGCAACTGCAAATGTCTATCGACCCTAAAAGACAAGACAGTCGTCGGTTGTCACTCGACATTACACTGACTTTACAATTGAAAAAGGAGAATGTAAATCAATAGGCAAAGTAAAAGGATAATCTCTGCAGTGTCTAATAGTTGCTGTGCAATAATTTAACATTTTTTTTTTTTTTATTAGAAAACTAACATTGACACACCTTTCATTCACTAGTTCACTTTGGCTACTCTACTGCTGGGGCTACACGCTAGGGCATTTACGCACTAACACTACTTTAGACATCGGGTTCTGTCACAATCATATATATATAAACAGGACTCTAGAATATATAGTGGGAGGAGGAGGAGGGTCGTATTCTGTCCAAGAGCCTTGGCACTTCTCAATTATGAGCGCTGCGATCAAATAGGCTGAATTTTAGTTCGGTCAATTTTCAATGTATGCACTTTAATGTCCTTTTCTGGCACGCACGTTCACGTGGGTTGGACAAGGACAGAACGTAAAGGTGTCTGCATCGATGTGATTTGGATTATTGTCCAGAACGGAAAATACACTTTTACAGCTGTTCGTTAAGGGGAAAAGTGAGTTCGAAAAGAACGGACAGAGATATATTTGCGTTCTTTTCTATTGTGCGTTGGTCTTTACAACTGCTTCGCAAAAATCGTTCATTAACGAGACATTTGAGACAGCAAAGTGCCACTTGCCCACTTTCTATATTATTTATAGTTCGTGTCAATAATTCCAACTGAATTCTGCTTTTCTATTGGCTGATTTTTTTTTAAAATGTAAATAGTTTCAGTAAGGGAGCGTTCAGACCGCCGCATGCAAAACTTTTGCATGCAGGTTGCCATGGTAGCGTTCAAGAGTGAGAGAGATAGTAAGTTATTCTATCTCTCTCACTCTTGAACGCTACCATGGCAACCTGCATGCATAAAGGCCAACGCAGAATAGAATCTTTAACCGGAACCGTAAGAATGAGTTAAAGAAGGATAGGTAAATTGTTTATCCTTCTTTAACTCATTCTTACGCTTAAGATTGCGGTTCCGATTAAAGATTCTATTCTGCGTTGGCCTTTAACCGGAACCGCGATCGTAATGCTGATTCTACACTTCCCAGTCGCTCCGCTTTTTCGTGGCGCTTCGTGTAAGACAGAAAAAGAATGATATAGTCTCTGTCTTTTTCTCTCTCACGCAAAGCGGAGCGACTGGGAAGTGTGGAATCAGCATAACCGTAAGCGTGAGAATGAGTTAGAGAAGGATAACTTAACTTTCATTTATTTAAAAATTGCGAATTGTTAAAAAATTAAAATATATGAATTATCCTTTAGCCTATAGAAATATTTTTTCCAAAACCTACACATTGGAAACTTTTTTTTTTCCAAATTCCCCAGAAAATTATTCCTAGATATAGAAGCAGCTTCTGGGGAATTGAATATTTGTGAAGCTTTTTGTAGAAACACCCTTTTAGCCAGGTGTGAACGCAATTTCGACATTATTCGATAAATTTTTTTCTACCGACAAAGAGAGTGTAAATTTTTTCAGCAAGCCGCCTTATTATATTTTATTTAAAAAAAGGTTTTTTTTCTTTATTTTTGCAACACAGAATTTTTAAATGTCAGAAGTTTTCTTGAACCGAAATTTCTTCTTAATCGAATTTTGATTTCACCGAAATATTATTTAACGGCCATTACATTTGCGCAATTTTGCTTTTGAATTACTTAAATTTATTACCTCACTTTTCTGCAATTTAATCGAACATAATTTTTTGTTTGTCATATGCTAAAAATAGACGATTTTATGTGACAACATTTTTATATGGGCAAATTTCTACTTTACCGACAGTATAGAAATCTCGTTTTTCTGTCAATATACATAGACAAAAGTTTGTCTTTTGGACAGTTGCACAAACATTGGCACTTATTGACTGTTTTCAAGTAAACGATGGTCCAATCATTAATAACATTCTGTTGGAACTAACCAATCACCATTAACCTGGAGTTAATTCGGGCGAGTGTCGAAAACAGCCATTGCAGACGCTCCTTAAAGGTACCGTCCCATGTCAGCGTGAAACGGGAAACGGAAAACGTTCAACCAATAAGAATTTTCTTTTAGAATTATTTCCATTGAATCGGAAGTTGCTATTGGCTAAACGTTTTCCGTTTTCCGTTTTCACGCTCACATGGGACGGCACCTTTAGAGTGCTATTAGAACGCAAGCATGTGAACGCTACCCTTAGGGTACCTTAGGGGTGAAGGGTGTAGCTAGTTTTACTAAAACATAAAGATGTTTTTATATTCAGTATAATTTTTCTGCTGTAATTATTTAAATAATCTATGAAGTTCTTAGTATTCTTTAACATTGTTTTCGCTTTTCTTTTCTTTTTGCAGCCTAAAAATAATTCGCAAGTTTTTGCAATTTGAAAGTACGCGGTATAGAAAATGGTCGCACTGATCTGTGATTGGTTGACTTGAGAATATTATTCTGCGCGTGGGGAGACCTTGGTTTTCCCTCACTCTTCTCCAGTTTTCTGTCATACGTCAGTTGAAATCAGCTGACGGATAGTTTCTGTTGTGAATTCTTAGAAGGTAGAATTTAGACAAATTATTTATCTCCCGTAGCATTTTATTGTTGATTTTCATAATTCGTGTGTCACAATCAAGTTTTTTTTTTGCGAATTCGTGCTTTTTCACTTAGAGAATAATATCTATCATTTCGGGACAAACTTTGTAAAACCCATTTTAATGTTATAGGCTCATAATATATGTATACAAACCTTCAACATTTTTCTCTTATGTGTCAATCGTTAGTATCAGGTATTTAAACATTGCAAAGTAAGTGGTTTTTATTTTCTCGCAATTACATGCGAACTAATGAGCTTGGTGGGAGATATAATGCGTCATTACGTACTTTGATATTTATAATAGTATCTGTTTTATAGTTGTGTCTGTATGTCATTTTATTTCGATTTCTTTTTCATACAGCCCCACAATTTTCCACTTTAAACGTTCACGATAAATGACGTCTATGCGCTTTGAGAAGGTACATTATTTTCTCTAAAGAGTCTAAAGTCTTTTAAAACGCATATTCTCTTCAAGCACTTAAAATTTTTATTTGTTTAACAAGCAAATTTTAGCTTTTTGGTAAAATTTTCATTTTATTGGAAATTTGAATAAAAAATATGTAATTTTTATTTTCCGATCGATAAGTGTTTTGAAGCCTATTTTCTGGCAAATATTGATCGTTGGTGTTGTGTTTGAAAAATTTATTTTGACAGAATAAAAGTGTATTTTTTTTTTAATTGTTAAAACGAATGTCATAATAGTTCATTTGTTTTACTTGATACTATTTTTAAGACAAAGTGTATACGGCTTTTGTATGTATACAGTTTCGTAATAGTGAACGAGAACTGTTTTTGGATCTTGTGAAATAATATATATTACGTTTTAACATATAGCATCAATAAGTTCTTTATTTCAATTAGATTCGTTTTAAAGTATTACTTCAGTGTTTGTGAATTCTTTGTTACGAGTGAACAATTTTTACGGTATAAAAAAAGAATTTTCATAGTGCAGTCGAATTTTTATTTTGACATATATATTAGAGATATTAGATTTTGACGTTTATTCGTTTGATATGTGTATAGCGTCATTTTGAAGCGAAAATGAAGTATCGAATTCGATACTCACAAAGTGCTAACGGAACCCGGAAATATTTTCTGAAATAAGTGCCAAAAATAAAATTTATCTCAGTTTTTCCCTCTTGTAACATTTTTGCGTCAATGGAATTGTTATATTTATTTTTTAAATTAGTTGTTTTTGATATTTCGTGGATGACGTAATTTTTTTTTTAAGTTCATAGTAAAGTGAAAGATAAATTTTTCATGTATATTATAGAAAAGGACCTCTAAAAAATTACACTCTCTTTTGTGACCCTTTTTCAGGTTATATTGTATATACAGGTTCAGTTGTTTCTTAATTACGCTTTTTGTTGACTTTTAAATGTAGGCGTTCATAAACTGTTTTTTTTAATATTTTTAAGTTCTGCGTAAAACTAAAGATAAAGAAATCATTTAACCTTCAAAATTTACTCACTTTTTTTCTAATCATCTATTTTTACAAAATCAACAAGACGAGAATTTTCAACAAAATATTTTTTTCGTATAAAAAAATTTATATTACGTACAATGAAGTGAATTCAATAATAATATTATGTTATAGTATTCATTAAGGCATAGGTGCTATAATTATGTTGCGTAATTAATTTGTCACTTGAGAATTGTATCAGATTAATAATAATAATCTTGACACTTATTACAATTTTCAAAAATTAACTTTTAATGAATTTTAATTGCAAATTTTTAAGATAAATTGAATTCTCAAAATTTGAATGAAAAATCTTAAAAGCGAAAATTCAAAAATATGTTTGTTTTTAAAAAAATTCACCTTTCAATTGTTTGAAAATTTTTTTTGCAAATAAAGAACAATAATTACTTAAATATTTATTTTACAAAAGTTATTAAAATTTGGAAAAATTAATTTGGAAATTTTTTTAAAATTAGGTTTTTGAAAAATAGTAATTAAAATTTTTTAAAGAAAAAAGTACTTGAATTCTCAATAAAAATTTTAACAAATTGAAACAATTGGAAATTTTGTAAAATTTTCTATTTTAAAGAATTTTATTTTTTCCTCTTTAAAAATTGTCTTTAAATATAATTATATCATTTTATGAATTTACAAAAATTATTCTATTTAAATAATTTAATATTCTCGTAGTTGAATTCTAATAGGAATTGATTGAACAAAAATTTCAGGTAAAATTAAAAAAAATAATTGAATTTTTAAACCGTTATAACAGGAATTTTAGGAATTAATAAAATGTTAAAAGGTTTTTAAATTAAATTCCTTGAAAATTTAAGGGAAGCAAAAGTTTAAAAATCTTTAAATTTTTGTTTTAAAAAATTATTAATAACATTATTTTTCTTTAAAAATTTCTAAAGGTTTTCAATAATTTTATTTAAAAATATATTCTAAAAAAATAATTGAATTTTGGATGAATTACAGTTGCAAATTTTAGAAATAATTATATTTCATGGGGTTTTTCATTGAAATTATTTGAAATTTCAAATTCCTTGGGAAAAATAAATATGAATAAGTTTAAAAATTTTTATTTAACAAAAAGTATTGAAGTTTTTAAAAATTTAATTCGGAAATTACGTAAAATTGTTTCTTGAAAAAATGAAACAAAAATTTTTTAAAAATACTTCTATTTCCGAAAATATTTTTAAAAAATTGAAACAATTGAAAATTTTGCCAACTTTTGAAATAAATTTTGAATTTTATCTCAAGTTGTTGTTAGAAACATTTTGGAATTTAATATACGAGTTGTTGAAATAATTAAATTAAATGAAAAACCGTAAGAAAAATTATAATTTTTGAGAAATTAAGAATTTTCATTAAATTTGGAAAAGCAAATTTTAATATTTAATTGTAACAACAGTAACATGTTAGTAAAAAGTAACAAGGTTTTCTAGTTTTTTGAATAATTCAATGTTTCTTGAAATTTAATTTTTATACATAATTATATCAACAAATTTTTAAATAATTGAATTTTTTCGACAAATTTTAATGAAATTTTTCAAAGAAATATTACATTTTTTGATAAGAATTCGATAAAAATTTATGAAAAATAATTAAAATTCTGCGATGAATTTTTTTATTTATGAAAATAATTTATGTTTTATTATTTCTGGAAATAATAAACTATTTGCGTAAAATTTTAAAATAAATTTTGTTTAATAATTGAATTCTGTAGGGAAATTTTATTAAAATAGAATGAAACATTTTGAAAAATAATTCAAATTTTGACAAGAATTTTATTAAAATTTTTAATAGTAATAAAAATTTCAGAGACAAGAATTTAATTACTTTTGTATAAAAATAAATTTTTTATTAAATTTAACGCTTAAAAACTGAATTTTCATAAAGAATTGTTTCAATAAATTTTTATATAATAATTCAATTCCCTAGAGAAAATTTAATAAAATTTTTAAGAATAATTTCCTTTTTTCGAGAAATTGGAAAAAAAATTGTACATGTTCTTAAAATAATTGAAATTCTGACAGGAATTTTATTAAAAGTTTTGAAAATAAATGAATTTCGGAGAAAACTTATATTCTTTATGAAGATAATTAAAATTTTGACGAGAAATTCGAGTAAAATTTTATTAAAAATAATTGAAATTCAGCAATGAGTTTTATGATTTATGAAAAAAAATGAACTCCTGAAAAGAATTTTATTATTTTTGTTTATAAAAGTAATTGAATGATTGCGAAAAAATAATTAAATTTAATGAAAAACCGTAAGAAAAATTATAATTTTTAAGAAATTAAGATATTTCATTAAATTTGGAAAAGCAAATTTTAATATTTAATAGTAAATAATAATAAAAATATAAAAAATGACTAAAAATGTCAATATTCAAATTTTCGATCAAATATTTGTATCGATTCTAAAGTGCACCTCAGAATAGTTTTATGGCAATCGATACAGTCATTTTGTATAATTATACATGATTAAAAAAGAAGTAATGGGTCAAATCGATTTTTCAAACAATGGGTATGTCATTTTATTTTCAATTATACTTTTTTTAATGAAAAAAGAAAAAATTCGCCAACTTAATTTTATGGAGAATAAATAATAATTTGTATACTGAAAACTTATCAAACTTATTTCTCTTCTTAACGTCAAAAAGTGAAAAATTGTTCTTTAATTCTAACATTTCAAAGAATTAATTTTCTCCAATTTTAATTTAAGTATAATTGGAAGTTTAAATAAATCAAAATTAAATATAAGTAAACAACGATATAATTTCAGGAAAAAAATAAAATATAAATTGAAAATTGGAAATAAAAAATTGTCAATATTGCCGAACAGTCATGCATATTATAGGTTTGAGTAAAAATAGATATTTTAAAAAAAATAAAACTCAGGACATTTTGAAGGTTAAATGATTTTTTTTTATTTTTGTTTTTACGTAGAATTTAAAAAAAAATCTTTAAATAAGTTTTGAACGCCTACGTTTCGAAGTAAAAAAAAAAAGTATTATCAATAGAAGACTTGGACTTGTTATCTAACTTGACAAAGGGTCAAGTTAGAGAAGATTTATTTTAAAAATGATATATTTCATTTATAAACGCTTTTCATTTGGAAATTATCGAGTAATTAGTGAAATTTAATTCTTATCTAAAGCATTTTTCAGAAAAATTTTGTATATATATATATATATAGATTTTAACAAGATTATAAACTCTTTTTCTGACTGACATCACAGGTCTTTTATATTTTTTTACATATGACTTTAAATATAGATTGTGACTTGAGAATTTTACAAAATACTTGTGATTATTTTAACCCTCAAATGACATAGCGTTGCGAATTTATATTTCTGATTTTCAATTGCTTGCAACTTTGCCAAAATCATGTATATAGAAAACAATAATCTAGTCCACTATTTTTTATTTGAATAACACTTCTTTGCATCACTTGTTGGTATATACGAAAAGAGTGATTCAGATATATATCTGTATATTTATACTGTAAAATTAGTAATTGAGCAAATTTTTCTGCTAATTTTTATATTTCCAAATTTTTTCTAATTGCAAATTTTAATAATTTTCAGATAAGTACCAACTGGACCGAGATGTTGAACAGCTTAGCAAATTATTTACTTAGAAGTAGTGTTTCTGACAATTCAGAGCCAAGGGAAGATATAAATGTTGAAAACATTGATAACTACATCGCACAAACCAGGCTAAAACAAATTGAAGTTGAAGAAAATGATTGGATTCTCATTGACCGAACAGGTACTTTCTAAAAATCTTAACTCTACTCTCTGAATTTGAATTAGTAAAAATTGTTACTAATTTCAATTAGTGACTGACTTTTTGCTTTTGAATTAGTAAAATTTACCAATAAATAGTCATTTCTACTAATTTTTTTTGGTAAAGTTTACTAATTCAAAAGCAAAAAGTCAGTCACTAATTGAAAAGCAAAAAGTCAGTCACTAATTGAAATTAGTTAACATTTTTCCTAATTCAAATTTGGAGAGTATTTTGAGTATTTTTATTAATTCCTAAAATTCCCGTTATAACGGTTTAAAAACTCAATTATTTTTTTTAATTTTACCTGAAATTTTTGTTAAATCAATTCCTATAAGAATTCAACTACGATAATTGAATTATTTAAATAGAATAATTTTTGTAAATTCATAAAATGATATAACTTCAAAAATATAATTATATTTAAAGACAATTTTTAAAGAGGAAAAAATAAAATTCTTTAAAATAGAAAATTTTACAAAATTTCCAATTGTTTCAATTTGTTAAAATTATTATTGAGAAATCAAGTGCTTTTATCTTTAAAAAATTTTAATTACTATTTTTCAAAAACCTAATTTTTAAAAAATTTCCAAATTAATTTTTTCAAATTTTAATAACTTTTGTAAAATTAATATTTAAGGGCATTTAAACCATTATGACGTCACAGTTTGTTTATAGCGTTTGTTTTAATACTGTGACGTCATAATGGTTCAAATTCCCTTAACTAATTATTGTTTAAAAAGAATTTTAATTTTAATTTTAGACAATAATTGAATAAATTTTTTATTTTTATACTTAAATAATTAAATTGTTAAATTTTTTATTTAATATTGATTTAAGAATGAATTTCAGTTAAAATTTTTAGATTGTAATAGAATATTGAAAGCATAATAGACGTGGATTTATAGAAATAATAGAATTTTCAAAAGGTTTCAAATAAAATCTTTGAAAATTTGAATTTTTCATACTTTTAACAAACTAATCTACAGAATCAATTTTTTAAAAAATTTAATTCTATTTTCTTTTGAAATTATTTGAAGATTTTTTTTTCTAATGCACAATCGAATAATCGATGAAATTTTGTAAAATTCTCTTAAAAAACATGTGGACTTGAAAATTGTCAAAGAACATTTTGAAAAATTATTAAAAATAATTGATTTAAAGAAGAATTTTAGTTAAAAATTGTAGAAAATAGGAATCGAAATAATGATTATTTAAAAACTTGGAAAATTTTCGTTTTTAATCTGGAAAAGTCAGGGAATTCGATTTTTTTTTAAATTCTGAAAAATAAAATTGTTTAAATTTTTCAATTCCATTGTTGCAAGATAATTTAATTTTTCTAAGCAAATACATAATTGAAAATTTTTGAAATAATTGAAATTTCTTTACATTTTATTTTTAGATAATTTAATTCTTTGAAAGAATTTTAATTTTTTTTCGAAAATAATCAAGGGAAGTTAGTGACCGTAATTATAATTTTATTTTTAAAATATAAAGTCCTTCTTAAAGTTTTAAATCAATTTTTTGCTTCTAAAAATTATATTATTCTATTATTATTTAATAGTTATAATTATTTAACTTCTTTTAAATTTTTATAATTTCAAAATTCTGAATGTTCAAATAAATGATATTTATCATTTCTTAAGCAAATTTAATGTTTATTACTTATTAAGTAAATAATTAATTATCACTGCTTTTTTTAAATTGTAATAAAATTCTTCACAGGAATTAAATTATTTTCATAAATAATATCATTCTTTGGAAGGATTTCAATTATTTTTGTAAATAGTAAAATTCTTTGCAGAAATTCAATTATTATCAATAGAATTGTAATAAACTTGAAAAAGAAAATTTCCAATTATAATTATAAACAGACAAGATTATTTTTAAAGAATTGAAAAAATTATTTTCCAAATTTTCAATTAAAATTATTATTTATTTATGTTCGAAATCAAATTTAAATTTAAATTTTATGAGAAAAGAAAACCGGGAAAAAATTAGGCCATAACCGGGAAATAACCGGGAATTTTGTTGAATGAAAATAGTAGACACCCTGTTTAAGTTTCTAAAAAGTCTTAGAATTGTGTAACTTAATTTTACAGTTGAGGGTGCAACTTCTATGGATGAATCGTGGTATGTCACCCCACCTGCCTGTTTTACTCGAGCGAGTCCCGTTCATGTCGAAACGTCACCGCTGGAAGACCTGCTTATAGAGCATCCCAGCATGTCCGTTTACCGAACTGCTAAGCATCCCATCGTACCTGACACCTCTCTTCTTACGCCCATTGCCTTCGAGGAGATTGGCGAATCTACAATTCACGTTTCCGCCTCCAACTTACCGTGTGTTTTTGCACAATCATCCCATAAGCAAAGAGGAAACGTGAGCAATGTAGTAAACTCCCCTCGCAAACGAGAATACCGAATGACCAACAATGACAAAAACATTGAAATTGTCCAGCTTCGATCAGCTCAAAAGGTAAATCGATATACGAAGATTCATTCTTCTTTTTTTTTTTTTGTCATAGAGGACAAAAAGCAAAACATAAACGTTGATTACTTTGCAGATTCGAGAGAAACGCGCCACTCAGACATCGAAGAGGAATCGTCTCGAACGAGGGAATAAAGTAAGAGAATTCTCCAGTGTTAAGGGTAAGCAGCCAAGGCGCCAAGATCGGTTGCGCCTTAGGAACAGTGGGGCTAACAATGATCGGAAATGCTAGTCATTTAAAATTTTAAGCAAGAAGCGAATGCCTTGATTTTTCATTTAGGTGTTATTTCATGAAATGCAGTGAAGTATATTGTCTGAAAGAGTTATTATAAATTCTAAAGTTTACTTAAGGTGCATGAAGTATATAATAAGGATATCAGATTTAAATTTAGGCTTAGCAAGAAACAACAACCGATTAAATGCAATGTCAATATATGCTAATTTCAACAAACTTAGAAAGAGTTCACACAAAACACCTTGTCGTAATTGTCAGTCGACAGAAGAAAATCGCATAAAAATAGGCATAATTTTTTCTTTAACAGAAGGTATGAGATCTCATAAGAAGTTAAGCTTAGAAATTTTTACTTTTTCAAACATTAGTTCTTTGGGGAAATTGAAACATACCAATCGAATGGTATTATAATTTTCTTACGAATTGAAAATTCGTGCAAATTTTAGAAGATACTGTGTTTATATTTGACAAATCGGTGAAATTATTGATTATTATTGAATTTGAACTATTCTGCAATGCTAGTTTCTCGTGGGATGAATTTTAAAACATTTAAACTTGGGGTTTTTTCATTTGTGTCGAATTGAAAACTGTTGTCTTTCAAACGTTATTTCTAAATATTTTTGAAAAATTAATTCAGGGTTGCCACGCAACTTGGAAACTTGGAAAATCTGGAAATGTCAGGGAATTTTATAAAAATTGAAAAAAAACCTGGAAAAGTCAGGGAATTTTGATCGAAATCCTGGAAAATTTATTTTTAAAATCTAATTTTACTTAAATATTTCAAAATTAATTAAAATTTAAAAGAGTTGCAATTACAATTTTTACAAGTAGATGTACTTGAAAATATTTTTATTTTAAATTTTGTAAAACTTCAATTTTAAATGAATTTTATTTAAAAAATTTGCCAATCGAGATTTTTGAAAAACCGTAATAACTAAAATTCTTCTAAAATTATTACCATTTTTTAAAAATATATTTAATTGATTATTTCAAAACAACGGATTTTTAGAAGAATTTTAGTTAAGACACTAAAATAAAATAAAATTTTGAAGCAAATAGATATTATTGGAGAAATTCAATTATTTTTAGAAAAAGTAAAATTCTTCTCAGAAATTCAATAATTTTTTTTTATCTTTCATTATTTATTCTTCAAAGTATTAAATTATTTTCCAAAATTTCAATAAAATTCGTTTGTGACAATAATTTTAATAAAACTTTTCGTAGAAATTTAACTGATTTGGAAAATTTTTTTTAAATTCAATTATTTCCAATGTTTGCTATTTGAATAAAATTTCACGATACAATTCAATTATTTAAACTGAAATTTAAATAAAATAAGTCTGAAGAATTCAATTATTTTCAAACGTAATATAATTCTTCACAAAAATTCAATTATATTTGAAAATTAACAACAATTCTTTGTCAAACTTTAAATTGTCTTTATAAATAATAACATTTTTCTCCGAAATTCAAATATTAATAATATTCTTGGCAGAATTTCAATTATTTTTAATATACAAAATTTTCATCGAATTTATCAAAAAATAAAATTATTGTTAGATTTTTTATAATCTTTCTCTTGACAATAAATAATAATAATATAAACATAATAATTAAATTCTGATAAATTCAGTTATTTCACATAAAAATTTCATTAAATAATTGATCGTTTTTTAAAAATTGAATTTTCATGAAGAATCAACAGATTTTTAAATAATAATTGAATTCTTCTGAAACATTTCAATAAATTTTTTTTAAATAATTGCATTTTTCGAGAAATTTTATAAAAATGTTGTAGATTGAAAACTATTGGAATTCTGATAAGAATTTTATTAAAAAATTTTCTGAAAATAATTGAATTTCGTAGGAAATTTTTATTATTTATAAAGATTATTTAAATTTTGACGGAAATTTTTGGTAATTTTGAAACATAATTGGATTTTTCTTGAAGAATTGTGTTACTTTTGAAAATAATCGAATTCTTGAGGTTTTTCAATAATTTTCTTATTAAATAATAAACGTAGTTTTAAAAATCTGGAAAAATTCCGTTTTTTAACCTGGAAAACCTGGAAAAGTCAGGGAATTTGAAAACGGTAAAAGCGTGGCAACCCTGTAATTGTAAGAATTCTTTTATTATATTGAATATAATTCTTTATATTGTTCTGAAATTATTGTACCTTTAATAATTTTAAATAATTAAAAATTCTAAAAATCCTTTTATTAATGAAATAAGTGTTTAAATACTGAATTAAAAAATTTGTTATTCAAAGTTCTCAAAATTAAGAAAAATAGAATTGAACTTCCAGAAATTGCGTTTTTGACCGAAAATAAAATTTTTTTTTACTTTTTTGTTAAATAAAGTTTTCTTTTGCACGTATCTTCTATTTTGCCGTTGAGAGAAAATTTAATTTCCAAGGGCTTTTTTCATTCAAAAAGGAAGCTAAATTATCCATGACATTAAATACAAAAAAAATTAAGTTAATTACATTGATTAATTAAATTAATTAAAATTAAAAAAACCAATTTGGTAAAATTGCTTCTTTCGTAAAGATTGTTCTTTAATTTTATTTTTTATTTACATTTTATGTTTATTTGATTTTAATTTTATTGCATTAAAGTAGAATGCATTTAAGTTCATTAAGTTTTGTTCTAACTTTTTTTTTTTTAAAGTTGATCTAATCCTAAGAAGGAGGGAAGTTAATTTCTTTTTTAATTCTGTCTGTTCGTTTATTAGCTTTTAAGGCAAAAATTTTTACTAGATAAAAATACGATTAGTTATGTAGTTTTATTCATAAAAAGTAAAGATGTGAATTAATTTTACATTTTTAAAACAATGAAATATAAATACTGGAATATTTCAGTTAAAAAAATTTCATCTTACCTTACACTTTCATAGGTGTGTAAAAATTTGCTTATTTTCATACAACTTTTTTAGTTGAACTGACAATTTTAATGGCTATGTGTGGTGAAAATAATTATGAGATTAGAATCTACAATTTTAACGATTAACGCTGATGAAACATTTTTTTAATTTAAGAAGTAGATTAGATAATACTTGAATGTGTATGACAAAAAAATTAGAAACTCAATTATGTAAATTTGATCTAAGAATAATTATATTTATGTTAATTGATATTTAAAAATGATTTCGTTACATGTCCATTGTACTTACTTTTCCTTTGAAATTTAATTTAAAAAAATAGCAAATAGACCTAATGATTAAGAGCACTTCTTATCTCAACAGTGCTGTATTAAGTGCAGATGTATAGCCAATCATAGACTAAAAAAACTACAATGGGTATTAATAAAGACATGCTGTTAAGTTTAAAACAAGTTCAGTACAGTATAAACCTTCTCAAAGTGCGAAAACATCCAACATTCCTATAGTTGAAATTTGAATTAAATTTAATATTAATATATTTATTTAATAAATTCGTTGAATTTAATATACTTACAAAAATATTCTCTAATAAACTCAAAGGCTTTAACACATTTTTTTTTTAATTTCAGATTTTGAATTTGGTTTTTTATTCAACTTGCATGTTAAATTAAAATTAAAATTGCGGTTGAAGTAAATATTTGAATTTTTTAATCGGATGCGGCTGAGACTTTAAATTATCGCAGGCTTTGGATATTATGAGACTCTCGATCTTTTTCCAGGGCTGCTATAATTAAAATCAGGATTTAATTCAAAGACATGTTTACGTTTTAATTATAATTTAAATCAACTTCTTGCTTAAAAATGAGTCTTTTATTCAAATTTTTATACTCAAGGAAGAATCCATCAAAGAGTTAGAAATAATTGTCTGAAAGATGAAATAATTTTTTTCGAAAAAAATTGAGTAATTTCTATTTTACACTAATAATTTTGAGACAGTACAATTTTGATATAAAAAAATGTTTCCTTCTCTATATAAAATACAAAATTCTGTTTTTTTTCTTAAAGAAATAAATAAATTTGAACCAATTTATCGATAACAATTTTTTTTTTTGTAGAATTTTAAAGAAATTTTTCTATTTTCCATTTGTTTGTCAGTGTATTTTGTTTTTCTTTTTCAATTTTTTCTAACATCTTCCACAAGAGTTGAAAAAAGTTTCCCTATAAATATTATAATGAACGGACTATTTCAAATAAAATCCTAATTATTTTTTCAAGCGTTAAAAATTTTTTCACATTTCTTCTTTTGATTCACGATTCCTTAACAAAACATCCGGTTTCTTGAGAAATAAATGGACAAAATTAAAAATTATCATTTTTCATTTTTCAAATACGTACAAAAAATAAAAACATTTTAATTTTTTTGAATCATTTTTAACATTTTCGAGAAAATAATCATGTTCATAATTTTTTTTGTTAAATTAAAATTTTTCAAGAAAATTAATTAGTTTTTTTAAAATTAAACAAGAGTTCTTTTAGGAAATTCAATTGTTATTAGAAAAATTGCATTGCAATATTTTTAAAAAACTGAAGCAAATTAATTAATTATTATTATTAATAATAATAATCTTGGTATTCTTTCATTCATTCTGTCCGCAGTTTGAAGTTAGTTTTTGTGGTTTTTGTAAATGCTTTTGTTCTTTTTTTCTTTTTCAAAACACTTTGCATGACAGATCGAAATTATAGTTCTTCGATTTGTCAATATCAAAATTTTTATTGTTTAAGAAGAAAAAAGGTTAAAAGATATTGTTTTTATAAAATAAATAAACGAACATTTTTACAAAAAATACAAAAAACGAAATAAATTATTATTTATTACAAAATGTTGTTTAGTTCCAGAAAATTCCGCCAATATGAGACAAGTGGCGCCAAAATTAGACTCAATTTTTGGCGCCACTTGTCTCATATTAGCGGATTTTTACGGAACTAACGTATTTAATAAATAATAAAATAAATTGATTAAACAATTGTTTTTTAATGTTGTTTATAGATGTATGATGCTTATTAACTAATAAAAAGAGTAAACAATCCGTTTTTTTATTAAAAAAATACAAATAAAAAGAGAAAACAATTAATTTAATTTAGCCATTAGTTCCGTAAAAATCCGCTAATATGAGACAAGTGGCGCCAAAAATTGAGTCTAATTTTGGCGCCACTTGTCTCATATTAGCGGATTTTTACGGAACTAACGTATTTAATAAATAATAAAATAAATTGATTAAACAAATGTTTTTTAATGTTGTTTATAGATGTATGATGCTTATTAACTAATAAAAAGAGTAAACAATCCGTTTTTTTATTAAAAAAATACAAATAAAAAGAGAAAACAATTAATTTAATTAAGACATTAGTTCCTGAAAAATCCGCTAATATGAGACAAGTGGCGCTAAAAATTGAGTCTAATTTTGGCGCCACTTGTCTCATATTAGCGGATTTTTACGGAACTAACGTATTTAATAAATAATAAAATAAATTGATTAAACAAATGTTTTTTAATGTTGTTTATAGATGTATGATGCTTATTAACTAATAAAAAGAGTAAATAATCCGTTTTTTTATTAAAAAAATACAAATAAAAAGAGAAAACAATTAATTTAATTAAGCCATTAGTTCCTGAAAAATCCGCTAATATGAGACAAGTGGCGCCAAAAATTGAGTCTAATTTTGGCGCCACTTGTCTTATATTAGCGGATTTTTATGGAACTAACGTATTTAATAATAAATAAAATAAATTGATTAAATAAATGTTGTTTTCTCTTTTTATTTGTATTTTTTTAATAAAAAAACGGATTGCTTACTCTTTTTATTAGTTAATAAGCATCATACATCTATAAACAACATTTATTTAATCAATTTATTTTATTTATTATTAAATACGTTAGTTCCTGAAAAATCCGCTTATATGAGACAAGTGGCGCCAAAATTAGACTCCATTTTTGGCGCCACTTGTCTCATATTAGCGGATTTTTACAGAACTAACGTATTTTATAAATAATAAAATAAAAAGTTTAAACTTGTTCTATATTAGCGGATTTTTTCTAAACTAACCTATTTAGTAAATATTACATTTAATACTTACATAATTGTTTTTGAAATATTTTTTACTGCTAGATGTAATTGTATTACTTTAACTATCGAAATAGAATGTGAACGCGCACTTCAGCGCGCGTATCCTATGCTAGTTTGTTTAATAATTTTAATTAACAATTTTGAAAATAATTTCATTTCATGAACAATTTCTTTGAAAATTTTTAAATAATCGTGTTTGTTAATAATTGAAATTAAACATTTAATTATTCAATTTAATAAAAACTTAAGAAAAGTTGTAAAAAATGTTGAAAAATTTATTAAAATTTTAAAAGTATAATTGGATTTTTTCGAAAATTTAAAAATAAATCGAATTCTTTCATTTTTTATTAAAATTGTATTAAAAATAATTGAATTTTTGCAAATATCTTATTATTTACAAAAGTAATTAAATTCTAGCAAAACATTTTATTAAAATTTTTGAAATAAATACAACAAGTAATAATTTATTAGCAAAATTAATTGAGAATTGAATTTTTTTTAAAGTTTGTATCTAAAATTTGTTCTAAAATTCATATTTGAAAATAAAAAATTTCGTAATTTGCATAATTAATCAAAAATTATATTTTTTAAGAAATTAAGAATTTTCATTAAACTTGGAAAAGCAAATTTTGAAAATAACAATATAAATTTAACGCAGATTTATTTATTTTTTTTTTGTCCTTAATGAATGATATTTGATTAAACTATAAATAAAAGTCCATATAAGCCGCAAATATTTGTATTTCAACTTGCGTTTTACAGATAAATATTACAAACAGTATTTTATAAATTTTTCGTAGTACAAAGTAAACTTAAATAATGGGACGTCTAAATTTTAAAATATAAAAAAACAATTTTTGTACATTTATTTTTTTTTTAAAGCTATACTGAATAATAAATCAGTCAAAACTATCCAGAAATGTGTTATAAGTGAAATATGTCATAAAATATCTGAAGACTCAGATTTAGGCTTATGTAAGATTATTAAGTTTTCCAAAAAATTGTTTTACTTGTTGTTACACAGTTGTTGAAAATATTTTAAAAATCTATCATTTTTATTTTCCCACATGCGTACAAAAGAAACCTAATGATTACAAGGTCTATAATTCCTGATCAAACAGTTTGAGAAAAAAAATGATTATTCATACTTTCTTATTCTTTGGGGAATTAAAAAAAAAGTTTGAAATTGGCAGCATTTCACGAAAAACTTAAATATCTTGTTGCTTTGAAAGCCAAAGTATCCAAGTTCCAAGATGTTTGTTGACGCAAATATTCACAAATAATAGTTCTTCGTAGTTACTTTTTTACTATAGACTAGATGCTCATCGACATTGGGCGAAAATTTGTCCATTCATCGTTTAAATCGCTTGAGACGCATCACGAAATTTAGACGTCCCCTTAAAATATTTTGCTATTTTGGCAATTGTGAAACAACAGCAATAATGAATAATTTGACCATTTAAACAATATAGTAGCAAAATATTTTGCAATAATTGTGTTACACAAGAGAGCATTGCAATTGCGCCCATCGAGTGACAAAATTCAGAATTCATTCTCTTGGCAGTACATATTTATATGACACCTACGACTGCACATTAAATGTTGATAACCTGTGTTAAATATTTAATTATATACTTAGTATAATACATATTTTTTTAATAAAAAGGTTTTACTTTTGTTAAAAATTTTCTACAAATTGCTGTGATATTCATGTTTTTTTTTTATAAAGACTCCACTTTTTTTTTTGACATGATTTAAAAACATATCAAATCTACCCATTTGACGGTTTTGCAAATGTTTAAGAAAATTCACATTTAATGTGAAAGCAATAGTTTTTGCTTTCAATTTTAGATTCCAAAGAGGATAAATCTCCGTAATTTTAAACATCTTTATCCAGAACGGAGAAGGATTCTCTTTGGGTTTATATTTATGATCTCGTTGCTTGTGTGTGGTTGACTCCTGGATAAGTAAAGTTTTTATGCAATATCTATAACTAGTTACTATGTAATCAATTTTCTTTTTTATTTAGATATATAAATACTGATATTTGTATGAAGGTAAAAAGAGAAGAAAGATTCTGATGCCAGTGGTTTCACGAATCACGATCTGTTACACATGTTTATTTAGACGAAAAAAAATCCCTATCTGTTCCCTTTTTCTTAACATACATTCTCTTTCTTTTTTTCTACAAAATAAGCTTAAAAATTGTCATTTTGCTTAGAATAACACAGACTTATTGCTTTTTTATTTTTCATCCTTCTTATTACCGTCGATCTCCTTTTCCTTTTCAATGTCTTTTTCTTCTTTATCAGATTTCTCCTTGTCCCCCTCCTTTTCCTCGGTTGACTCTTTCGATTCCTTAGCCTCCTCCTTGTTCTCCTTGTTGACACTCTTTTGTTCCTTTGGTAGATGCGTGTTCATTGCCAATGAAGTGCAAATCTCGTCCCAATCGGTGAAGCAACGCTCTTTCATTCGTGAACAATGTCCTACTAGATTTGGACATTTATCCTGAACGAAGTCTCTCAATGGAAAACGAATGTCCTTATGAATGTATAAAATTTGTGCTAAATTTGCGAAGGCCACAACATCTAGCTGTAAAACAACATGGTTATAGTAGGAACGGTATTTTTGTAATTCTAAAAATTTATTAAGATGGGAAAAGAAGAAGTAACCCTATGGTTAGGAAAAGGTTTAATTTATTTAAATTAATAAACTGTTAATACAATGGGGACCGTAACCTTATAGCGGACAATATCACTGAGGAAATATCTTTCATAAAGAGAAATCTTTATCATCTAAACATTATGAGCTATGTTTTTCCTTACCATTGTTGGTTCATCTCCAAAAAAGAATGGTTTATCGGCAAGAACATCACTAAGTGCCTTCAGATCCTCATTGCCAAAGTTCACCACTTGATCAAAATTAAATTCTCCTATTCCATGAGCCTTTACTTTTCTTGCACCCTGAAAATGATGATTGTTACCAAAATATGCAATTTCTTCATTCCTTTTGTGTTTTGCTGTCAGACTGTCTAGCAAACATTTGTCAGAAATACCAATTGGAGATTCAGATCCAATAAAGTATTTAACTTAGGGATAGTTTCACATCTGCATTAACGAGAATTTAATTCGACATTTTTCTATTATTTTCAGGCAAACAGATTAATTATTTTTGGGTTCTTCAAATATAGCCTAGTTCAGGGCTCAAACTAGGTCCGTGAATCCCGTAAAAGTCCGTAACTTTGCTTGAAGTCCGTAAAAGTCGGTTTTTAAAAAAAAAAAAGGTCCGTAAAGTCCGTAATTCGGTTGAAAATGATCCGTAAAGTACGTAAATTATACGATATAATTTGGATAATTTTAGAGAAATTACAAATGATTGAAGGAATTCAATTATTTTCAAAAGTAATAAAATTCTTCGCAAAAATTCAATTATGTTCACAATTTTTAAAAATTCTCGTCAACATTTCAATTATCTTTAGAAATAATTAAATTCTTCTTCGAAATATCAATTATTTTCAAAAATTTTAATAAAATACTTGGAAAAATTTCAATTATTTTCAAAATTTTTCCTCAATTCAATGATTTTTAATAGGTATCTATACTATTCTAATAAAATTTTTTAAAAGAATTCAATTATTTAAAAAAATCTACTAAAATTCTACACAAACCTTTAATTATTTTCAAAAAATAATAACAATTTTACAGGAATTTCATTATTTACAAATTTTTTAAATAAATTTCTTCGCAATATTCAATTATTTTCATAAATAATAAAACTTTTACAGGTATTTAATTTTTTTTGGCAAATAATAAAATTCTTATTAGGAATTCAATTATTTTGATGAATAATAAAGCTAATTGCAGAATTTCAATTATTTTTAATACAATTTTAATCGAATTCCTCGAAAAATGTAATTATTCTTAAAAATTTTACTAAAATTTATCAAAGAAATTTAATTATTTTAATAACCTTTGCTACAATTTATTTATTAGAATTTAAATATTATTTTTAATAAATTGTTGATTAAATTTCTTTAAAGAATAAAATTATTGCATTTAAAATTTTAAATGCAATTCTTTGCGTAAATTATTAATTATCTTTATAAATTATAAAATTCTTCTCTAAAATTGAATTATTTTCAAAAAATTTAACAAATTTCTTGGCAAAATTTCAATTATTTTCAAAAGTAATAAAATTCTTCGCAAAAATTCAATTATGTTCAAAAAATTTTTTAAATTCTCGTCAACATTTCAATTATCTTTAGAAATCATTAAATTCTTCTTCGAAATATCAATTATTTTCAAAAATTTTAATAAAATAGTTGAAAAATTTCAATTATTTTCAAAATTTTTCCTCAATTCAATAATTTTTAATAGGTACTATTCTATAAAAAATATAATACTTTTCTAAGAAAATTTTCCAAAAGAATTCAATTATTTAAAAAAAATCTACTAAAATTCTACAAAAACCTTTAATTATTTTCAAAAAATAATAACAATTTTACAGGAATTTCATTATTTACAAATTTTTTTAAATAAATTTCTTCGCAATATTCAATTATTTTCATAAATAATAAAATTTTTAGAGGTATTTAATTTTTTTGGCAAATAATAAAATTTTTGTTAGGAATTCAATTATTTTGATGAATAATAAAACTAATTGTAGAATTTCAATTATTTTTAATACAATTTTAATCGAATTCCTCGAGAAATGTAATTATTCTTAAAAATTTTATTAAAATTTATCAAAGAAATTTAATTATTTTAATAACTTTTACTACAATTTATTTATTAGAATTTAAATATTATTTTTAATAAATTGTTGATTAAATTTCTTTAAAGAATAAAATTATTGCATTCAAAATTTTAAATGCAATTCTTTACGTAAATTATCAATTATCTTTATAAATTATAAAATTCTTCTCTAAAATTGAATTATTTTCAAAAAATTTAATAAATTTCTTGGCAAAATTTCAATTATTTTCAAAAATTTTCCCTAATTTAATTATTTTTAATATCTATTTTAATAAAATTTTGCAAAAGAATTCAAATTATTTGAAAATTGATTGATACAATTCTTTAAAAGAATTCAATTTTAAGAAACATATCTAATTATTCAATAAATAGTTTTTTTGTATTTTAATAATAAAATTCTCGTAGAATTTTCTCATAAAAATTGATTTAAAAATGGATTTTAGTTAAAATTTTAGATTATAATTGAATATTAAAAGTATTAGAGCGTAAAGTTTTAGAAATAATTAAATTTTGAAAAGGTTTCAGATTCAAATCTTTGAAAATTTGAATTTTTCATATTTTTAACTAAGTAACAATTCTGTGGAATTAATTTTTTTGAGAAATTTTAATTGCGAATTTTTTTTTATATTATTTGAAGTTTTTATTTTCTAATACATATTTAATTGAAGAATTTACAAATAATTGAAAAATCGAATATTGTAAAGAAATGGATTTGAAAATTGTCAAAGAACTTTTTCGAAAATTATTAAAAATAATCGATTTTAAGAAGAATTTTAGTTAAAAATTCTTGAAAATAATAATTGAATTGATAATGATTTTATCACTCTATCTTTAATTATTATAAAACATGAAGTAATCGATCGAGTTATCGATATCTTCATGTTTTTTTAGTTATGAAAAAATCTAATTTATAGTTTTAAGTAAAATGTTCTCTTATATATTTTTGTCAGTAATTGGTCCGTAATTTTTCATTTTTGGTCCGTAAAGTCCGTATTTTTAAATACTTTCACTGGTTCGAATGGTCTTCACTGGTCTTTAAAATACATTAGGTGGAATAGAGTTCGCAAACCGAGCCTTCAATTTTTATTTATAAATACTAAAAAAAGTTGTTCCCAAAAAAAAATTTGTTGCGGTTCAAGAGTTGTCGAAATTAGGGATCAGTTGGTAAACATTAAAAGTTAGTGCGTTTGTTGAGAATCAAAATTAAGAACTTATTTTTCACGTGGTTTATCTTTTCGAAGTGTGCATCATATAAAGAACTAAAAAGGTAACGAGTTCAAATGTTTTTCCTCAACGTTCGTCGAGTAGAACAACACCTGTAATAAATTTTGAAAGGAAAAATCTCTTACAATTAGTGTAGCACTTGAAAGTAGTCTACTCGATAGACTGAAAAAGCTGAAAAGCTCGTTTCGATTCGGCTCAATTTGAAGGGTCAGTCCAGAATGGACAAAAGTAAACTCTCGAGTAGTGCGTTTATCTGAATACATTTCTATTCTAACCAACGTGCTACTCGAACGTTTACATGACCATTCTCCGCAACTGCTTTAAAAACAAACTTTGAATTATGTAGAACCTTTTGAAATCAAATGCGCTTTCGACTTTGTTTTTTTTATGTACTAAAATTCAATTTTTCGATTCAATTATTATTAGTAAATTAGGGAAAAAGGCAAAATTCTGTCTGAAGAGGAAGAAAGGACGTTTTTTGGTAACCAAATTATATATATTTTTTTGTTTGTTCCTTTGCGTGTTCTTGAATATGATAAAAATATCAGAGTATGTTATGAACATGAGAGAAATGAAACTGAAAATAATTAACGTTTGGGAAGATTTTCTTTCATCATACCTTGCGCCCAAGTGTAATTTTAAAGAAGAAATTTAATATTCCATTGGGTATCCGGGAGCCTAGGATTTGCTGCAAGTTGAGATTGTAGCCTTTCAACACAAGATCCAAATTTTTTGTACGCCAGTAGGTGATGACCCAAACTAGATGGTTCTCTATCATTCGTATTAGAGCATGAGATACACATTTCTGTTCGTTTGTTAGAGTAGCATCCAAATCCTTTTCGAATTTCTGTCTTAATTCTTCTAAAATAATGGTGCTGTCGGCAATTTCCTCTCCATTCAGTTCAACAAATGGCAAGCGTCCCTTTTTTGAGCGATATTTGAGTTTATGATCTACGTTCTGAAAATTGAAAAAAATTGCTCCATTAATAATCAGAAAAATGGAAATTTGACTCATATATAACATAATTTCAATTTCACATAAAAATCATTTAACATAAATTTCAATTTTACATAAAAATCATTTAACATAAATTTCTATTGACAAAAAATTCATTTAACGTCAATTTTAATTGTTTCAGAATTTACTTCACCTAAAATTCATTTGACAACAATTTGACATAAATGTAATTTAATAAAATTCTCATCTGATATACAATCAGGTTTGCCACTCAACCTGGAAACCTGGAAACCTGGAAAACCTAGAAAATCTGTAAATGTCAGGGAAGTTTATAAAAATTGAAAAAAACCTGGAAAAGTCAGGGAATTTTGATCGAAATCCTGGAAAATTTATTTTTAAAATCTAATTTTACTCAAATAATTCAAAATTAATTAAAACTTAAAAGAGTTGCAATTACAATTTTTATTCTAAAAATAAACATTATATTAAATAATTGAACTTTTTTTAAAATTGAATTTTCATGAAGAATCGACAAATTTTTAAATAATAATTGAATTCTTCTGAAACATTTGAATACATTTTTTTTAAATAATTGCATTTTTCGAGAAATTTGATAAAAATTTTGTATATTAAAAACTATTGAAATTCTGATAAGAATTTTATTATAATTTTTCTGAAAATAATTGAATTTCGGAGAAAAATTTCATTATTTATAAAGATTATTTAAATTTTGACAATTTTGAAATATAATTGGATTTTTACACAATATTCCCAGTAATTAAAAAGTTTACATTGCGAAAAGTCCATTGACCCCTTTACTGTACACGGATCGATCGATTACTCATTATTCTTCATTCAACTAAATACATTATATTTGATGAAACTGAAAATTATATTTTATAGTTGATTTTCCTCCATTACTCCGTATAATAAAGAAATTACTAATTTTTAAACTCCATTTGTTCTCGTAAATAATAAACTCTTCTTTCTTTCTTTATGTAATAATAAAAGTTTTACTTTATTTTCATAAACCTATTTCCGAAGGTATAATAGAAAGTGTATATGTATGTGAGCTTATGTCGCATATAACACTCTGTTTACAATTAACTCCTGATTTTATAATTACCCCAGGGAGTTGGGGTAAATGTAAACGAGCAATTAATCACTAAATATGTAAAGTAGAATTTTCAAACAAATTTACAGAATTTAATTATATGTACGAAGGAGTGGAATTATTTTCGTAATCGTTGACGTTTATTTAAGTTTTAAATTCATTGAGATTTCATTGATTAAGTGTAAACATTAATAAAACTGATTTCTCATTTATTATGGATTCAATTTTTTTTTTTACATTCAAATTCAAAAATAATTCAAACAAATTCTTTAAAAATAATCTTGTCTGTTTATAATTATAATTGGAAATTTTCTTGTTCAATTCTATTACAATTCTAT
The DNA here is from genome assembly GCA_032872475.1 of Leptopilina myrica (nomen nudum). Lineage (NCBI taxonomy): Eukaryota > Metazoa > Arthropoda > Insecta > Hymenoptera > Figitidae > Leptopilina > Leptopilina myrica (nomen nudum). Next base: position 63,014,832 of record CM065458.1, on the reverse strand, counting down.
TGATAATAATTGAATTTCTGCAAAGAATTTTACTATTTACAAAAATAATTGAAATCCTTCCAAAGAATGATATTATTTATGAAAATAATTTAATTCCAGTGAAGAATTTTATTACAATTTAAAAAAAGCAGTGATAATTAATTATTTACTTAATAAGTAATAAACATTAAATTTGCTTAAGAAATGATAAATATCATTTATTTGAACATTCAGAATTTTGAAATTATAAAAATTTAGGAGAAGTTCAATAATTATAACTATTAAATAATAATAGAATAATATAATTTTTAGAAGCAAAAAATTGATTTAAAACTTTAAGAAGAACTTTTTTTTAAAAATAAAATTATAATTACGGTCACTAACTTCTCTTGATTATTTTCGAAAAAAAATTAAAATTCTTTCAAAGAATTAAATTATCTAAAAATAAAATGTAAAGAAATTTCAATTATTTCAAAAACTTTCAATTATGTATTTGCTTAGAAAAATTAAATTAACTTGCAAACAATGGAATTGAAAAATTTAAACAATTTTATTTTTCAGAAATTCAAAAAAAAAAAATTTGCGAGAATTCAATTTTAATAAAAAAATTTGAAGTGCATATCTTTTTTTTCTTAAATTGACTAATAAAAATTTTAATTATTAATCTTCGCACTAAGAAACATGAATTCATTAAAATGTGACTATAAAATCCAATTATTAAATTAAAATACTTTGAAAATTTTATTTGTTAAAAAGTTTCTAAAGAAATTCTTTAAGAAATTCAATTACATATTTTCAGTCGAATTTCATAATATTTCTATTAACTCCATAATGTTTTTAAATTTGTTTACATAATATGTTTGAATTAGTGCTTGATTTTTACTATCGAATTAATAAAGTTAGAGAAGAGTATAAATATCTTTAAAAATTGAAATAAAAGGTATTTTTTTTAAAACAAGTTAAAATAATATAACTTTTTTAATTTTGGTGAAAAAATTCCCGGATTTGTATAAAAATCCCGGTTTATTCCCGGTTTTTCCCGGTTAAATGAAATTTCCGGTTATTTCCCGGTTTTCCCGGTTAGTAGACACCCTGGTGAACGTTTCTAGAACGTTTCATGTCTGGTAAGGGACATGAAACGTTCTAAAAACGTTTTAGGAACGTTCTTAAAAAATAAGGCGATTTTTGTGTCCACTAGGTTATTATAGAATATAATAAAAATTGTAGGTATGTTTTTTTTCTTTATTATAATTGATCCTCTGACTATTGGATTTAATTCTACAAGCTTTTTTGGTAATAATAACTTCTGCTCGAAAATACATAATTAATAATTAGCTATGTTAATAATTTCAACCATTAAGTATATATTAGAAATATATATTAAGAATATATGATTATTAGATTTCTTAATAGTCGGCAGTCTTATTGTTGGAAATGTATTTTACCAGCATCCAGAGGATCAATAAAAGCGCGAGTGGCAGCATCAAGGACTTTTACAATAGTAGATATGTTGACTTGTGGAAGGGTTGTTGCCAAGCGACGAAAGCTGCCTACTGCGGGTTCGTCGTCCTCTCAATTATTTTACTAGTTAAAATTATACACTATGTATATAGAATTTTTTTTCTTTTAAATATTACATTATTATATACATTTTCCCACATTTATCCATAAATACAAGCTGGATGTGTACTTTTTATAATTTCACACACACTGGAGGAGTTTTTTTTTGTTACATGAAGCTCATCAGGCCTTGTATTTATGAATATTCCAAGTTTTAATTATTTTACATTTCCACAAAATATGGAAGGATAAGGAAATCGGTGTTTTTGCCCTATGACAAGAATTTTGTCAATATTTCGAGTCTGAGTTGTTAAAAATTAAAAAAAAGAAAATTCAAGTGTTTCTAAATGCTAATAAAATTAGGAACAACACACCTGATAGAATAAAAATGACGTCTTTAAATATCCAAAAAAAGGATTGATTTTCCATCCTTCTACTTACTTTTTCCATTTCTCCGAAAATTTAACACTAAATATTAATTTATAACATTAAATTAGTAACAATAGTTTAAGGGTACGAACATTTTGTACTTGATATTTAGAAATTTATGTTTTGGCAAACAATGTTTGATGTAGAACATTATTCTTATTTCTTTATTTTCTTCCAGAAAAAGCCATACGAGGACAATCATTAAAGTACAATATTCATCTTCTAAAGATGAATAACAATTACAAAGAATAATGTCTAACAATTCCGATAATACAACCGAAACGCAATCATAAAACACAACCAATAACAGATTCAACTACTCTTGAAAAAAAATAGTGTTGAATAGGACCCCAGTGGGCATAAAAACCATCATTGTTTTAAAAACGTTCCAAAAAACGTTTTTAGAACGTTTCATGACTGCCAAATAACATTCCAAAAACGTTATATGTTTCAAAAACGTTTTAAAAGCAATGGAACGTTTTTGGAACATTATTTGGCAGACATGAAACGTTCTAAAAACGTTTTTTGGAACGTTTTTAAAACAATGATGGTTTTTATGCCCACTGGGGTCCTATTCAACACTATTTTTTTTCAAGAGTAATTGAATCTGTTATTGGCAGTCATGAAACGTTCTAAAAACATTTTTTTGAACGTTTTTAAAACAATGATATGGTTTTTTGCCCACTGGAACAAAACTTTACTTTATCTCCAAAACATATCGTATAGTAGGTGAAAAATAACATTAAAAAATGCTATGCTCAAAAGTAATAAAAATAAAAATCAAGAGCTTATAAATTTTAGTAGAATTTATGAAAAAAATGCAAGGAAATTTTGAAAAAAAGATTATTTTCAAGTACACTGGGACATAAAGATTCATATCAGGAAGAAAAGAAAGAAATAAACCGAAACTGTTGGAGTTGGGGAGCAACAAACAAAATTGGGTGGTAACGGACGTGACTGAAGAAAGAATTGAAGTCATTTTCAGAAGGAATAGAAAAGGTTGGAGGGAAAGAGGCTGTATAGATAAGTGAGTGTGGTCGAAAAAGGAATTTAGTTTGATATTGTAAGATGGGAGCTGATAAAAGATACAGAGAAGCTTGTCAAATAGTGTTAGAGGTATTAATAGTTGAAAGGGAGAGAAAAGAAGTTCAAATATTTAGAGTAAAGTGGTGGTGATGATATTTAACATATTCTGTGGATTATGATGTAACAATTTTTCATCCTCCTTAAAAATATATTTTGTCAAGAATAAGCGCTTTTTAAAAAAAAGTTTTATCAAGAGTTGAATAAATTTTGTTTCATACTGTATCAGATTAAAATATCGGTAAAAAATCATCAACCAGGATTTAAAAATTCAATTTACAAATAGCAGTAGCTTAAGGAAGTATATATCTTCAAAATGCAGAGTGCCGTTAGAAAACTTTTATTGCTGTAAAACTGCCATAAAGCACTTTGTCAGTGCTAGGTCGTAACAATTCTAAGGACTGTTCTTCAGACCTGCGACATATATTTCGGCGCACCTGTAAACATTTAAAGTTTATCCTACACGAGACAAATATTCTATAATTTCTTCTTTTTATTATTATTTTTGATCGGAATGCAAAGCATAAATTTATAAAATACAAACAGGATTGTAAAACTAATCGAAAGGATCAAAAAATTAGATTAATTATTGTTTTAAGCATTACCCCAATCTGTCCATGTTTTTTTTAAGTTTTATTAAAAATATTTCCGCGAAAGTCGTATTAAAGATATTCTTAAAATTAATTTTAAAAAAATATTTTTAAATAATTCTTGAAAGATAATAGTTGTTCAATTATATATTTGTCACACTCCGAAGAAAGGTACCTAAGAAGCAAACGACTTATAGGTTAGGTTCGTCTTAAATTTATCTTGCTTGAAAGTTTATATTTAATTATTTGAATTCGAAAGCAATTTTTATTGAATATTTTGGATTACAATGAAGACTTGAAGATAAATAAATTTCAATTAATAATTGCTTTTCTTTCTTTATTTTCATGCAAAAATTTTACTAACCTCAAATTTTTTGCTTCTTAGGTGACATAAATATCAATCTACCGTATGGAATAATTTCCAAATAATTGAAATTTGACAAAATCTATTAAAAATAATTGAACTTTTTAAAAATATAAAAAAATTAATAAAAAGTTTTGAATGAATTTTCATTTTAAAAAAAACTAATACCATCTCTTGTGATGAGAATGTAAACCAAAACATGATTTGTGACGCGATTTGAAGAAAGGGACCTTGGAAGCAAAAAATTGTGGGTTATGTTTGAAATTTTTTAAACAAAATTATAAAAAAATGATCAACTGTTTATGAAAATGATTAATGTTCAAGTTTTCATTACAAATAAAATATTTAATAAACACTGATTTTAATTTGAAAAATGTAAAAAGAAAATTTTAATCAACAAAAAAGTAACAGTAGCATAACCTTAAAGTGATTTGCTTCTAAGGTCCCTTTCTTCAGATCGCGTCACATTTTGTTTCTACAAAATTTTCAATTAATCTACTGAAAAGTTAAATTTTGGAAAATTTTTTATTCACTTTCTTCGAAGATAATAATTGAATTTTAAAAACTAAGGACAAAAATCATGCTAAGAATTAGTTTCTAAAAATATTGTAATGCAATTTTTCGAAAATAATTAAAATTTCTTTGAGGAATTTCTATATATAATTTTTAAAAAATTAACTTTTTAAAGAATTTTATTTAAAAACTTTTAAACACGACTTATTCCTTTTAAAATGCTAAAAAAATATTTCTAAAAAATTTTAATGCTTTTAATTTTCGCACATATTTGAATATTTCTTAATTACTTTCTCAAAAAGAAAAAAACTATTTTGTACAAACTGTTTATTCATCATTCTTCACAGCAGTAGTTTTACAAAAAAAAAATTATTTTAGATCAAAACTAAACACAAAAAAAAAACGTTTTCATCAAAAAATATTAAATTATATAACAATAATAATTTTTCAACCAATTTTTATTTTTTAATTTACATTTTGAAGATGTTTTATTAAAATTTTTGAGAGTAGAATTATTTTGTAACTTTTCAATTATAAGGAGATTTTTTCATTATAATATAATATAAAAATATAATATAATTATAATATATAATAATATATCAGAAACGATCTGAAGAAAGGGACCTTAGAAGCAAATCACTTTAAGGTTATGTTAATGTTACTTTTTTGATGATTAATCATATATATGATTTTTAGATCAGAAACCATAACCTAAAATTAGTAGCTTCTAAGGTACCTTTTTCGAAGTACGACACTTTTTTCCTTTTCTTTGCTTTAAATTGTTTATTAGTAAGATATAATTACTGTGTCAAAACGTATTTGTAAAAAAAATTTAAAAAAAAAATTTTTTAATATTTATATATATCTTTATAAATATTTTTAATTATTTGGAGGTTTTTTTGTACCTCTAGTTATAGATATTTCTCGGATTAAACGGTACTTTTTGAAGATGCCATCTACAGTTGCGAAAAATAACTAAAAATACTCTTCTTCGGCTTCTTCTTTGATTTATGGCTTCGAAAATTTTTAGATCAATGACCAAAAAGTAATTTCAAAAAATTGTTTATACTCCTCTTGTAATATCTCAAAATATTAAAAGGGATTTTTGAAATTTATAATAAGAGTTTTAAAAAGTGTGTTTTTTACCATTTCTACTCCAGAAGGTCCCTTTAAGTCTTGGAAAAAGTTTATTTTTAAAAATCTTAATGAAATACTTGGAAAGAGTTGATTTTTAAAAATCTTCATGATAATACTTGGAGAAAGTTTATTATTTTCAAATTAAATTTTACAAAATTTGGATTATTATAAAAATGTTTTTTCATTGAAAGGTTCTCATTCAAAGAAATACTTGCAGACAAAATATTTTTTTTAAAAATCCCGTTTTTTGTTTGGCATATTCTGATAGATGAAAAAGTAATAATTAAATTTTGTCAATTATTGCACAGAAAAACCAAATTTGCAATTTTACATTCTCAATTCAAAAATGAGAAAGACTTGGAATTTTTCTATCTATGTTTATGGAATTAAAAAAAATGTTGATCTTCTATTATGAAGTTGAAAGACATTATTTTACATGATTTCATACATTATTTTACAATATAAGAAAATAAAAAACAAACTTGAAGAAGAAAACAACAATAAAAGATGGAATTATTTTCAAATTATAGGATAAATTATAGAATTAAAATTATAGAATTTAGTTAATAAATTTAGTTTAGTATATAAAGATTTTAATATTATTAAGTTTAAGATAAAACCGAATCAATGATTAGACACACGAGTATTTTTATACGCAGATACTGCTCTGCTATAGTTGAGTGGTCAAAAAAAATCAATAAAGTTGAGAATAATTATTTTAAGTTCATAGAAAAGCAATTATAATTGCAACAAAAAATGGTTCAAGATTTGAGTAAAAATAATTTTTCGAGATATTTGTGAACATTGCTCGGAAATATTGACAGGAAGAAAACCTAACTTGTTTAATATCAAAATTTCCAATTCACCTTACCTCAAGGGGAAAGTAATAATTGTTTTCAAAATCATCCCATAGTGAAAATTAATTACATTCGCATGGGAATAATGTGTATATACAAAAATATACATTTTTTAATAGATTTGTATTTATTAATAAAATTATATTTATTAAGTGCGGAATACTTTAAATATAATTTAATTAAGATTATTACTAAAGATAATGAAGCGAATATTTGGGGTAAAATTTCTTTAAAAAGCAATAATGTCCTTAAATTTTGAAGATTTCAGGAATAGCGATATTGATTTTGGAGGTTGGACGTAATCAATATTGATGGTAATATTGCCTCAGTATTCAAAAGTAATATTCTTCCAGTAGGAGAATTTCAACAGAAAAGCAAACTTCTGGAGGAAAAATTAAAAAAAGTATTTTGTGTTTAAGGGTAAAATTCAGAGAAAATGTTTAGTGGGACACAAGAATAAGCTTTGTCAAAATGTGTTCTTTGAGGATATTTTTTGGTGTCACTCACCTCATATTTTATTCCATTGAGACGCAACCATGTTTCAACTTTCAGACAATAGGGGGAAACAGAAGGTAAGAGAGGTGATCGTGGAAGTTGATATAAGTACACAACATCTTTTTCGAAATCACTTTTGTGTACCGGAACATCTTTTGCTGATGCAACATTCGACTCGCCGGAAGTTTCCTTCTTCTCGCATTCTTCCTTCTTTGTATTCTCATTGTCGGAATTTTGCTTTTGCTGCTTATTTTCCAGTGTCGTTTCAACTTCCTTAATATCCTTAGTGTCACTTACTTCAACAGGTGGACTAATTTTCTCCGTTTCGGTAGTCATTGTGATTCTCCTCTTTTTTTTTTAAATATATAAACAATTAACGAGGCCAAATATCAATATCACGGGGGAAAAAATTAAAATCCCTTCTCTCTCTTTTCTTTTTGAATAGAAAAAAGACTCTTGAATTGTTTTTAAAAAATTTTACTACTATTGTATATAGTGAATAACAAAGAATTAGAGTGCAACACGCTTCTTAGAATAATTGAAGATAAAAAGTATATTTTTATAGGAATAACAATGAGCCGCACGAAGCACTTCTGCAAGCATCTACAATTCCAACCCAACTCATTCTCATCCCTTTCTTTTTCGTATCAGGGATATTATTACGCATGCGCATGCGCCACACCCCGGCGCTGTTGCTGTATTTAATTCACTGCCAACCCCTATTTTCTATATAGCGAACTCTGTTTTCTTCGAGAACAGCTTTTAACAGTTTTTCAACAGTGTTTGCATATTTATTTTATTAAAACTAATTTTCTTCAAAAAAAAAAAAAATTAATATCTGAGGTATTCCATTTCAAAACGACCCCCCTTTTTAAACAATTGCTATTGTAAGGCAATTTTTAAATAATTATTTCTCCTATGTATTGGATTCAAAATTTATTTACTATTAGTGTTTTCAAAGGAAAAAATTCTCAACCTTACGATATTATAAATTTCTTATAAAAAAATTATATTCTTTATGAAAAAAATTAAGTTTGAAAGATAATCTTTTAAATATCTCAAAACACGTTATATCCGATTTTCTTGAAAGTTATGTCAAAATAAAGCTTAAATATTCTAGTTTCATTTTCTGTCAACATTGTAATGGACAATTTAGGGGAATTTAAGAAATTAATTAAATTTTACAAAGATACAAGAGGTTAAACTGTGCAAAACTTAAAAAAAAATAAATTCCGCTCAGTAAATACATTATAAACTTTGAAATTCTTATAGAAATAAATTAATTTTATAAAATCCCCTGAATTGTCCATTATAATGTTGACAGAAAATGAAACTAGAATATTTAAGCTTTATTTTGACATAACTTTCAAGAAAATCGGATATAACGTGTTTTGAGATATTTAAAAGGTTATCTTTCAAACTTAATTTTTTTCATAAAGAATATAATTTTTTTTATAAGAAATTTATAATATTGTAAAGTTGAGAATTTTTTCTTTTGAAAACACTAATAGTATAAATAATTTTTGAATCCAATACATAGGAGAAATAATTATTTAAAAATTGCCTTACAATGGCAATTGTTTATAAAGGGGGGTCGTTTTCAAATGGAATGCCTCATCTATATATTAGAAGGCAAAATTCGAATTTTTTTTTTCATTTAACATACATCCGGCAAAAAAATATACTATTCACATCGGTGTTTAGGAATTATTTTTGTAAAATTAGAAATACCATCCAAACAGCATGGAAATATTGCCTTAATGTCAATGTAATATATATAATAATAATAATAATAATAATAATAATAATAATAATAATAATAATAATAATAATAATAATAACAATAATAATAATAATAATAATAATAATAACAATAATAATAATAATAATAATAATAATAATAATAATAATAATATATATATATATATAATATTAAACAAACCCTAATATTACACAAGACCTCAAATATTAATATATACACTGAAAGTAACTGTATATTAAATTTTGTAAAAGTCTTTGTATTTTTAGTGGAAAAAGTGCGCAACACACCGAAATTTTGATATAAAAATATTAAACTTTAAAAAATTAAATTAATTATTAAATTAATTAAATTAAATTAATTATTAAATTAATTATGTAGAATTTAGTAAAGTTATATTAAAATATTTATAATTGAATTTAAATTCTTGATATTTGATATAATTATACTAAATTCGACATACTTTTTTTCAATGTTTAATATTTTTATATCAAAATTTCGGCTTGTTGCACTTTTTCCCCAAATTATAAAATACTTTTACAAAATTTAATACACATTTTCTTTCAGTGTAAATACTAGCTAAAAGTTTCTTGTTTCATTATAACATTAAAAGATTCCATTATATTCAGAAGAATTCTACTCAAAATCACTATTTTTCGAAATATATTCTGGAAAGTCGGGAAAAAGTCAGAAAATCTGGTCAAAAGTACTGAAAAAATATTCAATTTCGAAAATTCATAACAAAATTCTGAATGTTAGATTCCTCATCATTGAAAAGATCTTATTTATTTCAAACTTTTTCTATTTTTAACAACACTTGAACTTTACAGATTTTAAAGAGATAATTTAGATTTATGAAAAACTTTAATAATTCAAATTCTTATAAAATTTGTTATAATTTTTTTATACACATTTCATTCATTATTTACAAATAATAATTGATTTATGGATGAATATTATACTTAAAACACTAAAAAAATTGAATTTTGGGAAAATTGAAAATGATTACAAAAACTCATATATACAACATAATTTAAATTTGACATAAAAATTATTTAACAAAAATTTTTATTGACAAAAAATTCATTTGACGTAAATTTTAATTGTTTTAGAATTTACTTCACCTGAAATTCATTTGACAACAATTTGGCATAAATGTAATTTTGGAAATGTGAGGGAACTTTATAAAAATTGAAAAAACCTGGAAAAGTCAGAGAATTTTGATCGAAATCTTGGAAAATTTATTTTTGAAATCTAATTTTACTTAAATATTTCAAAATTAATTCAAATTTAAAAGAGTTGCAATCACAATTTTTATAAGTATAGATGAACATGAAAATATTTCCAATTTAAAATTTCATAAAACTTAAATTTTAAATTAATTTGATTAAAAAATTTAAAGACATTAATAACTAAAATTTATTTTAAATTATTAAAATTTTTTAATATATATTTAATTGATTAATAAAAGTTATAATAGATTTATAGGAGAATTTTAGTTAAAAACACTAAAATAAAATAAAATTTTGAAGCAAATAGATATTATTGGAAAAAATTTAATTATTTAAAAAAAATTTCCTCAATTTTATATAAATTCTATTATTTACAAAATTTTATTGTAGTAAAATTCTTGCCAAAAATTCAATTATTTTCAAAAATTTTCCTCAATTTCATATGAATTCTATTATTTACAAAATTTTCTTTAAATTTCTTTCTTCTTAAAAATGTTATTTAAAATCGTCAAACGAAATCAATTATTTCGTAATAATTAATGTGGTAAAAAATAATATTATTTTAAAAACCTGGAAAATTTATATTTTTTAATCTGAAAAAATCAGGAAAAAATTGTTTGCAAAAATAAAAATTGATTTATTTATTTTTTATTATAATTTCGATAATATAGTTTTTAACAAACAGAGATTCTGTAAATATTTTTTCCAAAATAAATATCAAATTTATTAATTAAAATTTGATTTATAACTTTTTTTCTACTTAAAACTTGAACTTTGTTTGTAAATTTAATTTTTTTCAAAATAATTTTAATAAAATTCTTGGTGGAAATTTAATTGATTTCAAAAATTTTGTTAAATTCAATTTTTTTCAATGTTTGCTATTTTAATCGAATTTTGCAAAACAATTAAATTAGTTAAACCGAACTTTCAATAAAATGAGTCTGAAGAATTCAATTATTTTCAAACGTATAATATAATAATTCTTCGCAAAAATCCAATTATGTTTGGAAATTTACAAAAATTCTTGTCAAAATTTAAATTGTCAAAAATTTTAATAATATTCTTGACAGAATTTTAATTATTTTTAATATTTAAGATTTTTCATCGTATTTCTCGAAAAATGAAATTATTGTTCAATTTTTTTCGTCTCTTGAAAATAAATAATAATAATAATAATAATAATAAACATAATAATTAAATTTTGATAAAATTTGTTATAAAAATTCAATGTTCAATTCAAGTATTTAATAAATTATTTATTTTTATAGTTAAATAATTGATTTCTTGTAGAATTTTCTTATTAATATTGATTTAAAAATAAATTTCAGTAAAAATTTTGGATTTTAATTGAATATCATATTAAAAGATATTTATTTATTTGAAAATTCTACGAGAATTGAGTATAAATTATTAAATACACAATTCATTAAATTATAATTGATTTCTTTAGGCAAATTTTGTAATTTATGAAAATCTTTGAATTCTTTCAAGAAATTTTATTAATAATTGTTGAAAAAATAATTTAATTACTTTCGAAAAATTTTATTATTTATAAAAATAATTTAATTCTTTTAAAGAATTCTATTAATTAGGTAAATGATTAAATTCTTGAGGCGAATTTTATTAAAATTGATGAAAATAATTAAATTTTTTCCTAGAATTTTATCATAAATTTTTTTGAATAATTGAATTCCGTTTGGTTATTTTATAAAAATAGTAGATATTGAAAATCATTGAAATGTGAAAAGTTTTTAAGGATAATTAAATTTTACAAAGAATTCTATTAAAAAATTTGACAATAATTAAATGTCGGTGGGAAATTTTATTAAATTTTTTTTTTATAATTGGATTTTCCAAAAAAACATTTTATTATTTATGAAAATAATTGAATTCTTGCGAACGATTTATTAGAATTTTTTTAAATAATGGAATTTCCAAGAAGAAATTTATTACTTTTAATAATAATTGAATTATTGTGATGAATATTGTTATTTATTAAAATAATTGAATTTTGAAAAGAATTTTATTGAAATACCTCAAAATAATTGAATTTTCGGAAGTAATTTTTTTATTATTTAAAAAAACATTTTATTAAAATTATATTTAAAACAAATAATTTATTTCGAATAATTTTATTAAATTTTTGAAAATAATTGAATTATTGCGGAAAAGTTTATTAAAATGTTTAAAAAGAATAGAATTTTGGTTGAAAATTTTATTTCCTTTGAAAGGAATTGAAATCTTCCTAAGAATTTTATGAACATTGTTTTAAATAATGAATTTTTAAATATTTATGAAAATTTTATTAATTTAAATAATTGGATTCTTGTCAAAAACTTTATTTATGAAAGTAACTGAATTTTACGATTATGAAAATAATTAAATTCATGCTTAGAATTTATTCAAAAATTTTTTTTCAAAAAAATGGAATTTACATGAAAAAATTTATAATTATAAAAAGTAATTGAATTATTGGAAAAAATAAATTGCATAAAATTTTGTTAAATAAAATTGAATTTTTTCAAATATTAGCGAATTAAAAGTAGTGGAAATTCTCTAAAAAAAATATTGTCTTTATTCTTTGTTCGGAAAGTTAAATACCTATATATATAGTTAATAATTTTTTTACCTTCTCTATTCTTTAGAACAATTAAAATTTTCGTAATGAAGTTTTTTTTTTAAATTTCGGTATCAGATAACAATTTTTGTCAAAATTCAATTTTCCTCGTACAAGAAAGTTTAATTATTTTGCAATTTTGAAAATCTGATGCCAAATTTGAAATTAGTATGGAAATTTGTTAAAGTTTTTGTTTATATACACTGAGAAAACGATATATTTGATTCAAACATATTTTGTTTAAATTAAACTTAAAATATCTTTGCTATACAGTCAAACATATTTAAGTTTAATTGAAACATATTTTTTAGTTTATTTAAAGAAATAATATATTTAATTCAAACATAAAATATGATTGATTTTAAATTATCTGAAGTTAACTTTTAAGTTTGATTCAAACATAAAATTTTTAAACATATTTTTGTTTAAACCGTAACAGAAAATATGTTTGAACTAAATATATTTATTCAAACAAATAATATTTTTTAATCAAAGCAGTAGATATTTTCTATATATATTGAGATACTTACAAACTAATTTTAACTAAACAAAATCTCTTAAAATTATTTTTTTATTTAAATTAAGTATATATAATGTTTTCTCAGTGTATACTTTAAAGTTTGGAAATATAATTTATTTTGTAATTTGTGACAAGAAAAAGGTGTATAGAATGATGAAAATTCGAAAATGGACTTTTTCAAGGTCCTAATATAAACCCCAATTAGTTTTCTCAATCGAGAATAAAATTCATTGCGTGTTGCGTTTTAACACCACATTTTGGTGTTAAAGTAACACTTTCCTTTTGATACGTGGATTCAGCAAATGAACGAACGTGATTCATATATAATTGGCTGCGTGGCGTCTGACCAAACGTTTCTTCTTCTACTTCTACACTAATGTCTGACACGTATATATGAGGCATTCCATTTGAAAACGACCCCCCTTTATATAAACAATTGCCATTGTTAGGCAATTTTCAAATAATTATTTCTTCTATGTATTGGATTCAAACTTTATTTACTATTAGTGTTTTCAAAAGAAAAAATTCTCAACTTTACAATATTATAAATTTCTTATAAAAAAATTATATTCTTTATGAAAAAAATTAAGAATATTTAAGCTTTATTTTGACATAACTTTCAAGAAAATCGGATATAACGTGTTTTCAGATATTTAAAAGGTTATCTTTCAAACTTAATTTTTTTTGATAAAGAATATAATTTTTTTATAAGAAATTTATAATATTGTAAAGTTGAGAATTTTTTCTTTTGAAAACACTAATAGTAAATAAAAATTGAATCCAATACATAGAAGAAATAATTATTTAAAAATTGCCTTACAATGGCAATTGTTTATATAAAGGGGGGTCGTTTTCAAATGGAATGCCTCATATATATATATATATATATAAACGACATCGATTTTTCCATTCGTGTCTCTTCCAAACTTGTATAAACCAAAAAAAAATTCCCTAATCCTATATCGTGTCGCGACACAATAACATAAGTATTGATTTTCCGTGTACATTCAATTTCGAACACGTTTCCAGTATAACATATAGTATTACGAAATTTCAGAGATTAATTCACAACGACGCCAGCGCCAACAAGTGTGCTGAACATTTCATACTTAAAATGTATTTGTATTGATTAGCGAAAAAAAAAAAAAATTAAAATGTTCGTCTCCCTCTTTATAGAGAGACAATTTATTTCGAAAACTATATGCTTCTGATGTTTTAGGTAGAAAAATTAATCATTAGACAAACAGTCTGTGTCAGATAAGGAAACCCTAAAAAAGAAACTCTAAACCCTAAAGTGATCGATAATTTCCGAATGGTCGAGTATATAAACTAATTGCACTTTGCGAAAAATTAAAAAAAGGTTGATCAACTTAGTAAAATATGTTTTGTTTCAAGTCTCTTGATTATATTACGAAAGTATTTGACAAATTAATATTGACGTTCTATAAACATTCCTACCATGGAAGATAAAAGAAGAGTTCTACCTTACCGACGAAGATTGGAACAGGGTTGAAATTTAAAAAAAAAGAATATTCGACCAAAAAACATAGAAACAGAAGAAGAAGAAAGTAATTGAATGCAAAAATTTTGAAGACGCGTCATTCCCATCTTTTGCCGTTGATAAAGATTCGCTCGCTTCCCCCATTCGCGTTGGTAATCACCCTCACACTATCGGTTCATCCAAAGACCCCTCAAGCCACTTTTCCCGTGATATGGTATAGCTTGCGCCATTTTGAAAGTTTCCTGACGCAGTGACCCACCCAGTGCCTGCTAGCAGCACAAATAGTGCTAACATTGCCAATAGTACCTATCAGTAAGGCAACGTGATCGCGCCGGGGTTTACTTTTTTTCGTGAAAAAGACAAAAATATATTTTCTCATCATCATCATCATCATTATCAGTGATCGATTGTCGCTTGCCGTGAAAACAGACTCAACTACTTCTCTTTTTTTTCAATCCAAAAACACGCAGTTTTTTGTTGTCGCATGTTGAGCTAAAAAAAAAGGAATTTTGCAAGACGCAAACATTTTTTGTTTTTTTGCAAGTGAAGAAAAGTGTGTGATTGACTAGAGAAAGTTGACGGTGACAAAAATGCGGGGGATAATTAAATTGACTTTAGCGCTCGGATTCTTTATTGTTCAAATAAAGGTGAGAGAATATTTAGGAAACGAGAAATTTCGCTCAATAATGTTTTGTGAAAGGAATGTCGTCCGATTTTAAAATCATCCCCTGGTTTTCATATTTTTTCATACTTTTCTCTACTCTTAATGGCTATTTAGAATTTTTCGTGTCTCCTCAGAATTTCTGTTTTTATTTCATTTTCATTCAGTTTCATTTAATTTTCATTCAATTTCAACTTCAATTTCAATTCCACTTGAAATTTTAACTTCGACTTCAATTTTAATTTAAACTTCAATTTCAACTTCAATTTTAATTTCAACTTCAAATTCAATTTCAACTTCAATTTAAATTTCAATTTAATTCTAAATCTAATTCTAATTCAAATCCGAATTTTAATTCGAATTCCAAATCTAATCCTAATTCGAATTCGAATTCTAAATCGAGTTCTAAATCGAATTCTAATTCGAATTCTAATTCGAATCCCAATTCTAATTCGAACTCCAAATCTAATCCTAATTTTAATACGAATTCGAATTCAAATCCGAATTCAAATCCGAATTCAAATCCGAATTCAAATCCGAATTCAAATCCGAATTCTAATTCAAATTCTAATTCCAATTCTAATTCCAATTCGAATTCTAAATCGAATTCTAATTCTAAATCGAATTCTAGTTCGAATTCCAATTCTAATTCGAATTCCAAATCTAATCCTACTTTTAAATCCGAATTCTAATTCAAATTCGAATTCAAATTTTAATTCTAATTCTTATTTCAATTCGAATTCAAATTCTAATTCCAATTCAAATTCGAATTTTAATTCACATTCTACTTCGAATTCCAATTCTAATTCGAATTCCAATTTGAATTCGAATTCCAATTCGAATTCTAGTTCTAACTCGAATTTCAATTCAATTTCAATTTAATACAAAAAGTATAAACAACTCTTGATATTCTTTTGTCGGAAAAAAAATTTGTATAATTTTTTTTTTTTTTTTTTTTTGAACAAATATTGTCCTTGTTTATATCAATATTATTGTCCTTGTTGTTGTCCTAATGAAAATTATTGTTGAACTATTTGACAACTAAAGATGGCAGAAAAAAAGCTGTAAATATAAATGAAATTGTTTATTTCGCGAGAACGACGTAGTCAATTTGAGAATCATCCCCTTTGAAATCGATAAGTCGCTAGTGGACTGTAGATGTCATTTAGAAGCAAGGAATATTATTTAAAGACAGAGTTCACTGCGTACAAAGTTTTTACAAAAACTAGCATATCATTTTGCCTATGCAGAATAAAATAATAATTAAAAAAAAAAACTTGGTTTATAAACTTTTGCTAGTTAATAACATGATAATAATATACGTACTTTGAATTTTAAACCAATGCTCGTAATATAGTTTAGTAAAATATATATATATATATATTATATATGGAGTCATATTATTTGCCACGCAATTGTTAACGATTTATTAACTCAAAAAATCAATTATCCTTTTGTTGAATTATTAATAATTTCATATGTTATTAAACATTTATTTTGAATATTTCTGTAAATATTATAAAACTGATGATGTATTTTTAATAATTATCATTATTATTTGGGATCCAATCTGACTTTATTTATCAATAATAATAATTGTTAATTATAATTTTTATCAATGATAATTGTTAATTATAATTGTTAATAATAATAATTGTTAATTATAATTGTTAATAATAGTTGTTAACTATAATTGTCAATCATAAATGTCAATTATAATTGTCAATAATAATTGTTACTGATAATTGTCAATCATAATTGTTACTGATAATTGTCAACTATAATTGTTAACAATAATAACTGTTAATTATATTTGTTAATAATAGTTGTTAATTATAATTGTCACACATAAATGTCAAACATAAATGTCAATTATAATTGTCAATAATAATTGTTACTAATAATTGTCAACTATAATCGATAATAATAATTGTCAATTACAATTGTTAATAATAATAATCATTGTTTATTATAATTGTTAATAATAATAATTGTCAATTATAATTGTTACTAATAATTTTTAACTATAATTGATATTAATAATTGTCAATTACAATTGTTACTAATAATTTTTAACTATAATTGATATTAATAATTGTCAATTACAATTGTTAATAATAATAATAATTGTTAATTATAGTAGTCAATCATAATTGTCAATCATAATTGTTACTAATAATTGCCTATTATAATTGTTAATAATAATAATTGTCAATTATAATTGTTACTAATAATTGTCAATTATAATTGCTACTAATAATTGTCAACTATAATTATTACTAATAATTGACAATTACAATTGTTAATAATAATAATAATAATTGTCAATTATAATTGTTAATCATAATATTTGTTAATTATAATTGTTAATCATAATATTTGTTAATTATAATTGTTAATAATCATAATAATTGTCAATTATAATTATTATTATTATTGTCAATTATAATTGTTAATTATAATAATAATAATAATAATAATTGTTGATTATAATTGTTAATAATAATAACTATTAATTAAAATTGTCAATTATAATTGTTAATCATAATAATTGTCAATTACAATTGTTAATAATCATAAGAATTGTCAATTACAATGGTTACTAATAATTGTCAATTATAATTGCTACTAATAATTGTCAACTATAATTGTTAATAATAATAATAATTGTTGATTATAATTGTTAATTATATAATAATAATAATAATAATTTTTGATTATAATGGTTAATAATAATAACTATTAATTAAAATTGTCAATTATAATAGTAGTCATAATAATTGTTAATTATAATTGTTAATTATAATTGTTAATAATAATAATTGTTAATTATAATTGTTAATAATAATAATTGTTAATTATAATTGTTAATAATAATAATTGTCAATTACAATTGTTAATAATAATTGTTACTACTAATCGTCAATTATAATTGCTACTAATAATTGTCAACTATAATTGTTAATAGTAATTGTGAACCATAATTGACAATAATAATTAGAACGGTTTATTATAATTGTTAATAATAATAACTGTCAATTATAATTGTTAATAATAATTGGTAATAATAATAAAAATACTAATAATAATTAATTAAAATTGTTAATAATAATTGTCAATTACAAATACCGAAATTTTTATAAAATAAAAAACTAATTACAATACATTTATAGAAGCAATCACAACAAAGAGCGAGGCAAAAATATTTAATGAAGCAAACTGAGTTTAATATGATTGAAATAGAATTATAATGTAATAGTATTATCGTGTCAATATTGGAGACATTGTCAGAACGAAAAGGGTTACTTTGTTAATTTACATGAAAGCGCCAACTTTTTTTCTATCAAATCAAAATTTCTATTCGCCTTCAAAAATACTGTTTTTTAGAAATATACAAAAAAAAATTGTTTACAATTTAAAGTATGATTATATAAAATAATGTTTTTTGACAAACTTTTAACCTTTAGAATAATAGCCATTCGAGATTTTAATTTGAAACCCTTTCACAAAATTCAATTATTTCTTAAAATTCACGTTATAATGATTTTAATATTGAATTATTATATCTAAAATTTTAGCTGGAATTCATTGTTAAATTAATTTTCGTTCGAAAATTCTACGACAATTCAATTCAATTATTTAAATAGAAAAATAAATAATTTATTGAATAATTGAATGTTTCCTAAAATTGAATTATCATAAAGAATTTTTTCAACAAATATCGAAATAATTGAATTTTTTCGACAAATTTTAACTTTTATTTATCCAGAAAATCATTACAAATTCATTTTAAAAAATTTACTATAATAATTTAGTTTTTTAGAATAAAATTGATATTCTATGATGAATTATATTATTTATGAAAATTTAATATTACCTACTTAAAATTTTACATAATTTATGTTAATAATAATTAAAGTCTTTCGAGAAATTTAATTAAAAATGTAAGAAAAACAATTGAATTTTTATAAAGATTTTTTTTAAAACTTTTGAAAGTATAATTGAAATCTTGGAAATTTTTTTTTTAATCTCTATTCAAAATAATTACATTTTTGCGAAGAATTTTATTATTACGATAATTAAATATAATTCATTTAAAAAATAAAAAATTTATTGAATAATTTAATGTTTCTCAAAATTAAATTCGTATTAAGAATTTATTTGAACAAAACAATTTTTAAATAATTGAATTTATTTGCAATTTGTTTTTTAAACAGTTGATTTTGAATGTCATTGAATTGAAGAACATTTTTGAAAATAAATGAATTTAGGAGAAGAATTTTTGTTATTTAAAAATATAATTGAAAGTTTTTTGAATCAAAGAAATTTTTTCTTTGAATGATATTTTTAATATAATAATAATAATAATAATAATAGTGACAATAATATTAATAATATAAAATAAAATGTTGCAAATAATAAATATATTGAATAAACTTATTTTTTCGCAGAAACTGCAAAATAGTTTTCTTTCACTTTACTCAACGATTTGTCAATGGAATAAAATCCGTATATAAAAGAGACTTTAAATTAAAAAAATCCTCTTAACTACATAAGAATCTACTAAACGGTTTTACTATTGAGTTTTTATGTGACCTGAAGTTACCCCAAGTCTCTGGTGACTTAATTATATTCTTAGTGAAATTAAAAAAAAAAGAATTGAATTTATAAAGTGAAATGCTACTTATTCATGGTATATATAGTGAATTATCTGTAAAGCTATGGAATATTGATTTAATGTCATTTACCGACCCGTGGAAACGGACAAAAGTTTGTAGGCGATTTATTTGTATACTATTTTTGCTTACAATGTATATAGTGAAAACAAACGCATTCGCGTTCCATTTACATTTTACGGTATTCTAATGGAAATATTCTCAATTTATTATTTTAAAAAATATTTCTTTTTAATGTTCGGAGTCTAGAAAAGCTTTTCACTTTATTGAATGAATAAACTCAATACCTATAGCAATTAATTGATATAGTTTCTTACATTAATTACAATAAAATATAATAAAATTCTTCAAATTTTAATAATATTCTTAAAATTTAAATAAAATTTTATGTTTGGTATTCCAATTTTAATAAAATTCTTCTAAATTTATTTAAAGAATTTTATTACAATTTTAAGAATTTTAATAAAATTCTTCAAAATTTATTTAACGAATTTTATTACGATTTTATGAATTTTAATAAAATTCTTCAAATTTTAAGAATTTTAATAAAATTCTTTAAATTTTAATCAAATTCTTCAAATTTCAATAAAATTCTTCTAAATTTATTTAAAGAATTTTATTACAATTTTAAGAATTTTAATAAAATTCTTCAAAATTTATTTAACGAATTTTATTACGATTTTATGAATTTTAATAAAATTCTTCAAATTTTAAGAATTTCATTAAAATTTTAAGAATTTAAAAAAAATTCTTCAAATTTTAATAAAAGACTTCAAATTATAATAAAATTCTTCAAATTTTATGAATTTCATTAAAATTTATTTAACGAATTTTATTACAATTTTATGAATTTTAATCAAATTCTTCAAATTTTATGAATTTTAATCAAATTCTTCAAATTTTATGAATTTTAATCAAATTCTTCAAATTTTATGAATTTTAATAAAATTCTTCTAAATTTATTTAACGAATTTTATTACAATTTTATGAATTTTAATAAAATTGTTCAAATTTTATGAATTTTAATAAAATTCTTCAAATTTTATGAATTTAAAATTTATTCAACGAATTTTATTACAATTCTATGAATTTTAATCAAATTCTTCAAATTTTATGAATTTTAATAAAATTCTTCAAATTTCAATAAAACTCTTTAAATTTTAATAAAATTTTTCAAATTTTAAGAATTTCATTAAAATTTTAAGAATTTAAATAAAATTCATCAAATTTTAATAATATTCTCAAAATTTAAATAAAATTTTATGTTTGGTATTCCTTTTCCAATAAAATTCTTCAAATTTCAATAAAATTCTTCTAAATTTATTTAAAGAATTTTATTACAATTTTAAGAATTTTAATAAAATTCTTCAAAATTTATTTAACGAATTTTATTACAATTTTATGAATTTTAATAAATTTCTTCAAATTTTATGAATTTTAATAAAATTCTTTAAATTTTAATAAAACTCTTTAAATTTTAATAAAATTCTTCTAAATTTATTTAAAGAATTTTATTACAATTTTTAAAATTTTAATAAAATTCTTCAAAATTTATTTAACGAATTTTATTACAATTTTATGAATTTTAATAAAATTCTTCAAATTTTATGAATTTCATTAAAATTTTAAGAATTTAAATAAAATTCTTCAAATTTCAATTTTAATAATTTCATTAAAATTTATTTAACGAATTTTATTACAATTTTATGAATTTTAATCAAATTCTTCAAATTTTATGAATTTTAATAAAATTCTTCAAATTTTATGAATTTTAATAAAATTCTTTAAATTTTAATAAAACTCTTTAAATTTTAATAAACTTCTTCTAAATTTATTTAACGAATTTTATTACAATTTTATGAATTTTAATAAAATTCTACAAATTTTATGAATTTTAATAAAATTCTTCAAATTTTATGAATTTCATTAAAATTTTAAGAATTAAAATAAAATTCTTCAAATTTTAATAAAATACTTCAAATTATAATAAAATTCTTCAAATTTTAATAAAACTCTTTAAATTTTAATAAAATTCTTCAAATTTTAATAATTTCATTAAAATTTATTTAACGAATTTTATTACAATTTTATGAATTTTAATCAAATTCTTCAAATTTTATGAATTTTAATAAAATTCTTCAAATTTTAATAAAACTTTTTAAATTTTAATAAAATTCTTCTAAATTTATTTAAAGAATTTTATTACAATTTTATGAATTTTAATAAAATTGTTCAAATTTCAATAAAATTCTTAAAATTTAAATAAAATTTTATGTTTGGTATTCCAATTTTAATAAAATTGTTCAAATTTCAATAAAATTCTTCTAAATTTATTTAAAGAATTTTATTACAATTTTAAGAATTTTAATAAAATTCTTCAAAATTTATTTAACGAATTTTATTACAATTTTATGAATTTTAATAAAATTCTTCAAATTTTATGAATTTTAATAAAATTCTTCAAATTTTAAGAATTTCATTAAAATTTTAAGAATTTAAATAAAATTCTTCAAATTTCAATAATATACTTCAAATTATAATAAAATTCTTCAAATTTTAATATAATTCTTCTAAATTTATTTAAAGAATTTTATTACAATTTTAAGAATTTTAATAAAATTCTTCAAATTTCAATAAAATTTATCAAAAATAATATTCTTAAAATTTAAATAAAATTTTATCTTTGGTATTCCAATTTTAATAAAATTCTTCAAATTTTAATAAAATCCTTTAAATTTAAATTAAATTTCTTTTAATTGTAATAAAATTCTTCAAATTTCTATAAAATTCTTAAAATTTTTGATAAAATTCATCAAATGTTAATAAAATTCTTAAGATTATAATAAAATTCTTAAAAGAATTTTAGAAGAATTTTATTAAAATTTGAAGAATCTTAATAAAATCCTTTAAATTTTTAAGAAAAATTTTTAAAATTCAAATAGAATTCTGTGCTTGGTATTAGTAGACATTTGGTGCTTTTTATTACAGTTAATTAGACAGATAACCATTTATCAAAAACTTGAAAAAAATTGGAAATTTTTCATTTGTCACATTTTAATCAAATCTTATATTAATATCAAAAAAATCTTGATCCGGTTGACGTTGCGAATCCACCTTCTATATGGAATACGTTTCTCTTGTGGCATTTTAAATTAGGTTCTACGTGCTGAGGTCACGATATAAATTAAAAGCTTGCTTATCCTGAAGTGTAAAATGTCAGGTACGAAACAGAAATGTGAAATTTTATGAAAAAAATAAACAAAAAAAATGCAAAAGAAGGAAAAATGAATTTAAAAAGAAAATGACAAAAGATTCACCATGTGAGTCAGTGTGGTTAGTATTTGGACGTGACTCTTATGGTAAATTCAGAAACGCCATGTCACGTTTTGATATTTAAACAAAATTTCATTTTTTTACACTAGTCCAGTGAGAATATTTTGTTAAAAATAAGACATAGCCTGCGGGGACTTAAAGCATACTCTCTGACTGTACTCATTTTTTCTGCAAACTTATATTGTGACATTTTCAACTCTTAACATAAAAAGTAACAAATTCTGACTTCTTATGAATATTCTAAAATTTTTCCAAACATTTTTGGCTACTTTGAGACTAAATGATTTCTAAGGCTTTCTATACTGAAAAATAACAATTGTTTCACTATACATTTTATTATTTCTTAATAGATTTGGGTGCAATCCTTTAACTACCCAAATGCGACACTTGTCAAATTTCCCATTTTTGGCAACTGCTCAATCTTAAAAAACGAAATTTAAAAAATTTCATCTACCAAGTTTGGGTAGTTGCCAAAAAACTGCAAACTTGACCAGTGACGCATTTGGTTAACTCCATGTCAGCAGAGCTCTAAAAATTTGCTAATACTAGAAATCAAAAAAAACTATTCTTGAAAATTATAATTAAATTTTCTATAAAAATAACTCAATTATTATTTTAGTTATTAATAAAATTCTTGGCAAAATTTCAATTATATTTTTAAATAACAAAATTCTTCTACGAAATTAAATTATTATTCAATTAATATTAATAAAATTCTTGGCAAAATTTCAATTATATTTTTAAATAATAAAATTCTTCTACGAAATTCAATTATTTTCCAATTAATATTAATAAAATTCTTGGCAAAATTTCAATTTTTTTTAAAAGTCATTAAATTATGTTCATTATGCTAAAATTTTTGAAATGTTCGTCAAAATTTCAATTATACTTATAAACAATAAAATTTTTCTCCGAAATTCAATTATTTTCAAATTAATCTTAATAAAATTCTTGGCAAAATTTCAATTATATTTTTAAATAACAAAATTCTTCTCCAAAATCCAATTATTTTTAAATTATTAAAGTTCTGGGCAAAATTTCAATTGTTTTTAAAAGTCATTAAATTATGTCCATTATGTTAAAATTTTTGAAATGTTCGTCAAAATTTCAATTATATTGTTAAATAATGAAATGCTCCGAAATTCAATTATTTTCAAATTATTATTAATAAAATTCTTGTCAAAATTTCAATTATATTTTTAAATAATAAAATTCTTCTACGAAATTCAATTATTTTCCAATTAATATTAATATAATTCTGGGCAAAATTTCAATTTTTTTTTAAAGTCATTAAATTATTTTCATTATGTTAAAATTTTTTAAATCTTCGTCAAAATTTCAATTATATTTTTAAATAACAAAAATTCTTCTCCGAAATTCAATTATTTTCAAAATTTTCACTAAAATTTTTGGTAAAATTTCAATTATTTTCAAAAATGTTCTTCAATTCAATGACATTCAAACTCAACTGTTTAAAAAACAAATTGCAAATAAATTCAATTATTTAAAAATTGTTTTGTTCAATTAAATTCTTAATACGAATTTAATTTTGAGAACCATTAAATTATTCAATAAATTATTTATTTTTTAAATGAATTACATTTAATTATCGTAAAACGTTTTTAAAAAGTTGATTCAAAAATGAATTTCAATGAAAATTTTGGATTATATAATAGAATATTAAAACCATTACAGTGTAATTTTTTATTGAATTTAAGAGAATGTTTTAAATTAAAATCTTTGAAAATTTAACATACTGACAAATTTTAACTATTTTTAAATAGATTTCAAATTAATTAATCGAAAAATTCAATTATTTTTACAAATAAAAATTTTTCCAATAGAATTCAATTGTTTAAAATAAAATTTTCATAACATTTCTTATATATTTTACGAAAATTAAGTATTTAAAATTATGTTTATAAAATTCTTATAAAAAGTCAATTTTTTTTCAAAAACAACAAAATTTTTCACAGAAATTCAATTATTTTCAAAAATTTTAGTAAATTTTTTCGCAATGAGTCAATTATTTTTATAAATAATAAAATTTTTCACAGAAATTCAATTATTTTCAAAGATTTTAGTAATTTTTTTTCGCAATAAGTCAATTATTTTTATAAATAATAAAATTATTCTCAAGAATTCAATTAGTTTTGAAAGTTTAAATAAAATTCTTTCAACTATTTAATTATTTTCAAATTATTTCTATAATTAAAGGAAGTGAATTTATCATTTGGTATTCTTTAATAGCAAAGGTGAAAGAAGTTAACAATTATTCTTTTTAATAATTAGTAAAATTCTTTCTTGAAATTCAATTATTTAAGAAAAATTTTCTAATACAATTTAATTTAAATTTTTTAATAATTCAATTATTCTTTTAGATTTCAATAAAATTTTTCTCTTCGAAAAAATTCAATTGTTAAAGATAAAAATAACAAAATCGTTCCTAAAAATTAAATGATTTTGAAACATTTTAATAAAATTCTTTGCAAAATTCAATTATTTTCGCAGACTTAACAATATTCATTACAAGAATTCAATTTTTTTTAAAAGTAATAAATTTTTTCTTGGAAATTCAATTTATAAAACAAAAAAATTGTAAAAAATTGTAAAATTCTATTAAAATAGTTCGCAAGAATAATAAAAAAAATAATAATAAACTATAATATAAATAATAATAAAATACTTTTTAGGAATTAAATTATTTTCAAAAAAATTTTAATAAAACACCACAGAGTCATTTATAATTATTGGCAAAAATTTTAATAGTATTCTTTATAAAATTTATCTATTTCTAAAAACTTTCCGTAATTCAAGGATTGTCAATTTCTTTTATTTTTATAAAATTTCCAAAAAAATTCAATTCTTTAAAAACTTGTTGTAAAAAGTCATTGTAAGAATTCAATTCTTTTTATGAATCATAAAAATTTCACATAAATTCAATCATTTAAATTAGTATTTGCACAAAATTAGTCGAAAGAAATCAAAGTATTAAAATTTTTTTTAAAAATTTTTGTCAAGAATTAAATTATCTTTCTAAATATATTAAAATTTTTTAAATTTGTCGAAAAAAATCAATTATTTAAATTTTTTTAAAAAAATTTTGTCAAGAATTAAATTATCTTTCTAAAGATTAAAATTTTTTAAATTAGTCGAAAGAAATCAATTATTTAAAAAATTTTTTTAAATTTTTGTCAAGAATATTAAATTATCTTTCTAAATATTAAAGTTATTCAAATTAGTCGAAAGAAATCAATTATTTAAAAATTTTTTTACAATTTTTGTCAAGAATATTAAATTATCTTTCTAAATATTAAAATTAGTCAAAAGAAATCAATTATTTAAAATTTAATAATTTTTTTTTTAAATAGTTTTGATGAAAATTAGAAAAAACTCAGTGCTGCTATATTTACATTTATTGTAGACGGCCCTCTATACTCTGCATATTATTTAAAATCTAAAAAATGTCTCGTGCTCCGCATCAATTTGAAAGTATGTTGACAATGAAATTCTGGGCCAACCTCTTTCATCGTTATTAATCAACTTTTTTTTATAAATACAATATATACGAAAGTGACACCATCTGCTCCTATCGAGAAACTTATAAGCCGCACGCTAGTAATGATTTTTCACCCCAAGGGAATAAACGTCTATGGGGGATGGAAATTTTCAAATACAAATTCTTCTCAAGTAAAAAAAAAATGTTAAATAATGAATAATTTATACAATAATATTATATATTGGAAGTTAAGGATATCCGCAGGATTTTGTATATTAACATTTTTTTAATTTATTTTGCATTTTCTATTTCAAATACATATTTTGCATTTTCCGCATTTAAAAAAATAAATTATTATATACAATGAAATGACAATAAATATAAATTTAAAAAAAAAATGTAAATGTGACGCGATCTGAAAAAAGGGACCTTAGAAGCAAATAATTTTAGGTTATGTTTGCAATTTTTTAAATGAAAATACAAGAAAAGGATCAACTGTTTATGAAAATCATTAATGTTCAAGTTTTAATTACAAATGAAATATTTAATAAACACTGATTTTAATTTGAAAAATGTAAAAAGAAAATTTTAATCAACAAAAAAGTAACAGTAACATAACCTTAAAGTGATTTGCTTCTAAGGTTCCTTTCTTCAGATCGCGTCACAATTTTTTTTTTATAAATTTTTATATAAAGAAAAGAGAAAACTACACAGGGAGAAGAAAATCTTGATTTAAGATCAGTAATTTAAATTTTAAATTACGAAATTATGAAATTTTACTAACATTTCTTTTGACCGTAACACCGTAAGTCTGATTCTTCCTTAAAAATTCAACACTTACAAATATCAATGTCTATAATATATTTACTGCTCGTGACATTTATTACATAATTATGCCTTTTTAGACAAATATAGGAATTGAAGAAGAAAAAAAAGGAAATTTTAATAACTCGAAATCTTTTATTTTATAGGCCATTTCGGAAAGACTTGAGCTAGCATCTGTCGGAGGAAGGTTCGAACCACAGGTGAGTTGAATACGTTATAATCAATGTATAAGGGTCTCAACGATAGCAGGGCACTCTCGATTCTTTGCTTAATAATGTAAAAACCACTATGTATCTAGATTTTGTTAAAAGTTTATAAGTCTCACTCGTTTTTTTGTGAAACTAAGTTCATCCAACGTCAATTGTAACGATTTTTTTTATTTTTAAACATTTATTTCAGCACAGAAAAATAAAAAAATTTTTAAACAAGTTTTTCAGTAATTTAAAACATAAAATTTATAGTCACTTTAAAATAAAGGCTAAAAAACTATTATATTCCCTAAAATCTTTCTTTTTCAATTTTAGCTTATTAGAATGATTGATAGACTTGGTTTTTCAATTTTTTCCCAAATAGCTGAAAATCCAGTGAGATTTAATTAATTTTTTTTTTAAATAGAAACCAAAGTAAATTGTGTTTTTGTGCAAAAATGTTATCCTAAAAACCAAAAATGTCAAAAAATTTAAAATTAGATCCATTTTATTTCACCGCTTGTGAGAAAGATTCAAATTAAACTATTGCTTCAAAATAAAGAAATGATCTGTATTAAAAATTAATAAATCCTTTCTAAGTTTACTAAATATCGATTTATAAACTATTTTCAAATTATGTTTCTATTACCTATATTATAAAGAATATGGAAACAAGCAAAAATTGAATTTATACATTTTTGAATGTATAATTTCACACAATTTAGTGAAAATTTTGAAAATAATTGAATTTTGGAGAAGAATTTTATTGGTTTATAAATATAATTCAAAATTTTGACGAACATTTTAAAAATTTTAACATAATGAACAAAATTTAATGACTTTTAAAAACAATTTAAATTTTGCCAAGAATTTTATGGCTAATAAATTGAAAATAATTGAATTTCGGAGAAGAATCATTGTTATTTAAAAATATAACTAAAATTTTGCCCAGAAGTTTATTAATAATTTGAAAATAATTAAATTTTGGAGAAGAATTTTTGTTATTTAAAAATATAATTGAAATTTTGACAAGAATATTATTAATAATAATTTGAAAATAATTGAATTTCAGTGAAAAATTTTGTTGTTTTTGAAAAAAATTGACTTTTTATGAGAATTTTATAAACATTTTTTTAAATACTTAATTTTTGTAAAATATATAAGAAATGTTATTAAAATTTTATTTTTAACAATTGAATTCTATTAAAAAAAATTTTATTTGTAAAAATAATTGAATTTTTCGATTAATTAATTTGAAATGTATTTAAAAATAGTTAAAAATTTGTCAGTATGTTTTTTAATATTTAGGAAACTAATTGAAATTTTGCTTAGTGTGTTATAAAAAAAAATTATAAAAAATTGATAATTGAATTTATACGAAAAATATTATTATTAGTCAAAGTAATTGAATTATTCTGAAAAAATTTGTTAATTTTGAAAAAATTGAATTTTTCATAAGAATTTTATAAACATTGTTTCAAATAATCAATTTTTTCGAAATCTAGTGAATATAATATGTAAATTTTATTTTAGATAATTGATAATTCTCTTGGAAAACATTATTTGTGAAAATAATTGAATTTTTGCGTAGAGTTTAATTATAATTTTTTTAATTTATTAATTTTTTTGCAAAACTTAATTAAAATAGTAGATATTAAAATCTTCGAAATGTGAGAAAATTGTTTAATATAATAATAATTGAAATTTTCCCAAGAATTCATTAAAATTTTTGAAAAAAAAATATTTAAATTTTCAAAGATTTTAATTTAAAACATTCTCTTAAATTCAATAAAAAATTACACTGTAATGGTTTTAATATTCTACTATATAATCCAAAATTTTCATTGAAATTCATTTTTGAATCAATTTTTTAAAAACGTTTTACGATAATTAAATATAATTCATTTAAAAAATAAATAATTTATTGAATAATTCAATGTTTCTCAAAATTAAATTCGTATTAAGAATTTAATTGAACAAAACAATTTTTAAATAATTGAATTTATTTGCAATTTGTTTTTTAAACAGTTGATTTTGAATGTCATTGAATTGAAGAACATTTTTGAAAATAATTGAAATTTTACCAAAAATTTTAGTGAAAATTTTGAAAATAATTGAATTTCGGAGAAGAATTTTATTGTTTATAAGTATAATTGAAATTTTGACGAACATTTCAAAAATTTTAACATAATGAACATAATTTAATGACTTTTAAAAAAAATTGAAATTTTGCCAAGAATGTTATTAATATTAATTGGAAAATAATTGAATTTCGTAGAAGAATTTTATTATTTAAAAATATAATTGAAATTTTGACAAGAATTTTATTAATAATAATTTGAAAATAATTGAATTTCGAAAGATAATTTTCTTATTTAAAAATATAATTGAAATTTTGCCAAGAATTTTATTAATAATAATTTGAAAATAATTGAATTTCGTAGAAGAATTTTATTATTTAAAAAAATAATTGAAATTTTGACGAACATTTTTAAAATTTTAACAGAATGAACATAATCTAATAACTTTTGAAAATAATTCCAAATTTTTGCCAAGAATGTTACTAAAAATTGCCAGAATAATTGAATTTCGGAGAAAAATTTTATTATTTTTAAAGAAAATTGAAAATTTTGTCGAGAATTAAAATTTTTTTTGAATATAATGAACATAATTCAATAACATTTGAAAATAATTGAATTTCTCCAATTGTAACTTCTCCAAAATTCAATTTTTTTTTTAGTATTTTAACTAAAATCCTTCCACAAATCTATTAATTTCTAAAACTCTGTAATTAAATATGTAAAAGTTTTACAAATTTTAGAAGAATTTGAATTACTATCTAACTATTTTCAAAAATCTAAGTTTTTTAAAATTTCTATAATTAAATTAATTAAAAATTGAAATTTTGTGGAAATTCAATTGGAAACTTTTTAAAGTTTATCTCTTTATGAAAATTGAAAACGCAATTCTCTTAAAATTCAATTTTGAAATATTGATGTAAAATTGTTCACTAAACAATTTCGTAGTGGAAAATGGGAGTTTTAATTACTTAGAGAAAATTTTAATTTCAATAAAATAGTAATAATGATGTTGAAAATAATAATAATAACACCCAGAAAAAGGATTTGTTTGAAACAAAGAAATCGCTCTTTCAAACTCTCTCTTTGAATCAAAGATAAAATTTGTTTGAGTTGAAAGAAGTTTTCTTTACTTTTACAAAGAACAATTTTCAAGGTTTTTTGAATTAATGAAATTTTTTAATTTTAATTTAATTTTAATTTAATTTTAATTTTTTTTTAATAGAAACCAAAGTAAATTGGGTTTTTGTGCAAAAATGTTATCCTAAAAACCAAAAATGTCAACAAATTTAATATTAGACCCATTTTATTTCACCGCTTGTGAGAAAGATTCAAATTAAACTATTGCTTGTTAAACTATTGCTTCAGAATAAAGAAGTGATCTGTATTAAAAATTAATAAATCCTTTCTAAGTTTACTAAAGATCGATTTATAAACTATTTTCAAATTATGTTTTTATTACCTATATATTCTAAAGGATATGGAAACATGGAGAGATTGAATTTATACATTTTGAGAAATAATTTTCTTGAAGTGGTTCGTCGAGATATAATATAAGAAAAGAAATTCATCTGTGGTTTCTTTATGAAAATCATAATATTTACCCGTGTTATGCAATGCAGATATTAATATAAGAAAATATTTTAACGTTCAGGTTGCTACTCTATGCGAGTCTGATGAGGTGTACATGGCTCAACACATGGGCGAACAGGGAAGATGGATTTCATCTAATGATCAAACAAGCTGCCTGAAGAGCAATTTAGAGATTCTCAAATATTGCAAAAAGGTGATTTAAATTTTCTTACATTCATCTGAATAACAAATTTTTTTTAATTTCAGATCGATTTTCAAAAAAATAAACAACTTATTGGTTTAAAATATGATTTACAAAGAAAAACCCAATCAGTTAAACATCTGGTTTGACTTATATATTTACTGTTATTATTGTTTGTTTCAGGCTTATCCAAAGAGGGACATCACCAACATCGTTGAATCGTCCCACTACATCAGAATAAGTGGATGGTGTAAACCTGGAAAATCCAAATGCAAATTATCTCGATGGATAAAACCTTACAGATGTCTAGGTATAATGAAAATACTTCACTAGTTGTTTAGATTCTTTATAGGTACTTTAGATTCGAACATAGTTGTTCCTTATATTGTACAATTTTTTTTTTGTTTTCCATGGTTCAGATCGGAATGTATTTTCGTGTCCTGTAAGAATCAGAAGGCGCCTTTTTTTTATATCATGACTTTTTTCTAAACTACAAAATTGTACCACACTTTTGGTGCGGTTGATGCAATGATTTAGACAATGTTTGATGATTTAGTTTCGATGTTGATGAATTTAGACGAGTCATTGTGGTTTTTTTGGAGTTGCACTAACATTTTACAAATCTTATGTTAGATACTCGAGACTCAAATACAAGTTGGCACTTAATTCTCCATAGTTTGGGCGTAAACCTTTATTAGTGCGGGATTTTCAGTAGATTTTGACGCAATGACATGAGTCATAAATTTTACCGATATTGTTCCCTCTAAACCTTACACACCTACTTACCATATAACGATATTAACCTATCCACATATAATCCCTTCCTAAATGTCACAGAACATAGGTTCAGGGTTGCCACAAATATTTAATATTATTTTTCCCTAATTTTCACTTTTTCCCTGACCCTAAAGAATATTCTGATTCACTCTAAAAATTATTAGATAATCAAGAAAAAATGTTCTATTACATTTATTTACAAATTTCATTAATTGTAAAATTATTCAAAAACATCAATAACTTGAATTGAAAAACAAATTTAAAGCTATGAAAAAATGGGGGACTAACTCTGCTGGCGCTCGAAACCCAGGACCAATCAATAACTTCTTTTTTAAATAAATATTTAATCATTATTATTTTTCTGGTAGGAATTAAAAATTCCTTCAAAATATTCAAATTCAAACCTTTTTAAATTGAACAACTTATAAGAATATTATTACAAAACATGAAGAAGACGATCATGTTTTGTAATAATTTAAATTACCATAACATTTTTCAGAATAGGTTAATTATTTACAAAAATCCTTTAAAAAATCCTTTGCAAGAATTCAATTATTTTTACAAGCAGTAAAATTTCTCAAAAAA
The DNA here is from genome assembly GCA_032872475.1 of Leptopilina myrica (nomen nudum). Classification (NCBI taxonomy): domain Eukaryota; kingdom Metazoa; phylum Arthropoda; class Insecta; order Hymenoptera; family Figitidae; genus Leptopilina; species Leptopilina myrica (nomen nudum). Next base: position 62,981,800 of record CM065458.1, on the reverse strand, counting down.
ATTAAATTATTTTTTAAAAATGTAATAAAATTCGTGGCAATAATTTATGTACTTTCATAAATAATAATAAATCGATTATCCGTTAATTCATTTTTCAATAAATTTTAATTAGGAAATTCTAGAAAAATTCAATTATTTAAATTAAAAAATAAATAATTTATTGAACAATAGAATGCTCTTTGTTAAAATTTAATTCTCATGAAGAATTTTATCAATAAATTTTTAAATATATGAATTTACTTTGACAAATTTTAATAAAATTTTGAAGAATAATTACATTTTTCGAGGAATTTGATTAAAATATATATTGTATAAAAAATCATTAAAATTCTGCGATGAGTTTTATTACTTCTAAAAATAATTTTTTAAATAATTTATATTTTTCGAAAAATTTTATGAAATTTTGTATTTTAAATAATTGAATTCCAGTGAAAATTGTATTATTTATGAAAATAATGGAATTATTTTGAATTAATTCGTTAAAATTGAATTCGTACAAAATTTTTGCGAAGAATTTTATTAATTTTGAAAATAATTGAATTCTTACAAAGAATTTTATAAATAATTTATATTTTTCGAAAAATTTTATGAAATTTTGTATTTTAAATAATTGAATTTCTGTGACAGTTTTATTACTTATGAAAATAATGGAATTATTTTGAATTAATTCGTTAAAATTGAATTCCTACAAAATTTTGCCAAGAATTTTATTAAAATTTTTAAATATAATTGAATTTAGATGGAGAATTTTTTTATTTATAAATATAATTGAAATTTTGAATATATTTATTTAATTTTTGAGAATGATTGAATTTTTGAGAATAATTGAATTTTTGCGAAGAATTTTATTAATTTTGAAAGTAATTAAATTTTTACAACGACTTTTATTCAAGTTTATAAAAATAATTGAGTTTCGGTGAAAACTTTTTTTCTATAATTGATATTTTTCGAAAAATTTTATTAAATTTTGTATTTTTAATAATTGAATTCCTGTGAAAAATTTTATTACTACTTATGAAAATAATTGAATTATTTTGAAGAAATTTATTAAAATTGAATTCCTACGAAATTTTGCAAAATAATTTTATTAAAATTTTTAAATATAATTGAATTTAGATGAAGAATTTTATTATTTATAAATGTAATTGAAATTTTGAAAATATTTTTTTTTTAATTTTTTAGAATAATTGAGTTTTTGCGAAGAATTTTATTATTTATAAAAATATTTTTATATAATTGATATATTCCAAAAGATTTTATTAAACTTTGTATTTTAAATAATTGAATTCCCGTGAAAAATTTTATTACTACTTATGAAAATAATTGAATTATTTTGAAGAAATTTATTAAAAATTGAATAATTGAATTCTTGTGGAATTTTGTCAAGAATTTTATTAAAACTTTTAAAAATAATTTAATTTTAATGAAGTATTTTATTATTTATAAAAATAATTGTAATTTTGACAAGAATTGTTTTTAAATTTTTGAACATGATTGAAATTCTTGCGAAGAATTTTTGTAACTTTTGAAAATAATTGAATTTCTGAAATCATTTTTTGTAACTTTTCCAAAATCTAATTTTTTTTAAGTATTTTTAACTAAAATTCTTTTATCAATCTAGTATTTATGAAAATTGTAAAAATTATTCATAAAATAATTTATAAGTCATAATTTATAATAGTTATTATTCATTTTATTTAATTATTATTTTTTATTATTATTATTTATTTATTATTTATTATTAATTATTAATTTTATGATAGTTTTTAAAAATTTAAGTTATTTAAAAAGAAATTATTGTCGCAGAAATAGAAAAAATTGAAGGTTTTGTATTAAAATTTGTAGTAATTTCATAGTTTACGAGGCAAAAAGAAAAAAAATTCAGTTTTCTCATGAATTTTAAAAATTCAATTTTTTCCAGTACTTTTAGTAAAAATCCCTGACCTGTGGCAACCCTGCAGGTTTTTAGGTGTATGCGTCATCACAAAGTCTTGTCTTGAAGAAAAAAAATTTAAGTAATAGGTTTGAAAAAAATCATTAACTTTAGTATCAGTTTTTTCAATCCAACAAATAAAAAATTTGGCCCAAAAGGAAAGATTTTAAGAAATACAATTCATACAGACACACCTTGTATATTTGAAAAATAGTTTAATTACATTATATCAGCCTCAGCGAACATAAGGATGTTTGAGGGCACATTTAATCGTTGGGTAATATTATTAATGATAGAAATAAACAGTAAACTACGTTATCGACTCTATTGTCGACATTATGATACAAAATGGATGGGTTTTCGTGTCGTTGCCTCGAAAATGGAACTGGAGGCACATTAAAACTGGAATGACCGTCTTGATAGAGTCGTTGAATATAGACTCTCTTTTATTTAGTTTTCTTGAAATTTACATTCTTTATTTTGTAATTCACACGTTATTTTATGGTAATATTCGGGTTTTTTTTTTTTTTAAAAAGCAATAATATTGAGAATTTAATTTCCAGAAGGACCATTCCAAAGTGATGCTCTACTTGTTCCGGAAGGATGTCTCTTTGATCATCTTCATAACCAAACAAAATGCTGGGAATCCCACAGGTAAAGTAACATTACCTATAGTTTCTCATTCTTACAACGAAAAATCAATTCCTAACTCTTAAAAAATTAGATCAAAATATTCTTTTACACAAAGTCAAAAAAAAAAGAATAAAATAAAACTGTTTTTTGGTATTTTAGGTGGAATTCCACTGCAGCAGACACTTGCAATGAACGGAATATGAACCTAAGGAGTTTTGCTATGCTACTTCCGTGCGGAATATCACTTTTTGCTGGAGTAGAGTTTGTCTGCTGTCCAAAACATCCTGACGGTAATGTAGCACTTTTCCATTCCTATCTTCATAATAGTGATTACGACTTTGGCACTGATGTCGATATACATAGAAATTTTTAAGACTCAAAATAACAATGATTTTTATGAACTATTCTCAAGATCATGCTACAATCTGAGTTTCTATTTAGACGAGTTCTTTCAAAATGTTTAATTAATAAAAATCGGTTCGCAGAGAATCTAAAGTCTAAGAAGCACTATGAAGTGCCAATCTCTAGGAGCTTCGATGAAGATCTCACTGAAGACGACGACGACGACGATGATGATGACGACGAAGATGACATTGCTGAGCAAGATACATTGATTTCGAGTAATGATGACGACTCCGACTCTGGCACTGATGTCGACATTGGAATGGAAGACATACTCAGCGATCAGTCCGAGGATCCAAACAGTGAAGAATATTTGGAGGATTACGACACAGTAACAAGGTAAAAGAGACAGAAATTTATTCAATTATAATTTATAAATTAACCGTATAGGCCTGCTTTTTTGCACACAGTACTCCTGAATCTACAATACTCAAAAATTATAAATCCTAATTTCTGTTGCAGAAAAATTTCAACATCCGTTTCATCAGTTGAAAAGCAGAATCACGAAACGACTGTTCTGCTTCCGGTCAGTACGAGCATTCCCACCACTCCTCCAACACAAGGCACTCGAGATCCTTACATGGCTAATTTTGATCCAAGATCAGAGCACAAAAGTTACAAGCAGGCGCAAATGAGATTGGAAGAAGTGCACAAGGAGAAAGTCACCAAGGTAAATAACACTCTTTTCATCAAATATTTCAATTGTTTAAATAATATTCTCTCTTATCGTAACGACGCCTCCTTTTACATACTTTAATGCTTAATGAAAGGTGAACCCTAACAGGTTTGGCACTAAACATTTTAGTTTCTTCTTCCCCTGATTTTCACTCTTTCCCAAAGCCAAAAAGAATATTCTGATTCAGTCTCAAAATGATTATATAATCATAATCACAGATTCGCCTTTCAATAACCATATTATATAAACGGAAGGAGTCGATAAGTCATTTCAACTTTACTTACTATAAAAAATTATTATTAAAATAATATGTGAAACTGCATTGGAGCCAGAGTATACAATATGAAACGAGTCAATGAGTATAAGAACTCTGTTTAGAAGATAAAGGAAAAATAGAAAAATTTATAACCGCAAATACTTAATAATGTTAGCATTATAAGTAAAACACACCTAATAATTCATTTCTTCTATTATTTTATCAAAAGCCGATACGTTTGTACTATTAAACAACCTAAAGACATAGTTTTCCCTTGTTTCAAAAACAATTATAATTAGATTTTAAAACAAAAAGTCATACTGGACCCATTTTTAATTTTTCAAAATGATGGCAAAAAGTAGGGTACAAAGATAATGAACTTTGTGGATAACTTAATAACATTTTATGCAGGCTTCGCACTTATTTACTATACTTTTTTGAGGTTCGGCTAAAAAACAAAAAAATATTCTCAAAAATTATAATCAAATTCTTTGAAACGATTCAATATCAAAGAACCGGTTATAACTTTTTTTAAGCTCAAAATCATTGCCCTGTAAGTTAATAATTAGAATGTTTTCAATTCCAATTTTATGAGAAACATTTTGATAATCCTTATATACAAATGGAAATTGTTTTCAAGAAATTGAAATTTTAAATGCTTTTTTTATTTAGAGGTCGTGAGTTTTTAACTTAAAAAAGTTATAACCGCGTTTCTTTGATAGTGACCCTCAATTATTTTCAAAAAAATATTCGAAATTCAATTATCAGGGTGTCTACTATTTTCATTCAACAAAATTCCCGGTTTTTCCCGGTTATGGTCTAATTTTTTCCCGGTTTTCTTTTCTCATAAAATTTAAATTTAAATTTGATTTCGAACATAAATAAATAATAATTTTAATTGAAAATTTGGAAAATAATTTTTTCAATTTTTTAAAAATAATCTTGTCTGTTTATAATTATAATTGGAAATTTTCTTTTTCAAGTTTATTACAATTCTATTGATATAATAATTGAATTTCTGCAAAGAATTTTACTATTTACAAAAATAATTGAAATCCTTCCAAAGAATGATATTATTTATGAAAATAATTTAATTTCTGTGATGAATCTTATTACAATTTAAAAAAAGCAGTGATAATTAATTATTTACTTAATAAGTAATAAACATTAAATTTGCTAAAGAAATGATAAACATCATTTATTTGAACATTCAGAATTTTGAAATTATAAAAATTTAAGAGAAGTTAAATAATTATAACTATTAAATAATAATAGAATAATATAATTTTTAGAAGCAAAAAATTGATTTAAAACTTTAAGAAGGACTTTATATTTTAAAAATAAAATTATAATTACGGTCACTAACTTCCCTTGATTATTTTCGAAAAAAAATTTAAATTCTTTCAAAGAATTAAATTATCTAAAAATAAAATGTAAAGAAAATTCAATTATTTCAAAAATTTTCAATTACTTATTTGCTTAGAAAAATTAAATTAACTTGCAACAATGGAATTGAAAAATTTAAACAATTTTATTTTTCAAAATTTCAAAAAAAAAATTTGCGAGAATTCAATTTTAATAAAAAAATTTGAAGTGCATATCTTTTTTTTTTAAATTGACTAATAAAAATTTTAATTATTAATCTTCGCACTAAGAAACATGAATTCATTAAAATGTGACTATAAAATCCAATTATTAAATTAAAATACTTTGAAAATTTTATTTGTTAAAAAGTTTCTAAAGAAATTCTTTAAGAAATTCAATTACATATTTTCAGTCGAATTTCATAATATTTCTATTAACTCCATAATGTTTTGAAATTTGTTTACATAATATGTTTGAATTAGTGCTTGATTTTTACTATCAAATTAATTTTTTTAACTAATTCAAAGTTAGAGAAGAGTATAAATATCTATAAAAATTGAAATAAAAAGTAATTTTTTTAAAAACAAGTTAAAATAATAAAACTTTTTTAATTTTGGTGAAAAAATTCCCGGATTTGTATAAAAATCCCGGTTAATTCCCGGTTAAATTAAATTCCCGGTTATTTCCCAGTTTTTTTCCCAACAATGTAATGAATTAAGAAGAGTATTTTAAAAAAAATTTCCGAAAAAATCAATTATTTAAAATAAAATTCTCATAATATTTATTCCATCTCGAAAAAATTATTCTTTAAAAACAATGTTTACAAAATTCTTATGAAAAATTCAATTATTTTCATAAATAGAAAAATTCTTCTTAGGAATTCAATTATTTGAAATATCAAGTAAATTCATGGTAAAATTAAAAATTCTATTAAAAACTTCTTTCTAATTCAATAATTTTCAAAATTCTACTATATTTTAATTCAAATTTTCAAAAAGAATTCAATTAATAAAAAAAAAATTTTTCTGTTAATATTCTACACAAAGATTGAATTATTTTCCCGTAAAAATTCAAAATTCCACAGGAATTGTATTATTTAAAATAGAATTTGGAATATATTTTTTGGAAAAAATCAAATATTTGCCCAATTTTGGCTTTACATTCTCAGTCAATAATTCGATTAGTTTTATAAATTTTTTAAATTATTTTTGTTCAAAAAATCATTGTCAGAATTGTTCATAGAAATTCAATTATTTTCAAAAAAAATAAACAAAAAAAAATCTAAAAAGAATTGTAAACATTTCAATTATCTTTATGAATGCAAAATTCTTCGCGACAAAATTTAATTTTTTTCAAAATTACATTATTTTGAAAAGTATTTTAAAAAAATTGTTCAAAAGGAATTTGGTTATTTTAAAATACAATTTTAATTAAATTTTTTATGAAATAATTCAATTAATTTCGAGTTATTTTAGTAAAATTTTGTGCAAAATTCAATTATTTTCATCAATATAGCAATATTCATCAGAAGAATACAAATATTTTTAAAAGTATTAAACTTCTTCTTGTTAAATCAATTATTTTGAAAAATTCCAATAAAAACCTTTCGCAAGAATTCAATTATTTTTGTAGATAATAAAAAGCTCTTTAGAAATTGGATCACTGATTAAGAATTTAAAATCGCTTTTTATAAATTCAAAATGGCGGAACACATATGGCTAGGAAAAAATTTCAAATTTGATCCAATTCGCTTATATAATGTAAGAGTCTGACAAACAATCGGAATAAAAGTTAGTCCAATGTCATAATTTCGTATATTTTTAAAGAAAAGTCCACATTAAATTTAAAATTCCTTTTGATAGAAGCGCAAAGAATTCAGTTTTTTCTTTACCTTTTGAACAATAATTTAAGGTTATATTATAATTTTTTGTCAATAATAAATGATTTAAGTAATGTAATAAATACGTTTCTTCTCGACGGAAAATTGCAAGTTCCATTCAAACGCAATCTTCAATTATTTTAGATGTTCAAAATTAAATTCTTTGCCTTTCCACCAAAACGAATTAAAAATTTAATTCGTCTTTTTCGCATTTAAATTACGAAATTATGACATTGGACTAACTTTTTTTTTTTTACTGTTGGTAATAAAAATAATTTTTTTCCGCCGCATTGGATCCGCTATTTTTGATTTTTTAAAAAGTGTCTTCAGATTCGAAATAAACGATCGTAAAAATAAAAAGTCCCGATCGAATCTGATCAAATTTGAATTTTGTCCGGGATTTAAAAATTTTCAAAAACCCTAAAACTGTTCAAGAATGAGTAAGAGAATAATTTACTTTGTTTCTAGGTTTTAATTCATGTGATTGTTTTGCAATTTTTTTACATTTGACAGCTCTCTTGTTGACATCGAAAATGGAAATTTAAAAAGAAAAAACGCCCATCGCGGGTAATTAAAGTACACGAATGTATAGAAATAGTAATATAGAACTTTTAATTCTATCAAAGTTTTGTTTGGATCTTTGTCCGGAATGTTCCGAATACAAAAATTTGTACTATATTTTTGCAAAAAAGTTAAAAACATAGTAGAAACTGTTAACTTTAGATTTGAGTTTTTGGAACCTACGAGTCCTCTGGACCAACTTTTAAAGAATCATTGAATTTTTTATGCAGAAACAATGTCGAGCATAAGGGTAGATACAAATTTGACTCATATATACACAAAGTTTGGTATAAAAAAATATGATCATTGCTGGCAGGCGAGAGAAAACAATGCTCCACTTTTTCCTATTTTGTACTGTGGCTCAAGTTCCATTATCATCCCTTGTATTTCATATATATGCATATGAAAAGAATTTTCACAATCATTTACCAATTTAAGGTAATGAAAGATTGGAGTGACTTAGAAGAGAGATATCAGGATATTCGTGCTCGAGATCCAGTTAAAGCTGATGAATTCAAAAGATGGATGACCACTAAATTTCAGGAGACAGTTGCAGCCTTAGAAGCAAGTGGAACAGCTGAAAAGCATCAATTAAGTGCTTTGCATCAACAACGCGTTCAGGTATTTTTTTTTTCACTAACTGTCTCTACAAAAAAATTCCCAGTTTTGAGTTTTTGACAATGATTAATAGTCCCCAGTAGACGAATAGTCACGTGTTGAATGTTTTTGTTTAAAAAACCTTTTACTGATACCAAACTTTGCTTTTTTGAAATTTCCACATAAAACCTTTACATGAAGTATAAACATGATTTTTCCGATCGTTCTACTAATTTTTTTTCATCTTTTTGAATTGCAATGGAAATAAAAACCCTGGGGCGAAGCGACATTATTTGTTCGAAAGCATTATTCCATCGATTGAAGTAAAAAAAAATGGATTGAAGATGAAAATGAAATTAAGAAGAGTAGAGAAAAAGTTTGTCATTTGTTTGCCTATCAGCAGTTGAAGACAATTGGATTTCCAATTTGTGAAAAAGAAAATTGAGTAGATGAAAAATAGAAGAAGGACCTGATCTTCTTTTTACGAAAGAAAAGTCACTAAACATAACTTTTGAGCCACAAAACATTAGGAACATTGATGATGCGGGTTGGACAAGTTTCATAAACCTGGAGATTTATCGAGGCACTGTGGTTGCAAACAAAATGGTCAAGGAACATGGTGACACACTAGTTTCTATTTGCTTGGCTATTGTTGCACCCAAATGTGCCTTGAAGTACAATTCCAACAACACTTTCTGCTGATGGTTCCAAAACCCTGTTTTGAGTTGTCCGAATACATTTACAGATTTATCAAGCCTGATGTGATCACTTTCTCCTGAAGAAAATTAATTTACAAAACTGCAAACAAACGGAATGAATAATTTTTATCTGCAACACCTGGAATTTATCAAAAAAGACATTTTATGTGCAACGTTAAAATTCATTCAGTAGCAGTTGATATGATTTATGGGGCAAGAGAACAAATACTGAGGAAAGGAAGACAATCGCTGCTATAAAACATGTTAATGTGTCGCTTCGCCCCTAAAATTTATTTGCAATGCAAATAAATTTGAACTTGATAACAAAGTGTTTCTGAACTTGATAACAAAGCTTTTGCTTTTACTACAAAACTGTGTAAATTACAGGCAGGGATCGAAACAGTGAAAGTATTTTTTTTTTAAATGACTTAACGGACCAATTACTATGACAAAAATATAACCAGTTTCGAGTCAAATAAGAGAACATTTTACTTAAAACTATAAATTAAATATTCTCTAACTATAAAACATGAAGATATAGATCGATTTCTTCCTATTTTATAATTATAAAATATTTAATACACTGTAAAAAAAAGGAGTTAAATTTTAACTCCCCAGGGAGTCTATAAAAGTCGCACCCAATTTGGGAGTTAATGCCAGGGGAGTTAAATAAAAGGAGTTAAAATTTAACACCCAAATGCTAACTCCCCATGGAAAAAATAACTCCCGCGGGTGTTAAATGAAGGGAGTTAAAAATTAACTCTCTTTTGGAGTTAATTTTTAACTCTAAAAATTTAACTCCCTACTCCCGAGTCCGTTAACTCCCTAAATTTTTTACAGTGTAAAGGATAGAATCATTGTCAATTAAATAATTATTTTCAACAATTTTTCATTAAAATTCTTCTTTAAATCGATTACTTTTCATAATTCTCGTAAAAGTTTTCTTTGATAATTTTCAAATACATTTTGTTACAATATTCAATATTACTAAATTTCAAATTATTTGTAAATTCTTTAATTAAATATTTTAATAATAATATAATATATATATTAGAAAATAAAAACTCAAAATATAAAAAAAGTCAATTAAACTTTTCCAAAAATATTAATTTCAAAATTCAATTATTTCTCAACATTAACTGAAACACATTTTTAAATCGATTTTTGCTGGAAAATTTTACCAGAATTCCATTATTAACTAAATATTTATTAAAATTTGAATTCTTTTCAAGAAATTTATGAAGAATTTTTTCTACAAACTTCAATAGAATTTTTAAAGAATAATAATTGAATTCTTCTCAGGAATTTAATTCAAATTCTACCGTAAATAATTAAAATTTAATAATGATTTTTATTATTATTATAAAAATAGTTGAATTTCTAAAAAATATTTTACTATATATATATTAAAATAATTAAATATCTGAAAATATTTTATTACTTGCAAATGAAAATAATTCAATTTTTTACAAAAAATTTTAAACAATTGTTAAAAAAAATGTCTTGCAAATTCTATTTTAAATATTAATTGAATTCATTTTATTTTACAAAATTATTGAATCTTATTGTACAATTTCGTAAATATTAAACTTTGTTGAAAATTTTTTTTGAAAATAGCAAATATTCAAATATTGAGGAAAACTTATGAAGATATAAATTGAATTTTATTAAAATTTTTGAAAATAATTTATTTTTAAGATAGCATTTCAAAAAAAAAAGAGGTCTAATCTTTGTTTGTTTTTTGTTAATTTTTGTTTTTTCAAGATTTCTTGGTAGCATTTTAACACCTGAAATCTTTTAAGAATTTCTCATTGTTTATTAATTAATAACCTGACGAGGACATGGCAAATATTACAATTTATAAAGAGAATTGAAATTTTGACAATAATTGTTTTCAAATTTTTTGTAAATAATTGAATTTCTGCGAAGAATTTTATTACCTTTTTTTAAACAAACTGAATTCTTGTGATGAACATTGTTATTTATGAAAATAATTGAATTTCAAAAAGAATTTCATTAAAATTCATGAAAATAATTAAATTGCTGTGGAGAATTTTGAAATTTACAAAGATGCTGAAAATAGTTTTAATTGTTTGCAAAGAATTTTAGTTCTTTTGAAAATAACTGAATTTTACAAAATTATTTTTTATTAAAATTCCTGAAAATTGTTGAATTTTATTATTTTCGAAAATAATTGAATCCCTGTAAAAATTTTTATTATTTATGAAAACAATTGAATGACTGTGAAGAAATTTATTACAAATTTCTAAAAGAATTTAAGTTATCTGAAATTTTTTCTTATTTTAGAAAAATAATTAAAGGTTTTACGTAGAATATTATTAAATATTTTTTATATAATTGAATTCTTTTGGAAAATTAAAAAAAAGAGTTCTTGATAATGAAAATCATTGTGAATTGAGAAAAAAGTTTTTCAAAAAGTATTGAATTTTTGTTTGAAAATAATCTAATTTTGGAGAAGAATTTAATTATTTCTAAAAATAATTGAAATTTTGATTCACTTTTTTTGTATCAATTCGTTGCCATTTGATACTTTTGAGTAAACAGTGGAACCCAAAGTTTTGAACGTTCAAATGAACGACGAAGTTTTGCTATTTTTTTAATTTCTTTATTTTATGAAAAAAAAATTATTTTGTTTATTAAAAAGTTTAATGTCTTAACTAAGAAAATATTTAATGCTAATTTTTTTTTCTTTTTTATATGCGAATTCAAATAGAAAAAAAGATTCGTTCATAGCCTCTCATCAATTCTCAATTTATCATTATTTTTATAAGGAATAACCTTTCATCAATTCTAAATTTATCATTATTTTTATAAGGAATAACCTTTCATCAATTCTAAATTTATCATTTCAATAAAATAATTTTTTAAATTTCATTATAAAATTTATATTTATATTTATAAAAAATTTAATTTTTAATTAGGTCTAAAATTTATATTTATATTTATTAAAAATTTAATTTTTAATCAGGTCTAAATTTTATATTAAATTGGAAATTTTAAGATCTTTCTTTTGCCTCTATTCATAAATTTCTAGAACTTCCTATGAGGAAACCAGTTTTCCATTACTAGCAAAAGTATCTTATTAAACATATAATTCATTCAATTAAAATTATAAAATTATAATATTTAATTCCTTATAAGAGGGGGTAAGTTTTCCCCTTCCCCATAATTAGGGGAAATTAAAAAAAAATTAAAATTTTCTGAGTGAAAAGCTTATGCTCTCTAATTATTAAATTAGTGTTATTTTCAACAGAACGCCTTTAAGAATTATTATCAACAGTTTTTAGTTTTTTTTTTTGGTGTAATTTTCAGTTACAATTACACTATAAAACTATTTTGCTTGTAATAAAAAAAAGTTTTCTGTCTATTTTATAGGAGTCAGTCAGACAAAGAAATGAAGAAGCTATGTCTTGCTACACGGCATCCTTAAATGAAATTCCGCCAAACGTAAGTACACCAAGTGTTGCCTTCCATTAATTTTATAAGATGTGGTTTTTGAATAGTCAGTACGATATAATAATAATAATAATAATAATAATAACAATAATAATAATAATAATAATCATTTGTCGATATTGAAATAGACCAATAAAGAAAGTCACAATTATATGATAAAAATTTTTCCAGATGCATCGAATTCAAAAATGTCTGCAAAAGTTACTTCGTGCACTCCACAAGGATAGGCACCACACAATTGCTCACTACAAACATCTTCTGGACAGCAGCATTGAACAGGCGCAGCGGGAGAAGACGTCTACTCTTGAGCACTTGGCTGAAATTAATAGAATAGCCAATCAAAGCATCTTGATGTTGGAACGGTACGGCTTCTTCTTCAAACATGTTGGAAACTATTTATGAAAATCATCGTTAAGAAAAATATTTATTAATGTTTGGAAACATTTTGAAACAACATTTCCTCAATATATATATATAAATATTAGAAACGTATTTAGCTCTTCTTAATCAAATGCTTTTGTCAATAGGTACCCAGAACTAAGTGCGAAGATAGGACAGCTGATGGATAATTATGTACTGGCACTACGAAGTAAAGATGAAACTCCTGGACTGTTTTTAGCTATGCCTATGGAAGCCGAGGCTGCTATTTTAGATAAATATCAAGCGGAAGTGACTAGTAAACAGCAAGGTAACATTTAAGATTCAAACCAAAGTTTTTAAATTATGATGAAGTCAAAGCTTATACCTAAACTCCTTAACTTCCATTGTGACGCTCCACGAAAGAAGGGACCTATCCCCGAAAGAACATTAGGCTCAATTTTCCGTACACAATGCATGAAAACTGAGCATATACATAACAAGTCTGTAAAACAGAAAATTATGCCCAGACCTAAATTAATTAAATCTTTGGAACCAATTTTTATTTGTTCCTTTTAAACTTTTTTCCATCCATTAGAAAAAGAACATCAGAAGCAGCTGGAACGGGAAAGAAAAGAACAGCGCAAAGCCGAACGGGGTGTTCAACGGTCAGATAAGGAGAAACATGATACAATAGAGCCGGAAGTTAAGGAAGAAGCGTCAGGACAACCGAATGAAGAATCATCGCAAGTGGCTGCTGTGCATAATGAAGGAGTTGTTCGAGCATCTCATAGCATGCTGCATGACATCTCCCATTCTGAATCTGTAAGTTTCTTCATCTTCTTCTTCTTCTTTTTTTTTCTTTGTTTCCTCTTAGTTTGCAAATAATATTTGAGAAATTTTCTTTCTTTTCAGAGCTACTCCGTGAGGCGTGAAATTTTCCATAGTGAAAGCAGATCTCTCTACTTTACTTTAGCTTTTGCTGGAATCGCATTAACAGCTGCAGTTATAGTTGGGGTTGCTGTTTTCAAAAGACGCAGCGCCAGAAATCCTCATCGACAAGTGAGTTATTTTTTTTTTTTAATTAATATATTTCAGTGATTCTCTAGAGGGACACTTATAATTTCCGATTTAATAACTAAAATATTATTAATTATTATTATTCTTCAGTCGCTTAGAATCAAAATATGACTGAAGATTCTTGTTCTCAGTCACCATTTTGGTCTCTATACAGAAAGTTTAATTAAACTTTTATGAAATTCATCTTTTCTAAAACTTTAATTTAAAACCTTTTGAAATTAAATCTATATTAATAATAATAATTTAACATTTTAAAATATAAAATTACAGGGTGTCTACTATTTTTGATCAACAAAATTCCCGGGTTTTTCCGATTATGTCCTAAATTTTTCCCGGCTTTTTTCTCATCAGAATTTAAATTTATTTTTGATTTCAAACATGAATAAAGCTTTAAATTTTTTGAAAATAATCTTTTTTTTAGTAATTTTAATTGATAATTTGGAAAATAATTGAATTAAACAAAGCATTTTCTCAATTTGTTGAAAATAAACTTGTCTCTTTATAATTATAATTGAAAATTTGATTTTTCAATTCTATTAAAATTATAATAATTGAATTTCTGCAAAGAATTTTACTTTTTATAAAAGTAATTTAATTCTTCGAAATAATTCCTGTTATTTATTAAAATACTTTAATTCTTGTGATTAATTTTATTAAAATTTTTGAAAATAATAAAACAGTAATAATTAATTATTTAATAAGTAATAAATATTTATTTGTTCAAGAAATATAAATATAATTTATATAAACATTCAGAAATTTGAAAGTATAAAAATTTAAGGAAAGTTCAGTAATTATAATTATGTATTGAATAAAATAATATAATTTTTATAAGCAAAAAATTCATTATTCAATAATTTTTAAAAATTTATTTACATAATACATTTGAATTGGTGACTTATTTTTTACTATCAAATTAATTATTTTCAATTAATTAAAATTTAGAGAACAGTATAAATATCTATAAAAATTGAAATAAAAAGTGATTTTTTAAAAACAAATTAAAATAATAAAACTTTTCTTAATTTTGGTGAAAAAATTCCCATCTAATTCCCGGTTTTTCCTGGTCAAATTAAATTCCCGGTTATTTCCCGGTTTTTGTTCTAATCAGATCAAATATTTACTGAATAAAATTAAGATAAGTTTTGTGATAACATTATTGCAAAAAAATGTATAAATTAATGAATTTTTACTGTTATTTATATATATGAAATTTTCCTATTTTAACCTTGAATCTGAAATTGTTTAATTTTTGCTTAAAATTTCATGAAAATTTTTGAAAATAATTGAATTCCCATGAAGAATTTTACTATATGTATGAAAATAATTGAATTCTTGCAAATCAATACAATTTTAATTGATTTCTTCGAAAATATCAAATTTTTTTTTAAATCTTGGAAAAATACTCCGAGAACATTCAATTATTTTATAAAATATTTATATTTTTCACATCAGTTCAATTATTTACAAAACTTTTAATAAAATTCAATTATTTTCATAAATAATTAAGGTTTCATTTAATTTCAATTATTTGAAATGCAATTTTTTTTAAATTCCAGGGAAAATTAAATTACTTTTTCAAACATTATTTTTAAATTCTTCGATAGAATTCAATAATATCAAATTTTTCATTGGAATTCAGTTATTTTAAATACAATTTGAATGAAATTCTTCTGAGAAATTCACTTATTTTTTTAAACTTTTCCAAAAATTCAATTAATAAATTTTTCTCGTATAGAAATTGAATTGTTTACAAAAGTTTAAATTTAATTGTATTTAAAAAATTCATTTATTATTTAGAAATACTTAAGTTGTCGATGTGTAATCATTGAATTATTTTAAACTATATTTATAAAAAATATTGAAAATTAAATTGAAATATTAATTTATATTAAAATTATTCATAGAAAATTAAATTCTTTCAAACAATTTCGTTAGAATTTTTTAAAGTGATTTTAATTTAAATTTTTTAAAATGATTAAAATTTACAGAGAATTTTATTAAAAACTTTTAATTGTATTGTAAATAATTGATTTTTTCCGAAACATTTTATTTTTTATGAAAATAATTAAATTGGTTAAAAGAATTTTATTATCTACGAGAATCATTAAATTCTTGCGAAATATTTTTGTTTTTAATAATAAACGAGAATATTCATTTTCGATGTTAATATAACTGACAAAAGTCAAAAAGTCCAAAAATTTCAAAATACTTTTATAAATTATAAGTTAAAAACAATTTAATTCATTCTTTAACAATTTTTATTGTCGCTGATTATAAATTTTTTTGTTTTTGAATAAAATCAAAATGTCGGACAAAAGTTTTTAAAAAAAAAGTAGAAAGAATTGTTTTTTGTTTTTAAAAAACATTTTTTAATAAAAAATTTCCTAATATTTCCCGGTTCAAAATAAACCCGTCATTTCTCGGTTTTCCAGAACTGCGGTCATTTTGGTAAAACAATTTTTCCGGTTCATGAATTTGTTGTTCTATTAATTGACAAAGAATTTTTTTTTACTTTTTGAGCAATTAACATGTACTTTCACTCTTCAGTTAATCATCATTAAAATCAAGTTATGATTTTTGAATTAAATTTTCTTCTCAATTACAGGGATTCATTGAAGTCGATCAAGCTGCAACACCTGAAGAGAGACATGTTGCAAACATGCAGATCAACGGTTACGAGAATCCCACTTATAAATATTTTGAAGTTAAAGAATAATATTTTCTAATATTCAGTTGTTAAAACATTGTTCTCCTTAAGTTTATCTTTAATTAATTAGAATATATGCCATTCGAAGATTCTTTACATCATTAGGCATATATTTGCGGCGAAAAGAGTACATATCTCTAAAAAAAAAACAACAACAGTGGTTTTGAATGTAATTATTTATCGAATTTAATGAATTTAATGAATTTAATGAATTTAATACCCTTTGAGAACGAAATTCAATCAAACATTTAATAAATCAGAATTGCTTTATTAATGCCCAAGTTTGATTCTTTAATGGAGAAATGGCAATATTTTTTAAAACAAATTTCTTCTCTTTAAACAAAGCCATCTGCCCATATGCTTATTTTCAAAGACATTTTCGTTTTATCCACCTCATCAAACTTTAGTCTCAAATGTTTTAAGTTTAATTCAGAGTTTAACGACACTCAAAGACCTAATTCTTAATTAATTCTTAAATAATTATTAATCAATATATATAGTTGCGATTTCTTAATTCGCTTTTATTTAAGTAAAAATATTTTCAGCGTATTTACTTAGTGACACATAAATAAAAGTACAAACAAACATTAAAGAATTTTAAATCAAGCTTTGAAAATAATCGTATAGGTTTTGATTGAAAGTCCGATTCAAAGTTCGACTATAACGAACTTGTTGAAAATTCTGTCACCCCTTCGGCACATTTACAACTTAACTGCAAATTTCCTTGTTTTTTAGTCATTTTTAATTGTTAAATAACGCGTAAAATAGAAATGGTGTTTAAAAACAAAAATTACGGTAGTCATTCCAAGTAGTGAAACTAAAAGAAACATTTATGTACTTTCGTTTTCAAGTTTGTAAAATAATATTTGTTATTGGCAACATTTTATGTAAAACTGAAGTTTTGTGCAATATTAATTTACAGCTGATGCATAACATTAGTCTATGTGTAATAACTGTGTAATGTTTAGAAGCATTGCACAAGTTTTTTTTGTATACTTATAATTATTTTATGTTTGCAAATAAAGTTTCGTATAAATTTTTACATTACATTTCAAGTTCTATAAATATTTTGTCTTTTTGAGACTTTAGACAATTACTTTTTCTGTTAGTGTATTCCAATTTCAGTCGAAATAAACTTTTGTAATTATTTAAAGCATTATTATGATTTCAAGTCTTCCAGTGCGAGGGAAGAAGATAAAATTTTCAGCTTTTAAAAACCTATTTTTTTATCGAATTCCGAATTTGGAATAAAACATTAATTAGAAAAACTGTTTTTGCATTTCGATGTTGGTTGTAATAGAAACTTTTCTTTAATACAATTCCAGAAAAAAGTAACACTACGATGACTATGATGCATGTTAAAAACTTATTCAACTGAAAAATTAATATTTTCGGTTCTTTCTCAATATTTTATTTATATTTATATTTTTATGACTTGAAAATATATTTCGACTGTCTGTGCAAAAGAAATGAAGGACATTTCAGAAGCGGACTCACAATCTTATGATAGCTTTAATACGTTTTTATCTTCATTAATTTTTTAAATTAAAAAAATTAACATTCGGAAAAGTTCACTTTCTTGAAAAGTTTGTAAAAAATTTGTATTTTTACTTCAAAAAGAAAGAACTAGCACTGAATTTTCATTTATGTATTGCACACAATTCCAAGTTGTTTATAAGTTCAGCTACTCAAGTCGATACTTTCAGCAAAAGGAAAAGAATCTTTTTAAAAAAAATTATATTTTGTTAATTTTAATGGAAGAAGGAAAATTGATGTCAGGAGCTTCTGATCAGATGACTCATGATTTTTGGAGTCACTGAAACCGAATTTGATGTTTATTTAAACCTCTCAAGTCTGGGTTTTTGAAAGAACCTAAAAAAAATTCAAATTGAACCCTAATTTGTTTTTGGGCTCGAATCTGAACCAGATCTTTAAAAAAAAATTAGGTATGGTCTGATCAAAAGCTCCAAACGACTTTTTTTTTTATTAGATAAATGACTATTTGGATTAAGACAAATTCGTCCAAGAGATATAAAAATAGAATAGAGCCACAATGTTTGCGAAGCTATGAAGCAGTATTACTTGTCTTTAAACTATTTTTTTCCCCCTTTTTATATTTCAAATGAATCCTGCCACGCTCTTCTGTTATTGTATCTTTTTGATGTTTACTGTCACTTTCTCCTTTTTTTTTTGATACAGTAAACAAATAACACTTTTAAAAGAATTTTGTCACACTGCGAAGCATCTTCTAGGGAAACGTAAACACTTGTCTTTTGCTAAATTAAAGAAATGGATTCCATTTCCAAGTTTGTTGTTTATTCCGTTAGTAATATATGTACATAAACGTTTCACTTCTACATTCAAAAACAATGTAGAATTACACACAAAAAAAAAGATAAAAGCTTCACAATGTTCTTATTGCTTGGAAATTTCAAGTTTATTCAAAGAATTTATTTACCAACCAGATAAAAATATGGGCACATGCTTCAATATTTTTGCAATGCATTACTTAAAAAAAAAAAAAAATAGTTTGCAAATACACACTAAAAAGTTGAAGAAAATATTAGTGTTAAAATCAGACGACTAATGTCAAAACTAACCGTCTAATGGTTATAATTATTGTTTTATGGGCTGAAAAGTATTAAAAAAATATATACGATAATAATAGATATTAAATATATTATTTACGTGTAATTTGTTATTAGTAGGCACAGCTTTTAAATGAAGAGCAATTTAATTTTTAGCTTAATTCTATGAATTTCTTCCTGTGTATTTTAAACAATTTGAGTCGTAGTCGTAAATAGGAAATAAAATATAGTTATTAAGAAATTTATGTGACACAGTGCAAATTTCTAGTCAAGCCTTCAGTCACAATGTTATATGTTTTATATAATTTCTCTCATTTTTTTTTTTCTATCATTAAGCCTAATAATCATTTTCAGCCATTGTATGTGTATAAGACAAGTTTTTTATAAGCAAAATTGAAAAAGAAATTATTCCTAATATATTTTTCCATTATCGCCAAAGAGATCTGCTTTATAAACAGAAATTCTGTAGCAAATAAAATGTTTTTAGGAATTCTTTCACAAAAGAAAAAAAAAACAATAAATTATACGATTGCGTTTTTTGGATTTTCAAAATAAAGAGGATTTGTAATTGATTTTAAGAAATAAAAGAAAAAAAAATCTATTTGGTACTTGATCACCCAATAAAACTTTTTAAGAGGTATTTAAAGACAAGGATAATAATGGAAAATATTCGATGGCTTTATTCGACTATGCCAATAGTTTCCCTTTTCAAAGATTTATATGTGAGCAGAAATACTGAATTAGTCATGTTGAAGTCGACGAATAAGAGGAACAGATACATAAGCGGTGGTGTAATTTTGAGTGGTACAATACCTCTAAAGATGCTATAGATATATATATAAATATATGTGCGCATGTGTACATGTATAAATATATATATATAGAATATTTGTTAAAAAAAAACAAAAAAAAACAATACTGTTAATACACTAAATATCTTAGAATATTATTATATACCTATATAATGTCGATGATAATGTAATACACAAGACCGCTCAAATGACGGCCCTGAAAAAAAAAACATTGTATTTAAATAAATTCTTTTCTTCTGGTATGAAAAGGATTTTTCCTAAAATTCTAACGACATCATTCATTATTTTCAACAAAAATTACTTCACCATTGTAAAACTGTAAAAGCAATTAATTTATTAAATGTTATTTACATTCCTGAACCTTAATTTCATACATAACTTTAATTTAATAATATTTTTATATCAATAGATTATGTAATATATAAGCCGCTAATAAAATCTCTTTATTTTCTTTTCATTAAGAAGATACGTTTTTACTAAAGCAATTTTATTAAATATAATAATCATTTAAGTAATCTTTAACGTCCGAGATCCTTTATAAGTTAAGGGAAATTCAACGAAAACATTCGGACAATGAATAAAAATATTTATTTCACTCCAACGTTTCGAAATCTAAATGATTTCCTCTTCAGGGAGTCTATCCAAAAAAAAATAAACAAAATTAAAATAATAAATAAATTATATAAGAAAAAATAATAAAATGAAGTATAAAATTAGTTTAACAATAAATAATTATCTTACCAAAAATTAATAATTTGGAGCTTTAAAGTTTAAACTGAGTTTGGAGCCCAGTTTTAAATTTGACTTTGCAGTTTGCAATACGTTTTTAATTTGATTTGACAGAATATTTGTTTTAATTTATTGTGAACTGTTATTTATTTATTATCTACATGTTATTTAATAATTATTTATTGTTTTTATACAAGGATGGATTATTTATTTAATTATGATATGTTTATTTTTTTAATTTATCTATTATTTATTTATTTTTTTCATTGTATGATTTTTTTTTTCTTTGTTTTACTGATTATTATTTACCAGTTATTAATTTTCTACTATTTATTATCTATTTTTTATTCAAAAATTATTATTTTTATTGAATTAATATTTGAATTTGTATTAACTTGTTACTAATGTTATTGCGGTGATTATTTTCACAATTTTTAATATTTTTTGTCATTTATATGTTAAAATTTTTAAAATTATTTTAAATATTAAGTTCCTTTATAATTTTATGACTCCAGTCTCTACTCCATCGTCAGGGCATAGATAAACAAATTAAAAAATAAATTAAAAAAATAAACATACCATAAATAAATAATTCATCCTTGTATAAAAACAATAAATAAATAAAAAATAACATGTAGATCATAAATAAATAACAGTTCACAATAAATTAAAACAAATATTCTGTCAAATCAAATTAAAAACGTATTGCAAACTGCAAAGTCAAATTTAAAACTGAGCTCCAAACTCAGTTTAAACTTTAAAGCTCCAAATTATTAATTTTTGGTAAGATAATTATTTATTGTTAAACTAATTTTATACATTTTTTTTATTATTTTTACTTATATAATTTATTTATTATTTTAATTTTGTATATTTTTTTGGATAGACTCCCTGAAGAGGAAATCATTTAGATTTCGGAACGTTGGAGTAAGATAAATATTTTATTCATTGTCCGAATGTTTTCGTTTAATTTGCCTTAATTTAAATATAATAATGTAAATTATTACCATACATATATGTATATAAATGCTTCAAGTACTACATTCAAATTGCAACTGGAGTTTTTTTTTAATTTCACTATGAAAAAGCTCGCTAAAACGTAAGGTAAGTGTTCGCTATATTTATATCTACTGAATAGTTCGGTAAACATTGAAGAACAAAAATAAAAAAACCATGTTCGTTCCAAAAACGTTTTTAAAACGCTTAACATTGCTTTAGAAGCTTTAAAAAAATATATATTTAATCTAAATTTCATTTCAACGCTTGTGAGAAAGATTCAAATTAATAAACAATTATTCTTGAAATTAAATAACAAATATTAATAGATTATTTCTAAATATAGTTAAGATCCATTTATATTTTTTATTTATTCTTTTTCTTTTACTAATTGTTATTTTTCCACTAATTTTCTACTAGTTATTAATTTTCTACTATTTATTATCTATTAATTTTTATAAACAAAATTCTTTTCGTTAAAAAATTATTATTTAAATTTGTATTCACTAGTTACTAATGTTATTGGTGATTATTTTCGCAATTTTTGTCATTTATATGTTAAAATTTTTTAAATTATTATTATTTTTTTAATTATTTTAAATATTAAGTTCTTTTATAATTTAATGACTTCAGACTCTACTCCATCGCCAAGGCATAAAAATTTAAGTCTTCGTCTATTTTAATTATTATTTTTTGGTAAGATAATTATTTATTTATTGTTAAACTAATTTTATTTTTTCTTTTATTTTTAATTTTTTCTTATATAATTTATTTATTATTTTAATTTTGTATATTTTTTTCGATAGACTCCCTGAAGAGGAAATCATTTAGATTTCGAAACGTTGGAGTAAAATAAATATTTTTATTCATTGTCCGACTGTTTTTCGTTTAATTTGCCTTAATTTATAAAGGATCTCAAACGTTAAAGATTAGTTAAATAATATAAATATGATTTCTTGTGGTGCAAATTTAATTCATTAATGAGAAGGTATTTAGAAATAGAAAAATATTTGTGACGCGCTCTCAAGAAAGGAACCGCAGAAGCAAACGAATTATAGGGTAAGGTTCGTGTTAGCTTTATTTTCAATGTTTTCAATAAATGAAGAGAAAATGGCGCAGAAATTTTGTGACATGTAAATAAGTTTGTTATGTATGAACATAACCTCATCCACAGGTCACATACTTGACAAGTTTTACAGTGACTTCGAATATTTTCAATACCCTAATATTTCATTTTCTGAATTTTAAACGATTTTCAAAATGTTAGACAGTATTGGCAAAAGAAATAAAAGTAATAATTTTCTGTCAAATAAGACTTATTGCAACTAGTGTCACTCTTTATACAATTCCCGAAACAATAAATACTTTTGTGGGTAAATTTTTTTCTTTTCTGGTGAATTTTTCGCAGAGCTACTGCTAATTTTTAATACACACTACTTTTTTTTTCTACTCATTTACTGATAATATTTTTTTAACTATACTTTTCTCTTAGCAGTAGCACGATTAACACTGCATTTTGCACAAAAAGTACTCGAAACTGTCGGAAGTCGGAACTCGGAAGTTCTATATACATTCCGAGCTTGCGCAGTACAGAATCAATGTCGCAAGCTGCAAAATGTTGAGAAACACGTGTTTCAAAAATTCAAGATATAAATTAAATTCATTATTTCTCAATATTTTTGTTCATAATAAAGTAACAAAATACTTACGGTGGAAGCTGGATTTTGAGATGCACTTAAATAATTCGGAATTCGTTAGAAACTCTGGGATTCCACGATGCTCGATCTTGGTGGACGAGAAAGAAGGAAGTGGACAATAGCCGAGCGTCGTCAGAAGTACCAACAATAAATCCGGTTACTAGCGATTTGACACTGTGAACTCGACTTAAAATGGAGATATCGCTACTGTGAATAGTACTTAACATTCAACAACAACTGGTTTTTAAAGCTGCCGGTCCCGGAATAAACGGTTCTCTCGATTTTTAAGTGTTTTGTTAATTATTTTTGTGTCTTCATTTAATTAGGTAAGTTTTTTTTTTATGTACTTGAATGTCCGTTTTCGAAATGCATGTATAGCTTTTATTTGGTTTCAAAAAGATTTACATTAAATTAATTCTCAAATGTGAGGTTTACATTCAGGGTGAAGCGGGTAATGTCAGTTACGTGAAGTCAAGTTAAAACAGGTGACTTGAATTTTAAATTTTAGAATATAATAATTTCACGTGTTATGTTTTGACAATAATAAAATTTACAAATTTAAAATAGAAAATTGTAACCATATTTCAGTTTCTTTTAACCTAACTTAATTAATTGACACTTTTAACCTCAAAAACCTCAATAGCATTACATCTGTATGTTGCGATATTTTTACACTTTAATTAATATTTAATAAATAAATAATCTTGTAAATTTTAAATATACACAAAATTTCTTCTTTTTGAGGAAAATTACCAAAAGTGACCGGATTTACCGCAGTCTTCTCTGTATCTACCCTAAAATAAAAAAACATTATCAGAGTTATATTAAAATCTTATTTCACACAATACAAGCTTGAAAAATTATTTTTTGATTTAATGCTTATTTAAGAATTGAAATAATAATAATAAATTATGAAATCTTTGTCAAATTAAAATATCTCACTTGTTTATCTAAAGCAAAAAATTTGTAAAAAAAAAGCGAAATCTATAAACTGTACAAAAAAAAAACAGTTGAAAAATACAAAAAGAGTATAAAAGTAAAAACTAAAGACAAATGTACTGAAATCAAATTATTTATAAGTATTTTAATTATATGTTCTATAAAAATAAAAAATTAAACTTATAGATTTAAAATATATTTTAAAATATTTCTTACAATTGCAGAATGAATACGTCGGAAGTAGTATCGTCGTCGACTGATAAAAAATCTCTTCGCAGTAAAAAGAAAACCCTTCCTTTAGATCGAAAAGTGACACTGTCAGTAAAAACCCGTGCAATGATTAAAAAAGAATTACAAGAAATCGACAGTGAATCATCAATTTCGAAACACAGGTTATTATTTTATAATTTAATATCTCTTCTTATTGTCATTATAAAATAAATATTTCCTTGTTTTAGAAATCGCCAAGAAAGGGTAGCCAGAAAACCGCTTGGCGAATTACATGAAAATAAGAAAGTCAAAAAATCGAGTATCCCATTTGCAGTCTCGTCGATCGTTAAATCCAAAGCTCCAGCAGTTGACAATGTTGTTGTTGAACCTAAAGGTTTCATAAAGCAGATTATCGAAAATAGCAAAAGAGGAGAATTATTTTTAAATTTAACGAAAGAAGTTGCTGCTTTGGAAGACTGTTGCAAACAAGTGTATAATAGCGAAATTATTTGCAAAGATGTGTTACAAACAGCTATTAAAACACAAGGAATTGATTCTACCTGGAAAAAGGAGAGGAAATTCCGAATCACAGGCAGCAGGTAAATTATTAATTAATTAATTATTATAAAAATGTTTATAAATTATTATTTAAGTAATCTTTAACGTTTGAGATCCTTTATAAATTAAGGCAAATTAAACGAAAAACATTCGGACAATGAATAAAATATTTATTTTACTCCAACGTTTCGAAATCTAAATGATTTCCTCTTCAGGGAGTCTATCGAAAAAAATATACAAAATTAAAATAATAAATAAATTATATAAGAAAAAATAATAAAAGAAAATATAAAATTAGTTTAACAATAAATAATTATCTTATCAAAAATTAATAATTAAAATAGACGAAGACTTAAATTTTTATGCCCTGACGATGGAGTAGAGTCTGGAGTCATAAAATTATAAAAGAACTTAATATTTAAAATAATTAAAAAAATTTTAACATATAAATGACAAAAAATATTAAAAATTGTGAAAATAATCACCAATAACATTAGTAACAAGTGAATACAAATTTAAATAATTATTCAATAAAAATAATAATTTTTGAATAAAAAATAGATAATAAATGGTAAATAATGTTTTCGTTTAATTTGCCTTAATTTATAAATTATATTTGTCAAGTGGAAAATTTGATTGCAAATGAAACTGAAAACCTGAAGAAATTCTACGAGGATTCAATTCTTTAAATACGAAACTAAATTATTAATTGAAAAATTAAAATGTTTTTCTTATTTGAATTCTTATAAAGAATTTTTTAACAAATTTTTAATTAATTGAATTTTTTGACGAATTAAAAAAAAATTTTTAGTATAGTTATACATTTTTCAAGAAATTTAATTAAAATTGTATGAAAAATAATTGAAATTCCGTGATGAGTTTTATTATTTTTTTGAAAATAATTCAATTTTTGAGAAGAATCTTGTAGAAAATTTATAAATCTCTGAATTCCTGTGAAATTTTTATTATTTATGAAAATAATTGAATGTTTGCGTACAATTTTATTTAAATTCTTTTCAAATAATTGAATTCTGTTGAGTGATTTTATTCAAATAGTAGATATTGAAGATAATTGAAAAGAGAAAATTTTTCATGAAAATAATTGAAATTTTGACAATAATTTTAGTGAAATATTTGAAAATAATCAATTTTTGAAGAATCATTTATAAAGATAATAATTGGGATTTTTTCGAGATTTTTTTTGTAAATTTTCAATGCAATTGAAGTTCCGCGAAGAATTTTGTAACCAAAATTATAAAAAAGTTGTTTTATTTTAACTTGTTTTTAAAAAATCACTTTTTATTTCAATTTTTAAAGATATTTATACTGTTCTCTAAATTTGAATTAGTTAAAAATAATTAATTTGATATCAAAAAATCAGTCATTATTCAAACGTATTATTGTAAATAAATTTTTAAATATTATGTAGTTAATAGAAATATTTTTAAATTCCACTGAAAGTATGTAATTAAATTTGTTAAGGAATTTTATTAGCAACTTTTTAAAAAATCGAATTTTTAAACTATTTTAATTTAATAAGTGATTAATAATTGAATTTTATAAAAATTCATATTCTAATGTATTCATATTTCTAACGGCGAAGATTAATAACTAAAATTTTTATTTGTTAATTTTAAAAAATATACATAAAATTGTTTAACTAAATTCAACTATCGCAAATTTTTTTTTAAATCTGAAAAATAAGATTTGTAATTTTTCAAATATATTATTTCAAGATAATTGAATCTTTCTAAAAAAATAATTGAAAATTTTTCAAGTAATTGAAATTTCTTCACATTTTTTAAAAAATGAATTCTTTTCTTGAATTTTATTTAAATTTTTTGAAAATAATGTGACTGACCGTAATTATAATTTTATTTTTTAAACTTAAAGTCCCTCTTAAAGTTTTAAATTAATTTTTTGCTTATAAAAATTATATTATTCTATTCAATACATAATTATAATTATTGAACTTTCCTTAAATTTTTATAATTTCAAATTTCTGAATGTTCAAATAAATGATATTTATCATTTCTTAAGCAAATTTATTGTTTATTACTTATTAAGTAAATAATTATTACTGTTTTATTATTTTCAAAAATTTTAATAAAATTCATCACAAGAATTAAATTATTTTAATAAATAACAGGAATTGTTTGGAAGAATTGAATTATTTTTATAAATAGTAAAATTCTTTGCAGAAATTCAATTATTATAATTGTAATAGAATTGAAAAATCAAATTTAAATTATAATTATAAAGAGACAAGTTTATTTTCAACAAAATGAGAAAATGCTTTGTTTAATTCAATTATGTTCCAAATTATCAATTACAATTATTAAAAAAAACATTATTTTCAAAAAATTTAAAGATTTATTCATGTTCGAAATGAAAAAAAAATTAAAATTTGAAGATTTTGAATTAATAAAATTTCGTCAAAATATAAGTTCATTAAAATTTCTAATGAAATTCATTCAACATTGAAATTTTATAAAGTTTCAAATTTAATCCGTTTGAAGTTAATTTATTCATGAAAATTGTAAACGCAACTCTTTTAAAATTGTATTAAATTTGAAATATTTAAGTAAATTTATCCATTAAATAATTTATTTTATTTTATGATAGTTGTTTAAGATTTAAGTTATTTAAAAATAAATTTTTGTTAGAAATTGAAAAAATTGAATGTCTTATATTTAGAATTCATAGTAATTTTATAGTTCAAGTCAAACAAAACACAAAAGTTCAAACTTTTTTATAAATTGTAAAAATTTAATTTTTTTTCAATACTTTAAATAAATTTAATAATTTTTTATTACTTTTAATAACAATTCCTAACTTTTCCTAGTTTAAATTAAATTTAAAATTTTAAAAAATGTAAATATTTTTAAAAATTGTAAAAAAAGCAAAATAAAAATTTTTTTTTACACATTTGCAGATGTTACAGTTTGTTCACGTATTCGAAAGGAAACTGGTCAGAGAAAAGTTACAATTACTTTTGGCCAAGAGAATTTTCCAACATGTATACTGAGCACGGCAATCATTATGAAAGCATTGCCAGAGAGGTTTATAAAAATGAAAAAAAATCACATGTCGAAGAATGCGGATTAATCATATCAGAGAGTGAACCTTGGGCAGCATACTCACCCGATGGCATTGTTTTCAAAGATTCGACTTGCAAGCTGCTAGAAATTAAGTGCCCTTATAACCTTAGAAACACAAGCGACGAAGCACTTATAAATAAGTGTAAATTTCTATGCGTGAAAAATGAGAAATTACAACTTAAAGAGAGACATCAATATTATGCACAGATTCAATTCGGAATGGCACTGTTAAATTTAAAGGATTGCGATTTCGTAATTTATTCCAGCATTTCTAATTCAATAAGAATTTTTAACGTTAAATTAGATGAAAATTATGCAAAGAATTTATTGGAAGTTCTAAAAGAGAGATATTTTGAGAAAATGTTGCACGAGATTTGTTGCAATAGTTACGAGTAAGTAAGTGAATACTTAGTTCAAGAGAGAAAAAATACAGATTTAAAAGTATTTTGACGTATTAAAAATGTATGTTTTAAGTTACTCGACTTTGAATTAAAAGTATATTTCTATTTTGATATAAATTGTTTAAAAATTATGTAGAATGTTCCAAACTTTTGCAAAAAGAATGCTTTATTATCTCTATGTGCAAGAATAAATATTTTTATTTTATAAATTACGCTAGGTTTTTAGAAAAAGACAGAAAGAATATGTGTTCTGAAAATATTCATAAGATACGCTATTGACAAGTACGAAAATAAATGTATTTATTTTATAAATTACTCTAGGTTTTAAAACCTCATGAAGCCAAGAAATGTGTTCCTAACTCTAAGTACAAAACATTAAAAAATTTATTTTTATAAACTATTTTTTATGCTGAAAATAGTTACAAGGTTCGAATAAAATTATTGTAAAACGTAAAAGTAAATGAATTAAATTATTTGACCTTTATTATCAATTTAATCAAGAGAAAGTGATGAAAAAGTTTTCACTGCTTTTGGGATTTTTGCTAATTTTAATAAAAAGAAATTCAATAATAATTTTTAAATTAATTTATTAAAAATTATTGAATTCATGAAAAGAATTTTATTAAAATCTTCTTAAAGAATCTCTTTAAATTTTTTTCAAATAATGGAGTTTTTAAATTAAATAATTTAATTTTATGAACAATTTCTTTTTCAAGTTTTTAAACTCGTGTTTCTTTATAATTGAAATTCAACATTTAATTACTGAAATCTTTAGAAACAATTCATTTTTTTCTCAATTTTTAATAAATTTTCCGAAAGAATACGAAATTATTGTCTAAAATTGTAATAAATCCTTGGAAACAATTCAAGTATTTTTATAAGCAATAAAATGAACTCTAAGAATTAAGAAAAAGCGATTTTTTAAAACGAATTAAAAAAAAACTCGTGCTTTTTACTCTGACGTGAAATTCACGAGACACGAGGACACGAGGTTTATACGTTTCAGTAAAAAAATCAAATTTACATTTTATTTTTTTCTTCGAATCCACTAAAAGGCGGAAAATAATCTTTGGATTATTAAAAAAAGAGAATTATTCATTCTTTCGAGAGACAACTTTCAACAAAATTGAAAATATTTTGAGAAATTAACACTGAATATTTTTAATTGTAAATTGTACCAAGAAATATTTTTTTTAGAAAATTTTTTACTATATTTCAAGCTTCAGAATGGATAATTATGTATGGCCCCGGACAAAGGAGTTTGCATAGTAGGAAAAGATTGGAAATAAACTTTAACGATACAAAAATTTTAACAGACGATAATGTTGATGATATTTTATTCATACATCGAATTAATTTATTCTGTAAAAGTTTTTTTTTTATCCATTTATCTTTTAAGCGACGTCAATTTCCAATAAAATTACCACTTTTCAAAAATTAATTAATTAATTAATTAACAATTGATAAAAATGAAGTTGAAACATTTTGATATGATTGGAATTAAACTACGAAAAAATAGTGTAATCACGGACAAATGTTATGTGTTTTCCCCTTGTTTATAAATTTTACTTGGAAATTAACGAACTTCTGGTGTTAATTGAAAATTATATATGTACAATACCATAAGTTTTTTAACTATACGTAAATATGCGCTTTTTAAAGAAAGGAAATATTTACAAATATTCTTTCGAGTCTAGTCCACTTTTGACAAAAAAAATTAACTCACAGAGCTGATATTACAAAAAAAACGTTTTTTTTAAAACACGAGAATGATTTTCTTCTTTTTTTTTGAAGTTGAACGTTTATAGAAAAGTCGCAAAAATGGACAATTTTGTGAATATCGATTATATAAATATAATACTGTTAAGTATTTTACTGCTTTGCAGATTATTTTAAATAATAAATTATAGTTTATAACCACTAATCGCAACTGAACAAAATTAACTGTAAACACATGATTAAATAATTAAAAATCAATTTATTTTACAATTTATATCTACTAATGAAATATTAGTACAATTTTTGGGAAAATTTTTACTTTTCAACTTTTTAGTTATATGAAAGTGAATTTTATTTTTTTTCTTCCAAAAAAAACAAATAAGTCACTCCGCTTAAAATAATTTTTCGCAAAATATTCAATTTATACAAAGAGGTATTTTAATTGAAAAAGTATTTCTAAATAAACATTATTTATCATTACTTTAGAGTATTTAATTTGTTGCCAGAAAAAACATATCTGATTATTTATTTGACAAATCGTCGTAATGTTCTGATGAAATTATAAATTTTCGAGTAGATTTAAAAAATAATACTGGCAATTTTTTTTTTTTTACAAAACACTGAGTTACTTTGATAGTTAAAATTAAATTAAAATATTTTCTTTTTACTTTTGTTCGCAGAGAGAATTTGCCTAACTTAATTGCGTAATGAGTTTTAACAAAGAAAGTTAATCAGCCAACGCTAAGTTTTAGCACAAAACAAAAGAGCTTTGAATATTTTTAAAAAGTCTTTTGTCCAGTTTCACATCACAGACATAACCATACCCTACATAAATATCATTCAAATACTTTGAAAACAATTGAGTTTGTAAACAAAGCGTGACAACACATACACACTCGTCCGCGCGTGGAAGTTCATCGGGAACTAACATTATAATAATTCTTCTGTAGATGAAAGAGAGAGAGAAAGTTTCTCCAAGTAATTGAAAACCCTTTTCAACGACGAAACATGTAGGTAATTTGAATCGAAACGCAAAACATTGTTAAAATTACTAAAATGTAACCAGAATTATAAATGTTATTTACATTAGAATGTTATTTATGTCACTAAACTGTTACGCTTAAAATATTAGTAATATTACCAAAAAAATGTTTGATTTAAAATGTTACCAACGAACGTTACAAAAATTGTGTTATTACGTATGTTATTATTTGAAAAAGTTACAAATACAAATCTGTAAGTTATACTTTTTGAGGAAAAGTAAGGAAAAAGTTTGTAACAAGCGATAACGACAATTTAACATAACAAAATAAGATTCAATTCACTGATGTAAAATCAACATAATCATACATTTTATTTCTCATATTAAATAAACATGACAAAATTATTTCCATAAAAGAATTGTGCAAACAATAGTGCAGAGCTTGCTGCAGTACTGTCATCAAGTTATTAAAAATAATAAAAATACTTGCAAATAAAGTGAGAGACACAAGTTTGAGGTATCAATTATAAACGACAACTGCAATTTATATAAAAAATTGTAGATGATTTCAATGTACACGCTTTGTGTCGTTAATGATTCAAGTACTAACTTTAAACAGTTAAAATGGTAACTTGTTAACAAGAGCTGATAACATTACTTTTTTAATATTCATTTATAGTTAATCATATATTTGGTGAGTAAGTTTACTTTACTACAAAATCTTATAGTAGACTTTTTTTTTTAAATCAATTAGTCGATGATTAATCTTGAAGAACGTGTACAAAACTTATAGGAAACATTCCACTCCTATCTGGTGCGCGTTCTAAAACTCCCTCCATCCAATTGTCATCGTCGGTTTGTTCGTTTATTATTATAATTACATCACCTTCGCGAAACGAGAGCTCGTCTTCATTGTCTGCTTCGCAATCGTATAATGCACGACAACGTCTTAAGCTACCTAAATTCGACACCATTACAGGCTGCAAAATTGAAAACAAACAAATTACATTCCAAAAATTTTCATTTTCAAGAATAAACGTATAAAATTTCGCAATAATCACAGATTCGAAATTTAAAAAAAATTAACTTATTAAGTACTTCATATTAAGTATTCTTGTTTCTTCAAAAACATTTTTTTTTATCCAGAATTTAATTATTCTCATAAATAATACATTTTTTTATAGAGCAATTCAATTATTTTCAATACAAATTTTGAATAAAATTTTTTGAATGAATACAATTATTTTTAAAAATCAGGGTTGCCACGTTTTAAACCCTTTTCACAATCCCTGACTTTTTCAGCTTTTCCAGATTAAAAAATAGAGTTTTTTTTCAGATTTTTAAAAACACCTTTAATTTTTATTAGAAAACTCAAGAATTCAATTATTTTCAAAAGTTACATAATTCTTCAATAAAAATCCAATTTTCAAGTAAATTTCTACTTTTAGGAAACTTTCGATGAGTGCTTTGAGCAAAATCTCAGAATTTATAAATCAGGTTTGCCAGAAATATTTAATTTTATTTTTCCCTAACTTTTCCCTGATTTTCAGACAAAATTTTCACTTTTACCCTGACCCTAAAGAATATTGTGATTCACTCTAAAAATTATTAGATAATCAAGAAAAAATGTTCTATTACATTTATTTACAAATTTCATTAATTGTAAAATTATTCAAAAACATATCAATAACTTCTTTTTTAAATAAATATTTAATCATTACTATTTTTCTGTAGGAATTAAAATTCTTCAAAACATTCAAGTTCAAACCTTTTTAAATTGAACAACTTATAACTTCTTCATGTTTTGTAATAATTTAAATTACCATAACATTTTTCAGAATAGGTAAATTATTTACAAAAATTCTAAAAAAAATCCTTCGCAAGAATTCAATTATTTTTACAAGCAGTAAAATTTCTCAAAAAAATTAATTTTTTTAAAAAAAGTAATAAAACTCGTGGCAATAATTCAATTACTTTCATAAATAATAATAAATCGATTATCCGTTAATTCATTTTTCAATCAATTTTTATTAGGAAATTCTAGAAAAATTCAATTATTTAAATTAAAAAATAAATAATTTATTGAACAATAGAATGCTCTTTGTTAAAATTTAATTCTCATGAAGAATTTTATCAATAAATTTTTAAATATATGAATTTAATTTGACAAATTTTAATACAATTTTTAAGAATAATTACATTTTTCGAGGAATTTGATTAAAATATATATATTGTATAAAAAATCATTAAAATTCTGCGATGAGTTTTATTACTTATGAAAATAATTTAAATTTTTTTTAAAGTTCCATAAAATAATTGAGTTTTGGAGAAGAATTTTATTATTTTTTTTAAAGTTACTTGGAATTTAAACAAAATTTTTTTTTTAATTTTCGAACACAATTGGATTTATGCGAAGAATTTTATTACAATTTAAAAATAATTTACTTTTTCGAACGAATTTTATTCAAATTTACAAAAATAACTGTATTTATGTGAAGAATTTTATTAATTTTGAAAATAATTAAATTCTTACAAAGAATTTTATTCCAGTTTATAAAAATAATTGAATTTCGGTGAAGAATTTTTTAAATAATTGATATTTTTCGAAAAATTTTATGAAATTTTGTATTTTAAATAATTGAATTCCTGTGAAAAATTTTATTACTACTTACGAAAATAATTGAATTATTTTGAAGAAATTTATTAAAATTGAATTCCTACAAAATTTTGCCAAGAATTTTATTAAAATTTCCAAATGTAATTGAATTTAGATGAAGAATTTTTTTTTTTATAAATATAATTGAAATTTTGAAAATATTTTCTTTTAATTTTTGAGAATAATTGAATTTTTGCGAAGAATTTTACTACTTTTGAAAATAATTTAATTCTTCCAATGAATTTTATTCAAGTTTATATAAATAATTGAATTCTTACAACAAATTTCATTCATGTTTATAAAAGTAATTGAATTTCGGTGAAGAATTTTATTATTTATAAAAATATTTTTCTATAATTGATATTTTTCGAAAAATTTTATTAAATTTTGTATTTTAAATAATTGAATTTCTGTGAAAAATTTTATTACTACTTACGAAAATAATTGAATTATTTTGAAGAAATTTATTAAAATTGAATTCCTACAAAATTTTGCCAAGAATTTTATTAAAATTTCTAAATGTAATTGAATTTAGATGAAGAATTTTTTTTTTATAAATATAATTGAAATTTTGAAAATAATTTAATTCTTCCAACCAATTTTATTCAAGTTTATATAAATAATTGAATTCTTACAACGAATTTCATTCAAGTTTATAAATGTAATTGAATTTCGGTGAAGAATTTTATTATTTATAAAAATATTTTTCTATAATTGATATTTTTCGAATAATTTTATTAAATTTTGTATTTTAAATAATTGAATTCCTGTGAAAAATTTTATTACTACTTATGAAAATAATTGAATTATTTTGAAGAAATTTATTAAAAATTGAATAATTGAATTCTTGTGGAATTTTGTCAAGAATTTTATTAAAACTTTTAAAAATAATTGAATTTTAATGAAGTATTTTATTATTTATAAAAATAATTGTAATTTTGACGAGAATTGTTTTTAAATTTTTGAACATGATTGAAATTCTTGCGAAGAATTTTTGTAACTTTTGAAAATAATTGAATTTCTGTAATCATTTTTAACTTTTCCAAAATCGAATTTTTCTAGTATTTTTAACTAAAATTCTTTTATCAATCTAGTATTTATGAAAATTGTAAAAATTATTCATAAAATAATTTATAATTCATAATTTATGATAGTTATTATTAATTTTATTTAATTAATATTTATTATTATTTATTTATTATTTATTATTAATTTTATGATAGTTTTTGAAAATTCAAGTTATTTAAAAAGAAATTATTGTCAGAAATAGAAAAAATTGAAGGTTTTTCATTAAAATTTGTGGTAATTTCATAGTTTACGAGGCAAAAAGAAAAAAATTCAGTTTTCTCATGAATTTTAAAAATTCAATTTTTTCCAGTACTTTTAGTAAAAATCTCTGACTTCCCTGAACAATTTTACTTTCCCTGACTCTTCCCTGACTTCCCTGACCTGTGGCAACCCTGTAAATTTTTGTTGAGCTAATATAGTCTAACAAAGAAATAGAAGTGAAATAATTACCTTTCGTGTTTGAGGATTATTTAATCCGTGATCTGAACACAAAGAAATTAAGGATTCATTACTGCGACTGTTGCTGAACCTGGTAGAGGTCGTCAAAGTTGGAGCTGGAGGTGGAGGATTTTTTGGCCTTTGAAGTGTTGACATATTCATTTTCTCCATACCTTAAAAAAAATATTAGATCGTGAAAATAAATATTAAATAAAATGAAAAAAAACTTAATGAAACATTCTAGATGAAGTAATTAAATTAATTATTCTATTGAATTTACTTTCTTGGGATCAGGTTTAAATTTGGCATTAACTTTATACTTGCATGATTTCCGAATGTTCAAGAGCATCAGGATTGGCATAAAATTTATTGCGTTTAAAAGTTTCCCTACAGAAAGTAATCTCATCGTGATTTCTTAGGAATTTTCCTAACAATTACTGAATTAGTCTGGCAAATGTTTAAAATTTATTTCTTGACTATTTTCCAGTAAAATAACCTTTTAATTTTTTAAAAATATTTTTTTAAATAATTTTAATTGATAATTTGGAAAATAATTGAGTTAAACAAAGCAATTTTAATTTAATATTCATTTTTTTCAGTGTATAACAACAAAATATAGACGATTAAAATTTTTTTTTTTTAAATATGCCAACGACCACTTTTTTTATGAATTTCAATTGTTTGACTCAACTTTGATCGGTGGAGCGCTAGTCGCGCACTATTGGTAAAAAGTGAATCGCGGATTGAAATTCAACATTCAATAAGAGAGAAGAAGTAAATTACAGTAAGTTTTGCTTCCAATGCGATTATAACTTTCTGTCAACTGTTGACTTTATAAATGAAATGGTGCTAAATTTAAAATCGATCTTACCATGCTCTGAAGAAGAATCTCCACTTGGCGATCTCTTATGTTTATAGTTAAAAGCATTCAAGCAATGAGGAAGAGTGTACACGGAATGACCAGCCAAAATAGGTTCACTAGTTGTTCGATTATGTGATGTACCTGATAAAGTTGCAGAGGCTGGAAGAGTTCCATAGTGAGATGGAGTTACTGGTGTCCCCGTTGGCGGAGGTGGAGGAGCTACTCGCTTTTTCAGAGAACCATGTAAGTTTATTGAAACATCTGGTGGAATTGGAGTCGTTACTGTGAACAATTATTCCATTCACACAGACAATTAGCGCCCAGTTGACGAACAATGTTTCAAAAATCGGCGAAATACTTTATTAAGCACTTTATTGAATACCAGGCTCGGATCGTCTTTAAGACACAAAAAAAGTCACTTTAGTCGCATAAATTTGAAATTCACAACAAAAGTCACGAAAAGTCGCATAAAATTTCCGAAAAAGTCAAATTAAATTTTATGAAAAAAACGCCGAAAAGGAAAAACGAAATTGTTAAAATTGTAGAAAAAAATTACATTTCTAGCCAACAGATACTTTAACATCAAACAATCTGGAATAATATTTAATAAAAATTTAATAAAATACCGCATGGCAAAATTTTAATTAGGTATTTTTAACAGTTTTTGTAAAAATCTATTCAAAATTTCAATTATTTTTATAAATAAAATTCTTTTCCAAAATGCAATTATTTAAAAAAGATTTAATAAAATGCCTGTCATAATTTCAATTATCTTTTATAAATAATAAAATTCTTCTCTAAAATTCATTTATTTTCAAAAAAAATGAAATTCTTTGTAAAAATTCAATTTCATTCAAAAATGTTTTTTAATTTCTCGTCAAAATTTTATGAATAATAAAATTCGTCCTAGAAATTCATTTATTTTCAAAAGTAATAAAATTCTTCGCAGAAATACAATTATTTTCAAAATTTTTTTTTAAATTTCTCGTCAAACTATCATTATCTTCATAAATAATAAAATTCATCGTAGAAATTCAATTATTTTCAAAAGTTCTGATGAAATACTTTGCAAAATTCAATTATCTTAAAAAATAAGAA
Organism: Leptopilina myrica (nomen nudum); assembly: GCA_032872475.1. NCBI lineage: Eukaryota > Metazoa > Arthropoda > Insecta > Hymenoptera > Figitidae > Leptopilina > Leptopilina myrica (nomen nudum). The sequence goes on along the minus strand of CM065458.1, from coordinate 62,944,322 downwards.
AATACATCGCAGAAATACAATTATTTTCAAATGTTTTTAAATTCTCAAAATTTCAATTATCTTTATAAACATCAAAATTCTTCTTCAAAATTTAATTGCTTTTAAAAATTGTTAAGAAAAATCTGTTCAAAAATTCAATTATCTTTATAAATAATAAAATTCTTCTCTGTAATTCAATTATTTTCAAAGAATTTAAATATAATTAATAAATAAATAAATACTTTTAAAATTTTTTAAGAAAAATCTGTTCAAAAATTCAATTATCTTTATAAATAATAAAATTCTTCTCTGTAATTCAATTATTTTCAAAAGCAATTAAATTCTTCGCAGAAATTCAATTATTTTCAAAAGTAATAAAATTCTTCGTAGAAATTAAATTATTTTCAAGAATTTTATTAATTTCCTCGTTAAAATTTTATAAGTAACAAAATTCATCATGGTAATTCAATTATTTTCAAAAGTAATCAAATTCTTCGTAGAAATTCAATTATTTTCAAAAATTTTATTAATTTTCTCGTTAAAATTTTATAAATAATAAAATTCATCATGGAAATTCAATTATTTTCAAAAGTAATCAATTTCTCCGCAGAATTTCAATTATTTTCAAATTTTTTTTAAATTCTTAAAATTTCAATTATCTTTATAAATAATAAAAATCTTCTCTGTAATTCAATTATTTTAAAAACAAATTTAATAAAATTCTTATCAGAATTTCAATTATTTATTTATTTCTGTACATTTGTAATTATCTTTGTAAATAATAAAATTCATCATAGAAATTTATTTATTTTCAAAAGTAATAAAATTCTTCGCAGAAATTCAATTATCTTAGAAAATAAGAAAATACATCGCAGAAATACAATTATTTTCAAATGTTTTTAAATTCTCAACATTTCAATTATCTTTATAAACATCAAAATTCGTCTTCAAAATTTAATTACTTTTAAAAATTTTTAAGAAAAATCTGTTCAAAAATTCAATTATCTTTATAAATAATAAAATTCTTCTCTGTAATTCAATTATTTTCAAAGAATTTAAATATAATTCATCCTAGAAATTCATTTATTTTCAAAAATAATAAAATTCTTCGCAGAAATTCAATTATTTACAAAATTTTTTTTTAAATTTCTCGTCAAAATTATCATTATCTTTATAAATAATAAAATTCATGATGGAAATTTAATTATTTTCAAAAGTTCTAATAAAATTCTTTGCAAAATTCAATTATCTTAAAAAATAAGAAAATTCATCGCAGAAATACAATTATTTTCAATTTTTTTTTAAATTCTCCCCACAATTTCAACAATTTTTAAAAATATCAAAATTTTTCTTCAAAATTCAATTACTTTTAATCGTTTTTAAAAAAAACATCCGTTCTAAATTTCAATTATCCTTATAAATAATAAAACTCTTCTCTGAAATTTAATTATTTGCAAAGAATTTTAATAAAATTATTTTAAAAATTTTAATTATCTTTATAAATAAAAAAAATCATCCTAGAAATCCAATTATTTTCAAATTCTTTTTTTTTTTATAAAATCTTATAGTATAAAATAATGATTTTATCACTCGATCATCTTTAATTATTATAAAACAAGAAGAATGCGATTGCTCCTAGGCGAACACTCGGAGAGATCGATTTTTTCATGTTTTATAACAATTTTTTATAAGTATTTTAATTTCAAAAAGGTTTGAATTTGAATCTTTTCAAGAATTTTAATTCTTATGGAAAAATAATAAATATTTATTTAAAAAAGAAGTTATTGATGTTTTTTTAGATAAATTTGAAAGAAATCTGTAAATAAACTTAATAGAACTTTTTTTTTTGACTAAAACTTTTTCCTTTAACTTTAATTTTCTGAAAATTTTAAAAATTTCAGTCGCATCTTTATACTAAAGAAAATCTCGAAAAAGTCGATTAGTCGCATCTTTTCACAAAAAAAGTCACATTTCCTTAGAAAAGAGGAAAAAAGTCGAAAAAGTCGCACAATCCGAGCCCTGAATTCTAACAAAAAACCTTCAATGTTTTCTATCTAACACACGGAGGAATCTTTTGGGACGTCTGATTGATACAATTTTTTGCTCAAGAGAAAATTGAGTTTTTTTTTGGTGTCAATCCTGATTTTGAAGAACGAAGAGAAAAATTGTTTTAAAAACTCACCAATTACGGGTTTCTTGACTTGAGGTGGAGGTGGTGGTGGCATTTGCTGTTTGCTTGCACAAGAATTTGGTGACGAACCACTTTGCAGACTGTCGCATGTACTACTTCGACTTCGTAAAGTAATTGGAGAGTCTGCAGTCGCCGTGGTTCCTCCACCTGCATACGATGGCGGTCGACTTCTGGTTTTCTTTTCCGGTGTTAGACTGCCATTCGGAGGTCTGTATAGCTAAAAATTAATAATTGCCTTTTTTTTACAAAAAATAAGTTTTTATAGATATTCATCGTTGGTACAGTATTTTTTATTGACGTTACTTCTATTACATACTCTGTCCTCAATTATTGTTTCATCATCAGAAAAGTCAGTGGATCCTTCGTCGTGTAGGAGATTCCAATCAATGTTCACATTATCAAATAAAGCCTTCTGCCGTTGAACAGCATGACTCAACTGAAGAAAAACAAGAGTATGTTTCAGAATTTGACACTAAAGTTTCGCCATGACGCAAAAAAAAAAAAACACTTACCAATTCTTTGCATGTGTGGTGACCCATGTCTTGCGCTATATCTATAGAAGTCTTATCCATATTATTTCGAAGCGTAGAGTCTGCACCTGCCCTGAGAAGTAATTTCATGGCTTCGGCTTTATCGTGACGAGCGGATAAATGTAAAGCAGTGTCGCCGTCGATGGTTGTTTTATCAATTCCGCCGGCGGGCATGTTTTGAATAAGGAAGTCCACTATGTAGAGACTGTTTCCTAATTCACGAAGGACGGCTAGGTGCAGTGCAGTTTCATTTGTATCCTAAACAAATTTCAAGTAGACACACATGTATTAAAAATATCTATTATTTTTACAAAAATTTTCAATATTGTATCGATTTATTACAAAAACTTTTTTCTCCTTTCTTCTTTGTTATGAAAATACTTTTCATTTACGTGTTTACTAAAATTATTCAGAACTAAAAACCAAATATAACTGTTAGCATAGGGAAAATATTTCTCACCGATGTTGGCAGTGGAGCTGATAGGTCAACATTTTCAGCAAAAACTTGCAACAATTGTTGTAGATCACAATTATTAACCGCGTGTTCTAAATCTGATAAAAGATCTCGCTCATCGGCACAAGTATTAGTTACATACTTTTTGTCTACGTATTTTGATCTGATAAACTCGTATCGTTCTTCCCTGGAAAAAAAAACATTACAATAACAATTATTTAATAACTTTAATGCAGTAGGATAATTATAACAATTATTTAATAACTTTAATACAGTAGGATAATTATAAGATAAATATTTATTAATCAAAGTTTTTGAAAAATCAGAGTAGTAATAATAGCACAATTTTCCAGAAACACAATTGTCAAAAATGGCCCAGAAGTTGAGAAAAATATTATTTTCTTCACTTTCTTGTTAAAAAAAATTTTGTAAATAATTCTTCAACTATTATAACAATCTTATAAATCATAGAAAAATACATATTTTGGGACTAAACTTTATCAGTTTTAACCGGTTTATGAAAACTAATTCCTATATTCCAATCATTAATATGAGGAAGCAAAAAAGTATTTGAAATGAATACATAAAAAAAATTACAGAAACATTCCACTTGGCAGCGGTTTTTTAATATAATTTTTTATAAACTATCTAAATTTTAAAAAATTTTAATCAAATACTAGAAATAAAATCAATTATTTTAAATTAAAATTTTGATAAATTTAATTATTAAACAAACTAGCAAAAACTACTTTCTTTTCCGTTCTTCCTTATCAATATTTTCTTTTCCAAATTTAATGAAAGTTCTTAATACATTTACATATTAATTATTAAAATATTTCTAACAGCAACTTGAATGAAAGTTCAAAATTTATTTCAATAAAAGTTGGCAAAATTTTCGATTGGTTCAATTTTTTGAAAATTATTTTCGGAAATAGAAGTATTTTTAAAACATTTTAGTTTTATTTTTGAAAAAACAATTTTACGAAATTTCTAAATTAAATTTTACAAAAATTTAATACTTTCTGTTAAACAAAAATTTAAAAACTTATTTATATTTCCCAAGGAATTTGGAATTTCAAACAATTTCAATGAAAAACCTCATGAAATATAAAATATAATATAAATTCAAAATTTATTTCAATAAAAGTTAGTAAAATTTGCAATTGCTTCAATTTTTGAAAATTATTTCCGAAAATAGAAGTATTTTTAAAAAATTTTAGTTTCATTTTTGCAAGAAACAATTTTACGAAATTTCTAAATTAAATTTTACAAAAATTTAATACTTTCTGTTAAACAAAAATTTAAAAACTTATTCATATTTATATTTCCCAAGGAATTTGAAATTTCAAATAATTTCAATGAAAAACCTCATGAAATATAATTATTTCTAAAATTTGCAACTGTAATTCATCCAAAATTCAATTATTTATGATGGAATTTTTGAATAAAATTATTGAAAAACTTTAGTAATTTTTAAAGAAAAATAATATTATTAATTATTTTTTAAAACAAAAATTTAAAGATTTTTATATTTTTGCTTCCCTTAAATTTTGCAAGGAATTTAATTTAAAAAACCTTTTGAAATTTAATTATTTCCTAAAATTTCTGTTATAACGGTTTAAATATTTAATTATTTTTTAAAATGTTAACTGAAATTTTTGTTAAATTTATTCCTATGAGAATTCAACTACGAGAATTTAATTATTTAAATAGAATAATTTTCGTAAATTCATAAAATGATATAATTACAAGAATATAATTATATTTATAGACAATTTTTAAGGAGGAAAAAATAAAATTCTTTAAAATATAAAATTTTATAGAATTTCCAATTGTTTCAATTTGTTAAAATTATTATTGTGAATTCAAGTACGTTTTTCTTTAAAAAAAATTGTAATTACTATTTTTCAACAACCGAATTTTTAAAAAATTTCCAAATTAAATTCTTTAAATTTTAATAACTTATGTAAAATAAATATTTAACGAATTATTGTTCTTTACTTGCTTAAAATTTCAAAATACTTAAAAATTTGAACTGCAAGTCTTTCAAAATTTAATTAATTTTCTAGAATAAAAATTATTCGGAAATAATTTTTGAATGATTTGTCTGTAATTATTTTGAGACAATAATAATCGAGAAAAGCTGCATTTTATACCGAAAATGTGGTATTTTATTGCAATATTTGTAAGGAAAGTCGAAAAAGTAATTTTGTGTTAAATTTTGATTTCATACTTATATATAGTTAGAAAAATGTGCCTATTTAAAAGATTTTTGCTCTTTACACATTTTCAAATGATCAAACTAATTATCCAAAGAATAAGAAATAAAAAACCATTCTTTTGGAATAATGATTAGAAAAATTCAGAGTACAGTCAAATATTTAGAAAAAAAACACTTTTTTTGCAGAATTAAATAAACAATGATCATTTTAGCTTTTCTTTCCTTTTAAATGATACCTTTTTAGAAGATGTGATTCAACTCAAAATAATTATCTGAAACAAAAAAAAAAAGAAAAAAAATGTATTTTTTTACAAAAAATATTTAAAAATAAAGAAAATGGATTTTTTTTACAAAAAATATTAAAAAATAAAGAAAATGTATTTCTCTTAAAGATTTTTTTACAAAAACTATTAAAAAATAAAGAAAATGTATTTTTTTTAAAAGATTTTTTTACAAAAAATATTAAAAAATAAAAAAATGTATTTCTTTTAAAAGATTTTTTTTACAAAAAATATTTAAAAAATAAAGAAAATGTATTTTTTTAAAGATTTATTTAAAAAAAATATTTAAAAAATAAAAAATTGCCAAGTATGAGATCTGGAACGTAAAATCGATGTTTGATTATTTATTCTAAATTTGAAAAGTAAGTCTTATTTTGAGTTGTCATACTAAAGTTTATTAAAACGTCGGAAAATGTAAATGAACTATTCTCCTTAGCCTTTGAAAATCAATCTGAAAATGATAGCTTAGCGGTTTTTTAGAACATCAATGACGAATGTAAAATCACTGTTTGAAAATTAGTTTGGCTAGTAAAATAGAAGAAAAGGACTTTTCGCTTCACAGGACGCAATCGATGACTGCCCTTTTATTCCAATTATCGCTACTGAAGCACACTTACCAACCAAAGTCTCATCTTCAAACTCCAAGTTAACTAACAAAAATTATAAACCATGCAAACTACTTACATAGTCGACCTAGGTGTTGGTTTCATGTTAGGATGCAGAGTTGCTTCCATAATTTCATTAAACGCTTGATTAGTCATGTATCTCGATAACAGTAATTGAGCAGTACCAACATTGTCCAGAGTTAGCGATTGTATTCTTGATATATGAACACCAAGATCTCTATGGATTCCACTGCATTCAATGCACACGATGATGCCAAAGTTTGTCGACAGCCACGTTGCATCTGTTGCAAAAGAAAAAACAAACTTTTCTCAGCTTCCTTTTTTATTTTATTTATTTTATTTTTTTTGTTTCTACAAACCATTTTGAGACGAACAGTCGCAACATTGATCGTTACCAGGTAACCGTGTGACACAACGAATTATCGCCTGTTGCAATTCAACTAAACTAGGATTTCCATGACCACTTTCTGCTCGACCACTAGCGTCGAAAGCCCGCATTAAAGCTCTCTCCTTACAGTTGACTAGAACGGACATCCAAGCTCGTTGATCTACTTCATCTTCCGCTTGAAAATGGTATGTTCGATTATCTGCAAAATTTCCAAAAATAAATCTTCAATTATCAACAGCGCAATCCTCGGAAATGAAAACTAATTGTCGAATGTTCGCTTACAACTTATGAGGTCAAACCCCTTTTTGTCATCAGGCACCATTTTAATTTGGCATGTTAATAAATTTACTCTAGTAGGAGGTTTATTTTCGTCCGCGTGACATATGTCTAAGAATCCCTCTGCTTGAATGGCACATCTTCTCTTCTGCCAAACTCGTCTCATTTTCCCTTCACTTTTCTTCAAGAGATGTCCTGAGCGAGTAACTCCATGCTGCTTATCACCTTGCAATTGATGTAAAGAATATCCAAGATTTGCATTAGCATTTAACTGCAAACAAAAAGTAACATGCAAAATTTACTTAAAGTTTAAAAAATAATATCATAATGTAATAATAATAAAAAGTAATATTTCTTCATCAAGAAAATGCCTTTAAAACATTACCTCTTTATCGCATCCTGAACTCTTCAGTAAATTTTTTAATTCTATAAGTTTCTTTCTCTCTTCATCTTGAGTTTGCCTAATTTTCTGTAATTTTGAACTAAGATCTGTGATATACGAACCAAAATGCTCTATAGTTTTGAGCCCATCCTGAAAGTAACTGAAATTATAAAAAAAAGATTAGATTAAAACTGTGAGACAAATTTTAATTTCTAAATTTTTGTTACACTCTCATTTTGAGAAAAAAAATGACTTTATAATGTCAAATTTTAGATGAAGCTTTACGTCTTTAATAATTCTTTAGCTTAGTAAGAATTCTTTTCTTTAGCCAGTACAGGGTTGCCAGAAATATTTAATTTTTTCCCCTGACTTTTCACTGATTTCCAAACAAAATTTTCACTTTTTCCCTGACCCTAAAGAATATTCTGATTCACTCTAAAAATTATTAGATAATCAAGAAAAAATGTTCTATTACATTTATTTACAAATTTCATTAATTGTAAAATTATTCAAAAACATCAATAACTTCTTTTTTAAATAAATATTTAATCATTATTATTTTTCTGTAGGAATTCAAATTCAAACCTTTTTAAATTGAACAACTTATAAGAATATTATTACAAAACATGAAGAACGCGATCACTACGAGTGATTATCTTCTTCATGTTTTGTAATAATTTAAATTACCATAACATTTTTCAGAATAGGTTAATTATTTACAAAAGTCCTAAAAAAATCCTTTGCAAGAATTAAATTATTTTTACAGACGGTAAAATTTCTCAAAAAAATTAAATTATTTAAAAAAAATGTAATAAAATTCGTGGCAATAATTCAATTACTTTCATAAATAATAATAAATCGATTATCCGTTAATTCATTTTTCAATCAATTTTTATTAGAAAATTCTAGATAAATTCAATTATTTAAATTAAAAAAAAATCATTTATTGAACAATAGAATGTTCTTTGTTAAAATTTAATTCTCATAAAGAATTTTATCAATAAATTTTTAAATATATGAATTTAATTTGACAAATTTTAATAAAATTTTTAAGAATAATTACATTTTTCGAGGAATTTGATTAAAATATATATTGTATAAAAAATTATTAAAATTCTGCGATGAGTTTTATTACTTATGAAAATAATATAAATTTTCTTAAAATTTCCATAAAATAATTGATATTTGGAGAAGAATTTTGTTATTTATAAAGTTACTTGGAATTTTGACAAGATTTTTTTTTGTAATTTTCGAACACAATTGGATTTATGCGAAGAATTTTATTACAATTTAAAAATAATTTAATTCTTCCAACCAATTTTATTCAAATTTCTAAAAAAAACTATATTTATGTGAAGAATTTTATTATTTCTATAAATAATTGAATTCTTACAAAGAATTTTATTCCAGTTTATAAAAATAATTGAATTTCGGTGAAGAATATTATTATTTATAAAAATATTTTTATGTCATTGATATGTTTCGAAAAATTTTATTAAATTTTGTATTTTAAATAATTGAATTCCTGTGAAAAATTTTATTACTACTTATGAAAGTAATTGAATTATTTTGAAGAAATTTATTAAAAATTGAATAATTGAATTCCTGTGGAATTTTGTCAAGAATTTTATTAAAACTTTTTTAAATAATTGAATTTTAATGAAGTAATTTAATATTTGTATAAAAATAATTGAAATTTCGACGAGAATTGTCTTTAAATTTTTGAACATAATTGAAATTCTTGCGAAGAATTTTTGTAACTTTTGAAAATAATTGAACTTCTGTAATCATTTTTAACTTTTCCAAAATCTAATTTGTCTAGTATTTTTAACTAAAATTCTTTTATCAATCTTGTATTTATGAAAATTGTAAAAATTATTCATAAAATAAATTATAAGTCATAATTTACGATAGTTATTATTAATTTTATTTAATTATTATTATTTATTTATTATTAATTATCAATTATTAATTTTATGATAGTTTTTGAAAATTTAAGTTAGTTAAAAAGAAATTATTGTCAGAAATAGAAAAAATTGAAGGTTTTTTCATTAAAATTTTTGGTAATTTCATAGTTTACGAGGCAAAAAGAAAAAAAATTCAGTTTTCTCATGAATGCAGTAAAATTTTTGTGCGAAACAAAAATATTAAATTGAAATACTCACTTTGTTTGTGCGTGGTAGTACTCAACCAAATGCTGCAACAACTCGATACCCTTTTTGGTTTTAATTTCGTTATTTTTTATTAAATACTGCAAAAAAAACGAGAATAGTGTTATAATTTTTGTTTAAAAAAAAGTCTCATATACATAAATAGATTGTTGAAGAGCATAAAATAATTTATTACGTACCTCACACATTTGCAATTGAAAAAGTCGTCTTTCTTTCTCCATTTCATCAGCAACTTCAGCAGACGTGACTTCAGATCTGATGAGACCTGCTTCTTTAGCGTGCTGCTTCTTTTCTTTTTCAATTTTTGCATATTTAACTTCATAGTCCTTCCAAGATTTCTCAAAAGGTCGTTTAAGATCCCCTTTGACACCTTTTAAGTCTCCCTTCAAGATCGTATCCAATGGAAACATTACAATATTATTAATGTTTTGCATCTGTAAAACAATTAAAGTTCATATTAAACTGAACAATGTATTCACTTAACTTTTTCATTTCATTTATTTTATTTTATATAACACTCGTCTCGTAGCTTTTCAAGAAAATTACAGAACAATTTCGAATATAATTTTTAAGTAAGTTATTTAAATTAACTTCAACTTTATAAAAATTAAAAAATCGTAATAAAAAGTTTAAAAAAACAAAAATGTGAATCTGAAAAATACTAAATAACAAAAAAGGAGAAAAGGATATAAACTTTTCAAAATTCTAGGCCTGTTCCAGTATTTCCAGATTCTGCACGAACTTTGCGAAAGAATTCGATAAGCGAACTTTTTGGAATTATATCCATAAATTTTCCAAGTTTACGAGAATTTTAAGAGCGCCTATTTTTCTCGAGATTCGTTTTTACAGCATCAAGATACGTATACGTCAGAAAAACCGTATTCTTGAAAGCATTTAAAATTTTTGTAATATTGTATTATGATTTAAAAAATTCCATACCAAAGTTTTCATCAATGCGCTGAGCTCCTTGGTTACAACAGCAAACTTTAAGAAAGCTGCACCAATATCAGGTTCCTGTTCTTTTAATGCGGCGTCACCTAACCTTTCTAGTGCACGTCCCAAGTAAACTTCATTATCAACGTGTGCTGAAAAATAATATTTTATTATTATGCTGAACACAACAAATAAATACACAATAATCATCTCAATTTCAGAGAGCACTCGAAAGTGTACCGTGTACAATAATAGTAATATGTTTACAAAAAATTTTAACATTAAATAAATAACTCACCATTTCCAGAGTTGTGAATAGCTTTGATAGCTTTTTTCAATTTGTTCAATCCGTCTCTGTCGTAGTCCAAAGACTGAAAAAATAAATAAAGTGGATAAAAATTCAAAGAGAGGGACAATTGGAATAACTTCATCTGTTTTTGTGAATTTCTAGTAGAAATACGGATTAATTAAATTTGTAGGTACTTACAATCTTTTAAATATTTTAAAGCTGTTGTTTCGTTATTTAAATGATGATTAATTTTTTACAGGGCTCAAAGGTGAGGATAAAAGCAAAATAGCAAAATGTAGTGAAAAAAATTTGAAAATTAAATTCAGTTACTAATGAGGGTCTTAGCAAGAAAGAAAATGCAAAAAAATAGTAAACTAATAATTATAAACAAAAAGTTTAACAGTTTTAGTTTAAAAAAAACCTTTATTCTCAGATTAAGAACACAATCAGGATATCTACTATTTTTGATCAACAAAATTCCCGGTTTTTTCCTATTATGTCCTAAATTTTCCACGATTATTTTCTCATCAAATTTAAATTTACATTTGATTTCAAACATGAATAAATCTTTAAATTTTTTGAAAATAATATTTTTTAGCAATTTTAATTGATAATTTGGAAAATAATTGAAGTAAACAAAGCATTTTTTCAATTTGTTGAAAATAAACTTGTCTCTTTATAAATTATAATTGAAAATTTGATTTTTCAATTCTATTAAAATTATAATAATTGAATTTCTGCAAAGAATTTTACTATTTATAAAAGTAATTCAATTCTTCCAAATAATTCCTGTTATTTATTAAAATAATTTAATTCTTGTGATGAATTTTATTAAAATTTTTGAAAATAATAAAACAGTAATAATTAATTATTTATTTAATAAGTAATAAACATTTGTTTGTTCAAGAAATATAAATATAATTTATATAAACATTCAGAAATTTGAAATTATAAAAATTTAAGGAAAGTTCAATAATTATAATTATGTATTGAATAGAATAATATAATTTTTATAAGCAAAAAATTCATTTAAAACTGTAAGAGGGACTTTAAGTTTAAAAAATAAAATTATAATTACGGTCACTAACATTATTTTCAAAAAATTTAAATAAAATTCAAGAAAAGAATTCATTTTTTAAAAAATGTGAAGAAATTTCAATTACTTGAAAAATTTTCAATTATTTTCTTATAAAAATTCAATCATCTTGAAACAATATAATTGAAAAATTACAAATCTTATTTTTCAGATTTAAAAAAAAATTTGCGAAAGTTCAATTTTATTAAATAATTTCAAGTATGTTTATTTTTTTAAATTAACTAATAAAAATTTTAGTTATTAATCTTCGCCGTTAGAAATATGAATACATTAGAATATGACTTTTTATAAAATTCAATTATTAATCAGTTATTAAATTAAAATATTTTTAAAATTCTATTTGTTAAAAAGTTTCTAATGAAATTCTTTAACAAATTTAATTACATATTTTTAGTGGAATTTAGAAATATTTCTATTAACTCCATAATTTTTAAAAATTTATTAACATAATACGTTTGAATTGGTGACTTATTTTTTACTATCAAATTAATTATTTGTAACTAATTCAAATTTAGAGAACAGTAAAAATATCTATAAAAATTTAAATAAAAAAGTGATTATTGAGAAACAAATTAAAATAATAAAACTTTTTTTAATTTTCGTGAAAAAAATCCCGGTGAATTTATATTTTATAGATTTTATTTTATAATTTTTTATAAAATTCTCAACTAACTCCCGGTTATGTCCCGGTTTTATTATTTTTTATTACCCTGAAAATGATTTTTTCAATTTTTCAAAAATAATCTTGTCTTTTTATAATTATAATTGAAAATTTGCTTTTTCAAATTTATTAAAATTATATTGATAATAATTGAATTTCTGCAAAGAATTTTACTATTTATAAAAATAATTGAATTCTTCCAAGGAATGTTATATTATTTATGAAAATAATTTATTTCTTGTGAAGAATTTTATTGAAATTTTTGAAAATAATAAGCAGTAACAAAAGAAACATTTTATCTATCAAATTGGGTATTCTTTAAATTTTAGTTTTAAAAAATTTAATTAACAAAATTTTGTTTAAAGATTTGCAAAAAAAATTCATTTTCCAATAACTTTAATTAAGAAAAAAATTCTGTTCTTTGATAGACATAGTTCCAAGGCCAAATAGAAATGTTTTTTTTTTCGAAAATTTCGATTAAAAAAAATACTTTTTATTCTTTGTGAAAATTTAACGAATTCTTATCGTTTTACAAAAAAATTGTTAACATTATGAGAAATAATTTCTTTAAATTTCAAGGGGGATACTAAATTATTCTAGTATAGCGAAGAGAATGTTTTTTTCACGAAATTTCATTGATCCCCAAGTTTTAATCGTTCAAGTGAACGAAATATTTTTTATTGCCAATATTTTAATAAATGACTAATCATAAAAAAATGTAATATCCAAACTTTTACGTTTACAAACTCAGTAATTAATTTTTTTCATAGCGAAGTAAAATAATAGCAATAAAAATGTAATTTTTAGAAGAAATAAATAAATTTCCTTCATTTGAACGTTCAGAACTTTATAGGATCTTGAAATTTCATTGTTTATTTTTCATTTATTGGCGAAATAAAGGATTTACCTTCTGTCACCAAGTAATTACCGAGGGATTAATTCGCGGGACGTTTAACGAAATAGACAATTCGATGATAAAAAAAAATAATAATCTTTGATTAACAACGCCTTTTCTGTTTTTCCTATATTTACATTGAAAACAAAAGTAAGTTTAAAAAAAAAAATTGTCAATTTTTTCTCACTTAGCACGAGATTAATTCACCGAAAGTTAAAAAAAAATATTCTTAAATATGTTCCATCGGTATTGAAAGAGAAATGAAAGGAAATAAAAGAAGTAATGTTCATATAAATTCATCTATAGAATGTAAATAAAAATGACAAACCTCTTCGAGTGCAGTAATAGTTTGTCTACATTGTGGCATTCGTGACACAAATGTTGATGTTGTTGGAGAATTGTAATCCTCCCTAGACTCTTCAACGAAATCGCTCACTGTAATTAATCCTGGCATTTTTGCACACTATTCTCACTTACAGTCCATTTGAAATTTTACTGTAAACAAATTAAAAAAATAATTTATCATTCAGAAAGAAAGTAAAAATAAATAAAATTTACCAACAAAAAAAAAGAAATGGAGAGTTTATTTCGAAGGACAAGAGAACCGACAAAAAAAAATAATAATTCACCTAGACAATGATGTTTTTTTTTTTAAATTTAATGTGAGGAATTTGTCATTATTGTTTTTCTTCTTTATATATCCCACTTGTGTTATGGAAATCAATTGGAAACTGTATTTATATCCATACTTGATTACTTGCTCACACGATGTATAGATTAACATTCGCACTTGATTAATAATGACAATGAATTTCACCCCACTGATATAACATGTTTCTTATTTGGAAATTTTGCGCATTTTTATAATCGGATATTGTTGAATTTTATTTGAGAATTTAGCAGACATTCTCCGGTAGGCCCTGTCAGCCAACCACTGAACTGGACATGAATTACATGATCCATTGGCAGTTAGAGGTCTCGGCAAAGTCGATCCGAATTAGGGTGTCGTCACACCGTCGAATGCGCGCAACTTCGCCGTGTTTATTGTAACGTCGGCCTTACGACGCACGATTCACGTAAGTTCACAATAACTGAATATTATTGGCTCTGCCAAAAGAATAGTTTCACGCAGCTTCTTTGTAGAGCCAATCATATAACGTAAATTTCCAAAGTCGGGAAACTTGTCGGAAGTGTGCAAAGCATCGAATGAATCCTTGTGAACTGAACCTTATTCTTCTTCACGATTGTGAACGTCCAACGTCGAGAATATTTTGCGTTGTTGGGTTCTCACATCTGTTGGCCTGTCATCGTCATGTGAAGAATCGTTTACATGACAACTTACGTCATTTGCTGAGTTCACTTTTATAAGATATAATTATAAGTATAATAGAAATTTAGATTACTAGCAATGTACACTGACATGTAACGTTTAGTCAAAAGTTCGCTTTCTATTTCGTGTATTTAGATTTTCCTTGACAAGTAGAAAACAAACGCAGTGCTCGTTGAAAATGAGTTTCTTTAAAATATTTGGTGGTAAAAAAGAAGCTGCAGCACCAACAACAGCTGAGGCAATACAAAAATTGCGAGAAACGGAAGAAATGTTAATTAAAAAACAAGATTTTCTCGAAGGAAAGATAGACCTTGAAATTCAAACAGCCAGAAAACATGGCACAAAGAACAAACGAGGTATTCACATTTATTATTCAAAAAAAAAAATTAACCCTTAATTTGTTTTTTTGGCTAAATAAACAAATAAAACTTTGTCGTTTTAGTCAAATTGCTATAAGTGTAATAGAAAATCAAATTTTTCTATTGATTTTTATATTAGATGGAATTATTTTCTGCATTATAAAATTAATTTTCTCAATTTGAATTATTTTTTTTTATACCTGAATAATGTCCAGTTTTTTAAAAGTATTTTTATTTTATTCAAGCAATTCTCGAATGTTTTCAATTTCAAGTTTCGAGCAATTGAATTTTTCTAATCATTTTCTCATAAAATTAATTTCCGCTTGTATGTGGTATTTTTTTTTCAACTATATAGACGATTGTCAGGAAATATATTTTGCAACACTAAAAGCAGTTAAATTTGTATTATTGCAATTTGAAGTGGAAAAAAGAGGAACGCTGGGAGGGGGGATATGAATCATCATAAAGAACATGCATCACGTTATATGTGAATGATTATAAAGTTTGTTGTCCTTTACATCCCCCTTTTTTCTTTTTTTTTTGTTAAAGAAAACAATCACAACAATGTGAAAAAAGAATCAGTTTATGCACTGTCAAAAAAATCAGGCAACACTCAGTTCTCTAAAGTTACTTTTCTCTTTTTTGATCTCCTATTTTTGAATTTGTCACCTACTTAACCTTTTTTAGAAAATTTGTCCCTCTTTCCCCCTTTTTTGTATCGATTTGTACCGATTTTCACGTTTTTCTATAATAAAAAACAAAAGAGATTTTTATTTTTTTCTAATATTTTTCAAAATGTTATAAAAGAATTTTTGTTAAAAACACTAAAAATATAGAAATGTCACAAATAATAATTTAGAAATTCAACTATTTTCCAAAAAAAATATATAAAATTAAAAAATAAATAAATAAATAAATATATTGTAAAAATTTCAATTATCTTTTTATAAATAATAAAATTCTTTAGATTCAATTGTTTTAAAAAATTGTATTCAAATTATTGTCAAAATTTAAATGTTTTTCAAAAAAATTTCCTTAATTCGATGATTTTCAGTATCTTGCTATTTTTAAAAAAGTTTTTCGAAACTATACAATTATTTTTTGAAAAAATTTAACAATATTATTCGCTATCATTGAAATATTTTCATAAATGATAAAAATTTCACAAGAATTTAATTATTTGCAAATAATTTTATTTTTAAATTAATTTTTATAAATTAAAGACAAATTTTAGTCAGGAAATCATAAATAAATTAAATTTTTAACAAGTTATGAGTAATAATGGCAATTTTTTTGGTTGAAATTATTGAATTTTATTTATAATAATTAAATTTTTCAAATATACATCTATAATAAAAATCTTTTCGAATAAATGGAATTTTGTAAAATTTAATCGGAAAATAATTAGTTTTTTCAAGTATTCTGTGAAAATTGTGGAAAATTAATTTTTGAATAAATGGGATTTTGTAAAATTTAATCGAAAATAATGAATTTCTTTCATGTATTCTGTTAAAATTGTGGAAAATAAATTTTTATAAAGAATTACAATTGGAAATTTTGAAAATAATAATTGAATTATCAAAAATGTTACTGAAAAATATTTTAATGTTCAATTGAAAAATGAAAATTATCTAAAAATCGGTTTTTATCTATATTTTTCAAAAATTCAATTATTTTTAAAAGGTTTTACCAAATTTTAATTGTTTGGAAATTTTTCAATTTCGTATATATATATATATATATATAATTTAAAAACTTTTATCATTCAAAATTTTTTTTTTAATATTTGAAAAAATTAAATTTGTAAGAAGTTCTTTATCTTAATTTTTTGGAAATATTATACGCCTCAATAATTGTTAGAAAAAACATAAACAGTTACAGTGATTATAAAAAATTGCTTTTTTGTTTTGAAATAATTTCGTAAACATTCATATTTTCCTGTAAAAAGAATTTTGTCAGGGAAAATAATTTTATATTGTTAGTAAATTATCGGGGAAAGGGAAAAACTAAAACTTTTCATCACCCTGCAATCGCTTTTGCATTATAAGTTTTTTTAAAAATAAATATAATAATAATTTAATGACACAGAATGCAAAATGTAAGAATATCGAAAACCGGAACCAAATAATTTTATTTATTCTAAAAATTTTACGAACAAAAAAAAACTCACATCAGATTTAAAAAAGAAACTATTTTAATCATGTATTTAAATTTTTCTCAGCGGCTATTCAAGCGTTGAAAAGAAAAAAGCGCTATGAGAAGCAACTGCAACAAATAGATGGAACGTTGTCTACAATTGAGATGCAGAGGGAAGCATTGGAAAGTGCTAATACAAATACTGCAGTACTGACAACAATGAAAAGCGCTGCAGATGCTCTAAAAGCTGCACATCAACACATGTAATATTTTTTTTTGAAAAATAATTTTCCAATTAATTCTTTTCAAAATGAATAAGTTTAACTTAAAAAGAAAACTTTGCTTCCAGGGATGTCGACAAAGTCCACGATATGATGGATGACATAGCAGAACAACAGGACGTTGCTCGAGAAATTTCAGACGCAATCTCAAATCCTGTTGCATTCGGTCAGGATATAGACGAAGATGAGTTAGAAAAGGAATTAGAGGAATTAGAACAAGAACAACTTGACAAAGAATTGCTTGGCATTGAAAATACGGACGAATTGCCAGCAGTGCCGGCAACTGCGCCCGCAGTACCAGCTAAAGCGCGCTCAAGTATGTTCATTTATATTATTTTCCAATTCAGTTGCATCAAACAGGGTGTCTACTATTGTTTCAAGATAATTGAATCTTTATAAGAAAATAATTGAAAATTTTTCAAGTAATTGAAATTTCTTCACATTTTTTAAAAAATGAATTCTTTTCTTGAATTTTATTTAAATTTTTCGAAAATAATGTTAGTGACCGTAATTATAATTTTATTTTTTAAATTTAAAGTCCCTCTTAGAGTTTTAAATGAATTTTTCGCTCATAAAAATCATATTATTCTATTTAATACATAATTATAATTATTAAACTTCCCTTAAATTTTTATAATTTCAAATTTCTAAATGTTTATATAAATTATATTTATATTTCTTGAACAAACAAATGTTTATTACTTATTCAATAATTAATTATTACTGTTTTATTATTTTCAAAAATTTTAATAAAATTCATCACAAGAATTAAATTATTTTAATAAATAAATAACAGAAATTGTTTGGAAGAATTGAATTACTTTTATAAATAGTAAAATTCTTTGCAGAAATTCAATTATCAATATAATTTTAATAAAATTGAAAAAGCAAATTTTCGATTAGAATTATAGAAAGACAAGATTATTTTTAAAAAATTGAAAAAATTATTTTTAGCTTGTTTACTAACCGGGAAATACCTCGGAATTAATCGTGAATTTTCTAAAAAACCGTGAATTTTTTTAGCAAAATTAAAAAAAGTGTTATTACTTTCATTTGTTTTTAAAAAAACACTTTTTATTTCAATTTTTATAGATATTTATACTGATCTCTAAATTTGAATAAGTTGAAAATA
Organism: Leptopilina myrica (nomen nudum); assembly: GCA_032872475.1. Taxonomy (NCBI): domain Eukaryota; kingdom Metazoa; phylum Arthropoda; class Insecta; order Hymenoptera; family Figitidae; genus Leptopilina; species Leptopilina myrica (nomen nudum). The sequence continues at coordinate 62,925,711 of CM065458.1, read as the reverse complement.
ATTAATTTGATAGTAAAAAATCAGTCACCAATTCAAACGTATTATGTTAATAAATTTTTAAAAATTATGGAGTTAATAGAAATATGTTTAAATTCCTCTAAAAATATGTGATTAAATATGTTAACGAATTTCAATAGAAACTTTTTAACAAATAGAATTTTTAAAGTATTTTAATTTAATCACTGATTAATAATTGAATTTTATTAAAAGTCATATTTTAATGTTTTCATATTTCTAACGGCGAAGATTGTTAAATTAAATTTTTATTAGTTAATTTAAAAAAATAAACATACTTGAAATTATTTAATAAAATTGAACTTTCGCAAATTTTTTTTTAAATCTGAAAAATAAGATTTGTAATTTTTCAATTATATTGTTTCAAGATGATTGAATTTTTATAAGAAAATAATTGAAAATTTGTCAAGTAATTGAAATTTCTTCACATTTTTTGAAAAATGAATTCTTTTCTTGAATTTTATTTAAATTTTTTGAAAATAATATTAGTGACCGTAATTATAATTTTATTTTTTTAATTTAAAATCTCTCTTACAGTTTTAAATGAATTTTTTGCTCATAAAAATTATATTATTCTATTCAATACTTAATTATAATTATTAAACTTCCCTTGAATTTTTATAATTTCAAATTGCTGAATGTTTATATAAATTATATTTATATTTCTTGAACAAACAAATGTTTATTACTTATTAAATAATTAATTATTACTGTTTTATTATTTTAAAAAATTTGAATAAAATTCATCACAAGAATTTAATTATTTTAATAAATAACAGGAATTATTTGGAAGAATTGAATTACTTTTATAAAAAGTAAAATTCTTTGCAGAAATTCAATTATTATAATTTTAATAGAATTGAAAAATCAAATTTTTAATTATAATTATAAAGAGACAAGTTTATTTTCAACAAATTGAGTAAATGCTTTGTTTTTATTCAATTATTTTCCAAATTATCAATTAAAATTGTTAAAAAAAACGTTATTTTCAAAAAATTTAAAGCTTTATTCATGCTTGAAATCAAAAATAAATTTAAATTCTGATGAGAAAAAAGCCGGGAAAAATTTAGGACATAATCGGAAAAAACCGGAAATTTTGTTGAACAAAAATAGTAGACACCCTGATCAAAGAAATAATTTCTCATCTCCTTATTTTCGCAATTACAGAACCAAAACCAGTCGAAGAGGATCCTGATTTAAAGGAATTAGAAATGTGGGCCACGTAAAATTCATTTCAAAACCAGCTTTTAGAAAACATTTGTGGAGCCACTTTGAAGAATTTTAATTTTAATATATCTTTCAAGATAATCGTATGAATAATTAAACGTTATTTTTTTATCGCTATTAAAGTTTTAAATACATTACTATATAAGAAGTAACCGTTGATGAATACTTTTATTTTTATTTGACGTTCATTATACTTAACATCGCACCATGTGCAACTTTATCATAAAACCAAAATCAAACGCATAGTTTCATGAGGACTGTTTCAACTCATGTTTCCACTTTGGCTTATGCTTTTATTTTAGAGTTGAGCACAACTAATGATATATTATTTTGTCGTTAAACTTTACGACTAGAAATTTTATTCTCTTTCGGAAAAATAAACAATTTTTGAAAATTAAGTCTTTATCTATATTTATCGTATACACACATCTTCGTCAGTTATTGGCTCGTGTCTTCTCTACCCGAGAGATTTTTTTTATTTTTATTTATTTATATTTATATATTTATTTATTTTTGAAAAAAGTAAAATTCTTCTCAGAAATTTAATAATTTTTTTTTATCTTTTATCGTTTATTCTTCAAAGAATTGGATAATAATTGGATTTTTGTGAAGAATTATGTTACTTTTGAAAATAATCGAATTCTTGAGGTTTTCTTATTAATAATAAACGTAGTTTTAAAAACCTGGAAAAGTCAGGGAACTTGAATATTGAATATATCAGTTTTTGAATTTTTTAAATTCGACCTCAAATTCGAATTCAGTTTTCAAAATACCCTCGAAAAGCTAGAATTATGTAAATCAGTTAATTAACATTATTAACTCAACACAAAACAAAAAAATTATTTAAAGTAAAAAGAATAAATGTTATGCTCGATCATAGATATATAAATATCTACAATAAGACAAAAGTTTTATTATAATTTGTTGAAACCTTCAAGTAATTTATTCACAAAAAAAGCGATGTCTCGTACACAGCATACCCACACATACACATAAATCTGAAGAATTTGTTCTTCACAACGAAATACAATTATTTCAGTTAGAATTCTTTAGTAAACTATGTTTCTTACAAATTTAAAAAATGAAAATCAATTTAAAAAAATCGCCTTATAACGTAACAAAATCTATTGTTTCTATAACTTATACTTATTGTTGGAATGTTAAATTCTTTTTCGTACATAACAGAAAACGAATAATTGTCGGCGATGTGGAAAATTCTCACATGAATTTTAGTGAAATTAGAAAAGATTTCGAGTAACTTTATTCTTCCTCTTTTTTTTTATTTTAAAAAATGAAAGTTTTGAATCCTAAAAATGATCCTTCTTCCACATGCTCCTATGAAGAAAAAACGGGAGAACTTTCCAAGTTAATAATTATTTCAAATCAAGCAAACTAACAAACTGTGCAAAGATCTTCGTTTATCTTTAACACTATCTTTTTTTTTAGAAAGGATATATCAATAAAAGTGGAGAATATTTTAAAATTTATAATTAATTTATTGATATATTGAAATACAGTTTTATTTGAAAGTTTAAATATTGTATTTAATGGCAAAGTTTACTAAGTTTTTTTTTTTTTAGATTTTTATTAGTTTTTTCCGTGATAAATAACAGAAAAAGAGAATTTCTTAACTCTGTAAATTGATTGGTTTCTATTGTTCACTCAAGTGACACTCTTGAGTTGAAAGCCTTAAGCAAAAAAAAATACTTAACAACACAAATTCAAACCAAAAAATGGTTTCTAACATAAAGCACACAGAGGAAAAACACAATTTAATTAATTTTGCTAAATTTCGAAAGGATCGTTTCTCTACAGTCACAAGAAAAAAAATTTTTTGTTAACTGTAACTTTATGGGAAAAAAACGGAAAATTTAATAATTACTATTTTAGCTATTTTATAAAAACTTTTATCTTAGAAACAATTTTTTAATTTAAATTTATGTCAAGTGGTTGAACGAACCCTTATACGATTTTTTAATAGTTTTTATAGTCTGATTTTTAGTTTCAACGAAATAATGATAAAAGTCGACGATGATGTGAAAATCATTATCTGATATGATATCATTTTTGATGATAAGTATAAAATCAATAAATTAGAGAGATAAATATGCGAAGCTTTACAGTACTAATGGTATTTTTTTTGGTTATATAGCCGAATAAGGCTTTTTGCGAAGCAGGTGGCCAAGAACAAATTTTAGTATTTTTATTTCTAATGGTGAAACTCAATGAGACGGAAAAAACACAGATTGTTTCGTCCTTTTTTTTAAATCTCATTCTTCGACTCACCTTTAAGAAAATTTAGCAAAACTGTGAATATTTTCGATGTACCGAACAAGTTTTCTATTTTCTCGAATTATACACATGCGAAAATTTAACTATTTAAAAAAAAACAGTTTCACTGGGTTTAAATAGAAGATGGATTTAAATTTTCACAATCATTTCGAGCTAAATTCTGTCTAAAACTTGAGAAAATAGAGAATCGGTGCCTCTAGTTCAGCATTCGTTAAGAATAAGAAATTATAGAATTTCATATTAATATTTACATATTTGTATTCACATATTTGTCCTTATATTTCCCCATAAATTGTGTATAATATATTAAACTCTATATTTGCTAAGTAAATAAAACATCAATAACAATATCTATTAATATATTGAAACGTTAGCAATGGACGACGTAAATGTTTACAGAACATTTTTATAAACGTTTCAGAAATGTGTGTAGATTCGATTAAAAATTACAAAGAAATAAAAAGACGTGTATTCCTTTCAGAAAACTTGACAAATTATAAAAATTTTATGATGTTAACATTTGGAGAAAGTCAGTTTGCCTGATTTGAAATTTAGATTAGAAATTAAAAACAATACAAACTATTTTGTAATAACTGATAAAACCAATTGGTTTATATACTAAATGTTCTTAAAAACATGGACAACTTTGAACTTTCTGTTACGGAGTATTGTTCGACATATTTACTGATTTAGGACTCATTTTTTTTTATATTAGCTTACTGCTGATAACTTACATTTTGGTATACGCACTTTTTTCTTACTAATATTTTTTATATACGTCATTTTGTCAAGATTTTAGCAATTTCGTTATTTTAGAACGAACGAATTTTTAGACTTTTCTTCACCATTAACAGGCTTAACTGTTGGGCGTTGTAATATTTTAATCTTTGAGGAAAGATACTTTAAAATACGTTTTTTCTACTATCTTCAAGCTAAAAAAAAACAACAACAAAAAAGTGTTGTATCCACTCACGCGTGTAAATAAAATTAATGTCGAATCGCGTAAAACATATATACGTTTGTTTTAAGTACAATTTCAACACTAATATGAGGTGCTTGTCACTTAACTAAAACATTTAATCAGCTTTCGAAAGTATAATAAATTATTTTTAAAAAAAACACACTTCACTTCTCAGACTATTGCTCCAACCAAGATGGAAACGATGAATTTGGTGATTTTACTTTTATATTAAATTGTTTCAGAGTCGCTTCCAGTGCAGATTGATTTCCTGAAAAGTAGGCCGAAACTGCATTGTGGAATAAAAGTAATTGCTTGTGCATCACTTTAATCTGAAACAATGAAATTAGTTACATTTCTTCTGCAATATGATTATTTTATTTTATTACTAAACTATTGACACTCTTATTGGACTTCTTTAATTAAATATTGCTATTGAGACAAAAATTCTGAAATCAACGTGAAAAAATATATTTTCTTTATCGAAGCTACATAAAAAAAAGATGCACTACTATTGCAAACGAAATACTTACCCTATTTTCATCTAAAAATTTCAATTTAATTGAAACATCTGAGCGTAGTTTCTCAAAATGCTGTTTATGCTGCTCATAATTTGCTTGGGCTTCCTCCAATCTTATAACGTTGCTACCATCTACTTTCGCAGCTTGAGTCAATACTTCAAGATCGGTTCTGTACGCATCATACTCTACCCTAAAATATTATTTATTATATACATAATGATAATAATAATAATAATAATAATAATAATAATAATAATAATAATAATAATAATAACTAATAATAACATTATAATAATAATAATAATAATAATAATAATAATAATAATAATAATAACATTATAATAATCGTAAGTTTCCTTTCCGTTAGCAAATTATCTGTATTCAATTGGTTTTTTTTTTGAAAATTCATTTTTGTGGGTTATTGTCATTTTTTTAATGTCAAAAAGAAACCAAAAAAAAAAACTCGTTTTATTCACTTCACAAAATTGACAAAAATTCCATTCCATAATCCATATTTTTTATTTTCCTGACTTTTTCCTAATTTTCATAAAAAAAATATTTCCTTTTTTCTTGTCCTGCTAATAAATTGAATTTATGCTACGAATTTTATTATTCATGAAAGAATTTAAAATAATTTAATTCTTGCGAAGAATTTTAAAAAAATATTTGAAAATAATTGAATTTTCAAAGAAAAATGTTATTATTTATAAAAATAATTGATTTTTTTAGAAGAATTTTATTATTTACAAAAATAATTGATTTCTTTAGACAAATTTTGTTATTTATGAAAATAATTGAATTATCTTGAAATATTTTATTATTTATTAAAATAATTAAATTCTTGCGAAGAATTTAAAAAAAACATTTTTTAATAATTGAAATTTTCTGAAGAATTTGATAAATTTTAAGAAAAATTGATTTTTTTTTTTGAAAATTTTCATAATATATGAAAATAGTTAAATTTTTTTGGAATATTTTTCTATTTTTATAAAAATAATTGAATTCTTGCGAAGAATTTTTGTTTAAATTTGAAAAATAATTGAATTCTTGGGAATGATTTTTTAAAACAATTTGGAAAGTCAATTTTAGTAAAAATTGATTTTTTTTTGAAGAATTTCATAATTTATGAAAATAGTTAAATTTTTTTGGAATATTTTTCTATTTTTATAAAAATAATTGAATTCTTGCGAAGAATTTTTGTTTAAATTTGAAAAATAATTGAATTCTTGGGAATAATTTTTTAAACCAATTTGGAAAGTCAATTTTAGGAAAAATTGATTTTTTTTTGAAGAATTTCATAACTTATGAAAATAGTTAAATTTTTTTGGAATATTTTTCTATTTTTATAAAAATAATTAAATTCTTGCGAAGAATTTTCTTTTAAATGTTTAAAAATAATTGAATTCTTGGGAATAATTTTTTAAACCAATTTGGAAAGTCAATTTTAGGAAAAATTGATTTTTTTTTGAAGAATTTCATAACTTATGAAAATAGTTAAATTTTTTTGGAATATTTTTCTATTTTTATAAAAATAATTAAATTCTTGCGAAGAATTTTTGTTTAAATTTGAAAAATAATTGAATTCTTGGGAATGATTTTTTAAAACAATTTGGAAAGTCAATTTTAGGAAAAATTGATTTTTTTTTGAAGAATTTCATAATTTATGAAAATAGTTAAATTTTTTTGGAATATTTTTCTATTTTTATAAAAATAATTGAATTCTTGCGAAGAATTTTCTTTTAAATGTTTAAAAATAATTGAATTCTTGGGAAAAATATTTTTAAAAAATTTGGAAAATATTTGAATTTTTCTGAAAAATTTTATAAATTTTGAGAAAAATTGAATTTTTTTGAAGAATTACATTTTTTCTAAGGATTTTGTAATTTATGAAAATAATTGAATTATTGCGGAAAAGTTTATTAAAATGTTTAAAAAGAATTGAATTTTGGTTGAATATTTTATTACTTTTGAAAGGAATTGAAATCTTCATAAGAATTTTATGAACATTGTTTTAAATAATGAATTTTTAAATGTTATGAAAATTTTATTACTTTAAATAATTGAATTCTTGTCAAAAACTTTATTTGTGAAAGTAATTGAATTTTACGATTATGAAAATAATTAAATTCATGCTTAGAATTTAATCAAATTTTTTTTTGAAAAAATGGAATTTACATGAAACATTTTATAATTATTTAAAGTAATTGAATTATTGGGAAAAATAAATTACATAAAATTTTGTTAAATAAAATTAATTTTTTCAAATATTAGCGAATTAAAAGTAGTGGAAATTCTCTAAAAAAATATTGTCTATATTCTTTGTTCGGAAAGTTAAATACCTATATATAGCTAATAATTTTTTTACCTTCTCTATTCTTTAGAATAATTAAAATTTTCGTAATGAAGTTTTTTTTTAATTTAGGTATCAGATAACAATTTTTGTGAAATTCAATTTTCCTCGTTCAAGAAAGTTTAATTATTTTCAATTTTGAAAATCTGATTCCAAATTTGAAATTAGTATCGAAATTTGTTTAAGTTTTTTTATATAATTAAAAATTTTTAAATATAATATATTATATATATAATAATATTATATAATATATTTTCCCTATTCTAGAGAAACTTATCGCTATTTGAAGTAAAACTTTTTTCAATGTGTAATCATGATTATTTCTTTAAAAAGTATTTAAATTAAAATGGCTTTAAATTATTTCAAATAAGCAATGCAAAAGATAAAATTTGATCATAAAATAATTTTTCACCTCCTGCTGATTACCGGCTGTGACTATTTTTTTCATTAATTGTGAATTAGATTAATTTTTATAACCCAGATATTAATTGGCATTGTTCTAGCCATAGTTAGTTCTGGTATTGTAAATTTTGTCTAAATTGAGGTCATTGAGAGAAATTATTTGAATTTAAAAACAAAATTTAGAAGTTCGAATTTGTTAAATTTCTTTTTGAAACTTTAAAGTTTTAAAATATTATAAAATGATAATTTAATTCTCTATAATCGTTAACTTCTTCAATCTTTAGTTAGTTAAATCTTGTTGTTATGTAATAATAATTTCTTTAAAATTTTTTAAAAACAAAGTGGCTTAAAATTGTTTAAAATAAGAAGTGCTAGTAAAAAATAAAATAAAATTACTTAAATAAGTAAATAAATAAATTATTATGAAGCATAATAGAGCGTCGTGCCTACCTTGCCGTTTCATACTGTTTCACAGTCAGTAACGTGTCTTCAATTGTTTTATTGCACAAAGTGTTTACCGATGAAATGAAAAATGTTAAGGCACCGAGAAGAGTTTCACCATTTTTAGTTAAATTTCTCTGTGTCTCGGAATTGTATAAAAATTCTTCTTGCAACTCTGGCGACTTCTGAGCTAGATCTGAGAATGCTTCTCCTAATTGGTGCTGCGTTTGAACAACGTGATAGAAATGAGATGACAAGGCTCGGGATAATCGTAAAATATTACAATATTTACGTTGAGTTTCTCGCAGTAAGTCTATTTGCGATTCCAATTCTGGAAAAAATTCGTTTTTGTCAAAGGGTGTGATATATCTGCTTTTTAGTAAAAGTTCTCTGTATTTTATACATAAACTGCAAAGAGTGAAAATTCAGGGTGTCTACTATTTTCATTCAACAAAATTCCCGGTTTTTCCCGGTTATTGCCTAATTTTTTCCCGGTTTTCTTTTCTCATAAAATTTAAATTTGATTTCGAACATAAATAAATAATAATTTTAATTGAAAATTTGGAAAATAATTTTTTCACTTTTTTAAAAATAATCTTGTCTGTTTATAATTATAATTGGAAATTTTCTTTTTCAAGTTTATTACAATTCTATTGATAATAATTGAATTTCTGCAAAGAATTTTACTATTTACAAAAATAATTGAAATCCTTCCAAAGAATGATATTATAAATGAAAATAATTTAATTCCTGTGAAGAATTTTATTACAATTTTGAAAAAAGCAGTGATTATTAATTATTTATTTAATAAGTAATAAATATTAAATTTGCTTAAGAAATGATAAATATCATTTATTTGAACATTCAGAATTTTGAAATTATAAAAATTTAGAAGAAGTTAAATAATTATAACTATTAAATAATAATAGAATAATATAATTTTTAGAAGCAAAAAATTGATTTAAAACTTTAAGAGGGACTTTATGTTTTAAAAATAAAATTATAATTACGGTCACTAACATTATTTTCAAAAAATTTAAATTAAAATTCTTTCAAAGAATTAAATTATCTAAAAATAAAATGTAAAGAAATTTCAATTATTTCAAAAATTTTCAATTATGTATTTGCTTAGAAAAATTAAATTATCTTGCAACAATGGAATTGAAAAATTTAAACAATTTTATTTTTCAGAATTTAAAAAAAAAATTTGCGAGAATTCAATTTTAATAAAAAAATTTGAAGTGCATATCTTTTTTTTTTAAATTGACTAATAAAAATTTTAATTATCAATCTTCGCACTAAGAAACATGAATTCATTAAAATGTGACTATAAAATCCAATTATTCAATTAAAATACTTTGAAAATTTTATTTGTTAAAAAGTTTCTAAAGAAATTCTTTAAGAAATTCAATTACATATTTTCAGTCGAATTTCATAATATTTCTATTAACTCCATAATGTTTTTAAATTTGTTTACATAATATGTTTGAATTAGTGCTTGATTTTTACTATCAAATTAATTTTTTTTAACTAATTCAAAGTTAGAGAAGAGTATAAATATCTATAAAAATTGAAATAAAAAGTAATTTTTTTAAAAACAAGTTAAAATAAAAAAACTTTTTTAATTTTGGTGAAAAAATTCCCGGATTTGTATAAAAATCCCGGTTATTTCCCGGATTTCCCGGTTAGTAGACACCCTGGAAAAGAATGAAGAATGAATTTTCGATATTTACCTGAATCCACTGTACGAGAGGTCTTTCCAAGTTTTTCATACATCAGCTGTTTAGTACATTTATAAGTTGAAATACTCCAGTTTCTAATACTTTCAATTTTACTATGAGCTGATCGCATAGTTTGCGTGTCTCCATTCTGAAGGGGAGAACTTGGCGATAAAGGCACTAAAAATTAAGAAGAAATGGACAAGGTTTAAAAAATTTGTACGATAATTTTATCACACAGTGTTTAATAATTTGTCTACAGTGTATCACTTACGGGACTTGGAAGTCGGACTCCCAAGTGTTAAGTTCATTGTCGCCGGTCTCTGTTGCACATCACTTAAGCGATTTTTCTGAATATGTGGTGGAGGTGTGCCACTGTGAATTGCACTGGCACTTTCATTAAGAGACGGCGCGTCTTTCAACATTTCATGAATACTTCGTTCCATGCCAATCACTTAGTTTCTTCTTATGACATGCTTCTGTAATTCGTCAAACAGTTAATAACTTATTCAAAAAGAAGAAAAACAACTCATTCCTTCTTCAAAAATTAAAATTTTAATTAAGATTTTTTTACATTTTCAAAAATTACAACCATTCAATTCCAAAGTGAATTCCAAATTACTATTGCGAATAGTAACAATGCTTTATCTGTTAAAGTTTTCTTTTCCTTTTGAACAAAAAGTTGATTTTCTGAAACTTGATACGAATAAAATGTAATATTACCAAGTTTCAAGCGATTCGGTGAGCGTGCACCGAAAACATTCAATTTTTTGCTAAACTGGTACATACATTTTTTTAGACACAAATATACAAAATATTTTTACCAATTAAATACTTTTTAAATAATTTTTTTCAACTTATCAACTATTCTGATAATAGGCATGTTACTGAAATTTAATTTCTTTTAAGTTTTAATCTATCAAAGTCGTTCAACTATAATTTCAATCTATTTGTAAAATACTCAGTTTTAGGAAATTTAAATCTTCTTAAACAATGAACAATGGATTTTGAGGGTCAGGTTTCCCCCCTCGCCCAATTCATGAGAAATCGATACAATAGAAGATTGTGTGTAATATAATTAATATAGTAAACGTCATTTTAAAGAAACAAAAGCATGTTTCAAGAAGATCGACATAAATTTAAATTTAAAGAAAATTACATTTATGAAAAATATTTATTAAAAAGTAAGGTCTTGAATCGAATGTAAAGCACAAAAAGTCTTTTATTCAATTTTGTATTGTCATAAAAATTTTATTCAAAACTTGAACAGGATGACTACTATTTTTGATCAACAAAATTCCCGGGTTTTTCCGGTTATGTCCTAAATTTTTCTCGGCTTTTTTCTCAACAAAATTTAAATTTATGTTTGATTTCGAACATGAATAAATCTTTAAATTTTTTGAAAATAACGTTTTTTTTAACAATTTTAATTGATAATTTGGAAAATAATTGAATTAAACAAAGCATTTTCTCATTTTGTTGAAAATAAACTTGTCTCTTTATAATTATAATTGAAAATTTGATTTTTCAATTCTATTAAAATTATAATAATTGAATTTCTGCAAAGAATTTTACTTTTTAGAAAAGTAATTCAATTCTTCCAAATAATTCCTGTTATTTATTAAAATAATTTAATTCTTGTGATGAATTTTATTAAAATTTTTGAAAATAATAAAACAGTAATAATTAATTATTAAATAAGTAATAAACATTTGTTTGTTCAAGAAATATAAATATAATTTATATAAACATTCAGAAATTTGAAATTATAAAAATTTAAGGGAAGTTTAATAATTATAATTAAGTATTGAATAGAATAATATAATACGTTTAAATTGGTGACTGATTTTTTACCATCAAATTAATTATTTTTAATTAATTCAAATTTAGAGAACAGTATAAACATCTATAAAAATTGAAATAAAAAGTGATTTTTTAAAAACAAATTAAACAATAATAAAACTTTTTTTAATTTTGCTGAAAATATTTCCGGTTTTTTATAAAAATCACGATTAATTCCGGGTTATTTTCCGGTAAGTAGAAATCTTTCGAAACTTGATAATTTTTATAGTCAACTACAATTCTTCCAAACTTCTATTATCTTTTACGAATTTTTAACTAAATTTTATCTCTAAATTAATTATTTTTAATAATTCTCCGAAAGTTCTTCCTGAATTTAATTATTTAAATACAAAAGCTCAATTTTTTATAATAACTGTCACTGTCAAGGAATTTCCAAACAATTAACGTTCGGTAAAGTTTTTTATTTAAATAATTATTAAATGTTTGAAAAATATAAATTGCTGCACTTTATAAAATTATAATTTATAAAATTCCTTTCGTTATATATTATTTATTTCAAAAGTAGTAAAATTTACTCTATAAATAAGCATTTTTAATATCCAATTGTAATGTTAGGGGAAGATACGAATAAAGATTTAAAGAAATAACATTAAAAATAGTACATTTTTGTATTAAAAATCGTTGTTTTCATGTTAATTGTATAATATCCTTAGTAAATTTTATTACAAAATTAGTAAAATATTCTTTGGATTTAGTCAAATTTATTCTGGAAATAGTCAAATTTGTCAAAAATTACAAACAATTTGGATGATTCACAAAAGTAAAAGTTATTTTTTTTCAAGTTACGAGAAACTAAAGTTTTTCCAAACTTTGTGAAAAGTAAAAACTTTTTTCCATCAAGCACAACTGGAAAATTTTCAATTTTACAAAAATTAATTATTTTTATAAGATTTTCTTCAAAATGAGGGAAAAAGGGGACAAAATACACGAGTTTACATGTTTTAGGGGATTTAAATAATTTAAGGAGATTATGTAAATAGGGGAGTAACTGTGATCCCTGTTAATTAAATAAACTGGATTACAAAATTGTAATAAATTTACTAGAATTTAAATTAACAAGTTTAGAGGTGTGTGTGTGTTTGAAAATTTTGTCTCCCTTTTTATTCGTAACTGTCAAAAAAATAAACACTATGTAAATGACTGATGATAAAAACTCAATTCACATTTAGAATGTATAAATACATTTCTAATTTGCACTTAATTATCTCACTCACATAATTATATGTAAACACGTAACATAACCTTATGCAAAATTTCCAAATTGTTACATAAATTTATCACTTTAAGTTATATATTTGATTAATTATTTAGCATCCGCATCAAAAGAAGTGCACTATTTTGTAATCTAAAGTAATAACTACCTATGTATTTTTTCTATTTTAGAGTTTATGAAACATAAAGGTTAAAAGGAGATTGAAATTGAAATGAAAATACTCTAGTTCAGTAATTAAATGAACAAAAAAAACGAATCCATTTAGAACATACTCTGTTATACGGTTTACAATTTGTAATGTAGAACTAATTTTTACTAATGTCTATGGGATTGAAACAATTCTAATACAAACCTTTCCAGGCAGTCGATTAAAATTTTAATCTATACTATTTGTATACTCTTTCTATTTTATATTATTATGTGGTGAAAAATTTTAATAAAAAACTTTTTTATTAGTAAATCTTTATTCTACTAATGTAAAGTCATTAAATCACACAATTCATCTTCTAAAGATGTTATTTACAAATTAGTAAATAATTTTTTTCTCAAACTTGTGTTGTTCTGTAGAACAAGAAAACTAGACTAGACAGGACTAGCATAAAAGGTGGTGGTGGTGATGCAAAAGCAGTGACATAAAGGTGGTAAATCCAGAGAGGTGCTTGTCACTGCGCAGTAGTAATGTTTTCGTGTTTTGCGCATCATTACCAAGTTCTGACAGCATAAAAATTAAGGTGTTACACCTAGAAGTCGAAAGAAAGAAAAATATATCGAAATTTCGTTCACAATCGTCTGTAAATCGTTTTGACAGCATAAAAATTAAGGTGTTACACCTAGAAGTCGAAAGAAAGAAAAATATATCGAAATTTCGTTCACAATCGTCTGTAAAGGTGTTTCCACAAAGGAATGCAACGGATCAATTATCAATCGATTATTCATCTCTCTTGCACTCATTATTTTCTGATTTTAATTTTACGCTTTCATGCGATTTTATCAGAATTGGAAAATGACGCATCATCATTTTTTGATTTCTGATGTAGTTCACACGTAGAAAACGTAAACGTACAAGAGCGAGAGAGAGAAAAACAATTGTCTATCTCTCTCACTCTTGTACGTTTCTATGGCAACCTGCATGGTAGACATGTAAACGCATCTTAACTGAATGCAACTTTTGTAGCGCAAAACGTAACAAACAACACCACTAGCGAACCCTGATGAGAATACCTACTTATTCCTGACTTCATTACACATGTGTTTGTTTTGGAAAACTTGAGAGTTTATCTCTCGCAGAGAACAGAGAATTCCGGCCTACCAGCTTCCTTCACTCAAGTGTTGAAATCTATGTATATATAGAATCGTGAAAAGTGATAAGTCAAAATTTTGTGAATTCAAAAACTCGATTAAAGGAGGGATAGATTTTTTTATGTACGTTGTGGAAAATCCAAAAAAAAATTCAAAATGTGTGCGAAAATGGCATTTCAACACCAAGCTGGCACGGCTATGGAGTGTTTAAGTGTAAGTACAATATGTATGTCTTAATTTACAGATGTAGTATAACAAACAAATTGTACTATAATATTTTTTTTCCACATAAATGTATGTAGGAAAATTCTCGCACTAAAGAAAAACTTACATTCTGTATAGATTTTACATTTTGTAAGATAAAATTGATTCGATTTTTCTGCTTCTTTATGAAAAAAAAGTGTCAATTTCAAAAGAATGTATATACTAAGTGTGTATATATTAATAGTATATTATCAACCGAATACTTCAAATTAAAAGATAATTTAACTGAAATTGGACAGGAAATTCTTTCGAAAAATACTTCAAGTATAGTTTGTATATAATACAATTATGTCCAAATGGAAATTTTTTTCGAAGTAGTTTTTGAAGGTTACAAATCAGTTTCTTAGTATTTCGCGTTGGGTTAAGTTTCTGTAAACTAAAGATTTATTCCCCCTCTCTAAAATTAATTTTTTTCTCTCAAATTTATCTATGGTGTGTAATCAAGTAGGTTACAAGTTGTCGACTCATCCAAAATAAATTCCTTTCTTCGTCTGACTTAATTTTCATTACGCATTTTTTTTTTAGAAATTTACAGAATTGTTCTTTTTGGAAAAAATAAAGTATTTGTAATAAAAATGCATTCCTAATGAAGTTGTTAGCTAGAAGACAAGATACTTAATATGCTATATAAGAAATATGTTGTAATAAAATTTACATTATAGAGGCACTTTGTATGTCAACCCACCCACTCAAGTCATTAATAAAAACTCATTGTTATTCGTAGGCAATTGAAAACGCATAGAAAAGCAAACGGAAAATATACTTATTAGAAATAACAGTTTTTTTTTAAATAAATACCTAATTTTCCCAAAGTTCTGAACATTAATATGAACAATTTTTTTTTAATTACTGTACAAATAAAAAATGATTAATAATTAAAGTTGAAAATTTACTTTAACGTACATTAAGTTTTAATATAAAAAATATTTTTTAAATAAGAAAATACAAATTAAAACAAGTAAAAAATATTTTTTAAAAAAGAAAATACAAATTAAAAGTAAAAAAATTTTGTTTATTTCAACATTCGAAACTTTATGAATTTAGGGAAATGTTACAATTTAAATTAATTGTGATTTTTAAAAATAATACTATAAATTGATTTAAAAAAATTTTAAGTTTTATTATTTTTATTTGTTTTTAAAAAATCACATTTTATTTCAATTTTTATTGATATTTATACTGTTCTCTAAATTTGAATTAGTTAAAAATAATTAATTTTATAGTAAAAAATCAGTCACCAATTCAAACGTATTTTTTTTAAATCTGAAAAATAAGATTTGTAATTTTTCAATTATATTGTTTCAAGATGATTGAATTTTTATAAGAAAATAATTGAAAATTTGTCAAGTAATTGAAATTTCTTCACATTTTTTGAAAAATGAATTCTTTTCTTGAATTTTATTTAAATTTTTCGAAAATAATGTTAGTGACCGTAATTATAATTTTATTTTTTAAATTAAATTAAATTTTTATGTTTTCAAAATTCTGAATGTTTATATAAATTATATTTATTTATTTCTTGAACAAATTAAATGTTTATTTCTTATTAAATAAATAATTAATTATTACTGTTTTATTATTTTCAAAAATTTTAATAAAATTCAACACAAGAATTAAATTATTTTAATAAATAACAGAAATAGTTTGGAAGAATTGAATTACTTTTATAAAAAGTAAAATTCTTTGCAGAAATTCAATTATTATAATTTTAATAGATTTGAAAAATCAAATTTTCAATTATAATTATAAAGAGACAAGTTTATTTTCAACAAATTGAGAAAATGCTTTGTTTAATTCAATTATTTTCCAAATTATCAATTTATATTTATTAAAAAATGAAAAATAGTTGCCACCCTGGTAATACATTTTTTTAAGTATAAATTATTTCAATTTTTTCAATGTGAAAAACAACTTAACAAATCTTTCTTAAATTTTTTAAAATTATTTTTCTAAAAAATATTATCTAACCCTTTTTGTCAAAAAAAGCAATAATTTCTAAAAAAAATTTATTTTCTAAAAAAGTTCTTCCAACAAGGTTTGATTTTTCTAAAAAAAAAATCTTGACAATGATGTAAAAAAAAATGGAAATTCATTGATGTCGTTATTCGGTTGTCCATCTTGGATATGTGCGAATTTTAGATAGTTTTTAATCCCTTTTATGAAAACTCAATTTCCAAATCAGGAAGTTTTACGAAACGTTCATTTAGGAAAGTTTGAAGTTTTAAAAGCTTTATAATAATACAACGAAAAATCTGTGATTCCTTATCAAAAAGATTTTACGAAGGTTTCATTCAAATCAGTAAACGAAAATTTTGCAACGTTTAATAGATAGAATATTCTGCTGATTGAGAAAGAGTAGAAAAAATTTTACCAACCAATCGTCCAAAGTACGTACAGGTTTTTTAAAGATAAATTGTTGTTAGGCAAATTGACTTCTTCCAAAAACTAACTTCCGAATTAGAACCACTTTTTAAGAGAATTCCAGATGTAATTATTACGAAATAGTCCATAAATCCCTTCATTTTGCACTAGTTTCTACACTTCCTTCTCACTAACAAAGATTTATCGAGTAATAATAAAAGTACAAATTAGATATCACATTCATTGAAATAATAATTTATTTCATTGTTTATTGTTTAAGTAAATATAAAAAGAGACGAAGAAAACTTTGAAAATAAATATACACATTCTTTTATAATTTGTTTACAAAATTAAAAACACATTTTTTCGTTCTACTTCACAGATGGAAATTCCCTACTTAGGATGGATATCAATTGCCACAGCTATGTATCTTCTGTGTTCGAATTACTATTATCGACAATAGTTTAAATAGTAATTTTCAAATCTATAAATTCACTACTGTCTAATAGCAAGAAATCATCAGAAAACCAGAAAAAAAATCAGCACGATAAGAGAGCCAAAGTTAATATATTAGGTGTACAATTAAATACTCCTGTATATTATTGAGTATACTGAGCAAATAAAAATTCATGTTAGAATTTGCGGGAGGACAACAGAAAATTTTCAAAATAAAACCTTCATTAGGTATGTTAAAAACTTATTTCACACAAAATTTTTTTTCAAGTTATTATGACCGATGCAAAAGATGTGGTCACAGGACACTGAACATGAAAGGGATAATAAGTATTTTAAGAGAACATTTACATTAATAGGAACATGAATTTAGATTTCATAGTCCCCTTGTTAAGAAACGTATAAGTCGAATTAAGGAATGAAGGTTATTGCAATAAGTATTTTGCCAAATCCAACATTGAGTTTAGTTTTAATCTTGAACCTCCTGCTGTGTAGGAAGTTGAAAAAAATGATCTCGATGAATTGACACTGTTTTCTTCATTTTATCATTTCTAACTCCTGACTAATTTTTTTCGTGTACGTGCCTTTCACTTTATAGAAGAGTTATTTTTTGACAAGAAGTTAATTAAATTGGATGATATAGTTTTAATATATAATCTGATATATTTAATATTTAATCTGATAAAAATATAAGAGTTGGAATATTTTACTATTATTTTAACAATATGAGTGTTAACCAGGAACCTTTTTAATTACAGATTCCAATTACATTGCATAAGGAAACTGAAACAATTGCCAATGGGGAAGAAGTGATGAAGTGTGGCTTTAAAATAGGCGGAGGAATCGATCAAGATTACAGAAAAAGTCCTCAAGGATATACAGATAATGTACAAATATATTATTATTAAATAATCCTTATGACTCTAAACTCTATGTTTTCTCCGACGTTTGATGGGTGAATTTATTTTTTGCCGACTTCATTTTTTTTCCTCCCTGAAGAGAAAATTATTTAGATTTTTGAAACATTGGAGTGAACTAATTTTTAAAAACTATTTGTCCGAATGTTTTCCGGTTTTATTCTCCTTCACTATAAATAATCCTTAAAGTGCAGTAGAACAGTAGAATATTCAGGGTTGCCACGCTTTTACCCTTTTCTAATTCCCTTAGTTTTCCAGGTTTTCCAAGTTAAAAAACGGAATTTTTCCTGGTTTTTGAAACTACGTTTATTATTAATAAGAAAATTACTGAAAACCTCAAGAATTCGATTATTTTCAAAAGTGGAACAATTCTTCACAAAAATCCAATTATGTTTCAGAAATGTCAAAAATTCCCGTCGAAAATTAAAATAATCTTCATAAATAATAAAATTTTTCTCCAAAATTCAATAATTTTCAGAAAAATTTAAACAAAATTCTTATTAAAATTTCAATAGTTTTTAATATAGAAAATTTTTATCAAATTTCTCGAAAAATGCAAATACTTAAAAAAAATTCTATTAAAATGTTTTAGAAGAATTCAATTATTATTTAAAAATTTCTAGATTCTTCATGAAAATTCAATTTTAAAAAAAGTTTAATTATTTAATACAATGTTTATTTTTAGAGTGAAATGAATGAATTCTCGTAGAATTTTCAAATAAATAAATATTTTTGAATATGATATTCAATTACAATCTAAAAATTTTTACTGAAATTTATTTTTAAGTCAATATTAATTAGAAAATTCTACAAGAATCAAAATCAAATTTAATTATTGTGATTATTATTATTATTTATTGTCAAGAGACAAATTGAAAAAGAAATTTAACATTAATTTCATTTTTCGAGAAATTCGATGAAAATTTTGTATATTAAAAATAATTGAAATTCTGACAAGAATATTATTGATATTTGAGAAAATATTTGAATTTCGGAGAAACATGTTATTATTTTTAAAGACAATTTAAAGTTAGACAAAGAATTTTTAAAATTTTCAAATATAATTGAATTTTTGTGAAGAATTATTATTATACGTTTGAAAATATTTGAATTCTTCAGACTAATTTTCTTCAAATTTCGATTTAAATAATTGAATTGTTTCGTGAAATTTTATTCAAAAATAGCAAACATTGAAAATAATTGAATTTAAAAAAAAAAATTTGAAATCAATTAATAGTATTTAGGTTTTCTAAAAATCTAGGTTTTTAAATTATTTTGTAAAAAAACTAAATTGTCACAAAAGATTTTATTGAATTTTTTAAAAATAATTTAATTTTTTAAAGAATAAATATTAAAAGATAAAAAAATAATTTAATTTCTGAGAAGAATTTTACTTTTTCTAAAAATAATTGTATTTCTCCAAAAATCTATATTTGCTTTAAAATTCAATTTTCAATTTTGTTTTAGTGTTTTAACTAAAATGTTTCTATAAATTCGTTATTTTAAAATAATATATTAAATATAATTATATTAAAAAAATTTAATAACTTTAGAAGAATTTTAGTTATTTAAGTTTTCTAAAAATCTAGGTTTTTATATTTTTTAATGAAATTCATTTAAAGTTGAAGTTTTACAAAATTTTAAATAAAAATATTTTCAAGTTCATCGAATTATAAAAATTGTAATTGCAACACTTTTAAATTTGAATTAATTTTGAAATATTTAAGAAAAATTAGATTTTCCGGGATTTCAATAAAAATTCCTTAATTTTTTCAGGTTAAAAAGCAGAATTTTTCCCGGTTTTTAAAACTACGTTTATTATTAATAAGAAAATTATTGAAAAACCTCAAGAAATCGATTATTTTCAAAAGTAACATAATTCTTCACAAAAATTCAATTATGTTTCAAAATTGTCAAAATTTAAATAATCTTTATAAATAATAAAAAATGTTCTCCGAAATTCAATTATTATCAGAAAAATTTGAATAAAATTCTTATCAGACTTTCAATAGTTTTTAATATATAAAATTTTTATCAAATTTCTCGAAAAATGCAATTACTTAAAAAAATTCTACTGAAATGTTTTAGAAAAATTCAATTATTATTTAAAAATTTGTTGATTTTTCATAAAAAATGAATTTAAAAAAAAAAGTTGAAATTCTTTTAAGAATATTATTAATATTTGTGAAAATAATTGAATTCCGGAGTTAAATGTTATTATTTATAAGGAGAATTTAAAGTTTGACAAAGAATTTTTGTAAATTTTCAAACATAATTGAATTTTTGCGAAGAATTATATTACGTTTGAAAATCATTGAATTTTTAGACTAATTTTACTAAAATTTCGATTTAAATAATTGAATTGTCACTTTTTAAAAAAAAATAATTGTATTTCTTCAATAATGTGTATTTGATTCAAAATTAAATTTTGTTTTAGTGTTTTATCTAAAATTCTTCTATAAATCCGTTATTTTTAAATAATCAATTAAATGTATATTAAAAAATTGTAATAATTTCAGAAGAATTTTAGTTATTAAGGTTTTTTTCAAAAATCTAGGTTTTTACATTTTTTTAATGAAATTCATTTGAAATTGAAGTTTTACAAAATTTTAAATTGAAATATTTTTAAGTACATCTACAAATAAAAATTGTAATTGCAACTCTTTTAAATTTTAATTAATTTTAAAATATTTAAGTAAAATTAGATTTTAAAAATAAATTTTCCAGAATTTCGATTAAAAATCCCTGACTTTTCCAGGTTTTTTTTAATTTTTATAAAATTCTCTGACATTTCGAGGTTTTCCAGGTTGCGTGGCAACCTTGAATATTGGACCAAGCTTAATCGGATTTTCGCTTATATCGGATATTTTTTCCTTTAGATTTTCCTTTAGGTTCTTTCTTCAATTTTTTAAATGAAAATTCTTTAACTGATTCTTTGAAAACGACAACTTGGAAACTGTATTTTATTTCTATTATATAAACTTTCAGGGAATATATGTTACGGAAGTTCACGAAGGTTCCCCAGCTGCAAAAAGTGGTTTAAGAATGCACGATAAAATTTTGCAATGCAATGGCTACGATTTCACTATGGTCACTCATAAAAAAGCTGTAGGACAAATTAGAAAGCATCCAGTTCTAAACTTACTAGTAGCTCGGAAAGGAGTTACTAGTACTTAAAGTGTATTATAATGTAATTTATCTGTTTAATTATATAAGTTATTTATATTTAAGTGACGCTAAAAAATTGTTTGTTGGCAGTATACAACCTCAAAAATATATTGTAACTTGTGCTAGATACATGTGAATTATATGTTGAATATTAAAATTTTTTACTTTTAACGCAATAAAATTTTTTAAACACTAATCATGCTATTCGAAATTTTTAATTGAAAAACAATTTTCTTTCATTGTCTAGGGGGAAAAAAATAATCATCTAGACGTCCCTTTGCGAAGAAATTTAATTCAAAAATTCAAAAAAAATTATTGCATTTTATAAAAGTTGTGGGCTTTCAATTTTTATAGGCACTTTTTTTTGCCGAATAATTGAATTAGAGAAGAACTTTAGTTGAAATTTCAAGAAGTTAATTGAATTGAAATTAGACAGCATTATTTTAATTTTCTATAAAAAAAAATTGCATTGAAATGTTGAAAATAATTTTTTGGGAGTTTTTCTTCATGACTTTGACTGGGAATTTTTGTTTTAATGAAAAAAGAGAACATCCTGAATTTTGAAAACTGTAGATTAAATCGTTGTTTAAATTTGTACGTTAATTTCATTATTTTGCAAAAAGCGGAATAAATTTGTAAATATCTTGAAGAAATACTATTCAAATTTCTAAAATCGAAAGACATTGTCTAAAATTTTTGCAGTTAGCGGCCAATAAAAATGTGTTTAATATTGAATCACATTTTTACGTATACAGCTTATCCTGCATAGTAAATGTGACATCTTACAAGAGTTTTTAAAGTTGAATTTAAATATTTTATTAGATAAAGCTCAAGCATAAGATCGAAGTATATTAATAAATTCAATAAAGATTCTAATGCGTCAACGTCAAAGTTGTGATGTCGTAAATCATTTCATATGAATAATTGTTCACATCTTAAAAAGGTAACATTCTTTTTTCCAAAGTTTCATCCTCAGACATTTTTTTTTAATACTAAAACTAATTTGCATATTTCATAGACCACGTCATTTTTTTCGTCTATCAATTAGACAGTACTAACTTCTATTCGTAATTTTAAAAAAATTGTTTAATTTTTCAATTCAAACATCACAGTGTATCCGAGAGGAATATTAAGAAACATTGGACCCAAACAGGAGGAAAATTAGTAATTCACCTAGTAATCTAAGAAGAGTTTTTGCGGTAAGTTTTTCTTTGAAGTCATTGTAATATTGTTCATAAACTTTCTATGTAAATTATTTTCAATAATTACTTCCGAAACAGAAACTAAAAATTTTTTTCTTGGTTTCGGAATCACTATTGATACTGGCAACTTTTTTAAAATAAACTGATCTTAAATGTTTCATAGGCAATGGAAAGTTATCCTCATATCATTAGACACAACTTCAACAGCAGTTCTCCTCACGGATTTGAAGTATTTGAATATGAATTGCCAAAGTCTGCATCGGAAGTGTTCACTAATTATTTTGCTACAACTCTGGGACCACAGGTTGCAAGACAGTTTATGCGTTTTAACAATCAAACAGTTGTTGATAAAGCAACCGAAGACATGGTGCACTTAGTTGATCCATTCTGGTAAATTTCAATTTTTTTAATTTAACACATTTACTTGTAAATTGTAACCTTCTGGGTTTTTGGAATACGACGTTCAATTTAAAATCCAATATGTCGATTAGAAATTTTTTTAATTTATCTGATTTTACGGTTTTTCTAGAATCCCTGAACAACAATTTGATGTCTGTAAAAATTTAAAATATCAGGGTTGCCACAGGTCAGGGAATTCAGGGAAAAGTCAGGGATTTTTACTAAAAGTACTGGAAAAAATTGAATTTTTAAAATTCATGAGAAAACGGAATTTTTTTTCTTTTTGCCTCGTAAACTATGAAATTACCACAAATTTTAATACAAAACCTTCATTTTTTTCTAATTCTGACAAAAATTTCTTTTTTAATAACTTGAATTTTCAAAAACTATCATAAAATTAATAATTAATAAATAATAAATAATAAATAAATAATAAATAAATAATAATAATAAAAAATAATAATTAAACAAAATTAATAATAACTATCATAAATTATGACTTATAAATTATTTTATGAATAATTTTTACAATTTTTTTAAATACTAGATTGATATAAGAATTTTAGTTATAAAGACTAAAAAAATTAGATTTTGGGAAAGGTTACAAATGATTACAGAAATTCAATTATTTTCAAAAGTTACAAAAATTCTTCGCAAGAATTTCAATCATGTTCAAAAATTTGAAAACAATTCTCGTCAAAATTACAATTATTTATAGAAATAATAAAATACTTCATTAAAATTCAATTATTTTTAAAAGTTTTAATAAAATTCTTGACAAAATTCCACAAGAATTCAATTATTCAATTTTTAATAAATTTCTTCACAATAATTCAATTATTTTCATAAGTAGTAATAAAATTTTTCACGGGAATTCAATTATTTAAAATACAAAGTTTAATAAAATCTTTTGAAATATATCAATTATATAAAAATATTTTTATAAATAATAAAATTCTTCGCAAAAACTCAATTATTCTAAAAAATTAAAAAAAAAAAATATTTTCAAAATTTCAATTATATTTATAAATAATAAAATTCTTCATATAAATTCAATTATATTTAAAAATTTTAATAAAATTCTTGGCAAAATTTTGTAGGAATTCAATTTTAATAAATTTCTTCAAAATAATTCAATTATTTTCATAAGTAGTTATAAAATTTTTCACAGGAATTAAAATATTTAAAATACAAAATTTAATAAAATTTTTCGAAAAATATCAATTATATAAAAATATTTTTATAAATAATAAAATTCCTCACCGAAATTTAATTACTTTTATAAACTTGAATAAAATTCGTTGTGAGAATTCAATTATTTATATAAACTTGAATAAAATTCATTGGAAGAATTAAATTATTTTCAAAAGTAATAAAATTCTTCGCAAAAATTCTATTATTCTTAAAAATTAAAAAAATATATTTTCAAAATTTCAATTATATTTATAAATAACAAAATTCTTCATCTAAATTCAATTATATTAAAAAATTTAATAAAATTCTTTGGCAAAATTTCGCAGGAATTCAATTTTAATGAATTAATTCAAAATAATTCCATTATTTTCATAAGTAATAAAACTGTCACAGGAATTCAATTATTTAAAATACAAAATTTCATAAAATTTTCAAAAAATATAAATTATTTTAAAAAAGTTATCACCGAAACTCAATTATTTTTATAAACTGGAATAAAATTCTTTGTAAGAATTAAATTATTTAAAGAAATAATAGAATTCTTCACATAAATATTATAAATAATAAAATTCTTCTCCAAATTTCAATTATTTTATGGAAATTTTAAGAAAATTTAAATTATTTTCAGAAGTAATAAAAGTCATCGCAGAATTTTAATGATTTTTTATACAATATATATTCTAATCAAATTCCTCGAAAAATGTAATTATTCTTCAAAATTTTATTAAAATTTGTCAAAGTAAATTCATATATTTAAACATTTTTTGATGAAATTCTTTATGAGAATTAAATTTTAACAAAGAACATTCTATTGTTCAATAAATTATTTATTTTTTAATTTAAATAATTGAATTTTTCTAGAATTTTCTAATAAAAATTGATTTAAAAATGAATTAACGGATAATCGATTTATTATTATTTATGAAAGTAATTGAATTGTTACGAATTTTATTACATTTTTTTTTTAAATAATTTAATTTTTTTGAGAAATTTTACTGCTTGTAAAAATAATTGAATTCTTGCGAAGGATTTTTGTAAATAATTATTAACCTATTCTGAAAAATGTTATGGTAATTTAAATTAATACAAAACATGAAGAAGATAATCACTCGGAGTGATCGCCTTCTTCATGTTTTGTAATAATATTCTTATAAGTTGTTCAATTTAAAAAGGTTTGAATTTGAATGTTTTGAAGAATTTGAATTCCTACAGAAAAATAATAATGATTAAATATTTATTTAAAAAAGAAGTTATTGATGTTATTGAATAATTTTACAATTAATGAAATTTGTAAATAAATGTAATAGAACATTTTTTTCTTGATTATCTAATAATTTTTAGAGTCAATCAGAATATTCTTTGGGGTCAGGGAAAAAGTGAAAATTTCGTCTGGAAATCAGGGAAAAGTCAGGGAAAAATAAAATTAAATATTTCTGGCAACCCTGAATATCCAAAGATTGAAAAATTTAGTTTAATGATTTTTTAAAAAATACAATTGCTCTAATGTAACTATTTTTCTTACAGGTATCAATTTCCACCTTTGAATCCTTTATGGTATTTATGCTTAGGCCTTGTGATTTTGATATTAGGAATTATAGGGGTTTGTGGAAATTTCGTCGTTGTGTACATCTTTCTACTGACTCCATCGATGAGGACGCCGAGTAATCTCCTCGTTATTAATTTAGCCTTCTCTGATTGTGTGATGATGTTTATTAATTGTCCTCCAATGGTGATCAGTTCTTACTATCAAACTTGGGTTTTAGGTAAATAAAAATTTAATTTTATAATAAATATGTAGAGAACCAAATTTATTAATGTAAGCTTGTATAATTAATCTAGGTCCTTTGTTCTGTGAAATATATGCGATGTTTGGATCGTTATGTGGTTGTGCTTCGATTTGGACAATGACGGCTATTGCTTACGATCGCTACAATGTAATTGTTAAGGTGAGTGATTCAGAAATCGTCTATTTCTATAAATCGTAAAGATTATTTAATTTAATTTATAAAGATTATTTTCTATTAGTTCTATAGAATTTTTTCTATTGTTATGTACTTTGGACATGCAGTGCAAAGTAAAAACCTAGTAGATTTTGTCTCACAATTATTTTTTGCTCCTAAAAGTGAAAGTACTTATAACTAACAGTGAATAATATTAAAACTTAAAGGTGAATAAATAAAATTTTGATTTTTAACAAATTAATTAAAAGGGCATGTCAGGAACACCGCTTTCAGTAGCAAGAGCGTTAATTCAAATTGTCATCATATGGCTGTTTGGTCTTCTTTGGGCTATACTGCCCATGGTGGGATGGAACAGGTATGATATTTACAAAAACACATTTCTGTTTCAACTTATCCTAACGTTCGTTTTCCAAATACAAAAATAAGCTTCTTCCAAGCGTAGAATGACTTGTATGCAAAGAATTAAATTCAATTAATTTTGCATAGGATTGTTTCTGATTGAAGGAAACTTTTTTTAATTTCAGGTATGTCCCTGAAGGTAATCTAACAGCATGTGGCACGGATTATTTGGCCAACGATTGGGGTTCGAGATCGTATATTTTAGTGTACT
Source organism: Leptopilina myrica (nomen nudum) (assembly GCA_032872475.1). Lineage (NCBI taxonomy): Eukaryota > Metazoa > Arthropoda > Insecta > Hymenoptera > Figitidae > Leptopilina > Leptopilina myrica (nomen nudum). Next base: position 62,898,883 of record CM065458.1, on the reverse strand, counting down.
CGTTTTTTGTCTACTACTTGCCACTATTCACCATCATTTACAGTTACTACTTCATTGTGGCCGTAAGTTTATTCTCCATGTTGAAAAAAATCATCAGAAAACTGAGAAATGTATCTTCATTTCGAATTTGGAATTGTTTTTGATGAATATTTATTCTTCTACAGACAGTGGCAGCTCACGAACAAGCGATGCGAGAACAAGCTAAGAAGATGAACGTTGCTTCATTGAGATCTGGGGATCAGTCTGGTGAAAGTGCAGAAATAAAGCTAGCAAAGGTAACTGTTCAAAAAATAGCATTGACACTCGATCGTCGTTATCCCAAATCTGGCTTACATCCGTTTTTCCTAATAAATAAAATCATACGAGATTTACTAGCAAATTACGAATGAATTATGTTTCAAAACACCACAGGAATTTAACTGAAAACCTACTGTAAAAACTTGTATTTTCGGACGAATCATTTCCACCTGAGCTTAGTATTCGAGGCGATTTACGATTTTTTAAATTACCAAGTTTTTAGTTGGTTTTTTTTAGCTAATATTATAGTAATTCTACGTTTTTTTGGTACAGGTTGCTTTAACAACAATTGGACTATGGTTTATGGCCTGGACACCATATTTAGTAATTAATTATATTGGAATATTCAATAAGGGTCTTCTCACGCCATTATTTACAATCTGGGGCTCTCTATTCGCCAAAGCAAATGCTATTTACAATCCGATTGTCTACGGAATAAGGTATTAGGCTCAAACAATTAATACTTATTTGCAACAAACTTGCCAAGCATTTTTATTAAATCTTCCTTGAAACTTATGTTTCTTTCATTAGCCACCCGAAATATAGAGCTGCTCTCAAAGAAAAATTACCGTTCTTCGTTTGTGGAGAAACAGGCGACGGTGCACCGGCTGCAAATGCGAACGCTCCTGCTGCAGACACTGTTTCAACGAACAGCAAAGCATAAAAATAAAAGACAGGGTTACCACGCAACCTGAAAACCTCGAAATATCAGGGAATTTTATAAAAATTGAAAAAAACCTGGAAAAGTCAGGGAATTTTAATCGAAATTCTGGAAAATTTATATTTGAAATCTAATCTTACTGAAATATTTCAAAATTAATTCAAATTTAAAAGAGTTGGAATTACAATTTTTATTTGTAGATGAACATGAAAATATTTTCATTTAAAATTTCGTAAAACTTCAATTTTAAATTAATTTCATTAAAAAAATGTAAAAACCTAGATTTTTGAAAAAAACCTTAATAACTAAAATTCTTCTGAAATTATTACAATTTTTTAATATACATTTAATTGATTATTTCAAAATAATGGATTTATAAAAGAATTTTAGATCAAACACTAAAACAGAATTGTAAATTGAATTTTGAAGCAAATATATATTATTGGAGAAATACAATTATTTTTTTAAAAAAAAGTGACAATTCAATTATTTAAATCGAAATTTAAGTAAAATTAGTCTGAAAAATTCAATGATTTTCAAACGTAATATAATTCTTCGCAAAAATTCAATTATGTTTGAAAATTTACAAAAATTCTTTGTCAAACTTTAAATTCTCCTTATAAATAATAACATTTAACTCCGGAATTCAATTATTTTCACAAATATTAATAATATTCTTAACAGAATTTCAACTTTTTTTATTAAATTGATTTTTTATGAAAAATCAACAAATTTTTAAATAATAATTGAATTCTTCTAAAACATTTCAGTAGAATTTTTTTAAGTAATTGCATTTTTCGAGAAATTTGATAAAAATTTTATATATTAAAAACTATTGAAAGTCTGATAAGAATTTTATTGAAATTTTTCTGAAAATAATTGAATTTCAGAGGAAATTTTTATTATTTATAAAGATTATTTAAATTTTGACAATTTTGAAACATAATTGAATTTTTGTGAAGAATTATGTTACATTTAAAAATAATCGATTTCTTGAGGTTTTTCAATAATTTTCTTATTAATAATAAACTTGGTTTAAAAACTGGGGAAAATTCCGTTTTTTAACCTGAAAAAATTAAGGAATTTTTATTGAAATCCTGGAAAATCTAATTTTTCTTAAATATTTCAAAATTAATTCAAATTTAAAAGTGTTGCAATTACAATTTTTATAATTCGATGAACTTGAAAATATTTTTATTTAAAATTTTGTAAAACTTTAATTTTAAATTAATTTCATTTAAAAAATATAAAAACCTAGATTTTTAGAAAACCTAAATAACTAAAATTCTTCTAAAGTTATTAAATTTTTTTAATATAATTATATTTAATATATTATTTTAAAATAACGAATTTATAGAAACATTTTAGTTAAAACACTAAAACAAAATTGAAAATTGAATTTTAAAGCAAATATAGATTTTTGGAGAAATAGAATTATTGTTAGAAAAAGTAAAATTCTTCTCAGAAATTAAATTATTTTTTTTATCTTTTAATATTTATTCTTTAAAGAATTAAATTATTTTAAAAAATTTCAATGAAATTCTTTTGTGACATTTTAATTTTTTTTCAAAATAATTTTAATAAAATTTTTCGTAGAAATTTAAGTAATTTCAAAATTTTTTTTAAATTTAATTATTTTTAATGTTTGCTATTTGAATAAAATTTCACGAAACAATTCAATTATTTAAACCAAAACTTTAATAAAATTAGTCTAAAGAATTCAATTATTTTCAAACGTATAATAATAATTATTCACAAAAATTAAATTATATTTTTAAAATTTACAAAAATTCTTTGTCAAACTTTAAATTGTCTTTATAAATAATAACATTTTTCTCCGAAATTCAATTATTTTCTCAAATATCAATAATATTCTTGTCAGAATTTCAATTATTTTTAATATACAAAATTTTCATCGAATTTCTCGAAAAATGAAATTAATGTTAAATTTCTTTTTTAATTTGTCTCTTGACAATAAATAATAATAATAATAATCACAATAATTAAATTTTGATAAAATTTATTATGAAAATTCAATTTTAAGAAACATTCAATTATATAATAAATTATTACCTTTATTATTAAAATAATTGATTTCTTGTAGAATTTTCTTATAAATATTGATTTAAAAGTTGAAAATTCTACGAGAATTCATTTATTTCACTCTAAAAATAAACATTTTATTAAATAATTAAACTTTTCTGAAAATTGAATTTTCAGGAAGAATCACCAAATTTTTAAATAATAATTGAATTCTTTTGAAATATTTTAATAAAATTTTTTTTAAATATCTGCATTTTTTTGAGAAATTTGATAAAAAATTTTGTATATTAAAAACTATTGAAATTCTGCCAAAAATATTATTAAATATTTTCTGAAAATAATTAAATTTCGGAGAAAAATTTTATTATTTATAAAGATTATTTAAATTTTGACTGGAATTTTTGACATTTTTGTAACATAATTGTATTTTTGTGAAGAATTATGTTACATTTGAAAATAATCGATTTCTTGAGGTTTTTCAATAATTTTCTTATTAATATAATAAACATAGTTTTAAAAACCGGAAAAAATTGCGTTTTTTACTCTGGAAAAGTCAGGGGATTTGAAAGGGTGGAAGCGTGGTAACCCTGAAATATGAAACCTTAGTACTAGAGTACGACTTTAACCGAATGCTTTTTTTTTAATACTCATAATAAAGAAAGAAAATATTCATCAAAGTGGATTCGTATTGGAAGTATTAGAAAACGACGATATCGAGGAAAATCACTCAATACTGATTGGAGGAAAAATCATATATTGGGAGTTTGTTCACTTCCAATGCAAAACGGCTTTGCTAAATACTTTCTTTTTTTACTAGCAACATTTGGTGAAAAAATAAAAAGAATTAATTACTATTCAATTAATTTAAACAGAATTCCCAACTATCGCTAAATAGGGTAAGTGCATCCGTTACGGCGAGTTTTTAATGATTCAAATATTAATTAACTAGATTAATGTTACTTTTAACTGTTGTTTTATTAATCAAATGACATATCAGCTTTCAGTTTAATAAAGTCGTAAATCGAATTTTTTTTAGTAGAAATATATTGAATTTTCTATTACAAAAGTGTTTATTGAACTGCGCCACAATTGGTACATTTACCCTACGTGTAAAATAACATGTGACGCGCTCCCAAGAAAGGTACAACTTGGGAGCGCGTCACATTTATATTACTCTAATTTTGTATTCACTGAAATCATAGCTGATATAAAAGCTAAAATTATTTTTACAATTTAGCAGTTTGTATTAAATTTAAGAACATGTAGAAAGTAATCTTTAAAAGATTTGTCAGATTGATTGAAGGAAAAGTTGAAACATTATTGTCGATATTACTGGATTAATTATAAATTAATCACCTCATGTATTTATTCAACTCAATGCATTTTAAAATAATTATAGTATTTATTTATATCCCAAATTATTATCTATAATATAAATAATAATTCCATATTTGTTTTTCTGTCTATATTTCATAATAAATTTTTAACTCCAACATCGAGAGTTATTATTAACGACGTTGCAGGTCGATAATAGTCAGTGTTGTCAGCCTTTTTTCCCCCACGTTTCCTGTATTTTTTCAATTTTTTCACTTTGACAATTTAAAAAAAAACTCAGTGCTTAAATAAAATCAGGGTGTCTACTATTATCATTCAACAAAATTCCCGGTTATTTCCCGGTTATCGCCTAATTTTTTCCCTGTTTTCTTTTCTCATAAAATTTAAATTTAAATTTGATTTCGAACATAAATAAATAATAATTTTAATTGAAAATTTGGAAAATAATTTTTTCAATTTTTTAAAAATAATCTTGTCTGTTTATAATTATAATTGGAAATTTTCTTTTTCAATTCTATTACAATTCTATTGATAATAATTGAATTTCTGCAAAGAATATTACTATTTACAAAAATAATTGAAATCCTTCCAAAGAATGATATTATTTATGAAAATAAATTAATTCCTGTGAAGAATTTTATTACAATTTTAAAAAAGCAGTGATAATTAATTATTTACTTAATAAGTAATAAACATTAAATTTGCTTAAGAAATGATAAATATCATTTATTTGAACATTCAGAATTTTGAAATTATAAAAATTTAAAAGAAGTTAAAGAATTATAACTATTAAATAATAATAGAATAATATAATTTTTAGAAGCAAAAAATTGATTTAAAACTTTAAGAAGAATTATATATTTTAAAAATAAAATTATAATTACGGTCACTAACTTCCCTTGATTATTTTCGAAAAAAAATTAAAATTCTTTCAAAGAATTAAATTATCTAAAAATAAAATGTAAAGAAATTTCAATTATTTCAAAAATTTTCAATTATTTATTTGCTGAGAAAAATTAAATTATCTTGCAACAATGGAATTGAAAAATTTAAACAATTTTATTTTTCAGAATTTAAAAAAAAAATTTGCAAGAATTCAATTTTAATAAAAAATTTTGAAGTGCATATCTTTTTTTTTAAATTGACTAATAAAAATTTTAATTATTAATCTTCGCACTAAGAAACATGAATTCATTAAAATGTGACTATAAAATCTAATTATTAACATAAAATACTTTGAAAATTTTATTTGTTAAAAAGTTTCTAAAGAAATTCTTTAAGAAATTCAATTACATATTTTCAGTCGAATTTCATAATATTTCTATTAACTCCATAATGTTTTTAAATTTGTTTACATAATATGTTTGAATTAGTGCTTGATTTTTACTATCGAATTAATTTTTTTAACTAATTCAAAGTTAGAGAAGAGTATAAATATCTATAAAAATTGAAATAAAAAGTAATTTTTTTAAAAACAAGTTAAAATAATAAAACTTTTTTAATTTTGGTGAAAAAATTCTCGGATTTGTATAAAAATCCCGGTTAATTCCCAGTTATTTCCCGGATTTCCCGGTTTTCTACGAGCCACAGTCTTATTTCCGCGATGAGAATTAACAGGATATTAAAAGAAATATCTATAAATCATACATAACATATATATGAATTTATATTTTTAATATATTACTCAAAAAACAAACTGACGTATATTTTACAAAGTTCGTAGAGGCAGTTATTGCACTTGAACATTGCACTAAAGCCCATATATGAAAACCAGTTTCTATAATCAAGTTTAAAATATATATATATTTATATCAATTTGAGCGTTAAGTTTTTTTTGTTTGTTTTTGAACCAGTTTTACAAATAGTGTCAAGTACTTGATAAGGTTGACCTGATTTCAACCTCATTGCAAATCACTAGCTTCCATTTATCTATTTTGACTGATTTTTTTAATCATTGGTACAATTTATACTACTAGTGAATATTTATAAAATTAGTGATCTAAAATACGAAGATTGCCAGAGACAATTTTGTTTTCTAAAATTGTGCCAGACGGAAGATCTATACGATCACCATGATTCGCTATGATGATGACAGTTCCCCTTAGAGAAACGTCTTTGCCAAATGTCACATCACCTGACACTGTTAAATGATCCAATTCTAAAATATCAGGAACTGTCGCAAATCTCGTGAGAAATTGATGAACCTGCGAAAAACAAGAGTTTTCTTTGAAAATCCATTTTATTTTCAATTCACAGGGCTGGTGTAATAATAATAGGAGAAAATTAATTTTTTTTTATTACTCCATCAAACTCACCTTGGAAAAGTGATTATCGCCCAATTTAATAAACGGTGTTGTGGGAAACATTCGTTTAGCGCTCATAACTAAGGAACCACTGCTTAATGTGTATAAGTTACTCATTACTAAAAATAGATCTGAAGTTTTCTTTACTGGCAAAAATCTGCTTCGCGGAACACGAATACCTAAAAAGTCAATGCAGATGTTTACATGTGAATTTGAGGATTTTTCAAAACATCCGGTTGCCATATTGGATTCGCCATTTTCAATTTTGTAAATCTGACGAGTAACGAGTTCTCTGATAATGTCAGATATGCGTAATCGGGACTCCGAAAATCCAAATGTATCCAATTATTTCGAGTCGCTGATTACGAATATGACACTAAATTTACAAAATTAAAAATCGCGGATCCAATATGTCGGATGAAAAAAATTAAAAACAGTTTGGATTTGAAATTTCTTACTCAGGGGTTTTCAGGAATGTTGGTAACAAATTTGAGATCAGATTTAAAAAATTCAAAATGGCGGTTCTAAAATCAAAGTTACGACGCTTCTACCCATTTTAAATTCCCTGACTTTTCCAGGTTTTCCAGGTTAAAAAATGGAATTTTTCCAGATTTTTAAAACTACGTTTATTATTTAATAATAAAATTATTGAAAAACCTCAAGAATTCGATTATTTTCAAAAGTAACACAATTCTTCACAAAAAATCCAATTATATTTCAAAATTGTCAACAATTCCAGTCAAAATTTAAATAATCTTTATAAATAATAATAAATAAATAATAATTTCATTTCTCGAGAAATTCGATGAAAATTTTGTATATTAAAAAGAATTGAAATTTTGCCAAAAATATTATTAATATTTGAGAAAATAATTGAATTTCGGAGAAATATGTTATTATTTATAAAGACAATTTAAAGTTTGACAAGGGTTTTTGTAACCTTTTAAACATAATTGGATTTTTGTGGAGAATTATATCACGTTTGAAAATAATTGAATTCTTTAGACTAATTTTATTCAAATTTCGGTTGAAATAATTGAATTGTTTCGTGAAATTTTATTCAAATAGCAAACATTGCAAATAATTGAATTTAAAAAAAAATTTGAAATCAATCAAATTTCTCGAAAAATGCAATTACCTAAAAAAATTCTACTGAAATGTTTTAGAAGAATTCAATTATTATTTAAAAATTTGTTGATTTTTCATAAAAAATCAATTTTAAAAAAAAGTCGAAATTCTGTTAAGAATATTATTAATATTTGAGAAAATAATTGAATTTCAGAGAAAAATGTTATTATTTTCAAAGACAATTTAAAGTTTAACAAAGAATTTTTGTAAATTTTCAAACATAATTGAATTTTTGCGAAGAATTATATTACGTTTGAAAATCATTGAATTTTTTAGACTAATTTTACTAAAATTTCGATTTAAATAATTGAATTGTCACTTTTAAAAAAAAAATAATTGAATTTCTCCAATAATATGAATTTGCTTCAAATTTCAATTTTGTTATAGTGTTTTAACTAAAATTCTTCAAGAAATCCGTTATTTTCAAATAATCAATTAAATATATTTTTAAAAATTTGAATAATTTTAAAAGAATTTTAATAATTAAGGTTTTTTAAAAATTTAGTTTTTTAAATTTTGTAATGAAATTCATTTAAAATTGAAGTTTTACAAAATTTTAAATGATAATATTTTCAAGTTCATCTAATTATAAAAATTGTAATTACAACTCTTTTAAAATTGAATTAATTTTGAAACAGTAAAATTAGATTTAAAAATTAAATTTTCCACGATTTTGATAGAAATTCCCCGACTTTTCCTGGTTTTTCCAATTCTTTTTAAAATTCCCTGACATTTCCATATTTACCAGGTTTCCAGATTGCGTTGTAACTCTGAGCATGATCGATTATTATTTTTTAAAAAATCGTTTGAAATTATTTAAAATTTACCATTCGGGGGTTTTCGAGGTAACTGATTACGAATACGGTATCAAAATCGCGATAAAAAATATCGATACCCACGAACAAAAAATCTGAAACTACGACTTTAGATTTTTCTAATTTATTTCACATGTTAGGTCAGAAATTTTTTATTTCGTAAATCTGATGCTATTTTTGTAAGTAGATTTTTTAAAAAACCCCAAGTGGGAAATTTCAAACGATTTTGACTGATTTTTCAAAAAGTAGTCGGTCATATTGGACCTGACATTTTGAATTTTTTAAATCTGACAATATATCATAATTAGTTTTTCAAAACTGAATATTCACTAAAAAAAACTGTTTTTTTAAATCTTGAACATACCAAGACTTCCTCCAAAGGATTTCATAGCCGCCCCTACAGCCGTTTCTAATTGAATAAAATTTAAGCCAGTATCGGATGTCTTTTCATTGACAATTATTTCTAAGTTCATTTCAGTAGATTTCAGAATTCTATCGATTGCTGAAACATGAATTAAAAATTATCAAATTAAGCAAAAAATGAAACAAGCTATATGATGATATAATAATGAATGAATGAATGAGTAATAATCTTAATAGGCATCACTTTAACGACTTAATTATGAGTTTATAGATTTCAAAAGAGGTTATTATGACATAATTGTTAGTGCGAATATATTCTGATGAAATAAACGACAGTCGTTCATTTATTATACGACATATCAAACTGTCGGACAATCAAAAGTTATTAAATACCTGTAAGTTTCACCCACAGATTGTTTGTATTAAAATATTTAAACTTTTTTATCGATTTAAATTCATCAACGTGATTCTTAGGTACTTGAGCTATTTCCAATAGTCGCAATTTATTTTCATACGATATGAGAGTTCCACCCTGAAATATTAATGAAAATAGAATTCTATTTTAATTACTTATTTTTATAGAATCGAATTTTTATTTTAAAATAATATTTACCTTGACATCAGCTCTTGTTTTGTCAGTTACTTCCATAAGAAATTCGATATTTTGAGCTCTATCTTCTCTTATAAAAAAATTTAAGATATTCAAGTCAACAGTGGCTCCTAGATTATCAATGTTAGAAATGAAACAATAATCTCGGCCCTGTAAAAATTTTACTTAAATGTTAATGTATCTTGATGTATTAATATTAATTTTTCAATCATTTAATGACAGTAATTGTAATTATAATTTCCATTCTGTTTGTATTGTGAATTTTTTCAACTATAGCAAAATTTCAAAATAAATTTTAAAAACCTCATAAATTCAAAATTTTTTAAAATCCCTTTTGTCTTTAATTTCCACTGGTATGTTTTCCACTGCGAAAATTACGATGTTTTAACAAAATCGAAGAATTTAGGGACAAATTGGAGTTCATGGAAATAATGTAAACTTTATCTAACTCAAAAGGCATTGAATCTTACCTGCTGAATAAACCTATCTAAAAGTCCTGAATTTTTAATGCTTTCATAAAAATCTCCATGCCCAGGTGGATACCAACTGAAAATGAATATTATTTAACATAAATATAGGACGAAAATTGTAATTATCAGTTATAATATTGTGCCTGAAAAAATTGCTATTGAAATTTTAATTTAAGAGCGATATGAAGATGCTTAAATTAGCAATATTTATCTCGGGTAAAAAATTTAAATATGTCAAAGGCCTTTGTCATTTGCAATAAAGAGATTAAACTGACTATAGTGTTACACATATATATGTGCGTGAGATGCTCGATTAAGACATGATAGACCGAAACTCATTTACTGAAAATTCATGTCACATATTTGATATCAAAATTACAGAACTTATGATTTCTTTGAACCTTATAACTGTGTGGAAGAGTTCTAAGAAAGACGAAGTTCTTTTAAAAATAATCTTCTCGGTCAATAAAGACAATTTTCAAACGTTATTAAAAAATACTAAAAATACTTAAAATTTGTCGCATACTTCTAATAATTCTAGATGCTATTACGTAAAATTAGATAAAGTAACTCACGCTTCCAAGTCTTGATCAACATTGCAATTTACAGCGAGTGGAAGAAGTGACTCTTTAGAAATTCGTGGATAGCAACTCTGTTTAAAAATATGAATCTCAACATTCAAATTCTTATACTTTCGGATTATTTTCTGCGTATCATGATCCGTATTAAAGGAGTTCATTAAAATAAGAGGCACGTTCACGCCGTAGGTCTTATTTAAATTCTGCAAATTGAAGAATAGTTTTCTTAGTATAGTTATGCTAGTTGAACAGGGCTCGAACCAGGGAAAGTATTTAAAAATACGGAATTTAGGAGCAAAAACGAAAAATTACGGACCAATTACTAACAAAAATATATAAGAGAACATTTTACTTAAAACTATAAATTAGATTTTTTCATAACTAAAAAAACATGAAGATATCGATAACTCGATCGGTTACTTCGTGTTTTATGATAATTAAAGATAGAGTGATAAAATCATTATCAATTCAATTATTATTTTCAACAATTTTCAAAAAAAATTCTTCTTAAAATCGATTATTTTTAATAATTTTCGAAAAAGTTCTTTGACAATTTTCAAATCCATTTCTTTACAATATTCGATTTTTCAATTATTTGTAAATTCTTCAATTAAATATATGTATTAGAAAATAAAAACTTCAAATAATATAAAAAAAAATTCGCAATTAAAATTTCTCAAAAAAAGTAATTCCACAGAATTGTTACTTAGTTAAAAACATGAAAAATTCAAATTTTCAAAGATTTGAATCTGAAACCTTTTCAAAATTTAATTATTTCTAAAACTTTACGCTCTAATACTTTTAATATTCAATTATAATCTAAAATTTTAACTGAAATCCATTTTTAAATCAATTTTTATGAGAAAATTCTACGAGAATTTCATTATTTAAATACAAAAAAACAATTTATTGAATAATTACATATGTTTCTTAAAATTGAATTCTTTTAAAGAATTGTATCCATTCATTTTCAAATAATTTGAATTCTTTTGCAAAATTTTATTAAAATAGATATTAAAAATAATTAAATTAGGGAAAATTTTTGAAAATAATTGAAATTTTGCCAAGAAATTTATTCAATTTTTTGAAAATAATTCAATTTTAGAGAAAAATTCTATAATTTATAAAGATAATTGATAATTTACGCAAAAAATTGCATTTAAAATTTTGACTGCAATAATTTTATTATTTAAAGAAATTTAATCAAAAATTTATTAAAAATAATATTTAAATTCTAATAAATAAATTGTAGTAAAGGTTATTAAAATAATTAAATTTCTTTAATAAATTTTAATAAAATTTGTAAGAATAATTACATTTTTCGAGGAATTCGATTAAAATTGTATTAAAAATAATTTAAATTCTGCAATTAGTTTTATTATTCATCAAAATAATTGAATTCCTAATAAGAATTTAATTATTTGCCGAAAAAATTAAATACCTGTAAAAATTTTATTATTTATGAAAATAATTGAATATTGCGAAGAAATTTATAAAAAAAATTTGTAAATAATGAAATTCCTGTAAAATTGTTATTTTTTGAAAATAACTAAAGGTTTATGTAGAACTTTAGTATATTTTTTTTTAAATAATTGAATTCTTTTGGAAAATTTTATTAGAATAGTATAGATACCTATTAAAAATCATTGAATTGAGGAAAAATTTTGAAAATAATTGAAATTTTTCCAAGTATTTTATTAAAATTTTTGAAAATAATTGAATTTCGGAGAAAAATGTTATTATTTCTAAAGATAATTGAAATGTTGACGAGAATTAAAAATTTTTTTTGAACATAATTGAATTTTTGCGAAGAATTTGATTACTTTTGAAAATAATTGAATTCCTTCAATCATTTGTAATTTCTCTAAAATTATCCAAATTATATCGTATAATTTACGTACTTTACGGATCTTTTTCAATAGAATTACGGACTTTACGGACCTTTTTAAAAAAAACACGGACTTTTACGGGATTTTCGGATCTAGTTCGAGCCCTGTAGTTGAATTACAGATTATAAATAAATAAATAATAAATAAATAATAAATAAATAATAAATAAATAATAAATAAATAATAAATAAATAATTAAATATTCAATAATTATGTAATAAAAAGAATAATCAATCAGCTACTTAAATTAGAAAGGAAAAACAAGTAAGTTACCTCAATTTGTTGAACTGTCAGGTCCAAGAATGTAAAATTGTTACGAACAGTAATCACAGATTTTGGACCATGACATCCCATGCTTGTGCCAAGACCGCCATTTAATTTCACGACTATTAATTTACTTAAAAGTTCCTTAATTTCCGCAGTGCTCGGCTCAGTTAAATTACAATAATCTTGAATCTAGAATGATTGTCAAAACAGATTTTATATAAAATAAAAAAACTATTTTTTCAGAGATCGCACCTTGTGCGAAGGTTTCAAATATTCAGTTCCTTCGCATGCAGTATACGATCTCGTTTATATATAAATAAATAAAAGAGTGCAAAATGCATACGGCTGTGTCGGGTAACTTTTGTATACGATCCCAATCCAAGGAAGGTCCTTCTTCTTTTAAAAATCTCTTAAATAAATGTTTAAAGCCCTTGAATTCCTTTCCGAATGTTTCTTTAAGAGGGCCTGGCGCTGTTTCTTGCAATCTATCGAGTTCAGTTTCCAAATGATTGAAAGCATCTTTTTTAGTTCTTTCTCTAAACTCCTGATTGTCAGAAGGACATCGCTGATGACCTCGTAGCTGTAATAAAAGAAAAATTACATTTTTTAAAATCATTTTACAAATAATTATTAACTAAATTTTATGTTTCTTGATTTCGGGAATGACATTTTTTAAAAATTCCATTCCGTATTAAGTTTTTATAAATATCTCAATATCTTTAGGAACAAATTTTTTTTCTAATTTTACTTCAAAACTATTTTGTTTCATTTCAATTCAGTTACTATTTTCAAGAAATTTTAACCAAAATTCTTATCAATTACTTTTATATTTAAAAAAATAAAAATCATTAGAATTTCAATTAAAAAATGTTCCTATTTTTCAATGCTTCTTGATAATCTTATTTCTTCTTTAACCATCAACTCAACTATTTTACATAAGTACATAGTATTAAAATTTTCAAATAATAATTGTACATAAAAAAATAATTTCAAAACTAGTATAACTTGAAGAAGTCAAAAAAAAAAAAGATTTTTAATTTCTATGAACTAGGAAAAATTTAATACACTTCTATAATAATTTGTGTGTAAAGTCGACAATAAATACTTGACAAGAAAATAATTTTATTTCAATAAATTCGTATAGTGACTCAACACTTTGCTAAGACGTTTTTTTTTTTAAATACATAATCATGTGTAGAAATTATAAGTTCTAGAAAAGTGAAAATTTTAACCACGAATTACATGAAAAACGACAGAAATAAATTTTTTGAGAATGTCTTAAATATACTGCTGAATAAGCGTTGAGTTGAGAAGTAACGAAATTATTTTTCATAAATCAAAAAATACTCCAATGGAATGAGTGTAAATACAATTTCATCACAATTCAATTTATTTAGTATTTCTCCAGAAAATTCAACAAATTAATGAAAGTTTGCAAATTAATACTAAACAATTACAGAGTGACCCCAACAGTCACGTGTTGTTAATTTTGAAAAAAAAAACATTCAGTCGCGTTAAGTTCGACAGCAAAAAAAAATCTAAAGAATTAAAATTAGATTTCAAAATTATTCCGAACATAAAAAGGAAAAAATTAATTTCTAAACAAGAAAATTTGACAATTTTGTATATCACTTTATGATTAAGTCATAACAATATACATACTTCTAGAAAGTAATCCATTTTTTAATTTAATTGTTGATGAAATTTTCACAGTGCACACGCGATTTAAAAAAAAATAGTTCAATTAAACATTGACAACGTGACAAATAAAAAAAAATTGTTTCTTTTTTTTCTTATTTTTTTGGAAAAAGTTAAAAATATTTAACAGCAGACGACACTGAACAGAACTACTCGATTTCTTTCCCCAGATTACGGAATATTTTTCAGTTACATATACTTAAATAAAGTCATGGATTCATTATGATTACACATCTGTATGATATATCACATTATTCCCTCTTTATTTATCCTATTCGCTAAGAGCTTATATTGTATTCATGATAAATGCATTTCTTACGCAACGCTTCCACACTATCTCATAGATAGATTAAGAGTCTCCATATTCTTTCATAGTGTCATTTCAAAAAAAAAAATAAAAAATACAAGAAAATTCAAATATTTATTAGATTTTCAAGTATTTCAAGCTCAATTCTAAAATGCCTTTAATAGAACATATATTTTATTTTCTTTGAGATAAACAATTTAATTGCTTCCTCTTATCTACTTGAACAAATAGTTCTTGTTGGAATAATGAATTATTACATATTTTATGTAAAGCAAAAAAAAAACACGATTAAATTGAATTATTTAATATAACAATTATTAATATTTTAATTACATATATATACAGTTACACTTGTACATTATTTTTTTTTTTTAAACAAAATTTATCATAATTTATATTACTCAAATTTTTGAATGATGTAAAAATGAAACCTAGTCGAGTCAGAAAAACAATTTGCTCTAAAGCTCTTTCTATTCTCAAAGTCTACATTTATAATAAAAAAAAAATAAATTACGTAATACGATTATAACTACTATAAAAAATAGGTAAAATATTTATAAAAAACCAGCAAAATATAATTTTTTTAATATTTTCTCAAATTTCTCAAACTTCTTACTCAAGGGTTATCGAAGTCGCTGATTACGAATCTAAAGCCAGATTTTCAAAATTCAAAAGAATTTTTTTTTCAAATCTGATCTTCGTTTTTCGGAGGTTTTTTTTTGAAAAATCCCCCTAGTAAGTAACAAGTTTTATGTAAATTTGAGCAATTTTGAAAAAAATATCCGCCACATTAGATGCGACATTTTGAATTAAAATCTATGAAAATAATTGAATTTTAAAAAGAAAATTCATTTTTTATTTTAAAATATCTAAAATTTTGCCAAAAATTAAAAAATTTTTTGAACATAGAATTGAACTTTTTTTTTGCAGACTTTGATAACTTTTGAAAATAATTTAATTTCTGCAATTCACTTGTAACTACTCAAAATTCATTTTTTTTTTTAGTATTTTTTAACTGAAATTCGTCTATAAAATTTTACAAAAATCCCAAAAATCTAAGTAATTAAATTCATTCCAGAACGGAAATTTTCTAAAATTTCAAATCGGAACTTTTTGAAATTTAACATAATTAGGATGAAAATTATAAACTCAATTCTTTTAAAAGTCAATTAATATTGAAACAATTTGAGTAAAATTATTTATTAAATATAATTTAGACAAGTGGTTTTTAATAACTGAATTCAAGGTCAATATACGACACACAGTAATAAATGCGTCAAAAAAAAAAGAGATAAAATTTAATAGATGTAAAAATAAAATAAAAATTCTTAATAAACGATCAAATAAACAGTTAGGATGAGCATTATATTAAAAATAAAAATGATCAAAATTAACTTAAAATTAATTCCCTCTAATTTTTTATAGATAAGTCGAAGTAATTTTTCAATAGGTATAATATTATTTGGTATGTTTACGTAAATATTATTTTGATGTGCCACAAACATTTAAATCAATGGAAGAATTCATTCAGAACTTTTAAATTCTTTCACCAGAGAATAATCAGAAAATAAGATAATTAATAGAATTCCATATCAGTTTTATCAATGAAATCAAATTGAATTTTTATTTCAATATAGTTAATGAATAAATAAATAAATGTTAATTAACAAGGCGTCTACTATTTTTGTTCAATAAAATTTCCGATTTTTTCCGATTATGTTCTAAATTATGTTCTTCTCATCAAATTTAAATTTATTTTTTATTTCGAACATGAATAAATCTTTAAATTTTTTGAAAATAATCTTTTTTTTAGCAATTTTAATTGATAATTTGGAAAATGATTGAATAAAAACAAAGCATTTACTCAATTTGTTGAAAATAAACTTGTCTCTTTATAATTATAATTGAAAATTTAATTTTTCAATTCTATTAAAATTATAATAATTGAATTTCTGCAAAGAATTTTACTTTTTATAAAAGTAATTCAATTCTTCCAGACAATTCCTGTTATTTATTAAAATAATTTAATTCTTGTGATGAATTTTATTAAAAATTTTGAAAATAATAAAACAGTAATAATTAATTATTTAATAAGTAATAAACATTTGTTTGTTCAAGAAATATAAATATAATTTATATAAACATTCAGAAATTTGAAATTATAAAAATTTAAGGAAAGTTCAATAATTATAATTATGTATTGAGTGGAATAATATAATTTTTAGAAGCAAAAATTCATTTAAAACTGTAAGAGGGACTTTAAGTTTAAAAAATAAAATTATAATTACGGTCACTAACATTATTTTCGAAAAATTTAAATAAAATTCAAGAAAAGAATTAATTTTTTAAAAAATGTGAAGAAATTTCAATTACTTGAAAAATTTTCAATTATTTCCTTATAAAAATTCAATTATCTTGAAACAATATTATTGAAAAATTACAAATCTTATTTTTCAGATTTAAAAAAAAATTTGCGAAAGTTCAATTTTGTCAAATAATTTCAAGTATGTTTATTTTTTTAAATTAACTAATAAAAATTAAAATTATTAATCTTCGCCGTTAGAAATATGAATACATTAGAATATGACTTTTTATAAAATTAAATTATTATTCAGTGATTAAATTAAAATACTTTAAAAATTCGATTTGTTAAAAAGTTTCTAATGAAATTCTTTAACAAATTTAATTACATATTTTCAGTGGAATTTAAAAATATTTCTATTAACTCCATAATTTTTAAAAATTTATTTATAATACGTCTGAATTGGTGACTGATTTTTTACTATCAAATTAATTATTTTTAACTAATTCAAAAGAGAACAGTATAAATATCTATAAAAATTGAAATAAAAAGTGATTTTTTAAAGACAAATTAAAGTAATAAAACTTTTTTTTTATTTTATTGTTTACGTGAAAATATATGTTTATTTGGTGCATTTGAGTTTCAACTATAGAGTATAGATACTTTGACATCGAGATTAAGACTATTTGACCTGAAAGGGCACAAGAACGCAATAATAAAAACAACACGACATGTTAGAAAACCGAGTCACATCTAAGCCAGCAAAGCCAATGTCAATTTATTACCTTTTTAATAAACTTTAATTAAATTTTTATTTTAAAATTAAAAAGAAAAAGTATTTTAATTTTTTTTTATATTTAATTGAATATTTTGTTTGCATCGAATGTATAAAAAAAAATTCTTCAGTAAAATTATTTTTATTCGCAACGTCTATTTGTACATTTTTCCTGTAATTAAATATACATTTTCAATTTTATATTATAATTTTAAAAAATTAATTTTTTTGAATTTTGAAAATTTTGTCAAAAATAAAAATTACATATTTCACAAAAATAAAATCAGAGTGTCCAGCAAGAATTGAGAAAAAAATTCTCTGAATTTTGTCTTATACTGCTTTTTTGAAACAAAATAGGGTTAATAAAATATTTAACGATTAATTAATAACGAATCTAGTAATAAAAACCATTTTAGTCCTGTTAGATTACAAAATTTTTTAGTTCACAAAACATTTTAATTTTATAAAAATAAATTTATAGGTACAAATTTCCCTTACTTCCCCGAGCGCTAGACAGAACTTGTAAATAATTTCTAAAAAATGTAAATCATAATTTTTACTTTTCAAAGCAAAATTCACTGAAAAAAGGAGAATGGAGAAAAATGAGACGAAATTTGATCCTTGTTAAAGGTAGCAAATCTTCGAAAAAATTTCAGGTTATGGTTATTAATTTTAAAGTGATAATTCACAAAGAGGATGACCTTCTAATACAAATTAACGATAGTGAATTTCTTATTATATTCAAAATATTTGATAAAAATTAGTTTCTATATTATAAACACAAAAACAGCTCCATTAATTAAGGTGAAACGATCATAAACATAACCTAAACTTTTTAACGATCCAGGTACTTTTTACCGTCAAATATTACAAAAAAGAGAAGAAAAAAACTACCAAACATGTGATTTATAATAAACACAGCAATATTTACGAATAAAAAGTTTCAAAACAATTTAAATTATCCCGCTCTAAAATATAATTGATAAGGGGGAAAAAGTGTATCTTGACATAGGTTCTGTTACATATATTCCTACAAAATAATTTGCAGGTAAAAAAAATTTATTTTTCATTCAACTATTTCAAATTTTAAACGTTAATTTCTCTACATTTTATCAATCTATTTATTTGTACAATTTGTATCAAAAAACCTTACCTTTTTTTCATCGACCTCCAACATTTTTAAAAAAAAATTATCTTTTTATCTGTAAATATAAACGTTGTATTTCAGTGACCTCCAATGTAAACAAAGGTCACACAAATATTGCATGTATTTTTAGATATGTAAAACATTCCAAAAGTAAAACCAGCAGGGAGAAAATTTTTAGAGATTTGTAAAGCAAACTAATTTAGTAGTACTTTTGCACGCACTCTGTCGTCTCTTTTTGGAATTTTTAATGCTGCATTTATACGCGCACTCTGTGAAGCTCTGTCAATAGAGAAGAAATTTACCGAAGAGTTCTTCACACCTGGCTGTTAAGGTGTTTCTACAATTTGCATAAGATATCTGTTCTTTATTTATCCTAAAAACTGAATGAATGTTCAGTTTTTTCTTGAAATTAAAGTTTTAATAAATAATACAATCAATGAAAAAAATTGCTTTTTGTAAAACTGACCATTATCCTTTTTTTGGAACTAAGGGTCAGTTCACACCTCCGCATGCAGGTTGTCATGGATAGCGTTAAGGTTATGTTATTCAGTGGTCACGTGCCCCATTTACTTTACAATGGAAAAACTTCCCACTGAATAACATGACCTTAAGGTGGTGTCAAAGTCGATTGGATTTTTGCATTGAGCTTCAATGGGAAAATCGCATCGACTTTGACATCCCCTTAAATACCGAATAATTTCCTATCTCTCTCGCTCTTGAACGCTACTATGGCAACAACCCGCATGCATTAGGGAGCGTTCAGACCTCGGCTTGCAAAACTTTTGCATGCAGGTTGCCATAGTAGCGTTCAAGAGTGAGAGAGATAGAACAATTTCTTCTCTCTCACTCTTATACGCTACCATGGCAACCTGCATGCGGAGGTCTGAACGCTCCCTTATGCCTCTGTCATACGAGAGACTAAGACAAGAATAGTTTTTTTCAAAAACAGATGTGAATGTACTCAATAATGGAAGAGAAAAAAAGAAAGACATATCTTCGATCATTGTTACACTCATTGCTGAATGCAATCTACAGCGTTCGAAGTTCAAAGTCGAACGTAAAAACACCGGGGAAAAAAGGTGTGTAAGCGCCTTTACGCTATATATGTTTTCTGCTTCTCTGGTGATATAATAAAGCTGTGGTGGGGACCCGAGGCCACGAATACATCTCTTGCACTTGACTGACAGTCAACCTCGCCTATTTACAACATTTATATAGCAGGGGCATATAAACTTCGATCCTACATTGTCAAGTCAGTCACTATTTTGTAGCAAATATGGCTACCATGTTGTCTCGCACGATCTCATTAGCAGAGAATATTACCCGATTTAATGGATCGAAGGTTTGTATAGTTTTTACAGTTTTCTTATCTCTGTAAACAAGTACTATTTTCTCTATTCAGTTCTTTCAAAATTTTTCATTTCTAAAAAGACAAAAGTTTAAATTGACAGTTAAGAGGAAGCTTTATTTTTGTACACATTTTGCAATCTTCTAAATTAAGCGCCACGGTCAAGTGATTTAAGTCAAGGGTACGTATGCAAAAGAAAAAATAATAGTACAAATAGAATTTTTACAAAAATTTTCTTTCTACTTTTATCTTTTTTTGCAAATACTATTTTTTCAATTTTTCTACAATGTAACACTTACAATACGAAATTGCCGAATGTAAAATGGTTAAATAAATTAAATTAAACTCCCCTCTTGCAGTAATAGCCACTTGCACCCTTTTAATGTTTTATTTTTTTTTTTAAATCATACAAAGTACTTGTATTCTCAAACGTCAACAAATGATCGTGTGACGTTTAACAGCTGATATTCCTGCCTTTGTTATTACTTATTGTTAGTCACACTTATTTTTATCTTTTCAGCTGTAAACTATTAAATTCTCACAGTCGTTTTTGATAAGATTCGAGTTTTTAGATTTCAAATATTTTACTTTACAATTTTTAATTCAAGTTGATTTGTTTTTAAAAATACTTTATAGATCAAAGAGTTTTTTTTTAAATCTAAAAAGTATATTTAACGTTGATAATAGAGTTGAACTTATGGATTAAAAAAAATGTCTTTTGTGTTTAATTTTCCAGAAAAAAATCTCTTTTAAATTCATTACTTTTTATTGTTGAATGAGATTGAAAGTTAAAAAATTTTTTTACGTATTCAAAAAAGACGCTGTGTCATTGTATTCTGGTTAAAAAATTCTTCTTAAAAATTAGAGAGAGAGAAATTTCACAATAAAAAGTAAACTGTTAAAAATCTCTACACATATTAGAGCAAGTACTTAGCAAAGCTTAGGAAATTGACCTTTCGACTTTATGCTTAGTACAACTTAGTTTGATTTGTTGACAACGCGGGTATAAATATTAATATCTATTGCACTGTTTAACAAAAATCAACTCTTTTTTTCTGATTGCGCATTAATTCTTATCATTTTTAATAGACTTTTTCACACTGATTACGAATCTGTAAATAATAATTGTCTATCGTGTTATAGGTTAAAATAAAAATTAGTATCAAAAGGTTAAAACAATGTGAGGTTGTGACGATTTTCCTTCTTTTTTTTAATTTTTAAACTGAAAAATTATTAATTTCTAAAGTCATGTTTTTAGGTTTCAGAGACTTTGAACCGTACTTTTTATGAAAAATTTCTTTTCCTTTTTTAAATTTTATAAAATATTTAAATAACTAACGTCTTTATGAAAAGATTATGTTATATTTATAAAAAAAAGGAAAGAATTATTTTTAATGTTTAGATTTAAAAAAAATATTCGTACATCTTCTTTTGTTATATAGAAAATAATAAATAAATTTATTTAATAAAAAAATTTTAATTTCAATAAAATATTTTATTTCTGATTTTAAAAAAAAGGTAAAATTCGAGGGAAACAATTGAAAAATGAATTATAATTGTGAATAGAATTTTAAAAAAATATATATTTATTGAGTTGTCTTTGCTCTTAGTTCATTTGATTGCAAATGATATTAATTATTCAATCAAGTAGTTACATAAGTTACATCATCTGAGCTAGCAATGTTTTCATAATCATTTAAAATAAAAAAAATATAAGAGAATTACGCGAAGAGAAGAGTTATTGCTTTTACTACACGACGCGTTTATTTCTAAAAATCAATGTTACCATAAAATTTCAGAAAATTGTGTTAAACGTGTAGTATTTCAATTTGTTAGCTTTCTTAAAAATTAAATTTTCAATAATATTATTCAAAAATTCTAGAAAATTAATTGAATTTTGTAAGACTTGCAGTTCGAATTTTTGAGTATTTTGAAATTTTAAGCAAATTAAAAAAACAATAATTAGTTGAATATTTATTTTACAAAGGTTATTAAAATTTGAAAAATTTAATTTGTCAATTTTTGAAAAATAGCAATTAAAATTTTTTGAAGGAAAAAGTACTTGAATTCAGAATAATAATTTTAACAAATTGAAACAATTGAAAATTCTCTAAAATTTTATATTTTAAAGAATTTTATTTTTTACTCTTTAAATATAATTAATTTTGAAATTATATCATTTTATAAATATAATTATATTTTTGAAATTATATCATTTTATGAATTTACAAAAATTATTCCATTTAAATAATTCAATTCTCATAGTTATGAATTATCAGTGGAATTGATTGAAGATAAATTTCAGTTAAAATTTAAAAAAATAATTAAATATTTAAACCGTTAAAACAGGAATTTTAGGAATTAATTAAATTTTAAAAGATTATTAAATTAAATTCCTTGAAAATTTAAATGAAGAAAAAGTTTAAAAATATTTAAATTTTTATTTTAAAAAAATTATTTATAAAATTATTTTTCTTTAAAAATTATTAAAGTTTTTCAATAATTTTATATTTAAAAATTCTAAGAAAATAATTGAATTTTAGATGAATTACAGTTACAAATTTTAGAAATAATTATTTTTCACGAGGGTTTTCATTGAAATTATTTGAAATTTTAATTCCGAAGGGAAAAATAAATATGAATAAGTTTTTGTTTAACAAAAAGTATTATAGTTTGGAAAAATTTAATTCCGAAATTACGTAAAATTGTTTCTTGAAAAAATGAAACTAAAATTTTTTTTTAAATACTTCTATTTCCGAAAATAATTTTAAAAAATTGAAACGATTGAAAATTTTGACAACTTTTTATTAAAATAAATTTTGAATTTTAATTCAAGTTGCTGTTGGAAATATTTTGGCATTTACTATTCGAGTTGTTCGAATAATTACATTTAATTAAAATATCGTTAGAAAAATTAAATTTTTTTAAGAAATTAAGAATTTTCAATAAAGGAAAAGCAAATTTTGATTAAATAACGAGGCAATTGTAGAAAAAATCATACTCTAAGATTTAAGTATTTAAAATCATGAATTTTTAACAACGAAATTATTATTTATCCATGACAAGAATTGAAGAATTTTTTTTTTATTTTGACCCTTATTGTTTCTATTAAATATCAATAAAGGAAATTTTCTGAATTTCTAGATTTTAGCCTGCACAGCCGATTTGTCGAAGCAGCAGAGAAGACATTTGAATGTACACGAACACATTAGTTACAGTCTTTTAAATGAAGCTGGCATTCCTACACCTAAATTTGGCGTGGCCAAAACTCCAGAAGAAGCGGCGAAAATCGCTGCCAACTTACAAACTAAAGACATAGTTTTGAAAGCTCAGGTTCTTGCTGGAGGACGAGGCAAGGGTCACTTCAAAGACACCAACATTAGTGGCGTGAAGATGTGCGAAACGTGAGTTTTTGCTTTTATTTTTTTTTATTTCTTCACTGATTGCTGAAAGTTGGACAATAATTCTAAATACATTTAAAAAGGAGAAGAAAATTTCAGAAAAAAGATCATTTTTCGGAGGCGAGAGATAAAAAAAACGTATGATAACTAATTCACTAATTGGTACATCAATTAATGGCGGTGAACCTATTCAGGAATCCATAAGCGTAATACATTTAGTGATTACTTCGCGTTATAAAGTAATAACAGAATATTAGATAAGATAAAAGAAATTACATTTAAAAAAAAATTCTATTTCTGCTGAATTAAATTTAAGTCCCCTTTAAATGATAAAAGCATGTCAAAGTCGATTCGATTTTTCCACAGAACTTTAATGGAAAAATCGTATCCACTCAATAAAGACAATTTATCTAAAAATACAGCGTTTTTGCTACTTTTTGAAGAAAAAATCTAATTCCCTCTTTGAAGTTAACAAATTTTTTGTTCCTAAATCTTTCAACAATTTTACAAAAAAAAATGTTTTGAAACTTGTACTTTTTCAGCTCTGCGCGAGAAAATTTAGCTCGCACAATGATGATATTAAATTGTTAATGTTTATGTGAAATTTTTTACTTCAGACCAGAAGAAGCGAGAGACCTGGCAAAGAGTATGTTAGGCAAATTGTTAATAACGAAACAAACTGGAGAAGCTGGTAGGATTTGCAACGCTGTGATGATTACGCAAAGAAAGTTTCCTCGTAAAGAATACTATTTGGCTGTTATGATGGAAAGAGCATTTGGTGTTAGTTGAGCAAGCATTTATTTCCTACTGCTTATGAGACATTTCACCATAAATTGAATGCTCGGGTTTCAATATTTTTTTCAACATTGTAAACATGAGATTTATTCCAACCAAAAGTATCGTCACTTGACCGAACATTCTTATTTTTGGGTGATTTTCAAATAAGCCAGGGCTCGAACTGGGTCAGTAATTCTATTGAAAAAGATCCGTAAAGTACGTAAATTATACGATATAATTTGGATAATTTTAGAGAAATTACAAACGATTGAAGGAATTCAATTATTTCGAAAAGTAATAAAATTCTTCTCAAAAATTCAATTATGTTCAAAAAATTTTTTAAATTCTCGTCAACATTTCAATTATCTTTAGAAATCATTAAATTCTTCTTCGAAATATCAATAATTTTCAAAAATTTTAATAAAATACTTGGAAAAATTTCAATTATTTTCAAAATTTTTCCTCAATTCAATGATTTTTAATAGGTATCTATACTATTCTAATAAAATTTTCCAAAACAATTCAATTATTTTTAAAAAATCTACTAAAATTCTATACAAACGTTTAATTATTTTCAAAAAATAATAACAATTTTACAGGAATTTCATTATTTACAAATTTTTTATTATAAATTTCTTCGCAATATTCAATTATTTTCATAAATAATTAAATTTTTACAGGTATTTAATTTGTTTGGCAAATAATAAAATTCTTATTAGGAATTCAATTATTTTGATGAATAATAAAGCTAATTGCAGAATTTCAATTATTTTTAATACAATTTTAATCGAATTCCTCGAAAAATGTAATTATTCTTAAAAATTTTATTAAAATTTATCAAAGAAATTTAATTATTTTAATAACCTGTGCTACAACTTATTTATTAGAACATTTGCTACAATTTATTTATTAGAATTTAAATATTATTTTTAATAAATTTTTGATTAAATTTCTTTAAAGAATAAAATTATTGCATTCAAAATTTTTAATGCATTTGTTTCCGAAAATTATCAATTATCTTTATAAATTATAAAATTCTTCTCTAAAATTGAATTATTTTCAAAAAATTTAATAAATTTCTTGGCAAAATTTCAATTATTTTCAAAAATTTTCCCTAATTTAATTATTTTTAATATCTATTTTAATAAAATTTTGCAAAAGAATTCAAATTATTTGAAAATTGATGAATACAATTTTTTAAAAGAATTCAATTTTAAGAAACATATGTAATTATTCAATAAATTGTTTTTTTTGTATTTCAATAATGAAATTCTCTTAGAATTTTCTCATAAAAATTGATTTCAGTTTAAATTTTAGATTATAATTGAATATTAAAAGTATTAGAGCGTAAAGTTTTAGAAATAATTGAATTTTGAAAAGGTTTCAGATTCAAATCTTTGAAAATTTGAATTTTTCATATTTTTATCTAAGTAACAATTCTGTGGAATTAATTTTTTTGAGAAATTTTAATTGCGAATTTTTTTTTATATTATGTGAAGTTTTTATTTTCTAATATATATTTAATTGAAGAATTGACAAATAATTGAAAAATCGAATATTGTAAAGAAATGGATTTGAAAAGTGTCAAAGAACTTTTTCGAAAATTATTAAAAATAATCGATTTTAAGAAGAATTTTAGTTAACAATTCTTGAAAATAATAATTGAATTGATAATGATTTTATCACTCTATCTTTAATTATTAAAAAACATGAAGTAATCGATCGAATTATCGATATCTTCATGTTTTTTTAGTTATGAAAAAATCTAATTTATAGTTTTAAGTAAAATGTTTTCTTATATATTTTTGTCAGTAATTGATCCGTAATTTTTCATTTTTGGTCCGTAAAGTCCGCATTTTTAAATACTTTCACTGGTTCGAGCCCTGAATTACTGACATTTGTTTAGACACATTTTGACTAAATAATCGAAATTAAATGATAAGTTTTAAGAAAAAGAAGAAATAGGTGAAATATCTCATATAAGCGATATTAAAAGAAAAGGATGTGCAAATTCTCAATAATAAGAATTAACATTGAATGTTTGCATATCTCTAAAATGGGACGATAATAATTTTCTTTACGTGATAATAGGGTCCAGTTATAATTGCCTCAAGTCAAGGAGGCGTCAATATCGAGGAAGTCGCTGCTACGAACCCAGATGCAATTATGTACGAGCCCATTGATATTGAAAAGGGAATTACAAAAGAGCAGGCGGACAAAATTGTTAGCAAATTAGGCCTTGACAATGTTAAGGACTCAATTTCGAAAATGATAATGAACCTCTATCAAATGTTCCTTAAGAAAGACGCTCTGTTGCTAGAAGTTAATCCCCTCGCTGAAGATATCAAAGGAGAATGTAATAAAAGAAGTTTACTTATTGATTTTGATTTTGATTTGTCTTAAAAGAGGGGGAATTTGACTCTTTTTATTAATTTCAGATTTCGCTCTGGACTGTAAATGTAGATTTGACGATAATGCTGAATTTAGACAAAAGGATTTATTCGGTTTACGAGATTGGTCTCAAGAGGACCCTAAAGAAGTTGAAGCTGCGAAATTCGATTTGAATTACATTGCATTGGATGGTAATATTGGTTGCATGGTGAATGGAGCTGGACTGGCCATGGCCACAATGGACATTATAAAATTGCATGGAGGAGAGCCGGCAAATTTCCTCGATGTTGGTGGTGGCGCTACAGCTTCTGCTGTTAAGGAAGCCTTTAAAATTATTACCTCAGACCCACGAGTAAGAATTACAGACTAACTTCTAAACTTCTAGCTTTTTTCGTTTTTACTACGTATAGAGATTTAATTTTAATTTGTCTGATAAGATCTATAATGCATGTTGCTTTTGACGTGACAGGTTGATGCTCTCCTAGTTAACATATTTGGTGGAATCATGAGATGTGATGTTATCGCTGAAGGTATTATTGCAGCAACCAAAGAACTCGATCTTCGAATTCCAGTTGTAGTTAGACTGCAGGTATGTACAAATTTATCGAAAAGAACATCAATTTTACAATCTTAGAGTAAATCTTAAAAAATCTTTTGATATTTTAATTTTTATAAACAAATCATTGAAGTTTCTTTACATTTTATAGGCCTCGGATATTAGGACTTTTTCGACTATTTTCAAATAATGCGATTATTTTTTTTTTTAAATTGCGACTTTTTCGACTTTTCTTTCAAATTTTTAGTAGAAAATGCAACTGCTTTCGATTTTTATTAGTATAAAAAGTATAATAAACAAATAATTGAAGTTTATTTTTGAATAAGTTTTTCAATTAAATTTTTAAAATATACAATTAAAAAGATTTTGAATAATTGAAAATCTGTCAAATTTAATTCAAACTAAATCATCTATTCAAGTATTTAATTACAATTTTTCAAAAATTAACTTTTAAAGAATTTTATTGGAACATTTTGGAAATATTATTAAATTCTCAACAATTTTAATGAATACACTTCAAGTGTAAATTCAATAAAAATTAGAATTAATGATAAATAGGTTTTAAAAATAATATTAAAATAGTTTTGAAAAAAAATAATTCTCTTAATTATTACGTTCTAATTATTTTTAAATTCTATTATTTTTAATATTTTAAATATTTTCTAAAATTCAAGTTCACAGACAAAATAATAAAATTAAAATTTATCAGAATTATTTTCAACATTTTGGATAAAATAATCATATATTCAAAATTTTTAATTTAAATCCTTTAAAAAAAAATTTTTTCCAAATAAAAAAATTCTATTCTTTTGAAAAATTACATTACAATATTTATAGAAAACTAAGACGAAGAATTGATTTATCATAATTTTTTAAAATTCAACTACCATCGAATAAAGTAAATTAAATTTTAAAAAAAATTTCAGAAATCATTTATAATTAAAATTCTTGTAAAAATTTGATTAACTTTTTTTACATTTTTAAAAAACTAAATTATTTTTTAAAGAATATGTCAAATTTTGAATTACTTATTGTTTAAAGGTTTTACTAAATTGTTTTTAAAATATTAAAAATCAAATTATTTAAATTATTTTTACAAGGATTTTACCAAATTTCAATTTTTTGGACATTTTTTAATTGTTTGAAAAAATTATTTAAAAATATTTTTAAAAAACTCAATTATTTTAAAAAGAATATGTCAAATTTTGAATTACTTATTGTTTAAAGGTTTTACTAAATTATTTTAAAATTTAAAAAAAATTAAATTAAATTATAAATTATTTTAAAATATTTTTAATTACTTTTTAAAATGATTTTACCAAATTTCAATTTTTTGGACATTTTTTTAATAGTATTTAATTTTAAAACTTTGTGTATTTGAAAAAATTATTTAGAAATATTTTTAAATAGTTAATTTTACGAATTTCTTTGTTAAAATTTTAGAAAATATTCTACCTTAATTAATATTATTGAAAAGAAAAATTGACGGATTAAATTGTAGTAAAAAATTAGAATTTGTATTTGTATAATTAAATTTTCGAAGAAATTGCTAAAACTGATTAAAAATTCATAAAGATAATAGTAATTTAGAGATGAAGTTTAGTTCAAAATTGTAGAAAATTTAATTTTTCGAAGGGTTAGAGTTTTATTTTTTAGAAATTATTGTTGAAATTTGTTAAATTCTATTTCTTTGTGAATAAAGAAATAAGAAGTATTTAGAAAAATTTTACAAGTTTGACTAATTTGAATTTTTCTGACAACACTGAATTAAATAAACGACTTTTTTTTCTATTTTCAATCAACAAGAGTGTCTTTTTTTTTGCTCTTTAAAGTCGATCCGAGGCCTGATTTACAAAAAAAAATTCTTTTCTTGAATTTTATTTAAATTTTTCGAAAATAATCAAGGGAAGTAAAGCTTAACGAACGCAATTATAATTTTATTTAAGAATTTTAAAAATTAGTCCCTCTTAAAATTTTCAATCAATTAGAAATCTCTTAAATTTTCACAAATTTAAATTTCTAAATTTTCAAGTAAATAATGTTTATTTATTTTTCGATGAAATTAATTTTTGAATTACTTATTAAGTAAATAATTAATTATTACTGCTTATTATTGGGAAAAATTTGAATAAAATTCCACGCAAGAATAGAATTATTTTCTTAAATAATTCTTTGGATGAATTCAATTACTCAAGGCAGTGAACTTGAACTTTTTTCTTTTTGAAAATCTAACAAATTTGTGAGTGGTAAAATTTATCTTATTAAAAAAAAAAACAACTTACCATTTAACAGGGAACAAATGTCGACGAAGCCAAAGCTCTCATAGCGAATGCCGGACTGAAAATCGTCCCAGTTGACGACCTCGATGAGGCTGCAAGAGTGGCTGTCAAATTGTCAACCATCGTGAAAATAGCCGCTTCCGCAAAAGTTGGTGTCAATTTTGAATTACATTCAATTTCATAAATCTAGGATCAATTATATAATAAATGATTTACATTTTAACTGCGCGTTTTAAAAAAAACAAAAGAAACCCACGGAATTTGACAATTAATCTGTGCGAAATTGTATCGTGCAATTGAAAAAAGAAAACAATGTTCATGTTACATTATTTGTTTTCGTGCCAGAAGTTTGCATGATACATTTTTTTTTTTTTGATAAATTTTTTCGCTATGGCTAAAAGCTTTTCGTCAAATGCAAATATTCGTGTAATACTATAAAATACCTGTAATATACATGAACTTAAAAATCGTTCATTAGCTAATTGTGTAAGTGATCTGCAGCAATAAGAATTTTATGCACATTATATTGATAATTCGTTTTTCTATCAATATATTGTTTACTTTTAGCATAGAAACAAAGTAGTTTTCAGTATTAAACATTAAAATTACTTTCGGCGTCCCTTTGTCAATGTTGCGGACATGAATCGTATTCAAAGAAGCGAAAATATGTTTTAACTTTTCGTCTCGAAATTAAATGTCTGTTTTGTTAAAAAAAAATTTTCTCTAAATTATTAGTTTGCTCTTCGAAATTTATATCTCTTGTATTATATTGAGACGTACATAAATTATTTTATATATTTTTACTTCGTTTTTATTTGTTTTCGTTCTTTTTTTTGTCTGCTGTTTGTTTATTTTGTGAGCAGAAAGTAAAGAACTTGTAAGCAGAGAAGAGAAATATGTGGATTTATTTCAAAATTTGAATTTGCAAATAGGACATTTCTGCAATATTTTTGACCTATGTAATACTTGCTTTGGTCAATTCTTTGCATATACTAAAATTAATACTTTTAAGATTATTTAATTACAATTTACGGTTCAAGTTTTAACAGCATGTGATTTCATTTTCGAACAATCACACGCTGTTAAATCTTTAATTCGTGTTATATTACGATCGTATTAATTATTAAAATAATAAACTGTGTCCTTGAATGAATTCAACTTTCGCATTCTTACCCACTTGAATTATCTTGCGGAAATGTTGAAAGTGTTTACGAAAAATTATTTTCTACTGATCCAAATTCATTGATGAGATCGAAAAATAATTCGGAAAGAGTCCGTAAATATTTTCAAAAAGATAATCAGAGGTGAAGGAATTTAAATTTATTTCAAGATCATTTACTCAACTTTGACACTAGACTGTTAACTTTACATGGAAAAAATTCTTATCAAGTTTTTGTGACAATTTTTTGATTAATTTTTCCATGTTAAGGAATAAGTTGAAATAATTCTTTACAGACTGTTTGTTATTAATGAATCAGACTATTTAACAAGAGATATTTCTAAACATTCATATTTTACTGAAGTTAAAAATATTATTTTTTTCTCTAAATAATCTGTAAACGAAATTTTAAATTAATTCTACTTTTAAAGTTGCATAATGATTTGTAAGTTTGTTTTTTTTCCAAAAGTGATTTGTTATTATTTTAGTGAATTTTCTGGAAATTTAACACGTATTTCATCAGTATATAAAAATTATTAGTCCTAGTATTTATTTTAATCGTTCTTCAAATATTAAACTTACAAAACATTCAAGAAACCTCTATTTTGTTTATTAAAAAATATTTATTTAGTATATAATTTATTTATTAATTTGTAAAGGAAACCAAATAATAAATATTTTATGTTTTTGAACCATGCGAGAATAGTTTTTTAATTAAAAAAAAAAAGTGTACAAACGACGAATTTTTAGGATATGAAGTTGAAAGGCCACATTGAACTTTGTAATTTCCAGGGCTCGAACTAGGTCCGTAAATTCCGTAAAAGTCCGCTTTAAAAAAAAAAAGGTCCGTAAAGTTCGTAATTCTATTGAAAAAGATCCGTAAAGTACGTAAATTATACGATATAATTTGGATAATTTTAGAGAAATTACAAATTATTGAAGGAATTCAATTATTTTCAAAAGTAATAAAATTCTTCGCAGAAATTCAATTATGTTCAAAAAAAATTTTTAATTCTCGTCAACATATCAATTATCTTTAAAAATAATTAAATTCTTCTCTAAAATTGAATTATTTTCAAAAAATTAAATAAATTTCTTGGGAAAATTTCAATTATTTTCAAAAAATTTCCCTTATTTAATTATTTTTAATATCTATTTCAATAAATTTTTGCAAAAGAATTCAAATTATTTGAAAATTGATTGATACAATTCTTTAAAAGAATTCAATTTTAAGAAACATATATAATTATTCAATAAATTGTTTTTTTGTATTTAAATAATGAAATTCTCGTAGAATTTTCTCATAAAAATTGATTTAAAAATGGATTTTAGTTAAAATTTTAGATTATAATTGAATATTAAAAGTATTAGAGCGTAAAGTTTTAGAAATAATTAAATTTTGAAAAGGTTTTAGATTCGAATCTTTGAAAATTGGAATTTTTCATATTTTTAACTAAGTAACAATTCTGTGGAATTAATTTTTTGGGGAAATTTTAATTGTGAATTTTTTTTTATATTATTTGAAGTTTTTATTTTCTAATACAAATTTAATTGAAGAATTTAGAAATAAATGTAAAATCGAATATTGTAAAGAAATGGATTTGAAAATTATCAAAGAACTTTTTTGAAAATTATTAAAAATAATCGATTTTAAGAAGAATTTTAGTTAAAACTTCTTGAAAATAATAATTGAATTGATAATGATTCTATCACTCTTTTCTTAATTATTATAAAACATGAAGTCGAAGACTCGAAGTTATCGATATCTTCATGTTTTTTAGTTATGAAAAAATCTAATTTATAGTTTTAAGTAAAATATTCTCTTATATATTTTTGTCAGTAAATGTTCCGTAATTTTTCATTTTTGGTCCGTAAAATCCGTATTTTTAAATACTTTCACTGGTTCGAGCCCTGAATTTCTTATAACAAAAAAAGAAACAGTAGAGTATAGTTTGGATGTTTTATAATCTCAACGAATCTCAACCTATAATTGAGCTTCAAAAAAATTTTTGTTTCATTGAAGATCATTTGGCATCGATAACATTTTTTTACCTTCTGAAGTAGAAAAATCAAACCATTTGTTCTATAACTCAGTTTCAATATCCTAAATGAATGGAAATGGAACCAAAAGAGACAGTTTTCCTCCAGTGGCTTTTCTATTTGTGCTTTACATTTGAAACCCTGTTTTTAATCTATTCAAGTACTGAAGACGACAATCCATTTCATCGGCTGGTCTGTTGTACGGAAGCCACACTGGTTCTCCAATAAAATAGCGTTTGGCGTGGATAAAATTCTGAAATAGAGTCATTCCATTATATTTCGACTAAAGTCGTTGCGGCCTATTTTTAAAAAAATCTCATAATTTGTAAAAATGATGTTTAATATCCGTAGATTTTATTTTTGAGAATTATTTTATAAAATTTTTTGATTTAAACATAGAATTTGAATTTTTAAGTTGAGTTGCACAGAAAAAAGGTTAGATTGACAGTTATGAAAATTTAATAAAGAAGCATGGAAATAATTTAGATCATACAAATTTCTTGATTGATATTTGTTAAAAATGAGCTAATTTACTTGTATAAATAGATTATTATGTAAACAAACCCAAATTAGTAGATAAAAATTGATTTCAAAACTTAACTATAAAATGTCAAAAGTCACTACATTTTATTTACACTTTTCTAAAAAGTATATAAATATTTAAAAATTTATTACTATTTAATGTAAAGTATTTTTAATGTACTTTTATAATATGTGCTAACTTTTTAATTTTATAATATAGAAATATAAAAAATTTTACCTTTAATATTGAGTGTTTCATGATTTTCAGTGATTTTAATCACTTATTTCTTCTCAGGCGGTTAATCAAAAAATCCAATTTTTGTCTTAATATTTAAGTTTGGCCTTCTTTTTCATTCTATTAAATTTTCGTGATGGAGAACGAACTATTTTTCAGTTTAAATTTAGTTTAAAAAATCTGCTGAAAAAACGCATTTTTTTGGTTAAAATGCAAGTATTTTTATAACACTGAAGTTGGCTATCTTAATAGTCTTGCAAAAATCTACTTGTATTTAACCAAAAAAATGCGTTTTTTCAGCAGATTTTTTAAACTAAATTTAAACTGAAAAATAGTTCGTTCTCCATCACGAAAATTTAATAGAATGAAAAAGAAGGCCAAACTTAAATATTAAGACAAAAATTGGATTTTTTGATTAACCGCCTGAGAAGAAATAAGTGATTAAAATCACTGAAAATCATGAAACACTCAATATTAAAGGTAAAATTTTTTATATTTCTATATTATAAAATTAAAAAGTTAGCACATATTATAAAAGTACATTAAAAATACTTTACATTAAATAGTAATAAATTTTTAAATATTTATATACTTTTTAGAAAAGTGTAAATAAAATGTAGTGACTTTTGACATTTTATAGTTAAGTTTTGAAATCAATTTTTATCTACTAATTTGGGTTTGTTTACATAATAATCTATTTATACAAGTAAATTAGCTCATTTTTAACAAATATCAATCAAGAAATTTGTATGATCTAAATTATTTCCATGCTTCTTTATTAAATTTTCATAACTGTCAATCTAACCTTTTTTCTGTGCAACTCAACTTAAAAATTCAAATTCTATGTTTAAATCAAAAAATTTTATAAAATAATTCTCAAAAATAAAATCTACGGATATTAAACATCATTTTTACAAATTATGAGATTTTTTTAAAAATAGGCCGCAACGACTTTAGTCGAAATATAATGGACTGACCCAATATCATTTTTTTTATACTCATTTAGCAAACTTTAGAGAGCAAATTGTACTTTAATGACTTAAGAAATTTTAATTTTTGGTTTATTATTATTATGGTTTGTGTATTATTAACAAGTAATCGTTTTTAGAAAACGTTACCTTCACGTCCAGGGTGAATCTGTGATATATTCCACTTGGAATTATAATTAAATCTCCTTCCGTCACTTGAATTCGAATCCATTGGTCGTCTTTGTCTCTAACGTCGAAATAGCCTGACCCGCTTAAAACCAGACGAATCTCCTCGTCTGTATGAAGATGCTCTTTATAAAACTGTTTAAGCTGTAAAACAAGGTACATTCGTCGCAAATTGTTGATAAAATAATCTTTTTTAAATGATATATAATTACCTTTTCTTCATAGTTTTGTAAGCATTCTTTGGAACATGTTATTTCATCCTCATAGGTGTAATTGCGCGTTTTCTTTAAATTTTGCAACACAGAATCAGTTAAATGGCTCTGGGCATCAATCTAAAAAAGTAAGTTTTAAATGTTTACTTTCTATTAGTGATTTTCTAATTTAAGTTTGCTTAAATTCTTCCAGGTAAGTGATAATTTTAAGAAACTGCTTCTTCCTCCTACGACAATACTTAAAAAATAAAATATTGTGTAAGATATTTAGGACAAAATAAAATATTGAAAGTCATCCGCCATTGAAAAATTTTTCAAAACTGACTTCAAATTTAAATTTAGCAACTTCAGAAACCTTCCTCATTATTGAATAACGTCAGTTATTTTTTTTAAAGGAAAAACTGCGAAGAATAATCGATTTTTGATTAATTTACTGTCAATTATAAATTGCGAACAATTTTGATTTGTAATGACATTAGAATAAGAATTTTATAACTTGAAACTTCTGCATTAATTCAACTTTGTAGTATTAAGAATTTAGAATCTAATTTCCAAATTTCTAAAATATATTTTAGTCAAGCCATAAAATATAAGCTCAATATTCTGTAGGTTTATGATTTTTAAAAATTTGAAATCGGAAGAATAATCATAATTTCTGTTGTTTGATCATGATTTCTGATTATTCTTTTAGTATATGACTAAAATTTGCGACTGTATAGTGTAATGTAAAATCCAACCTTAAAGTATTCAACTCCTGTCAATTCTAAAAGCTGTTGAGTACTTAAAAAATGCTTTGGTGACTTGTGATGATCTAGCCTTTGATCAGCATCAGATTCATCCATGTACCAAACATTGACCATTGTTGCTAATTTTTTGATTGAAATTTTTTAATACAATAATTAAATTTTCAACAAACGTGGACAGTATACACAATATGTGTATGAGACTTGATTTTAATTATTTGCTGCGCAGATTTTAATTTTCTTCAAGTTATATCCGAGGTATTTATTAAGTGTTATCGAGATCACGTGACGGCACGATATCACTTTACAAATATGTTATATTATATTTCTAATCGAACAGCACTTTCTGTCCACAATATTCGCGGAGAGAATTTATATTATATCGCCTATAAATATGTATGCATACAATTGACGAGATAAGAAGCAAATGTGCGTTTTATATGACTTATTCTCTTCTTTTCATAAAGGTGAGTTCATTCAGAATTAATCTCATTGTAAAGAAGAAGTGGAATGGTTTGAAAATTCCAACACTGTTCTTATATGTACAAAATTTTATTTAAAAATATAAATATACAAATTTTCTGATATTTATGTTTTAAATATATGTAAAATAAAATCTTCAACACTCGGTAATGTCTTGTTTCAAAATGTACTCGGATGCATACCCAGCTTTAGGGGTACAAGATCTTTTACAAGTGAATATTGCTAAAATTCCCCAGTCAAGACTTGTTGAAGAATCCTCGCATTTTAGATGGTGTAACATTTGTGGCATTATCTGAAATAAACAACTCTATTTGTTCTACTTTGTCTTATAATGTAAAATAATAAAAGAAAAAGAAAAATTGATATCAGGGTGTCTACTATATTTTTGTTCAATAAAATTCCCGGTTTTTTCCGGTTATGTTCTCAATTATTCCCGGTTTTTTTCTCATCAAATTTTAAATTTATATTTGATTTATAAATTAATGAAAAAATTTATATTAATATAAAAAATTGATAAATTAATGAAAAAATCTTTAAATTTTTCGAAAATGTTTTTTTAAATAATTTTAATTGATAATTTGGAAAATAATTGAATTAAACAAAGCATTTTCTCAATTTTTTGAAAATAAACTTGTCTCTATAATTATAATTGAAAATTTGATTTTCCAATTCTATTACATTTATAATAATTGAATTTCTGCAAAGAATTTTACTTTTTATAAAAGTAATTCAATTCTTCCAAACTATTCCTGTTATTTATTAAAACAATTTAATTCTTGTGATGAATTTTATTAAAATTTTTGAAAATAATGAAACAGTAATAATTAAATATTTAATAAGTAATAAACATTTGTTTGTTCAAGAAATATAAATATAATTTATTTAAACATTCAGAAATTTGAAATTATAAAAATTTAAGGGAAGTTCAATAATTATAATTATGTATTGAATAGAATAATATAATTTTTATAAGCAAAAATTTCATTTAAAACTGTAAGAGGGACTTTAAATTTAAAAAATAAAATTATAATTACGGCCACTAACATTATTTTCGAAAAATTTAAATAAAATTCAAGAAAAGAATTAATTTTTTAAAAAATGCGAAGAAATTTCAATTACTTGAAAAATTTTCAATTATTTCCGTTTAAAAATTCAATTATCTTGAAACAATATAATTGAAAAATTACAAATCTTATTTTTCAGATTTAAAAAAAAATTTGCGAAAGTTCAATTTTATTAAATAAATACAAGTATGTTTATTTTTTAAAATTAACTAATAAAAATTTGAATTATTAATCTTCGCCGTTAGAAATATGAATACATTAGAATAAGACTCTTTATAAAATTCAATTATTTATCAGTGTTTAAATTAAAATACTTTAAAAATTCTATTTGTTAAAAAGTTTCTAATGAAATTCTTTAACAATTTTAATTACATATTTTCAGTGGAATTTAAAAATATTTCTATTAACTCTATAATGTTTTTAAATTTGTTTACATATGTTTGAATTAGTGCTTGATTTTTACTATCAAATTAATTATTTTTAACTAATTCAAATTTAGAGAACAGTATAAATATCTATAGAAATTGGAATAAAAAGTGATTTTTTAAAAACTAATTAAAGTAATAAAACTTTTTTTAATTTTGGTGAAAAAATTCCCGGTTTGGAATTTTTTTTCCTTTCTCATGGATTACTTGTGACTGGAAAAAATAGTAAATTGATTTTAATGTAAACTGCTCTGAAATTAACAGACCTGAAATTCAAACTGCCTGTCTCCTTTACATTCCTCACATTTCGGAATATTTTGAGCGTGATTCAATGACGAAATATATAAAGGAGAACCCCCTCTATCGTACCTAGGAAGAATGTAAGATTTTTATATATTATTCTTTTGTCAATAATACAAGGAAACGTTAAAATATCCTTTGGAACATAAACATAATCATAGGCTTAAAATTTAATGTTCAGTTTGAATAAAATAAAACTATTTTTTATTAATTGCATAAATCGTATATTGTTAAAAAAAACTCGAAGCATGTAACGTAACAGTTTTTTTCTTTCATCCAAAACTGTTAAATAACAAGGAATTCATAAATTTCTATAATTGCAACTTAAAGTATATATTTTTATAATAATAATAATATTTTTAATATTGCTTAGGAATATAAAAGTTTTTGAATTTATTATTTAAAAGTTATGAACATTTTAAAAAGTCAGTTACGTTACATAACTGTCGTAGTTTTCGTTAAACTGAATCCACAAATTTTTAAGCATTGTTCGAAACAATAATCAAATGGTACCGAAATATCACTGAATTTTAAATAATTCTTCCCTGAGAAAAATAATCTTAAAAAAGTAAGTACAGTGACAAAACCTTACCTTATAACCTGATCTGGATTACTTTGAATTCGATTTTTAAATTTCAGAAATAATGTATCTTCCTTATTGTTAGCAAACCTCATTAAATCTAAATCTACGTCATCTGTATTCTGTAAACTTCCTACTAGTTTGTCATGTATACTTTTTTTTAGACAAGTTTCTTCACTGTTAGAAACTGTTTCATTTTCTTCTTTTTCACTATCATTATCATCATCATTATCATCACCATCATTGTTTTCTTCTTCTTCTTCCATAACAAGTTCAAATTGAGGAAATACAATATCTGTCGATGTAATTTTCTCATCAGAACCACAATATTTCTTGTGAACGCTTTTCCAGTCAATTATTTGATGAGCTCGACAGCAATAGTTTGTTTTCTTGCATTTCGCGCAGTGACTATTTGCAACAATTCCACAAACCTGACAAGTTTTTCGCCATTTTTCAATTTCTAAAAATGCAATAATTTATTTATAATTGTGTTATACACTGGAAAAAAATTTATTTGATTCAAATAACCGATTATTGTCAAATAAATATTTACTTAAATCAAATAAACTGTATTTTGAATCAAATATTTCTGTATTTGAATTAAATATTTCCCACTACTTACGAATATCATTTCTCCAATTTTCATTTTCTTCTGGAGGTGTAGGAGGATAATATTCATTAATCCTTTGTAGTTGTGAGCGGAAAACTTTTAAATTTCCACTCTGATTGGCTTTACAACAATTTTGATCTCGGCAGATGAAAATAAATAACGTTCT
This sequence comes from Leptopilina myrica (nomen nudum), assembly GCA_032872475.1. Classification (NCBI taxonomy): domain Eukaryota; kingdom Metazoa; phylum Arthropoda; class Insecta; order Hymenoptera; family Figitidae; genus Leptopilina; species Leptopilina myrica (nomen nudum). The sequence goes on along the minus strand of CM065458.1, from coordinate 62,859,450 downwards.
ATGGAAAGCTTCTTCTTCAGTATAGGGAGCGTAGATCTGACATAAAAAAATGCAGGGACTTTTACAATAATCACATGCAATTTGACTGAATTCTGGTAAATTTTTTAAATCCAACCACGCAGGTTTACCTCCTATTTTGCTTGGAAAAAATCTACTTTCCACCTCCCACGGTTCACAACTTTCAACAAAGCCAATGTCAACTTTTCCCATACTTTTCAATCTGAAAAAAGAAAATTTTTTAAATGTTTTTTCAATTCAATTATTTAAAAAAAATCTACTAAAATTATACACAAACCTTTAATTATTTTCAAAAAATAATAACAATTTTACAGGAATTTCATTATTTACAAATTTTTTTTATAAATTTCTTCGCAAAATTCAATTATTTTCATAAATAATAAAATTTTTACAGGTATTTAATTTTTTTTGGCAAATAATAAAATTCTTATTAGGAATTCAATTATTTTGATCAATAATGAAGCTAATTGCAGAATTTCAATTATTTTTAATACAATTTTAATCGAATTCCTCGAGAAATGTAATTATTCTTACAAATTTTATTAAAATTTATCAAAGAAATTTAATTATTTTAATATCCTTTGCTACAATTTATTTATTTTCATTATTTTAGTTCTTTTATTTTGTATTTAAAAAATTAAAGAACTTCATTTGCCCAAATTATGCGTTTTTACAACTTTATGCATAAAATCATAATTTTATCAAAATTTGTACAGAATAAAAAAATTAAAATTATTTCTATGTACAAAAAATTGAAATTTTGATAAAATCTTTTCAAAATAATCATGATTTTGAAGAATTAAAAAAATTAATCAAATTTAAATTAAGAATTTTAATCGTTTTGTAATTTGTACGAAGGTAACACATTGAATCTTAAAAAATGATAATAAAACAATTCGAAGAAATAGTATTTTATAAATATTGTAATGTAATTTTTTGAAAATAATGAATTTAAAAAAAAAACTAAAATAACATTTTAAAAATTACTTTATTTACTATTTCAATATAATTTTTACAAACCAATTTTTATTAAATTTATACTTGAAAATTCTTCATTCAAATTTTTAATAATTCAATTAATTTCAAATTTTAATATTAAAGGTCTTTAAAAGTTAATTTTAAAAAATTGTAATAAAATACTTGAAAATTCTCCATTCAAATTTTTGATAATTCAATTAATTTCGAATTTTAATATATTAAAGGTCTTTAGAAGTTAATTTTTTAAAAATTGTAATAAAATACTTGAAAAAGAATGATTTATTTTCAATTAAACTTTACAAAATTTCAATTATTCAAATTTTTTGTCATATACAAATATTTCCACTATATTTAAAGTATAGAAAGAATTTATTTACGAAATGAATAAACGTAAATAGAAAATTTCTCATAACTTTTGCCTATCGTTTTACACCTGATGAAAATTAAAATTTTCTTCCATCCTGCTCGAGACCTAATTATATTTTTAGTTAATCTTAAAAAGACTATCAATAAGATTCCAATATTAAAAAAATCAAAGTTGGCAGGATGAAAAATAACATTTTAATTTTAATCACCCGTATACATTTTGGGATTTTATTACAATGTTTTTGCGGTGAATTCGATTCATTAAAACAGATGTTTGAACATTTTTTATAAAAAGAAAGTGGTCTACTCATGGAGTCAGTTCACTTATGGAAACAATTCCCTATCTTCTTTTAACATTAAAAATTTAGTTCTTCTTCTTCTTCTAATTAAAAATTTAGTTAAAATGAAAATTTTTTTGACAATTAAACCTTACTGATTGTTATTTCAATACTTACTTCTTTATGTTCTTTTCACGCTTTCCGAATACTTTTCTTTCTTAATATTTATTATTATTATTTTTATTATTATTATTATTAAATATATTTTTTTACAAAAACAATGCTTCTTGAAAATGTTGGAAACAATTTTGAATTCACCCACTAATATTATTCTTAACAATATTTGGAGGTTATACTGCAATGCTGCCTGGTAAGGGTGCATTCACAAATGCAAAGGTGAAGTTGGAAAAAAACATTAAACAGAAAAATGGAATCAATTATATCCTCAGTAACAAAGATCTATTTGTCTTTCTTTTTTTATCTCATTTTTTTGTAAAACTAAATTAATAACATTCTGTTTTGACAAGTTCGCGGCTTCTTCTCGGCCATAAGATGAATCACATTTCGGATGTTCTACTGTAGTTCTCTGTTGAAGCCACGTATTCGACATTCGAACCCTCATCTCATCTATTCCTGCAATCTATGGTTGACTTACTATAGCAATGTTTACATGTCATTCTCAACATTCATGTAATTTATAAATATTTAGATTCTAGAAATTTATGCAATGCCAGAAATGTCTAAAAACAGTAATGTAGACCTTAAATCAAAACTTGACACTGCCGTGGAGTTGGAGAGTCAATTTATTCTTCGATTGCCAGAGGTAATGAATTTACTTGCAAGTTTTTGAACTTTCAGTTTTTGTCAAGACGTACTTACAAGTTTTTTTTTTTTTTCTTAAATTACATTTTAAAAGTGGTGCTAAGTTTATAACTATGTTCGTGTTATTAATGTCCTTCAACCCTGATACTTATGTTCGAAATTGTGTTGTAAGGTTATGTCGTATTCAAAAAATACTCAATTTTTGTACGTTTCCTGACCTGAGGAATTTTCTTTTCTATTCTTATTTTGTCTACCTGCTTGATATTCAACTTCTTATATTTTAGGAGCCGGCAAAGGTCTTAAGAGAAACTTTACAAAATGGTTTATCTTTAAAAGATAGATTAGGTATCAAGTTGGAACAAGATGTGCGCTATGGAGAAGTCAGACTCGATCATTGGCTACTTCATGCAAAGGTATTTATGTTCACAGTTTATTCTTTATGTTTTTTTTTCCTTCTTTTTTTACATTTACAAACCTGTTTGCTATTTCAACATTTCCGAATAGGAATAAACTACATTAAGGTCATGTTATTCAGTGTGAAATTTTTCTATAGTAAAGTATATGGGGCACGTTACCACTAAATAACATAACCTTAAAAAGTAAATTTTCAACATAATTTATAATTAGGTAAAATTTTAAAATAAGTGTAAGAGAGATTTTATTTTCGAATCCTTTATTCCAAACGGTTTAGTTCAAGTAGGAAATAAATTATTTTACATTTAATTCTTTTTCTTTTCAATTAGTTTCGATTTGTTTCTGAGTTTCCAATTGATAACTATTTGAATAATTTTCATTGCAATATAGAGAAAAGAAATGAGTAAAAGTAGCAAAAATCCATAAACATCTAAAAGTTCCTTTTGCATCCAGTGCAAATTAATAGCCGGAGATCTTAAAATTCCTCCATATCTCAGGACATATTCGATCCAGTAAATTGTCGTCTCCTCTGGATTCGTAGGACGATCTTTGAAAATTTTCGAAGCAATTTGCGCAGCTTCTCTATAAAATTGAGAATATTTTTTATTTCAACATAATTAAAAAAAAAATTTCAACAATTTTTAACATTCCATTAATATCTCAGAGATTCTTGTTTTCTGATCTTCTCTTTTTGTTTAAAATTATTAATGGCTTCATTAATTGTCCTAAACTCTTATGTTCTTTTAATTTCTACGTACCTCGATGTTCACTCAGAAATGCTCCATTATTCAAATTACAGTTTATAAGATCTAATTATTTGTATAATTCTGTGATACATAAACTGAGCCGTGAAGCAAATGAATTTCATAACGAAATTAACTTATATGGTGTGAATCTTGCATGTTTTATAAGAGAGTTGCGCAGTCTGATTTACGACACGAATAATAATATTGTTAATGCGGCCAATTAATCGTGTTAAATTGAATTTTGTTTTATCTTCAGTACTTTGTACGAATGGGCTCTGCCTAAACTTTGCCCGTTTATATATATAAATAAATAAAATAAATGGCAATATTTCCCTTTAATAATGTCAAAATTACAACCTTTTCGATTTACTAGCAATTTCATGTTTTGGAAATGTATTTAGACAAAAAAAAATAAGGTTAGATTGAGTTTCCGAATTCTGATTGGTTGGAAATATTACGCACCAATAGGAAATTGTTTGGCGCCAAATTTAACAACTTTTGTCAATATAGTTTATAATAACGTAAATTGGATCAATTTGATAAATTAAAATAGTAAAAAATATTACCTGTACGATGAATTATTTAAAATTTCCGTCAGTGCATCAAGGAGAATTGTTTCCGTAATGTTTTTCAGATTCAATTTAATTCCCATATTTTTGCCCATCAGTTTATCGAAATTTATAAACTGATCGATAGCTATTGGAATTCCAATAACGGGAACACCGAAATATGTAGTTTCGAGTGAACTCAAGAGACCGCAGTGTGTTATGAAAACTTTGGTATTCTCATGTCCTGAGAAAAAAAATACTTTAGATTAAAAATAAATTCAAGGTAAATGCAAAGGCAAAATAGTAAAACAGTACTTAAAACAGGAATTTGTGGTACCCAGGGAAGAGTTTTAACATTTTCGGGAATACCAGGAGGAAGATTCTCTTCGTATTTGACTCGAATTAAAAATCTAATTGGTTTCAGTTTCCTCATGACTGAATAAAATGCATGAATTGTTTCATTTGCCAATGAGTCGATGCGAAATATTGTTCCAAGTGAAAAGTAAATGACACCGTGATCACTCTTGTCCATCCACTTTTGCATTTCCTTAAAATTGTAATAATATTTTTTTTTCCATTGGTTGGTAATACTTATTTCGAAATTTTACCAGCCAATAAAAACACAAGACTATTTCGTCTACCCAACCCTGTACATTATTTCTAACCTCTCTTTCTCTTTTTCTCTGTCATTCCATTTTTACAAAAAAAAAAATGCGGTAATAAAAAATTATCTTACAGGCGTCAGCTTTGATTCGTCTTGTAAAATGTGTAGCCCACCAACTTCCACTACAGCTGGTATTGAGTTTCTAATTCCATTAAAACTGTAGTGTGTGTTAGTTAGTGTCAAAACTGGACTTTGTGACAATTCGCCAACAGTCGGTAAATCTGGACTTATATATTTCCTTATAAGTTCCGTTTGTATTTTCTCCGTGTTGTAATAAAATTGATACTGTCCGGTTAGCTTTTCTATGGTGTTTTGCAAACGATCCCAGAAAGTGTTAATTTCTAATAATGAAGACAGTGTATGTGGATGAGTTGCCGTTGGTGATGGATATCCAATTGCATCTTCCACCCAGGAATACAGATTTTGAGCCGACAGAGTTACTAATGGAATATTTAAAAAATGCGCCAAACCCATAAAACAATTCACTGCCATCGCCTGAAATTATTCAAATATTTTTAATATCTCGAAAAAAGATAAGAATATATGTGACGCGATCTGAAGAAAGGGACCTTGAAGGTTATGTTTGCGCTACTTGAGAAAATTTCTTTTTTTCTTATTGCAAATTTAAATCAGTGTTCATTAAATATTTCAGTTTCTTAATTTGATAAAAGGTTTATTTTTAATTGTTTGAATTTTGAAATAAATTTTCATTTTTTGTTTATATAATGAAGACTTGAAGATTAATAATTGATTCTCCTGTATTTTTACTCAACAAAAAATAAAGAACATAACCTAAAATTCTTTGCATCGGAATTTGGAGCTTGACACAAATATTCTTGTATAGTTGTAGGAATAAATTCTCTCTCATTCACAAATAACTATATACCTCAGTAATTAAAAGATCGTAATCGGCCTTTATCTTCAATTTTTTTATGACATCTTGCATTTTCTCGTGTGCAAGTAATTCACAAACGGAATTTCCCAGCTCGTGAGATAGAAATTCAATTGGACCCTTGGTGTAATTTGTTGCTAAGAATTCAAATGTCACGTCAGATATAATGAATGGTACAATTTCCAACATATTGTAAATAACTGTATAATTTTCCGGTGGATTTTCCACTTCATTGACAACAATAACGTCCACCTGATGTCCATGTTTTGCCAATGCTTTCGTTACCGATTGACAAAAAATACCGTGACTCTTTACGGGTACCGGGAAAATGCCTAAAATTTTATATCCACTTACACCACTTTCTTTTGTTGAATACAATAACAAAAGTATTGAAAATTTTGATAAAATGTTCATTTTGTTTTAAATATTCGCTTTTTGTTTTCGACGTTCAATACTCTTATATAAGTATAATTTTGCTGTTTCATTTTTAAGTTGGTATTATTTTTCTTTTTTAAATTAGTATAATATAATCACTAGACGAGTATTTTCTGTAGAAGCATTTTTTTATCTAGTTAATTTTTTCATAAACAGGTTTTATCTCCTACACTTTTTTTCTCTTTTAATAAAAATGTAAACATGTAGTGTAAATTGTTCGAGTTATTTATTGCGATGTTTTTTTTGTCTAATTAACGCTTTTTTTAAAATTCATTTTTAAAGATGTTCAATGATACAGGGCTCGAACTAGGTCCGTAAATCCCGTAAAAGTCCGTAACTTTGCTTGAAGTCCGTAAAAGTCCGTTTTTTTGAAAAAAGGTCCGTAAAGTCCGTAATTCGGTTGAAAATGATCCGTAAAGTATACGTAAATTATACGATATAATTTGGATAATTTTAGAGAAATTACAAATTATTGAAGGAATTCAATTATTTTCAAAAGTAATAAAATTCTTCGCAAAAATTCAATTATGTTCAAAAAATTTTTTAAATTCTCGTCAACATTTCAATTATCTTTAGAAATAATTAAATTCTTCTTCGAAATATATCAATTATTTTCAAAATTTTAATAAAATACTTGAAAAATTTTTAATTATTTTCAAAATTTTTCCTCAATTCAATGATTTTTAATTTATACTATTCTAATAAAATTTTCCAAAATAATTTAATTATTTTTAAAAAAAATCTACTAAAATTCTACACAAACCTTTAATTATTTTCAAAAAATAATAACAATTTTACAGGAATTTCATTATCTACAATTTTTTTTTATAAATTTCTTCGCAATATTAAATTATTTTCATAAATAATAAAATTTTTACAGGTATTTAATTTTTTTGGCAAATAATTAAATTCTTATTAGGAATTCAATTATTTTGATGAATAATAAAGCTAATTGCAGAATTTCAATTTTTTTTAACACAATTTTAATCGAATTCCTCGAAAAATGTAATTATTCTTAAAAATTTTATTAAAATTTATCAAAGAAATTTAATTATTTTTAATAACCTTTGCTACAATTTATTTATTAGAATTTAAATATTATTTTTAATAAATTTTTGATTAAATTTCTTTAAAGAATAAAATTATTGCATTCAAAATTTTTAATGCAATTCTTTGCGTAAATTATCAATTATCTTTATAAATTATAAAATTCTTCTCTAAAATTGAATTATTTTCAAAAAATTTAATAAATTTCTTGGGAAAATTTCAATTATTTTCAAAAATTTTGCCTAATTTAATTATTTTTCATGTCTATTTTAATAAAATTTTGCAAAATAATTCAAATTATTTGAAAATTGATTGATACAATTCTTTAAAAGAATTTAATTTTAAGAAACATATGTAATTATTCAATAAATTGTTTTTTTTGTATTTAAATAATGAAATTCTCGTAGAATTTTCTCATAAAAATTGATTTAAAAATGGATTTTAAGTACAATTTTAGATTATAATTGAATATTAAAAGTATTAGAGCTTAAAGTTTTAGAAATAATTAAATTTTGAAAAGGTTTCAGATTCAAAACTTTGTAAATTTGAATTTTTCATATTTTTAACTAAGTAACAATTCTGTGGAATTAATTTTTTTTGAGAAATTTTAATTGCGAATTTTTTTTTTATATTATTTGAAGTTTTTATTTTCTAATACATATATTTAATTGAAGAATTTACAAATAATTGAAAAATCGAATATTGTAAAGAAATGGATTTGAAAATTGTCAAAGAACTTTTTCGAAAATTATTAAAAATAATTGATTTTTCTAATGTTTTATTTATTTTCAGGTAGTGGATCTGCCTACCATTGTAGAATCATTAAAAACCATAGACAATAGAAGTTTCTATAAAACGGCTGACATTTGTCAGGTGAGAGAATTAAATATTTATACGACTTTTCCTTTTTCTTCTAAACTAATCTTATAATGTAGGAGAATATTTAAATTTAAAAGTAACAACGAAAAAGTTGTGTAATTTAAAAAAAAACTATTTTCAAGATGCTTATTTGTAAAGAAGAAGATGACCAGACCACAACAGACGAAGAATCGCCCGTGAGGCAGAAGAAGAGAGATCCAAATAAAGTGGATAAGAAATTTTTGTGGCCACATGGTATAACACCGCCAACGAAGAACGTGAGGCGGAAGAGATTTAGAAAGACATTAAAGAAGAAGTACGTCGAAGCTCCAGAAATTGAGAAAGAAGTGAAACGTTTACTTCGTGTTGACAATGAAGCAGTCAACGTTAAATGGGAAGTAATATGCGAAGACGAAGATCAGTCGAAACCAAGTAAAGTGTCTTCGAGTGGAACAGTGAAAAGTAAGAGAGACAGCGCTGATGAGAACATATCGCAAAGTGTAGATATCGGTGAGTGTGCTTCAAGAGCTTTTCTCTTCATTCAAAGTTAAAAATTTAATCTTTCAATTTTTTTTTTCAACAATTATTTTCATTTTAGCTGAACATGACATCTTTGGAGAGCCAGTAAGTGACAGTGAAGACGATGATGAGGAAGGAAACATAAATGTACTGGAATTTGATGAAAACAGTCGCATGTCCGGAGATAGTCGAATTTCTGATTCCAATTCAATGCAAGTGAGATATTCGGAGCGATCGGGAAATACAGTCGTGTCCACGGCAAGTGGTTTAATAACTGAATTCAGTAAAGATATGTTCGTTCAGGCTCACGAGGGCACCGGAGAAAAACCAAATGTAGAAGAAGAAGTCAAAGTTCCGAAACTAGAAGCCTTTAATACAGAATATATTATTCCCGAGAGCGATAATTTCTCTCAGCCTCAATCTACGAGTAAAGGTACAATTTTATTACTGTCCATTATTCAGTTTTATTATTGAGAGCTACATCATTTTATAGGGTTAGTCTACTGCCTTTTGTCTGAAATTCGTATTGTGGCCACATTTATATCACATTTAATTAAAATTAATAAATTTCCACTAATTTAAATTCGCTAATACTAGAAATAAAAAACTATTCACAAAAATTATAATCAAAACTCTTTAGGATTCAATTACTATAAAAAAATATTAGAAATTCGTTTAATTTTTATATCTAGTATTTACATAAAATTTTACAAAAGAATTCAATTATTTTCCAAAAATATTCGAAATTCAATTATTTCCAATATCTACTATTTTCAGAAAATTACCCAAAAGAATTCATTTATTTAAAAACAATTGATAAAATTCATCCAAAATTCAATTCTTTTCATAAATACCTAATAAAGTTTCCACAGAAATTGAATTAATTTAGAAAAGCATTTTCAAAAAAAACTTCGAAGCAATTAATAGTTTAACAAAATTTTTATACAATTCTTTACTATAATTCAATTACTTTCACTAATAAATTAATAATAACATTTTTGATAAAATTCTAAGTCAAAAATTCAATTATTTTCATAAATAATAAAACTTATTGAAGAGATTCAATTATTTTAAATACTATTTTAATTTAACTAATAAAAAAATTCATTTGTTTCTCACAAAATAAAGTTTTTTTTAGAAGAATTCAATTATTTTCAAAAATAACAAATTTTTTCATAGAAATTGAATCTTTTTTAAACATTTAAAAAATTGAAAATATAAATGTCAATATTTTTTTTACAGTAGCTTAATTATTTTCATAAATAATAAAACTTATCGAAGAAGTTAATTTTTTTCAAATACAATTTTATAGAAATTGTTCAAAACATGTAATTATTCTTAAAAATTTAGTTTTAATGCCTGCAAAAAATCAATTATTTCAAAAAAATTTTTCTTTTAAATTCTTTAGAAGAATTCAATTATTTTTATAAATAATGAAACTCATTGAAGAGTTTAAATTATTTTTCATAAAATTTAAAAATAATTAATTGAAAAATAGAATTATTTCTACAAATAAAGAATTACACAAGAATTCAATTTTTTAAAATAAAATTTTCATAAAGAAGAAGAGTTTAAATTATTTTTCATACAATTTTAAAATAATTAATCGAAAAATAGAATCATTTCTACAAATAAAGAATTAAACAAGAATTCGATTTTTCGAAATATAATAAACATTTTGAAAATTTTATTTTAAAAAATTGATTTCTTGTTTAATTCTTTATTTGTAGAAATAATTCTATTTTTCGATTAATTATTTTAAAATTGTTCGAAAAAATGAATTATTTAAAAGAATAGTTTTTTCGAATTCTTTGGAAAAATTCAATTATTTACAAAAAATATTAGAATTTTTCACAAGAATTCAATTATTATTAAAGATAAATAACAAAATTATTCCCGAAAATACAATTATTTTGATGCGTTTAATAAAATACTTTGATAGAATTTAAGTATTTAGAAAAATATGAAAATTTTCTACTGGAATTCAATTTTTTTTTTAAATAATTCAATTATTCTTTTAGATTTTAACAAAATTCTTATGAAAATTTAATTATTTTTATAAATAACTATATTCATCGTAAGAATTCAATTATTTTTAAAATTAATAAATTTCTGCTTGGAAATTGAATTATTTTTTAAAATTCCTAATAAAATCGTTCACAAGAATTCAATTATTTTTATAAATAATAAAATTCAACAGAGTTTCAAATATTTTTAATACAACTTTATAGAAATTCCTCAAAAATGTAATTATTCTTCAAAATTTAATTTCAATTCCTGAAAAAAATCAATTATTTCAAAAAAATTTTTATTTAATTCTTTGGAAGAATTCAATTATTTGCAAAAATTTTAAAAATTTCCACAGTAATTCAATTATTTGAATATATTTTAATAAAATTGTTGGAAAGAAATCAATTATTTTAAATACAATTTTAATTTAATTTTTTTTGAAATAATCTAATTATTCTTTTAAATTGTAAGCAAATTCTTGTCAAGAATTAAATTATTTTGAGGCATTTCAATAAAAATCTTTGCAAAATTCGATTATTTTTATAAATAACTATATTCATCGTAAGAATTCAATTATTTTTAAAATTAATAAATTTCTGCTTGGAAATTGAATTATTGTAAAAAATCCTAATAAAATCGTTCACAAGAATTCAATTATTATCATAAATAATAAAATGTTTTTTGAAATTCAATTATTTTCAAAAAAAATTTAATAAAACAGCACACAGACATTGAATTATTTTAAGAATTAATTTTAATATAATTCTTTGTAAAATTTAATTATTTTTAAAAACTTTTCGCAATTCGATGATTTTTAATATTTACTATTTTCATAAAATTCCCAAATGAAATTCAATTATTAAGAAATTCTTTTTAAGAATTCAATTCTTTTCATGAGTCCATAAAAAAGAATGGAACCGAAAATTTTATCGCTTTCAGTTTCCATTTTTCTATATTCTAATAAAAATAGGTTTCGGTTATTTTTTTTCATAGGTTTTGGATTGTTTTGGATTCTGATATTTAGGTTTCGATTTTTAATGTCAAAAATTTCGGCTGATTCGGATTTGCCGAATCAGATAAAAATAAATTTTTAAGTTAAAAATAAGTGAATTACTTTAAGTGGTTCGTCGAGTTTCAGATAAATTAAAATTATATTTTTTTTTTTTAAATATGGTCCTAACGACTTTTGAGACGTAATTCTCCTTAGCCTCTATTAAGCTTTATTACTGTAGTTCATACGCTTTTTTAAAAATAATTATCTATGTGCTGTTAACGTGATTATTATTTGAAACAGATTCTTTACAAGCACGTTTAGAAACTCTCCATGCGGAGCTAGCAGTTCTGCGTGAACGACGTCTGCAACAAGAGTTTGAAATCACGAGCATTGAAAACGTTAAGTTGAGACAAAGATTTCAAGAAATTTTGGATAATTTACTGTCTCAGGAAATGCAGAAATTACAAGAGGTATGCGTAAATATTATTATTATTATCATCATCATCAAATATATTCATGTTGTATTCTTAGGAGAGTAACTTATTTTTTTTCTTCATTTCAGATTCAAGATTTAGAACCTGCATAAATTGAGTTGATAGACTAAAGTTTGCAGACTAAATAACATCTTTTTTTTTCGTTACTTCACTATATTAAGTTAAAACTTCTTGTATTTATAAATAAAAACTTATTCCTGTTATTAGAGGTGTGAAAATTAAGTATTCGAAGACTTGAAGAAAATAAAATTGTTTGATCATAATCGTTTTAGATTTAATGCCCTTTTTATTGGATTTTCTTTCTTCCTTGACTTTGTCAAAAATTAAAATAGTTTAAAGAAAATATATATATTTTTTAAACAATTGTCTAATTGTTTAAAAAAAATATATATTTTCTTTTAAACGGATAAACTAAAGTCAAAGGGATAAAATAAAGTTGATCTATTTATTTTTAAAAAATGCCACGATTATAATTTTAAAATGAATTAGACGGAAGTTTTCCCAACTGTTTCTTTCATTAGAGACCGAAAAAAATAGCAATCAGTTATAAAAAATATTTTTGTAAATTTATTTTCATTACATGATTTGTTATTTTATAAAATTATTTTAAAATATTCATAACTTTGTATATAATGTATTTTCGATAAAAAAGAAAAAAAACTTTAATCTTTAATTAGTTAAAAATTGTAATAAAATCCATACTCCATTAAGGCACTTCGCTTTCTAAAGAATTCAATATTTCTCCTCCTTCTTGGCAGTATTGTATAAAACTTCTCAACACTAACTTGGATACTGATCTGGTAATATTTTGCGCAAGATCGATTGGATCTTGAAGACAAAGTGGCGAATCAATGCGAAACAACTCTGCATTCACAGTTGATTTTATATAGTGTGTGTAGCATTCCATTTCTCTCGGCAAATGTTGAACACGATCATCGATAAATTCAATCTTCTTGAGCGACTTTCCCAACAAGGGAGATATAATACAGGTCCTATAATCGTAGTGCGCATAAAATTTCAAAAATCCTTTCAGCAGTGATTCGAAAGTTAGAGAACAAGGCCTAACGGGAATTTTTGAGGCAATGCCGGTCTCCCAGTCTGTAGAAATATTTCAATTTCAAACATGAAAAATATTACAAATTGGATCGGAATTATTCGTGAAATTTTCACAGAAAACAAAAAGTATTTTTTTTTCAAATCAAAATGATGAAAAAACATTTCTATTTGGTCTTCGGACCAAATAGAAAGAAAGAAAGATACCAAAGAACAGAAAAAAATTATTTTTTATAAAAGTTATTGCAAAATTAATATTTTTACAACTTTTTAAACAAAATGTTATTTCTCCTCAATGAATGAATAAGTGAAACAAGCGAGAATATAATGGGGATGAAATATACCTTCGTTCAGAATTAGAAAATTTTTAAAAAGTTTATATTTTAATAATTATTTAATACATTTTTTATAAACAATTAATTTTTTTTAATGTTCTGCGCGCCTTTTAAAAATTAAAAAAAATATTTACATAGAACTTAAAACTATAAGAAATCAAAATCAGTTGAGAAAATTTGGGAGCGACAGTTATTTTAAAAGTTATAATGGAAATTATTTTCCAGGTTAAAAAACAGAATTTTTCCCGGTTTTTTAAAACTACGTTTATTATTAATAAGAAAATTATTGTAAACCTCAAGAATTCGATTATTTTCAAAAGTAACACAATTCTTTACAAAAATCCAATTATATTTCAAATTTGTCAAAAATTTAAATAATCTTTATAAATAATAAATTTTTTCTCCGAAATTCAATTATTTTCAGAAAAATTTTAATAAAATTCTTATCAGAATTTCAATAGTTTTTAATATATACAAAATTTTTACCAAATTTCTCGAAAAATGCAATTATTTAAAAAACAATTTATTGAAATGTTTCAGAAGAATTCAATTATTATTAAAAAATTTGTTAATTCTTCATAAAAATTAAATATTTAAAAAAAAAGTTCAATTATGTAATAAAATTTTTTTTTAGAGTGAAATAAATGCATTCTCGTAGAATTTTCAAATAAATAGATATTTTTTAATATGATATTCAATTACAATTCAAAATTTTTACTGAAATTTATTTTTAAATCAATATTTATTAGAAAATTCTACAATAAATTAATTATTTTCTATAAAAATAAATAATTTGTTAAATAATTGAATTGAACATTGAATTTTTATAACAAATTTTAACAGAATTTAATTATTATATTTATATTATTATTATTATTTATTGTCAAGAGACAAATTAAAAAAAGAAATTTAACATTAATTTCATTTTTCCAGAAATTCGATGAAAATTTGGAATATTAAAAATAATTGAAATTCTGATAAGAATATTATTAATATTTGAGAAAATAATTGAATTTCAATTTTTGTAAATTTTTTAATTATAATTGAATTTTTGTGAAGAATTATTATACGTTTGAAAATATTTGAATTCTTCAGACTAATTTTATTCAAATTTCAATTTAAATAATTGAATTGTTTCGTGAAATTTTATTCAAATAGCAAACATTGGAAATAATTGAATTTGAAAAAAATTTTGAAATCAATTAAATTTCTACGAAGTTTTATTAAAATTATATGAAAAAAAAATAAATTGTCACAGAAGAATTTCATTGAAATTTTTGAAAATAATTTAATTCTTTGAAGAATAAATAATAAAAGAGAAAAAAAAATAATTGAACTTCTGAGAAGAATTTTAATTTCTCTAAAAATAATAGAATTTCTCTAATATTATGTATATTTGCTTCAAAATTCAATTTTCAATTTTGTTTTAGTGTTTTAACTAAAATGCTTCTATTAATTTCGTTATTTAAAAATAATAAATTAAATATATATTAAATTTTTTTTAATAATTTTAATAATTTTAGAAGAATTTTAGTTATTAAGGTTTTTTTAAAAATTTAGATTTGTAAATTTTTTAATGAAATTCATTTAAAATTGAAGTTTTACAAAATTTTAAATGAAAATATTTTCAAGTACATCTACTTGTAAAAATTATAATTGCAACTATTTTAAAATTGAATTATTTTTGAAATATTTTAGTAAAATTAGATTTCAAAAATAAATTTTCCAGGATTTCGATCAAAATTCTCTGACTTTTCCAGGTTTTTTTTCAATTTTTATAAAATTCCCTGAGATTTCCAGATTTTTCAGATTTTCCAGGTTTCCAGGTTGCGTGGCAAGCCTGTTATATAACTGAATAAAAATGTTAATTCAACAGTGTTTTTTTTCGTTTCGTCGTTAAAAATAATGTTTTAATTCTATTTTTTTAATTTAATTTAATTTTAATTTTAATTTTTTTCTCTGTTCAATATAATTTCTATTATAACTTTTAAATAATTGTCGCTCTCAAATTTTATTTTAATTTTAATTCAAATTTTTTCTCTGTTAATTCAACAGTGTTTTTTTCATTTCGTCGTTAATAATAATGTTTTAATTCTATTTTTTTAATTTAATTTAATTTTAATTCTAATTTTTTTCTCTGTTCAATATAATTTCTATTATAACTTTTAAAATAATTGTCGCTCCCAAATTTTCTCAACTGATTTTGATTTCTTATAGTTTTAAGTTCTATGTAAATATTTTTTTAATTTTTAAAAGGCGCAGAACATTAAAAATTTAATTGTTTATAAAAAATATATTAAATAATTATTAAAATATAAACTTTTTAAAAATTTTCTAATTCTGAACGAAGGTATATTTCATCCCCATTATATTCTCGATTGTTTCACTTATTCATTCATTGAGGAGAAATAACATTTTGTTTAAAAAGTTGCAAAAATATTAATTTTTGCTATAACTTTTATAAAAAATAATTTTTTTTCTATTCTTTGGTATAGACACATTCCGAAGACCAAATAGAAATGTTTTTTCATCATTTTGATTTGAAAAAAAATACTTTTTTGTTTTCTGTGAAAATTTCACGAATTCTGACACTATTTGGAATTAGAATTCGGTTGAAAGAAAGCACTTGACTCACCTCCGATAATGAGTGACTGGCTCTTTCCTTTCATTAGTTCAGCGACGCTTGGAAATACGTTAATTTGTTGTAAATAAAAAACAACCAGCCACGTGATTCCAAATGTTGTTAGACCTTGCTCATGGGTCAAGTAGCAGGCACTTAACCACTTCTTTAAAAATAGTATCGCTTTTCTGCAAAGCGGAAGTGATGTTACAAAAAGCCTGAAACATTCAAACAATCATGTTAGCCGCTGTTAAATGTCTCCAAAGGGAATAAATATTAAGTTTTTGTCAGTAATTATTGCATTCGCACTTGATTATTCCTGTTTTCTCCACTGTGATGCCATTAGTGAAAGATAAATCGCAATTCAGCTCCAAGTCTCGGTGGTAAAGTTTTATTATCGGTGCTCTGACCTTTAATAGAATTTCTTTCACGTCCCACATGCAAGGCGAATTTTTGAAGCATACTTCAGAATTTAACAAATATTCCCGACTTGCGGATAATAACAATTTTCCTTTATATGCATTACCTAAAAATGAAAAATAGTTCATGTATTGGAGATTAAAATTAAAATTCTATTTTTAATCCTAGATCCTACTTTGATTTTTCGACGTTGGACATTGAGGGACACAATTGACATTTTTGAAAGATTTTACTGTCAATTTTTTCTTTTTGAATGTTGAAAATAAAATCAGCTTATAAAAGGCAATTTATTATCAAATCTTCATTATCTGAATATAAAAAATAAAAAAAGTAGCTTTCACACTAAAAAAATTGTAAAAAAGTAGCTATCGAAAAATTGACTACTTTCAACTAATTTTATGAAGATTTTAATTTAAATATTAATTGAATTATATTAAGAAATTTTTATTATTCATGAAAAGAATTGAATTCGTACAAAGATTTTTATAAAGAATAAAAAGAATTGAATTCGTACAAAGATTTTTATAAAGAATTTTTTAATAATTGAATTATATTTGGAAATTTTATGAAAAAAACAGATATTGAAAATCATGAAATTGCGAAAAGTTTTTTCAAAATAATTAAATTTTACAAAGAATTTTATTAAAAATGATGACAATAATTTGAAAATCTATGTGCTATTTTATTAAATTTTTTAAAAAATAATTGAATTTCAAAAAGTATTTTTTATTCATGAAAATAATTGAATTTTTGCTAAATATTATATTAGAATTTTTGAAAATAATTGATTTTTTAAGAAAATATTTATTACTTTTAAAAATAATTGAGTTCTTACGATAAATATTGTTATTTATAAAAATAGTAATCGAATTTTGCAAAGAATTTTATTGAAATGCCTGAAAATAATTGGATTTTCAGGAATAATTTTATTATTTGTCGACATAATTGAATTCTTTTAAAAAATTATTTATGTAAATAATTAAATTCTTGACAAGAATTTGCTTACAATTTAAAAGAATAATTAGATTATTTCAAAAAAAATTAAATTAAAATTGTATTTAAAATAATTGGTTTCTTTCCAACAATTTTATTAAAATATATTCAAATAATTGAATTCCTGTGAAAATTTTTAAAATTTTTGCAAATAATTGAATTCTTCCAAAGAATTAAATAAAATTTTTTTTGAAATAATTGATTTTCTTTAGGAATTGAAATTAAATTTTAAAGAAAAATTACATTTTTTGAGGAATTTCTATGAAGTTGTAATAAAAATATTTGAAACTCAGTTGAATTTTATTGTTTATGAAAATAATTGAAATCACACTGTTCAAAACATTTTTAAATAATTGATTTTTTCGAAATATACTAAATTTAATATTATGAAATTTTCATATAAGTAATTGAATTCTTGTGAAAAACTTTATTTGTGAAAATAATAGAATTTTTTGAATAATTAATTAAAAATAGTATTAAAAATAAATTAAACTCTTCCATGAGTTTTATTATTCATGAACAAATATTGAATTCTTACAAAGATTTTACAAAGAATTTTGTAAAAATTGAATTCTTTTTTGAAATTTTATGAAAATAGTAAATATTAAAAATCATTGATTTGCGAAAATGTTTTTAAAATAATTAAATTTTACAAAGAATTCTATTAAAATTATTTTTAGAAATAATTGAATGTCTGTGTTCTATTTTATTAAATTTGTTTGAAAATAATTGAATTTCAAAAAGTATTTTTTTAAGATTGTTTAAAATAATTTAATTTTTAAGAAGAAATTCATTACTTTTAAAAATAATTCAATTCCTGTTATTTATAAAAATAATTCAATTTTGCACAGAATTTTATTAAAGTGCCTCAAAATATTTGATTTTTCGGAAATAATTTAGTTCTTTATTTTTAATATATGTAAATAATTTAATTGTAAAAAATTTATTTATTCAATTTTAATTATTTAAAAAAGGATACAATTATTGTGAAAATTTTGTTATTTTTTAAAAGAAATGAATTGTTCATAAGAATATTATAAATATTAAATAATTTATTTATTTCGAAATATAATAAACATTTTGAAAATTTTATTTTAAAAAATTGAATTCTTGTTTAATTCTTTATTTGTAGAAATAATTATATTTTTCGATTAATTATTTTAAAATTGTATGAAAAATAATTTAAACTTTTCTTCTTTATGAAAATTTTATTTTAAAAAATTGAATTCTTGTGTAATTCTTTATTTGTAGAAATAATTCTATGTTTCAATTAATTATTTTAAAATTGTATGAAAAATAATTTAAACTCTTCAATGAGTTTCATTATTTATAAAAATAATTGAATTCTTCTAAAGAATTTAAAAGAAAATTTTTTTTTGAAATAATTGATTTTTTTCAGGCATTAAAATTAAATTTTTAAGAATAATTACATTTTTGAACAATTTCTATAAAATTGTATTTGAAAAAAATTTAAACTCTTCGATGAGTTTTATTATTTATGAAAATAATTAAGCTACTGTAAAAAAAATATTTACATTTATATTTTCAATTTTTTAAATGTTTAAAAAAGATTCAATTTCTGTGAAAAAATTTGTAATTTTTGAAAATAATTGAATTCTTCTAAAAAAAACTTTATTTCGTGAGAAACAATTGAATTTTTTTATTAATTAAATTAAAATAGTATTTAAAATAATTGAAACTGTTTAATAAGTCTTGTTATTTTTAAAAATAATTGAATTTTTGACTTAGAATTTTATCAAAAATGTTATTATTAATTTATTAGTGAAATTAATTGAATTATAGTAAAGAATTGTATAAAAATTTTGTTAAATTATTAATTGCTTCGAATTTTTTTTTGTAAATGCTTTTCTAAATTAATTCAATTTCTGTGGAAACTTTATTAGGTATTTATGAAAGGAATTGAATTTTGGATCAATTTTATCAAATGTTTTTTAAATAATTGAATTCATTTGGGTAATTTTCTGAAAATAGTAGATATTGGAATTGACTTTCGAATAATTTTTTTAAAATAATTGAATCGTTTTAAAGAATTTGATTATAATGGTTAAAAATAATTTTTTGTTTTCTAGTAATAGCGAATTTAAAGTAGTGGAAATTTTAAAAAAGAAAGAAAGGCGATTTTCTTTTTTTTCAAGTACAGGATCAAAATGATTCTATTTAGCACAATCATTCTATGAAAATAGAGGCTGTTCGGTGTAGAAAATATTTTTTTTCGATATTAAAAATTGTGAGAGATAACAATTTTTATTTATAGGCAAAGTTCTGATTTCTTAAGTGCGGACAAGGGACACTTAAAAAATTTGTATGAAAAAAAAAATATTCTCACCACAATCGAGAAAAATGTCGACATCACTATTACTGAAGGCTAAATGAGCAGCTCTAGATCCAAAAACGTAAGCTTTAGCTCCTGGATATTTAGAGGAGACAGTTTCCTCCACGAACTTGGCGAGTGAAAGAATTTTCTCCTCTGACTCAGTTTCGGCATCGGATTGACGCACCAAATTCTCCGATACTTCTTTAAAGTCATGCAGCAAATTCACAGCAAATCTATTCATCTTCACTACCTCGTAGTCTTTGCTCTTGACAAAATATTTGTGCATCTTGTGATCGCAATGCATCGTGTAGGTGTCACAACTTCCGAAGCATATACTTGCACATGGGAAGCAAACATCAAAACCAACTTTATCCCCATTATCAATAGCTTTGTTGCGTTTCGTTAAATGCTTATTGCTGAGTAAGTGCTCTGAGAAATCAATTTCAAATTCGGACTTCATGTCGCACAAGTGGCACGAGAAGCGTTGAACAACGTACCAGCAATTATTCAGCTGCTCGAGAAACTTATTGCAAACATCAACATTGAATTGCCTCTGACTTTTGGACTTTGCCGAATGATTTGCCTCCGAAACGATGTGCTTCTTGATTTTCTTCTCATCATTGACGACATCCTTATTACAAGCAAAGCAGAATGCACAGTCATTGGAGAATTCTTTCATAAATTCCTTCGCCAAAGCAAGATCACTGAATTGATTTGGACAATTTTTAAACATCTTATCACTGTCTATTAATTTCTCCAGTTTATTAATGTGATTAGCATTGAATATATGCTCGAATATATTTTGCGAACAATTCGGTATCTTTAGAAAACAAACGAGGCAGAGAATCTCCTCTTCAATTGTGAGCAATAACGTGGTGCCCAATTGTAGATAATTTATTTTCTCCTGGGGGGGTTTGTAAACATTAAGAGGACCAACTTCAAGAAACTTTCTTCTGTATTCATTATTAAAGAAGTGAGTGTTCTTCGTCTCCTTTTTGTTGTTATCCTCCTTTGGCTTTCTTTGCTTTCGAATCATTTGTTTGCACAATTCTTCAACAATTGTTTTGGTTGCAGGCACATTTTCAAGATTACTTTGACTTGATGATTTAGTGGAAATGGAACGTAGGTGCTGCTTGTGCTCAATAGAATTCAAGTGATTGATCATTTTGTTGTCTTCGAAAATATCCTTCTTACAAGCGGGACAATAGATGAATGGCGAATAGTCTCTTGGTAGGGTTGAAAGAATGTGCTTGTGCTTGATGTCCTGAAGATGAGCGAGTAGTTCCACATCACCGCAAACCGTCACGTTACATACGTAACATCTGTAAGAGCACTTGAATTTCTCCTCTATTGCTCTCGATGTCAGGTGCAATTTGTCTAGACTTTTTTGCACTTGTTCTACGCTGTCATTCTTTGGTAGTGGTTTTTGCATTGTCTGCAGATTATTAGCTTTGTTTTCGAAATCCTGAACACTGATTCTGTGCTTCTTCCCTTGAGTGTGTTCCACAAGATTCTGATGACCGTACGGTATGTCCACTTGGCACAATGTGCAGTGGTACTTTAGACTGTCATCGTTTAATTGCTTTACTAAGAGTAATGAAGAGATTTTACATTCGCCTTTTGATTTAAGTATGTGTTCGGCCATTGCCTCTTTACGTGTGAAATTCTTGTTGCACACAAAGCAGATGAATTGAGAAGGTGACTGATTTACTAGACCATTCAAGGAGGAAGCATTTTCTTTAGGCGGCACTTTAGCATCTGATAGTCTCAAGTTCTCTTTGTTTTTATGCTTTTGTCCAAGTCTATGTTCGTTGTAACTCTGCTCGCCATATAAATAAATGCCGCATAAATTGCAAAAGTAACTATGTTTTGCTGACGAATTT
Source organism: Leptopilina myrica (nomen nudum) (assembly GCA_032872475.1). Taxonomy (NCBI): domain Eukaryota; kingdom Metazoa; phylum Arthropoda; class Insecta; order Hymenoptera; family Figitidae; genus Leptopilina; species Leptopilina myrica (nomen nudum). The sequence goes on along the minus strand of CM065458.1, from coordinate 62,837,728 downwards.
TGAGAAATATTTGTCTTCACTGATGCAGTACGCTTGCGAATTACTTCAGTTCTATGTCGCAGTCCTCGAATGTGTTCCAAAACATTATTTAGACGTCGCGCAATAAAACAGTTGCAAATTTTGCAGAAATATTTCTCAATGTCAATTTGATAAATTTCGTTCTCAACGATTTTTTCGAAACTTTCTTCGGTTAAAGTTCTCAATTCTTTCCTAGGTACATCGCACTGCAATTGCTTCAATTGCCAGTGATACTCATTTTTTGAATCACAGTGGTTTAAAACATCGTTCTTTTTAATATTTATTTTACACAATTTACAAAAATATCCATCCCCGCTTTTATGTATACGATGCTTAAATAGTGTTTTGAACATGATGAAAGAAGTATTTTTATTTTTTCCTTTTCTTTCTTTAGATTCATGAAGGGTAGTCTTCTGTCAAACACTAAAACATAAAAAGTAGTTTTAAATTAAAACATTTAACACAAAAATCACATGTCAAGATATGAGAAAAAACGATTTGCAAGAAATTAAAAAATTATTTTCTCAAAATTCTAAAGAGTATTTTATTTGAAATATTAATGTTTTAATAAATTTCTGCAAAAACACAATTATTTTCGATAAAACTTTTTTGAAATTCACGAAAGAATTAAATTATTTTCTGAAATTCTAAGAAATCCTTCGAAACAATTCAATATTACTTAAATAATTATCTATTACTTAAATAAATTAATAAATTATTACTTATTATATTAATATTACTTAAATTATTATAACATTTAAAATTTCTTAAAATTTTAGAAAATAATTTAATTCTTTCGTGAATTCTGAAAAAGTTTTATTGCAAATAATTAAGTTTTTGCAAAAATTTAATAAAACATTAATATTTCAAATGAAATACTCTTTAGGATTTTGAGAAAATAATTTATTTAATAATAAATAATTTTAATAATAGATAATAATAGATAATAATAATAATTTTAATAATAATAATAAATAATAATAATAATAATAATAATAATAATAAAATAGTAAAATCTTTTAAGAAATTCAATTAATTTCAACAAAATTTCACTAAATTCAATATTCTTGAAATTTTAGTAAATTCTTTAAAAAATTCAATTACTTATATAAAATAATAAAAATATTTGCGAAGAAATTTAAATAATTTCAAAAAAATTTCATTAAAGAATTCAATTTTCTTCTAAATATTTTAGTACATTCTTTGCCACAAATCAACTATTTTTATAAATAATAAAATTCTTTAAAAAATTCCATTATTTTCTAAAATCTTAATAAAATCTTCGAAACAATAAATTCAATTCTTTTTATGAAATAGTAAAATCTTAGCAGAAATTGAATTAATTTCAATAAAAATTTCTCTAAAGAATTCAATTTTCTTTTAAATTTTAGGGAATTTTTTTTTGAAACAATTAAATTATTTTTATAAATAATAAAATTCTATAAAAAATTTAATTGTTTTTAAAAATCTTAATAAATCTTTCGGAACAATTTCATTATTTTTAAATAAGGAGTAAAATTTATCGAAAGAATTGAATTGTTTTTTATAAACAATAAAAATTCTTCTCAGAAATTCAGTTATTTTCAATACAATCTTAATGAACTTGAATGATAACACTTTAATTATAATTATTATAACAGATAAGATTATTTTAAATTATTTTAAAAAGTTGAAAAAAATTCTTCATTTAATTCAATTATTATCAAAACTTTAAATTAAAAATATTCTAAAAACTACATTATTTAAAAAAAAATAAAGAAATTCTTTAAATAAATTTAATTCTTTACGAAAACTATAATAAAATTGTTTAAAATAATTTAATTTTTTATCAATTTTATCACAAAATGAAAAAAAAGTTTAAATAGTAAAATTATTACTAATAAATATTTTTAAAAAATCGATTATATTCAATAAATTGAAGAAATTTATTATAAGAATTCAATTATTGTCGAATTGTCATTATAAGATTTTTTTAATTTTCATAAAATTCTTCTTTATTTTCATAAATAATAAAATTCTACGAAGGAATTCGAATATTTTCAAATTTTTTGTCAAAATTCTTTGTTAGAATTAAATGTTTTTTACTAAATTTATTTTTAAAAGAAAAATTATTAATAAAGTTAAATTAAACAAAAAAGTAAACAATGAATAAGAATTAAATTCTTTATTTAAAAAAAAAGGTTTTTCAATATTTTAAATCACATCTAAAATTTATACAAATTTAATAAAGTATAAAATATTAGTTTTATTACAGTAAAAAAATGACTCTTCTTAAAATTTTAAAAATTATTATTTTTTTTTTCATTAACATTTTGCAGTAAAATTTAAAAATATTTTTGCTTCCTCAATTTGGAAAAATGAATCTTTTTAACGGAATTAAAAATCGGAACAATTTCAAAACACTGTATCACTATCTCCTTGAAAAGTTAACCTTCAATTTTTTTTATAGGACACAAATTTAAAGAAAAACCGTCATAATATTAATAACATCTTTTAAAACATACAATGTCTAGCGATAGAATCTTCAAAATTTAGTGAAACAATACTTTAATGAAAAAGCAACTATTATTTCGATTTTTATGCAACGAAACAAAAGACAATGTTATACATACAATCGACATGATAATGAGAAATGTTCCTTACAATACGTTATACAAATCAAAGCAACTCGTATAAATAAAAGACGTTGAAAAGAAACGACTTTAATTATAGTATTCGTATACTTTATTAAAACGACTAAAATTAACAACAACAAATATTGTTTTGTCAACATTGGAAGGTATATACTTACGAAAACTTGCAAATAACAACAAGCCTATAGATTAACGTGACAGCTTGTTGAATAACGTTATTTGTCCAGTATAAAATAATAAAATAATCAATTAAAAACCAGACACTTTAATAAAAGTATTTTTAAAATTAAAACAGAATTGATTATTGTAAAAAATGTAATCTGAGAATCTGTTATCATGGGTATGTGTCACGTTTCCGGTAAATCACAATTCACATCCCTGCAGTGGTTCTCAACTTGTTTTTTTTTATTATATGAAAAGCGCCATCCATCGGCCAACATGAGATCAATCTCTGATTGGTTGAATCGAAGTAGTGAACAATTTTTGAATTAAGAGTGAATTCAGAGTGAATTTAAGTTATTAAATAAAATAAATTAAATTAATAAATCTCTACACTTTGAAAATAAAAAAATACAATAACGAAAAAATTATATATCATAATTATAATATCCTTTTTTCCTACAAAAATATACATATAGTTTGAAAATATTAAAAGATATTCACGATATTAGCAGTTTTACTTTGTAAACAAATGTTCCTAACCTCACTAACTCACATAATAACTTAACCACACAAACAAAACGAATTTCTGTTGTTGAGGCAGCTCAAAAATACATTAAAACAAGAAAACATATTTATTATATATACGTTTAAAATAAATAAAACAATTATTTATGGAAAGATGTATTTTTTATATCATTACTAAAAAAATACATAAAGAAACACACGCAGTGTTTGTAAATTTTGTATAAACCAAACTTTAGCTTTCGTTCAAAAATACTTTTAGTGCTGAGAGTGATTTCGTTTTAAATATAGTTAATTTAAAAATGAAAAGAAGTTAAAAAATAAAAATTTAAAGTATAAGAATACTTAAAACTTGTGTATAAGAATACAAAGAAATCTAAAATATACTTATTAAAATGATTGTAAGTCGAAAGGTCCAAAACAAATGTTCCAAAATTCGAAACCATTATTAATATTCAGCAGAAAAACAAAAGAAACCTATTGTGAGCATATCCTTAAGGGTATTTGAACAATTATGACGTCACAATTGATACAAAGCATATACTTTAATGCTGTGACGTCATAAAGGTTCAAATGCCCTTAAAACATAAAGTATATATTATAGTTATTTACATTAATTTGTTTTGAATTTTTTAAAAATATAATTATAAAATACAAATAAAAAAAAAATATATAAAAGTTTTAAGAAATGATTAACATTTAAACAAAATAAAGTAAAAATTATTGTTACTAAAAATAATACTAAACTGTAATAACATTGAAATTATTCTTTTACTACTAAATTAATAATAATATAATAAATAACATATAATTTTAAATTTTAAAAAAATCGTTAAAAAATTCCCACTCGCATTTTGTGGTCATTGAGACTAATTATTTTATTTTGAAAAAATTCGGTACAATGGATAAAATTAGTAGTTTTAGAAAAATTAGTAACCGAACAAGAGAGACAAAATAAATTCTAGTGAACATTTTTTTTTGGAAAGTTCACAACTTTAGGAAAATTAATTTTCACTAAGTATTAAAATATGCGGACAAAGATTATTTAGAATAACTTGCATTTATTTATATACATATAAATTTTTATATACGTATTTCCGGAATATTATTAAGCTTCAAAAATTTTTTAATTGTTGATAAGACTGAAAAGTAGATAATTAACATAATAAAAAAAAAACATCATGATAAACACTCTTAATATTTATCATTTTCAAAATAAAGCCTCAAGTTTTACAAATAGAGATGTTTAAATAATTTTATTGCTATTTTTATCGTCAAATATGCGTAACATTCGTAAACAAAATATTGTTTTTTATTTTGTTACTTAAACTCCCAATAAACTACGTTTAAAAAAATATAATTTCTCTACATATTTTTGTTTAAGTCATCGAAAAACCTAAATGACGGATTTTCTCTCTCTCTTTCTCTCTCTATGTATATATAAACACCATAAAAAATACATTGCACAAAAATAGAACGTTTACATCTTTTTTCTCGTACACTTACACAGATTTCTTTATTTTAAACTACAGACACAAATCTAATTTATGCCCTGTTTCTCAAAGTGGAAGTAAATCGAGCGTATTATACAAAAATTAAAATAAAAATGCACTTTTTCAAAGAATTAATTTCGTTAATCAGGAAAAAAATGGGGCATTCCATATGAAATTATGATGAAAAAAATTTTTATATAATACTATATATAATTATATATAATTAATTTTATATAAAAAATATTTTTTTTTGTTTTAACGAAAATGATTTATTTGAATTTAATTTTTTCAAAAGATGCATATATAGAATTTTTTATTCGTTATTCTTTGTTACTACGCACTGCGAATAACATACAGCATCGAAAACTATTTTTTTTTCTTATTTTTATTCTTAAACATTTTAACTAACTCGGAATGAAAAAACTTTTTATACTTTTTAATTTCAAATCTTGGAAAAATAAATCATTTTTTCGGTTTTGTGAAGAAATATATTCTTCGACGCCAACTTCAAAGGCTAACATTAATATTGTAATGTAATTTTTAGAAAAGAATTAAATTTAAAAAAAAATTCTGTATGTGGAAAAAACCATTTTTTTTAAAGAATTTTAATTAAAATTTTAAATATGATTGTTTTTTTCTAAAATATTCAAAATTATACTAAAAAGTTTTAATATTATATTTTCATATAATATAAATATTGAAATTAATTAAATTTTATTAAAAAAAAAACCCGTGGTATCTTTCAAATATTTAGAACAAGATAATTTCATATGGATTTTCCTCTATAAAGCGATTTCAATTCGAAAATCTAATCTTTTAAACGAAAATTTGTCGCGCTCCCAAGAAAGAATAATAGAAGGAAACGAATTATAGGTTAGGTGTATGTTAGATTTATCTTGATTAAAAGTTTTCTTTTAATTATTGGAATTTGAAAGCAATTTTCATTGGAGATTTTCGATATAATGAAAACTTGATCAATTAGTTTTTATTAATAATTGATTCTCTTTTTGAATTATTTTCACTCCAAAAATTATCAAAATAACCTTGAATTTTTTTTGCTTCTTTACCTTTCTTCGGAGCGTGGCAGAAATGTATAGCCTTTTTGCTTCTTAAACAATTTTGGTTTTTCTTTTTTTTTAAGTTGAAATTCAGTTTTTCTTGTCGATTTTGTAAGAGAATAGAAAAAAATTCATAAGAATCAGTAAGCGCCAATTTTTTAAATAGTATATTGTCATAAAACGGGATGTTTAAATTTGGGGTAGATAGTCCGGATGGATCCCAGTAGAAAGGATACCATTTTTTTACTTAAAAGAAATTTCATGGTTAGTCCACAGGACAACTAAAGTTTCAAGAAACTAGTCCGATCTGACAATTTTTATTTAGAATATTGATTTTGGTAAATATTGCCCCATTTTTTTTTTAAAACGTTAAGACATTTTAGGAACTGTGCGAAGTGGAAATATGATTATTCAGCGCCGATCTGTGGGTGAATTTCTTCAAACAAATCGGACAGTCGTTAAATTTATTTCCCGTGTGCGTCAATAAATGCTTCTTCAACAGACCTCTGTCGTTAAATACCTCGCGACAAGTGCTGCACTCATAAGACGTGACATCGTCGTGAATTAAAATGTGACTGTTCAACGTTGTCTTTTGAGTGAATGTTTTTTGGCAGACGTAGCATTCGTGGGAGCGCTCGCCCATATGGGTGAGCAAGTGCTTCTTCAGCGTGGCCTTCTCCTTGAAGGACTTTTGGCAAATGTGACACACGTGCCGCCTGTCGCCAGTGTGCACGAGAATGTGGGAATTCAGTCGCGTCTTCTCCCTAAAGGCCATATCACAATGTTCACAGGCGAACGGCTTCTCGCCGGTGTGAATTAAAGCGTGTCGATTCAAGTCTGACTTGCGGGTGAAAATCTTCTCGCACACGTGACAGTCGTACTGTCCGCCAGTGTGCGAGAGCATGTGACTAGTTAGATCGGACTTTCTTGCGCAAGCCTTCTGGCAAATGTGGCAGGCGTGCGGCTTCTCGCCGGTGTGAACCAGCATGTGCGAATTCAGCTTTGCCTTCTCGCGGAATGTCATCAGGCACTCTTTGCACTCGTAGGGCCGCTCGCCGGTGTGAACCATCGAGTGCCTCATGAGTTCGGACTTTCGTTTGTAGGTCTTCGCGCAAACGCTGCAAGCGTGCGGCTTGTCGCGAGTGTGCGACAACATGTGATTGTTCAGAGCGGCTCTTTGCGCGAAGCATCTCTGACAAAGCGTACACTTGAATTGCTTCGTCCTGCGCTGATGATGATGATGGCGCAATTCAGACTCGAATTTCTCCCTTGCGCCAAAGTTGCCATGAATCATCAAACAATGTCGATTGAAATCGTCTCTTTCTCCAAACGACTCCTGACAAATATCACAAAAATAACTATCACACTTGGAAATGTTTTCGTTCACTTCGAATTGCTCTTGGAATCCCACTGTTCCTTCTGCTCTTTCTCCTTCTATTCCTTCTCCTTCATCTCTTTCTTCACCTCGTTCATCCCCTCTTTCTTCACCTTCACCTCTTTCTTCACCTCTACCTCTTTCTTCACCTCCACCTCTTTCTTCACCTCCATCTCTTTCTTCATCTCCATCTCTTTCTTCATCTTCTTCCCCATCATTAGAATCTAATTGTAACTGATTGTCTAAAATTAATCTATCGGGAAACGTTTTCTCGCTGTAATTCATTCCAATGTGAATTAACATATGCGAACAGAGTGTTTCGGAGTCGGGAAAATTTTCATCACACACTTGACAATTATTTCCACTGCAATGGAGCTTTAAATGTGTCACCATTGTGTCATTGTTGAGAAACCACTTTTGACAAATGAAGCATTGAATTTTGTAGAACTTCGTCTGTTGAAAATTGTTTATTGGCAAAGGTGTCGATTTCTCGACGAGTTGCTCTTGACTTATTGCATCAAAACTAATGGCATTGATGAAGCAGCGTTGAAAACTGGTCTCATCTTTATCGCAGAGATTCGCTTCATTTTCCCAATGTTGATGATGCACGTTTTCATTGTCCAAATCCAGTTTTTCCTATAATTATTTCGAAAAATTAAAAATTTGAAAGAAATTTTTTAAAATAATTGTTTGTTAATAATTCTTTAATAAACAAATCATTGAGAAGGCAATTCTATCTATATAAAAAAAAAGTATTAGGATTTCAATTTTTTCTTAGCTTTCTAAACAGAATTTTTTTTAATGAAAGAAATATAAAATTTCAAAAATCTTTTTAAGTTGTAAAAAACCAAAAATTTTTACGTCTCGACAGTATACCTTTCAGACGTTAAAACAATTTACTTATTAAAAATTATTTTAAGCAATGTTTGAGCAAATTTAAATCAATATTTATTAAAATAATAGAATAACTAATAAATATTGGAAATTAAGGAAATCTGAGAATATTTTCGGGAAATCGGGGAATTTTACTAAAAGAACTGAAAAAATTAAATATTCAGACTTCAAAAGCAGATTCAGAATTTTCATGATAAGAAACCTTTAAAAATATAGAAAATAATTCATTCTTCTTAAATATAATTTTGTTTGTCTTGTAAACTTTTAAAGAACAAAAAAAAACAAATAAAATAAAAGTTTTTTTGTTTCTGACAATATTTGAACTTTACAGAATATGAAATCAAATAATTTTAAAAATATTTCAATTTTTTTTAAGAACTATTGTAAAATTATTATTTATACATTTTTAAATGAATTTTCTACATGAAAATGTCAAAAATAATTTATTTCTATAAGAGTTGCATTTATCATTCTTCATAAATAATCAAATTTCAAAAGGTTTTAATTTGAAATTTTTAAAAAGTTTAAAAAAAGTTTAAATAATTAAAATTCTCAAAGAACAACGTCAAAAATTATAAAGAATAATTAATTTAAAGAATTTTAGTTAAAAAATTTTCTCAGGGAGAAAGTCAAAATTCTATTTAGAAATCAGGGGGAAAGAAAATAAATTTTTATACTAATACTGTAATTAAAGTATATACATTTTTAAAACATTAAAAAAAAATTCTTGAAATTAATTTTTCTTCAAACATTTTAAAACAAATAAAATAATCAAATTCTTTAAGAATTGGATCGTAGAGAATGGAATCTTAAAAAATTATGACAAAACGATTATAAGAAATAGTTTTTTTTTAATATTTTAATGTAATTTTTCGAAAAGAATTAAATTTTAAAAAAAATTCTGTAAGTGGAAAAAACCATTTTTTTGAAGAATTTAAATTAAAAATTTAAATACGATTGTTTTCTCTAAAATATTCAAAATGATTCTAAAAAGTTTTAATATTATTTTTTCATGTGTTTCAATTTTTTGAAATACGTAATTAAAAATATTAAAAATAATTAAATTAAAGAGAATAAGATGAAAAAAATTGTAACAATTACTTTTTTCAAAAATACTTTAAACTTAATTTTAAAAAGCTAATTTTTTTTTATAATTTTAAAAATAATTGTTGGTATTCTTTAGAGACATTCTTTGCAATAATTCATTTATGTTTATAAATAGTAAAAACCTTTTCAGAAATTTAATTATTTTCAAAAAATTATGCAATTAATATTCTACAAAAGTTGATATTTAAAATAATGTAATATAATTCTTTAAAAAAAGTCAATAATTATCAATAAAATTTTATAAAATTTTTAATTTGTAAATATTAAAAAAAAAATTTTTTTAATTTTGTTTACAAAATTTCAAAATATTTGAATTCATTTTAAAAATTGTGTCTTCATTTTTTTAAATTAATTATATTGACAAAGTGTACTTAAAATTGTATTGTAAAAATTTTAATTCTTAACAAGAATTTTATAAAAATTCTTCAAAATAATAATTAAACTGTTTTGAAGAATTTATTTTAATTTTTTTGAAAACAATTAAATTCTAAATCATAATTTTAAAAATAATTGTTGGTATTCTTTAGAGACATTCTTTGCAATAATTCATTTATGTTTATAAATAGTATTTATGAAAATATTTGTATTTCAAGAATTTTATTATTTACAAAGATATTTTAATTTTTGCGGAGAATTTTCTTATTTATGAAAATAATTGAATTTCTGAGAAGAATTTTATTATTTACAAAAATATTTTAATTTCTGCGAAGAATTTTCTTATTTATGAAAATAATTGAATTTCTGACAAGAATTTTATTATTTACAAAGATATTTTAATTTTTGCGAAGAATTTTCTTATTTATGAAAATAATTGAATTTCTGAGAAGAATTTTATTATTTACAAAAATATTTTAATTTCTGCGAAGAATTTTCTTATTTATGAAAATATTTGTATTTCAAGAATTTTATTATTTACAAAGATATTTTAATTTTTGCGAAGAATTTTCTTATTTATGAAAATAATTGAATTCTTACTAGTTATTCAGTAAAAATTTTTGAAATATTTGTCTTTGGTTATTTTTTAAATTATAGTAATCGAAATGAATTTTATTTTATACTAAAAATTTGGTGTTTTATTGCAATATTTGGCAGAAAAGTAGAAAAAGTCACATTTTTAAACAATTGTCAAAAAAAAGGGAAAAAATTTATAATATCCGAGAATTAAAGTTTTATCAACTTTATAATTTTGATTTTATTGATATATAAAGTGATTAATATTTTATAAAATATGTGAAATAGGTGCAAAAATTTAGAAATGATTAAAAAAGGTAAAAAAATTCGATTAAAACAAAAATTCCAATCTAAAAATAATAATTCACATCAATTATATAGACTGGATAATATAATAAGTTAACGATTCTTAAAATTTTCAATAGAATATTACCTCCTTATTTTTATAAGAAATTTAAATAATATAATTTACCATTTCAACTACTGAGAAATCCATTTCATGGCTCTCAATAGACAAGAGCGCCTTCTCCAGCATTACTGAGTCCTCCATGAAGTCAAAAGTGAAATTTTTAAATAATAAATATATTCCGATGAGACTAAATAAACTCCAATTCAATTCACAATTAAATATAATCTTCCAAACTGTTCACATCTTTCATAACAATAATTTTTCACATATTCCACGTTTTAAATTTCATCGTTAATTCCCTCTCGTAATTTTATTTAAACATTTACCTGAAATTATGAAAAATTCTCAAATATCACGAATTTCTAATTATAAACTAATAAATATGAAATTCGCTAAATAATAAATATTCATTGTATCGCGAAAAAAACAAAGGTAAACATAACCTTACTTATCGTTCATATCATTGTATTCCTTTTTAGTTTCATTCCATCGAAACATATTTTTTCCATTGGAAATTTAACATTTATTCAACAAATTTTCTCCTTTTTTCAATAAACAATTATTGACAAATAAAAGATATATTATTACAAAGCTTTCAAAGCAAGAATAACAAGTGAATCAAAATTTCACACTTGCTTCAACGAACAATTAATTTTCTTATTTCAATAAAGCAACTCAAGAATAACAGAAAATTGGAAAAAATGTAATTGTCTAAGAAACCGATTTACAAATTAGTTTAATTAATTAATTAATAATAATAATATAATAAGGAAAAAAACAATCCATTTTTGTAATGTCTGAAGTTGTCTGAGAGTTAGAGTCGAAGATTCGACAGATCGAATTTTCGCATTCGAGAGAGTTCGAGATATCAAGAGGACGCTCGTCTCGCTCCCGCCTTAAAACTAACCTTGAAAAACGTAAAACCGGCTGTTTATGCAATATTCCATTGAAAAAAGTGTTTAAATAACGTCTCCGTGCTTGTTCTGAGATTTAAGGATTATTAGAAAATGACGGAGGGTAAGAATTTCAATTGATTTTCACGCTTAGAGACAATTTCGCGAAGATTTACATTTCCTAACCTCTTAATGTTTTTATGTACTCCCATGTGTATGATTGTAATTTATAATAAATAATTTATTTCACCAGTGTGCTTGTAATTTTCTTTGAGAATTACATCTAATTTTCGATAATTGGCATGTTACTTGTGGTGATAATAGATTTTTGTGTGACAAGTTTGCGTATAGTTAAATGCACTTGAGAAGTGTCAACATTCACTTATCAACACTATATAGTGCTGTAACTGTTTTTGTTCTTTTTTTTATTTGCTATAAATAATATTTCGTATGAACGTCAAAAAATGAATTTTTACAGAACGGATAAATATTCAGGACACATGGACTCCCTACAAGGAATTACAAAGTCTTGTGGAAAATTATGTTACATCATTTTCAAGTACTCACGATCCACAATTTCATGAGTTTTCCGAAGCCCTGAGAAATCATCGACAGAATTTTTTAACCCTTCTCAAGAACCTGGTAAATATTGGAAAATTGATTATTTTACATTTTACAAATCTTTGATTTTATGACGTTTACAACTTTTTTTTTCTACTTATTTTTAAATATTCAAGAATTTTGGGACCTTTTTATCTTTTTTCAAATTTGGTGACCTAATATTTGTGTTATTTTATTAATTTTTAATTATTTCACTTATTTTGTAAGTTTTTCCAAAATAGTTTCAATTAAACGTTTAATTTTGTAGAATTTAAAATCAGGGTGTCTACTAACCGGGAAATCCGGGAAATAACCGGGAATTTAATTTAACCGGGAATTAACCGGGATTTTTATACAAATCCGGAAATTTTTTCACCAAAATTAAAAAAGTTTTATTATTTTAACTTGTTTTTAAAAAAAATACTTTTTATTTCAATTTTTAAAGATATTTATACTCTTCTCTAACTTTGAATTAGTTAAAAAAAATTAATTTGATAGTAAAAATCAAGCACTAATTCAAACATATTATGTAAACAAATTTAAAAACATTATGGAGTTAATAAAAATATTATGAAATTCGACTGAAAATATGTAATTGAATTTCTTAAAGAATTTCTTTAGAAACTTTTTAACAAATAAAATTTTCAAAGTATTTTAATTTAATAATTGGATTTTATAGTCACATTTTAATGAATTCATGTTTCTTAGTGCGAAGATTAATAATTAAAATTTTTATTAGTCAATTTAAAAAAAAAGATATGCACTTCAAAATTTTTTTATTAAAATTGAATTCTCGCAAATTTTTTTTTTTAATTCTGAAATATAAAATTGTTTAAATTTTTCAATTCCATTGTTTGCAAGATAATTTAATTTTTCTAAGCAAATATACATAATTGAAAATTTTTGAAATAATTGAAATTTCTTTACATTTTATTTTAAGATAATTTAATTCTTTGAAAGAATTTTAATTTAAATTTTTCGAAAACAATGTCAATGACCGTAATTATAATTTTATTTTTAAAATATAAAGTCCCTCTTAAAGTTTTAAATCAATTTTTTGCTTCTAAAAATTATATTATTCTATTATTATTTAATAGTTATAATTATTTAACTTCTTTTAAATTTTTATAATTTCAAAATTCTGAATGTTCAAATAAATGATATTTATCATTTCTTAAGCAAATTTAATGTTTATTACTTATTAAGTAAATAATTAATTATCACTGCTTTTTTTAAATTGTAATAAAATTCTTCACAGGAATTAAAATATTTTTGTAAATAATAAAATTCTTGTCAGGAATTCAATTATTTTTGTAAATAGTAAAATTCTTTGCAGAAATTCAATTATTATCAATAGAATTGTAATAAACTTGAAAAAGAAAATTTCCAATTATAATTATAAACAGACAAGATTATTTTTAAAGAATTGAAAAAATTATTTTCCAAATTTTCAATTAAAATTATTATTTATTTATGTTCGAAATCAAATTTAAATTTAAATTTTACGAGAAAAGAAAACCGGGAAAAATTTAGGTCATAACCGGGAATTTTGTTGAATGAAAATAGTAGACACCCTGAATTTTTAATTAATTTGTACGTTAATGAATATTTATTTATTAAAACTTTCATCGACATTGAATTCAATTCGACTCATTCGTTGAATATAGAGTAATTTTAACAAAAAAATACGTTTTTCTAATCGTAAAAAAATTTGCTGAATGAAAACATTGATGTACGTAATTATTATTAATAAAATTAATAAAATAAATGAAAATTTCAGCCAAAAAGTCAAAAATGCCGTGAGGAAATATTGAAGGGAGACGTGGATGGAATCACGTCTCCTGCCTTGGGACATCAGTTATTGTCAAAGGACTTGATTGATGAGACTTTGATTATTTCGGACATGTATAAATTAAATGAGTACATAGCTTTAGATCTTCTATACACAGCACAATTGCAAATGCCCTTTCATCCGGGTTTGACGAGAGGATTAACTGCTGTACTTTTGTATTACGATGGAAGGAAAGCCCTCACGTCGGCTCTGAGGACTCTGGTGCAGGCGAGAGTCGGACACAGTTGGATGCTTGACATTCCTCTTCTTCTAACGAAACAAATCACTGAATACACAAATAGACTCCAGGAGGATGGACTTTTAGATAGGATTGTTGCTCTCATCGAAGAAATGGATCCTATGAAAGTAAGATTTCCTTACTTTGCTCCTTCAGTTACTTTTCAATCTTTTTTAAATTTATTTTACAAAAATTATTCTCAAAAATTATAATCAAACTAGCAAATGTTGTTATACAAATTACAAAATTTTTTATTTTCAAATATAAATTTTAAAAATAATTTCAGAGTCAAAATTGAAAAAATTTACTTATTACATACAAAATTAATTATTACTATTCATATTTTGACAATTGTTAATCAAATTTCACTAAAGAATTCACGAATTTTCTAAAATTTTAATAAATCCTACTAAACAATTAGAAAAAAATTCAATTTTTTACTAAAATTTTAATAAATGCGTCAAAATAATTAAATTACTCTTATAGTAAAGTTCTACGCAAGAATTTAATTATTTTTATAAATAGTCAAATTCTTTACAGGAATTCAATTATTTTCAAAACAATTTTAATTAAAAATTTTTTTTTTTTTGTTAATATTTTAAAAATATTTTTATAAATTTTATTTATTTTTAAAACTTTCCATAAAATTCTATTTCAAAAAGAATTTTAAATTCTTTAAAAATAATTCAATTATTGTCAAAATATTTATAAAAAAGAAGAAGAAAAATTTCATTATTTTCAATTATTTCTACAAAATTCTTCATAACAATTTAATTATTTCTCAAAATTTTAATAAATTCTTCGAAACATTTCAATTATTTTTCTAAATAGTAAAATCCTTTGCAGAAATTCAATTATTTTTAAAACAATTTTAATAGATTTTTTCTAAAGAATTTTAGTCTTCAAAAATTAACATTAAATTCATTTGTTTTCTAAAATTTGAATAAATTCTTTGAAATAATTCATTTATGTTTATAAATAGTAATAAAATGTTTCGGAAGAATTCAATTATTTTCAATACAATTGTAATATAATTCTTCTTCATAAAATCTAATTGGTTGTAAAATTTTCAATTCAAATTTTTAATAAAACTCCATTAGTATAAAAAAAATTGAAAGAAATTCTTCAAAAAAATGTAATTAGGTTTTTTAAAGATTTTAATAAAATTCTTCACGAGAATTTAATAACATTTTTAGAAGAAATTCTATTATTATCAAATTTTTTGATAAATTTCTTTATAATAATTCGATGATTTTCAATAAAGTATTTTAAAAATTGAAATATTTGAAAATAAAAAATTTTGCAAAAGAATTCAATTATTTAAAAAAATTTCTATACAATTCTTCACAATAATTCAAGTATTGTCAAAAATTTTAATAGAATTTTTTGTATAATCTCATTATTTTCAACAAAGTTTCGCAATTAAACGATTTTCAATATCTACTGTTTTCATAAAAATTTGCAAAGAGAATGTAATTATAATTAAAAAACATTTTTTGTAAAAGTCTGCGAAAGAATTCAATTCTTATCATGAATACCTAATAAAAAATTTTTCGCACTTCAATTATTTTAAATTAAAATTTTACATAAAATTAGTAAAATGAATGAATTAATATTTTTTAAATAAAATTCTTCGCAAGAATTAATTGTTTTTATAAGTTTTTAAATTTTTTCATAATTAATAAAACAGTGTTCCAACATAGAATCTGAAAATCATTGAAAAGGTACTTAGGTGAAGTTTGCAACGTTTATGATCAACGATTGAAAGAAAAGAAATTATTTTCCTACCAAAAAAATAACATTTTTTGTTCACAAATAATTTTTTTGGTTAATTACTATTCAAAGAATTAATCGTACTATTTTCTTTACAGATATTTATAAAAATTTACTAAAAAAATATTTTTCTTATGAATTCGTTGACTATAAACGTTGTGAACTTCACTAACGTGAAAAGGTATGGAATTTGAAATTCGTCTTTTTCTGTAGGAACCCTGTTTTGCTACTTTTTAAAAATTTATTATCAAGTTGCGAAGTCTGGAACGTTTTTAAATATTTTTTTTGCTATTAACTGACAAAGAATTGAATGAATAATTTTTTTTTACAGGAACAAGATTTATTGCAACAAAATCGAGCACTGGGTGGAGCAAAACATCACTACATGGTGATGAAACTTTTCAATGACACTCGGCAAGATTTAGCCGACATTCTCTACATGTGGTCGGCCCAGTCGTCACTTCCTAGCACAATCACATTCAGTCTCATTGCCTTCCTGCAAAATCGCCAACCCGAAATTGAAGTCGGCGAAGGAAAGCCCGACAATTTCACATTGTCCTTAATCATGGCTGTTTTAAACGCAATGAACCTCAGTCCACTTCACAGTCGAGAGGACGGAGAGGGTGAGAAAAATCTCAACAATATTCGATTTTCTAATTTATTATATTTAATTATTAAAGTTTGAGAATTTCTTCCAGAAATCGTGAAATCAATGCCAATAATTTCCGAGAGGGGAATGCTGGAGGAGCTCGTCCAAAAATTGACGACCGGAAACATTGCCTGGGAGAGTGCTGGACTTCGTGGTTTACTTCAATTTGTCTTGGCAATTGCAGTGACGACAATAAAATCGGCTCCAAATTTGTGTCCAAATCAAATCATCACCAAGGAGGACGAAATTCTAGTGGAGGCGGCAGTTTCGAATAAGGCGTTTCACTTTGTCGTCGAGGTGCTCTTTCAAAATGAACAATTCTACATGGAGGAATTCTTTGTGCGCTATTTTCACACTCTGATATCGGACTTCATTCTTCTGATGCCGTTGAAAGTGAAGGAGCTGAGAAGCAGAGCCGACGAGTCGATGCGACTGATTCAGGCTTATCAGCAGGAAGGCATCGAACCGCCAATGAATCTCGACGATCACTTCGAATATTTGATGCTGATGGTCGCCGAATTGTATAAGCAGGATCCTTTGAATTTGAACTTGGCTATTGACTTTTGGTGTCAGCCTTCGGAAGCCTCACATGTTTCGAATGCCCTGCACAGCAGTCGATTGCCCTCGAGGCAAGCTGCTCTCTTCAAGTTCGTTCGTTTGGCGGGTGAAATTTTACCGGCCGGTTTATTTGTCCCTTATTTAAAGATGCTCTCGTCTTTGGCTTCTTCGCCGCAAGCTGCGCGGCAGGTCTTCAATTTTCTCAAACCAAATGGTAAGCTTTTTTTTAGTAATTTGAATTATCAAACGATATTTCAAATATTGACACTGATTTATTTAAATCCTATTCGTTAAAAGTCGAATACTGAGTATTAAAGAATTATTGAAAAGAAGGAAAACATTTGAAGGATTATAAAGAAAAAAATGCATAAAGTAGCTTGTAACTTTGTAATTTTTAATGAAAGATGAATAATTTTTTTCATAAAAGCTAAAGAAAAAAGCTTTATAAGAATGTTGTAACATAATTACAAATTCGAGCAAAAAAATAATTATTAAAAGTAATTTTTCAACTTTAAATCATAATTGCCACGAATCAAGAAAATCAGAGAAAAGTCAAGTCCCATTTTGTAATATATATTTAATTAGTTATTAAAATTTTAAAATACTAAATTTATAGAAGAATTTTAGTCAAAAATATTACGAAAATTGAATTTTGAAAAAATGACAAATAATTACACAAAATCAATTATTTTCAAAAATTAAAAAATTGTTGTCCAAATTGCAATATAAATATAATAAAATTTTTCTTCAAAATTCAATAATTTAAAAAAAAAATAATAATAAAATTCTACGCAACATTTAATCATTTTCATAAATTAAAAAAATTCCACAGACATTTAATTATTTACAAATATTTGATTTTCCTCGCAATAATTCCACTACTTTCAAAAATAAAAAATTTTTCAGAGAAATTCTATTATTTTCACAAATAATAATATTCTTTTTAGGAATTAAATTACTTTTCATAAATAATAAAACTAGCAATTCTGTGGAATTAATTTTTTTCTGAAAAAGTTCAATTGACTTTTTAAATAATTATTTGAATTTTTCATTACCTAATATTTTTAATTAATAAAAAAAATTTTGAAAAATTTTGTGTGCAAAAGAGGAAAAAGTCAAGGAAAAATCCTGATTTTATTAAATTGATTATTAATTTCATTCTCAATTTTTTTACAAAGTTGAATTCATTTAGTAATTTTTCTAGAAAATACTAAATATTGAAAATCATCGAATTGGGGGAAAATTTTTGAAAGTAATTGAAATTTTGATAAGAATTTTATAAAAATTTTTTCTAATAGTTGAATTTCGTTAAGAATTTTTGTTCCTTTTGAAAATAATTGAAATTTAGTTTAAATAATTGAATTCTTTAAGAATTATTATAAAATTGTCTTCAATTATTAAGACGGCAATTTTTCTTAAAAAGTCTAAAAATACTTTACTTTCAAAGGGTTTTAAATAGAATTTTTTGAAATTTTGAATTTTAAATGATTTAAGTTAATGTTTTGAAAAATTTTTGATTAATCGAATTTTGGTGAAATTGAATTCCAAACAAATGAATTTAGACATATTTCAATAGAACTTTCTTTTTTATATAAATAACAATTAAATGGTTAAATTTTCAAAAAGCTTTCTCAAAATTATTAAAAATAATTGATTTAGAGAAGATTTTCAGTGAAAAAAAATCCAAGAAAATAATTGAATGTCAGAAGAGTTATAATAGAAATTTCTAGAAATAATTCCAAAAGGTTTCAAATTGATATTATTTTTTTCTCTTTTAAAGATTTTGTTGAAATTTATGAAATTTTATTCGGAAAGAATTGTAACTAAGTAAAAGCTAAGAAAATAATTTAAATTTACAAAAA
This sequence comes from Leptopilina myrica (nomen nudum), assembly GCA_032872475.1. Lineage (NCBI taxonomy): Eukaryota > Metazoa > Arthropoda > Insecta > Hymenoptera > Figitidae > Leptopilina > Leptopilina myrica (nomen nudum). Next base: position 62,818,702 of record CM065458.1, on the reverse strand, counting down.
TTATTCTATTTAAACGAAATCAAATCTCATAGTTGAATTCTGATAAAATTGATTTAAAAAAAAGTTACGTTAAAATTTGATAAAATAATTGAATATTTGATGCTTTTATATCAAGAATTTTAAAAAATAATAAAATCTTAATCGCTGTAGAAGTACAAAATATTTAAATGATTATTTAAAAAAATTATTAAAGAATTATTAAAATATTTTTCTATAAAATGTTTGAATTTTTGAATAAATTCATTCAAGGAATCTTAATATTTAAATTTTGAAATAGAAGTTGTAATTTTTAAAAAGTAATTAAATTTCGAAAGGTTTTTAATTGTAATTGTTTGAAATTTTCATGTCTAAGGAAAAATAAATTATAATACGTAGAATTTTAATATTATTTTTAAAAAAATATAGAAGTTCAATACTATTTAACTAGAAATATTAATGTTTTGAATAATGTTGAATTTGTTTAAAAAATTAGCCTTTTTAAAAATTGTAATTAAATTTTTTTTAAAAGTAATTAAATACCGAAAAATAATTTTAAAACGAATAATTTTTTTTTTTAAATATCATTGAATAAATATTATATTTTATGAAATTTCAAATTTTTCTACCTTTGATTCTTTTTTTCGAATAAGATCAATTTTTAAAAAGCTTTTTCGTTTTTTTTATAATTTGCAACTATTTTTTGTTTAATATTTCAATAAAATTCCATATTTTTACTATAAAATGCAACTTATTTCGATTTTTATGTTGTGAAAAAGTAACTATGGAATAATCTTCAAAAAATTATTTTTGAATAATATTTCTAATTATGTTTCCGATGTATACAATTAAAAGGGTTTTGAATATTTTTTTTTGTGACATTTAGTTGACAATAATTAATTTTTTCAAGTAATATTTAATTGCAATTTTTGAAAATCAACTTCTGAAGAATTGTGAATGCAAATTTTGAAAATAATTGATTTCTCAAAACTTTGAATGATAAGTTTTGAAGTGTACATTTAAAAATGAAAATTTGCTTCTAACAATTATATTCAAATATTTTTGAAGGGAGAAATTATTATATTTCTGAAAGTTTTAAATTTACTTTCTTTTAACATTTCTTTCTCATGGATAAATAAATATTTAAATATTAAAAAAACAAAATTATGCATATTTTTGAATAATTCAATTTGGAAATCATTAGAATGTCAGGAAAATACAGAATAAATTTTTAGTGACAGCATTCAATTTAATATACGACTTGTTTTGTATTTTTAATCTACTATAGCTATTTTTTTTACTTTTGACTGGAAAAAAGCAGAAAATTTGAAGAGTTTTTCCAATTTTATAGAGATTTTTTTTGGAACATCTTTTTAAGACTAAATTCTTTTTTCTATTAGGAACAACTGGATCGTCGACAATTTCCTGGGACCACTTTTTCACATCATTGGGTCGTTATTACTACAATCTTCGTCAAGAATTACCCCCCACACAAGACACAATTTATCGACAGAGAATTCATCCCAAAGGAATCACACCCCACGAGGTGAAGGGTCTGGAGGCAGTTCTGCTGGTCGTTCAAGTGGTGGCGAAGAATGACGAAATGTCACGCGTTGCACTGTGCGATCATCCAGGATGGAAAGTCCTCCCGTCACTCGTTGGTCTCGTGGGTTGCGCCATGCCAATTCCCCTCAAGGGCGTCTTGGTTCGAACTCTCGCGGCTCTCGCCAGATCGCCGGAGAGTTCAACCACCGTCTGGCAAAGTTTGGAAGCCGCTCAAATTCTCTCGACAATTCCCTCGACCAGCAGTTACCAACCCAGAGGTGTGCAAACTGAACTCGAGGAAATCGAGTCTAGAAACGAAGAATATCCCCTCACTAGAGCAATGCTCGAACTCATGGATGTTCTCACTGATTTTCCAATTCCTAGACTCCTCGGAGTTGGGCAGAGGAATCCGGGTTTCGATCCTTATCTACTGTTTATTATTAATACCGTATTCTTGAGATTCAACACTCGGTCGTACAAGAATCCGGTGGAAAAGTGGCAAGTTGTTAAAGTTTGCTTGAAGATCTTTTATAAACTGATCAAACAGTACGAGCCGTCTGTGGAGGACTTTGTGGGTTGTAAGGTTGAACTGCAAGGAGGGGAGTCGACTCTCGTTAATCCAAATCCTGGTTATCATCTCCTGAAGCAGTTGCACTCTAACTCTGAATTTCTTCATGTACTGCTTTACATTCTCGACGAAGGTTGTCGTCATCTTGAGACTTACGATTCGTTTTCAGGTAAGAGAATAATAATTATTATTCGGTCTTTAATCTATATTAATAAAGTTCGTGATCCGGTAATTTGTTCGCAGTTTGAAGTTAGTTGTTTGCTTTTTTGTTTCTTAACTTTTTTAAAAACTTTTCTTTTCAAATATTATCAATTTTTAGAATAATTTATTGAAAATCATCGAATTATTGCAAAGATATTTATCAAAAAATTTGATAATAATAGAATTTCTTCTTAAAATGTTATTTAATTCTCGTGAAGGATTTTATTCAAATTTTTAAAAAACCTAATTACATTTTTTTTTGAGAATTTCTTTGAATTTTTTTTTACTAATGGAGTTTTATTAAAAATTTGAATTGAAAATTTTTGGAAGCAATTAGATTTTATGAACAAGAATTATATTAAAATTGTTTTAAAAATAATTGAATTGATCCGAAGAATTTATTAAAATTTTAAGAAATATTTTAATTGGTATGAAGAATTTTATAGAAATAATTTAAAATAATGGATTTTTGTTCTGTTTTATAAATTTTTTGACAATAATTAAATTACTTTTAAAGGATTTTAAATTCTTGTTGAAATAGAATTTTATGGAAATTTTTGAAAATAATTAAATACTTTTGTGTAATTTTAATTAAATTGGATTAAAAATAATTAAATTCCTTCAATGAATTGTAGTATTTCTAAAAATAATTGAATTGTTTCGAAGTATTTATTAAAATTTTAGGAAATAAATAAAATTTCTAAAAATATTTTAAAATATTTGAATTCATCCGAGGAATTTAATTAAAATTGTTTTGAAAATAATTGAATTTCAGCGAAGAATTTTTAAAACTTTAGAAAATAAATTAATTTTTTGTTAATATTTGAAGACTCAAATGTTTGCAATGGTTTTTACAATCTGTAAATATAATTGAAATGTTTTCGAAAATTTATTAAAATTTTGAGAAATAATTTAATTGGTATGAAGAATTTTATAGAAATAATTTGAATTAATGAAATTTGTTTTCTTCTTTTTACATAAATATTTTGACAATAATTAAATTATTTTTAAAGAATTTAAAATTCTTGTTGAAATAGAATTTTATAGAAATTTTTGAAAATAATTAAATTCTTTCGTTTAATTTTATTTCAATTGGATTAAAAATAATTTAATTCCTTGAAAGAATTGTAGTATTTATAAAAATAATTGAATTGTTTTAAAGAATTTATTAAAATTTTAGGAAATAAAATATTTCAATTTTTAAAATACTTTATTGAAAATCTTCGAATTTATTATAAAGAAATTTATCAAAAAATTTGATAATAATAGAATTTCTTCTAGAAATGTTATTAAATTCTCGTGAAGAATTTTATTAAAATCTTAAAAAATCCTTATTAAATTTTTTTGAAGAATTTATTAAATTTTTTTTTAAACTAATGGAGTTTCTTAAAAAATTTTAATTGTAATTTTGAAAGAAATTGGATTTTATGAAGAAGAATTTTATTAAAATTGTATTATAAATAATTAAATTCTTGCGAAGAATTGTACTATATTTATAAGAATAATTTAATTATTACGAGAGATTAATTAAAAAATTAGAAAAAAATTTAATTTTTTCGAAGTGTATTAAAATCTTTTCTAAAAATTGATCTCTCCTGAGGAGTTCAATTCAAATTGTTTTAAAAATAATTGAATTTTTGTAAAGATTTTACTTACAAAAATTAATGAATTATTGCAATGAATTTTTATGTTTATAAAAATAATTAAAATGTTTCGAAGAATTTTATTAAAATTTTGAGAAGTAATTAAAGTGTTATGAAGAATTTTGTAGAAATAATTGAAAATAATGAAAGTTTTCTTCTTCTTTTTTATAAATATTTTGACAATAATTGAATTATTTTTAAAGAATTAAAAATTTTTGATGAAATAGAATTTTAGGGAAATTTTTGAAAATAATTAAATTCATTCTTGTAATTTTATATAAATTGGATTAAAAATTATTTAACTCCTTGAAAGAATTGTTGTATTTATAAAAATAATTGAATTGTTTCGAAGAATGTATTAAAATTTTAGGAAATAAATAAAATTTATAAAAACATTTGAAAATATTTGAATTCATCCCAAGAATTTAATTAAAATTGTTTTGAAAATAATTGAATTCTTGCGATGAATTCTATTACTATTTATAAAATTAATTGAATTCTTGCGAAGAATTTTACTATATTTATAAGAATAATTCAATTATTACGAGGGATTAATTAAAAATTTAGAGAAAAATTGAATTTTTTCGAAGTGTTTTAAAAATATTTTTAAAAATTGATCTCTTTCGAGGAATTTAGTTAAAATTGTTTTAAAAATAATTGATTTTTTGTAAAGATTTTACTATTTTACAAAATAATTGAATTGTTTAGAAGGATTTATGAAAATTTTAGAAGTTTATTGAATTCTTTCGTACAATTTTATTAAAATTTTGAAAATATGAACAATATTAATTAATTTTGTACTTAATTGTTGAATTTATTAAATTTTGACTATGAAATTATTTTAAAAAATTTATATTTGAAAATAAAAACTTTTATAATTTGCATGGTAGAAATAAGTAGTTTTAGCATAAATTAAATGCATATATTTTAAAAGTGCGGCTTTTTTCAGGAAAGAAATATCTGGAAGAGAGTACTCTCCACTGTCTGGAGATATTGGAACAGGGTCTTCGGCTACAGCATCAGTACATGGCAATCGACTCGTCATCCTTGAGCACATCGACGAACAAACTCTCCACCGGATTGTCGCGTCTCCTCTTGGGAGTGAATCCCCGAACGGGAAAACCCGATCACATGATAAATGTGGCAAAATACATTTCCTACAATTCTTGGCTGCGAAGACACGCCTTCGTTGCCGTTGGTGTCATTCAAGCGGTGTCGAGTGAGCCCGGCGCTGACTCTGAATTACTCTCGACCTTCACGTGCACGTCAATATTGTCGACGAACATCAGACACGGATTCGTTGAGTGTTTGGAAATGGATGACAATGTCGAGTTGGAGGACGAACTGAGCAAAGAGAAGCAGCACATGGGTCAGTGTAAGGAGAGAATTTTAATGTTGATGATGCAGAGCATTACACGACCTGCTCCAAATTTAGCCCACTTCCTTTTGGGATTCGACATCAGTAAGGATATCAGGAAGACGATTATTCAGCAACCGGGAATTCTCGGGTTTCCGCGAACTTGTCTTCATTCCATATTGGGAATTCTCGAATTGTCTTTGGAAAGAGGTCGCGATCGAATTACAGAAGCTTCGTACTGGTTCCTTCATACATTGTCAGCTAACACTAAAACTTCAATGCCAATTTTGAGATTCCTGAGGACAGCAACTAATCAAGATTTTGTGCAAAGGCATCTTTCTAAATTACCTTTCCAAGTAAGTGGATAATTTATTTCTGTTAAACATAATCATATGTAGTAAAATCGTCTTTGCGAAATTTGATATTAAGCAGGGAGAAGGGTTCGAGACCCAAATAAAAATGTAATGTTAATGTTAATTTTGAACTGAAAAATAACAGAGTTTCCACGCAACCTGGAAATGTCAGAGAATTTTGATCGAAATTCTGAAAAATTGTTGATCTCTAATTGTATTTATTCTTGAAATCTAATTTTAGTTAAATATTTCAAAATTAATTGAATTTTAAAAGAGTTGCGTTTACGATTTTCAAAATTAAATGAACTTAAAAAGATTTTCATCTCAAATTTTGTAAAAATTTAATTTTAGATGTATTTGATTTGAAATTTAAAAAATAAATAGATTTTTAAAGAAATTTTAATAAGTAAAATTGTTCTGAAATTAGTTAAAATTTTGTTAATATATATTTAATTAGTTTTTTAGAATAATGGAATTATAGAAGAATTTTAGTTAAAAACACAATAATTAGATATTTCTGCAGAAATTCAATTTTTTTTATTCATCTTTTAAAGAATTAAATTATTTTCCAAAATTTTAATGAACGTCTTTTGTACCAATTCAATTTTTATCAAAATAATTTCAATATATTCTTCGAAGAAATTTAATTAATTTCAAAACATTGTTTATTAGTCTCAAAAATTCAATTATTTTCACAAGTAATAAATTCTTGGCAAAAATCAAATTATGTACAAAAATTTTAATCAGAATTTGAATTATCTTACTAAATAAATACAATTTTTCTCCAAAATTTAATTATTTAGAAAAATTTTAATAAAATTCTTGGCATAATTTCAATTATTATAATAATATATTTTATAAAATTCATTTCATCGAATATTCTAGAAAACTAAAATTAATCTTAAACCTGTTATTAAAATTTGTTAAGAGAGTTAAATGATTATTTAAATTTTTAGAAATAATTAAATTCTCAAAAGGTTTCAAATTTAAATCTTTGAAAATTTCAATTTTTTATACTTTTGACGAACAATTCTGGTAGAATTAATTTTTAAAAAAAGTTTACTTGCTTCTTTTTTTACTGTAACTTCTTCAAAATTATTTTCATCATTACGATTATTATTCTTCGAATTTTTAACTAAAATTCTTCTACAAATAAATTTTAAAGTTTTTTAACAATTTTCAAATCCATTTGTTTAGAATATTCAATTTTACGAAATTTTGTTTATTCATAAATTCTTCAATTCTTCAAAATTATTTTCATCATTACGATTATTATTCTTCAAATTTTTAACTAAAATTCTTCTGCAAATAAATTTTAAAGTTCTTTAACAATTTTCAAATCCATTTGTTTAGAATATTCAATTTTACGAAATTTTGTTTATTCATAAATTCTTCAATTCTTCAAAATTATTTTCATCTTTACGATTATTATTCTTCGAATTTTTAACTAAAATTCTTCTACAAATAAATTTTAAAGTTCTTTAACAATTTTCAAATCCATTTGTTTAGAATATTCAATTTTACGAAATTTTGTTTATTCATAAATTCTTCAATTAAATATATGTAAGGAAATAAAAACTTCAAATTTTATCTAAAATTGTAACTGAAATTCATTTTAAAAATCAATTATCAGAAAATTTTACGAGAATTCAATTATTTAAATACAAATAACGATAATTTATTGAATAATTCAATTTTTCTTAATATTTAATTCTGGTAATCAATTTTATCAACAAATTTTTTAAATAATAGAATTCTTTTGACGAATTTTAATAAAATTCTACAGAATAATTACTTTTTTTGAGAAATTCGATCAAAAATAATTTAAATTCTGCAGTGATTTTTTGAAAATTCTATTTTTTGAAAAAATAATTGAATGTTCGTGTAGAATATTGTAGAAATTTTTGTTTAATAATTGAATTTTTTAACTATAAAAATAAATATTTTATTAAATAATCGAATGTTTCTTAAAATTGAATGTTTGTACAGAAGTTTATCAACAAATTTTTAAATAGTTGAATTTTCTTAACAAATTTTAATTAAATTTTCAGGAATTAATTTCATTTTTAGAGAAATTTGATAAAAATTGTACTTAAAAATAATTAAAATTCTGTCAAGAATTTCATTAAAATTTTTCAGAAACGTTTGAATGTCGGAAAAATTTTTTATTATTTATAAATGTAATTAAAAATTGACAAAAATATTTGTAAATTTTTCAACATAATTGGATTTTTGCAAAGAATTATATTACTTTTGAAAATAATTGAATTCTTGAGGCGAGTTTTATTAAACATTGCTTTTTAAATAATTGAATTCTTGAGACGAATTTTATTAAAATTACTTTTTAAATAAATGAATTCTTTTGTTAAATTTTTTTCAATTAGTAGACATTGAAAATAATTGAATTTTGACAAATTATGTTGATAAAACATAAAAAAAAATTTTAATGTTAGAAAATTATTTAATTCTTTGAAGAATAGATTAAAAAAGAATTGAATTTTCGAAAATCCTAATTTCTATATGAAAAAAAAAAAAATTAAATACTTATTTAAAAATCAAGTTATTGATGTTTTCGAATGAGTTTCTAGTTAATAATGAATGTAGTTTTAAAAACCTGGAAAAATTCCATTTTTCAACCCGGATAACCTGGAAAAGTCAGGAAATTCGAAAAGAACAAAAGCTTGGCAATCCTGAGTAATATAATTCTTTGCAAAAATCCAATTATGTTGAAAAATTTACAAATATTTTTGTCAATTTTTAATTACATTTATAAATAATAAAAATTTTTTCCGACATTCAAACGTTTCTGAAAAATTTTAATGAAATTCTTGACAGAATTTTAATTATTTTTAAGTACAATTTTTATCAACTTTCTCTAAAAATGAAATTAATTCCTGAAAATTTCATTAAAATTTGTTAAGAAAATTCAACTATTTAAAAATTAGTTGATAAACTTCTGTACAAACATTCAATTTTAAGAAACATTCGATTATGTAATAAAAGATTTATTTTTATAGTTAAAAAAATCAATTATTAAACAAAAATTTCTATAATATTCTACACGAACATTCAATTATTTTTTCAAAAAATAGAAATTTCAAAAAATCATTGCAGAATTTAAATTATTTTTAATAAAATCAATTTTTAAATTAAGTTTGACCTGAAAAAATAAGCTGCGTGCATAGTTTTGTGTTAATTCTGAAACTAAACTTTCCTGATGGTCGTTTAAAGAAATTTTCAAAATTTTCTCATTTTCAGGGACCAAATAGAGGAACTGAACTAGCTTGCATGTCGTGGTTATTAAAAATAGCAGCGATCGAATTAAGAGTAGGCGGAGGATCCTTGCAAAATTCCTTGATTCAAAAGCTAATCGGAAGTCCGGGTCAAGATAGAAGTCAAGTTGCACCATCACAGAAACTCCTCATGGATCTTCTTCACTACATCGATTTTCAATTGAAACTCGAACCTTCGCGATCCTGGGAGTTCTTCGATCCCAATCAAGTGGAAATGGTCCTTGGACGTTGCAGCGTTTCTGTCGCACTAACAGGTGGACCGCAACTCATCGATGTGAAAAAATTACACGCCGTGATAACGGAGGAACTCGCGGTAACTCAAAGCAGCGCAACAGCCTCTCAACGAAAGCTAATGCAACAGGAACTCGAGTCGATTCTCGCCTACGCTCTAAAGCGTAATCAAACAAAAACACTGTCATTCTCGACAGTGAAATTCGTTGAAGGTTGGTGTCAAACGACGGAAATTCTCTTCTCAATTGCAACAAATCAACAACTACCAGCGGCTCAAAGGCAAAATTTGCTATTGAACTTGACTCATGATTTACTGCAGAAGATGACGTCGTGCGAGGCATTGAACGAAATCAAGACCCTCGTCTCGGGAACTGTTTTGATTCTTCTCGTCAATTTGAAGAATAGCTTCGTCCTTCAGTCGGATGGCGAGAGTTTGTTCTCATCGCCGTCGAGTACAATGACAATGAAAATTATTCTGAATCACATTCTCCAGTGGATTTTGAATTCGGAAGCATCGTCGCAGAAGGTGCGAACACATTTGTACGGGGCGTTTCTGAATTTCCTGTGCGTCGTGGGTCTGGAGAAATCGGAAGCTGCAAATGTCATGGACTCGATGTACGTGAGTCAGTTGGACAATTCGCTCTATCGAGCACTGCCGATGCAGGAGCGTTCGCATCGTTACGCGACAATTCAGGTGATTAACAGTTTCGGTGATAAGCTGATGGATATTCTGTGTCACAATTGCTCCGGAGGGCATGACGTTTGTAAAATGCTCGCACTTTCCTGTTTGGACAAAATTCTCGAACTCGATTGCGACAATGATTGGGTTATCTATCTGGCTAGTCGGGGATACCTGAAGCACATGATTGACAGTCTCCTGGAGTCGGACAGTTTGTTGAGATGTATTCTTCAGCCGGATCCACAAACTCTGAGACCTTTGTATCTTTACGAGGCGAAGATGGCGGCTTTCTGTCGAATGGCGTCAACGAGACTGGGAGCCGAGAGTCTTTTGGAGAATAAAATCTTGTCATGCTTGTCGAGTATGAACGTGTTTGATCAACATCCGGACGTTCATGTTGGATTCGACGGTGGCGATTGCTCCTTTATACCGAGCGTGGGTCAGAGATATCAGCAAATTCTCTTCCCAGCTCTGTATCTTTGCGACGCTCTTCTGACTACTTTGGGAACTGAGAATCAATCGTGCTCGATGCAAGTCTGCGGATTTCTTCAAAGTCATCGTGACGTCGTTGAAATGACATTGAGGAATGGTCTTCCACAATCGCACTCATTATTTTTGAAGGAGATTGCCTATCTCACTGGTGTTATTGCGAGATCTGCGAATATTGGTGAGTTACTATTTTTTTAATAGGACTTTATTTTTGTAAAAATAGAATAGTTAATAAAGCGGACATTATTGCCCTAGGGTAATAATAAGTATTTTATTGACCTGTGAGTGGTTAATAAAGTACTCTTTATTAATCGGAAAAAATTGATTGTCTGGAATAATTCTGTTATTCATCGGGAAAATTCGAATTTTTTCAAAGAATTGAACTTTTGAAATAATTTACTTAAATAATAATAATAATAATAACATTTTTAAAATCCAACTAATTTTTTAGATGTTTACGATTTGGCAATGAGTGAAACAAATGATTCTGGAATGCGAGAATTGGGCGCCTATCTTTATCGGATACAAAAATTAATGATTGGCTTACTGCAAAAATTCCAATTGACTTCGCCACTTTCGCAATCGCATCTTGCAAAAGCAGCATCAGAGGAACAGCATTTCGCCTCCATACAAATTGCCGCTAACGTTATGCTTTACATTCGTAATCAGGTATTAAACATTGTTTGAATTTTTTATTTCTTCACTCTAGACTATAAAATATTGAAATTACAGATCTTACATTTTTTTTACTGACAAAAAATTTGCTTCCTTTCGTTAAAGAATTAAAAAAATAAAATACAAACTTTTGCCTTTTTGTTTTCGAATGTAAAATGTTGTAATTTTTAAATACAATTTAATTTAATTTATTATTAGTATTAATTTAATTTAATACAATCATTTTTTATTTATAGTATAATTTTCAGAATGATTTAATAAAATTATTATTTTTAATTTTTAAAATTCTCAATGACTCGATAATATTAAAATAACTTTGTTTTCTTTAATAAAGAAATAATAATCGAAAAGGATTTATAATTATGTGCTTTTCTTTAGATGCGACAAAGTCGAAAAGATAGGAAATTTCAAGATCCAACTTGTGGTGCTCAAATGGGAATTACCGTCGATCACCTAATGGCAGCGACTTCTCTTATTCACACAGAATTACCATTAATTGATTCTCTTATCAAAAAAGCTGCAATGGTCCAAGAAATGAGCACAACTGATCTTAAAAAGGTATTTTTTTTGATCGATTTTCTTTCTAGTAATAATAAAAATAAACAAATTTTTTTAAAATCAAATTTCATAATTTAATCAAATAGTTTATATTTTAGTAAGTTAATATTTATTAAATACTAACAAAATTATTACTGTTCATATTTTGACAATACGAAAGAAATCAATAATTTTCTAAAATTTTAATAAATCCGTCTAAACGATTTAATTAATTTTTTAAATAGAAAAATCTTTACAAAAATTCAATTATTTTTAAAACCATTTTAATTGAATTCCTGGGAAGAGAACAATTATTAGGAAATTTTTAAACACAATTCGAAAAAATTCAATTTTTTCTAAAATTTGAATTAAACCTTCGCAAGAATTCAATTAATTTTATAAACAGTAAAATTCTTTACAGGATAACAATTATTTTCGAAACAATTTTAATTAAATTCCTCCGATGAATTCAAATATTTTAAAATATTTTTATAAATTTTATTTATTTTCTAAAATTAAAATAAATTCTTCGAAACAATTCAATTATTTTTAGAAATACTACAATTCTTTGAAGGAATTAAATTATTTTTAATCCGATTTAAATAAAACTACACGAAAGAATTTAATTATTTTCAAAAATTTCCATAAAATTCTATTTTTAAAGAATTTTAAATTCTTTAAAAATAATTCAATTATTGTCAAAATATTTATAAAAAAGAAGAAGAAAAATTTCATTATTTTCAATTATTTCTACAAAATTCTTTATAACAATTTAATTATTTCTCAAAATTCTAATAAATTCTTCGAAACATTTCAATTATTTTTATAAATAGTAAAATCCTTTGCAGAAATTCAATTATTTAAAAAAAAACAATTTTAATAGATTTTTTCTAAAGAATTTTAATCTTCAAACATTAACATTAAATTCATTTGTTTTCTAAAATTTGAATAAATTCTTTGAAATAATTCATTTATGTTTATAAATAGTAATAAAATTTTTCGAAAGAATTCAATTATTTTTTATACAATTTTAATATAATTCTTCTTCATAAAATCTAATTGCTTCCAAAAATTTTCAATTCGAATTTTTAATAAAACTCCATTAGTAAAAAAAAATGTAATTAGGTTTTTTAAAAATTTGAATAAAATTCTTCACTAGAATTTAATAACATTTTAAGAAGGAATTCTATTATCAAATTTTTTGATAAAATTCTTTGCAATAATTCGATGATTTTTAATACATGTTTGTATTATTTGAAATTAGAATTAAACTTTTTTATCATAAATAATAAAAAGTTTGCATGTCTTTTAAATAACGTGAATAGAAATGTTTTCCTAAACTATGTGAAATGAAAATGTTGACAATTTTTTCAGCATTTAACGGAAGAGGAGACGGAATTAGAGTTAAATAAACAGAGAATGGTAGTGGAGCAGAGATTAGCGCAACAAGCAAAAGACAAACGGCAAAATGTTAAATACTGTTCACTTTTGGTTGAGCAGAGTTTATACATTATTTGGAGTAATCTTGATTTTTATGTAATGCAATCTACATTACGACAAAACAAATCACAAGGTAAATCTTTAATTTACAATTCTTTAATTTCATAATAATATATTTCGAAGAAATTCAATTATTTTCTGAAATTTTAATAAATTCTTTAAAACAGTTCAATTATTTAAAAAAGAGTATAAATAGAAAAATATGTTGCAAATATTCAACTAATTTTAATAATATTTTTAGGAAGAATTTAATTTTTTTAAAATTTTTTAATGTTTTTCGAAATAATTAAATTATAATAATTTCACGAAAGAATTTAATTTTTTTCCTTAATTCGTTATAAAATTTTCTAAAATAAATAAATTATTTTCTAAAATTTTTAATAAATTGCAATAATTAAATGTTTAGTATCAATTATTGACAAACATGATTACTTTAAAAAACTTGATAGAAATTGTTTATAAAATTAAATTATCAAAATGTATTATTTATTTATTTTACTTTTTATTATTTATTTATTAAGTTATTTTTATCAAAAAGAATTTTATTTGAATACGATTATTAATATAGAATTTTTAAAAAAGTAAGTGTTAACATTTTAATATTTTTCGAATTCAAGCGTTATTTTTAATTTTTTTATAATTAGATATTGAAGAAAATTCATGGGCATTTTTAACAATCTAATTATAGATAATAATTATATTATTATTCTTATTGAATTTATGGATGTTTTTAATGTTTTGTTTTCAGTTCACTCAATGAGTATGGAAGATGGCGCAGTGGATTGGCGAATGTCAACCGAATCAGTTTCGGAACTTAAAAACAATCTCGTTTCAGTTTTTAATGATAATTTTGTTACTCAACTTCTATTTACTCACAGTGAATATACAACTGTCGATCGATCATTTATTGAATCCCTAATTAGGAGGATCAAAAGGCTCCTTCAATTTATTGTTGTAAAGTAATATACTCTTTTTCTTAATAAGAATTTGAAGCTTGTTGAATATTTATTTCTATAAGAAGTTTGATAAGATATATCTTTCATAAGACTTTTTTCTAAAACTAGGACAAAATAAATGACACTTAACATTTGTAAAAAAAAAGTTTCTTTTATTTAATTCTTAATTTTATTACAGTGTTTTTCAAATTTGTCATCCACAATTTATCCTTATTTATTCAATTTCAAAAGGTTTGAATCTGAAACTTTCAGGGCTCGAACTAGGTCCGTAAATCCTGTAAAAGTCCGTAACTTTGCTTGAAGTCCGTAAAAGTCCGTTTTTTTGAAAAAAGGTCAGTAAAGTCCGTAATTCGGTTGAAAAAGATCCATAAAGTGCGTAAATTATACGATATAATTTGGTTAATTTTAGAGAAATTACAAATGATTGAAGGAATTCAATTATTTTCAAAAGTAATCAAATTCTTCGCAAAAATTCAATTATGTTCAAAAAATTTGAAAAATTCTCGTCAACATTTTAATTATCTTTAGAAATAATTAAATTCTTCTTCGAAATATCAATTGTTTTTAAAAACTGTAATGAAATACTTGGAAAAATTTCAATTACTTTGAAAAATTTTCCTCAATTCAATGATTTTTAATAGGTATCTATACTATTCCAATAAAATTTTTCCAAAAGAATTCAATTATTTTAAAAAAAATCTACTAAAATTCTACACAAACCTTTAATTATTTTCAAAAAATAATAACAATTTTAGAGGAATTTCATTATTTAGAAATTTTTTTAATAAATTTCTTCGCTATATTCAATTATTTTCATAAATAATAAAATTTTTACAGGTATTTTATTTTTTTGGCAAATAATAAAATTCTTATTATGAATTCAATTATTTTGATGAATAATAAAGCTAATTGCAGAATTTCAATTATTTTTAATACAATTTTAATCAAATTCCTCGAGAAATGTAATTATTCTTTAAAATTTTATTCAAATTTATCAAAGAAATTTAATTATTTTAATAACCTTTGCTACAATTTATTTATTAGAATTTAAATATTATTTTTAATAAATTTTTGATTAAATTTCTTTAAAGAATAAAATTATTGCATTCAAAATTTTTAATGCATTTGTTTGCGTAAATTATCAATTATCTTTATAAATAATAAAATTCTTCTCTAAAATTGAATTATTTTCAAAAAATTTAATAAATTTTTTTGGCAAAATTTCAATTATTTTCAAAAATTTTCCCTGATTTAATTATTTTTAATATCTATTTTAATAAAATTTTGCAAAAGAATTCAAATTATTTGAAAATGAATGGATACAATTCTTTAAAAGAATTCAATTTTAAGAAACATATGTAATTATTCAATAAAATGTTTTTTTGTATTTAAATAATGAAATTCTCTTAGAATTTTCTCATAAAAATTGATTTAAAAATGGATTCCAGTTAAAATTTTAGTTTATAATTGAATATTGAAAGTATTTGAGCGTAAAGTTTTAGAAATAATTAAATTTTGAAAAGGTTTCAGATTCAAATCTTTGAAAATTTGAATTTTTCATATTTTTAACTAAGTAACAATTTTGTTGAATTAATTTTTTTGAGTAATTTTAATTGCGAATGTTTTATTATATTATTTGAAGTTTTTATTTTCTAATACATATTTAATTGAAGAATTTACAAATAATTGAAAAATCGAATTTTGTAAAGAAATGAATTTGAAAATTGTCAAAGAACTTTTTCGAAAATTATTAAAAATAATCGATTTTAAGAAGAATTTCAGTTAAAAATTGTTGAAAATAATAATTGAATTGATAATTATTTTATCACTCTATCTTTAATTATCATAAAACATGAAGTAATCGACCGAGTTATCGATATCTTCATGTTTTTTTAGTTATGAAAAAATCTAATTTATAGTTTTAAGTAAAATGTTGTCTTGTATATTTTTGTCAGTAATTGGTTCGTAAAGTCCGTATTTTTAAAAACTTTCACTGGTTCGAGCCCTGAACTTTTGACAATCATAATTCATACTTCTCAGAATGAAAAGAATTTAGTTTCTTTTGAGAATGGCAGTGATGTCGATGTTTTACTTTCCACTTGTTTAAAATTTGAACATTTTGGCTTGAAATGCAAGTTTTTTTCATTTCTATTTCTTGTAATTATATAATTTAAACATTTATATAAATATTATTATAAAAATACCTTACATCTTCTACATGATGACCGAGTGTTAAAATTTTGATGTCACATTTACAAAAAAATTATTTCTGAAGTGTAACAATTCTCAAAGGTACGCAAAGAATCTTAATTTTTCAAAAAACTATTTTCACTAAACTCTAAATAGAGAATTTACATATTTTACAGTTTGAAATTTGTTCCTAGTAATATTTTACAGAATTGAGATTTTTGTCTACTAGTCAGGAGGGTATTTCGGCCTCATCCCAAGGACCGTAAATATTCTCCTTGTACTTTTGCCACCTGATGTACCAAAGTGGACAGATACAGTGAATGAGAACAGTGGCTGCCACGTAGACGTAAGACATAATTAGAGAAATGTGAAACAAAAAGTAAATTGTCACTAACATTAAACTAATCGAAATGACAATATTGTCCTTTGTTTTCTTCAGCAAAAACGGAAGTAAAACGAAGCATTGCACGGCGACCGTGAGCAATGCGAATGCATGCAAATAAGTCGTCAATCGTGAAGCAAGCATTAGTGAGCCGAAAATTGACGACGTTATTGACAGCGAATCGGAGAGGGAAATTTGTGGCGAACCATATTTTCCAAAGATCAAATGAATCAAGAACATGAAAATTGTCATTGCATAAATTGTATCCGTACTGATTGCTTCGGTCAATGTTTTTAAAATTGGCGACAATACATAGCCAAAGGCGAAGAATATTAATGCACTCCTTATGTCCTTTGAAAGTCTGTCGCTTAAATTTTGCACTTGGAGAGTGTAGAGGAAATAGCCGAGCGCCGTGAAAAATGAACTCGAGATGAAAATTGTCTTTGGCGTTGTCCATTCGTTATTCAGCCAAATGAAAATAATCACGAATAATGCGACAATGCTGAGCTCCACCGATACACTCGCTCCAAGTGATATTGCCTTTAAAGTCGTCACGTTGCTTGGTTTTATGTTTTTACGTAATTCTTCGAGGAACGTTTCATCTGTATAATTGTCCGGTAAATCTCGATTTTCGTACAAATTCTTCTGCCATTGAGTCGTCGATTTCATTATTGTTTCTCTTTAACTTTTATTTTCCAGTATCAGAGGGAGAGAGAGAGAAGAATTTTCTGTAAAAAGAGAATATAATTTGTCAATTGGTGAATATAATCGACTTTAATAGTTTCTTTGTTGAAGATTATGAATTCGATGTTTGTTTTTAAAAATCTAATTCATTAAAAAAAAAAAAATTAAATTAAAATATTTCAAAAATTATCTTCTTCAGATTTTACAATTAAAATGTTCTAAAATTCAAATTTGAAACTTTGTTAAAATTAAATCTTCTATCTATTTTAATAAAGAAGAAATTATGTTAATATTTGAAGATTAAAATTCTTTCTTTCTTTCGAGAAATTCTATTAAAATCCTGTAGAAAATAATTAAATTTCTGCAAAGGATTTTACTATTTATGAAAATAATTGAATTCTTGCAAAGAATTTATTAAAATCTTGAAAAATAATTAAATTGGTATGAAGAATTTTATAGAAATAATTGAAAATAATAAAAATTTTCTTCTTCGTTATAAATATTTTCACAATAGTTGAATTATTTTTAAAGAATTTAAAATTCCTGTTGAAATAGAATTTTATGGAAATTTTCGAAAATAATTAAATTCTTTCATGTAATTTTATTTAAATTAGATTAAAAATAATTTAATTCCTTCAAAGAATTGTAGTATTTATAAAAATAATTGAATTGTTTTGAAGACTTTATTAAAATTTTAGGAAATAAATAAAATTTATGAAAATATTTAAAATTATATTTGAATTCATCCGAGGAATTTAATTAAAATTGTTTTGAAAATAATTAAATTTCAGCGAACAATTTTTAAAATTTTAGAAAATAAATTAATTAAAAATAATTAAATTCTTTCGTGTAATTTTAATTAAATTGGATTAAAAATAATTTAATTCCTTCAAGGAATTGTAGTATTTATAAAAATAATTGAATTGTTTTGAAGAATTTATTAAAATTTTAGACAAAAATTGAATTTTTTCAATTTGTGTTTAAAAAATTTCTAATAATTGATCTCTTTCGAGGAATTCAATTAAAATTGCTTCAAAAATAATTGAATTGTTCAGAAGAATTTTTTAAGGTTTTAGAAATTATTTTTACTAGAAACTTCTACGAAAATTCAATATTCAAATACTGAAATAAATAATTGAATATTTCTTAAAATTTAATTTTCATAAAAAAAGGTATTAACAATTTTTTAAATAATTCAATTCTTTTGACGAATTTTATTAAAAATTTTATAAAAATTACATTTTTTGAGGAATTCGATTAAAATTGTATTAAAAATAATGGAAATTCTACAATAAGTTTTATTATTTTTATGGAAATAAATAATTTGAATTATTAAAATTTTTGCAAAAATCAAAGTTCTTTAAAACGTCTAATTAATTTCGTTAAAAATTGGAAATTTTCTTGCATCAAAATTTTAATTATTTGTAGTATTTTGTCAACCGTTTAAGTTTAAGAGTTGAGAAATTGTATCGAAATTCGCCAAAAATTTGATTAGATTAGATTAAATTTAATATTAGTTACAAAATTTTTATATTGATAAAATAAGTAAACGGTGATTCTACAAATTTTTTGATTAGTATTATAAAAATTAATAAGAATTTTGATTTTCATGTTAAGTGGATTTTAACATTAAATAAAAGCAAATTTCACAAAAAATGTACATTAGTGTCACGAAGATAAAAAATACTCAACTTTTCCGAAACGAGTTTTTTTGTTGTTGTAATTTATTTGAATTAAAATTAGAGTTTTTTTAAATTTTATTTTATAGAAAGTAGTTTAAAATAAAACAGTTTTTCAAGTAAAAATATTAAAGGAAATGTTTACCTTTGCTTGATTCATTAGTGAATTAAATAGCACTCATAAATTATGTTCTTCCAGGACTAAAAAGTTTCATTAGTGTTTTGTATTCAATAAAATAAGTTCAAAAATCCAGTTTTTGAATTTGATAAAAAGTTCCTTGAGTATAAATTAGGTTTATACTATACTTTCTGGTAAACGAATAACTCTTCGAATTTAAATTTAAAGTATTTTTTAAGATTTAAAATATACATAATTATTAAGGATCAACTTTACGGATTTTAGGTTATGTCGGTTTGTTTACATTCGCAATTTCGCATTTTTCTTATGCCTTATACATACCGCACATACAATTGCAGCTGAAGTAAAGCAAGGAAAAATTAATAATTAAAACTCTTCAAATCGAAAAAAATTACTCTACAATTTAGTATATCGATGTTTATGTCTATATTAATTTTTTAACTATAGAAAAAAGATTATTTACACTCTTTACTCGGACAGAACAATAACGGTTTTTAAATTTTTCGGAACTATTTTCCCGGTGGGGAAATGAAATGAAGCGACAATTCTACAATACCGACAGTCGACTGTATGTAAAGTGTTCCAGAAAACCTACAGAGTTTGTTTACATACTGAATGCGGTATTTATGTTTACATAAGACCGGTGTATAATTTTCATTATAGTTGATAGTTGCTTGTATGTTGTATTCTATATAAAAACTATAACAACGATAGAATTCTTAAATTACTACTGTTATTTATTGCGCTTCGCTAAAAGTGGAGAGATTTGATTTTAAAAGCATTTTAACAAAACGATACCCAACCTTTTTGTCAGTGTATTCATTTATTGTATATAGGTATAACATAAACACATAGTATATGTACTATAACTGACTAAAACTTCTTTTGTTGACTGGTTGCAAACTTCTGTAAAACTTGACAATTGATGCTTTTTCTTGTTTTCCTGTACCATTAAGAATAATAATTATGAGTGCATAAAATAACAGTTAATATTAATAGTGATTTTTATTAAGAAGATTATATTTTCTGAAGAAGAGAACGAGGGAATTTAACGATTATTTACTCGCAGGTAAAGTCCACGTAATCATTCCGTTACGCAAACATAACCTAATTTACATAATTGATAATATATTTAAATAAATAAAATTGTGATAATCTATAGACTATGTTTCTAATAAAATATATTTTTAAAAGTACTATTATGAATGAAGGAAAATTTAATTAATTTTTTTCATTAAATTTTTAATTATTAACATTATCTTCTCAATTATTTATTATTATTTTTAAAGCAAAATTTACTATTTAAAAATAATTTTTTTTTTCTTAGAAACTAATATTTTTTCTTATTTTACGACACGTTAAAATAAAAATTGTTTGTTTTAAGAAAAATCTATATTTTATTATTTATTTTCAATTTTTATATTTTATATTTTTTAATAATTAATAATGCCGTCCATTAGCGAATGTTTAATTAGATTTTTATGAATTAATTATCTTGTCAAAATTTTTATTATCTTTATAAAGAATAAAATTTTTCCTTGAAATTAAATTATTTTCAACAAATTTTTTTAAAATTCTTCCCAAAATTTCAATTATTTAAAAAAAAATCCTTAATCAAATGACAGTCAATATCCTATTTTAATAAAATCTTCTAAAATAATCCAATTATCTAAAAAAAAATTTGATAAAATTCGTAGAAAAAATTCAATTTTTTTCAAAAATAATAAAAATTTCCCAGGCATTCGATTAATTAAAAATTTTTCTTTATACACTTCTTCGCAAAAATTCAATTATTTTCATGAACTTTTCAATGTTCAATTATTTTTATAAATAATATTATTCCTTACAGAATTTTAATTATTTTTAATACAATTTTAATTGAATTCCGCGAGAAATTTTTTTATTTCAATTCGTAAAAAGAATTCAATTATTTAAAAATTTGTTGAGAAAACTCATTATGATTGTAAAAATTTAATTTTACGAAACTTTTTTACTATTCAATAAATTGTTTATTTTTATATTTAAATAATCGATTTTCGTAAAAGTTTGTTGTAAAAATTAATTTTAAATTAAATTTTAGTTAAAATTTAATATAATAAAATTTTTTTAATTAATTAAATATTTATTATTAATTCAAAAAGTAAATATTATTTAATTAAAAAATAAATAAAATATTAAAAATTAAGTAATAATTTAAGAGAATTATCTCTTTAATTTCTTCTGAAATAAAATTAATTTTTACAATAAACTTTTACGAAAAGTCGATTATTTAAATATAAAAATAAACAATTTATTGAATAATTAAATTAAATTATTTTAATGTTAATAGCATTATAGCATGAGGTTTTTTATTAGAAATAAATAAATTTTGAAAAGGTTTTCAAATTAAAATCTTTTTATAAAAATTTCAAGTTTTCATGCCATTAAATCGAAAATAATTATTTGTTATTTTTTGACAATTATTTAAATTTAAACACAATATTATTCATTCAAAATAATTAATTCTATTTGTATGTTTATACGACTATTTTTAAAAAATTCGACTTTTTAAAAAATAACTAGTATAGAAGTATTTCACAAAGGTTTTTGAAAATTTTTTTTTATTTACAAAAAATATATCCATAATAATGAAACTGTTGAATAACAAATATATTGTAAAATTTAATTGAAAAAAGTGTGATTTTTTACAAGTATTTTATTACAATTTTTGAATATCAACTTTTTGGAAATTAATTAATAAAACATTGTTTTTCTAAAAATGTCAAAATGATCCCCAAATGGATCAAAATAATCCAAAAATTGAGATCAAATGATAATTTGATCCACTTTTGAGATCAATTCGTTGCAATTTGATACTTTTTAGGTAACAGTGAAATTAAGTTAGAAATTGAAAATTAGTTTCTAAAAATTATATTAAAATATTTTTGAAAAAAGTAATTCTAAGAATTTTTTATTCTAATTTTTTAAAATTCCCAATGACCTACATACAATATCTTCAATTATATATTTCTGAAAATTCAAATACACAAAAAAAAGTAAAAATACATAAAAATATAGTTTAGAATTATTTTTAATATTTTGGGAAAAATCATGTTCAACATTTCTAATTATAATTCTTCAAAATATGTTTTAGAAAGTTTTTTTTGTATTCTTTACAATGGCGAAGTTAGTTTTTCAAAAACGATTTTTTTTTACCTTGAAAATTATAAATAAAAATTAATTTTCATTTTTTTGTAAAATCGATATTTGAAAAAATGTTTTTCATTTAAAACGTAAGTTGAGCTTTTTTACTTTAAGAAATGTTTCTGCCAAAAATTGAACTAGAATTATGGTGGAGATGAATTTGGTTAAAAATTTTCGTTCTAAAATAAAAGTTTTTGTACCTCTTTGAATATATTTATTACTTTTTCAATTTTGTTGAAAGAATTTGTAAAACAAATCATGCTGTATAAAAATGACTTTGTTTTATATAATATTATGCGAGTTGCCTAAATTAAAATAATTTTCTTAATAAGTAAATAAATTTTCTTTGTGAATAAATTTAAAAACAAACAAATAGTTTCCCTGGTGATGGCACAATTTCTATATTTGAGAACAGGTTTTCCTAACGTTAAAAATTTATTTTTATAACGATACAATCTATACCTTGTGCTTACAAAAAATAATAAACCGTTGCCCTAGTGATGAACTTGAGCTAGTCATCAAAACAACTTTTTTAAAAAAGGTAATTTTCTTTATCTCTTTTTACATCAAATCACTGATAATTGAGAGTTTTGTAGGCCCTGTACTAGTATTAGGAAACTTAACTAAACGCATTTACATTTCAACACTGTCAAGTGTTGGTAAAGCAGCAAGAACAGAGTCGAATTCTGATACAAACGGAACAGTAAATTTTGAGTTACAAGAAAAGATGCAGTTTTCAAGGAATAGTTTTTGTTTTGTACTTTTTAGTGCAATCATTCTGGAGGTGTCAGGAAGGAGTAATTACACTTTTGGATTAATAAGATATCTGAAGGAAAAATCTAAACTCCACCAGGTAATGTTTATAATTGATGATCAATTTCTTGCAAATGCAGAAACCAATGCTGAGGAACAACTTATTCGGGATGTTGCTGAAAACTTTCCTGCATTGAGCATGAGTTTGCATCAAGCACAAAATGATCTGGACAAATACTTTTCATTACGACTGCAAATTCCTAGAAGGACGACATTGTTTGTTTTCATTCTCGATGGATCTGAAAAAATAAACCTAAGTCAATTAAAGGATGCACTCGAAAAACTGCGACATTTGTCCTATGGACATTCATATCCAAGGTGTTTAATCAACCTGTCCAAGAAAGATAAGGCTTATTTTTACGAGACCATGCTAAAAACAATGTGGCACAAGGATAGGCTAGACATTATGGTACTAGAAAATTTGTTTGTAAATCAAACATGGCAAGGAAAGAATGTGATAACAATTCACAGAGTCAACCTATTTGCAAACAAATATACACATCAGAAAGTTAAGCCACGAACAAAATGGTTTCCAAACAAATTGTTGGACCTCCATGGAAAAAGTATGAAATTAATGTTGCTTACGTCAAATGGCATAATTTTAGAGAAATACTACATTGAATTGGAAAAATTCAGAGACTACATTATGCAATCAATGCATAGTAGAATTATATTTGTGATCGACAAAAGTCGAATAATAGGAACAAAATTGCTTAGTACAGCAGGAGCAGAAATGTCAATAAATTTATTTATGATGAAGCTACCGAATACTACGACTATAGGCTATCCAATACGTATCATATCGTTTATTACAGCAAAGGCAGTGATCGAAAATGTAAGAAATAAAACTCGCAATGTTGAAGTCTCTCAGGAATTCATTTACATGGTTGCTGCTACAATTGTTGCTATTGCTGCCATTAGAATCGCAACCTTGCTCCTACAATTCAGCAAAAGTATTTGGAACACTTTCAACATCAGTCAAATTATAATAGGGATGTCTGTACTCAACGAACCAAGAAAATTAACAGAAAGAATAGTTTTTGGAGCCTTCATCTTGAGCTGCATGGTGTACTCTGGTTATCTGTTCTCAGTTATTTTAGACATCAATTTCCGGAACGCACCTCAAATTACAACTCTCGAGGAATTGGCGAACTCGTCATTAACGCCAATGGTCAAGTCATTCATAAATGATTCAATGTTGGGAAGCCCTGTCGCTCACATTCGAAAACTAGCCTCAAAGTCTGTAATGATACCTGGTTATGGATCTGACATTCAATGTCTGATATACTTGCTCAAGCACAGAAACATTTCTTGTATACTGTTTGATGCCGAAAGATCAGTAAAAATGATTAACAGTAGGTATCAAGAAATTTCTTTTAAAATACTGGAGGAGTCTATCGCATACTTCCCAAAATCATGGTTAACAAGAGATGGTTCACCTTACATAGATCGTATTAACAAAATAATTCTCAATGCCTTTGATCGTGGTATCTTGCAGAAATTATTTTATGATGATAGTATGCCAAAAATGAATCAACTTTCGTCGCCTGAAATAATTGATAAGGAAAAATTGCTCTTGGTTGTCTTCTACGTACTGACGATTGGCTACAGTTTGGCTGCAATCGTTCTTTTAGGAGAGATTTTGAACAATTTCATCTGCAGCAAAACTGAACAAGTTTGGAGAAATTGTTGGAATTTTTTCTAAAACAGAAGTTGTGCTTGAGAGTCACCTAAAGAAACATTGATGGATATGGTTATTTTACGAAATTTAACTTTCCTGAAAGCAAATAACACAAAAACATTTTGTTTCTAACATGATTCTCATAAAGCACAACATTTGAAACAACAAAAAGTTTCTAGAAAAAATCAATCTTTTTAAAACATTCAATTGTATTGTAAATTCGCTCAGGAAATAAGTCTACAAACAAGATGCGTGGATCTGGTTATTTTAAGTATGTTAATTATATTAATTTATAACTCGGTTTTTTAATGAATTTTTTTTACAAAATTTGCTAAAAATCATGCCGAAGAAATTTTTCCCTTATTCGAATAAATTATTTAAAATATGGAGCTTATTGAAATTTCGATCGTCTAAGCGTTAGGAAAACGATATGGGTTTTAGCAATTAATTATTTTGACTTCGATATGACAATGATTCTTATTAAGAATAATGGTTTCATTCATCACACATCATTATAGAAGTAGTCTATTTTTCAACCATTATTAAGAACTTTATTTATAATTGTTACAGGTATAGAGATTGTGGGGAAAAATGAAAAAATTTAAACGTGCTCAGGCTGAGAATCGGAAAGCAATTGAAAAGCATTTAGAATCAAAGGAGTTTTTAGATTCGTCGAGTGAGGAAGAAGACAGCGGGAATGCTTTAGACGAAGCTGTAGGCAAAGTTTTATCCTCATATCAAGTTGAAGGTGGTGATACGGAGAAAACTTTGTCTTATTTGAGCGAAGTTCTGCAGTCAGGAGGAGCCATTTGTCTAATCTGTATCTCATCAGTTAAAAAGACAGACGCGGTAAAAATTTTTTTTGAAAACATTCGATTAAAGCTTTGAATTTGCCAACTGAATTCTGTTTATTGTTCTGATTTTAATTCTGCTTTCAAAATGTTTTCATACCTTACCTTTAATAATAATAAAAATTTTTAATTTATATTTTAGATATGGAATTGTTATGAATGTTTTACTTTTATGCATTTACCATGCATTCAGCACTGGATTCGAGATAGTTTGACTTATAAGCGGGAGAAGGGAATCAATCCTCAGTGGGCTTGGTATGTGATTGAATTGTTTATAAGAAATTCTTAAGCGGCTATACCGGTTGTAACGTCTTTCAAATTGTACTGCATATCTGATTCGTTTCTCACCGAATAAAATTCAAAATCAAGTAGAAAGAATGTCAGAAGTTTATGGTTTTTGAAAAAGTAAACAATCAATTCTTTGAAAGTTACAACTGGTGTACCCCCTAAGATATTCGATTTGTCAAACGTTGGATGCATTTCGTAAGCTTGAAATTATCTTATAGTCCAAAGTGCCGAACGGAGTACAAAGAAAATGAAATTCCAACAAAGTATACATGCTTTTGTGGAAAGTCGATCGATCCTCCCTATCAACCATGGTCGATTCCTCATTCCTGTGGCGAGTCATGTGGCAAGTACCTTCAGCCGAACTGTGGACACAAATGTCTACTTCTCTGCCATCCGGGACCTTGTCCACCATGTCCAAAAACCGTTACTGTCAAGTGCTTTTGCGGTAAGCAACCAGCACGGCCACGTCGCTGCAACATGAAGGAATGGAGCTGTGGAAGCATCTGTGGTAAGAAGTACAAGTCGTGCGCTCACAGTTGTCAGAAAGATTGTCACAGAGGCGAGTGTCCGCCATGCACTGAAATTGTACTCGCTTCATGCAACTGCCAAGCTGAAAGTGAATCTCGACTTTGCAACGAATCCATCTGGTTTTGTGACAAGCCATGTGGTCAACGATTCCCATGCAATGTCCATTTTTGCGAAAGTCTTTGTCACAAAGTTGGCGACTGCGCGGGATGTCCCATTGAAAAAAATCGCACCTGTCCTTGTGGCAAGAAAAAATACTCCGTCTCCTGTAAGCAGCAGCATCTGCCCACTTGTGGAGATACTTGCGGAAAACTTCTAGACTGTGGTCAACATTTCTGTAACATGCGATGTCACACTGAGAAATGTGGACAGTGTCTGGAAGTGGTGATGAAAACATGTCGCTGTGGCAGTTATCAAAAGGAAATAGCCTGCACAAAGGATTTTCACTGCAACAAAAAGTGCACCCAATGGAGACTTTGCGGTAGGCATCATTGCAACAAAAAATGTTGCGACTGTCTGATTAAGAATACATTCAACACTTGTGAGAAGGTTTGCGACAATCAATTAAACTGTCAGAAGCACAAATGCGCTGCGCCCTGTCACAGTGGTCCATGTTATCCTTGCACTAGAATTGATGTGATTCAGTGCCGCTGCGGAAGCAGCAAAATCACCGTTCCCTGCGGCACTGTCAAGAGAATCAAACCACCAAATTGCAACAAACTTTGTAAAATCCCGCCAGTCTGTCATCATCCAAAACGCGAATCGCACAAATGCCACCGAGGCGCTTGTCCACCTTGCAAGAAAATTTGCGGTCTCGTTGACAAAAGATGTGGACATTCCTGTTCGGCAATTTGTCACACGAAAGTTTGGACCAAAGTCAAGATTAATGGAGACGTGCAACCCACCGCCCCCTGGGACAATAATCGGAAGGAGCATTGGAAAATGAAGACACTGCCTTGTCCTCCTTGTGAAGTTTCTGTCATGGTCACTTGCCTCGGGGGTCATGAAACTTTACCCTGGCCTTGTCATAAAGCAATTCCCAGCTCGTGTTTGAGAGAATGTGGAAGACTACTGACCTGTACAAATCATTATTGTGAGAAACTTTGTCATAAAGTGGATGTTGACGAAAATGATGAAAACGATGACGATGATGTGACTGATGAAGATAAATGTATGGTATGTGAGAAACCTTGCGTCTTTCCTAGACCGAAGGGTTGCACTCATTCCTGCACGAAAGTTTGTCATCCGGCTCCCTGCAATCCTTGTAAGCAGTTGGTTCGAGTTGGATGTCATTGTGGTATTAATTTCCTCTACAAACGATGCACTGAACTTACGTCAGCAAACAAACAGCAGAAGGATGAAATTTTGAGATGCGGTAACCAGTGTCCTAAAAATGTGAGTACAGAATCAATACTAAATAATAAATTCTGTTATAGATCATTTGTATACTTCACTGTGCGACCGGTTATTTTAATTCAAAATAATATTTTTAATATAAGCATCTAAACCGTTCGTTGTTTCGCTTTCCTGTAATATTACCCAAAAACAGCTCGACTTACAGCAACACAAGAACACAGAGACAATACTTCCTCGAATTCCCGCCAAGACGACCGATGATGCTAAGACGATGAGACAGAGATTGAGAGAATTAACACTGTTTACCCACGGCGCCATTATTAACAATTCCTGGGGAAAATGATAAATAAAACCCTAAACAACATCACGATTTAATTCACAACTATACACAATAGAATTTTATTTAACCACCAAGAATATACAAACTACTCGCGTCAAACATCTCACTTAAATACACGCCGGTACATGAACGAAATTATTTTCGAATTAATGCTGATAATTCACTGGTCAGCTGAGACGCCGGTATTCCTGTCCTTGTGCTAAGGTCACTCATATTGATATATCCTTCCTTGTCCCTCTAACGACAGAAAAATCACCTGTAAATAAATTCGTCCCTGGCTTCTATCAATCGTGGAAATTCGTCACCACGCCTTATTTTAATCACAAACAGTGAACCGCAACCAGAATCAAATCAACTCAGGAAATTTAAGAAAGAGATACTAACTAACACACTGACTATTCCGAAAAAGATAAACCGCTAATATCCCAGTAACAAATGCCTTCTTACAACTGATGCGATTAATAGGGAGTACTTTTAATTGGGATATTAGAGCATCACTTCGTAGACAACCACTTGTTAAAGATGAAAGTTTTAGACTGACTGTTTGACTATTACTTCTGATGACTACATTTTTAAGACTGAATTGTACGGAGCACCAACTTTTGATTTGAGACTTGTAATACGGATGACTACATCTGATGATTGTGTTTTAGACTATAGTACGGATGACTTCTTCTGATGATTACATTTTTGAGACTGAATTGTACGGAGCACCAACTTTTGATTTGAGACTTGCAATACGGATGACTACATCTGATGATTGTGTTTTAGACTATAGGTCTTCTTCTGATGATTACATTTTTTAGACTGAATTACTGTTGATGGTCTAGCCCTTCTTATACCAAAATTCTGTCCATACATTTTAGAAATTGTTCGCAAAACTATGCATTTTTGAAGAATATATTATTAGCTGGAACACTTGTGTTGACTCAGCTATTAGATCGCACATGTCTCATTTCCTCAAAAATGATATCCCAATTTCTTGTATCTCAAAACTATTTTTAAACCAATTTTCTTTTATCTGGTGATGATATAATCGCGTGCCTACAAAATGAAATTAATGTTTACGTAAGTATTTTGAGAAATGGTATTTTATTGCAATTTTCAGTACTCCTGTGGACATCGTTGTGTTGATATTTGCCATTCTGGACCCTGCTTGAAGGAGGAATCCTGCAATAAAAAAGTCAAGGTCTGGTGTAAGTGTAAAAGGCTCAAAAAAGATTTTTCATGCATGCAAATTCGTAAAGGCAATGGAATCGTGAAGTGCGACGATGTTTGTCAGAAGATAAAAGATGAATTAGAGAAAGCTAGGGAATTGGAAATTGCGAAAAAGAATAAGGAGGAGGAACTGAAAAATCAAAGGGAAATCGAAATGTTTGAAAAGAAATTTAAGCCAAAACGAAAAATGAAGGATCGATCGCATCAAAATGATAAGTCAAAGTCCGGCTCTAGAGGTTGGACAAAATATTGGATCCTTGCTTTGCTGTTCCTAATAATTGCATTTGCGATCACGTACTACTTTATAAAAATTTAATTTTCAGAATGTCGTAAAACGTTTTAAATAATCTAAAAATTTAGAATCACGTTTTCAATTTTATAAAGCACAAAATTGTAAATATAAATATATTTTTCTTTAGATTTTTAAAAATTTTTTGACTACAACTTTTGAATAAGAATGAAATGTTTTTTTTCTTAATTGAAAGCATCAATTTTTCTTCTTCTGTACATTTTTCCTAGCAGTCGTGTGAAGGAATATATTTAAGAAAACTCCGGCTGCAATAATTGTTATTGTCAGCATTAATGTAATGTACTCGATCCTATTTTCGAAGGGTGTTCCACAAATTGTATAATATTCTCCAATTTTTCCAACTGGTGGCTTCCCACCGGGCAGACATGACCATCCAAAATACGATTCGTCATAATCTGTAACGCACAAGTATTTCCGTTTGTAAAGTGTTTGTCCAAATGCTGTTTTCATAGACACATTCTTATCACAAGGTCCAATTGGTTCATGCAATCCTTTTGAGATTTCCGCTTCGGGATTGCCAACAAGAGCCATTCCTGTATTAATAAATAGTTATATTTTTCCAGACTTCAATATTATTATTAATTTCAGAAGTGAAATTATACTTTCATTAGATAACATTCCAAACTTACCAAAGAATATTAAATAGTAAACTCCCAAGTAGAAGAGCATTAAATAATCTTGAATGTTCCGTGAGTGTTGAGGCAGAGTTTTTAGACTTAAAAGTCCGCTGAATATTATAACGACATAAATTGCGAGTAGTAGATGATAAGTCACTTCGGAATGTAAATTGTAAATATCGTGTAAAATATGGTAGTTCGGTATGAATAGTAGTACACCGGTGGGCATTCCCAAACATGAGGCTATTAGAGTGCAAAGCAATTCCTTACAAAATCTGCAAATTGAAAAAAAAGAGTTTTACACTTATCGAAACCAAAGTTGTTTCTAATTCCAAAGCAAGCATAATTTTTAAGAGTACAACTTGTCTGTAATTATTATTATCCTTGATAGGTACTATTCCCTTCTTCCACTATGCAAAGGAAGTAAATTACTACAAGTACAAGTTTTGTGAAAACTGATACCTTTTTGATTAGATCAGAAAGTAAAAATCTGTTAAATAAAGTTTGTCTTTTGGGTTATATATAGTTAGTATGAAAAATAAAAACCAGTATATTGGGATTAATGGAAAAATGTCTTCGACGCCGCAAAGAGAATAAAGAAACAGTTTTGCTACTGATTGGTGAATAATTACGGTCCAGATTTGTGTCGATCATTGTTCTTAATTATGAATCGTCTCGTGAAACGAAACCAGAACATAAATCCAGCAGCGAATGTTGCGTGGAAATAATAGGAATTCCATGGAACGTGATAGTGACGATCGAAAATATTCGGATCCGTATCGTGCCACGTCCAATGTACAAATTTAACAGACATCACATCGTAAGGATAGTCCAATAAATTCACCATCAAGCCAATTGCAAATGGTTCACTCCACGATGGTAATTTTAGTTTATCAATTGTAATAGCAGCAGTGTATAAAAAAACAGCGTCTGAAAAATAATTAGATGAGTTTGAATTCCGTTTGTTCGATTTAGAATCGTTTGATAGTATAGTATAAAAATTAGTATAAAAATAGTTTCAGTAAAAATTAAAATTCAGTACGCATTGTATTATACACTTATAGAACTTGTATATTATTTTTATAACAAGTATATTTAGTTTTTCACTAAAGTTAACGACGACGAATCATCGATTATAATGTGCCTACAAAGAAATATTATATGCAGTGGCAAACGTTGTCCCAGTAGCATTATCGGTGTTGGTGAATGCCAAAAATTGTCAATATCTGGAAGATTGTAGCAAATTATTTCCACCACTAATCCATGGCAAATTACTCCAATCCATAATTGAATAAATCGACCCTTAGACTTGAGTGCTGAAAATGATTTCGTATTTGTGATTAATCAATAAGAAAAATGTCAATATTTTGTGTGTGAAATACTTTCTTTGCAATGAATTTACACCCGGAAAAAAGTAATTTTACATTGTGGGAAAAAATTCTCTTTCAACATTCTGTCAATTTATTCTTTTAAAACAAATATAATCGATACTATTAATAATTTTCATTTTTTGTGATTCCAAGAATTACAACATAAACATAACATACAATTATTTACTTCTTAGGTACCTTTCTTTGCAGTGAGTTCCAACTTTTATTATTCAAAGTTATTATTAAGTTAATATTAATTATAAAATTTTTTATATAACTTATTTATTATTAAATACATTAAAATAAAGAATAAAGTGACAACAAAAATGTAGAAACTTTTACTAGTATTTTTTATAAATTAGATTCTTGAAATCTAATTTTACTTAAATATTTCAAAATTAATTCAATTTTAAAAGAGTTGCATTTACAATTTTCATAAGTAGATAAACTTAGTTTTTTATTTAAAATTTTGTAAAATTTCAATTTTAAATTAATTTCATTAGAAAATTTTAAAAACCTAGATTTTTAAAAAAAGCTTAAAAACTTAAATTCTTCTAAAATTATTTAAATTTTTTAATATATATTTAATTGATTATTAAAAATAACGGATTTATAGCAGAATTTTAGTTAAAAACACTAAAACAAATTGAATTTTCAAAAATTTTAATGAAATTCTTTTGTAACAATTCAATTTTTTGAAAAATAATTTTAATAAAATTCTTAGTAGAAATTTAATTACTTTAAAAAATTTTTCAAAATTCATATATTTTCAATGTTTGTTATTTCAATAAAATTTCACAAAAATTATATTTTTCTCTGAAATTCAATTATTTTCAAAAATCTTAAGAATATTCTTGCAAAATGAAATAATTGTTAAATTGTTTTAAATTTTTCTCATGAAAATAAATAATAATAATAATTATGAATTATAATAAAAAAATAAATATCAAATTTTAATTAAATTATTAATAAAAATTCAATGTTAAGAAAGATTCAATTATTCAACAAAATGTTCACTTTTATAGTTAAATAATTGATTTCTTGTAGAATTTTCTAATAAATATTGATTTAAAATTGAATTTTAGTTAAAATTTTCGATTATAATTGAATATCATATTCAAAAATTATTTTCATCATTACGATTATTATTTTCTAGAATTTTGAACTAAAATTCTTCTTTAAATCAAATATTTGTAATAATTTTTCAAAAAGTTCTTTAAAAATTTGCAAATTGACATTTTTTCAATTCAATTTTACGAAACTTCATCGATTATTCGAAAATTCTTCAATTATATAATAGAAAATAAAAACTTTATATAATTTTAAAATAAAAATTCAATTCAAATTTTTCAAAAAAAAATTATTCTACAAAATGGTTCGTCAAAAGTATGAAAAATTAAAATTTTTTTTTATTTTCAAACCTTTTTGAAAATTTAATTATTTCTAAAAATTCACGACTCTAATGTTTTCAATATTCAATTATAATTTAAAATTTTAACTGAAATTAATTTTTAAATCAAGTTTTATTAAAAAATTCTACACGAATTCATTTATTTAACTCTAAAAAAATATTATTAAATAATTAAACGTTTTTTAAAAATTAAATTTTCATGAAGAGCTTTAACAAATTTTTTTTAAATAATTCAATTCTTTTAACAAATTTTAATAGAATTTGAAAAAAAAAATTCCCATTTCGAGAAATTTGGTGAAACTTTTGTATATTGAAAATCTTTGAAATTCTGACAAGAATTTTATAAAAATTTTCGAAAATAATTGATTTTCGGTGAAAAATTTTATTGTAAATTTCATTTATAAAGATAATTTAATTTTTGGGGGGAATTTTTTGTCAATTTTGGAACATAATTGGATTTTTGCGAAGAATTCTATTATTTTTGAAAATAATTGAATTCTTCTGACGAATTTTATTAAAATTTCTTTTTAAATAATTGAATTATTTTGTAAAATTTTTTTGAAATAACGTAGACATTGAAATTAATTGAAGTTTGAGAAATTTTTGAAATTAACTAAATTTCTAGGAAGAATTTATTAAAATTAATTTTTGAAAAAATTGAATTCTCACAAAAGACTTTCATTGAAATTTTTGAAAATAATTTAATTCGTTGAAGAAAAATTAAGAAATTAGAGAAAAATCATTAAATTTTTCAAAAATCTTAATTTCTACATGCAAAAATAATAATGATTAAATATTTATTAAAAAATGAAACTATTTCGTTGTTTTCCAATAATTTTTTAATTAATAATAAATGTAGATTTAAAATCTACCTTAAAATAATTTGAAATACAGATTAATAAACATGACAAGTTTTATTTATTTTTTATTTCAAGCGTGTTAAATAAATGATAAACTGTGAGTAATGTGCAACAGTTCAACATTTTTAGTCGCCTCACTAAGAAAGAAATAAAACTTTTCCACATCGAAAATATGCAATATAATTGATTATGATTCGCTTTTTAATTTTAATGGTTTATAATAAAAGTATTTGAAAAAACGAAAATGGTTTAAGATAGTGATCGAATTTTACAAAACGCTAAAATAAGTGTTAAAAAATGATATAAAATTGTCCCTTTAAGACTTCTGCCTTCAAATTAGGAATCTGAAGCCAGATTTCAAAAATTCAAAATGGTGGATCCAATATGGCGGACGAGTTTTGTTTTGTTTTTTTTTCGTATAAAATACGATACTAACTATAAATTGAAAAAAGAATTATTAACAATTATATAGGAAAAATATGAAACGTTACATTTAATTGCAAAGTGTGTGATTTAAATTCTAAATTATAAAAATGTTTATCTGAATTTTGATATTTGACTTGTTCATTCGATTTGTAAATACTAAATAAAAATTAAATATAATGCTTTACTCAAAAAATTCGTTTCAAAAAAGGTAATGAAATTTTAATAGGAAATTAATTTATTTATAACTTTTTATTCAGAAGCCTTTCTTCATTATTTAAAATAAGAAACTTAATTAAATGTATAAGTTGCGTTTTAGTATAATATTGTGAAACATAATATTTAGTAATATTAAAAATAAAATTTTTCGTGTGTGCGTTACCGTGATAAAAAGTGATAAGTCCACCGACGATAAATAATGTGGAAACTATTAAATACGTAGGCTGTGCCCGCCACAGTGTGTGTACGTCGTTATAAGCGACAAACCAGTTCCAAAACTTGTAAATAAAACCAAATTTATTAATTAGTCTACCAATTTCTTCCCTTTGCTATAATTATTGTATGTAGAAATTATACTTACTCCATCGAATTTTAATTTTGATTTAACTTCCCCTAAATTGGATAAGGATTGTGAGTCCATCCTTTGAAAATTATTTTTTTTCCACTAATGCTTCTCCAATAACGCAGAATGAGACTAATTGATATTTTTTTCAGCATCATTGAACTTTGATTTATTATTTAATCTCTTTCGACTTATTATCTACCTTTAAAATTGATACTTTTGATACAGATAAGAAAATTGAAGAGAGCACACAATGTTTTTGTTGAGAATATTTATTGAACTTGAAACAACAATTTTTTTTCATATTTAATACATTATTTATACTTGTTGTTAATGGATTTTTTTAAAAATTCTATCTTTAACGGTTCATACCACTTGGTATTCTGGAAAATTATTTTCTAGATTTTTTTCCATCTTTTTTTTCAAATAGAAACACTTTTTACCTATATATGTAGGGGAAAATATTTTATTTGACAAAAAAATGATTTATTTATTAAAAATTCAACAAAGTGGTACCCTTAAAATATTTGTTATAATATAACTATTAATTTTTCATTTGACGCTTGCTTTAGGATAATTAATAAGCTTTTCTAAGGAACGACCAGAAGATACAAATATTTGTGGCTAAACACAGGTAATAAATAAGGGCAAATCTTATTGTCATTTGACGAAATTTCTTTGGACGAATGCTGAAATTTGATAAAGATTTTAAATTAATAATCACAAAAATAATGAAGAGTCTCACTTATTGTTAGAATTTTAGTGCGAGCGAAAATGAAATTTTTAATTTAATAAACCCAACAACTCTGTGTGGATACCTAAAAAAAGATAAATCTGATTTGTTAAGAGATTGGGGCCTCATTTGCCAAAGAATCGACAAGGATGTGATTTTTCCAGCTTCAATTGCTCCGTCAACTGTGCCTGGCCAACATTTGGCATATTCACTGGCAGCGTAGAAAATTCTTTAGAAAAAAAAGGAATACTTGATTAAACCCACATTTGTAGTATATTAAAAATAAATTTCAGTACATATATAATTATTAAAAAAACAAAAACTACATTTATTATTAATTAGTAAAAAATTATTGACAAACATCAATAACTTCATTTTTCAATGAACAATTTAATCATTATAATTGTTTCATGTAGAAATTAAGGTTTTTTTCAAATTTAATCATTTAAAAAATTCTTTTTATTTCTTTCCCAAAGAATTAAATTTCAAATGAAATTCTTTTGTGACAATTCAATTTTTTTAAAACATACTTTTAATAAAACTCTTCGTCGAAATTTAATTGCTTTAAACATTTTTACAAAATTCAATTATTTTTAATGTTTGCTATTTTAGTAAAATTTTACAAAAAAAATTAAATTACTTTTAAAATAAATATAATTCTTCCCAAAAATCCGCAAATATGCCCGAAAATTGTCAAAAATTCCTGTCAAAATTTTAATTATCTTCATAAATGAAATTTATAATAACATTTTTTACCAAAATTCAATTATTTTAAATAATTAAAAAACAATTTTAACCTAAATTTAAAAAAAAATGTTAATAACTTAAATTCTTCTAAAATTGTATATATTTAATTGATTATCAAAAAATAACGAATTTATAGAAGAATTTTTGTTAAAAACACTTAAAAAATGAATTTTAAAGCAAATACATATTATTTGTCAAAATTCAATAATTTTCAATGTTTACTATTTGAAAAAAAAATGTTATAAGAGAATTCAATTATTTAAAACGAATTTTAATAAAATTTTATTAGTCTCAAAAATTCAATTATTTTCAAAAGTATTAAATTCTTCCAAAAATCAAATTATGTACAAACATTGCCAAAAATTTCCGAAATTAATTAAATTATCTTTATTAATCAAATTTATAATAAAATTTTTCACCGAAATTCAATTATTTTCAAAAAAATTTTAAAAATTCTTGACAGAATTTCAATTATTTTTAATATACACAATTTTTATCAAATTTTTTCGAAAAATGGAATTATTAAAAAAAAAATATTATTAAACCTTGTTAACAAATTATTACAATTATTATTTGAAAATTTGTTATTTAACTATAAAAATAAACATTTTATTGAAAAATTGAATGTTTCTTAAAATTAAATTTTCATTAAGAATTTTACCAAAATTTAATGATTATGTTTTCTATTATTAAACATAGCTATTCTTATTCTTATTATTATGATTTATTGTCAAGAGATAAATTAAAAAGAAACTTTTTACGAATAATTTAATTTTTTGAGAAATTTTAAGAAAATTTTCTATATTAAAAATAATGAAAATTCTGCTAAGAATATTATTAACATTGTCGAAAATATTTGCTTTTCGGAGAAAATTTTTTATTAATTTATGAAGACTATTAAAATTTTGACAAGAATTTTTCTAAATTTTCAAACATATAATTTGAGTTTTGCCAAGAATTTATTACATTTGAAAATAATCGAATTCTTGAGACTAATTTTATTAAAATTTGTTTTAAATAATTGAATTCTTTTGGGAACTTTCATTAATATAGCAAACATTAAAAATAATTGAATTTTGACAAATTTTTGAAAAAAAATTGAACTATCATGAAATAATTTCATTGAAATTTTTGAAAATAATTGAATTCTTTGAAGAATAAATAATAAAAGATAAACAAAACTATTGAATTTCTGAGAAGAACTTTACTTCTTTTAAAAATTACGAAGTTGAAGTCCATAACATTGATCAATGATAAAACTTTGTTTAATTTATTTCAAAATTATTTTTAATTTAATGTTTATTTATGTATCAATTATTATCATAACACAATTTTAGTTAAAAGATCTAGAGAACTAAAGTTCTGTTATAAATACGGTATTTTTAATAATTAATTAAATATACTTAAAAAATCTAAATATATCCGTATCGCTTAATTAATTTATTTTAATGCTTACAGGAAAATGTCGCATTAACTCATCGAAGAAATGTATCATCAAAATTCAGAACTGTAATGAACTATTGCAAAATATTCTTCCTATATAATAAGGAAGACATGAAGCATTCCTTGTTGTATTTGGAAAATATTAAATTCAGATTTTTTACCAAAGAAACCAATAAAGTTTCTTTTAGTTCTTCTTTAGGGATTAATTTAATGACTTTAACATTAAGGTTTCTAATTTTTTTCCTAAACATCTTATACTTCTTAACAAATGTATTTGTCGATAGATGGTATGATGCCTTCGGCATTTGCAGAAGATGAGTTAGATTCAATAAAGCAGTATCATCCTGAACATCTATTTGATACATTACATATTCAAAAGAAGATTCCTCTTGAAGCCGATTTTCCCAAGCATCTTCTACAGTTAAATAAAGTTCCTTCTTTATGTTTATTTCCACTGTTCCTCCTATACTAAGTCTCGTTAATGCATTCAAAGATGCAGATTTCATAGAGTCAAACGAATAAAGGGTAATTGGATTTCCCATCCACTTACCATCACATTGCCGTATAGCTAATTTTAATAATGAAATCTCTTTTCGATCGAGTAAACTCGCATCGTTATTGACCAATGTTTGTGTTAGTGGATGTAAACTACTGTATTCGATAATTGTCAATTCGTGAGTGTCTGCAGTTTCTTTACACTTTTCCCATAGAGGTTCAATATCCTCTTGCATATAATTACCACCAAATATTTCGTTAATTATCTGAGTAGCTCTTTCTAAAGAAGGTAAAATGTTACGTTTCCTTTTATACAGCACATTATCGACAACATAGTTAAATGGGATCCTATAAGCATCATATTTTTCTTGTATTTCATTTGTATTCGATGTATCGATATCCTTGGCTAGCATGTCATAAGTAGGAACATCCCTCGCACTGTGGTCAATTTTCAGTATAAATTGTTTCAATATAATTGCCGATTCGTGTATTCGCTTCATTGGAAGTCTTAAGGATACCACAAATACAGCTTTCTGAATACACTTTGCTCTCTCACTATCAACATCGTTTCCATATTCAGATAATAATACTGTTTGTACCATTTCTCTAATTTTAATCCATTCCTTTTTTGACTTTGGCTTTTCTTCCAGTTCCATAATTAAAATGTCCTTGCCATTGAAAAATTGGGTGTCTTTTACAGAAAAATCGACTTCAGGGAATACAATATATTGCTGTCTGAAACTACGATGAAATGAAGCTAAATCAACTAGTCCATAACGAGAATTAAATTTCATGTGATAACGAACTTCTGTTTTTGAAGAAGAACTTGGCAGATTTTTAAAGTTGATTTTACGGGGATGAACTCTTGTCAAAAGAGTAATGTCGTTGAAATAAAAGTCCTTTCCTTTCAAACTTGCCAAAAAATTAACAATTGATGGGTTATTTATTGTATGGCTGAACCACAGGTCAATTGGTTTATTTTGTTTATTTTTTAGAGTTTCAAAAAGGTTATTGTATATATCCTCAAGAATCAGTCGAAGTGCACGTAACCAATCTTCGTTCATAGATGACAGGCCTTCTTGTTGGAATTTACGTATTATCATTAAACTCCTTTTATTTTCTTTCATTTTTTCTTTTTCTATCTGCGAAGTAGGACTTCTTTTAATAATTTTTCTTGAAACTTCATGAATTCCATCGATGTTATGATTGGAGAAGACTTTTTTCAAAATCCTCCGTTTATCGGATTCATCGTCGACTGATACACTCTTCTCTTTGAATACTGAGCCATTCTTGTAAAAGAGAATACCAAAAATATAAATGTA
Organism: Leptopilina myrica (nomen nudum); assembly: GCA_032872475.1. Lineage (NCBI taxonomy): Eukaryota > Metazoa > Arthropoda > Insecta > Hymenoptera > Figitidae > Leptopilina > Leptopilina myrica (nomen nudum). The sequence goes on along the minus strand of CM065458.1, from coordinate 62,779,077 downwards.
TTGGAAAACGGGCTGAGAGTTGGAAAAACTTTGAGCTAAGCCAGTTGTGCTATTCATTATAACTTGATATCGCTCTAATTTTTTTCGATTTTTTGAATTTCTCTTTTGCTTCTCCTGGATCTTGTGTATACCTGTAAAATTGGTATTTAGAGTTTATTCAATCTGTACAAAATAAATATACATATTTCTTACCTTTTTAGTGTTTAATTTCTTTTTTTGTATGTGGTGAAGCCAGAAGAATCAGGAAAACTTCAAACTTAAGTATTAGCATACGTATTGAAATGTTACAAACAAAAATGTAAATGTGGCTTCGTCCTACGTGGCTTTTAAAGTGATGCATTTTTTTTATTTTATTACAGCTTTTATCTCAAAATTTTTTAATAATAATGCTAATCTATATCAGTAATAGTTACAGGTGCATATAGCACTGATAAAAAAATACAACTTTACAGTTCAAAAGGTATAAAAATAGATTTTTAATAATTTTGTCCAAAGTCTGAAAATAGTTTAAATTTAACCAAAATTGGTTATAAAAATTCAAAAATGATCTTTATTTTAATAAACAACTATAGAAAATGTTACGCGCGGAACGTGTTATTCAATTTGTTGTTGTTATGCAAATTACAAAATTTTTAAAATAGTTTCATAGTCAAAATTTGAAAAATTCACTTATTAAGTACAAAATTAATTATTGCTGTTCATATTTTAAAATTTTTAATAAAATTTCACGAAAGAATTCAATAATTTTCTGAAATTTTAATAAGTCCTTCTAAACAGTTTAATTATTTTTTTAAGTAGTAAAATCTTTACAAAAATTCAATTACTATTTTTAAAAACAATTTTAATAACTAAATTATTCTTATAAATACAGTAAAATTCTTGGCGAGAATTCAATTAATTTTATAAATAGTAAAATTATTTGCAGAATATCAATTATTTTCAAAACAATTTTAATTAAATTCCACGGATGAATTCAAATATCTTAAAATATTTTCATAAATTGCAAAAAATTGCAAAATTTTGATTAATAATTATTGAAAAAATTGTTTAAACTTTGGAGAAACTGGGTTTTTAACGGTTTGGTATCGTGCTCTCATTTTGAGAGGATACAATATTTCGGCTTCATATTTGGAGATAAATATTGTGATAAATAAATAGAAATTATGCAAAAAAAAAAAAAAATACTAAAAATTTTGTAAAAACAATATGATTGTCAAAATTAATTAAAAAATGCAATACCTTCCATTTCTAATCGATAGTGGATTGAAGTAATTTTGAAAATCACAAGGATTCAGGAAACTCATTGGACTTCCTCCTCGGATTGATTCTTTATTAGATAAATTAAACGGCATCCATTTTCGTTCTTTGTAATCAATGCAATTTTGTGCAGCATTACCCCGAAAGCATTTATTCAAAGTGTTGAAAAACCTAAACTTCCTGCGAGTTTGGAAATTTGACTCGTCGAGAAAACCTGCAAGAACTAGTTGAGATTTATTGCTGGAATGTGTAGCATCGTAAAGCAATTTTAAATTTGATTCACAATCTGGGGTGGTGATAATGTTCAATGGATAATTAAAATTGTCATTTCGAAACTCTTGGCTAAATGTGGCAGTGAAAAAGAGGTTTTTTCCGTTTTCAAAAAGGGATTGAACTTTTTTGAATTTTGGAGATAAGGAAGGTTCAACGGTTATCTCTAAACTTTCAGGTGGTGGCACTGCTATTATTACGTATTCACATCTGAAAGGAAAAAAATATTTTTTTAAATATTGGATTTTGTTTTTTTTTTATTGGAAATTTTGTTCTTAAGTTACTTTTATAATTTGATTGTGTCAACATACTTTATCGTTTTAATTTTATTCAAACTTTAACATTAGTTACAGAATTAAATTCTTACTTGTAACACTTGTTGCTTGATGTCGTTACGTAGGTTCTAGTGTCACTGAACTGTATATTTGAAACTGATTCAGAAAGTCGTATGATTCCTTGCATCTTCGTTATGTTATTTGATAATCGTTTCACTAATTCAGCCATTCCACTCTAATTATATAGGAATAAAAAATGGTTGTACGGTAAATATTAAAACAATAACGAAGATTCACACTAAAAAATAAATAAATAAGAACTGAATGAATAAAAATTATGAATAAATACAGGTCTCGAACCAGTGAAAGTATTTAAAAATACGGACCAAAAATGAAAAATTACGGACCATTTACTGACAAAAATATATAAGAGAACATTTTACTTAAAACTATAAATTAGATTTTTTCATAACTAAAAAAACAGGAAGATATCGATAACTCGATCGATTACTTCATGCTTTATAATAATTAAAGATAGAGTGATAAAATCATTATCAATTCAATTATCATTTTCAACAATTTTTAACTAAAATTCTTCTTAAAATCGATTATTTTTAATAATTTGCGAAAAAGTTCTTTGACAATTTTCAAATCCATTTCTTTACAATATTCGATTTTTCAATTATTTGTAAATTCTTCAAATTAAATATGTATTCGAAAATAAAAACTTCAAATAATATTAAAAAAAATTCGCAATTAAAATTTCTCAAAAAAATTAATTCCACACAATTGTTACTTAGTTAAAAATATGAAAAATTCAAATTTTCAAAGATTTGAATCTGAAACCTTTTCAAAATTCAATTATTTCTAAAACTTTACGCACTAATACTTTTAATATTCAATTATAATCTAAAATTTTAACTGAAATCCATTTTTAAATGAATTTTTATGAGAAAATTCTACGAGAATTTCATTATTTAAATACAAAAAAACAATTTATTGAATAATTACATATGTTTCTTAAAATTGAATTATTTTAAAGAATTCTATCAATCAATTTTTAAATAATTTGAACTCTTTTGCAAAATTTTATTAAAATTGATATTAAAAATAATCAAATTAGGGAAAATTTTTGAAAATAATTCAAATTTACCCAAAAAATTTATCAAATTTTTTGAAAATAATTCAATTTTAGAGAAGAATTTTATTATTTTTAAAGATAATTGATAATTTACGCAAACAATTGCATTAAAAATTTTAAATGCAATAATTTTATTCTTTAAAGAAATTTAATCAAAAATTTATTAAAAATAATATTTATGCTCTAATAAATAAATTGTAACAAAGGTTATTAAAATAATTAAATTTCTTTGATAAATTTTAATAAAATTTGTAAGAATAATTACATTTTTCGAGGAATTCGATTAAAATTGTATTAAAAATAATTGAAATTCTGCAATTAGCTTTATTATTCATCAAAATAATTGAATTCCTAATAAGAATTTTATTATTTGCCGAAAAAATCAAATACCTGTAAAAATTTTATTATTTATGAAAATAATTGAATATTGCGAAGAAATTTATTTAAAAAATTTGTAAATAATGAAATTCCTGTAAAATTATTATTTTTTGAAAATAATTAAAGGTTTGTGTAGAGTTTTAGTAGATTTTTTTTAAATAATTGAATTCTCTTGGAAAATTTTATTTGAATAGTATAGATACCTATTAAATACCTGAATAAAAAATCTTTTCTTATCTCCTAGTGAAATTTTCAACCTTTGCAGAAACCCTCCTGCTCCATTTACCAAAAGTAGATACCACAAAGTTGATACTTGCTTAAGTCTGCTTATACCTATGCAATATTTCAATTATTGTATTAAAATAAAATTATTTGAATTCATTCATGTATAGAATAAGGAAAGATTCCTCTCGATTGCTATTCAATCGAATGTTTCAAAATTGTTTCCAATCGTTTTAATATATTAATCATCAAATAATAATTTTTTTTTATAACTCTATATATTAAAATGATAAATGTCATAAAAGATTTTACCGCAAGAAGTTATTAGCAAACTTTGACTAATTGACTTTGCCGTTCCCCAAGAAAGAAAACAATCTGTTAATTGATCCAAATTTATTTGTGACAAAATACTATCTTCATCAATGTACATATTTACTTGAAAGTCCAAACTAATATTTTGAATCTGCAAACAACTGTCTAGTTTAAATGACGTGATATTAAACAACCGATTTTTTTTTAATTTATAAAAACTAAAATCTAATAACACGTTTCTTCAAAAATTCGGATAACTTTCAGAAAAATTAATCCATTTGGAAACTACTTTTCAGATGGAAAATTATACTTTTTGAGGTTATACATTTTTATTTCCGCATTAACTTACCGTTGCGAGGAAATTGTAAACTTGAGCTAAAATATAAGCTGGTAATTTTCGACGTGGGCCTGATTTTGTGAAAAATATTCTCTCGTTAGAAGTAGAAATTTGTCTTTGAGAAACGATACTAATATTTAATTCATCTAACATTTCCACTAGATGTTTTTGCAATGGATGTGCGTGAAAACTTTTGCTTTCTTCTGTCATAAACACCCTTCCCCCAATGTTCTCTATGTATAGGAATATATTTAAAAACTCAATAAATGGATGAAAAATTAATTTTCTTTCATTGAAGATAAGATTCTGTAATTATAAAATTATCCAATTTTCTTTTTTTTAATAATTTACACTTACCAGTTGCTTCAAGAATGAGAACATCTAACCCAACTTTTTTCTTAAGAAGATTATAAGCTGCAGTTAGACCTGTTAATCCAGCCCCGACGATTATAACGTCAAAATCAATATTGTCATTCTGTTCATTCACATCTCGAAAATCTGACATTTTCATATTTTTATCTTCATTTGAATTTTTTGACTAATGAAAAATTAAAAATGTAACTAAAGGTACACTCTCACTTCAACTGCCTGCAGGTTGTCATGGTAACACATAAGAGCAAAAGAGTCCGAAAATTCAAATTAAGTGTTTGCTCTCTCTCTCTCTCACTCTCATTGCGCCTGTCAGTTGAGGTGTGAGTCTGCCTTTATTTTGAAATAAGAGTAAAATTTACGTAATTAATAATAAAATAAATTAATAGCAATTTGAAAATAGTTAATTAAATTTAAATGATTGAATATTATTTAGTTCAAAACAAAAAAAATAGCGAATAATAATTTAATAACATTTGTAAAATAAATAAGAAAATTATAAAAAAAAATTCTTCTTCTTTAATAACATTTGTAAAATAAATAAGAAAATTATAAAAAAAATTCTTCTGTTTTAAATGACTTGAGGCTTTGGCAACTGTCAGAACAACTGAAAAAAATTACAATATTGAATAATAATTTTTTTAAATTTCGTGCTCCAGTAAATACTATAGGTGAGGAAGTATCACGACGTGACATCTATTCTCTGCCATACCAACTTAATAACAATCGAAAAATTAACTACCAATTTTCTTGTCCAAAACAAAAAAGAAAAATTAAATCATTTAGAAGTAATTATTTTAATAGGTATTGAGCGTAATTTAGAATAAATGAATTATTATTATTACATTTTTTCCAAGAATCATCATTGAAAAGAAAAATTTGCAAATTGAAAGAAAATTTGCATACTTTATTTGAAATTTTCGCGCTCGACGTCACATCCGCAAACTACATACCGGAAGTGTCTTTGCCTCTTTGGTTGTCTGCTCTTCTGTACTTTTTGTGCTTTTTGTGTCACAAGAAAGATTAATGTGAGTAATTTTTTCCTTTTTATTATACATTTCTGTCAATAATTTCCCAATAAAATGTAAGAATATTGAAAATTAAATCTATTTATAGTTCTGGTAGAGATAAATTAAAGGTTTCTTTGAAATTGAAGACTGTTAAATCAGTATTGTTAGTAGGCCACGTGCAATTTTAGGTTATGTTGCTTAGATTTTGTAAATATTTTACTATAATTTTTGTCACTTTTTCACCTTGATCGCCTTGTTTAGAATACAGTCTTAATAAATTATTGCAAAGTTTCATTTATTTTTTTTATTGAATAGGAAATTTTCGTTTTGTCTTTCTAAACATATTTTAAAGCATTTTTTGTTGTGCTTTTCAATGACAACAATTTTTCAATCGCCCTTTTCTCGAAAATAATAATTTTCCATTTTTACCAAAACTTTGCCTTTTTTTTACCATTTTTGTTAAAAATGTAAGATTATTATTTCTAATAAAATATTTAAAAATATAAGTTTGACAAAAATATAATCTTTTTGGTAAAATATTGAAAAAAGAAGTGGTTTTTGCAAAAAACTGGATAAGTTTTATAGTTTTGAAAAAAGAGAAGTAATTAAATTCGAAAAAGTTTAATATTACATTCTTTGAAACGATTTTCAGACGTAATAAAATTTTCACATGAATTTTTAATTATTTAAAATCTAATTTTCAAGAAAATTTTTCTAGAAATTGAATTAATTTCTTAAATAATACAATTTTGCTAAAAATTGAATTATTTTCATTAATACTAAATTTTTAAACATTTTTAATAAATAATAATTCAAAAATAATTCAATATCAATCAAAATTAAAGTAAAGACAGTATTTTTAGTATAAAATGCAACTTATTTCGATTTTTATAATGCGGAAAATAATTATAAATAAATCTTTCAGAAAATATTTTTGAATCATTTATTAATCGATATAAATAAAATATTTTAAATATGTCTCTAAAAGAAAAACCTTCTTGAATAATTACAATTTTGTAGAATTTACTTGAAAATAAATGATTGTTTTCAAGTATTTTATTGCAATTTTCGAAAATCTACTGTCGAAGAATTTCAATTGCAAATATTGAAAATAATGAATTTTTAAAAATTTAAATAAATAATCTATGAATGTAAACTTCAAAATTAAAATTTATTAAAATTCAAATACATGCAAAAAATATTATTTTATAATCATTTTCAACATTTTGGTGAAAAAGAATCATAATCAAAATTTTTTAATTAAAATTTATCAAAATATATTGGAATTGAATTAAAAATAATTATTTATAATTGTTAAGTCTAAAAACTGTATTAATGCATTATTATTCAATAATTATGATTATTGAATTACTCTTCAATTTTCCTAATTTGAAATTTCTGAATGTTCAAATAAATAATATTTATTTATTTCTTGAGGAAATTCAATTATTATCAATTTAATTTTAATAAAATTAAAAATAAAATTTTCAATCAAAATTTAAGACAAGATTATTTTTAAAAAATTGAAACAATTGAAAAAATTCTTTGTTTAAATTAATTATTTTTCAAATTTTCAATTAAAGTTACTAAAAAAAACATTCTCGAAAAATTGAAAGAAATTCGTCCAAAAGAATTTAATTGTTACGAAAGAATTCAATAATTTTCTAAAATTTTAATGAATCCTTCTAAACAATTAAATTATTCTTAGAAACATAGTTAAAATTCTTAGCAAGAATTCAATTAATTTTATAAATAGTAAAATTCTTTGCAGGATATCAATTATTTTCAAAACAATTTTAATTAAATTCCTCGGATGAATTCAAATATTTTAAAATATTTTCATAAATTTTATTTATTTCCTAAAATTTTAATAAATTCTTGAAAACAATTCAATTATTTTTATAAATACTACAATTCTTTGAAGGAATTAAATTATTTTTAATCCAATTAAAATAAAATTACAGGAAAGAATTTAATTATTTTTAAAAATTTCCATAAAATTCTATTTTAACAAGAATTTTAAATTGTTTAAAAATAATTCTATTATTGTCAAAATATTTATAAAAAAAATAAAGAAAATTTCATTATTTTGAATTATTTTTATAAAATTCTTCATACCAATTTAATTTATTCTCAAGATTTCAATAAATTCTTCAAAACATTTCAATTATTTTTATAAATAGTAAAATTCTTTGCAATAATTCATTTATGTTTATAAATAATAAAATCCTTTGCAGAAATTTAATTATTTTCAAAACAATTTTAATAGAATTTCTCGAAAGAATTTTAATCTTCAAATATTAACAGAAAATTCATTTATTTTCTAAATCTTTAATAAATTCTTCGGAATAATTCAATTGTTTTTATAAATACTATAATTCTTTGAAGGAATTAAATTATTTTTAATCCAATTTAAATAAAATTACAGGAAAGAATTTAATTATTTTTAAAAATTTCCATAAAATTCTATTTTAACAAGAATTTTAAATTGTTTAAAAATAATTCTATTATTGTCAAAATATTTATAAAAAAGAAGAAAGAAAATTTCATTATTTTCATTTACTTCTATAAAATTCTTTGTAACAATTTAATTATTTCTCGAAATTTTAATAAATTCTTCGAAACATTTCAATTATTTTTATAAATAGTAAAATTCTTTGCAATAATTCATTTATGTTTATAAATAATAAAATCCTTTGAAGAAATTTAATTATTTTCAAAACAATTTTAATAGAATTTCTCGAAAGAATTTTAATCTTCAAATATTAACAGAAAATTCATTTATTTTCTAAAATTTTTGATAAATTCTTCGGAACAATTCAATTATTTTTATAAATAGTATTAAAATTCTTGGCAAGAATTCAATTATTTTTAATAAAATTTTAATAAAATTCTTCTTCATAAAATTCAATTGCTTTCAAGATTTTCAATTTAAATTTTTAAAGAGACTCCATTAGATGAAAAAAAAAATCAAAGAAATTCTTCAAAAGAATTTAATTAGGATTTATAAAAATTTTGATAAAATTCTTCACGAGAATTTAATAACATTTTTAGAAGGAATTCTATTATTATTATTAAATTTGTTTGATAAAATTCTTTGCAATAATTCGATAATTTTGAATAAATTAATTTCAAAATTGAAAATATTTGATTTGAAAAATTATTTTAAAAATTATTTAAAAAATTTAAGAAACAAAAAGCAAACAACTAACTTGAAATTGAGAACAGATTACTAGATCACGAACTTTATTAATATAGATTATTTTGAAAAATAAAAAAAAAATATTACCAGGCCACGATTTGAAAGAACTTGTGTGGATTGAGCCAAATAATAATTTGTCGATTATTGCAGAATGGCGGACGCTGCTCCAGCCGCACGCGGTGGCTTTCGTGGTGGATTCGGATCTCGTGGCGATCGAGGTAGAGGAGGTAGAGGCAGAGGTCGTGGCCGTGGTCGCGGTCGTGGCAAGGAAGACGCCAAGGAATGGATTCCAGTTACAAAATTAGGTCGGCTTGTGCGCGATGGAAAAATTCGCAGTCTCGAGGAAATCTATCATTTCTCTTTGCCCATCAAAGAATTCGAAATCATTGATTTCTTCCTCGGCCCATCTCTTAAGGACGAAGTCTTAAAAATTATGCCCGTTCAGAAGCAAACACGAGCTGGTCAACGTACCCGCTTCAAGGTAATTTCAAAAAGACTTTTTCATTTCTCTAAGTAAAATTATTTTTAAAATTATTATATGATATTATCACTCGGTTGTTAAATAAAATTATATTTTTATTAATTATTTTAATTAATTTCAGGCCTTCGTCGCGATTGGAGACAGTAACGGTCACATTGGCCTGGGTGTGAAATGCTCGAAGGAAGTCGCAACGGCAATTCGCGGCGCTATTATTCTCGCGAAATTGTCCGTCGTTCCAGTGCGTCTCGGCTATTGGGGAAACAAAATTGGCAAGCCCCACACTGTGCCGTGCAAGGTCACTGGAAAATGTGGATCCGTCCAGGTGCGTTTGATACCAGCACCCAGAGGAACGGGAATTGTCTCGGCTCCAGTTCCCAAGAAGCTATTGCAAATGGCTGGTATTGAGGATTGCTACACATCCGCGAGGGGTTCAACTTGCACTCTTGGTAATTTCGCGAAAGCCACTTACGCTGCGATTGCCAAGACCTACGCCTATCTGACTCCAGATCTCTGGAAGGACGTTGCACTGTCGAAGCCGCCTTATCAGGAATTCGCCGACTACTTGTCGAAAGCCCATCGCCCAATTCAGGGATCAAGACCAAATGAGACTGTTTAAAACTGAATAAATAAGTCTTTCAAAAACCTTGAATGACGAGCTGGCTTTTTTTTATGATCCTTGGGAATTATTTTCCACTCTGAGGCAATCGAGGAAATATTTTTATTTTCTGGTTTTGGGTTGAAAATAGCCGGGAATTTAATTTGACCGAGAAAAACTGGGAATAAGCTAGGAATTTTATATCCTAACAGGAAATTTTTGCAACAAATTAAAACAAGTTTCATTCTTTTAATTTGGTGAAGAAAATCGCTTTTTATTTCAATTTTTATAGATATGCAAATTTAATTTTTCAAAGAAGTAAAATTCTTCTGAGAAATTCAATTTTTTTAAAAAAATCTTTTCTTATCTATTCTTCAAAGAATTAAATTATTTTCGAAAATTTGAATGAAATTCTTTTGTAACAATTCAACTTTTTTGAGAAATAATTTTAATAAAATTCAAAGTAGAAATTTAATTTTTTGAAAAATAATTTTATTAAAATTCAACGTAGAAATTTAATTTTTTGAAAAATAAATTTAATAAAATTTAACATAGAAATTTAATTGATTTGAAAAAATTTTCAAAATTAAATTATTTTCAATGTTTGCTATTTTAATAAAATTTCAAACGTATAATATAATTCTTCGTAAAAATTCAATTATGTTTGAAAATTTACAAAAATTCTTGTCAAAATTTAAATTGTTTTTATTAATACTAACATTTTTCTCCGAAATTCAATTATTTAAAAAAAATTTAATAATATTCTTAGTTTTTTTTAAATCGGCACAAAAAATCAATAATTTTCAAAAGTAATAGAATTCTTCGCAAAAATCCAATTATGTTCTAAAATTGACAAAAATTCCCGCCAAAAATTAAATTATCTTTATAAATGAAATTTACAATAAAAATTTTCACCGAAAATCAATTATTTTCGAAAATTTTATTAAAATTCTGGTCAGAATTTCAATTATTTTTAATATTCAAAATTTTCATCAAATTTCTCGAAAAATGAAATTATTGTCAACATTTTCTTTTTAAATTTGTCCCTTGAAAATAAATAATAATGATAATACCTAACAATAGTTATGTTTAATAATAAACAACATAATAAATAAATTCTGATAAAATTCTTTATGAAAATTCAGTTTTCAGAAACATTCAACTATTTAATGAAATGTTTACTTTTATAGTTAAATAATTGATTTCTTGTAGAATTTTCTAAAAAATATTGAATTTATAATGAATTTTAGTTGAAATTTTCGATTACAATTGAATGTCATATTCAAAAATTATTTTCATCATTACGATTATTATTTTCTAGGTTTTTTTTAACTAAAATTCTTTTTTAAATCAATTATTTTTAATAATTTTTCAAAAAATTCTATTACAATTTTCAATTCAATTTTACGAAATTTCATCGATTATTTGATAATTCTTTAATTATATAATGGAAAATAAAAACTTCAAATAATTTTAAAATAAAAATTCAATTAAAATTAAAAAAAAAAGTTTATTCTACAGAATTGTTTGTTAAAAGTATGAAAAACTCGAATTTTATTTATTTTAATTTTAAACCTTTTGAAAATTAAATTATTTCTAAAAATCCACGACTATAATGATTTTAATCTAAAATTTTAACTCAAATTCATTTTTAAATCAATATTTATTAGAAAATTTTACGAAAATTCATTTATTTAAACTCTAAAAATAAAAATTTTATTAAATAACTGAAAGTTTTTGAAAACCGAATTTTCATGAAGAACTTTATCAACAAATTTTTAAATAATAATTGCATTTTTTTAACTAATTTTCATAAAATTTTTAAAAATAATTTCCATTTTTGTACATAATTGGATTTTTCTGGCGAATTTTATTAAATTTCTTTTTTTAAACAGTTGAATTGTTTTGTGAAATTTTATTGAATTTTTTTAAAACAATTTATGGCTAAATAATTACTTTGAGAAATAATAATGTAAATTTTTTTTATTTGATTAATTATTTTTAAAAAATCATTAGAAGAGTAATAAAAAAAAATTATAAAAAAAAAAATCAAAAATAATGAAAATGAAGTGTAATTTTGAAAATAAATTTACTACAAAGTGAAATTTCAATAATAAATAATCCAAATTTTCATCACAAATGTATTAAAATTATTCATTTATTTTATTTTTTTTTATATGTATAATAATTATAATTTTTTTATAGAATAAAATTTTGTATAAATTTTAAAAATTTGCAAAAATACTTTTTTTTAAATTTTTTATTACAAAAAAGTAAAAATAAAAAATTTTTCTATTTCTATTTGAAGTATTTTAAAGTTGCATTTGAACAAAAATTACAATTTTCTGTTAAGAATATAACATTTTAGGTTTCTAAAACATAACCTCGAATTTATTAAATATTTCCTTTTGACAAAAAATTGTATAATGGAACTTTTAATTACTTCAAATGTAGGAAATTAAATTCTCGAATTCAATTTTTTGTCTTCTTTTAAAATATACGAAATTATGACTTTGAATAAATTTTTGTTTTGACTGTACAGTCGGACAATTTTTTTTGTAATTTGTATTTATTATTTATTTTCTGTAAATTTAATAATATTTCTTCAAGTTTGATCATTTTCTTAAAATTGGGATAAAATTTTCACCGCATTATGAACTTTTACTGTTCTATAAATAAATAAATAATATTTTCTATGTAAGATTTTCTTTTCGTGTTCAAAAAAAAATTCAAAAAAATGGCGGGAAAAAAATGAAGCCCTCCGATTGGATGACGTCTTTTGTGATTAAACTTGTCATTTATTTAATCCTTGAGAGAAAGTATTTTGTTGAAAAAGTATTTACTATTACTAATGAAATAATTAATGTAAAATAGTTTTCGGAATATTAGAGGAGAAATATAAAAAATTGTCGATTAAAATTTGAAATGTAGAGGGCAGTCGTGTCGCGCATGCGCATTGCGGTCTGTTTACTGACCAGTACATTTCCCATCTAAAAAATCATTAAACCGTGTTCGTCGACGTCGAATGCTTTGGTGCTGGCGACATCGACAACGCGCAGCAATATTATTTTTTTTCCCCCAAACAAAAGTGATAAATTCTTTTTAAACGAAAAATATGCGTTAAAAACGGTGATATTTTCGTTAACGTGAAACTTTGCGAACAATGTCAAATAAGTTGGATTAGTGAATAAGTGCTTTTAAGCGTGTGAGTGAGTGAGTGAGTGTTTGTGTGTGTGTGTGTGGGAAAATAAACGGAACAATAAACAAAAAATGTATCACCACGAGTACGAAAAGAGACTTTTAAAGCCTAGCAACGATGATCATACGGACTCACCATCGCCGACGGGTCTTTCATCGCCCGCATATTACTCGCCAACGAAAATCGGAAACAATAGTTACGATCGTTTTATTCCGACGCGAGCTGGAAATAATTGGCAAGTATCGTTTTCAATGATCTCGGAAAATAGTCGTAGTGGTTTGGTGACGAAGAAGACACGCGAGAATGGTGAAGGGAGTCGCGACGGAATTGCCTATTCGTGCCTCTTGAAAAATGAATTACTCGGTGCGAGCATCGAGGATGTTAAGGGTCAATGTGACGAGCGAAGGATATTGTCGCCGTTGAGTAGTAAGAATCTCTTTAGGTATATGACACCCACGAAAGATCGGACACTTCTCAACCAGAGTTTGCCTTATTCCCTGTCACCGCTCAGTGCCAAGAGTCAAAAATTACTTCGTTCGCCGCGCAAGGCGACGAGGAAGATCTCACGAATTCCCTTTAAAGTTCTCGACGCTCCGGAATTGCAGGACGATTTTTATCTAAATCTCGTCGATTGGTCGTCGCAAAATGTTTTAAGCGTGGGACTTGGAAGTTGCGTTTATCTTTGGTCCGCGTGCACCAGTCAGGTGACGAGATTGTGCGACTTGTCTAGTGATGGAAATACGGTCACCTCTGTCGCCTGGAACGAGAGGGGAAACCTCGTCGCTGTCGGCTCACATTCCGGCTACATCCAGGTTTGTTCAAAAAAAAAAAATATTTTCACCATTTTTCCCTATTTCGAAATATTTTCCTCAGTTTTTGCCCTAAACACGCTCCCAAAAAATATTGTCACTTAATATTTTTCTAGTCTGGAAAAATCACGAAATTCTACGAATTCGTTTTAAAAAATTACTCCTTGATCTTAAATCCAATCGTACAAATTTCAAATAATCAATATTAACTTAACTCTATATTCTCGCTACTCCTTTAATGACAAAATTTGTTTAGGATTTATTTTCTGTTCCTCTATTTCAAAAATTTCCTTTCTTATCAATATTTCCCCTAATTTTTGCTTCTTACCCAGGCGTTTATGTTTACGATATGATAACATAATAAAATTTCAGTGCAGACAGTTCCACTGTAAAAAGCCTCAAAATAAATTTTTTTTCCAAGCAATTCTAATTTATAAAATCCAAAAGGCAATAAAAGCTAAAAAATAAAATTCGTAGTTTAAAATATCAGCATAAATATTTAAAAACTTAATTTTGAATTGTTCAATAATAATTATATTTGGAAATTATTTAAATTAAAAATTGCAGATTTAATAATTTTTATTTTAATGAATATTGTTGGAAAAAAATTATTTCCCGGCTCTGTTACCTGTTCTTTCTCATTTTATGCGATTGTATTTTCAAAAAAGTGTTAGACTTCTAACAAATCTGCAAATAATTGGAATTAATATTTCCTCAAAAAACTAACTTTAGGATTTTTAATTAAAATTATTGAAAATTTTGATTTCAAATTGAAACATTTTGAAATTTAATTATTTGGCGAACCAAAAGTTCTGAACGAAATTTATTTATTTTTTCTAAATATCAAATTTTTATTGTAATTATTTTGCATCACTAGACAAAAAATTAATTACTCAGTTTGTAAAGGTAATATTTTAGTTTATAAAATTTTTTATAATTAATTTATTAAAATATCTTCACAATAAAAAATATTTCGTTTATTTGAAAGTTCAAAACATGGGGATAATTATTTGTCAAATTTAAAAGCTTCGAAAATTTTTCTTTCTCACCTTTATAAAAAATGCAATTTACTTCGATTTTGAGTTTTGAATTCAAAAAATAAAAAAGCTTTAGAAAAAAACCAAAATATCTTATTTAAAAAAAAACTATTACTAAAGAACGAAATTCCGGACAAAAATTTGATTTAATTTAAAAAAAATCGATATAAAAGTAAAAAACACTCGAAAGAAATTTAATTTAATTTTTTTAACAGAGCTGTTAAAAATCTTGATATAAAAAAATTTAAATTAAATTAAAATTCTAATTGATATTTCTAAATATACAATTATAATGATTTTGAATAATTCAATGTTTGTAAAAATTAAAATTGAAAATAATTGATTTTTCTAAAGTCTTGATTAAAAAAATTGAAATTAAATTAAAATCCTAATTGAAATTTCTAAATATACAATTATAATGATTTTTAATAATTCAATGTTCGTAAAAATTAAAATTGAAAATAATTGATTTTTCTAAAGTTTTTATTGCAATTTTTGGAAAATAATTTCATTCACAAAAATTTTAATGAAAGTCTTGGAGTGTAAATTAAAAATGAAAATTTGCTGACTAGCTTCTAAAAATTGTATTAAGATATATTTTTGAAAAAAAGTAATTCTTACAAATTTTTTCATCCTAATTTTTTTTAAATTCAATTATTTTCTCCATTTTTTTCAATTAAATATTTCCGAAAAATTCAAATACATACAAAAAATGATAAAAAATACATTTTACTAATTTGAAGAGAAAACAGTCACGTTTAGAATTTGAAAATTCAAATAATTCATCAGAAAGTTAATTAATTTCTTCAAATTAAAATTGAATTCCATTTTATTTTCGGAAAAAGAATATTAAAATATTTATTAAAAACTAATTTTTAGAATTATTGGCTTTTTGTCATTTTTTAAGATGCAATATCTTTGGAACAAAGTAAATTAAAAATTTCTTAACATTACTTTTTGTGATTTTTAAAAATATTTCTGAGAAATCATATAAATTATCATTTTTATTTATATTTTTGTTAAAACATGAATTATTTTTATATAAGATTTTACCAAATTTCAATTATTTGACAATTCTATTGACAAAAAAAAGTATATAATTTGTATCCAAAATATAATTTTATATTTTTCAGAATAGAAAATAAAATTTCTTACCACTCCTACCCCGAAAGGAATTTAAAATTTGAACTAGCTTTCGATCCGATTTTTTTTCAAGATTCTTCCGTACCCTGTGAAAAATTTAATATCTTAAAAATTCAGAAACATCAAAATCGGAGATAAATTAATTTGAAAAACAATTTTTTTCCAGTTTTTCGTATTTAAAAAACTTTGCGGACTTTATAGCCTCTTGTAGTTATTTATTTGTGGTATAAATTTAATATAAATAAGGTAAACTAATAATTTAATATTCAAGGTATTTATTACTAGGTTCAAATGTGTAAATAAGATATGAAAAAAGGGATTTTCAAAGTTTGAAAATTCGAAGAGCCTAAATTTTCTGTTGAGGTTCTCAAATAGAGTTCCTCTGAAGATATTTATTGACCTATTCAATTTATAGATTAGAGAGGTTACCGACGAACCTAAGGGTAAAAAACCCCTTTTTTCAAATCTAAAAAATCTAACCATATTTTCAAAAGATATAAATTATTAAGAAATAAAAATTTTACTTTTTTTAATTTTTAAAGCTCTTTAAAAAAACAAAGTTGGTTCGATCAAGTCAAGTACTTAAAAGTAAATTATAATTTAACATTTTACAAATTACAATACAACCTAAATATTATTTAAAAGTCAATTTCGAAACGATTTTGATTTAAAATTCGACAAAATGAATAATCACTTGAAAAAGTAGTACAAGCCAATTTTTTTTTCGATAACATTTTTGTTATCCGTAAACAACTCGAAAAGAGTCCGAAAAAAAAAATAAAGTGCTTCTTAACGATTAATAATTAAGATATAACATCTTTTTTTTTCATGACCTTTATAATTTTCTGAAATTACCAAATCGAAGAAGCAAAACTAACATTTTCGAATAAAGTGTAAAGTATTTAAGAAATATACATTAGCCATAGCACTCTAGTAATAAAAATGTAACTAAAAAGCTTTAAAACGCATTTTTAAGTCAACGAAAACGATATATATATATATTTTGTTATCAAGAGCAATTTACATAAATGATTCATTCTCGTTTTCGTGTCTTGACTTGTATGCCATTTAAATTTAAAATCATTTTAAACATCGTACACGTATATAGATAGTAGGCAAATTTTCAAATTTTTCAAAACTTGGATCCTTATTGTTCGTGTATAATGTAATTATGTATACTTTTTAAAAGTCTCTTTTTTGGGTATTTTTTTTTTTTTGAAATTAGCATTTTGAAATTTTTTAAATTTATTCCAATGTTCGTATATTTGAATGTAGTTTTTTTTTGTGTGTGGGTATAAAGAATGAAAAGAAAAAGAGAGGAGTAGTAGCTCGAGAAATAATATATTTGAATTGTAAAATATCGTCTCAAAATATATTTTTAATGGAAATGGGTTTTAAAAATGTGTGTTTAAATTTCGCTTGTAAATGATAGTTTCGGAAAGAAGATAGATATATATACAGTCGTGGTAGGAGATATATTTAAAGGGAAAGGGCATTTTCCCTTTTTCATTGTCCTTAGATAAGTGTAACATTAACGCGCTCTCCCCCTCTGCGTGAAAAGACTCAACTTTCACATATATATATAAAACCCCTCGTGGCTCCTGTTTTTCTAATCCCCCCTATATAACATATTTTCTAACGAATAGACGAATCTCTCGAATGCCTAGCACAGCATATAAGTTATTTTACATTCCCGGCTGCATTTCTTGCGGGAGTTTATATTTATATATATACACCCTATGAAGGTGATTCTCCTCATGGCGTACAACATGATTTTTATTTTTTCCCTATTTTCCAATGCGGCAAAAAAGGCAAATTCAAAATTTGATTCTTTCAGAAAGTTACATTTTTTTATGTCTTGATTGATTTCATCATTAAATCTACTTTCTAATAATTATTAAGCATTTTTGTAAAAAAAAAATTAGCACTTAGTTATTATTCATGTAGAAGCCCCTATAAAGTTCTAAACGAATCCAATTATTACTTTTTTTGATGTTTGATTCTTGGTACAAAATATTAATTTACAAATTGAAAAATGAATTATTTTCCCAATATTTGTGTTACATTTTGTTTTTAATTGACATTTAAAGAGAAAAATATTTAAAGGAAAAAAAATTTCGTCAAAACTTTCACGTGGATAAAGTTTTCAACGCTCAAATGAACGAAATTTTTTTCATCTTAAGTGTTTTTGATAATTACTTTCCAAGAAAAAGAAAAATAAGAGAAAATTAACAATATGTAGTTTAGAGTGAATATGTTTTAATTTAAAAAATCATTTTTTTTTTGTAATGAAATACAAATTAGAAGAAGTAAAAAAAAAAATTGTCGTTCATTTGAACGTTCAAAACTTTAGGATTATTATTATTCAATATGTTTGCAACAAGCCTGGAAAATAAAAAAGTCACGCAACCTGAAAACTTGAATAACCTGGAAGTGTCAGGGAATTTTTATAAAAATTTTAAAAAATAACCGGGAAAAGTCAGGGAATTTTGATTGAAATCCCCTGGAAAATTGTTATTGTTTTCTTCATAAGTAGATGATCATGAAAAGATTTTGATTTAAAATTTTGTAAAATTTCAATTTTTAATTAATTTCATTAAAAAATTTCAAAAACCTAGATTTAAAAAAATTATAATAACTATAAATATGTCTTTTAAAATTATTTTAATTTTTTAATTTATATATTTGATTGATTGATAAAAGTTGTAACGGATTTATAGAAGAATTTCAGTTAAAAGCACAAAAAAAATTTAATTTTGATGCAAATAGAAAGATTGCAGAAATTCATCAATTTCTAAAAAAAAAAAAGTGAACTTCTTCTCAGAAATTCAATAATTTTGATTATCTTTTATTATTTATTCTTGAAAGAATTAAATTATTTTCAAAAAATTTGAATGAAATTCATTTGTAACAATTTAATTTTTTGAAAAATAATTTTAATAAAATTCTTCGTACAAACTTTCATAATTTCAAAAATTTTTCAAAATTCATTATTATTTTCAATGTTTGCTATTTGAATAAAATTTCACAGAAGAATTCAATTACTTAAAACGAAAATTTTAATAAAAATCGTCACAAAAAATCAATTATTTCCAAAAGTAGATATAGAATTCTTCGCAAAAATCCAATTATGTTCGAAAATTGCCAAAAAGTGAAGTCAAAATTTAAATTATCTTTATAAATGAAATTTATAATAAAATTTTTCATCGAAATTTAATTATTTTCATTAATTTTAATTAAGTTCTTGTCAGAATTTTAATTGTTTTCTAACATTTTCGTCAAATTTCTCTATAAAAATGAAATTATTGTTAAATTTTTTTGAAAATTATTCTCTTGACAATAAATAACAATAATAATAATAACAATAATAATAATAGTTATTTTTAATAATAAAAAACATAATTAAATTTTGATAAAATTCTTTATGAAAATTCAATTTTAAGAAACATTCAATTATGTTTAAATTAAATTTAAATAGTTGAACGTTTTTTAAAACTAAATTTTCATGAAGAACTTTATTAACAAATTTTTAAAAATAATTTCCTTCTTCGAGTAATTTGATGAAAATTTTGTATATTAAAAGTAATTGAAATTCTGACGAGAATTTTGTTAAAATTTTCGAAAATAATTAAATTTCGATGAAAAATTTTATTATAAATTTCATTTATAAAGATAATTTAAATTTTGACTTCAATTTTTGGCAATTTTCGAACATAATTGGATTTTTGCGAAGAATTCTATATCTACTTTTGAAAATAATTGATTTTTTGTGACGATTTTTATTAAAATTTTTCGTTTTAAGTAATTGAATTCTTCTGTGAAATTTTATTCAAATAGCAAACATTGAAAATAATAATGAATTTTGAAAAATTTTTTGAAATTAATTAAATTTTGTTCGAAGAATTTTCTTTAAAATTATTTTTCAAAAAATTAAATTGTTGCAAATGATTTTCATTCAAATGTTTGAAAATAATTTAATTCTTTGAATTATAATGAAATCTTTTTTTAAAATAATTGAATTGTTTTGTAAAATTTTATTAAAATAGTAGACAGTGAAAAAGAATTTAATGTTGAAACATTTTTAGAATCATGTAAATTTCTAGGTTTTGAATTTTATTAAAATTGTTTTTCAAAAAAAGTTGAATTGTTACAAAAAGAATTTCATTGAAATTTTTGAAAATAATTTAATTCTTTGAAGAATAAATAAAAACAATAAACAAAATAATTAAATTTTTATAAATCTTAATTTCTTCATGAAAAAAATCATAAATAATAAATAATCATAAACAAAATAATTAAATTTTTATAAATCTTAATTTCTTCATGAAAAAAATCATGACATTGTATACTAACTTTTGTTATAAAGAAGAATAATGTTTTCATTAATGCAAAAAGGTGAATAAAATGTTCTTTAATACCAAGAAGTAAATAATTTTTGACAAAAAGAACCTAATTATTATTTTCAGTACGTCTACATAAATACAGATTTTCAATCCAAAAAATATAATATCTTTTAATACAGAATTTATATTTGAAAAATTAAAACCATAAAAACGTGGGGGACTATAACTCTGCTGGGGATCATAACCCAGGATCTATCCCCAGCAAAGTTAGTCCCCCATTTTTTCATAGTTTTAACTTTCTAAAAATAATGTTATAATGACATCTGGGTTTAAATACCGTGTTCCTTGAATTTTCCACTAAAGATCAATATCAATAGCTGTTTTTAATCTTATTAAAGTATTAGTATTAATTCTACTGGCAATTAGTTGAGAAAATAACAGATTGTCTGTTAAAAAAAACCATAATGTTTCAGTAAAACATTTTTTGTCTGATTCAATTATATAGTCAAGTTTAACTAATTTCTCAGTTATTTTTTTTTTAATGAAAATCAATTATTTTGTTTTACTGAAAATCAGTTATAGGGAATAAAAATCAGTTGTTACTATATCAACATAATAAATGTAAAATCTTGTCATTTTATTTAAAAAAAAAATTTAACTTTACATGAAATGTAATACAGAGTGCAGGTTCATTTTGAAGAACCTGAACTTTACGGTTGACTCATTTTTGATACAGATCTCAAAGCGATAAGCGACAAAAATGAGTTCCGGTTTCTTCTGCGATGATAAAACTAAACATACCTTTACCATTTTGTAAAAAGTTTTAAAAAAATGTATACCATTCCAGAGACAGAGCACTGCAAAGTTAGGCTTTCTTTTTCATATCTTAAAACAAGATTTAAGATGGCAAAATGGTGTCTATTGACCATGAAAATCGGAAAATGCCTGGGAATTTATTCATCAAATTAAAAAAAAGTTTTATTATTTTTATTTGTTTTTAAAAAAATTACCTTTTATTTTAATTTTTCCAGATCTTATTTATACTGTTCTCTAAATTTGAATTAATTAAAAAAATAATCAATTTGATAATAAAAAATTAGTCACTTATTCAAATAAATGTTTAAAGAAGCTTTTACAAAATTAAATTTTAAAATATTACAATTAAAAAAAGATTAGAATAATTGAAATTCTGTAAAATATTGCTTCATTTAGTTTGAATTCAAATTCAAACTAAATCACCATTTCAAGTATTTTGTTACAATTTCTAAAAATTAACTTTTCAAGAATTTTAATTGAAAATTTTGCAAATAATATTAAATTCTCAAAAATTTTAATGAACAATCTTCAAGTATAAATTCAATGAAAATAAAATCTAATGAAAAATAGGTATTAAAAATAAAATTAAAATAGTTTTGAAAAAAAAATAATTCTCTGAATTTTTACGTTCTAATTTGTAAAAAAAATTCAATTATTTTCAATATTTCCGAAAATTCAAATTCATACACAAAATAATAAAATTTTAATTTTTCAGAAATATTTTCAACATTTTTGGAGAAAATAATCGTTTACAATTAAAATTCTTCAAAAAAATATTTTAAATTTGTTAAAAAATTGTACAATTATTTTTGAAAAATCGTATTACAATAAAAAACTAATTCTTATAATTGTTTTATCATAATTTTTAAGATGCAGTTAACTTGGAATAGAGTAAATTGAATTTTTTTTTAAATTTACTATTTTATAATTTTTCAGAAATTATTTATAATTAAAATTCTTGGAGAAAATTGATAAATTTTTTGTATATTTAAAAGAAAAGTCAATTATTTTTAAAAGATTTTATCAAATTTTGAATTATTTTCTAAAGATTTTACTAAATCTTTTATTATTTTTTAAACGATTTTACCAAATTTCAATTTTTTGGACATTTTTTTATTTTGAATTTATAATTTTAAAGCTTTTAGAATTTCAAAAAATTATTTAGAAATATTTTTGAAAAGTTAATTTTACGAATTTCTTTATTAAAATATTCGAAAATATTCTATCTAGAAATTAATGCCTTTGAAAAGAAAAATGGACGGTTTAAATTATGATAAATTTTCAATTATTGGTTTAGAAAAATTAAATTATCTCGAAACAATAGAATTAAAAAATTTCAACATTTTTGTATTTAAATAATCAAATTTTCAAAGAAATTGCAAAACATTGTTTAGAATTCATATAGATAATTGTTTTGGAGATAAAGTTTAGTTAAAAATTCTAGAAAATAATTGAATTTTTGGAAATAACCGTGATTTTTATACAAAATCGGGAATTTTTTTTCACCATAATTTAAAAAAGTTTTATTATTTTAATTTGTTTTTAAAAATACTACTTTTTATTTCAATTTTTATAGATATTTATACTCTTCTCTGACTTTAAATTAGTTTAAAAAAAAATTAGTTTGATAGTAAAAGTCAGGCACTAATTCAAACAGATTATGTAAATAAATTTCAAAAAATTATGGAGTTAATAGAAATATTGTGAAATTCGACTGAAAATATGTAACTGAATTTGTTAAAGAATTTCTTTAGAAACTTTTAAACAAATAAAATTTTCAGTATTTTAATTTAATAATTAATTATTAATTGCATTTTATAGTCACATTTTAGTGAATTCATGTTTCTTAGTGCGAAGATTAATAATTAAAATTTTTATCAGTTAATTTAAATAAAAACCAAATGCACTTCAAATTTGTTATTAAACTTGAATTCTCGCAAATTTTTTTTTTAATTCAGAAAAATAAAATTGTTGAAATTTTTCAATTCCATTGTTTCGAGATAATTTAACTTTTCTAAACAAATAATTGAAAATTTTTCAAGTAATTGAAATTTTTTCACATTTTCTGAAAAATGAATTCTTTTCTTAAATTTTATTTCAACTTTTTCGACAATAATGTTAGTTACCGTAATTATAATTTTATTTTTAAAATATAAAGTCCCTCTTAAAATTTTACACAATTTTTTGCTTCTAAAAATTATATTATTATATTATTCATTATTCAATAATTATAAGTTTTGACGTTCTCTTAAATTTTTATAATTTCAAATTTCTGAATGTTCAAATAAATATTTATCATTTCTTAAGAAAATTTAATGTTTATTACTTATTAAGTAAATAATTAATTATCACGGCTTTTTTAAAAAATTGTAATAAAATTCTTCACAGGAATTAAATTATTTTCTATAAATAATATCATTCTTTGGAAGGATTTCAATTATTTTTCCAAATAGTAAAATTCTTTGAAGAAATTCAATTATTATTGATAGAATTTACTTGAAAAAGAAAATTTTCAATTGTAGTTAAAAAAGGACAAGATTATTTTTAAAAAATTGAAATAATTTTTTTCCAAAGTTTCAATTAAAATTATTATTTATTTATATTTTGAAATCAAATCAAAATTTAAATTTTATGAGAATAGAAAATCGGGAAAAAATTAGGCCACAACCGGGAAAAACCGGGAATTTTGTTGAATGGAAAATAGTAGACATCCTGGGCTTTTTTTCAATTTTTAATAAAGCGACTTTTTGTGCTCGTTAAAGTCAATTCGAGGCCACGAAGTTGAAGTTCACAACTTTTATCAAAACGAAGAAAATTCATTAAATGAATTCAATTATTATTTTTAATTTAATATTTAATTGTACGTAAAATAATTATTATGAAAATATAAACATCAATCTGTTTTTTCTAAATATTTTTGTGTCAAAATTCTTGCGTCATTTTTAATTAATTTGCTAAGTGAACAATTTTTTTCGTTGATCAACGTTGTGCGGACTTCAATTTGGTTCCGAGGCCTGGAAATTCAGAGAGATTGACGAAGCTGAAGTCTCGCAACGTTTTTAAAAACGAAAAATCAAAAAAGAATTTTTTTTTTCAAATTAAATTCATCTCCAATTTTCATTTGCCTTAATTTTTAATTTTTTAAGAAATTAATTGTCACTTAGGATACAGTTATTAAAAAAAATAACATAATGTACAATCAAAAATAAAAATACTGTACAATTATTTTTTTATTTTCGTTTTTAAAAACGTTGTTCATAGAGATTGTTAAATTCTTGGACCTCAAAAAAAAAAAAAAGAATAATGTTTAGAGGAGAATTACATTTGAATTTTTGTTTCGCAGGTGTGGGATGTGGCAGTAAATAAGGAAGTGAGTAAACTCGAGGGTCACAATGCGCGAGTGGGCGCCTTGGCCTGGAACGGCGAAGTCTTATCATCTGGAAGTCGGGATCGATTGATCCTCCAGCGAGACGTGCGAACGCCATCGGTGGTGGGCGAGCGTCGCCTCGGCGCCCATCGACAGGAGGTTTGTGGCCTAAAATGGTCGCCGGACAACCAATATCTCGCATCAGGTGGCAACGACAATCGCCTCTACGTCTGGAATCTTCATTCGCTGTCGCCAGTGCAAACCTACACGGAGCACACGGCCGCAGTGAAGGCCATCGCCTGGTCGCCCCATCATCACGGTCTCCTCGCATCCGGTGGCGGAACCGCCGATCGACACATTCGCTTCTGGAACACGCTCACCGGCCAGCCAATGCAGAGCATCGACACCGGCTCCCAAGTCTGCAATCTCGCCTGGAGCAAGCACAGCTCCGAACTAGTCAGCACTCACGGCTACTCGCAGAATCAAATCCTCGTCTGGAAGTATCCCTCACTCACTCAGGTGGCAAAGCTCACTGGACATTCCTATCGAGTCTTGTATTTGGCAATGTCGCCGGACGGCGAGGCCATCGTCACTGGCGCCGGCGACGAGACACTCCGCTTCTGGAATGTCTTCAGCAAAGCCCGTAGTCAAAAGGAAAACAAATCCGTACTGAACCTATTCACTAGCATTCGGTAAATTAATAATAATTAAAAATTATTCAAAGAAGTATACTAAGAAATTAATGACAAGAGAGAGAACAAATTATATCGTGCAACGAGTTTCCATCCCGTTTACTCAGTGGCGAAAGGGATAATTTATTCTGAGCAAAGGTCCGAACCTCGTTGCCCCAATAAAAATGTAAATAACAAAAAGAAAAAATGGTAAATTAACCCTTAAATGTTTTATATTCTTTAAAAGAATGAATTTTTAGTAGGGAGAGAAAGAGAGAGAGAGAGAGAGATAGAAAAACCATTAATTGGTTATTTTAATTTAACTTTGCAGTCTGCAAGGTGACGAGCAAATTCGTGCAATACTTCAACACTGCACCTTCCCTCCGATTTCGAATCAAAATCTAAAAAGTCGTCATTAAGCCGAACAGAAAAACAACTTTTACTTCAATAATTATTATCGTTTCAATATTTTTTGAAAGTCGTCATTAAGCCGAACAGAAAAACAACTTTTACTTCAATAATTATTATCATTTCAATATTTTTTGAAAGTCGTCATTAAGCCAAACAGAAAAACAAGAAACATCTCTTACTTCAATAATAATCATTTCAATATTTTTTGAAAGTCGTCATTAGGCCAAACAGAAAAACAAGAAACATCTCTTACTTAAATAATAATCATTTCAATATTTTTTGAAAGTCGTCATTAAGCCGAACAGAAAAATAAGAAACATCTCTTACTTAAATAATAATCATTTCAATATTTTTTGAAAGTCGTCATTAGGCCGAACAGAAAAACAAGAAACATCTCTTACTTAAATAATAATCATTTCAATATTTTTTGAAAGTCGTCATTAAGCCAAACAGAAAAACAAGAAACATCTCTTACTTAAATAATAGTTACTATTATTACTGCAATAATAATTATTATTCCAAAACGAAAGGCTAAATTTTAGATTATATTCAGTTCCCATAGTCGATAAAGCTCATCGAAGATTCATTTTTTTTTAACAAGAAACAATTTTCATTATCCGTAAAGAATTTATTAAACTCTTTTTGGCTTGAGAAGAAAATAAATAAACAGCAATTAATTATTTACAATAATTCATAAAGAAAATAAGTAAATTAAATTCAAAACGAAAACAATTTTTATTAATTGTTAATAATTTATTACCGTTTTTTTTTGACTTGAGGCAAAAAAAAATAAGCAATCAATTATTTATAATTCGTAATAAAAAATAAGTAAATTAAATTTTTAAACAAGAACAATTGTAAATAATTTATAAAAATTGTTCCATTTTTAATTGTAAATCATTTTTGGCTGTTTTTTGGCGCGAGGAAAAAGAAACCATCAATAAATTATTTCCAATTAATAAAAGAAAAATAAGTAAATTTAATTTTTGAAAAAAAGAACAATTTTCATAATTTGTTTGCTATTAACTAAAAATTGTTCTTGACTGAAGATTCAAAAAATAAATAGTAGTAAATAAAGCAGAAAAAACAGCCTATAATTTTTTTTTCACTTTTCGTAAAAAAAAACCGCGAAAGTTTTATCTTCTAATCCAAGTCGCATTCTTTGGATTCAAAATTAGCTTTTTTTTGAAAATACGTTTCTAATCGAAATAATTAATTCTTAAAAGAAAAATTCATGGACTGAATTATAATTCAGTCCATGAATTCCTGGAAAAATACTTTTTTTATTCGAAATGGTGTGTTTTGAATTTAAAAAAAAATTTCTTACAGTAAAAAAAATAGATTTTGCTGAAAAAAAACGTATTCTTCTAATTAAAAAAGAAAAGAAAAAAGCCCTAGACTAAAAAATAATTAAAATTTATAGAAAAATAATTTTATCTTCTTCTCGGAATTGTAAGTTTTGAAATTAAAAAAAAGTTTCCTAAACTACAAAAAATAATTTAGATTTTTTTTTTAAAAAAGAGTGTTTTTATAAATTTAAAAGTAAAATAATTCCTAGGGGAAAAAAATAATTTAGATTCTTTTCAAGTTCTGTTCGAAACCGCAAGTTTTGAATTAAAAAAAATAATTCCTTAGAGTAGAAAATAATAACTTTGATTTTTCAAAAAGCGTGTTTTTTGAATTTAAAAAAATTTTCCATTTAAAAAAAATGATTTCAGATTCTTTTCAAGTCGAGTGTTGAAAAAAAATTCCATTTTGATGCAATTTTGTAACATTTTTGTTTTTTGATACAGTTAAACTGTTTTTTTTTCTTTTAGGAAAAACTGAGCAATTATTTAAAACAATATAATTTAAATACAATTAAATATTCACAATTTTGTTAATAATTATTTAGCTAGTTTTCTTTTAAACCAGAAGTAATTTTTTTTTTTAATTTAGAAAAGTAATTAATTTATGATAATTTTTTTGTATCCGTAATTTGAAAAAAAAACTGGTTTAAAATAAAATTTAACAAATAATTTTCTTTTTTTTGTATGAAAAATACTTTTGCTAAAATTTTGAATAATGAATATTAATAAATGCGAAATTATTAATACTACTATTAAATTCATACTTAAATTTTTTGTAAAATAAAAATACTTTTTGCGATTATTTCTATTTCCTATAGAAACAAAAATTAATTGAAGGTTATTTTAAAAAAATACAGTTGTGTATTTTTAGGGGAAAAAAAAATTACGAGTAAAATTTTGTAAAATTTTTTGTACGTCTTTGTCTAGATTTAGTGAATTTATAGTAGTTTTTTATTTTTAGGTATTTTTTTTTTATTTTTTGAATCTTTTTTTCGTAACCATCGGTAGTTTATTTTTTATTTTGACGCATTCTCTCCAATTTTTGAATTTTTTTGTTCTTTAAAAATTCGAATTTTGTTTTTTATTTTTACAAAGCAAATTTTA
This sequence comes from Leptopilina myrica (nomen nudum), assembly GCA_032872475.1. Lineage (NCBI taxonomy): Eukaryota > Metazoa > Arthropoda > Insecta > Hymenoptera > Figitidae > Leptopilina > Leptopilina myrica (nomen nudum). The sequence continues at coordinate 62,750,979 of CM065458.1, read as the reverse complement.
TGTGAGAAAAAATGGTTAATGTTAAATTATTGTAAATATTAATTTATTAATATTTATAATTAATAATTGGAATTTAAAGAAATCAAAGTAATATTTATACTTGTGTTTGTTTCAAAGAACAAAATAAGAAAATATGATTTTGGTCTTTTTTGAAATTTTACGAATTCAAATTTTTTTTCTAATTTTTTTCTTTAAAAACAAGGAAATTTAATCTTATTTCTTGAATTTGGGATTGAAAAATTTATTTTTGAAAATTTTGCAACTTTTTTTCGAAAACTTAAGGGCAATTAGTAAAATTATAATTTTTATAATTAATTTTTCCTGCACTCAAAATTTCTGTTTTTTTATTACGTTTTGGCTCAAAATAATTTCTTTTTAAAATTTTTCAACTACTTTTTTTAAATTAGGAGAAATTAATTAAATTATAGTAAATTTTTCCTTGGAAACAGAAAAATGACTAAAAAATTTTTATTATTTTTTAAATGTTTGGCTCAAAATGATTGTTTTTCTGAATTTTTCAACTACTTTCTTAAAATTAAGGGCGATGAATTATAATCTAATTAATTATATTTTGACATTTTAGGTAAACAACAATTTGTTCAACAATTAATTAAAATTGTTATGAATTACAATTATTTATAGAAAAAAATATGTAGAGTAAAAAAAAACTGTTTGTTCAAGATTTATGTCGACAAAAAAAACAGAATTTCAATTTTTTAAAAATTCGATTTCGGAGAAAAAGTGCTATTACATGCTCTGAAGTTTTCAGATTGTTCTAGTAGAATAAAAAATATTCTAAAAAAAAAGAAAAGAAAAGAAAAAAATTTTTGTCTTTCCATCATCGCAGTAAAAAATTTTCATCATGTTCAATGAAAATTTGTCGAAAAGCGCCTACCTCTAATCGAGATATTAGATTAAAAATTAAAAAAAAAATAATAATCTGCGGAAAAAACTTGTCAGTCATATATTTATATAAAAACAAATATGTTGACCAGAATTAACGAATTGACTAATTTATATTAAACATAATATAAATAAATATATAGTATATTAAACATAAAAATATATGTATATTAAATATGTCGCAAAGTTTAACTTGCTTTACGAAATAAATATAAAAAAAAAAAATAATTAATATGGAAATCGACAAAGATGGAACGGAGTACAAACAAAGGGACAGAATAGTATTTTGAGGTGGTAGTTTAAATTATACGATTGTTTTTTTTCTTTTTTTTTTAATCGTAAAAATTTCGAATTTGTTTAACATTTTGGAATTTTTTTCGCAAAAAATTTGTATCTCGTCGCTATAATAATGCACACCTTTTAAAAGATTTCTGTAAAGGCTGATTGATAGGTTTCTTTTTTGTTTGTATTAAAAACAAATTCAAAAAAGAGCAAGACTATTGTAAAATTAACGTAGGTAATATTATATTGAAAAAAATTGACATTATATATAATATTGTATAATTATTGTAATATACAATATACAGGTCTCGAATAGTGTGTGACTTTTGGACTTTTTTCGAACTAATTTCGAAATTTGAGAATTTTTCTACTTTTTTCTCAAATATTGTGGGAAAATGACCTTTTTTGGTATAAAATGCGAGTCATTTCGATTTTTTTAGGTCGAAAATTAACAGCAGTCAAATCTTTTGAAAATAATTTTTTTAAATAATTTTTAAAAATATTTAAATCTAAATAATGAAACGAATAATAATATTAATCAAATAATAAAAAAAAATTTCAAGTTATTCTTTAAAATTCTTCAAATTTCAAAAAAGAATTTAAAAATCAAATTTTTAAGAAATTTATTATAAAATTTTTAAAATAATTGAATTTCTCCGAAAATTTAATAAAAAAGATTAAAATAAAATTTTTAAAATGTAAATTAATGAAAAGAGCTTTGAAAAATTATATTAAAATAATTTTCAAAAAAAAGTAATTGTTAGAATTTTAATTATAATTTTTCAAAATTCAATATTTCATAAAAATGTCACAAAAATGTAAAGTTTTCCGGAATTTATTAGAAAATCCTAAAAATAATTGAATTCTCAAAAATTTGAAATAATTACATATTGAAATGTTTCTAAAAATCTAATTTTTTTCATTAAAAAGAAATTGCATAAAATCGATTATTTAAAAAATTTATTCTGCTTGAATTCTTTTTTTAAATATTCAATTTATTCTTTTTAAAATAAAATATAACTGAATTACAATTATTTGTAAGTTTTTCAATTCTACAGAATTGAAAATTCCCTTTAACTTGCAAAAATTATTTAATATTTTAAAAAAACCGATTCAAAGAATTTCTTTACTTAAAGTTTTTAAAAATTTATTTTCTTCGATTACATATTTTTAATAATTTATTTATGATTTTTAATTCACTTTTGAAAAAAAAAGAAATGGAAATTGTGCAATTTACGTAAAAAAAATTGAATTTCTCCATTTGAAAAATTGAGAAATAAAAATAATAGAACTTGCAGAAAATTATTATTTAAAAAAATTGTGTCGAAAAGATGTTTAGTTAGAAATTTTCGTAAATGAATAATTTTTGAAAAAGTTGGAGTTGTAATTTTTAGAAATATTTAATTTAACAAAAGATTTGAAAAAACAATTTTTTAAAAATTTATTGTGGAAATAAATTTAGAAACCAAAAAGTCAGAAAAATATCAAATAGAATTTTCATAATATTGAATAAACGAATGTTTCGACTTTCTTTTTGTATTGTTAATCGACTAAAGCAATTTTTATTGCACCTTAAAATCAATTCGAGACCTGAATATATTAAAAATATAATATTATATATAATATTATAATTTAAAAAAAAAATCTTTTACTAATTTCTTTTGTAGCATTTAAATATGCCTTCTTCCTTCTTCTGTTTTTTTTCTTCTTTAAATTTTAGCAATATTAAATCTAGAGTGTGGGTTTAATTTGTGATTTACATGTTCTCTGGTCATAGGTCGCTTTGTACTGAAAAAAAATATATATTATTTTATTTTACACATGTTACTAAAATTTACATGCGTATTTACTAAAATTCTACACGAAAAGTGAAAATAAAAAAAAAATAATAATACGAAAGTGATCGTGAAATTTGTAAAATTTCATTTAATTTACAAATGTTTTTAAAACATGATCATCACATTTTGTATTCGAATTTATTTGTTTTTTTTCTGTTTTACAAATATCAGGATCAATTCATGAAAATGTTTCGAACATTAATTTTATATTTATACTTAGGAACACTTTACAATTAAAAAAAAGGGGGGAAAAAGAATAATGTCATCTTTCAAAATGACAGTAAAAAAAAAATAAAAAAAAAAAAATTTAGTGAAACTAATTTCGAAATTTTTAGTTTAAGTAGAAATATATGTAAAACGGTGATTTTTTTTATGTGTTGTGTGGCGAGCAATGCGTTTATATATATATTTAAATATATATTGTGGCTTTTCTTTAGCGTAGTCATCTTTTTTTTCTGCGGAATTCAAAAATGAATTGATTTCCTTTCGAAATGTATAGAATTAATATTGTACAATTATTATTATTATTAATTCTTTACGATATATTATAACTTGTAGCTTTTTTTCTGAATTTTGTGCAATCAATCATTTTTGAGAATTGTATTTTGATATGATGTATAGTTTTCTCTTTTTTTAAAAAATAGTCATTTAGAAAAAAAAGTGCGTCGAATTAATTATTGAAATGTTTAAGAAAAATTTATCCATTTTCTTATTTCAAATTTTGATTACAAAAAAAATGACATTTAGCGAAAATCGTTGTACAAATAATAGGATTGGAAAATAATTGTGAAATTTGTAAATGGAAAAAAAATGTTCAGCAACAAGATAATTTTTTGGAAAAAGTTTCCTTTTAATTTACAATTTTTTTATATAAATATTAATTTTATTTGCTTTTTTTTTGTTTAAAAAGGTTTTATTTTAATTTTTTAGTTGTTTTTTAAAAAGAAAGAATTGTTTTAATTCGATTCTTGTTGCTTGACTTTTGTCTATTGAGAAATTTTCTTTCTATAAGTGTTCAAAAAAAGTGTAAATTTTGGCACTTATCAATAAACAGTAAATATTTAGTGATAAATATTGAAAACTACAATACACGATTGAAACAATAATAATAATGGGAAAAAAATAATTGACACACCATCAAGTCTGCTAATTGACTTGACAGACTATAAAATAAAAAATATACCAGACGGACATAATTTAAAATAGCGTGATGCAATCTAGTATATATATTTTTTAAGTATTTGATTTATACAGAATTATATCGAAGTATATTTTCTCTTGGCAAACAATAAATCTAAAATAAAAGAAATCGTCTTCTTTTCTTTCAACCAAATTCCTTTTCTCTGAAATTTGCAATTTTTCTAAGAATTTTGGCAGCGACGCTAAGGCGTCGAAAAATATTCTTTCTTTCACGAAAACGAAATAATTTTCTTCAACTTTAAAAAAGTTTCCCCTAGAAAATACAAAATCTTCCGTTTTTTCTATTTCTACAAATAATTTCTTTTTAAATAACTTAATTTATTGAAGAAGTAACGCATAAAAAGTTTACTCATGAATTATTTATAATGAATAATTTTACTTTACCATTTCAAACAGAATTGAATTTTATAAGAGTTACGGTTACAATTTTCAGATAAAAAATTGAATTTCAAAAGGTTTGAATTTGAAATTTTTATAATTATTAATTAATAACTAGTGTTTAGTTCCTCAAAAATTTATTCGTAAGTTTTTCAATTCTATACATGATTAAAAAGATATTTTTAAAGTTCAAAATTCAATTTTTTTTGAAGGAAATTTCAATTATTGCAAAAAAAATAATTTTTTTAAGAAAGTAATTTAAAAAATATCTTTCTGCATTTTTTTAAAAATCAATCATTGTTAATATTTTTCAATTCATTAGAATCCAATTTTTAATTTTTCTGGTAAAATGGTAATGATTACATATTTATTCAAAATAAATTTTTCATATTTTCGAATATGACAATTAACGAAATTTGTAAATAAATATAACAGAACTTTTTTTTTAGAATCTAATAATTTTTAAAGTGAATCAGAATATTTTTTTACTTTCCTCGACTCTAAAGAATTGTTCAGCGGCAGAAAAATGTCAAAATTTCATCTGGAAATTAGAAAAAAGTGATGAACAAACAAAATTAAATGTTTGTGTGCAAAATCCTAAAATGAAATTTTGATCTCTAAAAATCTCAAGTATTTTAAGTTTTAAGGATTTTAATAATTTCAAGGACAATTTTCAAGTAGGTAGAAATAATTTCTTTTCGCTCAATATATATAATACAATTTTTCAATATATTTCATATTTTTTTACAATAAAATAAATTGTATAAAAATAGATACTAAAGATTAATAATATATTTACGATAATTTCTAGTCGAGAACTATTTTCAACATTAAAAAAAAATGATTATTTTCCCTTTTCTTGGTAAAAATCTGCTTAACCAAAAATAATAAAACTAATAAACCTAAATAATTATTTTATAATTATTTTCGAATTAAAACTAAAAAAAAAAGTTGAAACGCGAAGAAGAAAGGAAATAACTTTACAATATTTGTGGAAAATCGAACAAGATACAGAAAGATCGTAACTTGAATAATTTTTTTGCACACTTATTGATATATTTTTTTTTTACAAATTACAATTTACAAAAATACTTTTGTAAGATGTATTTAAAAAAAAATGAGGATTTTCTTTTCATTATCAATAATGAAATTGAGAATAAAAAATACTATTTTCTAAAAGTAAAATTTACTCTTTACGTATCGGGATCTTCGGTTGACTGGTGTTTCTTTTTCTTCTTCTTTTTCTTTTCAGACGAAGGTGTTGCTAAATATTGATCGGGAACAGCGGATTCTTCAGTCTCCTCTTTTGACTTCTTCTTCTTTTTCTTCTTTTCACTGCCCATAGACTCCGCTACTTCTTCTCCTTCTTCTTTTTCAGCTGCTGCTTCTTCCATTTCCATGGCTTCGGACTGATCTTTATCCTTCTTCTTTTTCTTCTTCTTTTTCGGTTCTGTAATAAGGCAATTTTTTTTATTACATTTTTCCACAATGTCATTAAATTTCTTGATAATAGTTAATATTTTTTTTCCACTTTTAATTTTTTACTACAAAAAAAATCATTAAACATTTATTACAATAATATTAATTTGAATTTATCACTCGGTATTATTTAATAATATTGATGACTTTATCGATCACTCCGAGTCATTTATTTATTTAGCGATGAGTTTATTATTTATGAAAATAATTGAATTATGGAGATGGATTCATTTTTAAGTCAATTTTTATTAGAAAATTCTTCGAGAACTCAATTGAGTTCTTATTCAAATATAAAATAAAAAATTTATTGAATAATTGAATATTTCTTAAAATTGAATTATTGCAAAGAAATTCATATATAATTTGTAAATAATTGAAATTCTGCAACGAGTTTTATTATTTATGAAAATAATTGAATTTTTGCGAAGAATTTGAAAATAATTCAATTCTTTTGGAAAATTTTATAAAAATAGCAAATATTGCAAAATATTTGAGTTGCGGAAAATTAAAAGAAAAATTTTGTAACATAATTCCGAATTTAATATAATTCCAAAATTCAATTACTTCTAACTTCTCTAAATTTCAATTAATCTTTGAAGAGTTTATTTAATTGAACTTTTTCCAAGAAAATTAATTCTACAAAATTGTTGGTTAAAAGTATAAAATATTCTAATATTCAAAGATTTTAATTAGCAGCTTTTTGATAATTCAATTCTTTTAAAACTTCACGCTTCAATCATTGAATGCTTTTAATATTCAATTATAATCTAATTGTCAAGAATTTTGTTAAAATTTTAGAAAATAACTGAATTTTGGAAAAGAATTTTATTATTTATAAAGATATGTAATAGAAATTATGACGAGAATTAAAATTTTTTTTAATATAATTGAAATTTTGACAAGAATTAAAAATTTTTTTTTAATATAATTGAAATTTTGATCAGAATGTTTAATAATTTGTGAAAATAATTGAATTTTGAACAAGAAATTATTATTATTTATGAAGATAATTGAAATTTTATCATTAAAATTTTTTTATAAAAATAATTGAATTACAGCAAAGAATATTATTTATGTAAATAATTGAAATTTTGATGAGATTTTTATAAAATTTTCCATAATTAATTCATTATCTGCAAAGAATTTTATTACTTTTAAGACTATAATTGAAATGTTTACAAGAAAATTAAAATTTTTTTATTCATAATTCAATTTCTTCAAGAAATTATTGAAAATAATTGAATGTCGAATGTCATTATTATTTATAAAAATAATTGAAATTTTGACAAGATTTTGTAAAATTTATGAAAATAATTGAATTTTGGAGAAGATTTTAATTCATCTTTTGAAAATAATTAAGTTTTTAACCAGAATTAAATTTTTTGTTGAAAGTAATTGAATTTTGGAGAAGAACTTATTATTTATAAAAATAATTGAAATTTTGACTATAATTTTTAAAAATTTTTAGGAAAAATTTAGTTTTTGCGAAGATTTTAATTAAACTTTTCAAAATAATTGAGATCTATAAAAATAATTGAATTTTGGAAAAGTATTTTATCATTTTGGACTATAATTGATTTTCTGCTATTATTTGTAATTTCTCCAAATTTTTTCCTACAATTTAGGAACTTTTCTTGCCTTTTTAATCACATTTTCACTGTACTTAAATAAAAACGGACAAAATTTTAATTATTCAAAATCTTTCGAAATGTGTATTTCGAAATTATAAAAAATGATTAAAAAATAATTTTTTAAAAGAATTGTCTAAAAGTATTTTTCAGAAATCAAAATATATTGTAAAAAATGTTAATAAAATTCGTCACAAAAATTCAATCATTTTCAAAAATTTCATTAAAATTTGTTAAAAGAATTCAATTATTGTTTAAAAATTTGTTCGATTCTTCATGAAAATTCAATTTTAAAAATCGTTCAATTATTTAACAAAATGTTTATTTTTATAGTTAAATAAATAAATTTCGTAGAATTTTCTAATAAATATTGATTTAAAATTGAATAATTCGAATAATCGATAAAAATTCGTAAAATTGAATTGAAAAGCAAGTCGATTTGAAAATTGTCAAAGAACTTTTGGGAAAATTATTCAAAACAATTCATTTAAAGAAGAATTTTAGTTAAAAATTCTAGAGACCTAAAATTCTTTTTTAAATTCTTTGTTTTTAATAATAAATTAAATATGGAAAAATTCTAATAATTTTAGAAGAATTTTACTTATTATAATTTTTTTATAAATCCGTTTTTAAAACTTTTTAATGAAATTAATTTAAAATTGAAATTTTACAAATCTTTTCAAGTTCATCTACTTATGAAAATTGTAAATACAACTCTCAAAATTGAATTTTGAAAATATTTAAGTAAAATTAGATTTTAAGAATAAATATAATTGGAAAACAACAATTTTTTGAGGATTTTGATCAAAATTCCCTGACTTTTTCAGGTTTTTTTTTAATTTTTATAAAATTTCGTGACTTTTCGGAATTTTTTTGAGTTTCTAGTTTGTGTGGCAATCCTGCGTCTGTATGAATTGAATAACGTACCGGAAGTTTCTCCCTCAACTTCCTCAACTTTTACGGAAACATCGGCCTCTTCCTCCGCTTCCTGTTTGGCCTTCTTCTTTTTCTTCTTAGGCGTCACAAATTCTTGTTCGGCCTCCTCGGGTTTAACTTCAACTTCTGCATCGTCCTTCTTTTTCTTCTTCTTCGGCACCTCCTCCTCCTCTTCGGTCTTCACTTCCTCAACGACCATTTTTTTCTCGTCAGCCTCGGAGAATCGCCTCTTCGTCGTCGCCAAAGTCGAATCAGCAGCCGCTGGATACTGGACAATTTCACTCTTCGTCTGATATTTTTCGAATTTCGCCTTCACCTTCCCAGTGCCGCTCAATTTCCTCAAATTCCCCTCCTCCAGAATTCTCAGCTTCGCCTCGAGTTTCGCCTTGTGCTCGGCGCCAAAGTCAAAAGTCACATCCTCCCCAAGAGCGTCGACTCTTATCGCAAGCGACGCCTTCGCGGCCAGCATCCTCGACATCTTCCCCTTGTTCTTCGTCGAGCTCGAGCCAACCAATTGCGCGTGATAAATCAGCCCGTACTTCGGCGTGTCCTTCTTCGTCTTCAGCGCTCTGAAGAGTGCCTTCTCGGCGCCAAGAATCTGCACAGTCGACGCCGGATGCTTCGCCAAATTAATCAGCGAACCCGCGTGCGAAATTAATCGAGCCCCAACCAAATCGCCAACGAGAACAGTCAAATTCGGCGCCATCGCCATCATTCTCGCCTTCAAATAGTCGTACAATTGCGATCTGTACTGCGAAATCTCAATCACCTGATCGCACAAATGCTGAATATTCACAATATCGTCGTGAGATATCTCCGTGCCCATCGATATCTCAGCAGCCTCCTTCACCTTCTCCTCGACCTCCTCGGGCAGAATGTCCGACAAATCGCTCGCCGACGCATTCTCCCTCGTGCCAATCACATTCACTGTCTTGACAAAGGCGACATTGTCGGTGATTAATTTGCCCAATTCGGGAAAGTGCCAACCGTACCATTCGCGGCAACGCATCACGTAATTATTCAACTCCTTGTCCAAGTCGTCGAGCAGGCACACGGCTTGAATTATCATCGTGTCAATTTTGTCCGGCGAGAACTTCAACTTGTATCGAGAGAGACTGTGCGCCAGGCCCAGTGCCATGGCCGTCATTTCCTTCTTGGGGAAGCCGGCGAGCAGGCTGTCCATCTGACTCCGAATGCATCGCATCAGTTCCTGTACGTTCGTATTGCTCACGCAGGACAAACTCAATTTGTCCTTAATGGCATTTCCTAATTTCGCATCAGCAACGGCCAATTGCTCCTGAACCTCAGAGCAGTATTTCTTCAGAATCTTCTTCAACGACTTGCTCACTTTCCCCTCGACTGCCGCTGTGGTGGCTGCCAAGGCTTCCGTTGTATCGGCGAATTTCTCGAAATGCTTCAATTTCACTCTGGAAAATTTTAATAAATGGAAAAATTAGTTTTCTTATACAATTATCAGCAGTAAATAAACAGGGTGTCTACTATTTTCATTCAACAAAATTCCCGGTTATTTCCTAATTTTTTCCCGGTTTTCTTTTCTCATTAAATTTAAATTTGATTTCGAACATAAATAAATAATAATTTTAATTGAAAATTTGGAAAATAATTTTTTCAATTTTTTAAAAATAATCTTGTCTGTTTATAATTATAATTGGAAATTTTCTTTTTCAATTCTATTACAATTCTATTGATAATAATTGAATTTCTGCAAAGAATTTTACTATTTAGAAAAATAATTGAAATCCTTCCAAAGAATGATATTATTAATGAAAATAATTTAATTCCTGTGAAGAATTTTATTACAATTTTGAAAAAAAGCAGTGATTTTTAATTATTTACTTAATAAGTATAATAAACATTAAATTTGCTTAAGAAATGATAAATATTTATTTGAACATTCAAAAATTTGAAATTATAAAAATTTAAATTATTTTCAAAATTTTTATAAAATCTCGTCAAAATTTCCATTATTTTTATAAATAATAATTTGCTCCAAAATATAACTATTTTCAAAAACATTTTTAAATTTTGATCAAAATTTCAATTGTCTTCAAAAATAATAAAATTTTGGTCTAGATTTCAAAATGTTCCAAAATTCTAATCAAAGTTTCAAATATTGGCAAAAGCAATTAAATTCTTCGAAGAAATAAAATTATGTAAAAATTTTTTTGGAAAATTCTCGTTAAAATCTTTATAAATATTTTTTTCCAAAATTGAAATATCTTCAAACATTTTTATAAATAAAAATCTCGTTCAAATTTCGAATATTCTTAAAAGTAATAAAAATCTTGGCAAAAATTCAATTATTTTCATGGATTTATAGAAATTTACGTAAAATAATGAATAAAATCATGAAAGTAGTAAAATTATTCGCAAAATTCAATTATTTTCAAAAATAAAAAAATTCTTTCCAAAAATTCAATTCTTTCCGAAAATTTAATAAAAACCTCGACAAAATTTCAATGATTTTTAAAAATAAACTTAAACATTCAATTATTCAATAAATTATTTATTTTTGTTTTGAAATAATTGAATTCTCGTAAAATCTTCTAATAAATTTGTTTCTGAATATGAATTTCAGTTAAAATTTTAGATAATTAAATATTAAAAGCATTGAAATGTAAATGTTTAGAAAGAAGTTAATTTTCAATTTAATTTTTTCGAATGTAATTGAATTTTTGCGAAGAACTTCATTATTTTTAAAAAATTTCAATAAAATTATTTGAAAACATTCCATTTTTAAATATAATTTAAGAAAATTTCAATTATTTCAAAATCTTTCATTACTTTTTTGGAAAAAATTAATTATCTTCCAAAAATGGAACTAAAATCTTTTAAAAAAGAATTAATGTGTTAAACTTTACTTAATTATTTACAAAAATTTAAATTTTTTTAAATTCTTTAAAAAATTCGATTATTTAGAATAAATGTTTTGAAAATTTCAAATATTAAAAATTTTTTAATATAAGTACATTTATGTTTATAAAAATTTTAATTTTTTTTTTGAAAATAGAACTGAAGAATTTAAAAAAATTCAATTATTTTACAAAATTTTAATTATTTCGGAAATTTCAATTACTTGTTTATAAATAATTCATTAAAAAATTCAGTTATTTAAAAAAAATTTATTTTAATAAATTCAGTTATTTAAAAGTAATTTATTTTAATAAATTCAGTTATTTAAAAAAATTTATTTTAATAAATTCAGTTATTTAAAACAAATTTATTTTAAAAAATTCAGTTATTTAAAAAAATTTATTTAAAAATAATTTATTTTAAAAAATTCAGTTATTTAAAAAAAATTTATTTTTAAAAATTCAGTTATTTAAAAAAATTTATTTTAATAAATTCAGTTATTTAAAACAAATTTATTTTAATAAATTCAGTTATTTTAAAAATTTTATTTTAATAAATTCAGTTATTTAAAAAAATTTATTTAAAAAAATGCAGTTATTTAAAAAAATTTATTTTAATAAATTCAGTTATTTAAAACAAATTTATTTTAATAAATTCAGTTATTTAAAAATAATTTATTTAAAAAAATTCAGTTATTTAAAAAAAATTTATTATAAAAAAATTCAGTTATTTAAAAAAATTTATTTTAAAAAATTCAGTTGTTTGTTTACAAAAATCCATAAAACTTTTCATAAAGTCACAAAAATTGTTTCAAGAGATAGTGCTATACTCCTAAAGAGCGATAAAATAAAATATTAGACATTTATTTAGTTTAAAATTGAAACAAAATCCGAATTTCTTTTTGAAGTTAAAAATGCTTATATTTTTTTGTCATTTTCATAAAGTCGTTAAATAAAGGAAGCAAAGGTGAATTTGATATATTGCGCACGTAACTTAAAAAACGCGCAACATCTGGCAACACTGTATAGAAATCTAAAATACATATCAACTTCGTAGAAGGAGACAGATGCTATTCTAAAGTCCCATCTTCCTTCCTTATTCAATAACGCATGCGCGTCAGTAGAACATATGTTCTCCTCATTGTCAGTTGTTTCAGTATATTTTCAGAATAATAATTTTCTATAAGTGAGAGTCTAATATTTTGTTACTTTATTTATTTCCTTATTTGTATTTCGTTCCTATATTTAATACCATTTCGAAATGGTGAGAAAGTGCATCTATTGTCGTAAAAGAGTCGTCGCAAACAGTGGTAGAACTTTTCATCAGTAAGTATAATTATAATAACGAAACGTGTATTTATTTCTAACCTCAAAATAATCAATTTTAATTCAATATCTTCGATATTAATTTTCTAACATGATGATTGAACCAGAGTAAATTTAAATCAGGCAAACTTGGACATGATCGAAAGAGAGAATCGATCTTTTTTTCCTCGAATTTATAACAAGACCGACTTTTTATTTTTAAACAAGTTCATTTGAGAGGATTGAAATTTTCCTATTCTTAACGGTCATATGCATATCGAATTTTTTTTATTTTTATTTAAAAAATCTGCTAGAAGATTTTTAAAAAAAGTTCAAAAATTGTAAGAGATCATTTTTTTTGTTAAAAATTTTTAATTCTTGCTGAAAAACATGAATGTTTTATTTATTGAAACTTTTTTTATAACATTTTTTTAAATAGAAGAATATTTTTTCAACGAACTTTTATTATACATGCCTGATTTTGATAGGAGAGAATTATTTTTTTCAATATAAAATATTATATAGCAAATGTTACGAGCGGAACGTGATATTCAATTTTTATTATTATTATGACAATTACAAATTTCTTTTTTTTTAAATATACAGTTTTTAATAATTTAAAAATCGAAATTTACAAAATTCACTTATTAAGACCATAATTAATTATTACAGTTTATATTTTCAAAACTTTCAATACAATTGTTTGGAAGATTTCAATTATTTTTTTTTAAATAGTAACATTTTTTGCACATTTTCAATTATTTTAAAACAAAATTTCAATAAATTTTTGGAAACAAATTCAATTATTTTTTGAGATACTAAAATCTTTGCAAAAATTAAATTATTTTCGAAAAATAATTTTAAAAATAATTTTCAGAAATTTTAATACAATTCTTTGATGGAATTCAATTATATTTTTAAGTAGTAAAATTTGTTGCACAATTTCAATTGTTTTTAACAACATTTTAATAAATTCTTGGAAACAATTCAATTATTTTTTTAAATACTAAAATCTTAGCAAAAAATTAAACTATTTTCAAAACAAAATTCTAAGAATGAATTTAATTTTTCTCATAAGAATTTAATTATTATTTTCTAAAATTTTAATATATCCTTCGAAACAATTTAATTATTTTTTCAAATAGTAAAAAAATTCTTTGCAAAAAATAATTTCACGAAAGAATTTAATTTTTCTTTTAATTCCTTGTAAAAGTTTAGACAATAATTCAATTATTTTTATGAAAATTTTAATAAATCCTTCGAAACAATTCAATTAATTTTACAAGTTAAATTTATTTATTTAAATAATTGAATTCTCGAAAAACTTTTGGAAAAGTATTAAAAATAATTAATTTTTAAATAAATTTTAGAATAAAATTGTAAATTAGAATTAAATTTGGAAATGGTCTCAGTTGTAATGTTTTCAAATAATTAAAGTTTTGATAAAAAAAATGTAAAAAATTATAAGTTCTGTAGAAAACTAAAAACGACGCATTTGAATATTTATTTAATAAAACTATTAAAGTTTTGAATAATTGAATTTACAAAAAATTCTCAAGGAAATAAAAAATTCTTTATGTGACGACACTGAATAAAATTTAATTTAATTTAATTTACCGTTCCGATCGATTTCAATAATCTGATTACAAATAAACAATTATTTAATTTTTCCTTTTTGTTAAAAGGTTCCCAAAAAATGAAAAAGTTCGAAAAAAATGGTTGGACGCTCTGAATTTGCCGAAAGAGCCAAATTTTAAAACAGCTACAGTCTGCAGTGATCATTTTCAAGAGGAGGATTTTTTCTTTCCAAATAATATGACGTTGAGAAGAAAGTTACGATCCCACGCAGTACCGAATGTATCGGTTTGCAATAGAGGCGAGTCAGACGGTATTTCTTTTGAAGAAATTAAAATAAACAGTGACGGTCGAATTCTATCGGAGAACGAGGACAGTAAAGATTTTATAAAAACGGAAAATATCTTTTGTTTCGATGGAATTCAATTGGAGAATGGAGATTTACAATGCATAAAAGAGGAGCAGGAGGAGGAGGAGACGAATCATTTGGACGATAATGTAGTTGATAGTATATCAAGTGACGAGAAGAATTCTGCAGAAAGGTAACAACAAAAAATAACACTAGAGTTATGATATTTAAATGCGAATTTAAATTAAAACTCTTTTTCGATTTTAATCAATTATTAAATAAGTTATTTATTTTTATATTCAAATAATTGAATTCTCGTAGAATTTTCTAATAAAATTGATCTTAAAATGAATTTCAGTTAAAATTTCAGATAGTAATTGAATATTAAAAGAATAAAAGCGTAAGTTTTTACAAAGAATTAATTTTTTTCGAAAAACTTTAATTGAATTTTATTTCAAATTATTCAAAGTTTTTATTTTCTAACATGCAATCGAAAAAATTCGGTAAAATCAAAATTTCCAAAAATTGAATTGTAAACAAATGGATTTGAAAATTCTCAAAGAACTTTTTTAAAATTTATAAAAAACGAGCATTAAGCGCGCAAACGTGTTATTCAATTTGTTATGTTATGCAAATTACAAATCATTTATTTTCAAATATGCATTTTTAAAATAATTTCATTGTCAAAATTTAAAAAAAATTCACTTATTAAGTACAAAATTAATTATTACTGTTCATATTTTCAAAAATTTTATAAAAATTTCACGAAAGAATTTAATAATTTTAAAAAATTTTAATAAATCCTTCTAAACAATTCAATTTTTTTGAAGTAGTAAAATCTTTACAAAAATTCAATTATTTTTAAAACAATTTTAATTGAATTCCTCAAAAGAGATCAATTTTTAGAAATATTTTTAAAACACTTGGAAAAAATTCAATTTTTTTTCTAAAATTTTAATAAGTCCTTCAAAATAATTAAATTACTCTTAGAAAAATAGTAAAATTCTTCGCAAGAATTCAATTAGTTTTATAAAAAGTAAAATTCTTTGCAGGAATTCAAATATTATCAAAACAATTTTAATTTAATTCCTCGGATCAATTCAAATATTTAAAAATATTTTCATAAATTTATCAATTTCCTAATATTTAAATAAATTCTCCGAAACAATTCAATTATTTTTATAAATACTACAATTCTGTGAAGGAATTAAATTCTTTTATATCCACTTTAAATAAAATTACACGAAAGAATTTCATTATTTTCAAAAATTCTATTTTCAACAAGAATTTTAAATTCTTTAAAAATAATTCAATTATTGTCAAAAAATACTTATAAAAAAGAAAAATTTTTTTTATTATTTTCAATTATTTCTATAAAATTCTTCATACCAATTTAATTATTTCTCAAAACAATTTTAAAAGAATTTCTCGGAAAGAATTTTAATCTTTAAATATTAATATAAAATTAATTTATTTTATAAAATTTTAATAAATTCTCCGGAACAATTCAATTATTTTTATAAATAGTAATAAAATTCTTCGCATGAATTCAATTAATTTAAATAAAATTTTAAATAAAATTTTTTTTCATAAAATCCAATTGCTTTCAAAATTTTCAATTAAAGTTTTTAAAGAAACTCCATTAGTTTAAAAAAAATTCAAAGAAATTCTT
Source organism: Leptopilina myrica (nomen nudum) (assembly GCA_032872475.1). NCBI lineage: Eukaryota > Metazoa > Arthropoda > Insecta > Hymenoptera > Figitidae > Leptopilina > Leptopilina myrica (nomen nudum). The sequence goes on along the minus strand of CM065458.1, from coordinate 62,734,561 downwards.
CAAAAGAATTAAATTAGGATTTTTAAAAATTTGAATAAAATTCTTCACGAGCATTTAATAACATTTTTAGAAGGAATTCTATTATTTTCAAAAAATTTTTTTAAATTCTTTGCAATAATTCGATGATTTTCAATACATTAATTTCAAAATTGAAAATATTTGATTTGAAAAATTATTTAAAAATTTAGGAAACAAAAAGCAAACAACTAACTTCAAACTGCGAAATACGAACTTTATTAATATAGAAGATAATTGATGTAAAGAAGTATTTTAGTTTAAAATTGCAGAAAATAATAATTGAATTAATCTGATAAAAATAATTTTGAACTGTTTACAGTAACAATTTTCTCGCATTGAAAAATAATAATTTTATCACTCGGAATTTTTTAATTCTCACTAAAAACTGCTAAAAAAACAAAGTTTTAGAAAAAATTCTGATTTAAATAAAAAAAAAGTCGTAAATTAAAAAAAATCACGACTTTCAAAAACTCTGTGAAACAATCTATTTACCTACTTGTTAAATTTAATTCTTCAAGCAAATTTAATCGACTTTTTTTTTAAATCTAATTTATCTATTTCAATTTCAGGCAACCTTCACCGTTCAGAAATGATGGAAAAATAAAGAAAATCCGTTTCATTCATGCTTTTCGAACGGAATACATTTCGCGGGAGGATTTTATTTCCGATGAGTCGTGGGAGAAATTCATGAGGTTTTACACTCATCAAAAATTGAGAAATAGCGCTGCTTACAGTAGAGATTTTCGTAAGAGAAGAAAATTGGAATTCCTGAAAAATACGGTTAAATTCTTAAAGGGAAAACAAAAAATCAATGCTTCTGGGAATTTAAAAGAGAGCTCTTCGGAAGAAGAAGAAGAAGAAGAAATGAAATAAAATAGACTAATAACAGCGTTCATTGAAAATATTGTAATAAGATAATTGAAAGTAAGAAAATAATAAATAATATGTTTTGTGATAGAAATAAGCATGGTTTCTAAATTTGGTAGCAATTCACCAAAAATACAATTTACGAAAAAACCTTCTTTTTTTTAGTAAAAATATTTTCAGAGAAAGATTTTTTCTCATCAACTTTAAATTTATTTGATTTCGAGTATGAATAAATCTACAAATGACTTCAAAAATTGTTATTATAGTTTTTATGAATAATTAAATTCTTTTGACGACTTTCTTTAAAGTTTTTGAAAAATAATTTTAATAGCAAATTTAGAAATTTAATTAAACAAAAAATTTTATCAAGTTTATTTTTAAATATTCTTGTCTTCAATTATAATTGAAAATATAATTTTTCAATTTTGTTAAAATTAGGATAATAATTTAATTTCTGTAAAGATGTTTACTATTTATAAAAGTAATTGAATTTTTCCAAACAATGCTATTAGTTACGAAAATAATTCAATTCTCGCCAAGAATTTAATTTAAATTTTTGATAATCATAAGCAGTTATAATTAATTATTTACTAAATAAGTAATAAAAATTTAATTTTACCGAGAAATGAATAAATATCATTTATTTGAACATTCGGAAATTTAAAAATTATAAAAATTTTAAAAAACTTCAATAATTATAAATATTGAATAGTAATATAATTTTTAAAAGCAAAAAATTGATTTAAATCTTTCAGAGGGACTTTGTATTTTAAAAATAAAATCATAATTACGATCACTAAGTTTCCGGGAATATTTACGAAAAATTTAAATAAAAATACTTGGAAAATTCTATTTGTTAAAAAGTTATGAATTAGATTCTTTAACAAATGTAATTATTTGCAAATTAATCTAAGTAATAACTTCTTATTAAATTATTTTCATAAAGAATAAAACTTATCATAGAAATTAAAATATTTAAAAAAATTTTTACTGAAATTTCAATAATTTTTGATATAATTTTAAGAAGCATTCAATTATACAGTAAATATAATTTATTTTTGTATTCAAATAATTGAATTGAAAACAAGTCGATTTAAAAATTGTGAAAGAACATTTTGAAAAATTATTAAAAATAATTGAGAGAATTTTAGTTAGAAATTCTAGAAAATAATAATTGAATTTAAAAAAGAAGGAAAAAAGGGAAATTTGATTAAAAATACTCTAAAATTAAATTGTTTTCAATTAACTTTTAGGATATTCCAAAAATTCAAAAAATTTTCCATTTAATTTTTATTTAATTCAGTTTGAAATTTTAGAACTTTTTAATTAAAAAATCAAAACAAGTTTTTGTAAAAATTTAGTGCAAATTGTTTCGAAATCATTGGAATTTTTAAATATAATATTTTTCCAGTATTTACAACTTTTGTAAATAATTTAATTTCAAAAGGTTTCAATTTCATAAAAATTAAAGTTTTTAAATAATTCAATTCAAAAATTCTAAAGAAGATAATTTTTTGAAAATTTGTTATTTATATTGTTTAAAATTTCGTAAAATGGAAGTGTATTTCACTCTTATTTTAGTCAAACTTTTCTTTTTTGACTTTAAATAATCGAATTCTGAAAAACTTAAAAAAAAAGATTATTTTAAAAAATTGTTAAAAACAATTCACGTAGAAAAGAATTCGAACTTAAAATTGCAGAAAATAATTGAATAGAAATCTTAAAAAGTCAAACAGTCAAATTTTAATCACTTTTACCGAATAGAAAAAAATGTAAACATTTCGTAAAAGTCCCGCCGAAATCAAGAATTAT